>CM028136.1:774914500-776300000 GCA_016271365.2 Neoceratodus forsteri
TGAGCAGATTTCATTCTGCCTAGTCAGGAGCATGTTTTTCCACTTTTTAGTCCCCCCTTTCCCTCAGAACACATGCAGCAAGGGTGCTGACATGTGCACACATGAACGTGCATAGCACAGCATCAGCCAAGTGTCCTTCTTCCCCAAATAGCTGCTCCTACCGCACTGTCAACTGTGGTCACCCAGGTGGCAGCAGAGCCAGCTGCCCTCCCTCCCTTACCGAAGGACAGCATCCTCCGGGATGCTCTATCCTTCTCCCCAGACAGGCTCTGAATGACCCAGACTCCTTCCCAACCCATGTTATGAGCAGATTCCCTACCACTGCGCCTATGGGCTGGCTGTAATGGACTGTATTTCTGTTTCTTTTATTCTTTATTACTAGATTAATTTGCATGGCAACAGAATTCTCACCCTTTAGAGCAGAACCTTTGCTGACGTCACAATCCTCCATTTGCGACAACATAATAATTGGATCCTGTTTCCATGCAAATTAACAAAGTAGTGAAGAGAAGGACTTACCCATCCAACTTACCCAAAGAGAAATGCAGACAATATAATAAAATACAAGCCACAGTGAGGGTCAAATCTTCCCATCTCCCATGGATCTCCAGTGCAATCATTTATTTATGCAAGTCCAATAATCTTGCCTGGGCCCACTATAAATTACCTTACTCCCTTCCCAAGGTCCTCCACTATAAGGCTCTGAGAAACAACTATACGGAGGCTATCCAGGCTGCGAAATCTCATTTCAAAGCCAACCTCCAGAACAACCTTAACTCCCCAGTCAAATTCTGGAAGGTAATCCCCTCCCTTTTTCGACTCCCCTGCCCAGTCTGCACCCCTATCCTCATGGTTAATGGGTCACCAGTGTCTGACCCTCCCTCTGTTGCTGCTCACTTCAACAAGTTCATCACTACATGTGCCTTCCCCTCTCTCCCCACTCCAGGATCCCTTTTCCTCTACTCCATCTTGGGTTTCCATTTTCCATCCATCACTTCAAAGGAAACCCTGCTTGCCCTTGCCTCCCTTAACCTATCAAAGTCCAGCCCTGACAGGCTCGATCCTAAACTCCTCCTTCTCTCGATTCCTACAATGCATCTCCACTTACTCCCTACTCAACTTTTCTTTCTCCCTCTGCTCCATTCCTTAGTCCTGAAAACGCCCCAAAGCTGCAGGAGAAGCTAGTCTACCATAGACTCTGAGACTATCTCACATCTTCCAGTTTCCTCTCCTCCTAGTTTGGCTTCCAGAAGCACCACTCCAGTCTCCTCCCTGCTGCATGTCACTGGGATGGATCAGAGGCACATCACGGCTGTCATTTTCATCAATCTGGTCAAAGTTTTTGATTCAGTGTCCCACCCGCTCCTCCTGGATAAGCTGAGCTCTGCTAGCCTCTCAGCTCCCACCACTGATTGGTTCCGTTTCTACCTAACGGGCCATCAACAGTCGGTGTAAGTTGCAGACATCTTACCACCCCTTCCCATCCAGGCTGGGGTCCCATGAAGCTCCATCTTAGGTCCCATCCTTTTCTCCATTTTCCCGAACAGCCTCCCCTCTGCCTTTGCCAACTCACATATACATACATATGCAGATTCACTTCCAGTCCCTCTATTGCATCTCTGGAATACCTGCTTCAGCAAGATTTCCACAGTGTCATGCAATGGTTCCACTCCAACCATCTCCAGGTCAACACCACATAAACAGTGCCTGGGACCTTTGGTACCGCCAGAAACTGGCCAGGCTCTCCAGACTTCTGGTCTTCACCATTCTGTATGGCTCCCCTCTTGATGTGGTGCAGTCCCTTCAAGTACCTAGACGTCTGGCTTGACAGTACGCTTGATTTCACATCGATGCTATCCATGCCAAACTCCACGCTAAGATGGGTGCCCAGTACCACAACAAAGACTGCCTACCCTTGCTGGTCCGCTGAAAGCTGGTCACCAAACTGGTGCTCCCAGTTTTTGACTATGCAGATGTGGTCTACGGTACTGCATCCTCCACTTTCCTAGCCAGACTGGACACCCTCTGCAATGCCTTCTGTCCTTTCACTACAAAATCCCATCATACGCACCACTGCTCCCTCTATTCCTCCCTATCCATCCTCCCCTGCCTTCATATCACTAGTCACACTGTACCTCCTTCATTTCCAAATACTGGTTTGGTTCCCTTCCCTCCTACCACTTCTCACTCCAGCCTTTCCTTCTCCAAGCTCCCTCTGCACCAGGGACCAGCAAACTTTTTCCTCATCTCTGTTCATCTGCTGGGCAATCCAGCTTCTCTCATCAACTACAAACACTCTGGAACCTGTTTCTGTCTTCCCTCTGCCATTCCACTTCCCCAGGCTCTTTCAGGCACCAGCTGAAACTCCTCCCACCTGCACCTGTTCCCCACAGGTGGCCCCCCTGATGACACTGGTAGCAATGAGGTTTGGCCCTCCCCGACCTAACTGGTCACTAGTGCACTGCTATACTCTCCTTTGAACCTATTCTGTGGTATCACGCAGTAATATTTTGTACTTGTATAGGTGTGACATGCTGTCATAATTCTCCACTTTAATTTGTTCCAAGTTTTGTGCCTGTCTAGTATTATATACTCTGCCGAGTCTGCACTTTATTCTGTCCCACAAAATGAACTGTATTATGTTTGCTGTACCCCGTATCCCTTTCACCAGGTGCACCTGAAAACAAGAAACACCAAAGAACACCGTGCTGCAAAGTCAGGGCGCGGTTTGGGTGAGAGCTGCAGGCCCTAGAAACTTAGCAAAAACGAAAATCCACCATGCACTCCAGAGCCAGAAGGATAGTTGATCCTCCGGTGAAGGTAGTCACAAATTGCCAAAAGTCCATTTTGTTGTTCTTAACAAAATTACTGGTTTTATTTAACAAATGTAAGAATGCACAATAATTAAGTGTAATTTTGTTAAGAAACAACAAACTGGACTTGTGGCAATTTGTGACTACCTTCACTGGAGGATCAACTACCCTCCTGGCTCTGGAGTGCGTGGATTTTCGTTCTCACACCTGGAAACAAGCCTCAGCTCAGTGTGCCTTTCCCAATCACCAATTTTCAAATAAATAAATGTCTAAATATTAGGTTTTTCAACATTTTCTTAAAAATGAACAGATATTTTTGTCTCTTTTTGACATTTTATGTCAGTCATTTATTTCCTATTTAAAAAAAACAACTATCAAGGTATAATTCTATGAATCGTATTGCTTTTTAGAAACAGTACTCAAGGTCACAACTCTTACCATGAAAACTGTAAGAAGGTCCACACCAAAAGTATCCTCAAATTTCCACTTCCAGGCATCAGGGTCATGATACTTAAAATTAACTAGTATTGAACTGAGAGCGTCATCCAACAACCCAGGTTTCAACCGATCACCTTTGAGAAACTTTTCTAATTCTGAAAGGGACTGTTTAGTTAGGTAAACCTCAGCATCATAGTGCACTTCCTGGTTCTCTTCATTGGGCTAAATGAGAAAGAAGTTATACTGTCAGGCGGGGCATTAACAGATCCATTCTCTTCTTGATAAAGTACGGTTACTTACCCTAGCAGTAGACCTTCAAGAGAATCTCCTCCACTGAGCCACCCATGCAGAACATTGAAGCACTTGTCATCAGAACCGCTCAGAAACGTTTGCCTAGCTGATGTTGCCTAAAATGATGTATATCATTGGCACCTATGTAGCATGGGTAACCATACACTCCTCAGTTCTTTCCACCTACCAGAAACACTCACGTCATGCCAAACAGAAAGAAGAATGGTACTGCACCACCACCCCAACTAGAATGACAACACCAACAGGGCAGGAGAAACTGTACAATAAACCCAGGAAAAGATCACCAACAGCAGCAATGCCCCCACTCAAACGATGCCACATGCAAGTAAGAGAGAAGGTCGGTGGGTGAGCTGTGGCTCAATCAAAGAGACCTTCTCAAAGATCTACTTTTACAGTAAGTAACTGCACTATCTTCTTTACAAATATATCCCTTCACTAAACTACACCTGTAGAATGATCCCCAAGCAGTACAGCAACAACATGTGGGAGGGAATCTCCCAAAAATGGGTAGATAAGACTCACTGCCAGACAGGCTAACAAGTCAGCAGCCACCTCAGTAAGAAGCAGGAGCAAGGCAGATTCAGAAGCCCATAATGGGAGACATGCAGTAGCAAGTGACACTGGGAACAGCTACCACAAAGCAACAGCTAAAAGGACAGAAACACTGCAACAAAGCAAACGAACCAAGGCTGGAGCGAGAAGCAAGGAGTGGTACTGGCACAAAACCCTATGGAAACCCAGAGGCCAGAGAGGAAGAAGACTGCAGCGCCAGACTACGATAAGAATGTCGACATGAAAACAACAGGAAGTCACCCCAGAAGAAGGACGTTGATGAAGCAAAACCCGTTGATTAACACACGTAGGAATGCCACATAAGGCAATGACCAACCACAGACAGACTCAAACAGAGACAGGGGCAGGCAACCGGATCACTGACAAGGCGAAGCAAGGCGACAACCGGAGCAGATGTTGAGAGTAAATAATGTTGATAAAGATGCAACAAAGCCACTGTGTAAAAATAGAGGTTTACACCAAAAAAAGGAGCATCAATGGGACAAAGCGTTGTGATGATCAGCACAGACAACAATCCAGGAAGCAGTGACAACAAACGGGAACAAGTTCTGCATAGAAAAGAGAGACCTGAACCAGACAGCAGGAATGTGAACGAGGAAAAATCAATCAATGAATGAGGCAAAAGACAAAGGAGAACCAGTTGATGGACATATGAAATAGCTGCTGCATTAGACAGAGGAATGCACACTAAGCAGGAATGATGATGGGGTAAAACCAAGCCACGCACACTGCGGAAAGTGGGGGGGGGGGTCCAGGCTAAAATGCCAGGAATTGACCTTGGTCTTCCAAGGACATCCAGAATGGCAATAGAGGCTGAAAGGAAGGCCCAAACCCATCATTTTCATGGAAGCAGTGAAATCCACAGCAAGGGACCCAGAAGGCCATCAACTGAAGCACCATGGGTGGATGGTGGAAACCCAAGGGCAGGAGACAAACAGCAAACACTGGCGGGAGACCAAAAAGACACAATGGATGGTATACAAACAGCAATCACAGGTGGGAGACCAACAATGGTGGGACAGTCAGAGCCAACAGGAAAGCAGGCAGCGATGCCGCAGTAGCAAAGAGGAAGGACCTACAGCCCCAGCATATCAGAAAGAGGGGAACAGAATGTACAGGCCCAAGAAAACAGCATAAGCCGACCTGCTATGCCAGCAGTAGCTGCCGCGACTGGTGACCTGGTTTGGGAATGAGTCTTTGAAGCTGGAGGGTCGGCCAGGTGGGAAGAGGTTTGAGGCCCACAGGGCTGCCTCGCCTTTCCGTGGGAGACAAGGCTTGGTGCATGACTGGCCTCTGGTGGAAGCCAGAAGTACAGCCAGCACCAGCCATAAGAGAGAAGGGAGGAGTGTGATGGTCATCAGCACTTGCGCCTTGCCATCCAGGCTAAGTCACGCTCCACAGAAAAATGGGAAAATCAGCTTCTTACGCACCAGGGAGACGGAGCGCCGGCACTGATCCCCAACCTCTGCCTCACAGTAGCCCGACGAAATACTGAAGATTCAGGGTTTACAGCCACACCTCGTCCCTGCCTGGGAGGGGAACAATCACGGCTGGATGGGTGTGCACCAGAGGTAAGAGGGAGACAAGATGCCTTAGCGACTCCCGAGGAAGCGGAGTGCAGGAGGTCCGGGGGAGGAGAAATAGAAATATATATAAAAAAAAAAAAAACAACAAGAAGAAAACAGCACTGAAGTGAAACATCAATAAACTGAAACAACAAAGTGCAAGAATCCAGGATCAGTGAGGTGCTCCTACAGTCCGACAAAGAGTCAACAGCAAGAGAGAAACATCTGAGGAATATGAGGCCACCCATGTTATATAATAATAATCATTTTTATTTCTATAGCGAAATTCAGATGCCAAAGCGCTTTACATATAACATTTTAAACAATTCAATAAAACCACAAAACATATACAACCACATCAGTTAAAAACTTACAATTCACAAAATATTAAAAGCCTGTTTAAATAAACGTGTCTTAGGCGCCAACAATGTGCATCATCGTGGGTGGCTTTAGCTAGGCAAAAGTTTCTGAGTCGTCCTGACACAGATGGCGTCTACATTCTACAGGTGTGGCTCAATGGAAGCAGATATCCTAGAAGATCTGGGAGAATAAAATGGTCAAGCCACTTGGCTCCCAAGTCCAAAATACTCATTCACAACTCCATCTCAGGGTAGTCTAATGACGAAACAGTAGCCATTCACTAAAATAAATTTAGAGGTCTCTGCTCAGGTTCTATCAGCAGCTTTGCCATACTCACTCTGAAGCTTGGATCCAGATTGAAGGGCGATCATCCATAGCCTTTGCCACTGAAGACCGAACTCAGAATCTCAACATTGATCAACTGTATCTTTAAAAATCGATCATTCTAGGAAATGAAAGCTTAACTGCTTGGGCTTAACCTGCAGTGTGAACCTGTGGTCAACAGCACTAGCTTTAGAACTAGAGCACAGAGTTACACCCCACTAAAGCCAAATACTCACTGAGTGACCCTGAAGAAGGCGGTTAACCTTCCAGTGCTCTAGTTCAACTAGTTGTGAAAATGAATAGGCAGGACCTCACTGAAAACAAGATTCTGCATTTTAGCAGTGCTACCCTGGGCAAATAAATTGTAAAAAGAACAGTTACCTAAGAACTTACCATAGCAGTAGATCTGAGAGAGAATCTCTTTCATCAGGTCACATCTATAGAACTAATACCAAGCCAGGGCTAAGATCTCATGGAAACTTTTCCAGCTAGGGCTGCCCACAGCGTCATCACATGTCAGAGTCCATATAATGCATGGACGAACCCCATCCTCCTCAGTTCCCAGCCAGAAATGAAGCTCAGAGGACTGGGGTCTGGGGAACCAGGAGATCACGCCAGCACCTGTTATACCAGGCAACAGAGAGTGCCAAAAGTAGAAATATGGAAGCAGATACACAGAAGAGAACTGTGACATATTCCAAAGGGGGACAGATGGTGGGATAGTATGACCTGATAAAAGAGATTCTCTCTAAGATCTACTGTTACGGTAAGTTCTTACGTAACTGTTCTATCTTCTTTGAGGATATCTCTTTCATCAGGTCACACCTACAGAATGAATCTATAGCAGTGCCAATAGGGGACAGTCTGGGTGGATGGAAAAGGGGTCGTCAGCAGGAAGGATCCTCAGGACAGAGACAAACAAGATCCAGTCCCCAAAGGAATAGCTGAACCAAAAAGCTGGAGTATAAGGAAGGTTCTGACTACCTGCAGCATATAGATAAGCCTGTCCACCAAAGATGGTGCCTATAAGGGCATGGGCCCAAACAATCACAGGGAGGACCTGGCCACCCGACCAGTGGGGGACATGAAAGGACAGGTGCCCCCCAACAAGAGAGGCACCAGGGGCACACTGAGATGTCTATCTATTTATTTATTTTTGTAGTCAACAAAAATGAAAACAAAGAGAGGACTGGCAGCAAGCCAATGCAGGAAATAAAGGAATCTCCAAATGCTGCTATGGACATGGAGCAAGTCTTCCTTAGGAGTGGCTAACATGGGAATCATACCACTCAGGATGTTCCTTACCATACTTCCAGAATGGAAAGTAGCACAGTTAGACAACCTGTTGGACAAGCACTGTGTGGATACTGTGGACGACCTCAGTGCCAGGGGTGAACAAACATAATTGTAGGGGACCTGCCATAATCCGTGGCATGCAGGGAATAAAACTGAGGAAGGTTATGCAGAACTCAAGTATGGAGCAGTGCTTCCGCTGGACTGGCATGCTCCAGAGAATAGACAAGAAGGAAAATGGCCCGGGGCAAAGGCAATTCTGACACTCTGACACTGCCTTCAGTAAAAACCTATGGCTGGACTGTAACAACACCTTGTCTGTATGGAAAACAAATGGGGACGCTCACGCAAAGGGGCCTGCCACCCCACCCCAAAAAAAAACTCTTTCTAAGAAGAAAGTGAAAGCCGCAACCCGCAGCTGTTACAAAAGGACGCCAAGTAAAAATTATCAAAACAAAAGTCAGATACCAAACCAGGATGAGGGTGTGAAAGGGAGGCCAGAAGAGTATAAGCCACCGCCTCCCCCCCCAAAATGAAGGAACAGGAAACCCCAAGGTAATCAACTGTACACAAAGCAATACGGGCATATAAGGCCAGAATAACAGCCACACGCACCCAGAGTGGGGAATACTGTAGGCTGGAGTCCAAAACAACCAGTATTGCTGTACGCCACTGACTGAAGGGGAAATGGGGTCCAAGAATGTGGAAACAGCCCACTGAGCAAAGTGCTTCTCCATCAGGGAATGGGTATGTTTGGCAGAGGGCATTCCAGTGGCCATCAGGACAGCAGCAACCATAAAGGATAGGCCCAGAGTGCCTAAGAGCACCGGGCACTAGGAGCTAATGGAAGGACATAAGAAAAAGGGGAATAGTCCTTCCGACTCCCATGGTGGTTTAGTGGGAGAAGACTCAGCCAGGGAAACCTGGGAGTCAGGCACTGGTGCAACTGGATGGGCCTGCCTGGGAAACAGATGAAGCTGGAAGAGGAGAGGAAGATCTGGGCCCCTCAGGTTGCAGGCATGTCTGGCGAGCCGAACCCACAGAGGGCAGAAGATGGCCACCTGTGTTCAAGGGGCTGGACAAAACCAGGTATGAAGGTCCACCATGCCCCAAAGGCGGCCGAGCAGAATGCATGCTCTTCAAGGCCTCCTCTGCCTCATAGCCAAACAACCGCTGCCCCTTAAAAGGGGTGTTTGACACCATATGTTGACCACAGCCTGGGATGCCAGAGTCTCTAAGCCAGGCATGATGCCTCAAACAGATGCCATTGGCTGCCGCCCAGTTCACTGCATAGGCCGGTCTCCAGGGACCTTAGCAGCACCTGCCACGCAGCACCATCCAAGAGCCCCACTGCAGTGGTGTGCAACTGCCTCCAGAGAATATTTTGATATTCTACCATGTGTGCCTGGTAATTGTCAATCCTGAGGCCTAGGGAGGCAGAAGTGTAAGTACGCTTGCTGAGAGCATTCAGGTGTCTGTACGCCCTAATAGAAGGACAAGAGCTAAGATAGATGGGGGCCCAAGTGTTATAGTGGGCAACCTAAACAACAGCTGCATCCATGAACGACTGATGCGCATAACAGGGTTTACTAGAAGGGGCAGGTAATGTCCTGTCTGCTTTCTAGGACACAAAAGCAACCTCATTTGGCATATACCATGCAGCATGGGTGTCGTCCTCCAAGACTGACTAAAGAAGGGGAATGACTACTAGTGAGGTTTTCAGGACCTCCAAAAATCCCAAGAGGGCCCTCTTGCAGGAGCCCTTCTCTTCCCTAAGAACCCCATAGTGGTCTGCATGTCCTGCGGCATGGAAAAAAAGGAAGGGTCCTCCAGTGCAGATGTGGGGCTATAAACCCCCAAATCCTCAATGCTGGAGGAGGGAGTGGAACAGGGGTTGATGCAAGGCAGGCTCCCCTCACCGCTAACGTACATCTGAAAGGAGGGAGCGTATGCTGGTTTGTCGACAGGAGTACTGTCGACAGTATGTAGGTGCTGAGCCATCAGCATAAGCAAGGGAGGATAGTTCCTACTCAATAAAGGAGGACAGCCTGTTCGCCTGGGAGCTATGGTGGCAGGCCGCATCGACGGAAGAGTGGGCCAGTCATTGGAGGTCAGCCAACCTGAGGAGCAGTTGTCCCAGAGGTACTAAGGGGCGGTCAATGACTCTTCTGAGTGGGGAGGAGGGATTGGACAGCACCAGGGGAATGGAGAGGTGACGACTGCTGCTCACTATCCAAGATTAGGGCTGTAACACTTGGACTCTACTGTGACCTCAAAAACTGGAGGTAGGTCGAGGGGCCCAAAGCTGCAGAAAAACCTGCAGCTGCAGAAACTGGGGAATCATCGCTGGGAAACATCAATGGTCTAAGGCTCGGCGATGACATTGAGCCAGTGATCCTACTGGGACTGTGGTGTCTAAGCCAGGTCCCGACCCCGCGGGGAGAGGGGTCAGGGTGGCACAGGGCAGAACGTCAATGGTGCCCCTGTTCAAGATCACGATGAAAGGCATCAGAGGGATAGGGCCCAGCGACAATGGTAGGCTACCTTCCACAGAGGGCTTGGTGGCAACCAAGCCAGAAACTGACCTTGGAGAAGAGGATGATTGGGTGGCAAGAACAGGTGTGACGTGACCCTAAGAGTCAACGACAGGAGACACATCAATAAAGGTGACTGACCCACCTGTAAAAATCTAGCCCAACTCTGTTGCAAGGGGGGGTCTGATATGGCAACGCCCCAGGCAGAGGCCACAGAAGAGGCAGTCAGCGGCGGCTGAGGACCCATTAATGATGACGGACTACTGTCCAAAACAGTCCTGGCCGCATCAGAGCCATGCCCTGACCTAGGCGTTTGAAGGATGGTTAGGGAGGCTGGAATCGGTGCTGTAGGGCTGAGAAGTGAAGCAGAGGAAGATGATCTCGAGGGCTGCTAAGAAGATTTGGATCTCTCCCAGGGGACCGTGTGCTTGACCCCATGCTTGTGCTTATGACTCCAGGAGGACGTCTTCTCGCAATGGTTCAACGGACTCCAATCCATGGTGCCGACAGGAGAAGCAGCAACATATTTTTTTCTTTCAAATGCTTCTCCATCGCCGCTATGTATTTTTGCAGGAGTGGGTATCAAGGGCTGTCTACCTCCGTCACCTAGTGGCCTAGTTGAAAGCACGGCAAATCCTGCAGGTCTGGACATCATCGTAGAGGCCTAGGCAGCAAATGCACATGGCGTGTGTATTGTCCTTAAAAAAAATATCTTCTATCCATAACTGCAGAGCCCAAAAAGCTTAGATGTTTTCGGCGGCATAGACATGCCAAAAATTAGCAGAAAATGAGGGCTGCTCACTTTAACCGTAGCTCTAGGAGAGGTATATGGTGCACATCCACATGTTGGCAGTCTTCCTTTCCCTTCAAATTCAGCTGGAACATCCTCAGGCTAAGCTCCTCCCACCAACCCAGGTGGTATACTCCTCAGCTTTGTCCCGTGACATCAGATCTTGCAAGCTGGAAGCAGGGATTCGTGTGTCGCTTGCCAGGGGAGGTCGGGTGGGTCATATGGATGTGCACCATATACCACTCCTAGAACTACAGTTGCAGGTGAGTAACCCTCATTTCTAGAAGCCTGGCTATGGTGCACTACCCACACTTAGGCAGACTCCTAGCAGCTCTCTGGGAGGAAAGGGCAAGGTACACATCCCTTTTTGGCAAAGAGGGACTGGAGAACTAAGGTGCCAAAACCAGCATCCCAGTGTGACTCTAGGTCGATGTGGTAGTGGGAAATACATGAAGGTGTGAGCTGATTTCCAGGTACCATCCCTGCAGATCTCCTGGATACAGACATCCCTGGAAGCAGCCACCGAGGCAGCGGTATGTCTGCTGGAATGAGGCCTAAGCCCTATGGTAGGCTCCCTACCAGCCAACCTATAGCAGAGGTTGCTGCAGGAGACAATCCACCTGCCAATCATCTGCTTAGCTGCCTGTCTACCAGGTGTGGCTTCAGCGTATGTTACAAATACCTGACGAACCTCTCCCTGAACTCCAGCCATGTGCTACTGGTAGTAAGCGAGCACTCACCTCAGGTCCAAAGTATGGAGCCTTTGCTCAGCATCTAAAGTGGGACTGGTGAAGTACACCAGAAAGTTAATCACCTGGTTAAGGTGAAACTCTAACAAAACCTTTGGGAAGAACTTCAGGTGGGGGCGGAGGACAACCTTGTCCTTGTGGAACTGTAGATATGGAGACTATCGAGAGCACCTGAAGCTCGCTGATCCTTCTGGCTGAGGTGACAGCCACCAAGAAGGCAGTCTCCCATGACAGGTGTGACATCTCACATCTGGGCATTTGTCAGATGGCTTGCCCACTGCCAACACCAGCACCAAGTCCCAAGGTGGTGGTGGTTCACACACTGGTGGGGACAGGTGGGCTAGGCCTTTAAGGAAATGCCCAACCACCTTCTACTACACAACCATTAGCATACCAGCCTGTGCCGGATATGCTGATTTGGCTGCCAGTTGCTCCTTGAGGGTCGTTGACCTCAGTCCCACCTGGGATAGGGACCACAGGTAGTAGAGAATGTTAGCCAAGGGACAGACCAGGAGGTCTAGCTCCCTGCCCTGGCACCAAATGGAAAAACGTTTCCATTTGAAGGTGAAGCACTGATGGGTGTATTCCTACTGAGAAGCCTCTACAATGAGGAGAACATCTTCAGAGAGACCCAAAGCCTGGAACTCTAGCCAGCAGGACCTTCCCCTTATGACAAGAGAGCAGGTCTGGGCATGGAGGCAACTGCCATGGAGGTCTGCTGTTGAGGTTCAGCAGGTCTGGGTACCAAAACTAGTGGGGCCAGCCTGGGGCTACAAGGATCATCCATGCTTTGTCCCTCCACACCTTGACGATGTCTACGTAGATCAGGGGAAAGGCAGGGAAGGAATAGAGAAGGCCTGGGGTTCAGGGCCTAGCAAAGGCATCCTCATCAGTGTCCTGCACTGTAAAGGGTGGGGATAGAACAGTCAAAGCTTTGCGTTCTCCCAGGAAGAAAACAGGTTGACCAAGGGAGTGCCGTATTGGGAGAATAGGTGGTTCGCCACCTCCTGATACAGGGAACACTCGTGTGTTTATAGCGGCCTGTAACATTTTTGACTTGATGATTAGTTTGTTTCTTTTTAGATTACTTCTATTGAATCTAAATTTATGTAATATTTAATTTCAGGTTCAAATGTCTTTACGTGCTAGCCGAAGAATTACCAAATAGTTTATTTGATTAGCCCATGGTGAAGACACAGCTATTGGATACCTATTTGTTGTGTGTAATGGGTATTGGTGCTAATTCATCACACTCAGACTTTCTACTAATTTACAGTTTTTAAATTCACTATGGATTTTTGAGGTATTTAGGTCTTTTGAGGTTATACATGCACTTTAAATATAATATTTTTTTCCTTTTTCAGGGTTCAATTTGAATGCATTCAACTGCTAAGATATATGATTATTTGTATATGATATTTTATCTTCTAATGTATTTTGCCCTGATCTAGATTGTTTTCACATAGTACTAATTAAAAGTAGAGTATAAATAGTTGCTTGTTCTTTGCGACTGACACACCCCGAGGAAGATCCATGTGGTCGAAGTGCCAGGGTCAGCTGTTTGTTTGTCCTCATTTTGTCTGAAATAAACTCACATTATTCCTAGAGCATTGGTTTCAACCCAAGTGCTACCTTTTTTACTTCAACACTCGTGTGATGCCTCATCCACCTGGCTGAGGGTGTCCACTAGCTGGCTGGAAGCTCCTGCTACATGCATCACCAGAAGATCTGCATCCAAGCTGCGCACGAAGGTCCAGGTGCGGAGAGCCTTCCAACACAGAGTGAATGCGTATCACCCTGCTTATTCAGGAAATTCATGGTTGTGGTACTCTCTCTCTGCACTTGCACGACCTGACCCTGGGCCAATGGAGTAAATTCCATTAGAGCAAGGTGCACTGCAAGGAGCTTCAGCATGCTGATGTGGTAAAAGGACTCCAGAACCCGTGGGTCCTGTGGTCCCCCATGTTCATTCCCCATTCCACCAGAGACACGCCAGTTGTCAGGGTGACTGTCAGATATCTGGGTGGACAAATACTACTCATTCCTCCACGTGTTCCGGGATGAGCCACCACTGGATAGAATCCCACAGCAGCCAGGTTACTATGACTGGCTGGTACAGGTGACCTAGGCGCTGAGACCACTGGCAACCCAGCTCCCATTGTAAGTGGTGCATCCACCAACACACCCACCTGACCATGGTGGTGCAGGATGCCATGTACTCCAGCAGCTACAGAAAGTCGAAGACGGGGCACGAGCGTCCAGCCTGAAATGATCAGGCAAAGGAGGCAAGATCCAATGCCCCGTCCACAGGGAGTCAGGCCTTGGTCTGGAGGGAGTCGAGCTCTGCCCCAATTAAGTGATTCACCTGCAAGGGGTTGAGTTCAAACTTGGCTGGGTTGACCAGAAGGACCAAGCTGCTGTGGGTCTGGAGGGCTAGGTTCTTAGACTGCTCCACAGCCTATTTGGACAGCCCAGCTATCAGCCAGTCATCCAGTTAAGGGTATACCTTGACTCATCAGCACCTCAGGAATACAGCCACCACTGCAACACACTTGGGGAAGGCCCTGGGGGCCAAGAAGAGGCCAAAAGGCATGACCTGGAACTCATAGAGAACCCCCTCTGTGCGGAACTGAAGGTACTGCCAGTGGGACGGACAAACTGGAATGTGGAAGAAGGCATTCTGGAGGTCCAAGGAGCAGAACCACATGCCCTGCTCCAGGGTAGAATGATTTGGTTCAGAGTGACCATCTGGAACTTTCTCTTCCTCAAAAACTGACTGAGATCATGACTATTCAGTATGGGGTGCCAGTCCCCCTGTCCCGTCTGTTTTGGAACCAGGAAGAAACTGGACAAGAAACTCTTGCCTGCCATGGAGTCTGGGACATCAGCTATGGCTCCTTTCTCTAGGAGTTGAGCTATGTCCTTCCTGAGGGCAGACAACGTGTCCTGTGACACCACAGACTCCCTTGTTGTGTGGGGTCATTATGGCAGGATAGCCTCAAATTCGAAAGGCAAACCTCTGCCCGCCATTTCTAGCATGTGAGAGACCGACCAGTTGTGCTAGAAATGGTGAAATCATTCCCCACCCCACACACACAGGGTGCTGGGTGGGATGAAGCTGCCAGGTTGGAGGTAGGCACTCTCTGACCCATCACTAGGCAACCTTGGAGGGGCACTGGGACCAGCTGCTGAAGGGGCACCATCACAACTACCCCCACTTTTCATGGGGCCATGACCAGCGAACTTGGTCCTGGGTCGCCAAGTCCAAAATTGCCCCTGCTGGGGCTGCTGTTACCTGGGCTGCTGCAACAGAAAGGCCTGAAACTGAAGGGGCTTCTTCTTCAGCTTCTGCCCTTTCTGGTCCTTCTGTGAGGAGGTCACAGAACCAAAGGTGGTATTGGACTTCTCAATCCTGGTGAGATGCCCGACCACCCCAGGGTCAAAGAGGTTGGTGCCCAAGAAGGGGACATCGATGAATTTGTGCTGGGTGTCCACTGTTTAGGTGGAAATCCACAGCCAGGCCCCGTGATGCATCACAATGGCCGCTGCCATGGAACAGGTGCAAGAGTCGCCGATGTCCAAGGTCATCTGAAGCTGGTGTTTAGCCAGCACTCTACCTTGGTCTCCGACCACCTTAACCACCATCTGCAGATCAGCAGAAAGGCGAGGGAGGACATGGTCGAGGACTCCCATCAGGATGTGACCAATGCTGGCCATTATCAAGGCATAACTAGCCTGATGGAGACCCAGGGAGGACACAGCATACACTTTCTTTGCTGCGTGATCCAGCTTTTTGGACTCCTCACTGGGGGACTTATCCACGTCCCCAACATGGCCGGTTTTCCAGAAAACAGAGTTGGCCACCAATCTCTTGGCCAAAGAGTGGTCCTACAAACCAAACAAGAGCCAGTAGGGACCACATACTTGTGGACCATATGAGCAGAGGGTGCCACACAGGAGGCTGGATGTTGCCAAAGCTCCAGAGCTGGTCCCAGGATGACCTCGGCCACTAGGAAGACCATCTTTGGGGAATCATCCCAATCCACAATTTCAGTGCAGGGTATTTAGCCCGTTTCTAAACTGGTTCTAGAGAGACAGCCATGAACTCAGGGATCAATCTCAACAAAGCCCCAAAGATATCAACTCATGATCAGTAGTCAGCTGTTCGGTTGATTCAAGTCGAAGCCGGGAATTCTCGAGGACTGCATGGAGACCCCATCAGGGTCTGAAGATGCTTCAATGATGACCCACAGCCGTTTCTCAACATACACCACTCTGGACTCATCCGAATAGGTAATCTCCATGGGCAACCAGCTTGCCAAGCCAGTAGCGGGACAGCAGTTCTTGGTAGGGGCTCCCTGCAGTGGCTAGCACAGTGGTGGTTCCACCCAAATCAGGAGAGAAACAGGCGTCGGTGACTCTGGTCTCGGGAGTACCAGAATAGGCCAGACTAGAGGTCACCAGGAGATCACTAGAGTAGAGGGTAAGGGCCTACCCAAGTACCCATTGCTGCCACATCAGCTCCTCATAGCATCAATGCAACCTGCGATTGAGCCTCTCCTCGTCCGATGCCAAGGAGGAAGAGGTGTGCCTTCTGGTATCAGAAGAACGACATCAGAAGTGTGAGGAATTCCTCCGACCGGTATCTCGACCAAGACCAGAATCTCAACTGATGAATGGATCGTTGATGGCGAGGCAGGCGGCGGGCAGTGTAAATAACATGGACTAGCTCCTGCTGCTGGACTCAAAAAGGAGGCAGCTCTTGAGAGGAGACAGCTGGCTCTGCCATCTGCTCCTGACCCTCCTAAGAAACAGACAGCGTTGAAAGGACCAGACACCTTGAGATCGAGTCGTCCTCAACCCCTTCAGACAATGGGTTAACCGGGTCAATAAAAATCTCAACTGCCTGGTCACAGCCAACAAGCCCGACAGGGATACTGTGGAGCTAGCAGCCTGGCCCTCAACCAAAACAGGCTCAGTCGAAGCACTGCACCCCACGGCAATCGAGCAGTTGAGGGAATCGCAGGTGCAGGAAGGGCATGCTCGTTCCTTGTCCCACGACTGTTGGTGGGATTTCTTAGATTGTTTTTCTTACTGTTGTAATGGGTACTGCCCTTCCCCGAGGGTCTGGAGGGATTTACACACCTCCCAGAATGTCCCAGTGAATGACGCCCCGATGCTGGCCCCAGCCGGGTGCAGCGCTAATGCAAACAAAGCTCCTGCCACAGCTTGGGCTGCCGCCTCTTCCACTGCCGCAAACTGGTCTGCCAAGCCCGCTGATGCGGAAATTGTCTTGTGGGCATCTTTAGAGTGAACCAGAATGGAGTGGAGTAGATGTGCGTAGCGGTCCTTGAGGCATGACGGCAAAAGGTTTTGCAAAGGCCGCAGGCAGCCATGTTGTGTTCTGCCCTGAGGCAGTAGATGCACGATGTGTTCGGGTCCGTCCTGGACATCTTCTGGTTGCACTGAATGCAATGCCGGAGTCCTGGACTGGATTTGGCTTCCTCTCACTCTAAAGCAGCATCTAATGATGAAGTAAAATCCAGGAAGAACACTCTGAAGTCTGAAGAACAAAATCGTCAATGCTGTACTTTGGACTAGGCCTACTCCATGTAAGGAGCTGCAAAAGAGGAGCCCTCACTCTTCCAGTGGAAAGGACGATCTGACGACATGAGGCGGAGCTGAGGAGTATACCACCCAGGTAGGTGGGAGAAACTTAGCTTGAAGACATTCTGGCTGAATTTAAATGGAAAGGAAAACTGCCTAAGTGTGTATAATGCACCATATCCACTCCCCTAGAACTGTGTTTTACTAAGGAAAATAATAAACGGACACTGTTTGCTTCCACAGGTGGTCCAACAAGCTGAAGTGATGGCAGGAAAAGAACTGAGGAGAATGGGGGCCCAGCTGGCAAAGTTTCTGTTAGGTCCTAGTGCTGACTCCGTATTAGTTCTATGAGTGAGACCTGATGAAAGAGATCTCCTCGAAGATCAAATAAAATAAAAAATTGCTTTTAATCTCAACAGGTGGTTATAACAACCACTGCTTAAAAGAAAATATATCCCTTACTGGCAAGTTCACCCTATGGACATCATATAAAGAATAAAAGGGTCGGGGTAAGCCCTGATTTTTTTCAAGTTATGCCCGCTCTAGTTACTATACGATCTCTATGATTCATGCACAACTTGAGCACCGGCCAGTGGTCAGAGCACCTTGACTTCTTATGTGAAAGAATGAACACATCACCTCTTCCAGCCAGTAAGTGAGCTGTAGGCAGGATACCCGCCTACAATCATTGGTAGGGGAAGCGTTTCAAACTTGAAAAGTAACTATTTGTGCTGGCTCGTCAGCGCAGTGGTTGGAATTCAGCTCCACGACACCAGCAACCGGGTTCGGAATGGACCGGATTGCGGCCGGGGAGAAAGGCTGGCGTCCCTTGACTGCTCTCCTCCCGGGGAGGAGGGTATGTGCGGTTGGCGCAGTAGCCACACCCAGCGGAGGCTGAGTTCGCCACATGCACCGATGTCCACTTGAATCAGGGGCAGGGCAGACGCTGGCCGTCACTGCTCGTCCCTGCCCCTGCCTACAGGGGGAAAAACACCATGTCCCCGGCCATCTACATGAAGGCCTGCCTCCGGGCCTCGATTAGCCTCCGCCGCCGGCTCCCCGACCAGTTACTAGAGTCGTGGCGCTGAAAGGGTCACAGTGCTGTGACCCCCGCTCTCTGAGGGACAAGCTAGGGGTGACTGGGGAGTGCAGGCAATTAAAAAAAAAAGAGAAGTAACCATTTGTAAGCAACAGGACATGACGGGGCCTTCAGCCCCTGGATGTGCAGTTGTGTCAGTACTACCTAAGCGTTGGAGTGTCTTACTGCACATATAAAATGGGTTTATGAGAAACATTTAAAGAAAAAAAAATCAAGATAAAAAACAGTCTCCACTGGTAGTATTTTTACCATGCATGGGTCCTGCTCAATCAGGATGCAGGGATTTCACGACTCATCTTATAAACTGTCCGTACCAACCATGTTCAGAAGGTATCCATCCAAAACAAGTACTTTAAGATAAATACAGACACACACATACATGCAGAGAACATTACGAAAGCCTAATAGTACACCTTCCACAGTTTTCAGTTCTGCTTAACCCAACCAGCAACGGCTTCCCTTTAGAATTATACTCACTAGTCCAAACCGTTCTATTTTGCTCAGGAATCTGTTCAAGAATCGACCGAAAACAGAACTACAGCCTCTTTCTTCTGCAGGAATTTCTTCTTTCACTTTGCATTCTGCAAGCTGAAAAAGTAGAATATGGGCAATAAGTGCGTACTTTATGAAAAGGACACAAGAAGACACCGTGAATGTAACAGTTTTCAGACATTCTGTGACCTAGACAGCAAAAAAGGGGATTAGGTTACACTTCCTACAAACATTATGGTCAGCTGGGAGTTATGCTTATGAACATACCCATAAAAATGGATGTCCAGACCTTTTGAAACGCAGAATACAGAGCATAGTAGTCATGAAAAACAGCAATGAAATAAAAATAAATGTCTGTCATTAATAAGTAACTTTTCCATTGTCTAACCTTCGTACACATCAGAACATATTAAAACCGATGTCATAAGAACAAGTGAGTGTATACAGGGACCCTACACATGCAGTTTCTAATGCTCCCCTTACCATCCATAGTATACGGTTTCAACTTCTGAATCTGAGAATATTATTGTTCTGTTTTCCACTCTCCATTGTGCTTGCTCTTGATGTGCTCCATAATCTGTGCAACTGTTCAGTACACCCTTGAAATGTCCAAAAAACAAAGTCCAAGCACTCACCACGGAGACAAAAGGCCTTTCGAAAGGTCCCTCAAATGTGAAAGGTGAGAGGCGAACCAGCTGGGGTCTCTGTGTTTACAATCTTCTTGGATGTCGCATTATTTTGCGTCTTTGAGCACAGTAAATAAAATGTGTACAGCAAATTCAGATTCTGCTTCCGCTCCATTTGTCTCAGGTGGTGAGTGCTCAGACTTTGTCTTTTCTTTAAAAATCACTAAGGGGACTTCAGCCAGTCATCATGCAGAGCCACTGTTCCTTTTAGCCTGTGTACAGTGTGCCCTCGTATGGGACAGTTAGGAGGGGGCGCTCTTCTTCGGCACCAAAAGGAAGGACAGAATAACTGAATTAAAAAACAAGACTCTTCACTTATTTTATAAAATAGGTAGAGTTTTCGGTGTCCACTGGATAAGAGCCAGGTCCTTATACAGCAACAACCAAGAAGGTGGCACATTCTGGGTATCATGGGCACAGTGCTAATAATATCCTTGTGCCATCTAGTGGAATTCTGAAAGTCTGTCTGCAGTTTTTTCCCTCATAACTAGCACACAACCAGCAGAGAAAAAAATGGCAGAGATTCCTCTCTCCTAATTTGAAGTTTATGTAGAAAAATAACTTGAGAAATTTGAAGAAGCATCAAAAAAAAAAAAAAAAAATCAACCTGAGCCACCAGAACAGCCAGCAAAAAAGAAAAAAAGAAGAAAATGTGAGTGCTTTTCTTCTGTGAAATCAGATTCACTCGCAGCACAAAAAGACAAATACAACACAAAAAAAGACCTCTTGGCCTTTCAGTATCTTCAGAACTGGGCAACAGCCAGAAAAGTTGATCTTGATTTTAAAACTGCCTCAGAATCCACATTTTACACCGCTTTGGGGTGCTTCTGTGCCGAGATCTATCAGTCAGAGATGGCAGAGAGTATACCCTTTCCAGCTTAAGTCTCACAGCAGGCTTAAACAGACATTTAAACTATTCACAAACAGGTCACTGAATAACCTCCTCAGTTCACCAAACTTAAAGGAAAGTTGTAAGATTCCCCAAATGCCTTTTACACGTAGTATGCCATTGCCAGACATGCTTCAGATGTTGAAGATGAAATTTGTTTTGTAAAAAAATCTGTCATAGTCATTTTCTTTTAATGTTTTATCAGCATTTTGTTCTCCAGTTTTCTGTGTGTGGCCACACACCCAAAATGATGTCATGCCAGGGAGCTGTCAATGATTTACATACAACAAAGAATTCTGGGTAATTTATAATGTTGCCTTAAATGTGCCTTACTCAGGTGTACAGTCACTTATGTTGCTGGTGGTGAGCAGTAATATGTAAATAACTGTAGCAAGGCATTGTGGGTAAAATATGAACCTGTTTTACAATTTCCTTACTCTGAGGTGCTGTTTCATATTAGTGTGGTGGTGTCAACAATATAAGCTTTTGTATATTTATTTTCACAACAATGCATTGTGCATGCCATATATAACTACAAGACTTCTATACTGAGAGATGTCTCCTATTTCTGCAGTGAGCACAGAAATATAATACCCTGTATACTAATTTACATTGTTAGGCATTGTGGGTACAGTACATAGCAGATCTGTCTATCTAAAACTAAAAAGTGACACTGTCCCTTTAATAACTGTTTCCCTAGCATGATGTCACAGTTGGAAGTTACCAGCACTGAGAAAAAAAGGGGTGGGTTATGCAAATGAAGTAGAGCACCGAAATAAAAGGCTCCCCCCAAAGGAAAACAGCATTATTTGGCAGTTGGAATGGTAGGAGACTGATTCACAACTCCTGCAGGTTACTACACCCATTTGCTATGGCAAACTTGCACCTTTACTTTAAAAGCCAGCCATTAACGTGCTGACAGCTGTTTGCAAGCACTACTGAAAATAATGTAAAGATAAAAGCCAATGTAACCCACCCATCACCCAGGCTGATGATCTCAAACTGAAAAAAAAAAAAAAAAAATCTAGTGCCATCTACTGTAACTGCCTCAGGCCTACTTAACAAGGTCTGGCTTGACATACAGTTATGTATGGCCAGAAGTGGCTGAGCGAGACTACACCAGCTAAAACCTGACTTGCATATCATCAGGGCCTCAAGTACATCACGTTAAATTTTAAGGACTCAACAGAAAACCATAAGCCAAGTAAATGAGCCCAATAAAGAATAGTACAATACAGGGGCTACATCTCTGCAATGCCTGGGAACCATCTGTGCCCTACAACATCCTTACAAAAATACTTATCAAAGTTACCTCCCAACCTACCAGCTTTCACCTCTCTCCTCGATGGTTCAAACAGCCCACGACATAAGACCCCAAGTTCTGGTACTACAAGGAACCTCTTGGCATTAATTTTCTGGCAAACATGATGCCCAAATTAAGCGACTTAACAACGATCTTGACCCAGTACACTAATTACAGCATCTGGGCCATGGCAGTTCATCTCCTGTCGGCAGCAGGTCTGGAATCCTGAAAGCACAGATGCAGTGCGCACACAGTTCACCCAGCGGATCAGCTGCAGTAACTGGCAAATCATGTCAGGAAACACATAAAGCAGCAAAACACTCAAACGGAGACCACTTTCAAATTAAGGTGCTTTATCGGAGAATACAGACGTTATCTAGCGCTTCGAGGAAGCACTCCCTCTTCATCGGGGGGGGGGTCACCAGTATCGCTGCACACTTTTAAGGGTAAAAAAACAGTCACATGATGCATTTAAATGTGAAACAGGTGAACATACACATAATTGGTAACTTCTAACAGACTAGAGACTGCCTATAAAATCCAAGTTACAATAAACGTACCCCTAAAAATCCTTAAATACCAAAATAAATTAAATATTTGTGACAAGTTTGTTAAAAAACAAGGTGCAATTAATGCAAAAAACATAAATCATATCCCTGGTAGAAACAGCAGATGCAAGAACACATGCATGCATTCAAGTTTTTCATATTTCGTATTACATACATTTCTAAGCTTAGAATATTGCACTGTTTTATATATCATCACTAGGTGGTCTTTATTATATACAGTTATAGATGACAGTTTATGTTCTTTTTATACTCCTATAAGACCATCTTAGCACAAAACCACTTAGTAGTTGAATTTACTTATTAATTTATTAACAGGATCCACATAAAGCGATCAACTAGACTTATGCTATATTGCATTGTCAGGTATTTCATGTACTTTTAGGGGTTTTATTTTACCTACAGGGAGAAAAGGTAAGCTAATAGAGAAGGCATAACACAACTATTTTATATTTACAAACCCATAGCGAAAGACAGAAAAATAGGGTGTAAGGGGTTGGGGGGGGTATTTGGAGAGATCCTTTCCATCCATGGAGGACTTTATTCTGCACATGTTAAGGTCCATTCTAAAAATCCCTGACAGTGTCTCACTCCCAATGGAACGCACACACAGATCTCTCCTCCACAAGCCAATGGACCAAAAGGTTAGACCAGACTCCACGGGTCAAAAATTTGGAGTACCCAAAACACCCGTTAATTCTACAGACTGGCCGGGATACTCCCCATCCCACAGCAGGCAGATGTGCAGAAGCTTCCTGATGGGAAATTATGGGCTCTAAACTGCACTAGAGTATTTCAGAAGCGGACATCAAACAAGCTGGAACATCTACGCAGAAGACCAGAAGGCATCGCATTACACTAGGAGCAGACTGAACTCGCCTCTTGGTATTTTTTCTCAATCATTCCAACAACGTTGTCCTAGTGGTAACTCAGATGATTACCACTAATACTGACTGCCTTTCCAGATCCGTTGCACCCGGACCACAGTATAGTAAACCTGTAAACTGGAAATATTTCCCCGACTTGTTATTTCATAGCACTGTGGAAGTTTTCAATACCCTATTTTGACGGGAGGGTGAGATACTTCAGTGGAGCTCCTCTACCCCAGAAGTTGATGGCAGAACCCAGGGTAAGGTGTGTTGACTGTGACAGACTATATGCACAGGTAAGTTAAACTAGAGCTGCCATTCCCCTTAGTGCTGTCCTCTGTATCAGTAGGGGAATGTTTTTCCTCATCTCCCCTTGTTTTTACCAGTTATGTCATGCGCCTGGTACGTGTCTGGTTACTCCCTGATTTGCGAGGTTTGTGTGGTGAAGCCTGCTCTAGCCAGGGGGGCCTGACCGGACACCAGGGGTCGATTTTAATATTATTTTACTGGCCCAGGGCATAGTGCAAAGTGCCTCAGGCCAGTGTGATCGTCTTCTGCCTTTCCCGGCTTGGCTAGTGCAATCTAGCCATTATTTAGTCATTTATTTATTTAAACTTTGGTAACCGGGTAGACCCTCTGAGCCCTGAAGGTCCCTTTTTCAGGGGTGACTCAAAATTAGTTACACAGAGTAATATTTAGAAGAAACAGTGCATCGCAGTTACAGAGAAGCATTTCTGTACAGGTACAAATTGAATTCCAGGATATAAGAACACAGATTGACAAAGCTTGTTAAACAGTAAATGTTCATACTGGGTCTATTTTCCATTTCAGGGAGGAGCTGGTGTACCACAGAGGCAGACAGTGCAACTTGGCATGACAGAACAGTTAGACTAGGGTGGACCATAGTATTTAGTCAAGTGCATGAGCATTTGCTGTTATTCAACAAGTGCACCCAGAGCCCTTTACAGGACTCCAAGGAGGATACATCTTGCAGGTGGGCAGGGAGCTTGTTCCAGAGTACTGGGACTGCGTGGGGGAAGGGCTTGTCCCCTGCCATTGTCCTAGTTCTAGGTTCCTCCAGGCAATTTCTCCCTGTGGTGCGGAGCCGTCTACAAGAGTGCTTAGGGACCAGGAGGCTAGCCAAGTTGGTTGGTGGGTTGCCATTCCTAAGTTTGTAGGCGTTCACAGTAGAGGGTATTGCAATCTGCCACTAAGAGATGGCCAATTGAGGGAGGACAGTACCTCGCAGTGATGTTGCTTGGGGGCAAACTTGTGGCAAATCGAGCTATTTTGTTGTATAGTATGTGCAGCCTGTTATGCTCTTGTTTCGCGAGGGAGTGCAGTATCGGGGCAGCATAGGTTAAGTTTGGCAGTAGTATACTCTGAGCAATGGTAATCCTGGTTTCAGTTACCATTTGGCCGGTTAGGCGACATAAAAGGCCTAGTTTTTGATGGATCGTTTTTGTTAACTGATCCACATGGGCTTTCAGCGTAAAGCCTTGGTCTAGGGTCAGGCATAGGTACTTAAAGGACCTCATGACCTCTACAGGTGAACCTGAGGTAGTGCCCAGTTGTAGTAGAGGGCTCCTGTCTGGTCCTAGGAATCCACAGCTTTTGTCTTTTTTGGCATTGAGAATAAGCCTGTAATTCAGCATCCAGCTTTCCAATGAGGAGAAATCAGACTGTAGCTGACTGCCCAGGTTCACAATGCTGTCAGAGGTTCTGTAGAGTACTGCATCATCTGCGTACTGCACCACAGAGCTGGCTCCACAGTGTTTACTCAAATCGTTAACGCATATTGAAAACAGGAGGGGTCCCAAGATGGAGCCTTGGGGTACACCCTCCTTAATGGGACACGATTCAGAGGTGGCGCCTCTCCACTTAACCTGTTGGTAGCGATCAGACAGGTAATCTGTGAAGCAATTTAACGAGTGCTGGTCGAGGAGAAGTTGCGTTAGCTTGTCCACCAGGAGGGGGTGATCAACCAAGTCAAAGGCCTTAGTCAGATCGATGAAGTCTGAAGCCTGTCAGGGTGCCTTCATCTAGGGCCTTCAGAATGTCAGTGGGGAATTTGATGAGGGCAGTGTCCGTCCCATGACTCTGCCAAAATCCATGCTGGGTGTTGGCCAACAGCTAGTTAGCCTCCAGGTAGTCTCGGAGCTGGCCACAGATCAGCCATTCTTGCAACTTGGATAGTATGCATAAGAGGGATATTGGCCCATAGTTGCTAATAGGTTCCCAAGGGCCCCACCTTGTGTATGGGCACCACAAATGCTCGTTTCCACATTTTAGGAACTACTCCTTCCAGTACTGACCTATTGATGAGCCAGGTGACTGGTAGGGCTATAGCAGGAGCAGCTTCCCTAAGCAGTCTGGGTTCCAGGATCCCTTGGCCTTGATTTTCTTTAATAGTGTAAGCATCTCCTTAGGCCGTGCCTTCCATAAGTGAAATTGTGGGTGGGAAGGATTTGGGCTGCCAGAGCCCTGCCACTCAGAATTTAGCAGTGGGAGACCCTTTAAGGGAATGAAAAATGGCAAAACCAAAAAAACTTCCTCCAGGGATTGAAATCCCCAGCTATTTGGTGTTCCACACTTACCAGAAAACATGCAATTAACACCAAATAGTGTGAGCCGCCAGTAACATGCCAAATACCTGTTTATAGTCCCCAATTTGAGTGGCCCCAGCAGCTTTGCCTCGATTCCGTTACTGTGTTCTGGTGCTAAGGTCGAAATGGAACCCCCTGCAAAGTGAGTAAACAGCTTGTAATCGCGCTGCTAACTGACCTCTGTAAACTGCATTTAACACAACATCAGTAACAGAAAAAGCCGAAGCCCAGGCTGCAGCTAAAGGATGTCCTGTGAGAAACTGCACTTTCTTTTTCTTATTACATGGCTGCTGCCCAAATGCAGTAATTAGACTCCTAATGAAAACAATCAGGTGAGGACGACAACTGCAGAAAAGAAGCGTGTCTCTGACTGACGCGGTTTATTATGATCACTTGTCAGGTGAGGCCAGCCAATTTTTTAATCTGGTATAATGCCTCTTAAGCCCCATTTACACAGCAGCAGCGATTTACTTACCACTCTGCTGCCTTCCCGCTACGCTGTGCCTTGATCCCGCAAAAAACTGTTTACACTCCTGACCCTGATGCGCCGCAGATCGCGCCTGGAGGAGTGTCTATGGACTTGGGGATAGGGTTCCGCAAAATAACATCTGTAGCCGGGAGATAGGGGATCGCAGCAGGTCAAGCGCATCGGTCGTTCACACCCCAGGGTGATGCACTCAATCCAGTACACATTCTCATTTCTGTCGGATCAGAAACTGGAGCGGGAGCACACCTGGAGCAATGTGCTGAGTGTCCACAAAGCCGGCTTTGCAACACATCAACCAGAGTGTATGAGTTCATCTGCTACAAAGACGGAGGTGTAAACGGGGCTTTAGATCCTGCTTTTACAAGAATAAACAGGCTTGCTTAAAAAAGGCAAAATAAAGGGAAAAAACTGGTGGCTGTTAAAAAAGAAAAAGACTACAAAACTACAAAACCTAACTGAGCCCATTACTGCTCAGACCTCTTAAGCATGAAAGGGAGAACAATGCTGGCTGTTGAGGACTGACAAAAATCTGCAGACCGAATTGTAACCTTTTTTGCAACTATTTACTGTTTAGTTTAATCTATAGCTAGCAAACTGTCTGTTAGGAAAAAAAACTTTGCTCTCTGCTGCTCTGTTTAACAATCAGGGCTGTCCTTTTTAAAAAAACAGAAAAGCCAAGTTAAAATGAAAATTGTGGCCTGGTGGCGCTGAGGGTTGAGGCGCTGGATGCCACACCTCACGCCATGCCGGCAACCCGGGTTCTGGAATGGACTCGGGATGCCGGTGGTCAGCAGGGGAGGGAGAGGATTGAGCATCCGGAGGACAGCTCTTCTCTCCCAGGGAGGGTTGCAGGCTTACATCGCTGGCTGGTAGTCCTCGATGGAGACTGGGAGCACTGCAGCAGTGATGCCTACATGAGGGTGGAGTGGTGGCAGAAGTCAGCACGATCAAGGTACGCAGACGTCATTGCATGTCCACACTCCAGGGGGCAACCAAAAAGAGAAAAACCCTGCCCCTCCTGGATAGGCGATGGCACCTCCAGTGCTTGCCGCAACATGCCCAATACCGACCGGGCTTAACTCTCTGGCTCTCCTGACCCCCCCGGTCTGCTCAGTTCCGGCAGTGCAGGGGTCCCCCATCAGGACAGGTGGGCAGGGGAGTGTCTGTCCCCGGTTCCCCAGAGAGAATGTGGCTTCAAGCGGGCGGCACGTGGTGGAATGAGTGAGGCTACCTGACAGAGTTCTAGGCGAAGGCGGCAAAAAATAGAGTTAAAAAGAAAATTGTGCCAGATATTTGATCAACTCAGGGCTGACTGCCACTAACAACTAATGAAAGATGTTGTGCCTGGACCACCACAATAAAATAAAGATGAGCACTTTTTGTGGGCTTGGGCTCAGCATTAGAGAAAAATAAAAAATGTAACTGATCAGTCATATTTGTGTGGCCAGGGATAATATCTGGATAAAAACTGTACTGCTGGGAGGGATAAATAGGAGAACAACACTGGGACACAACACTCGTAAATACAGGTTACTCACCTGTAACAGGAGTTCTAGCAATGGTATATGTTGTTCATCCACACTTACTGGCAGGTTCCTTGCCGCTTTAAATCTTACCGGAAGGTCTTCAAGCTGGCTCCTCCCACCCACCCGGGTGGTAAAACTCTAGGCTCCACCCCATGACACCAGATCTAGCATGCTGGAAGCCAGGTTGTGCGTCGAAGCCGGGAAGGTCGGGTAGGTTGTGTGGATGAACAACATATACCATTCCTAGAACTCCTGTTACAGGTGTGTAAATTGTATTTCTAGGGACACGGATATGTTGTTCAATCCACACTACTAACTTGAACTCCTAGCAGTTCTCCACCGTGAGGGAGGGAGGCAGCGCGCACCCCACTTGGGAAATAAGGACTGGGGAACTGAGGTCCCAAAACCAGCATCCGGCGTGACTCAAGATCGATGTGATAGTGGGTAATGAAGGTGTGTGCTGATTTCCAGGTAGCAGCCCTGCAGATTTCCTGGACAGGGACGTCCCTGGAAGCAGCCACCGAAGCAGCGGTATGGCAGGTAGAATGAGCTCTTATCCCTCTGGGAGGCTCCATGCCCGCCAACTTATAGCAGAGATCTATGCAGGAGGTGACCCACCTGCCTATCATCTGCTTGGCTGCAGGTCTTCCAAGTGCGGCTTAAGTGTAGGTGACAAACAGCTGGCGAACCTCTCCCCAAACTTCAGCCATCCGCTCCTTGTAATAAGAGAGGGCTCTTCTAGGGTCTAAAGTATGGACCCTATATTCGGCCTCCGAGGTGTGATTGGGGTAGAACATCGGCAGAGTCAACACCTGGTTAAGGTGAAACTCCGACACCACCTTCGGAAGGAATTTCAGGTGGGGGCGCAGGACAACCTTGTCCCTGTGGAAGACCAGATAAGGAGACTCGATGGAAAGTGCCTGGAGCTCTCCCATCCTTCTGGCTGACGTGATAGCCACCAAGAAGGCAGTCTTCCATGAAAGGTGAGAAATATCACACCCGTGCATAGGTTCGAATGGCTTGCCCATGAGCTTAGCCAGTACCAGCAGTAGATCCCACGGAGGTGGAGGTTCTCGCACCGGATGGATATGTGATCAAGGCCTTTGAAAAAGCGCCCGACCACCTTTTCCTGCACCACCAACTGCTTGCCGGACCGCGCCAGATAAGCAGAGATGGCTGCCAGGTGCACCTTAAGGGTCGTCGACCAAAGCCCTAGCTGAGAAAGGGTCCACAGGTAGTCCAGAATGCTGGCCAAGGAACAGGAGGAAGGGTCCTACCCCTTATCCTGACACCAAATGGAGAATCTCTTCCATTTGAAGGCATAGCATTTTCTGGTCGACTCCTTACGGGATGCCTCAACAACGCTGAGGACCTCCTCGGAAAGACCCAAGGCCTGGAACTCTAGCCGCTCAGGAACCAGGCAGTCAGGTGCAGGGATTGAAGGTCCAGGTGGAGTACCTTCCCCGTTGACTGAGATCAGGTCCGGGCAGGCTGGAAGCCGCCTCGGGAGCCTGGAGCTAAGGCTGAGGAGAGCTGGATACCAGAACTGGCGGGGCCAGTCTGGGGCTACCAGAATCACCTGTGCCTTGTCCCGCCTCGCCTTGAGAAGCACCTTGTGGATCAAGGGAAATGGGGGAAAGGTGCAGAAGAGGCCCGGGGTCCACGGCCTCGAGAAGGCATCCCTCTGCAGCGAGCCCTGAGGGGGGCGGGCATGAAACAGCCTCAGCTTTGCATTCTCCCTGGAGGCAAACAGGTCCACCTGAGGAGTGCCCCAGTGGGAGAATAGATCTTGTATTACCTCCGGCAGGACAGACCACTCGTGAAATGCAGCACCTATCCGGCTGATGGCATCAGCCAGAGTGTTGGAGGCTCCTGCCACATGGATGGCTAGGAGATCCGCCTCCAGTCTGCTCACAAGAGACCAAGTGCGGACAGCTTCCTTGCACAGAGGAAAGGAGCGTGTCCTGCCCTGGCGGTTTAGGTAGTACATGGTCGTGGTGTTGTCTGTCTGGACCTGGACCACTTGACCCCGTACAAATGGAGCAAAGGCAGTGAGGGCTAGTCGGACCGCTCGAAGCTCCAGCAGGTTGATGCGACATCGAGACTCCTGAGGGGACCAGAGGCCGTGCGCTCTGAGCTCCCCCAGATGGGCACCCCAACCCATCAGAGAGGCGTCGGTCGTTAGAGTGACCGTCGGCTCTGGGAGGATGAACGGGATACCCTCCTATAGATGAGCTGGAACGAGCCACCACTGGACAGCGTTCCACATCTCCTGGGTCACTATCACTGGCTGGTCCAAAGGACCGGAGTGCTGTGACCATTGGCGGGCCAGCCCCCATTGAAGGGGACGCATGTGCCAGCGGGCCCAATGGACCACGCTGGTGCAGGCCGCCATGAGACCCAGGAGGTGCAGGAAGTCCCGAGCAGGGCTCAACTGTCCAACCTGAAATGACTGGGCAAAGGAGGAAAGAACCTCGGCCCTGTCCGCAGGCAACCGTACTCTGGCTCGAAGAGAGTCGAGCTCTGCCCCGATGAATTGAATCACCTGCGTTGGCACGAATTCCGATTTGGCCTTGTTGATGAGGAGGCCAATCTGAGAGCAGACCTGGAGGGCCAGCTCCATGGATCGCTTCACCTCCGGCTTGGAGGAGGCTGCAATCAGCCAGTCGTCCAGGTAAGGGTACTTACCTTTGGAGTCCTCCTTTTTGGACCAAGTGGAATGTCCCAAAGGCCCTTCTCCCTTGGTGGAGAGGGATTGGCAAAGCTCCTTGAAAGAAGCTGTGTAGGAGGAGCCCAAGGAGAGCAGAATAAATGCCGCGACTGAGGATGATGATGATGCATCCTGGGCCGCCGCCTCCTCCTCCTCGAGGGCGATCATCTGCTCCAGCTGTTCGGTTAAGCCCGCAGACGCGGACACCGCTCAATGGGCCTCCTTCGACTTGACCAGAGGATAACGTTTCTCGGGTCGCCCCAACAGCAGACAGGCAGCGTGGTCCTCCAAGACCAAAACCAAAAAGGATTTGCACAATTCACAAGCCTGTGAGTCATGGCAGAGTCCAAAGCAATAAACGCACGTGGAGGGCAGATTGGTCCAGGACATCTTATGCCCACAGGGGCACCGACGAAATCCAGGAGTTGATTTGTCCATCGCAGCCGCGAGGGAAGATAAAGACTGAAGTTTTGTAAATTTTAAAGTTAGTTTTGGATTAACCGAAGAGTTTGGATCCATGCCTAAACCGCAGAGCTCAAAGGAGGGAACCTGAGCTTCCAAGCGGTAAGGAAGATCTGGCGTCATGGGGCGGAGCCGAGAGTTTTACCACCCGGGTGGGTGGGAGGAGCCAGCTTGAAGACCTTCTGGCAAGATTTAAAGAGGCAAGAAACCTGCCAGTAAGTGTGGATTGAACAACATATCCATGTCCCTAGAAATGTAGTTATTTTATTAAATAACACTGTAAAATCACGTGAATGCATTTTCTCATAATGCAGTAGTGGGGAAAGACGGTAAGCAAAAAACGGGTTTGTACACTAGTTCTCAAGATGGAGTACCAAATCATGGGCAGCTGTATTCCATGTTGAGCACCACTTTTAAAAACACATTTCTAGCCCTGTCCTCCCAGGCATACTTCTCAACTTTGGGGAGTAAAATGAGGGACACCAACTCTCAAAATGAGGGGCAGTGAGGGACTATGATCCTCATAATAAGTGACATCCTCGGACATGGAGATAAGTACAGAACATTGTGCCAAACACTGTATTTCCTTGAACAATGTTCATTTTTGAATTAGCTTCTTAGAATATTATCAATTTCTGCTTTAAAGTCTGAATTTATAGCCCATTTTCTGTACATTTTCCATGAGGGGCAGAGCAATTTTGAGAGGTAAAATGAGGGACATCCCTCGTAATCAGGGACAGTTGAGGGGTATGCTCCCAGGTCGTTGTGGAGCCTTCCGATTCTTGGGGCTAGTGCAATCTCTGCAGGGCCAATGCAGCTGGCCCATCACTTTCCCAAGTGGACCAGTACAAAAAAAAAAGTTCAGAGTGACCCCTGGGACACTAATGAGTTTGTTCCCAACCTTACTCGTGATGCCATAGACAGTAATGGAAAAGGGGGTGGGCTTTCACCTGCAACCCCATTACTCCTTGTCTGATTAGCGATACTGACCCTTGTCACTGAGAGAACTTGCTCTTCGGAGTTTCCCACGCCTCCCCCTGCAATGGCACAGGTGTCCTAGCAACCAAGTGAGCAGGATGACCAACTGAGAAGGTGGTGGTTTCCAGACGCTTGAACCCAGCATATGATGAGGGGACTGGCACACCCATGAAAAGACCTGCCTCCAGTCGGCCTCGTAGGATTCACCTCCCCAATGAGCACCAAGGAACAGTAAAGAGTACTTGTACAGCAACAAATGGACAGTTTCACAGAAGCCATGGTGACCTGATCCCACCACCAAGTTCAAATATACATTTACCCCTGCAGGGGGCACTGCAAGTGGGGACACGGGACTTGGTAGTATCAGGGTGGTGGCTATGGGAGGGGGGCTGAACTCTAGTCCCCTTTTGCTGGGTGGACTGCACTGTATACATATTGCCATGTCCTGGGGACAATGCCTACAGATAATTTCTTAGAAGGGGAGAGGCATCGGGGGAGACATAGTCAGCTCTCAATTTCCTGTTTCACCTGCCCAATTGTTTGAGCACACTTGATGGAATTTGACCCACGGCTGGGGCAAGCAGCTGGGAACATCAGCACCACTTGCCTTACCACTTACGATGCCTGGTCCGTGACCATCCTATCTGACCTTGCTTCGGCAGGTCAGGCTTGCTAACCACCACAAGCACTACAGAAAATATGCTATCCCTACCCCAGTCCTGCAAGGGGGGTTCATCTGTACCTTCGAAGTACTATACTGGTTCAACATAATGTGCAGGTCTCAGTTAATTTTTCTGCATCTGTTGTGCACCTGTTCGGTATCCTTGTTATTCATTTTATTGTTACTTATATCATTAGACTGACAAATTTTTTAACAACTCCAGATAGGGCATGCCTGATGATGCTCTGATCAGCCACTCCCTTTCAACTGGGTATCGGACACAGATAAATTATTTAATTCCCTCACCTCCAATGGGTACCCTAAATTTAGTCTCCCTGTATGTACAGGGAATAAATTCAGTGGTAAAAAGGGCAAAGGTTTTGGCACAACTGAACCACTTACATTGTGACATCAGTTTTATCCAAGAAACTAGACTTCCCGAGGTGTAGCACCAAAAGTTTCACAGGACCTAGGTGGGTAAAGTGGTGGCCTCCTCACACCATTCGGCCAAGAGATCGGGGCAACCATTCTCCTCCGTAGAGATATTCCTTTTGAAATCCTATATTCAAACACCCTAGAGGATGGGGAGGCTGATGGTAGTATTGGAGGGAGGTCTTTGGGCAAAAAACTGATTTGATTAATCTCTATGCCCTTAATACTAACACACCAACCTTCTTAGGAGGCTCTTCGACAGAATCACACCTTTAAGGGAATGTACAGTTCCCACTGGTGGATATTTCAATTGTGTGGTCAAACCCAGCTTGACCACACATCAGAGAAAACTTCCACAAACAAACTTATGAGTAAGGCGGTCAAGGCAGGGATGGTGGAGTTACCTTTAACAGATGTGTGGAGAGAGCTCAATTCAGGCACAATGGATTTTATGTTCTATTCAAATTTGCAGAAATCATACTCCCAGAGTGATCTTTTCCTGGTTAACAAAACTGATTACCACAAACTCAAGAAATGCTCAATACACCCCATAGTACACACTGATCATGCTGCAGTCTCCACTGACCTTAAATCAGGGGACTGGACAAGAACAACATTTGGAGGATGAACTCATCCCTGTTGGTTAGGGAAGACTTTAAATCCCTCATAGAGACCACCATCAGGCAACATGTATCAGATCTTAGGGCTACAGACACTAAAAAGAGAAATGGGTGCGGGACGCCTTTAAGGCAAAGTTGAGGGGTACCATAATCTCCTATGTGCCCAGACAGAAACAGCAGCAAAGAGAGAGACAGAAAAATTAGAAACCGCTCAAGGATCTGGAAACTAGATTCAAACTCAGAGATCTGTAAGTCAAAGAACAACTTAGCAGGCTAGGCAACAACTACAAACCCTTACTGATCAAAAAAAAGGAAGGTAAACTATGGTACCTAAACCAAAAATATTTTGCAAATGGCAATTGAGCAGGACAGCTCATCACTTTCAATCCCTGCAAGGTACAGGCCAAACGGTGCATTAAAAAAAATGTAAACACACCAGTAACAGCAGTATGGTGGAATATACATCTAATGTGATAGCCAGCTATTTTAGGACCTAATATAGCTCCCTGTATCTCTTTACTCCACAAAACCAAATGGGAGAAGAAAATAGCTTTCCTCGATAAAGCCAAATTGCCAGAATTTTCTGAGGATGACCAACAGATGGACAGCCCTATCATACAAGCACAGTTACACAGGCTGTAAAAGACATGAAATCAGGGAAATTCTCAGGTCCCAATGGATTTAATGCAGACTTGTTCAAAACACTCCAACTGCAGTTAACCCCTCTGCTTACCAAGGTATTTAATGCAGAGAAGGAGGTTGGAGATTTGCTGGACTCCTGGCAGTCTGCCTTTATGACAGTCATACCAAAACCTGGGAAACCTACAGTCCAATGCGAGTCTTACTACCCAACATCCAAGTGTCCACCACCCTCTCTGTGAAGAAGTACGTCATGACCTCCCTCCTAAACCTCCCACCCTCCAGCTTAAGACTGTGCCCACTCGTGTTATGGTTTCATTTTTTTTCTTCCCCCATTTCATTTTTTTTTTTTATACTTGTAAATCCAAATGAACAAACTGCCCGTTTTCATTGGAGACAAGTTTAAAGCTAAAAAACACACAAAATGCTAACAAACATATATACAAACAATACATTCAATCAATAAAATGCAATGCATAAAGAATACATCATGTTTTTGAAAATAGCCACTGTTTTAACCTTGTCTTAAAGCCCTGACAGGAATTATTGTCAACAACTTCTGAAGATTTCATATGAACCTGAAAAGGACTATTTTGAACAATTTCTAACGGAATTCTACTAAAAAAAGTAGGTGCTCTAAATAATAAAGATCTTTGCCCAAAAGTAGTCTTAAAAATGGTATTTTAAATTTATAATTATACCGAGACCTAGTAAACAATGCATTAGTTAATCTTGGAAACATTATAGAAATAGAAAAAGGAAAAAGATTGCATTTAACTTTAAATAAGAAAATGCCCATCTTATAAAGTACTCAATTTTCAAAAGATAAGGAAGATGACTGTACAGATCAGAGCAATGGGTTCGAAAGGGTAAATTTAGCCAAAACCTCAGAGCTGAATGGTAAATTACTTTAAAAGGACTCAAAACATTAGTACATGAAGATGTATAAATCAGTATACCATAATCGAGTATGGAGAACAGAAAGCTATGAACTGAGAGCTTTCTGGATTCCAAAGTCAAAAAAGATTTAACTCGATAAAGTATACCACTCAGATTAAAGAGATTCTCCTTAACAACCTTATTTATCCCTTTCAAGTACCTGAAGGTCCCAGTCATGTCCCCTCTCTCTTCTGTCTTCCAGGGAGTACATGTTCAGTGCCCTTAACCTCTCCTCGTATGCCTTACCCTGCTGACCGGCTATCATCTTTGTAGCCCTCCTCTGGACCTTCTCCATCAGGTTAATGTCCTTTCTGAGGTGTGGGCACCAGTACAGAACTCCATACTCTAGATGCGGCCTTACCAGTGACCTGTACAAGGGCAGTATAACTTCCTCTCTCCTACTACTGAGCCCCCTAGATATGCATCCCAGCATCTTGTCTCCCTTTGCTGCTACTTTCTTGCACTGCATGAGTGCTTCGGGTCACTAGTGATCATCACTCCCAGGTCCTTCTCCTCCTCTGATGCAGGTACTCTGAGTCCACCCAGGCAGTATTCTGTCCTGGGATTCTTGGCTCCAATATGCATAACTGCATTTCTTGGCATTGAAGCCAAGCTGCCAGATCCTGGACCACCTACTCAGCTTTTCAGATCTTCCTGTAGGTCCTGTATCCTTTCAGCTGTGTCCACTCTTCCACAGAGCTTGGTGTCATCCATGAATAGGCACATTTTGCCCTTAAAGCCATCCCCAATGTCACTGATGAAGACAGTGAACAACACCGGCCCCGGCACCGAGCTCTGTGGGACCCCACTTGTTACCTCACTGGTGCCAGATAACTCTTCTCCCCCCACAACCACCCTCTGGGTTCTGTCCCTCAGCCAGTTTTCCACCCATCTGGCCATCTTTTCCCCAACCCCAAGATCCACCAACTTCCTGATCAACCTTTTATGAGGCACAGAGTCAAAGGCCTTGCTGAAATCAAGATACAGGATGTCTACCGCTTGGCCCCTGTCTACTGTCTTAGTGACACAGTCAAAGAAGTCAATCAGATTTGTTTGACACAATCTCCCCCATATGAACCCACGCTGCCTCTCATCCTGGAGACCATGCTCCTCTAGATATTCCACCAACCTTTCCTTTAGTATGGTCTCCATAAGCTTGCCCACAATGGAGGTCAGACTGACTGGTCTGTAATTCCCTGGGTCACCCTTGGGACTGCTTTTGTGAAGCAGCACTACATGTGCTGTTCTCCACTGCTGTAGTACCACGCCTGACTCTAGTGAACTATTAAATAGGTCTGCCAGTGGCCCTGCCAGCTCCTTGTACTTGTAAAGAGCTCACGTGTCGTATGTCCTGTCTGGTTGCTGGCTCTCTGGCGCCCCCTCGGGGAAACTGAATTTTTATAACAATAAATTATCATCAGCGGAAGTTATCGTGATGCATCATCATATCATGTTACTGTGACGGTCCTAGCTGCAAAGTGCCACTACGTGAAGGTGGAAGCACAGGAGGGACTTTAATGGCTACTTGTCTCAAGGATGAGCTAGTGTCCAAATCACCTGATAACGCCATTGCTAGGTAGTGATCGGGGGGAAAAAAACAGGGAAGCCCCAAACACCAACATATGATAAAGGTTAAGGAAATATGAGGGAAAAGTCTGGGACAGTGATGACAATGAAATGGGAGAGCAGACATATGCTACATATGATTACTTTTTGGCGTCATTCACGGTTTTCTTTCTTTGTTTCTTTGGTATGTCCAGTGCAGACAACCCAACTCTGCAGCATGTAACTTAGTGCTACATGCACAGCGGTGCAAATATTGGAAGAAAAGTTATTTTACATCCTTGGAAAGGGATGAAGGTTAATGGATGCAGCAGGGAGGTGAAGGACAGGACAGACTAAATGGTATGGAAAAGAATGCAAGGGTAATTTCTTTTTACTACACCAGGGTACTCCTGCAGTGAATCATGAAATATAAGCCAACTTGCATGCATTCTTTTTAATTTGTCCCTTTGGTGTCAGAAGCTCTTTAAACAGAACATACACAATGTTAGCTAGATACTAAAAACTCTTTAACCAATATTTCACTGCAGGTCACAGAAAATATATTTTACAGACCTCTTTTGTTAAGGCATCAAGCTTGTCACTGCACATTTCTGTACAAGGCTTAACGTTCATGTCTCCAAATTCTCCACTCGGCGTTGCCGTGCGATCTTCTTTAACAGGAGAGCTTTCCTGGTTTTTCTTTAACAGAAAAAAAAAAACAATTTCATATAAGCTATCGCATTTTGTTAAAAGCTTTTACTTCATAAATCAGTAACCAGAAACATTCGCATCACTAATGTTTTACAATACCCAGCTGTACTAATGCACAGAAAACTCCATGGACACAAAAGATTTCTCGGTAACTACTCAAATGCATCCTCTCTAAATATTACCTGTGTTGTGGCTCATACTGAACAAGAAGTGTGACCGTTACCACTGTCAGCTCCTTCTTATGACTGAACTGGTTTACCCCTTCACATAGAAGGTATTTAAATTGATGGTGTCCGATTTATAAATGAATGACTCGCCTCACTGCTCCGTATCTGTCCAGGTGGCTGCAAGTTCCTCTACACAATTACCCTGAGGGTTTATTTATTTCATTTTGGTAGCCGGGTAAAACCCATGAGAACAAAGGTCCCTTTTTCAGGGGTGACCTGGAATTAATCACAGATATATCAATGCAAGTACATAGTATAGTTACAAATAGAGACATTTACATAGTGAGCAAGTACGAACATATGAAATGTGCCAGCAGATAAAGACCTAGAGGTCTATCAAGTCTGCTTGAATGTGCAGGTAGCACCCCTTATTCTGCAGCTACCCCTTCCTTCCACCCTTCCCCTCCACTGACCCTCCCACTTGTCCTGTCCCATCCCCTTTTGAAGCAGTCCACTGTTCTACTGGATACCATTTCTGTGGGTAACGCATTCCACCCAGCTACCACCCTCTCTGTAAAAAAGTGTCTCCTCATCTCCCTCCTGAACCTTCCTCCCTCCCTCCAGTCTCGTATCATGACCCCTGATATCCCTCCCTCCCCTCCCTTACTTTGAACAGCCCCTCTGTACCGGTCTTGTTCATTCCTTTCACGTATTTAAAGGTTTCAATCATGTCCCCCGTCCCTCCTCCAGCGAGTACATGTTCAACTCCCTCAGTCTCCTCTGGTATGATAAGTCTCCCAGACCCTTGATCATCTTTGTCGCCCTGCGCTGCACCCCCTCCAGTAACTTAATGCCCCTCTTCAGACACAGGCACCAGTACTGCACGCAGTACTCCAGGTGCGGTCTAACTAATGACCTATACAGTGGCAGAATCACCTCCTCCCTCCTCAAGGATATACCCCTTGCAATGCAACCCAGCATTTTGTTGGCCTTTGCAGCTGCCTTCCTACATTGTGCTGAGTTGTTCATTGACCCTGTAATGAGCACCCCAGATCCTTCTCCTCCTCTGTCTGGGCTAGCTGCACTCCCCCCAGCTGGTAACTCCTTCTTGGGTTCTTCATCCCAAAATGCAGCACCTTGCACTTTTTGGCATTGAACCCCAGTTACCAGGTTGCCAGTTGCCCCAGTGCATAACAAGCATATACAGTGGCGACTTCTTATACCCAGCAAGTTTGTGTGAAGCCAATTTGCCCGGTATACAAAATGGACAATCGGATGTAACCAAATGCAGACTTCTATAGGAAGTCTGAACTCTGGTACAGCTGTAAGTTAATGGCGTTATGCCATAGTTACCAACATGCGGTCAAACACACTCAATAAAGCATATAAAGCACATTAAGTGTACTGTCTGCAAACTTTAACAGTTTTAAAAAACTGAAAACTCAAACTCTGTACAGCACAGTAATCATAGTAGCACCATAGAACTGCAGCGCTACATCTACTTTGGTAATGGGAAGAACTCGGTAATCAGAGTCTGGATAGTCTGTTTGCGGAAGTAGGGACAGTTTCTTCTGTTTTGTGTAGCATATCCCAGTGCGGCTCATACTCAGCATTCCGTTCCATGGCCCAATGCAATGTTAACAGGCCCAAGCGAACGTAGACAGCGGTAACCATCGCCTTCTCTTCCGCCCCGTTTGCTTCCAGGTCCTCCTGCTCCTCGACATTGCCTTTAAGCGGCCCAATCACCTCCTGGATGTCATCCAGTTCTCTTTCAGGTGAAGCGTAGTTATCACCTAGGTGACACAGCTCCTGAAACTGTTCCTCAGACAGTCAATCGGGAACAGGTAAATTTTCTATTTCCAGCATTTTGGGGGCAACTAGGTCAAGCTCATTGGACAGGGAAGGCTGCTCAGCAGGGGCAGCATCAGGCAGCACAAATCCAGCCTTCTTAAAACAGCGCTGGATCGTCACCTCAGACACCATGTCCCATGAATTTTTTTAGAAGCCTGACAGAATCCACCAGTGTGATTTGCTTCACATACTGAGCTGCATTAATTTCTGGGCCAACATCTAGGGTGTCCAAAATGTTTTCACGCATGGTACAAACGTAGTGCTATTTAAGGCTATAAATTATGCCTATGTCAAGCGGCTGTATGAGGCAAGTGGTGTTTGGTGGCAAAAACACCAGTCTCATGTTTCTTAGTCCAGCAAGAAGGAGGAAGCAGGAGAGAAGGCTTGCTACTGCAAGCTGAGAAAGGAGAAATCGGGCACAGGAACCGGGTGAGGGAGGCGTGCGGCCATAGCCATGGAGAGGACATACCTCGGGGCAGCCTGCCCGGGAAACTGCGCTGGATAACCAAAGGAGTAGAGGAGAACTGAACATCTGCAGAGTAGCTGTACACTGAACAAAGCTGTTTGCAGGCTCAGGGCTGTGATCAGGTCCGGCTGGACTTTTGATGCGACTGTGGGATTGGTGCTTTGCTTGCTACCTGTTGGGCGTTGTTCTGCTGGGTCCTCAAGGAACCAATTGAGAAGGGGGACCCAGCACCAATAGAAGAAAGTCCAGGCGCTGACACAGCTCCTCGGAGAGTCAATTGAGGAGGAGAGAGCAGTGTTTGAGTGAGTGGCCAGGCCTTTGAAAGCTGCCGGCCTCCGCTCTGGAAACAGCAAGCAGGAGGGAGCGGGAGAGAAGGCATGCAGTCGCAAGCTAAGAAAGGAGGATTGGACAGAGGAACTGAGCGAGGAAGGCGTACAGCCATAGCCGCAGAGAGGACTTAAGTTGGAGTAGCCTGCCCGGGAAACTGTGCTGGATAACTGAAGGAGCGCAGGGGAGCTGAATGCCTGCAGAGGAGCTGTACACTGAAGTGGAGCTGTTTGAAGGCTCGGGGCTGTGATCAGTTTCGGCTGGACCTTTGGTGTGACTGTGGGACTGGTGCTTTGCTCACTAGCTGATGGGCACTGTTGTTGAATTTTCTCCCACCCGCCCAGTCCACACCACGTCCTTTGTTAAAGGGTCTTGGCTAACCACTCCCAGGAGTGATTGGCCAATCGTGGGGGGGAACAGAGGAGGGGTACAGTGGGAGAAGTGGAGGAGGAGATAGAAGCACTGGTGAGGGGATGTAACCAAGAAACTGTAAAGGTATAGCTTGGAAGTAGAAAGTAATTCATTTTGTGTGTTTCTGGGGGCTCTCTAAGTGTTGCTAGGGTAAGCGTATGCAAGTGAAATAAGGGTCAGAGAAGGACAGGTATTGATAAGGGGTAAAAGAATTGGAAAGTAGGGTGAAATATTGCTGCCATCTAATGAGGTCAAGGGAGGAAAAAGAGGGACCATGAGAGGGAGAATGGAGTAGAGGGAACAAAGAGGAGGGTGGGGTAAAGGGTCTGGGGCAGACTGTGGAAGGGACGAGGAAGAGGAGGGTAAGCCAGAAGAGGGTCAGTGGAAGAGCAAGGAACAAAGGGATGAGACGAGGGGGGCAGAAGACAAAGGGGAGGAAGGATCATCAGTTGCAATAACTGTGGAGTAAGACAGTACGGGCTGAGGTTTCACTGCTACGCTGATGATACCCAGATCTACTAGTCTTTTCCCCCTCCGACCAGGATAGAGCTGTCTCGGTATTTAATACCTGCTTTGCTGAAATCCAGGACTGGATGAATCTGAGCTGGTTAAAGTCGAATGCCGGAAAGACGGAGGTGATGATAGTGGACCCGGGTCGCCGGATAGAAGGGTTGTGGGCTGATCAGCCCTCTGGACTTTTCCTTGGGGGCTCTCAGATCCTATCCTCTGAATGGGTGCAAAATGTGGGGGTAGTGCTTGAAGACGGGCTGACTTTACGAGCTCAGTTGTCGGTAGTTGTGAAGACTTCCTTTTATCATCTTAGGAATATCTCTCAGGATTAAGCACCTGGTTCTGTCCGGGGACTTGCCAACTTTGGTCCTTGCTTTTGTGACCTCGCGCCTTGATTATTGCAACTCCCTGTACTTAGGGCTTCCTGGGGTTAATATCCGCTGCCTGCAGCTCGTGCAGAATGCAGCAGCACGATTGTTGACGGGGGCTTCTCAAGCTTCTCATAATACTCCTGCGCTCCGCGATCTGCACTGGCTGATGATTAGGTGGCAGATCACCTTGAAAGTTGGTTTACTGACTTATAAGGCCCTACATGGACTGGGCCCTGACTACTTGAAAGAGCTTCTTGTGCCTTACCGCCCAATGCGACAGTTGCATTTGGCTGACAAGGGGTTGCTGGAGATTCCAAGGGTGTCTTTGAAATCTTCAGGCGCCCTAGCATTTATGCACGTGGCCCCGACCCTTTGGAATTCTCTACCCCATCAGCTTCGGGAGTGCACGACTGTGGGGGGGGGGCTTAAACAGGCGCTGAAAACATTTTTATGGTGCCATGCTTTTGGTGGCACCGAATAATTTGGATCCTCCATTTTATTTCATTGTTATGTTTACAGTTTTTATCATGATCGCTCTTATCTTTTTGTAAAGCGCCTTGATGGCTTGAAAGGCGCTTATGCGAAATAAAATGTATTATTACTATTATTTTAATTATGGTCACCCTGTGAAGGATGGGGGGTGCCCAGTCTGTCTAAGGCTGGGCAGACTGGAGAATGAAGGGGGAACCGAGAAGGAAGCGTCAGGAATGATGCAGAGACGAATTAAGTCAGAAAGAGAAGGGAATGGGGGACGCAAAAGATGCAATCAGGAAAACAAAAAGGATGGGAGGAACAGGGGGTGGTCAGGAAAGGGGAGCAAGGGGGGTGGCACAAGTGTGGGAGAAAAGGACGCAAGGGAAATAGGAGCAGGAGTACAGGTAGTAGGTAACGCAGCGGCTCAAACAGCAGCAGACCTCTGACAAAGGGGTCAAAAAGAGGGAATGAGGATGGGTAAGCCCAGTCCACTGGAACAAAGAATAGGTTGTCTGGGGGCGGTGAAGAAATAGGAGCAATAAATGAAGTAGGGCAAGAGGGGCTGAGTACAAGGGGGAAGGAACAGCGACAATAGGCGGGAACAATGTACAGGAGGAAGATGAAGAGGAGAAGGGGAAGGGAGAAAGGAGATGGGGAAGAATGGAGGTGTCTTAGTATTAGGAGAATCGATACTAAGAGGGGTCAGATGGGGCAGCAAAGGGGAGAGGCACAGTAGAATTTGGGTGGAAGCGATGCTAGGGATGAAGGCAGAAAGGGTGGGTCAATCAGTGCCAAGGTATGCAAGCAGGGGAAGGGAAAGACCTCACCTAATAACACACTTGGGGATGAATGACCTGGCTGATGGGATGGTAGAGGAGGCGAAGAGGAGGTTTGAGGAACTGAGACCTCTTTGCGAGGGAGCGGGAAGATCAGTCAACTTCTCGGAGGGACTTCCTATTCCAAGGGCAAGTATAGCTAGAAAAAGAAGAATTCAAGAGTTTAATGAATGGTTGGGAACCTGGTGTCAAGAAAAGGGGTGCAGACTGGTAGAAGGATTGGGGGGGGGTCTGGGAGAACAGCAGGCTATATGCAAAAGACACGACTGCACCTAAATGAGGAAGGGAAAAAATGTACTGAAGGGAAGGACTGGGGAGCACACTGAGGAACATTTAAACTAGAAGGGGAGTACTAAGATGGATAGAGGTGTTCTGAGGCCTACAGCAGCAGAACCAAATGGGCTTACCATTACACCCCCCCATTATAGCAAGGTAAGGAGAAAGGCAAACACCAAGGGAGAGGACATAAGAGGAGAGGTGGTGGGGGGAAGGTTAAAGTCAAGGGTTGGAGGGTAGTAACATTAAATGCCAGGAGTCTGGGGAAAAAGGGAGCAGAAATACAGGCTCTCATGGTGGAGGGGGAAGTGGACTTTGCGGCTATAACCAAGACATGGGCCACCCAATACCAGGACTGGGACCTGAAAGTTCCCGGGTACAGACTACACCAAAAGGATAGGGAGAAGGGGAGGGGGTATGTGTGTGGCGCTGTACATAAAGGAAGGTTTAAAACATGTAAGGGAAGAGGGAGAGGAGGGAGATATAGAGGCTCAGTGGGTGCAACTCCAGAATCCCAAAAATAGGTTACTAAGGTTGGGGGTGGTGTACAGGCCACCCTCCCAATCTGAACGGAAGGACAGGGTACTGGCAGGGCAGATCAGGAAGAACTGTGGGAAGGGAGGAGTGGTGATAGTAGAGGATTTCAACCTGCCAGGGGTGGAGTGGGAAACACCTACCACTAAGTGCAGAAGGGAGCAGGTAATGCGGGACACCTTCCAGGATAACTTTCTGGTACAGTTGGTCAAGGAACCAACTAGAGAAGGGAACACCCTTGACCTCAGACTGACAAATTGGGAATGGGCAACAGATGTGAGGACTGAGGAACCACTGAGAGGGAGTGACCACCTAACAGTACGATTCCAGTTACAGATGGCTAAAGAGAGGGGGGCATCCAGCACAAGGGTGCGGGACTTAAGGAATGCCAACTTTAAGAAGATGGGGGAAGTGGTACAGTGGTTCCTGGACAAAATACAACCAAATATGGACACACATCAAAGGTGGGAGCTGATAAAACAGGGGTTAGTGGAGGTGACAGAAACCTGCTGCAGGGCCCAGACTAAAAGGGCTAGGGGGAAGAAACCTAGCTGGGCAAGCAAAGGGGTATTAGACAGGGTGAGGAGGAAAAGGGCTGCATATAGGCGATACAGAAAATTGAGGAGAGAGGAGGATAGGGAGGTGTATCAGAAAGAAGCGAAGGAAGTGACCAGGGAGGTAAGGGCAGCCAAAGCGTCAAGGGAACTCAGGCTGGCGCAAGGCATAAAAATATGGGGAGAAAGACTTCTTTAGGTACATCAGGGAGAAAAGAAGCTGTATGGACCAAATTGTAAGAATTAAGGAGGGGAGATGGGTGGAAGAGGGGGTGAAAAGGCAGAAGTGCTTAACAACTACTTCTGTTCAGTCTTTACGAAGGAGAAGGGGCGGTACTCATAGTAGAAGGGAGGATAGAAACAGATGGGGGGTGACGGATGGTGAAATCACAGTGGGGAAGAGTGCTGGCAGGGATGAGGGCATTGAGGGTAGACAGGGCACTGGGACCGGTTGGAGTGCATCCCAGGGTACTGACTGAGTTGGCAGAGGTCCTGGCAGGCCCCTTGGCAGACCTATTTAATACATCTCTAGAAATAGGGTGTGTACCACAGGACTGGAGACTGGCTCATGTGGTTCCCCTCCACAAGAGTGGAGCCAAGGACAAACCGGGGAACTACAGGCAATTAAGCCTGACGTCCATAGTGGGGAAACTAATGGAGTCCATCCTAAAGGAGAGGCTAGTGGCACTACTGGAGGTCAACGGGGTGCAGGACAGGAGGCAGCATGGCTTCATCAAGGGCAAATCATGCCAGACCAACCTAGTGGAATACTATGGCTGGGTGACTAGGCAAATAGACAGGGGCCATGCGGTGGATGTCCTGTACCTAGACTTCAGTAAGGCCTTTGGTTCGGTACCGCATGGGAGACTTGGAAGTAAACTACGGGGCACAAGGGTGGGAGCAAATCTGATGGAGTGGGTGGAAAGATGGCTACAGGATAGACAGCAGAGACTGGTGGTCGAGGGGAATTCTCTTCCACTAAGCTGGTGACAAGTGGGGTAGGTGTTGGAGCCAGTGCTGTTTGGCATATTTATTGCAGACATCTTGGAGAGCATCAGCAGCAGGATCAGTCTGTTTGCGGATGCCACCAAGTTGGGGGAGGTGGTGGATGACCAGGAGGATCTGGAAAGGCTTTAGGCATGGTCTGACAAATGGCAAATCTGGTTCAAGGCAAAAAAATGCAAGATGCTGCGCTTCCGAACAAAGAATCCGAGGAGAAGCTATCATTGGGGGGGCCTAGAAGTAACAGAAGAGGAGAAGGATCTGGGGGTGCTCATTGCGGAGGCCATGAACCATTCCGCGCAATGCAGGAAGGCTGTAGCAACAGATAACAAAATGCTGGGATGCACTGTAAGGGGCATAACCTCGAGAAGAAGGAAAGTGATTCTGCAGTTATACAGATCGTTGGTTAGACCCCACCAGGAGTACTGCATGTAGTACTGGCGCTCGTACCTAAAGAAAGACATTAGGCTGCTGGATGGGGTGCAACATAGGGCAACAAAAACGACTCAGGGTCTGGCGGATTTGCCATATAAGGTCAGACTGAGGGAGTTAAACATGTCTTCACTGGAGGAAAGGAGGGATGGGGGATATGATTGAGACCCTCAAATACACAAAGGGGATAATCAGGACAAGCACAGAGGGTCTATTCAGGAGAAGGGTGGGGAGAGACACTAGGGGCCATGACATGAGATTGGAGGGTGGCAGATTCAGGAGGGAAGTGAAAAGGCATTTCTTTATGGAAAGGGTGGTGGCAGAGTGGAACAAACATACTACCAGCAGAGGTGGTGGCATGTAACACAGCAGAATGCTTCAAGAAGGGGTGGGACATGGCAAAGGGGAGGGTAATGGGGGCAAGGAGAGGGGCAGCTGCTGATTAAGGGAGCTAGCTGAAAACTCAAGCATACTCGATAGACCAGAAGGCTTTTTTTTGCTAGCAAATTTCGTATGTTCGTAACATTTGGATGCTCAAAAAACTGTACAATAGAAGGACAATTTTGCACCGCCTCAATTTACGATCCCATGTCTGCACCCAGTCGGCAACAACTGTCAGTCATCCACGAAGGATTGTTGGCATGATACAGAACTGGCAAGTGGTGAATTCCACGGAAGCATCGTGGGTTTCTAGACTTGCCCACAACCAATGGCTCGAGCTTCTCCGAGCCATCCATGTTGCAGCAAAGGAGAGCAGAAATTCTCTCCTTTTGTTTTTTTAGATCTCAGCAGAGGCTCACTTTAAAAACTAAGGTCCTGTAACCAACAAATCAATGGAAAAGCCAGTTTCATCACAGCTAAAGATATTTTTGGGCCCATACCCCGCCAGGATCCCAGGGAGAACATTTACTAGCCACTGCTCTGCACTGGCTGTGTCAGAGTTTAACTTTTCGCTGTGTGCCCTTCTGAAGCCGATAATTATTCCTGGCTTTCTATCATTGAAGCCAGCCTTCAGAAGTGTTGAATTCCTGTCGACCGAGGGCAGTGGCTAGCTGTTGGGCTTTTTAAGCTAGCAATAGGCCACTGATAAGTGCATCCCAACCGCAGGCATTTTGAAACCAGCAGAGGAGGGCTGCTTCAACCTCCCCATCCTTGCCCTCCCGCTTCCTTTTGCAGTTGGGATTCTGATTCTTATTCCAGTCTGTAAAGAGCTGATCTCTCTGCCTTAGTAGATCAGCCATGATTGATTTTGGGAGACTCACAGGTGTTGAGCAAAGTCTCACTGGCTCATCTTTGGCAGCTCGTCAATCTTTTTCAAGATATCAATTTTTTGGCTGAGGGACATCGCCTTTCTTTTACCAGCCATTGTTACAGCAGTCCAGACGCACTGAGCATTCCTAAGGTACTGTAACATCTCTTTTATATAGCAACAAAAAAACGCTTTGCGGTAGCTTAACAATTAACACTGTAATTGCCAACCGATTATCAAGTGCGAAAACCCTCAACATCTGGCAGAATCTGCCTGCTACGGCAGGTGGACAGCAAACGATGTAGCCAGCTGCTTTAGCATAAGATTCTATTGTAATTGGCAACTGGTTTTGGACTTTTGCCCACTGTAGCCGACTGTCCATTTTAGCCACAGGTGTTATAAATGGAGTGGACTGTAGTGTATAGTAGAGTACTGTTCTGTATAGAATTCCATCCTTTTCAAAATGCTGTTGTACCACAGTTCAAAGGTCATGGAATGTGATTGTACCCTTCTGTGGTACAACTGCATTACAGAACATCTAGAGACTACACAAGTCAGTTGTAGTCTGAAAGAGAAAGAACCCCAATGCACACATTTCACACAATACTATACAATATAAAAAATACAGGATGTGCAACTTTATGCAGAACTAGTGTGTTTTGCCACCTCAGGGTTCCGATTCCCATGGACCGCTCGAGCTTCACTCTCGAGGTCAGAGGGAATCAGAACCCCTCTGTGGCAGAACACACTGGTTGTGCATAGTTGCCCATCCAGTAATCTCTCTGTGTTATAAACAAACAGTAGGCTGGACAACTATACATAGGAGACCTAAGACACTAAAGGCTAAGCTAACGGTAACTTTTCAGGCGCAATATACATAGAACATTTTTAAGGAACGGTTGTTCAGCACCACTCCCTAATTCTGCCTACATTATCTACTCCCTTTGTGAAAGACTGAGTTTCCTATGGTGCTCCATCTTTTCAGAATGTTCTGGAGCCCAACTCAGAAAATGCACCAGTTTATAAATTTTTTCAAACAGCAATGAAAAATCCTCTACTGAGCACACAGACTCATTATTTTGTATCACTCTTAAGAATTGTATTCTTCTAACACTTAATATTTATGCCGCTTTTGTGGCATCCATGGGCCCCCTGATCCTGAAGGTATCTACTCTGTGCCAGGCCAGTTTCCCCCACTGGAGCCAGGCCACGACTTTTGCAGGTGCCCTTTGCTTCGCGGCACTATTACTCACCAGATGGAGTGCTGGGCACAGAGCAGCAGCGAGTACTCCAGCCTGCCCACTGGCAGTGGCTGGCCATAGTTCCAGCCCCACTGCCAGAGGCAGTAGCTCCAGTACCCATCCCAGCTTGAGATCTCCTTTCATGAAGAGTACAGGTATACAACCAACCTTACACAGCAGTCTTGTCTCTCTCACAAGGTCTTTATCAGCAGCTCTGCTAGACGCATCACTCAGTCACAGGACCACAAAACATTTTCAAAGATGCTTAAACAGACATTTTGAAACATCTAACCCAACCTTTTATATGCTGCTATAAAACTTAAATACCTCAACTGAAGCGTCATTAACATTAGCCGCTTCTCAACCTATGGCTTGACTGGACAGCTTGGGCACAGGCAGACATAAAAAAATAGTGCTAACTACAGTACATTTTCAACTAGCAGAGAAAGAACTGTATAGCTGCAAAGTGCCAATAGTCAGAGGACCCCATATTCAAAAGTCCCAGGCTGCATCGCGCAAGTGCCTACGCCGCGCAACTGAGATGCGCCGGCACAACATAATGGTATATTCAAAAGTTGTGCTGTAAAATGCGATCACGCATGTGTGGCTGAATATCCCGAACATGCGCAACTGCACAGTGGGAGATGCATGGCGCAGAAGGTGCCCAAAGTCCAATGCTGAGCATAAGGAATTGCTCAATACAAAGCCACTTGTGCGACGCACAGAATTGCAATATTCAGTCAGTATATGCAAATGACCTAATTGCACAGTCAACACCCAAACAGCACATTTGCATCTCACTACTGGAATGTATTCAGGTCATTTGCAAACCATTGGCATGCGCAGTTCCAGTATCACAGGGTAGCACCACCACTTTACAGAGGTGAACAGGCGGTCCCGCAGCTTAGCAGGCAGGTGTGATGGAAGGTGTGTGTGTGTTGGTGGGTGGACTGCACTGGCCTGGGTACAGTGCTATTATCCATAGCCATGTACAGTGTCTGACTGTGGTACAGGGGGCCCACCTAGACACTGGTCACAGGGGCCCACTTGGACAAGCAACCGGAGAGGGCATAGGGTGACACTGTCTGATTGGTATAACACATGCATGCAATACACCAGCTCCATATGCTTCGTACAGTCACTTGCAGTGTCCCACACACCCCTGTATGTGAGGAACATGGTGAGAATTGCAAGGGATGGCAGTGTGCAGAAGGGGACCGGGCACCCGGGTGGGTGGGTCCCACCTGTGTGCACCTATGGTGTACCACCGTGGGTGTGTGCCACAGGTCAGCCCCTGGCCTGTGCCATGCTGCCACTAGTACCACCAGGCTACCTGGTGGTACTAGTGGCACCAGGCTACCTGGGCACCGTTGCCACAGATGCACTCTGGGTGCATGCCACCACTGGGTGACACCCTGTGCTCATGGGGCACCAGACAGCACTGGCATGTGGCTGCTGGGTGTCCCACGTCCAGGGTGCAGTGTCAGGGGTTGCTCCCTGGACAGTGCCAGTGGTGACGCGGCACCTGTTGCTCTGGGTACATCCATCCTGGCATGTCTGCTGTGTGTGAGTGCCTGAAGCATGTTCTGGTGCACCTCCGAGGGCTGTCTCTAGATGGCCAGCCTACAGTTCTGCAGCCAGCCTCTGGGTGGCTGGCGGATTTAGTCCATCCTTTTGTTCACCTAACTTTGGGCAGCTCATTTCTGAGATGTGCAGCAAATGCACTGCACATTTTGGCTGAATATAGAGCTGCACCGCATATTCATGGACCTGCAGCCTTTATGTGCGCTGCTTATATTATTTCTGCATGATCGCACATTCGGAAATGTGTGACGCATCTCTCCCTTTTGAATATCGTGCTTTCAAGCATTTTCTGAGATGCGCGGCGCATCTCTATTTTGGGCCACGCATCTCCTTGGAAAATGTGGACCTGAGTCTTTGGGGCATTAATGAGGAAAATGTCTATATAAATCCCATCATATTTTAAACTTAGCCCCACAATGCCCCCAATTCCCACAGTACTTTACCACACTGCTATGCAGACCCACAGGCCACCTGGAACATAGAAAACACAAGTTCAGCAATAAAGTTCATTATTCAGCTACTGTGTCCGATTCTTCTCCCATTTCTGTAAGGCTGGATTTTGGCTGCCCTCTTAGTAATCCAGGCTCTAGCTTCTTTAGAGTCTGAATACTGGAAAATTTCTCCCCCATTAGATATTCTGATGCGATCTGGGAAATAAGCAGCTGTACACAACTTTCAGACTATCTGCCTGTAAGGGTGAGACTTTCTAAGAGGCAAACCAGAAATACAGGTTACTCACCTGTAACAGGAGTTATAGGAATGGTATATGTTGTTCATCCACACTGTCTGGCAGGTTCCTTGCCGCTTTAAATCTTGCCAGAAGGTCTTCAAGCTGGCTCCTCCCACCCACCCGGGTGGTAAAACTCTTGGCTCCGCCCCATGACGCCAGATCTGGCCCGCTGGAAGCTCAGGTTGTGCGTCGAAGCCGGGGAGGTCGGGTGGAGTCGTGTGGATGAACAACATATACCATTCCTATAACTCCTGTTACAGGTGAGTAACCTGTATTTCTAGGGACATGGATATGTTGTTCATCCATCTGTCTGGCAGACTCCTAGCAGTTCTCCGGGAGGAGGGAGGCAAGGCGCACACCCCCTACTTAGAGAATAAAGACTGGAGAACCGAGGCCCCAAAACCAGCATCCCAGCGTGACTCAAGGTCGATGTGGTAATGGGTAATGAAGGTGTGTGCTGACTTCCAGGTAGCAGCCCTGCAGATTTCCTGGATAGGGACGTCCCTGGAAGCAGCCACCGATGCAGCAGTATGGCGGGTAGAATGAGCTCTTATCCCTCTGGGAGGCTCCAGGCCCGCCAACTTATAGCAGAGATCTATGCAGGAGGTGACCCACCTGCTTATCAGTCGCTTGGCTGCAGGTCTGCCAGGTGCGGCTTCAGCGTAGGTGACAAGCGGCTGGCGAACCTCTCCCAATTTCAACCGTCGCTCCTTATAATAAGCGAGCGCCCTTCTAAGGTCCAAAGTATGGAGCCTGTATTCGGCCTCTGAGGTGTGATTGGGGTAGAACACCGGCAGAGTCAACACCTGGTTAAGGTGAAACTCCGACACCACCTTCGGAAGGAATTTCGGGTGGGGGCGCAGGACAACCTTGTCCCTGTGGAAGACCAGGTAAGGAGACTCGATGCAGAGCGCCTGGAGTTCTCCCATCCTTCTGGCTGACGTGATAGCCACCAAGAAGGCGGTCTTCCACGACAGGTGAGAGAGTTCACACCTGTGCATTGGTTCGAATGGCTTGCCCATGAGCTTTGCCAGTACCAGCAGTAAATCCCACGGAGGTAGAGGTTCCACTGGAGAAATGTGATCCAAGGCCTTTGGCTGCAGACCACCTTCTCCTGTGCCACCGACTGCTCCCGGCCCGCGCCCGTAAGCAGAGATGGCTGCCAGGTGCACCTTTAGGTCGTCGACCTAAGCCCTTGACTAGAAAGGGACCATAAATAGTCCAAAATGCTTGCCAAAGAACAGGAGGAAGGTCAAGCCCTTGCCCTGACACCAGATGGAAATCTCTTCCATTTGAAAGGCATAGCATTTCCTGGTCGGAAACTCACAGGCGCCTCAACAACAATGAGGACCTCGTCGGAAAGACCCAAGGCCTGGAACTCTAGCCGCTCAGGAACCAGGCCGTCAGGTGCAGGGATTGAAGGTCCGGATGGAACACCTTCCCCTGACTGATTGAGAGCAGGTCCGGGCGAGCTGGAAGCTGCCTCGGGAGCCTGGAGCTGAGGCTGAGGAGATCTGGGTACCAGAACTGGCGGGGCCAGTCTGGGGCTATCAGAATCACCTGCGCCTTGTCCCTCCTTGCCTTGAGAAGCACCTTGTGGATCAAGGGAAATGGGAAAAAGCGTAAAAGAACCCAGGGCCCACAGCCTCGAAGGCATCCCCCTGCAGCGAGCCCTGCTGAGGGGGCGGGCATGAAACAGCCTCAGCTTCGCGTTCTCCCTGGAGGCAAACAGGTCCACCTGAGGTGTGCCTCAGTGGGAGAACAGATCTTGTACTACCTCCGGCAGGAGAGACCACTTGTGAGATGCAGCCCCTATCCGGCTCAGGGCATCGGCCGGGATGTTGGAGGCTCCTGCCACATGAATGGCTAGGAGATCCGCCTCCAGGCTGCGCACGAGTGACCAAATGCGGAGAGCTTCCTTGCATAGAAGCATGGAACGTGTCCTGCCCTGGCGGTTTAGGTAGTACATGGTCGTGGTATTGTCCGTCTGGACTCGGACCACTTGACCCCGGAGAAACGGAGCAAAGGCGGTGAGAGCTAGGCGGACCACTCGGAGTTCCAGCAGGTTGATGTGGCATCGGGACTCCCACAGGGACCAGAGGCCGTGCGCTCGGTGTTCCCCCAGATGGGCACCCCAACCCATCAGAGAGGCATCGGTCGATAGAGAGACCGTCGGCTTGGGGCAGACAAACGGGATGCCCTCCTGCAGATGAGATGGAACGGTCCACCACCGGAGAGCGTTCCACATCTCCTGGGTCACCATCACTAGCTGGTCCAATGGATGCAGCTGTGACCACTGGCTGGCCAGACCCCACTGAAGGGCGCATGTGCCAAGCGTGCCCAACGGACCACGCTGGTACAGCGCCATGAGAGACCAGGGGCAGGGAGTCCCGGCAGGGCGCGATTGCCCGAACCAGAAATGACTGGGCAAGGAGGTAAGACACTCGGCCCTGTCCCCCGGGAGCCGTGCTCTGGCTCGAAGAGAGTCGAGCTCTGCCCGATAAACAGAATCACCTGCTTCGGCTCGAGTTCCAACTTGGCCTCGTTGATGAGAAGGCCGACTTGAGGGCAAACCTGGAGGGCCAGATCTCTGGACCGCTCCACCTCCTGTCTGGAGGGGGCTGCTATCAGCCAATCGTCCAGGTAAGGGTACACCCAGACCCCCCGGCGCCTCAGGAAAGCTGTCACCACTACAATGCATTTGGTGAAGACCCTGGGAGCTGAATACAGGCCGAAGGGCATGGCTTGCGGCCTTTGTCCTTCTGAGCGGAAGAGACCGAGTCCAAGGTAGCACTGGACTTCTCGATCCTCTGCAGGAGACCTTCCACCCCAGGGCCGAAGAGGTCAGTCCCCAAAAAGGGAACATCCGCCAACTTGTGCTGGGTATCCGAAGTAAAAGTGGATATCCTCAGCCAAGCCCGACAACGCATGGCCACTCGGCGCCACAGACCTGGCACATGAGTCCCCAATGTCTAAAAGCAGTCTGGAGCTGCTGTTTGGCCACTGCCCTGCCCTGGTCCGCACCTGCCTGACCGTAGTCTGCAGATCCGCGGCAAGATAAGGACAACCTCATCCAGGGAGCCCAACAGAGCATGAGAAAAATGTGCCATGAGCAGCCCGAACTGGCCTGGCGAAGGCGAGAAAAGGGCCCAGCATAGACTTTTAAGCCCGGCATAATCCAATTTCTTGGATTCCTTGTCGGAGGTTTGTCCACATCCCTGGCGTTCAGCGATGCGGAAAACGCTGTCGGTAACCAACCCCTCAGCAGAGGGTGTTCGAAACCGGACAGGGAACGGTAGGGACGCATGACTGTCCTCTCCTGGCGGCGCAGGGCAGGAACGCAGGGCGCTACCAAAGCTCCAAGGCCGGGCCCACTATGGCCTCGGCCACGGAAGGCCTCCGTGGGAAGTCCCTCGGTCCAGAATCTCCGTGAGGGATACTGGCCCGTTTAGAAGCAGGTTGAGCTTCATCCCGGTGGACTCGAGATGAGCGAACAATCTAGGAAGGACGAAGGGCTATCGTCCACCGACTGTCCTCCTGAGGACTCCAAGTCCATTCGCTGGAAAAAGGGAGGAATCATCCTCGGACTCGGAAGAGTCCTCAAAGAGCTGCCTCGGGCCTGAGCCACCCTCCACCTGCCGAGGCTTATCGGGAGTGAGGGTGACAGACAGCCTATGGGGCAGTCCCTGAGCCGACCGAGAATTTTTGGTCGGAGCCCCAAATAACGGCTGTGGAGGCGGAGGTTCCACCAGAATCGGTGGGGCAGCTGGAATTTGCCGAACAACCGTCCTGGGAACAGGCTCCTCGGCTACAACGAGGGGTTGTTTCGGCCGCTCCGGTGACAGCCACTTAATGGCCGGGGAAGACGACTGGGTCGGCTTATTCCCGGTCAGAAAGAGCTGTTGCCACATGAGTTCCTAATACCTCCGACGCAACTTGCGCCGAAGTCTCCCCTCGTCCGAGGAGGAGGAAGAGGAAGAATGGCGGCGCCGCTTGCCGCTGTGCCGAGACCGCCTATGGCGGGCGGGATCGCTGGACGCCGAAGCCGTCCGAGACCGAGATCGGATGAACCTCGCTAGGCCGAGAGCGGTCGCGAAGAGGTGTCGGGAATCGGCACTCCCTGGTTGCGAAGATTCCACGAGGCTCCGGAACCGAGGGCACAGGCACGAGCCGATAGGTCCCTCAACTCCCACGGGGAACCGGGGAGAGGGATTCTCAACTTCTCCAGCGACAACCCGTCCAGCGGGTGAGAAAACTCTACGCGTCGGCGAATCTCGGTCAACTGGCCTGACGGGACACCGTGGAAGCCAGTGGCCGAAGCCGAGGGGTCGACCGAAGTCGACTACTGGGGAGGGGGATCTTTCCCGCTCCCAAGAGCGTCGACGGTGAGACTTACTTTTGCTCTTTTTGGACCAAGAAGAGAGTCCAGAAGAAGTTGGACCCTCACCTTTCGCCAAGAGGGTCAGATAAAGCTCATAAAGAAGCGAATCGAGGCACCGAGAAGTGGGACAAATGCGCTGCAGGGTACAGAAGCGGCCTCTTGCCGCCTCCTCTTGAGGCGATCATCTGCTGAGCTGATCCGCCACGCTGCCCGCCGGACACTGCCAACCGGGCCTCTTTAGACTTAACCAGAGGAAATCTTTTCTCGGGACGCCCCAGTTGTAAACGGGCAGCACGGTCTTCGAGGACGTAGGCCCAAAAAGAAGAGCACAGGTCGCAAGCCTGCGGGTCGTGCTCAAGGCCTAAGCAGTAGACGCACGTGGAGTGCGGATCCATCCGAGACATCTTCTGCCCACAAGGGCATCTCCGGAAACCGGGAGTCGATTTGTCCATCACAGCCGCGAGGGAGAGAAGACCAAAGTCTTTTTAGCAAAAACTTTTAATTTCGAAGATTCGAAGAATTAGGAACCAGTCTTATACACAGAGCGTTAAGGAGGGAACCTGAGCTTCCAAGCGGTAAGGGAAGATCTAGCGCCATGGGGGCGAGCCGAGAGTTTTACCACCCGGGTGGGTGGGAGGAACCAGCTTGAAGACCTTCCGGCAAGATTTAAAGCGACAAGGAACCTGCCAGACAGTGTGGATGAACATATCCATGTCCCTAGAATAAATATTCTTGCTCTTCGAGAACCAACCTTCAGGCACACTGTTCTGAGATATGGGTGGGTCACTCTGCCCTCTGACAGGGTCAGGAGACTGTCAATCAATCAATCAATCAATCAAATCTTTATTTATCCAGGCGATCACCATTGAGCAAGCTCATTTACAAGGTGAACCTGCTGTTGGCAGGGAAAATTGTACAGTTACATATAAGTATACATAATACAAAAGGGACATGTTTACAATACTGATAGAAGCAGAGTATTTACATTCCAAGTCACATGTACAAGAAAGATATACATAACACAACCCAAACGTAATATATATATACAGTTCCCCACAGGAGCAGGATGTGTATGGATGTCATATACAAACCACAGAAGGAAAAAGAGAAAGATTATTTATATTCCTGTCCAGTAGAAACACGTTACAGGCCTGGATGGAAATTCCTAAGCTATGGAGTTGCGCATAACAGTGTGTAAGCCTTGGGTAAATGCAGCAGAAGGGGGGTGGTGAATAAGAGGGATGCAGAGGGTGCTAAGGGCAAGTGGGGCAGAGGGGGGGAGAAAGTAGTGGCAAGGGCTGATTTGGATGAGCAGCTGGGACTAGTGTTGAAGAAAAGAGGAACAATAGTCAAACTGCTAGGAGTGATAGAAGCAATTACAGATTTCATCAAACGTTTTGTCATAGAGGGTCTTAAAGAAGGCAGGACTGACAGGTGAGCTAAGTCTCAACGATTTTTGTATCCTATTACAGAGAGTAGGCAGGGTAGACTGTCTCACAGGCAGTGAGACCGGGTTCTTGCATGACACGGTCAAGCTGTGTTATGCACCAGGCATTCAGTATCATTGTTGCTGTCTCCCTCTTCAGCTTCATCAATACTCTCTAAATGAGAGGAAAAGTGGGGGAAGGCATACAGCTGCATCCCCTCCCATCAAAGGACAGTGCATCCTCTGGTAATGCCCCCCTTGATGGGAGGTCTGCAACAAGACTTTGGAGTCCCCCCTTCCCCCCATGAGGTGAACAGTCTAACTCTGGAAAGCCACATGTCTTGAAAGCTGTTGTCTGCACTTGCTGATTCAGTGACCATTCATGATTGCTTTGGCTTAATCTCATTGCCTCTGCAAAAACCTGGCAACTCCCTGTTTATGTACTACATGGTGGTTATTGTCTTTTTTTTATCATTTAAAGTTTATTAACTTTTTTAAGGAGCTTTACATACATTTATCTCATTTTCAGTCATTCTACAATTAGTTGATATACTGTACATTATGGTGGTTGGATGGTTAGCCTCATCCCTAAGGTGGGTTACTAGTGGGGTTCCCCAGGGGTCAGTGCTGGGAACACTCCTGTTCATTGCCTATATCTCAGACATCAGGAGAGGGATCAGTAGTGAGATGAGTCTCTTTGCAGATGATTCAAAGCTGGGTGCAGTGGTGGATGGGGAGGAGGGAAGGGTGGTCTTGCAGGAGGACCTGGATGCTCTGGAAAGGTGGTCGGGAAAATGGAAACTAAAAGTCAATGCGGGAAAATGCAAGGTTCTGGACCTGGGAGGAGACATGATTCAAGTCACGGAGGGTGAGAGGGACCTGGGGTAGTGGTAGATGTCAAAATGAACACCTCAGAGACCTGTAGGAGGGCAGCAGCAAGGGGAAATAGGATGCTGGGATGCATCGCCAGGGGGGATTACCTCCAGAAAGGCAGAAGTGATCCTTCCACTGTACAACTGCTTGGTTAGGCCACACCTCGAGTATTGTGTACAGTTTTGGAGACCACATTTAAAGAGGGACATTACACTCCTAGAGAGGGTCCAAAGGAGGGCAATCAAAATGATCTGGGGCCTGGGGGAGGGGACCTATGAGGAGAGGATAAAGGAGCTCGACATGTACACCCTGGAGGAGAGAATGGACGGGGGGACATGATAGAGGTCATTAAGTACATGAAAGGGATCGATAAAGGAGGCCCAGTCAGAGTGCTCCAAAGGAAGGAGGGTGGGTCAACGAGAGGTCACAGGTGTAAGCTGGAAGGGGGCAGGCTCAGAGGGGAGAGGAGGAGATGTTATTTCACTGAAAGGGTGGTGGAGCCATGGAATGCACTGCCCAGGGAGCTGGTAGAGGTGGAGAATGTGGACAGGTTTAAAGAGGGGATGGGACAGGTACAGGGGGAGGGTAAATCTGATCAGGCCCAATATAGGTGGAACATCTGGGACTGGGGACAGTATAACCCAAGGGGGAGGGGGCACACCAAAAATCGGCTCTCAGTGAGGGGGCTGAAAATCGAGTAGACTCGAGAGACCGTTAGCCCTATTCTGCTGGCGTTTTAGTATGTTAGTATTATTACAGTTTTAGCAAGTGTCATTGTTTACATTCTTTCTTAATGTAATTTGTTTTTTCCTTTCTTTCTGTTGGTGGTGTACTTCTAATATAAATCACATGTTCTACTCAGTCATTTTTAAGGTACAATTTCTGGTCTATGTTCCATAACCCACAACAACCATTTATTCCAGAAACCAGTGAAGCGAGTTATATGTAAATTGATTACTGCCGTCATTTTCTCTGATTGATATATTTGTTACATGACATCTTCCCGCTCTTTCTGTGTCGGAGCTTCTGTTTGTAACCACTTTCTTGATATTACTTTTTAACTACTGTCAGCATTACTGCCAGCATTTTGAATATGTGTGTGTTTTTAATATGTGGTGGGAACAGAAGTAGGATTTCCACTGGAGGTGTTAATTCTCCTATGTCTGGAAATAGCTCCTGAGCTGCTCTTTCTATGGTCTGCCAATATACAGTAGTGTCAGTGGCTCAGCAGGTTGCACACTCGCCTCTGACTGAGGCCGGAAGATCAGAAGGCTGTGGGTTCTATCCCCACTGCAGGCACCTGTGTTAAATCCTAATACTGACACTGTAGTGCAGCATGAGGGGGGAGCTGCACTCCTGAGGTGCAGTCTTTCGAATGAGACGTTAAACCAAGGTCCTATCTGCCAGTTCAGGCGGATGTTAAAGATCGCATGGCACTTCTTGAAAAGGGTAGGGGAGTTTCCCCAATGTCCTGGCCAAATTTCCTCCCATTCACTAAAATACCACCAACAGCTTAAAATCAGTTTCAGTTGGCATTCATCTGTATCCCCCTCCCACCGGGGACAAGACTGAAAATAGGCAAAACACTGTCTAGTCCTCCCGGTCAACAAAAACTAAATAAAATAAATAAGTGTAGTCCTTCACAGCTCCAGAGAGTGAGAGTGAGAGTGAGAGTGAGAGTGAGAGTGAGAGTGAGAGTGAGAGTGAGAGTGTGTGTGTGTGTGGCATGCATCTCGCCACATCTTCTCCAGCATTTTGACCCTCTGATTGTATCATATTTTCCTGTTATTTGGGATGTTCCAAAGAAGCGATTAACACACTTTCACCCATATTCTCTCCAGACATGCGATGATGTCACCATATGTTGTGTGGTATATATCTGTCCAGTCCTTTTCCGTGAAAGTGGTTTCTAACTCTGTGTGCCATCTCCTTTGTGTTTTTTTTCTATTGTATGCTCCGTTTCTATGAATAGTTTTATAAGTTAAAGAAATTATATGTCCAGGTATTTTCCTGCCCTGTGTCCCTATAATAATCTGTATCAATGGATGGGTGTCTCTTATATTCCACTGTAATCCGAATCGCTCCTCACAACAGTATTGAATTTGCAAATATCTGAAATAGTCTAGATTTCTCAGTTGGAGTTTTTGTTTCAATGCCTGGCAAGTTTGAAAATTACCGTGGTCATAGTATTAGTAGTTGTGAATCAGGCCCAGTTGTTGCCATCTTTTGAAGGTACATTCTATTTTGGCTGGACCAAAGTTTAAATCTGTGACCAAGATTTTTAAATAGCGGGCTGTAGGTCTAACTTCTGGAGTGGATAGGAGATCCCTCCAGTATTTTAGGATGTGTTTGGTATACACTGATTCTATCTCTTGGATATTTTCTCTTTTATTTGTTAATTTTTTTAAAGAGCCATCCTTCAATCTGGTTTGTTCCGTCAGCTCTAAGTTTTTCCAATGTAGGTCCGATTCTTTAACCAATGCAATGCATGAGCCATGAGAGCTGCTTGGCAGTATTTCTTAAGGTTAGGTAGTGCTAATCCTCCCCCACCCCACCCCGGTTAGCTGTAGTGTTTTGTATGCAATTCAGGGTTTCCCTGCTGACCAAATAAATCTGAATATTAATTTATCCCATTTCTTAAATTCCATCTGTTCAGGTAGCAGAGGCACGTTCTGAAATAAATATAAAAATCTTGGGAGGATATTCATCCCGATATGGCGAAAGGTGGGGTTTAAACTTGTGAAGGGGGGAGGGATGGGAGAAAAGGCTGTCAAGGGGGGGTCTGATAAAGGAGGGACTCTGTCTCCACTCCCCTGGGGAGCTGGAGGAATGCAGGAAAAGGCCGACTGGTAAGGTGTGGACAAGGGGAAGACAGAATCCCCATGGGAACACGAGCAGGGAAATGAAGTATAGGAAAGGGGTGGAAGGTAGTCCTGCTAAATGCCAGGAGCTTGGGCAATAAAATGCCTGAGCTCCACGCGATGCTAACTGAGGGAGAGGTGGATGTGGCAGCGGTCACTGAGACCTGGGCCACCATAGGGCACGACTGGGACCTGAACCTGGAGGATTACACCATGTTCAGGAAGGACGGGGAGGAGGGGTAGCAATAATAGTCAAAAACTGCATTGTGGTAGAAGGAGTGGAGGAGGCGGAGGGAACTGTAGAGGCGATTTGGGTCACCTTGATAACAAGGGTCGGGGCAAGAGAGTAAAAATAGGAGTGGTGTATAGATCCCCTGCGCTGGCGGAGGAGCTGGAGGAGAGTCTGGTGGCAGATGTTGGGAGACACTGCAGATTGGGAAGCGGAAGGGTGGTGGTGTTGGGGACTTAAACATGCCAGGGAGCAGACTGGGAGACTATGACATCCTGGGTGGCCAGGAACAGAGAGGTTGTTGGATGTCTTTCAGGGCGTGTTCCTAACTCAGCAGGTGGGGGAACCGACCAGGGAGGAGTGGATACTGGATGTGGTCCTGGCAGACAGTGACCAGATTGGGGCCTGGAGGTAAGGGACCGTTTGGCAGGGAGCGACCATGCCACGGTCTGGTTCTGCCTGAACCTAGGTGGGGTAGAAGGCTGCACAAAGATGGAGGTAACTGACTTCAGGGGGGCGGATTTCAAGGAAATGGGAAGGATCCTTAAGGAGCACTTGGATGGGATTGGGCCAGACATGGACGCTGACAGTAGGTGGGAAATCATCAGGAGGAGGGTGCAGGATGCTACCAGCACCTGCACAAGAGTAAGACAAAATCAGGTAGGGCCAGAAAACCCTGCTGGTGGACCAGGGAGGTTCAGGAGGTGGTGAGGGAAAGAAGGCAGCCTATAGGCAATTCAAGTGCTCAAGGGTGAAAGGGACCGAGGGGAGTCACAGGCTGATGGCCAGAAGGGCCACTAGGGTGAGGTAGTGGCTAAGGCAAGGAAGGAGCAGAACCTGGCCAGGAAAATTAGGAGAGGGAACAAGGGGTTCTTTAGATACACTGGGGAAAAACGAAGTGTGAAGGGGCAGATTAGCAAGATTAAAACAGGAGAGGGATGGGCACAAGACCCGGGGAGCAGGCTGAGGTACTAAATGAATGCTTCGCCTAAGTTTTCACCAAGGAAAATGGGGGGGCTGCATCATACATGGGAGGAGACGGTGAAACTAAGGAGGGGGACCCTTACCGATCGGGCGGTCGGAAGGGGCACCACTGGCAGGTGGGGGGGAGGCAAAGCAGGGGAACGAGGTAGCGGAGGTGGAAATCACGGCAGAGAGAGTGAGGGAAGCCCTCAGGTCCCTTAAGACAGAGAAAGCACCAGGGCCAGATAAATTACATCCCAGAGTGCTGAAGGAACTGGTGGATGTCCTGGCGAAACCCCTGGTGGAGCTCTTCAGCATCTCCTCTGAGGACAGGGTGGGTGCCCCAGGACTGGAAGGTGGCGCATATAGTGCCTATCCACAAGGGGGGAGATCAAGGGAGGTGACTGGGAACTACAGGCCCGTCAGCCTGACATCGGTGGTGGGCAAGGTGATGGAGGGCATTATCAAGGAGAGACTAGGGGGGACCTGGAAAAGTACGGGTGCCTGGACAATAGACAGCATGGATTTGTCCCAGGGAAATAGTGTCAGACAAACCTTGTGGAGTTCTATGACTGGGTGATGAGTGCCTTGGACCTGGGTAGACCAGTGGACGTCCTCTTTCTTGACTTCAGCAAGGCGTTTGACTCTGTTCCTCATGGGGGCCTGTTGGATAAGCTGGGAGAAATGGGGGTGGGGAACCAAATGATCAGATGGATAGGAAATTGGCTCCAGAACCAGACCCAGAGGGTCGTAGTTGTCGGGATAGTCTCATCCCCAAGGAGGGTCATTAGTGGAGTCCCTCAGGGATCGGTCCTTGGGCCCCTCCTGTGCAATGCCTACATCTCTGACATAAGGAAGGGTATCAGGAGTGAGATGAGTCTCTTTGCGGATGACTCAAAACTGGGGGCGGTGGTGGATGGGAAGGAGGGGAGGTGGCCCTACAGGGGGACCTGGAGGCTCTGGAAAGGTGGTCTAGAAAGCGGATGCTGAGGTTCAATGCAGGGAAATGCAAGGTACTGCACCTGGGAGCCAGAAACCCGGGCCAAATGTACACCCGGGGAGGGTGGGATGCCACAAGTCTCGATGGCTGAGAGGGACCTTGGGGTGGTGGTGGATGTCAAGATGAACAACTCGGACATTTGTAGGAGGGCAGCGGCAAAGGCCAACAGGATGTTTGGATGCATCACTAGGGGGCTCACCTCCAGAAGGAGGGAAGTGATACTCCCATTGTATAACTGCTTAGTGAGGCCACACCTCTAGTACTGCGTGCAGTTTTGGAGGCCACATTTAAACAGGGACATTGAACTCCTGGAGAGGGTCCAGAGGAGGGCAACCAAAATGATTTGGGGCTTGGGAGATAGGACCTATGGGGAGAGGCTCGAAGAGCTAAATACATAAACATTGGAATAGAGAAGGGACTGGGGGGGGACATGATGGAGGTCTTCAGGTACATGAAGGAGGTAATACGGGAGGAGCAGTCGGGGTGCTCCGAAGGAAGGGGCAACTAGCGGGTATGGTGGAAGCTGGGGAGAGAATCGAGGGAGAAAGGAGGAGGTGCTACTTCACTGAGGAGGCTGGTGTGGCCATGGAATGCGCTGCCCAGGGGCTGGTGGAGGCAGAAACGTCAGAGGGGTCCAAGAGGGGGTGGGACAGGTACAGGGGAAGGGTTCTGGAAGCAAAATCCAGTGCAGCAAGAATAGCCGGGACTGGGAAGGGAGAAGCCAGAGCGGGAGAGGGGGGCAGCAAGGTCAGCTCCCAGGGTGGGGGCTGACCAAACGAGCAGACATAAAAGACCGTTAGGCCTATTCTGCTGGCATGTTAATATGTTAGTATTATGTATATTCTTAGTATTACGGGGAAAGGTATACGAAACTATCTTTGTAAGTCTTCTTGGATAGCTTCTTTTAGAGGGTCATAATTTATTTATTTATTTATAAAATTTTGTTAACCGGGTTAGCCCACTGGGCCTCGAAGGTCCCTTTTTCAGGAGTAATCCAGAATAATTTGCTTTATATAAGGTGGTCAGATCATGGGGTATTATAATCAAGGCCACTGATTTACGGTGATTAAAACAATTAAATTCCGTTTTCAAGACTTAAGATTCCGGAATTTCACCGGTGATTCTTACTCCAATTTCCGGATTTTACTGGGATTCTGTTATCATTTTTTTAGTATGTGCATAAATAATCAGAATTAAAGAAGGCTTAATATACAGAGCATTAAATAAAGCAAACTGAAAATAGTACAGGAAGGAATTAAAAGAAAAACACACTTTTTTATAGATTTACTGATCGGATAGAAAATGGCAGATTCCATGAAATCTTCATTTTTAACGGTTTTCAGGCAGCCCTAATTCCGGAATTTTACCGGATTTTCCGGTAAAAACCGAAAAACAGTGGCCTTGATTATAATACCCAAGTATCTGAATTTCTTGCATTTCCATTTAAATAGAAATGACTTTCTGGTCTTCTGGTTAGGTATATAATTAAACCCTAATACTTCTGTTTTATTTTTATTTAGTTTATATCCCGCTAGCTGTTCTACTTCAGCCAGGAGTCCAAATAAGGTGGGTAAAGACACTTCTGGGGTTGTCACATAAACCAAAAGATCATCTGCATAAAACACAACTTCATGTTCCACCCCTGTGTGTGTCAGACCTGTAATATGGGGTTTTTCCCTTATTGCCTGTGCCAATGGTTCTGCATAAAGCACAAACAATAGAGGTGACAAGGGGCATCCCTGTTTGGTTACCCTTGTCAGGGGGAAGCAGTCTGAGGACGTACTGTTTACCTTAATCACTGCTTGTGGTGAACTATATAGTGTCTCTGTCATTCGGCAGAATGCTTTCGGGAACTGAAATTGTTCCATTGTGTACTGGAGAAATCTCCAGGACACCCTGTCGAATGCTTTCTGGGCATCCGTACTCAGGAGTAGCAACGGGGTGGACTTTTGCTGGGTCTTTTCTAATCAGTATAGCATACATTTTATTATCTGAAGTCTGTCTTTGGGAGATCAATCTGGCCTGATCCTTATTAATTACGTCTGGGATAATTTTTCTAATCTTTTAGCTACTATACTTGCATAAAATTATAGTCCTGGTTTAAAACAGCTTCATCCGGTTCAAGGTCAGTTGGCATTCATCTGTATCCCCTTCCCCCGGATCGTGGCTGAAAATAGGCAGTATTTGTCTAATGCACTTACCCACTCAACAAAAAACTAAATAAAATAAATAAATAAAAACTGATATTGGCCTATAGGAATCATAGGAAACAGGATCTTTATTAGGTCTTAAAATGAATATATTTGCATATTGCCAGCTATTAGGTGGTGATGTATCGCCCTACTGTATGTCTCTAAAAAAGATCACTAAGGACAGGGGTTAGTTCTCCTTGAAATGTTTTACAAAACTCAGAAGTAAATCCGTCTGGTCCTGGACTCTTACCTAATTTTATTTGTTTATTTATTTGCACGTCAGTTTACAATCTTTGAGCCAGAGGCTCATTTCCAAAGGTACCTTGTCACAAAGAGGACAAATACAAATACAAGCATTCATGGTTCCAGGATATAGGTTACATAGTTTGCAGACACATGTGATAAAGAACATGATAAATACATATACACGCATTTTGGTTCCAGGATATGAGTTACATCGATAGCAGGCACAAGTGATGAAACAAATATAGAGAGAGGCCAGTTTGGTTACAGTGGCACATAGTAGTGGCACACAGTATTACGACAGTATGAGCAGTCAACAGAGCAGAAGCAATTTAACCAGAAGAGGTACATACTTGCAAGGAGAAAGGGCAAGCAACAGGAATAATGTCAGTACAAACAGCCGTGGTATGAATTTAAAAAGGTGTGGTAAGGATGCTGCCCAGTGGGCATTGTCAGGGCACAGAGGGTTTCGCCTCAAGTTATACAGGTGAAACTACGCATGTTTAATAGTTCACTTCTGAGTGCAGTTTTGAATTTGGCTTTGTTATGCTCATTAAGACTTCTGTTGGTGCAATGGGCCTTAGTATTAATGCTTGCTGTGTTTCTGACAGGTGGGGTAATTTTACTTCATTAAAAAAGTTTTGGTATCTGGTATCTTCTGGTTCTGGGCCTTGAGCGTATAGGGTGGAGTAATAATTTCTGAATCCATTAAGAATTTCTTTACATTTGTTTAATATTCTATTTGATTGTGGATGTTTAATTTTGATTATCGTGGTTAGCTTTTATCGTTGGCGAAGTTTGTATGCCAGGATCTTAGCCGCTCTTGATCATCCCTCATAACATCTTTAAGTATAGTACAGCCAGTTCCATTTTATAAGTTAATATATCTTGCAGCTGCCCTTTTACTCTAGTGATATGAGGTAAGATTGTGTTAACCCCTTGCATGTGCACTAATTGTAAAAATTTGAATTCTCTTTCCAATTCCTTTTGTTTTTGTTTCATCTGTTTCTTTTTAGCTGCTGCATAACTAATCAGTTCCCCTCTAAGTATTCCCTTTACTGCGTCCCATAATGTACCCAAGGTTATATCTGCTGTTAAGTTTTCCTGTGCTATATGCGGGAGTCACTTTTTGATCAAATCTTTAAGTCGTGGATCTCTGAGAAGGATCTTGGTGAATATTCCTCTGGGTAGTAATTTCAATGTTTATGGGTGCATGATCCGATAGTATGGGATGAATGGTCATATTCCTCATTAGGTCAACATGTTCTGTGCTAACTAAAAAATAATCTAGTGGTGAGTAAGTATGATGTACTCCTGAGTAAAATGCGTAGTGTCGCTATATGGGGTTAAAATGTCTCCAAAGATCTACTAGTCCTAGTTCTTTTATCAGTCTCTCTTTCTGTGCTTATGTCCTGTCAATGCTTTTCATTTCATTTTCTGTTTTATACTGGAAAGGCATGTGGGTAAAATGCTCGTTTTCACAAGCGTCCAGTTATACCAAAAACATGGGTGGATATATACAAAAATATAGAAAATACATTTTTTTTTCCAGAAAAACACATTACATAGGTGAGTATATGCACAAATTACAGAGGATACAAAACTTTAACAGAAGTACACTTAATACATAGATACAAGACATTAGCATGTTACCAATACAGAGAGCATGTTAAAAACAAACATTACGATACTGTATAGCTATGAACAGCAACGAAAAGCTAGGGCCGCACTGTACATAAGTGCAGAAAACAGGACCTGACAGGTAGGAGATGGGGGATGAAAGAAATGGGAATGGGAGAGATTCAAGTATGGGAGGCGAGTTAAACAGAAAGGGGAGGAGAGGAGAGTGATGGTTTCCATATCCTGGAATACAGTAGCTAGAAACAGTTGCGGGGGAAGGGGGGTTTGAGCAAGTGCTTTTTCAGGTTAACCTTAAAGGAATAGACAGAGGGGCAAACAGCAAGACTGGGCAGTAAGGTGTTGAATAATTTGGGGACCCTGAACAAGAGTGATCTTTGTCCCACAGAGGTGTTGAAGAATGGGACCTAAAGAGGGAGGAGGAGGAGGCGCGCCTAGTAGGACAAGCAGGATCCGACCTTATGAAGAGAGAGGAGACACTGGGAGGGAGGAGGTTGCTAAGGATTTTGTACATGAACACATGCGTCTTCCAAGCAAACCTGTCATCTAGCGAGAGCCATTAGACAGATTCATAAAGAATACAGCTATGGGTACGAAGGGGGAGCCCAGTGACAAATCTGATTATGTTATCGTATGCCGCTTAGAGAAATTAGTGGAATTAGATGAAGGTGAGAAAACAAAGGACCTATAGACAAGGAGGGGGAGAAATAAGCTAGAGGCAAGCCGTATACTTGCCGTGGGGATGAGAATCTGACGGACCCTGTAAAGGAGCCCAAGTCTTTGGTTTATTTTATTAATCAGCGGAGTTATGTGCAGTCCGAAAGAGAGGTGATCATCCAGTGTTAGCCGGAGATATTTAAATTCCCTGACCCGTTCAATGGCAATGCCATCATTGTCCAGGATAGTGAAGTCAAAGTTTGAGGGTTTCTGGGTGCTTGAGAAAATCATACATTTTGCTTTTTTTGGAGTTTAGGATCAGTCCTCGGTCAGTAAACCAAGAGTGGTGACAGTAGAAATCCTTCTGGAGTTTATAGAGGAGAGGGCGGTAGGGTTACTGTCATTACAGTATAAGGAGGAGTGATCTGCATAAAGGATGATGTTAGTGAGTGTGAGTGTGTGTTTGTGTGAGTGTGTGCGAGCGCGCGCGCACACACATGCCTGCGTGCATACTGAAGGGATATTGTTGATAAAAGGAAAAAATAGGAGAGGCTCTAGGACTGGCCCATGAGGGACTCCATATTTGACAAGGCAGTTAGGTGAGGATTGGCCTTCAATAACTATTTTGTAGTACCTAGGATGGAAGAAGTTCCCAATCCAGTTTACCATGTTTGAAGAAAAATTCATCCGGGAGAGGGTCGCTAGAAGCAGGTTGTGGTCTACCAAGTCGAAGGCCTTGGTTAAATCCACAAAAGCGGAGCCCGTATATAGTCAGTCACCCATAGCCTTAGAAATGTCACTGGTGACCCTTACAATTTATTTACTTATTGAATTTGTTGACCCAGTAAGCCCACTGGGCCTATAAGTCCCTTTTATAGGGGCGACCGGGGAGGAGGGGGATACAGATGGTAAGCAACTGAAATTGAACCAGATTAAGCTGTTGGTGGTATTTTTAGTGAATGGGAGAAATTTGGCCAGGACACCGGGGAAATTCCCCTACTCTTTTTCGATAAGTGCCAAGGGATCTTTAACATCCACCTGAACTACCACCAATCCAGGCAGATGGGACCTCAGTTTAACATCTCATCCGAAAGACAGCAAGGGCAGTTTTGGTATTGTGTTTTCCCCTGAAACCATGTTGAGCCCCAGTGAAGAAGTCATATTTATTAATAAGCTCTGAGATTTGTGCATGGACTATTTTCTCCACGATTTTGGAGAAGGGGTAGTAGGGAGATGGGTTGATAGTTACCAGTTGCCTGTTGGAACCTCCTTTATGCAGTGGCATGATGGAAGTGATCTTCCAAGCCTACAGGAAAGTACCCGAGCACAGCGCGAAATTGGGGATACTGGTGAGGAAGATAGCAATGTCCTTAACGTCTAAATTAAGGATGTGGTAGTCGAGTCCGTCATAGCAATTGCTGGGTTTAGGGTTATTCTTCTCAATGCGTTTGACAGTGTCGGTGGGGGAGAGTGCATTGAAATAGAAGGTGGGAGCGGCTGTTAATGGTTGAAGGGGGTTGTGGGAGGACTGGGCGAGGTGGGCTGAGGGGAACAGAGTCCAGTATTTGTCAAGATCCCCGAAAAAGGAATTAAACATGGCAGCCACACATGTAGGGTCTTTTTTGTTTTCTTTTCTCTCCAGCTTGCATCCATGCCAGCCTCTCCTTCAGGCAAGCCAATGTTTTTACCGACCCGTCCTGTCCCCCAAGCCTCCACTCTCAAATGACAGCCATCTCCCCAGGTAACTTGGCGTAACCCTTCGCCGGATGGGTCCGAAAGCACCAGCCAGGGGGCCGCAGACCAGCGCAACATCTTGGCCCGGGGAGGTGCTGCTGAGGCGGAAGGCTTCCCGAGGCATTGACTGGCTCGGAGAGCCAGGCAGCCGTCATCCGGCGTGATATGGAGCGTTTTCACGTTTTCTGTGGACGTCCCTCCTTCGCCATCGTGCAGTGCTTCTGGTCTCCACCAGAGGACGCTGCCGACCGATGACCCCTAAACCCACCCCCAGGAGGGAAGAGCAGTCCTTACGGACGCTCAATCTTCTCCTGCCCCTGCCAGCCCCCGGCGTCCCGAGTCCGTTCCTGAACCCAGGTCACCGGTGTGGGTCCAGGTAAGTTGCCAGCGCCTCAACCCTGTACGCCACCAGGCTGGCTGATGTAGGATCTTTTAATGACTTACCATCTGAAAGAAGGGTGATCTGCTCGGATTTCCTATCTTTGCCCAGTACGGAATTTAGAGTCCCCCAGAGTGGTTTAGAATTGGCTTTGTTATAAAGTTGGCTGTTCTTCAGTTGATTTACCTTTGCAGCTCAGATGACAGACTTGCATCTATTACAAGGGTTTTATACTCCTGGAGGAGTATATGAGAGTTATACTTCTTGTACATGTACTTAAACCAGGCCTTGTCCCTGCTGCGTATAAGTCTAAGGAGATCCGAAGTGACCCATATGTTTGGGTGCCCACGCACTCTAATTTTTTTTTGTGGGAATATGGGGATCACAGATAGAGTTGAAAGTGTTGGAGAAAGCTTCAATGGCAGAGTCTATGTTAATAGTGTCAGTGACGAAAGACGAGTTCATGGATTTGAAAGCTTGTGAGTTCTTCCATGTTAGCCTTTTTTAATTGCCCCATGAAAATAAAATTAGGAAGGCATTTGGGGGCTCTGTCCGACGAGTGACAAAAAGTAACGCAGTGGTCATTGATGGAATCTGGGAATACTCCCGAGGCTGCTATTCTGGAGGGGTTTGAAACTAATCCAGTGGATGGTGCCGCCAATGCACAGGTCAGAAGCATAGGAAAACCAGGAGCAGTTTCAAAATTTGCAAGCAGCGTTTTATTAATAACAGCAAAATCAAAATTAAAAATTGTTCTGAATGAACATACGAAGAAGCCAGCAGAAGAAGGCCATTTGGTCCATCAAGTCTGCTCATACTGCAGGGTCCACAGCTTGAGCTAATGTCCCTGTCCTCCCTCCCCGCTCCTCCCATCCTCCCTACCCATGATCCTTACCTTCCCCCTATGCCTATCCCAGCCTCTCTTAAAGCTGCCCACTGTCATCAACGAGATGACCTCTTCCAGCAGCACATTCCAAGTGTCCACCACCCTCTCTGTGAAGTGCTTCATGACCTCCCTCCTAAACCTACCACCCTCCAGCTTAAGACTGTGCCCCTCATGTTATGTTTGCCACTCAGCTTAAAGAGACTCTCCTTATCAACCTTATTTATCCCTTTCAAGTACCTGAAGGTCCCAATCATGTCCCCTCTCTCTCTCTCCTGTCTTCCAGGGAGTATATGTTCAGTGCTCTCAACCTCTCCTCGTATGCCTTGCCCTGCTGACCAGCTATCATCTTTGCAGCCCTCCTCTGGACCTACTCCAGCAGGTTAATGTCCTTTTTGAGGTGTGGGCACCAGTACTGAACTCCACACTCCAGATGCAGCCTTACCAGTGACTTGTACAAGGGCAGTATAACCTCTTCTCTCCTCCTACTGATCCCCCTAGCTATACACCCCAGCATCTTGTTTGCCTTTGCTGCTGCTTTCTTGCACTGCGTGGAGTACTTCAGGTCACTAGTGATAATCACTCCCAGGTCCTTCTCCTCCTCTGATGCAGATACTCTGACTCCACCCAGGTAGTACTCTGTCCTGGGATTCTTGGCTCCAATATGCATTTCTTGGCATTGAAGCCCAGCTGCCAGATACTGGACCACCTCCCCAGCTCTTCCAGATCTTCCTGTAGGTCCTGTATCCCTTCAGCTGTGTCCACTCTCCCAAAGAGCTTGGTGTCATCCACGAATATGCACATTTTACCCTTAATGCCATCCCCAATGTCATTGATGAATACGATGAACACCGGCCCCAGCACCGAGCCCTGTGGGACCCCACTGGTTACCTCTTTGGTGCCAGATAACTCCCCACAACCACCCTCTGGGTTTACCCTCAGCCAGTTTCCACCCATCTGGCCATCTTTTACGTCAACTCCAAGATCCACCAACTTCCATCAACCTTTTGTGGGGCGGAGTCAAAGGCCTTACTGAAATCAAGATAGAGGATGTCTACGCTTAGCCCGACTATGTGACACAGTCAAAGAAGTCAATCAGATTTGTTTGACACGATCTCCCCCGCTCAACCCATGCTGCATCTCATCCTGGAGACCATGCTCCTCCAGATATTCTACCAACCTTTCCATAAACTTGCCCACAATGGAGGTCAGATTGACTGGTCTGTAATTCTCTGGATCATCCTTGGGACCGCTTTTGTGGAGGGGCACCACATGTGCTGTTCTCCAGTCCTGTGGTACCACGCCTGACTCTAGTGAACTATTACATAGGTCTGTCAGTGGCCCTGCCAGCTCCTCAGCCGGTCCCTTTAGTACCCTTGGATGTACTCTGTCCGGGCCTGGTGATTTGTCCACCTTCAATGCCAGCAGACCCTCCCTCACTCTATCCTCCTCTATCACTACATCTGTGTTCCCCTTCCCCTTGCTCCTCTTTTGCCTCCTGAAGGCACTGGTCCATCCTTCTCCTTGGTGAAGACAGAACAGAAGTATTCATTTAGTATCTCTGCTTTTCCCCCCATTATCCTCCACCCACTCCACCCCTTTCTTAAGCCTAACAAATCCCTTCCTTCCTTCCTTGTCCCTTTTCTCACTTATATAGTGAAAGAAAGCCTTCTCCCCCTTCTTAATTCCTTCAGCTATCTGCAGCTCCTTCTGTGCCTTTGTTCGCCGGACTTCCTTACTTGCCTCACTAGCCAACCTTAGGTAATTTTCCCTATTCACCTCTTTCTTGGTCTTCCTGAATTCTCTATGGGCCAACCTCTTTTCCCTTACTGCCTTGGCAACCCCAGAACTGAACCAGCTGGGCGCTTTGGCCCTTGTGTTCTTCTCTCTGAGCCTAATGCACTCATCTGTGGCAAACCAGTATTCCTTCCTTAATGATGGACTACCTTTGGTCCACCCCCATATCTGTTCTGATGCCCGCCAGATGGCTCCTTAGCACCTTGCCCATTTTCCTTAAGTCCGCCCTCCTGAAATCCAAGATTTTGGTCTTAGTCGGCATGCTTTACTGCCCATATCCAACTGGAACCACACTGTGCAATGGTTACTTCCACCCAGTGGCTCCTTGACCATTATTTCCTGTACATGCTCCCCATTTGTGAGCACCAGATCAAGAACTGCCTCAGCTCTTGTTGGTTCAGTGATGCCCTGAGTCAGGAACCCACTCTGCAGTCCTTCCAGGATCACCTGACTCTTAGCACATGTTGTGGACGGCATGCTCCAGTCCACCTTGGGCAGGCTGCAGTCCCCCACAATTACCACCTCTCCTTTCCCCACAGTGTCCAATATTTGTCAGATCAATTCAATTTAAATATTTACTATGGCAGTGCAAACACTGAAAGCAGAGTCCTCCTCTTGAGTTTTTCTTCTGAATTTTCAGTCTCTGTCTCTCTCTCCTGCACAAGCATTGCTGCTCTTTTTATAAGTCTGTGCCTGGGAAACCCATTAAGAAAACAGCATGCTTCTCACACAATGTTCTTGTAAGTTTCCAATGCCCTTGCAGGTGCAGCAAAAAGAACATAATGACCCAGAACTGGCCTCTTGTAACCAGCTCTGCAGAAAGTTTGCATCCAGCATTCTCAGGTTAACCCCTTGAGTTCCAAATAGCTTTGCAATCATTTCTACTGTATAAATATATACAGTTTTAAACAAAGGGATCCCAGTATCACTTACAGTTTTGCACAGAGATTCACACATATTTTTATATCTGCAGCTATGCAAGGGGGAGGAAGACAGATGGAAACAGCAAGTGAAGGCAGACAGCTAGCGAGAGGCGGAGAACTGCAAAACCGTTAGAGTGATCAGTTTCTACAGTAGATCTCACAAGAAAATTTGGTTGCACAATCAGACAGAGAAGATACAGAAAAGGAGAGGAATGAACAGACCCTTGCGTTTAAACTCTTTCTGCATAACAAATGGGGCAGGACCTTATTCATCCCTGTCACACACATACACCCCTCTTTAAGAGGGAACCCGTTTTAAAAAAACAGGTTTCCAAAACATTCTTTAAAATGTTCCTTTAACATGACAGTAACTTGTAATCTTTACAGTTCAGTGCATATGCAGCATAGCAAACAGTGAAGTTTCAACTCACATTTTTCCAGCCTTTGGAATTCTCAATCCTGATCCATATCTTGACAGACAATCAGCACTGACACTCTCCCAGATTTGTGTATCACTTTAAATGGCTGTAGTGCCAGACATCACTGTGTAATTCTAGAATGTTTATCATACTAATCATACTAAGATCTAGTATAAGCAAAAGGCTATAAAGCCCAATAAAGCTTCTTAGTTTACATATATTATTTTAGTTGATTTTCTGATCTCACATAGTAGTCTAGTCTGTTTTTAAAAGTGGTCTTATTTTCACTAATAATGATGTTCAAGGAAAGCATATTCCATAGTCTAACAACTCAGAGAAATAATATGCCCTTTTTTTAGAGTTACATTTATTTCTTGTAAGTTGCAATGGGTGGCCCCTAGTGTTTTTGTGTATCTGTTTGAAATCCAGACCACATTCTGTTAAAAGATTTTGATCTTGGATAATATCCCTTACAAATAGGATATCACCTCTGAGACTCCGTTCCTCCAGTGAAAACATACTAAATTTACATAATCTTTCCTCATAGGTAAGTGATTTGTTTAATACTACAGATTTTGTGATTCTTCTTTGTATTCTCTCGACTCTAAGGATGTCTTTCCTTCTAAATGGGCACCAGAGTTGTGATACAAAATCAAACCTAGGTCTTACATAAGCTCTATACAGTGGTAACAAAATGTCTGGACTTCTTGAAGAGATACTGTGGCGAACTGCCCAGCATATTTTATTAGTTTTACTAATAATGTTAATAATGTGGATATCAAAAGTAAGACATGAGTCAACAGTTATTCCTAGATATTTTTCACAGGGTTTATTAACCAACAAGTTATTATAAAGATAGTATTGTTGTTTTTACCAAAATTAATGACTACATTTGGATGTGTTGAAATGGAGATTCCATTTTAAGGACCAAGCTTCTAGTTTACGTAAGTCATTTTGAATATCTTTTATCCTCCATTTGGTTAAGCCAACAGAGAGGATTGTGATCTGTTACTAGTACAAAGTCAGCTCCTAGTAAGTAAAACTTAAGGGACTCCGTGGCCCACTTTGCCGCAAGGCATTCCTTTTCAAAAGGTGGAGTACCTTTTTACCCCTCTGTCATGCAATTTCCTACTTATGTATAGAATAGGATGTTCTTTCCCATCCATATGCTAACTCAAGACTGCACCTAGGCCTACCTCTGAAGCATCTGTCTGTAACAGAAATGGTTTCTCAAAGTCTGGGCTTCTTAAAACAGGGGCTGAACATAACAGTCTTAATGGCCTGAAAAGACTCATCACACTCTGGAGTCCATTTCACATTACTCAGGATCAGTTTCTTTGTGAGTTCAGTGAGGGGAGTAGCTAATTCGGCAAAGCTGGGAACAAATGTCAGATATCAACCAGCCAGACCTAAAAATTACCTGTCATGTTTCTTGGTTTTGGGGACAGGGCACTAAGCTACAGCTTCTATCTTGAAAACCTCTGGCTTGACGTCTATATTTCCCAAAACATAGCCCAAATATCTGGCTTCCTGCATGCTCAATGCACACTTGGTAGGATTGTCAGACCTGCCTTTTTGATCGATTGGATAACTGCTCATAGATTTTCCAGGTGGCTTTTCTGGTCTGGACTGTACACCACAACATCATCTAGGTACACAGTACAATAGCCAGTGTGAGGGGATAAAATTATATCTGTGTACCGCTGGAATGTAGTGGGTGCACCATGTAAACCAAACAGCATGGAGGTGAACTGACAGAATCCTATAGGAGTGTCAAATGCAGTTGTCTCTGGATTCTTTAGCTAGGGGGATTTGCCAGCAACCCTTGGTGAGACTGAGGGCACTGATATACTTGGCACTCACCAGTCTGTCCACTAAACCATCTATTCTGGGTATAAGATAACTGTCAAATTCTGACACTTAAGTTTCCTAAAAATCAAGGCAAATTCTTACAGCCCCTTCTTTCTTGTTTGCAATCACCACTGGTGATGACGAAGCACTTCTCAACTTTTCTATGATACCCAATTATTTGATTTTTTTGTATTTCCTTAACCACGTCTACTCTTAACCGCCTCTGGTAATCTGGAGAAGGGCTGTACCACTTAAAAAGCCACAGCTGGTGGCTTCTGGGAGAATGGGCCGCATCGGCGGCAGAAGCCGAATCGGGGACAGCATCGGCAGCTGGAAGGAGGAACCGGAGGCCACAATCGGCGGCTGAAAGGGAGCAGAGGGAGAGAAGATTTTGTTGACGTGGCCGCAATTGGCAGCACTAGGACCTGATGCAAAGCAGAAACGGGCTTCTGACCAGGCCCCCATTGTAGCCAATCCAGGAGTCCAAAGTATCAAGGGCACCAGTTTTGAACTCCGGCTGGTGGCTACATGAAGCCATCCGCAGCCACACCACAAACTACTCCAGAACGGCTGCATCACTTAAAAAGCTGCAGCTGGCGGCTTTTGGGAGAGCGGGCCGCATCGGCAGCAGGAGCTGGATCAGGGACAGCATCAGCGGCATGGAAGTAGGAACCAGAGGCCACAATCGGCAGCTGAAAGGGAGCAGAGGGAGAGAAGATTTTGTTGAAGTAGCCACAATCTGTGGCACTAGGACCTGACGCAAAGGAGAAAAGGGCTTCTGATCTGGCTCCCATTGTAGCCAATCCAGTAGCCAGGAGCAATAAGGGCGCCAGTGCTGAACTTTGGCTGGTGGCTATAAAAAGCCAGCCACCACTGCACCACGGAGTACTCCAGAAGGGCGGTATCACTTAAAAAGCCGCAGCCACTGGCTTCTAGGAGAATGGGCCGCATTGGCAGCAGGAGCTAGATTGGGGACAGCATTGGCGACTGGAAAGAGGAACCGGAGGCCGCAATCAGTGACTGAAAGGGAGCAAAGGGAGAGAAGATTTTTCTCCCGCCCACTCACCTCCTCTATTCAATGGGCTACTTAACCCACCTACTTTAGAGAGAAGTCAACAAGAGAAGAAGGAGGAGGAGGAGAAGAATTTCTGGGATACCACAGTTCAACAGTGGCTAAACCAGTAATCATTAGCTTTCTCCAGGGACATTAATATAGACACACAAGAGAACACAGAAAAAGAGATTTGGTCTGATTTGCACTGCTTTGGGGCTGGGGTGACTCTGTGCTGGCTAAAGGCCAACTGCTAGCTTGTTTCAAAAAAAGTTTGGTTTAATTTGCACTGCTTTAGGGCTGGGGACAAAAATATAGTCAATAGCCACACGATCACAGCACAGATCACAAGGCACACAACAGCCACAAGACAGCATGGTAAAGAGCTTTGGTCTCATTTGCACTGCTTTGGGGTTGGGGTGCACCTGTGCTAAAGGCCATTCTAATAGCAAGCTTGTCTTGAAAAATGTTGGTTCAACTTGCACTGCTTGGGGTTGGGGTGTAACTGTGCTGATTAATGGCCAACTGCTAACAAGCATGTATTGATAAAATTAGGTGACAAATTGGAAGCTACTGCACTGCTCTTGGCTGATTTGCACGGCTTTGGTTGGAATTTTTGGTGACAAGATTGAAGCTAGTTCAATATTGCATTGTTTAACAGAGCTGTTGCTCGGTTATAACATCTGAATTTATAGGGAAATTGTGAAAAATGGAGGGGCAACCGAATTGGGGGAGCATTTGGAGCGGAGCAGGGACAGGGCAACAGCATGGTCCCCAGACTGCAAGAGCAAGTGACATCTTTGGTATGGTGGTTGGATGCACTGGGTGTGGTTCAACCATAGTACTAGCTATTGCTTGGAAGATGGGGGACTGCATGGTGTGTCGGCAGCTGGCACAACTAAGGGAGGAGGTTAGGTGGCAGAGATGGACACTAGGATGGGCAGGGGTAAGGGGTGGTGAAGAGGACAAGGGATCCGCTGGGGGAGCAAGATGGGGTAGGGATGGAAGAGTGAGTAATGGAGGAGATATAGGGGGTCTAGGAGCAAAAGCTGAAAGAGCCAAGGGTAGTCGAGAGGCAGACTGGAACAGCAGGGAAGGAGGTAAATGGGTAGGCATAAGGGGGCTCCTGGGGGCTCAGGTAGAGGCTGTACTGGACATGAGACAGGCCGGGGGTACTGGCAGGAGGTAAGGTACAAAGCTTCAAAGCCAGCATGAAAGGGAAGTGAAGGGCGAGGAGCACAAGCAGGAGGAAAAAAGGCAGTAGGCACAGAGCACAAAAACAGATTCACACCATCAGTGTCACTAAATGGAAATGAGAATAAAGAAATTAGAGCAGAGGTGGACTCAGGGGGAAACGGGGGAGGCAGACTCGATGGAAGGCGCAGTAGACAGGAGGAACGGGATAGCAAACAGACGAGGCATACTGATGAGTCCTGGTAGAACGAAACACGCGTCTATGTCTTCTGTTGGCACCCTTTGCAAACTGTGCAAGAGGCCTTCGGCACCATACATTTCTGCTTAAAGTTGAACCAGCATAATATAGGAGGTAGAAGACTTGGTTTGCTGGCCAAGGCACCTAGCTTCACCCGAGCTCTTTCCTTCTAAGATTGCTTGAAAGGACAGAGCAGAGAACCTTACCAGAGCAAGGGAAAAGGATTAAGACTTCTTTTTGGCTAAGATTTACTGTGTGTTATTTTTATTTTGTACTCACAGAAATTGCTGCTGTTTGTTGCTAACATTTCCACTGCTTATTTTTCTCGGATTCAAATTGCTGTTGCTGGTATACCTTCTGCATTATTACAAGGTGTGCCTACAGGTGTGTGCTAACAGATTACTGCTGTAATCTTCTGATTCAAATGGTCTTTTGCAAGGTATATCTTCTATTACTGCTTTATTTTTCTCTGTAGCAAAGTGTTTCTTACAGGGTATATCTTCTCTGAAATTATTACAGATGGTGCTTTACAGGTTTTACAGTTTTATTTAACATTAGGATAAGCTTTCAGGGTTACTGCATTTGTTGTTGACTGATTGTTTCTGCTCTTACCTCCTTGTTCTTTCATGCATGGTGGTTCTTTTTCGGCAGGGGAAGGGCCCAGCCAGCCACCCCCATCCCCAACCACCCCACACTACACTCCTTTTATAGTGTACCACAGTTGTGACATTTCCTGTGGCAAAGCAGGAAGGGGCGGATCAGTGGGGCATCCACAAGGTGAGCTCATTTACAGAGGCACTAGTAATTTAACTTGTTATAACAAGTTATATGAAAACAACACACAAACTCAAACCATTACTTGCATTTTTTTCCTTCTAATTGCTCTGACCAGGTTATAAACCCAGCAACTTATCTGGAATGGATATCATTAACTGCAGGTACTGTGGAACAATTTCCAGAAGGACAGTCTTATAGGATTTAGGACACTGTCCCATGCTGGGCCATTGGAGATCTTAGGGCTCAGCTCCGGGCAGCATGGGCAGAGATTGCGCGCCTCAAATTTCATATTCAAGAGGAAATACATTATAAGAACCACCCGCCATTTCCCCAACATCCAAAAGAAGAATCTCGACCGCAGAGGGTAGTTGGTCCAGGAGGTTGGCAGGTGGTTAGGAGGCGCAAAATGGGTGTCCCATCACTCTGTGCTCTCCAACATATTACCTCCAAAAACCATATAAACACTACTAATAGGTATCTGCCTCTATCTCCGAAATAAACAAAGGGGCAGAGGACACTGCAGAGCAGGACACTGCAGCACAGGAGCTAGCACAACAAAACTCGCCCAAATCAGGAACCAAAACAAAAAAAGCAAAAAGGAAATCCAAAAAACTTCTGATCATAGGAAACTCCATGATTCGGGGAGTTGATACCCATCTCCAGCCAGGGGTAATGGTCAGATGTCTCCCAGGTACATCAGCGTGGAGAGACACTGACCGCATTGCTAAAATTGTTCAGAAAGCAGGAGAAAAACACTGACATCCTGGTACACACAGGGACTAATGATCTCGCCAGCCGGTCAGTTGTGGAGACCAAGGAACACCTGAACAGGCTGGGTGACAAACTATCATCCATTTCGTCTGACATCTCCTTCTCTGAGATTCTACCAGTCTGGGAGAGGGGGGCAGATGGACGGAAGGTCAGAAAGGGGAGATAGGGGAGCTAAACATGTGGCTCAAGGGCTGGTGCCAGTAAAAAGGACACAGATTTGTAGGGAACTAGCAACAGTTCTGGGAGCAAAAGTTCTTTAAATTTGATGGACTGCATCTGACTAAGGAGGGAGTCAGAGCATTGGGGCAGAAGTTTGACGTCTTTGCAGAATATTTAAACTAGCAAATGGGGAGAGGGGTGCAGCACCCCATACGTCGAATGGGAAGAACACCAATCCCCCCTCAGCTAGTGGTCAAACAGGGATTCAGCATGTTTGCAGTTCATTTGCATCACCAGGTAAGAAAAAAAGTCCGGCTCCCCATATGACGCACAGGGGAAATGCCAAACCTCACCCAACAACTAACACACCGAAATCTGGCCAATGGAAAATCATGTACACAAATGCTCACAGCCCGGAAATAAGATCCCAGACCTGCAGGCAATAATGTCAGAGGCTAAACTGGACATAGTAGCAATTAGTGAGACGTGGTTTACCAGTAACCACACTTGGGAGACTTCAGTACCTGGCTATGTACTGTTCAGAAGAGACCGAGGTGCAAAAAGGGGGGGTGGGTGGCCCTGTATGTCAATGAAAATATCAAAGCTACAGAAATTCAGAATACATAAGGAGCCAGAACAACTGTGGGTCACCCTGGAAACAGGAAATGGGACAGCCATAAGAACTGGGGTTGTCTACAGGCCCCCAGACCAGGGGGAGGACACAGACACATTACTGTTAGAAGATATACAAAACATGACAGCTAAAGGGGAGGTTCTGATAATGGGAGACTTCAACATGCCGGATACAGACTGGTGAATAACAGCAGGAACATCTGCCAGAACTAGACATATGGTGGATTCCCTGCAGGGGAAGGGTCTCAAACAACTGGTACAACCACCCACAAGAGACAGGGCTATCCTAGATCTAGTACTAACAGGGAAGGGATCACAGATCTCCAGGTAGAAGGTCATCTGGGGGCCAGTGACCATCACATGGTATGGTACAATTTGGCCACTACATCTAAATCATCCCATCCCAAGGCAAAAATACGGGACTTCAGAGGAGCTGACTTTGATAAGATGGCCAACAGAGTTAAGCTAGCCCTGGCAAAAAGAAACACAGGTGAGGGGGGTACAGGCAAAGTGGGCAAGCATTAAGGATGCAATACTTGAAGCAGCATCCCATTATGTTAGACAGAAAAGGAAGTGCAAAAGAAGAAGGAAACCACTTCGGTTCTCAAATACAGTAGCAGAAAAGGTCAGAGCCAAAAGGCTGGCCTTCAGGAAATATAAGGGAACACAGCAGGATAAAGACAGGGAGGCATACAAACTGCCCTAAGGGAAGGCAGGCAAAGTCCCAAACTGAGGAAACACTAGCACGAACAGTAAAAGAAGGTGAAAAGACTTTCTATAGCTACATTAGTGAAAGGAGAAAGTCCAGAGGGGGTATTGCTAAGCTCAAAGGAGAAAAGGGGGCGTGTGAGGAGGAGGACCCTGTAAAAACATATATCCTAAATAGATACTTTTGCTCAGTATTTACTGATGAGAAGGTAGGGCAGGGCCCACAGCTCGGCACCATGGACACAAAGGGGAGGGAGGTGAGCACTACTCCCTTCACAAATGAAAGGTTCCTACAAGAGCTCGCTAAGCTCAGGGTGAACAAGGTAATGGGACCTAATGACATACATCCCAGGGTACTTAAGGAGCTAAGGGTGGAACTAGCAGAGCCATTAGCAGAACTGTTTAGTGAGTCTCTGAGCACAGGAGAGGTCCCAGAAGACTGGAGAAAGGCTCACACAAGAGTGGTAGAAGGGAGGAGGCAGGGAACTACAGACCAGTCAGTCTTACCTCAGTAGTGGGCAAAATTATGGAGGCATTCCTTGAGGAAAGGATAGTGCAACACCTGGAATCCATAGGAGCACAGGATCCAAGACAGCATGGGTTTACAAAAGGAAGGTCCTGTCAAACTAATCTCGTAGATTTCTTTGACTGGGTAACCAGAGTGGTGGACCAAGCGGGAGCAGTTGATGTCACCTACCTTGACTTCAGCAAAGCTTTCCGCACTGTTCCACATACTGTAGAAGATTGATAAATAAGCTGGGTAGGCTCGGGGTGGGTCAGAAGTTGGTCAACTGGGTGGCAAACTGGTTGACGGGCAGAAAACAGCGAGTGATGGTAAATGGTATACAGACAGAAGAGATGCAAGTCACAAGTGGGGTACTTCAGGGATCAGTCCTGGGGCCAGTCCTCTTCAATATCTTCATTAGTAACATTGCAGATGGACTAGAGGGTAAGGCTTGTCTATTTGCAGATGACACCAAGATCTGCAACACAGTAGATGATCCAGATCCTATTGCCACCCCTGGGTCTTCATAGGTTATTGGGCTCTCAGGAAAATAAATTCTCAGTCTTACTGGATAAAGAGCGTGAAGCGTTAGGTGCTGTTCCTTTAAGAGCACTATGATGGGGCCCAACTTCCTCCTTTGCTCCATCACAGTTACAGAATAGTCACTGTCGGTGTAGGTCCATATGCATTCAAAGTAAGTTTCTTTTTTCTTCCAGAGCCCAGTCAGGATTTGCTGTTTAATTTAATTTTTTAGGATAGAAACTGCAAAACAATCGATCTCTGGCGCTGTTGACTCTTTGTAGGTGCCAGCCCCAAGGCCCTATGAGCTCTTTCTAGATTATACTGAAAATCAGCTGGCAAGTTTAGTTGTTGCTGAAAGAATTTAATTAAGAATCCACTGATGTTCAATCTCTCCACTTTTTCTTTGAGCCCATACAGTCAGATACTTTTCCTTCACAAGCGTCCTTCCTGTTCCTCGCATAGCTCGCTTAATTTGTCTATTCTGCTGTAGGCCTCTACTAGCAGCCTATCCATCCAGTCTGCCCAAGTATCTAAGGTGGAAATTTCTTGCTAATGGTCTATTTTATGCTGAAGATCAGATGTATCATTTTGCTGCTCCGCTGTTTTATGTTGGATGTCGGCAACTTCTTGCTACAGCTGATCAAATCTGGTCTCGTTCTGTTCAGAAACGCACTTAGTTTCGAGATATGTACATACAACTTTTCTTTTGAGGCTAGTGTGGAATCCATGGTAGCCAGATTGGTGTAAGAGGATGAGGTTTCGCTGCCGGAGTCCATGGATTCTTCATCCATGCGATCCGCTTCGAATTTCAGATTTTTCCAATTTGCTTTTTACATCCTGTATATATGATTTACTTTTATTTTATTTATTAGATGTTTGGCTTTTGGGGGGTTTATTTTTGACGATATTCAGAGAGCCCCCTTCAGGCGGCCATATTGGTTGGTGACGTCACCAGACGTCCGCATTGTCTGTTCTTAATTGAACTTTCAGGTTTTGCAACACAGAGGAGCAGGACTGGGTTGAGAAGAGTACTGTTCTGAATTACAAGAGATTAATGTGCTCCATGCTCTCCTGTGTGCCCCAGACCCCACTTACTGGTCTGTCACCAAATGACCTCCATGTGCTAAGAGGGAAGCACTAAATGTAAGCACCTGAGTTGGAGATAACTGAAGGAAGGCAATACCTTCTATGCAGTCTTCCTTGTCTATCACTTCAGATCTCAAAACAAAATGTTTGACTAGCATGTGGTGATTCAAGAGGTCTGTCCTTTGCCACCAGTACTTCCTCAGATGGTAATGTACATCTACCATATATTTATTGTTTATTTATTGTGTTTGCAAGACCTTGGAGCTCAAGAGCCCTTTCCAAAGGTGTCCAAATCAAGCAAGGTACATACAACATGAGCTCAGTATAAATTAAAACTAGTATCGACAAGCATTAACATTATACAAAAAGATGTAGCGTATGAGTAGCATCTGCAACACAGCAAGTCAATAAAAACTGTAGAAGGTATCAGCAAGCATTAAAATGTAACACAAGGTATGTGCAGTGTGCTAGGCACTTAAGTTGGAGACAACTGAAGGAAGGAAATACCTTCTGTGCAATATTCCTTCTTTGCAGGCGAGCCCGGGCCCTGCCTTGTACCTCTGCACATTGGGAATTTAGGAGATGACAGACCTTTTGTAACCACCGTAGATTTGAGGTTATTATATAAATGCTGTATCATATTAATCATGGACCGGGAAAGCTCATCTGGGTGCGCTGCTATTGAGGGTAGAAGTGGGAGAAAACAGGAGAAAAATGGATGGCATGACAGGGATATATGATGCCCACACACCACGCCCTTACCCACCACATCACCAGAACAACCTGTCTGCAGCACTGGATAGGGACATATGGGGGGGGGGGGACAACACTCCCCTTCCCAACCCCACCACAGGGTGAATCCGTGGTGTACTAACCGCACAGGTAAGCTTGAGGAGATAACATGGAGTGTAGTCAGGGCAGATGGAAGCCAAGCCCCATCATGGCGTCAGGAGGATAAATAGTTGATGGGGAAAGGATACAGGTCTGTATGCAACGTATCCATTAAGGGTCAAGATATATGAATTGTTTGGCCTCAGTTTTTCAGGCCCATATACATGGCAAGGAGAGAGATCTGTTTTCGTCTTTTTTTTTTTTTTTAATTCTAGTCCCATTAGGCAGATCCCTGAAGAAGTCAGATCTATATGGTGGAAACACTGAACATGAGCAATAAAAGGTAATATTTAATAAGACTATGTAGACATGACAGTGTATGTTTGAGAGTCAGGAAAGGCCTGTATGATGAAACACTGCAAGACTATAGTACCCTTGTATAAGACCCTTATGGGCGGAGGTCATGGATATTCTCTCCAAAACACTGGATCACTATATACCTCAGCAGAAGTAATACTATTGGACTACCCCTTACTGGTTCTCAAGACAAGTTATATCAGCATCCCCTGTGGAAACTGGGACGGACAGTGGGTAGGCACCTCTTGGCACAGTACTGGACAAAAGACAAACACTGAACATGGGCAATACAAGATAATATTTAAGAAGGCTATATGGTTAGTATATGTTTGGAATTCAAGAGCACCCCCCCCTTCCTATTTCTAACATTGCTCAACATATTGAGGACTAGAGCTGAAGAAAAAGCTCTGTCTTTTCGTGCAGTACCCTAGTTTCTAGGGCATTTTACAGAGAATCCTCTCTACCGTGGCTACATTGCACACAGGAATCCCCACTTAAGGTCTGAATGAAGCACAGAAGTTAATCTCAGAATTCACCTGGGCCCACAAGAAACCTCAGGAATACTACAGGGAATGGCCTAACAGACAAGGAAGACCTCAAGAAAAATTAAATATAGATATTATTACATATTACTGGGTGTTTCATCTTTGAAATGCTTTCCTATGGACTACAGAAGAACACACCCAAAAGCCTCACAATCCTGAATGGCTGGGCACTGAATGCTACTTACGAGCACATCAGAAACAGAACTAGTAGCCCTCATCTATGGCGCTATTCATCAGTCCCTACATAAACCTCCCATGGTCAGTACAGAGTCCATTCTACTGAAAGTCCTTAGGGAGACCCAACACTTGAAGACCTTAGGACAACCAATATGGGGAAATGGCAATGTTTGGATTGAAGCTTCCAGAATCAGTGGGAAACACTGGAAAACTAGTAGGATACACATCTTGCAGGTCATTCTACAACCAAATGGATTTATTTCCTTCCCAACTTTACAATGCACATACGGTCTCAAATCAGTAGATGCATACGGGTATATCCAACTGCAGCATACAATGTCACAGCATTGTGGATCCTGCCACCCTGGTGAGAACACATCTGGAAAACTGTGCTCAGTTCTGGAGTCCTCATCTAAGGAAGGACAGGGACAGACTGCAGATGGTGCTACACACCGGGGGCCGAGGAAAGGCTAAAAGAGAGTGCCCGAAACTGGAAGTGATCCTCCATAAAAGTAATACGGAGTAAGCGGCTGTGGACCGGGAGGATAGGGATGTGCAGGTAGGCATCCTGCAGATCCAGGGAGCACAGTCAAGAGTTGGGATGGAGCAAGGAAGGAGCCCCTGAAGGGTCAACATATGAAACTTCTTGTACTCTAAGATTTTTAGTGTGCTGAGGTCCAGGATCGGTCTCAGGTTGCCCGTTTTCTTTGGAACTAGGAAGAAGTGGGAGTAAAATCCCCTTCCTGTCTGGTTTTGAGGGACAGGTTCTATGGCCCCCTTTAGGAGGAGCGCCCGAATCTCTTGTGAGATGAGGAGGACCTGATCCCGAGGATAGAAAGACCGTCCCGGATGTAGAGGGGCGGGCATCTTGATGAACTTGATTGAGTGACCTCGCTGGATGAGCTGAAGCACCCAAGACTCTGTGGTGACGAACCTCCAACCTTCCAGGTGGAGGCCAAACTTCCCTCCAACCGGTTCCTCCTGAAGTAAAGAAGGGAGCGGAAGGAGGAGAAAGGAGTCAGGATGCCGAGGATAGGGGAGCTTTGGCCCCAGAGGCTGGTAGCACGTCTTTTACCCTGATGTTTGGCCTGGTTCTTGTTCCACCTTCTTTGGCAGCGAAAGGGCTGCTTTTTCTGACCTGTCTTGTACACAGAGCGTACGTCTCTTAAGAAGGCCTACACCTTGCTTAGTCCCGGATGATATCTTTAAATCGCTACTAAAGAGGACGGAACCCCTAAAAGGCGCGTCCAAGAGGGAAGTCTGTACATCCTGTGCCAAACCGGCTATCTGAAGCCAGGAGAGCCGGCAGAGACAGAGTCCAGTGGCTGCTGCCCTAGCCACAGATTCCACCGAGTCGTACGTCACTCGCAGCGTGTGACAACACAAAGATTTCCCCATCCTGACCTTGTCCAGGAGCTTCTTCCTAAGAGATTCATCCTGAACCTCAAGTAGATCCCTTTCCAGCTCCGAAAGAGTAGCTTTTTGGAAAGCAACCATGTGCGAGACATAGTTGAGAGATCTAATGCCACAGGAGGAAGAAGAATAAATTTTTCGCCTGAACTGGTCTAACTGACAAGAGTCCTTATCTGGAGGGAAAGGAACTCGGGTGTTTCGGCTGGGCTGACCAGTCATGGGTGGCAGTAATGACCACAGAGTCAGCCTTAGGATGGGAGTTAAGGTGTTGAATCCCTTCCGGGGAATAATAGTTCCGGTCTGCCTTCCTGGAGACCGCTGGTATAGAGGACGGTTGCTGCCATACAGTGGTGACCAAGTCCTCATGGGGTCCCATCCACGGGAGGGATGGGGATGGGATCCGAAGTAGTAAGATCAAGTGCTCCGCTAGTCCTTTGCGTTGCGGATCAATCTCTTTTGTGGGCCAGCCTCCGGCTGCCTGTATGGTGCGCAAGAGGTCTCCAAAAGATGGGTCCTCCAGAGGGGACTTGGGAGACTCCTTTGGGGGAACCTCAACCGGAGATCTGGGATCCAAGGGATCGGTGTCAGACTCCGTGTCAGAGGGTTCTGAGCCGCTAGGAATGGAAGGGTACATACACGCAGTACCCGCAGTAAGAGAACCTGAGGTTCCGCCTGCAGGAGGCAGTTTGGGGGGGTCCCCTACAGACTGCCTGAGCTCAGACAGTAACTGGGTTCTGGCCTCCTGCCACCAGTGGGGTGCTTTTTCTGGCGCCAGTGGTGGCGGAGGGGGAGGAGGTTGGTAGGACGGATAACCTGGGTACTGAGGCCAAGAAGGGTAGTGACAACCCGTCTGCGGATAGTAGGAATACCCAGGGTATCCTGGCATCGGAGGCACATAGCCCGGCGCCGGAAATTGTGGAGTCAACGGCGGGCAACTCGGAGGCGGGACAATGAGGTTTGAGCCCGGAAACCCGCCTGGAGGATCTGGCCCTGCTGGGGGCAGTGACATGGCACCTCGGGGAGGCGCGGGATCTGAAAGGGCCCCTGAAGGTCCTGAGGGAGGAGATCCCCAGCAGGCGGACAAAAATCCAGAGATGGCGGAAGGCCTGGCAAGGGGGGTAGGTCCGGAAGGAGCCCCGACGGCAGGTCCGAATGAGATTTCGCTGGGAGGAAAATCAGCGGATCAGGTGGCGAGTCCCTGGGATGTAAAACCCTAGAGGACGAAGGGTCACTCTGCCCCTCACTCTGTCCGACGTCAGGGGCCAAACTGGAGCCTGATAGGAGAGTGGAAGGATCTGGGCGGGCGACAGAGGAGCACTCGTCCGACTGATCGGATCGAGCCAGGCTAGTGGCAGTCCGGAGACCGCCGCTAGACTTATCGGCAGAGGCCGTGCACCCTTCAACGGGGTCGAGGGGTGTCTTATCGGCAGGGCAGGTAGACTTTAAAGAGACCTCTAAAGAGGCAACCCCTGGCTGCCCGCTCACCTTGGTAGGAGGGGGAGAAGGTGCCCGGCCTAAAGAAGCAGACGGAACACCGGTAGAAGTATTCACAGTTGCAGAGGGCCTCCTGCATGGTGACGGACTCCGTTCCTAGTGCTTCTCTTTGCTTTTCTTCTTTTTCGGGCCCCGCGACGACAACCTATCCCGCAGTTCCTACAGCTCCTTTTCCATCAACGCCAAACGTCGGGTCAGGAGATGGGCCTCGAGGGTCCTCTTACGCCTGGTTCGAGTTGCCTGGTTGAAGGCCTGGCAGATGGAGCACTCCTGGGAGTTATGCTTAGAACTGAGGCAGAGGAGGTAGCAGGAATGGTCGTCCCCACGCGGGATGTGCGCGCCGCACTTCTTCTTCTTCTGTCTAGAAGACATCAAATAGAGTGAAAAATTTTAGTTGAAAACTAGTTATGATGCAAAGAAAACTTCGACAAAATGGTGGACGTCTGATCGCTGTTCTATTGCATGCCGAACGTTCACTGAGGCAACGGCAGGAAAGAACTGGACAGCGGCATGAGACCGCCTTTTTTATAGCCAGGCTGACGTCAGAACGCCAGACGTCGGGGGCGGGCCCCGCTGACGATTGCTATCTAAAAGTTTGCCGTTCGGACCAGACGCCAGGGGGTGCAGTCCTATATGTGAAGACCTAATGCAGGAACCCTCTCGAAGTAAGATCTTCAAGTTCCTGAAGAGAATTAATGTGAACTGCAGGGAACTATGCAGCAGGGAACTATATAGCAGGACTACAGACTCAAGGATCCTATGTCATGAGTGGAAACTGGCAGGTGGAAGGTTTAAGAGGGATTTCTTTTCATACTAATTTTTATTAAGATTTCAAGGTGCATCTAATAAATACAAACATCCATAAAACGTCTTCTATAACAAGAGGAACAGCTGTTATTACAGCCTACAGAAGTATTGAAATAGACTACACAAAAACACTTATAGTCAAATTAACATCATATTCAGAGGAACATTTCTAAAAGGGGACAACGGTTCATTACTGAAGTTACAGATTCATAAGCTCATAGGAGGCAGCTATACTTACAATTGTCACTTAACTTAAGAAAAGGTCCCCATACATGAAATGTACCAGTTTTGTTCAGAATCAAATAGCTAATTCTTTCAATGTTTGCTGTGTAACTCATAAGACTGTACCCTTCTAATAAAGTAGAGATTGACTGGGTCATGCCAGTATTTTAAAATTAGTCTTTTAGTTGCGAGTGTTGCTGCAGCGATCCAAAGCTTTTGGCAATATGTAAGGGAGCTATTATTAGGAAATATTCCCAGGATATACATGTAGGGGGGGAAAGATAATTCAATGTCTAATCAGTTTTTACATGTGAAATGGGCATCCCTCCATAGAGCAGTCCTATAACATATGCAAGAGAGTTCCATCCACCTGTCCGCAGTTCTGACATTTGTATCAGCAGAGTAGCCCAGTTCAAATAACTTTTTAGGAGAGAAATACAGTCGTAGCCAAAAATACTGGCGCCCTTGCACTTTTTCAAATAACTCACAATTTCCTCTAAACATAAGTTGAAATTAACAACAGTACAGTATTTGGTCTCCACAATTCTTTTTCTCTGTTAATATTACAGAACCTTTGTTTGTTTTGTTGCATAATATTTTTGTTTTTCCAATAAGCTATTACATATAATCAAACACATAGCTTATTCATCCAGTTATTACCATTATATCTCACAGAGACCAATCTCTTCACTTCATGCCAAACTATTTTACAGTTGATTTCTGCAAAATTGCATTACGTTGATTTATACTGGTATAAAATTATATCTATTAATATATCATAAAATAAGACTAAATAAAATCCAAACAGATCAAGTCCGATCAAGTCAGATCAAATCAAGACAAATCAATCAAAAAAAAAAAACAAAGTGCAACCACTACTCTCTTGCCTGGTACCTTCAATCTTCAACTCCATCCACTCTTTTCCATACTCTTCTATCCTTCACTTTTATCCATTCTCTTAGCCTTCCTTTCCATACTATGTATCCTCCCTTTCATCGCTTCATCTTTACTACTTTCACATACCTTTCTACACTTCCTTTTTTTCCTTTCTCATCCTCCCGTACCCTCCCATAACATCCAAGTTTCTTCCTCCGTTAGGGAGGCCAAGAACGGGGCCCAGTGCCTTTCAAATCCCTCTTCCCTTCCTCCCATCACATACGTCAGCCTCTCAAGTCCCAATGCCTGTAGCACCATCCTCCACCACCCTTGCACTGTTGGTGCCACTTGCGAAACCCACATATTCTGGATCCCATGTCGAGCCAGGATGAACAGCACCCTGATCCACCTGGGAAGTGGTACCCATTCCTCCTCCTCACCATTCTCCACTCCGAATAAATATCCTAGAGGGTCCATTGGCAGCTCCCTTCCAGCTGTCTTCCCCACTCTATCCACTACTCCCCTCCAATATCTCTGCAGTATCGGGCATTCCCAGAAGCAGTGCACGTACGTTCCCCTGTCCGAACCACACCTTCCACATAAGGGCGACACTTCAGGATGCACCTTGTGTACTATCACTGGTGGCAGGTATACTCTGTGTAGGAATTTAAAGTAAGCCTCCTTATATTTGTTGCATATCATTATTCCCGAGTGCATCTGTAGCAGTAGCGCACAGTTCTGGTCCGATATTTCCTCCCAAGGTCCCTCTCCCATAATTTCCTGGTCCTTATTGTCCTATCTGGTAATATAGCTCTCCTCTTAGCAGCCCTTCCTATAAACCCTTTTCCTGCTTTCTAGCTGCTATATATCATTCCTCACTGGGTCCACTTGTACAGCCCTTTATTTTCTTTTCTCAAACTTCCCACATATGCCCTGGTTTGGAAGTACCGGAACCTATCCCTTTTGTCCCTTCCTACTACTTCTTGCAACTCCTGCAACGAGCAGAACTGCCCTTTCACCAACAGGTGCCCCAGGCTATCTATTCCCTTTCGCTCCCAATTCTCAAATCCACTATCCTCCATTCCTGGCAGAAAGTAGGGATTCCCCGCCACCGGCAATAAGAGTGTCTCTTTCCCTTGTGTCCATCCTCTCCTCTTTAACACTTTCCAGGCCATCAATACCTGTACCACCATAGGGTTCACTTCTTTTCCCCTCTTATACGCTCTTGACCCTCTACTATGAAGATATGCTGTTAAGTTTCCCCTGTGCCTCTCCCTGCTCCAATTCCACCCATCTGGCTACTTCAGGTTTATGTACCCAGTCTGCCACATACCTCTGCTGTATAGCCAAAAAATAATTCTCCAAATCCGGAAAGTTTAAGCCCCCTTTTCCCTTATCTGCCTTTACCTTCCCTAAACTCAACCTCGGACATTTCCCTCTCCAAATAAAAGCGGTAAAGGCCTTCTCCAACCTATTCACATCCTCCTTGGTCAGGCCCAGGTGTATCATTTGTAAGGGATACAGGATCGTAGGCAGCACATTCATTTTTATTATATTGATTCTACCCAACCATGACACGGGCAAGTGTTCCCATCTTCTCAGGTCCGCTTCTATGATTTTTATCAGTTTGGTATGGTTTAAGTTATACAGTGATCCCAAGGATCTACCCACCTGCACCCACAAAAATGTCATGTTCTCCCCCACCACCTTGAGCCCCCAACATTTAATCTCCTCACCCGAACCCTTAAGCCACATAACTTCTGACTTTCCCAAATTAACTTTATACCCCGAAAATTTCCCAAACTCCTCAATCAAGGCCAAGAGAGCAGGAACCGAACTCCTAGGATTCTTCATAAACAACAGCATGTCATCCGCATATAGTGCCAATCTCTGCTGCAAGCCACCTTCTCCTCCCACCCCCTGTATGTCCTTACTTTCCCTAATTGCCACTGTCAGAGGCTCCAGAGCAAGTACAAACAATCTCGGGGAGAGTGGGCAGTCCTGCCTCATACCTCTCTCCAAGTTGAAGCTCTCCGACCTGCCCCCATTTACAATTACCTGCACCCTGGGCTTTCTATACATCGCCTTTACCCACCCTAGGAACGTTTCACCCAGACCAAACCTCCCCAATATTTCAAACAAATACTTCCACTCCACCCTATCAAACGCTTTTTCGGCGTCCACCAAGAGGATCCCAATATCTTCTTTCTCCTTTCCTGCCCTCCACAGCACGTTAAGTAGCCTCCTCATATTATGATACGACTGTCGTCCTTTGATAAACCCAGTTTGGTACGGGTGAACCAGCCCCAGCAAGATTTCCTCTAGCCTACTGGCCAAAACTTTAGCCATTATCTTCAGATCACAATTCAACAATGATATTGGCCTGTACAAGGCACACAGGGCAGGGTCCTTTCCCTCCTTTGGTATGAGGCATATACTAGCATCATAACATGTCTCTGGCAAACTGACCTCTTCCAACCCTTCCCCTGCTGAAACACTCTGCACAATACTTTTGCAACCCGGTCCCTCAACAGCTTGTAATATTCCACTGATACCCATCCGGCCGCCGCTTCCCTTTTCGTACTCCTGAATAGCTCTCAGCACCTCTCCCTCTGTGACTGGTTTTCCCAACCTCTCCCTCTGCACCTGAGTAACTTTCGGTACTTTTATTTTCTCTAAAAAATCTACCATCCTTTCCTTTGTTCCCTCATCCTCTGCCTGGTACAGCTTCTGAAAGAAGGCCCTAAAGGCATTCCCTATATCCTTTTCTTTATTCTGTAAAATGCCCTTCTCATCCCTCACATCCAAAATTCTATTCATCCTTCTGTGTCCCTTCATGAGGTTAACCACCATTGGACCCGTTTATTTCCCATTCAAATATGTATCTCCTACTAAACAGGTTGGCCCTCCCGCTTCTGCCCTTGAGATGCGTTCAGTGCCTCCGGATTACCCCCCAGTTCCCGAACGGCCTCCCCCTTTTCCCCTCGGGCCACTCTTTTCTCTAACTCCTTTAGTTTACATTCTAGCTCCTTCCTTTGTGCACATCTCTTTTTCTTTACACGGGAAACATATTCAATAATTGCTCCCCTCATAAATACCTTGCCCGTTTCCCATAAAATATTGTTCCAGGTGCCCTCCTTATCATTTGTAGCCATGAAGAGATCCCAACTATCCTCCAGGTGCTTTCTAAATTCCTCATTCTGGGCCAGATAAGTGGGAAATTTCCATGCAGGAGGCGTCCCTTGTCTTTCCCTACCTTGTATTCTCACTATCACCATAGCATGGTCTGACATGTATTGGACTGTGCTGTACCTCCCCCACCCGCGTGTACCATTCTCTTGTAGCATATATGTAGTCTATCCGCGTCCATACTTTATGAGGATTCGAGAAAAACGTATATTCCCTCGCTCCTGGATTCGCAGTTCGCCATACATCCACCATTTCCAATTCCGCCATTCCCTCTTGCCATTGTTGCATTGCCCCTGAGCTTCTCCCCTTCCCCTCGGAATGGTCCATTTTCGGGTCCATGGCCCAGTTCAAGTCCCCCAATTATTAGCCTTGGGAATTGCTCCTCGCCAATAAATCCAACAAAGAGGCATAAAATTGATATTCGAATACCACTGGGGCATATACTGAGCCCAGGGTAATCTGTTCTTCCTCCAGGGTCCCCTCAACAAAAATGCATCTCCCTTCCTTCGTATTCCTAATTATTCTCTGCACCTCTAATTTCAACCCCTTATGTACTAATATCGCCACCCCCCTTTTACGCACTGAGGCTGAAGCTGCATAGCATTTTCCCACCCATCCCCTGGCCAGTTTAGCATGCTCAACTTCTGTTAGGTGCGTTTCTTGTAGCAAAGCTACATGGGCTCCCCCTCTTTTAAGTGCGGACAACAACACAGACCTCTTTGCTGGATTTGTAATACCCCTGACATTCCAGGTGATTACATTCACATTTTTACTAGTCGCCATCTATGCATATTGCTCTTTTCCCTTTCATCATCATCTTTCCATCAGTATCATGAACGTTTAAATATTTAACTTCTTTGGTTGCACTTTGTTCATAGAAAACAAGAAACCGTACTAACATACACACTCTCAACAACATTTTAAACAAATAACTATATACACATATCCCCTTCCCTTTTTTCCCTCTATGATCCATTCTTCCCCCCCACCCTCTTCCCCCCTTTCATTTCACCTTTATTAACTTTCTTCCCTCCATCCTCCATGTGATCACCTCCCTTCCATTCTCTGCTGCCTTTGCTTTCACCCCTCCCTTCCACTCCTCCTCCTCCTCCTCCATTTTATCTTGAAATGTCCGCCTCCCATCTCAATCCCTACCTCCACCCCTCCCACCCCTGCCCTCCCCTCGGTCCTAGACACTGATAGTCTCCCTGACTCAAGTGTCTGCCTAATCCCCAGATGCTGCAACAGGCGCTTCCACGCTCTCCCCTCCACGACCACTTAACCTTTATGTTCCATAGTACCCATCCCTATCCATTCTCAGTGCATCTCTTCTCCTCTCCCCCCCCCAGTTCATTTTTCTCCATCCTATCCCCCATTTTCACTTCCCCCATTTCTCTGCCTTATTTTCCTCCTCTTGTTTAATTATTGCCACTCTAAAATTACTCCATACAATTATGGGCTTCAGCAATGGCTAGCAGGGAAAGCAAGCCGCGCTTAAAAAAAAAAATACGCGCCAAGCCCCTCTCCCCACCTGCCCTCCTACCTGCACCCAGACATTATCAGAGGCAGTTCTTTTCATCATTGGACTTATGGCAGTCTCTCTCGCAGTCATGTAACTCCACCATCGGGTCTAATTCCTCCTCACGCCATACTCCTGTTTTCTGCCTCTGTCCATTTCCTCCACGTCCCTCCTCGCGCTTTTCTGGGTGCTCCACCACTCTCCATCCAGTTCCAAGTCCCCCAGCTCTTCCCAACAAAGGGCAATGTCCTCATCCTCTCAAAGCCTCCCATCTTCACCAGCACAACCTCTGGCATCAACAAAACAGTTATCTCCAGAATCAAAATAAACGAGCCATCCTTCGTATTTACATCTGCGCTTCATCTCTCAAGTCTCATTGCAGAGCCCTCGGCTCCCTGACCCAAATCTCCGTGCAGGACTCAGCCCAACTTTTGCCTTAGGCCCCTCACATATTCCTCTGCTTTTTCCACTTCCCAAAACGAGTATGTAGCGCCTTCATGTCTTATTTTTAGTGTAGCTGGGTAAATCAGGAAGTCTTCCACCTTCAGATCACGTGGTTGCAGCATAATACCATTAAATGCCTTCCTTCTTTTCAAAAGCCTGGCCGAATAATCCTGCGACATAAATAGGCGGTGGCCTTCACATTCCACCTTTCCTTTCTCCCGATATGCCTTCAGCATTAGTTCTCTATCTTGAAAGTGATGGAACCTAAATATTATCTGCCTCGGCGGCTGGTCATTCGCAGGTTTGGGCATCACGGCCCTATGAGCCCTCTCCAGCTTTAATTTACCCTTCGCAAGTTGCAGGTCCAGTAGCTCAGGCAATACTTTTGAGCAAAAGTCCAGCACACTTTCTCCTTCCATACCTTCTGGTAATCCTCTCAATCTAAGATTTAATCGCCTATAATAGTTTTCCTGGTAATCGAATGCTTCTTTGAGCTCATTCTGAAGTGCCACCACGAGCCCAGGAATCGCCAACAGCTCATCCTCCATATGTGATATTCTCTCCTCCATCTCCGACATTCTGCCAGCCTGCGCTACCTGCTGCTCTTGTATCTCTTGTAATTTCAGATAGAGTTTTCCTTCGAGCTTGATTAGTCGGGGTTCCAATGCTGCTATAACCTGCCCCGTAACCTCTCTGCCAAGGCCGGCCACCTCCGCTGCTGAAAAGGAAACCAGGCTGCAACCATCACCACCCTTCTTTGCGCTTTTGTCACAATCCTCTGACTCTTAGAGGTTCCGACGCCAAATATTCATCCATCCCCAGTTTGCACACCTTCTGTTATTTGCTGATCACACTTTTGGACACTTTGTAACTTTTACTTTAATAATTATAGCCGTGAAGAAGGAGCAGCGTGGAAATTTGCGTCTGCTCAACTAGCTGCTCATCAGCGCCCCCGAACCTTTGTTTTTGATTCAGAATTTAATATATCCTTTTAAATCAGAAAATGAAAAGAAATGGCATTGACAAAATTATTGACACCCTAGACTTAATATTTGGTAGCACAGCCTTTGGTCAAAATAACTGCAATCAACCCCTTCCTATAGCCATGGATGAGCTTCCTGCACCTCTCTACTGGCAGTTTGGCCCACTCTTCTTGTGCAAACTGCTCCAGTTCTCCCAGATTTGAAGGGTGGTTTCTCCCAACTGCTGTTTTCAGATCTCTCCACAGGTTTTCAATGGGATTTAGATCTGGACTCATTGCTGGCCACTTCTGAACAGTCCAGCGTCTTGTCTTGAACCATTCCTGGGTGCTTTTTGAAGTGTGTTTGTTTTTTGTTTTGTTTTTGTTGAATTTTGTTGACCCGGTGAGCCCACTGGGCCTAGAAGTCCCTTTTTCAGGGGCGACCGGGGGGAGTTACAGATGGTAAGCAATTGAATTTGAACCAGATTAAGCTGTTGGTGGTATTTTAGTAAATGAGGGAAATTTGGCCAGGACACTGGGGAAATTCCCCTACTCTTTTCGATAAGTGCCATGGGATCTTTAACATCCACCTGAACTACCACCAATCCAGGCAGATGAGACCTCGGTTTAACGTCTCATCCAAAAGACGGAGGGCCATTGTCCTGCTGGAAGACCCATGACCTTTAACGGAGACCCAGCTTTCTGACACTGGGTTCAACATTGTGCTCCAAAATGGCCTAGTAATCTCCAGATTTCATGATGCCATGCACACGTTCAAGGCACCCAGTGCCAGAGGCAGCACAGCAACCCCAAAACATCACTGAACCTCCTCCAAGTTTGACTGTAGGGAAGGTGTTCTTTTCTTTGAAGGCTTCATTTTGTTTTCTGTAAACATAGAGATGATGTGCTTTACAAAAAGCTCTAATTTGGTCTCATCTGTCCACAGGACATTCTCCCAGAAGGATTTTGGCTTGTTCAGGTGTGTTTTGGCAAACCCCAGTCGGGCTTTCTTGTGTCTCTCTCTCTCTCTCTCAGCAGTGAGGTCCTCCTGGACCTCCTACCATATAACCCCCCTTTCATTGAGTTGGCGACGGATGGTGCGAGTTGAAACTGTCGTATCTTGTGTCTGAAGGTCAGCTTGAATCTGTTTGGCAGTTCATCGAAGTGCTTTCTCCACCATTCGAACAATCCTGCACTGCAATCTTCAATCAAGTTTTCTCTTGCGGCCACGTCCAGGGAGGTTAGCTATAGTGCCATGGGCCTTAAACATCCTGATAACATTACGTATGGTGGAAACAGGAACATCAAGGTCTCTGGAGATTGATTTGTAGCCTTGAGATTGTCCATGCTTGGCTACAATCTTCTGTCTGACCTCCTCAAACAATTCTCTGGCTGTCTTTCTTTTCTCCATGCTCATTGCGGTACACACAGTGACACAAAACAGGAGAATGAGTCCTTTTCTCTATTCAAACTGGTTGAATGCGTGATTTTTATATTGCAGGCACCTGCAACTCACCACAGGTGAGTTCAATTCCAAAGTGAAGGAGAATCACCTGCTTGAAATCTAATTATTTCTAACTACTTCTAAAAAGTTGCCAATAATTTTGTCCGGGCCATTTAAGGATTTCTATGTGGAATAAGCTAAGACTTAGTAAATTTTTCTGCTTTTTGTGTTTTATTCCACTGCAAACCAAAGAAATACATATGTGGATACCAAAATATTTTTTAATTTCAACAATTTTCTGGAAGGAATGGTGCATTATTAGAAAAAACTGCAAGGGCACCAATATTTTTGGCCACGACTGTAGAAATGATGCAAGATTTTATGCTGGATAGGCTTACCCTGCATCTCTCTACTTCCCAGATTGGCATTCTGCTTGGGAAGATGCCTGTCACTTTCTGAGCTAGGGTTACAAAGTCCTGCTTCCTACTTGGTTGTGGCTGGTAGAGTTAAAGTTTGAGAGTAAGAATTATTAATACGAAGTTTATATATTATAGTGTCAGTAAAACCAATCTCACAGAGTTCCAAGTACCTGCATCAGTTTATCAGCGGGACCACCTCCACGAGCTGTGCTAGTTACTACAGTGTTTATACATAATACTAGATTAAATACCTACATTAATGAAAGTGCATTGCTCTCCTTCAGAACGGTATCGGTCATATATGCACACCTCTTGTTCTAACCCAGAACTACTGCGCTGCTCACAATTGGTTCACCGACAACTTGATGTTGGTTAATGCCAAAACAACCAAGGCAATGCTGTTTGGGCCTAAACCTTACCTTGCCAAATCTCACAAAACCAATTCTTCTCTCTTGATTCACCCTCCCAGTGGCCCCACCCTTGAAATCGTCCACTCTTTTAAATATCTGGGGGTCACGCTGGACCCTACCCTATCCTTTACTGACCATGTTAACACAGTAGTTCGTAGGATTAATCAGAAACTCGGTGCAATGTAATCGCATCAAACCTTTCCTGACTGCGGAAGCTAGCCTGCTATTACTACAGGGAACCTTCTCCCCATTCTGAACTACTGCTCCCCAGACTACACGCTTATCTCCTCCACCCTTTGGTCACGATGCATGATTGTATGCAATAACGTTTGTCGGTTCACCCTGTCCACTGCTTGCTCCACACATCACTGCGACCTTTACCGCTCCCTAAACTGTCTCTCCCTGCAAGGCTGCTTTGATTTCACCCTCGGATGTCTCACAGATACTTACATCAGGAGCAGCCCTGCTTTCCCCCATCTGCCTTTTTCAAGCCCCGCACCATGCTGCAAAGTCTCTGATCCTCCCTTGTCCTCCCCTTAAGACCACACAAACCACTACTAGTATGGGTAGTAAAGCACTATCGGCTGCTGCCCCTCTACTTTGGAAAGCACTGCCTACCCCCTCAGATCGCCCAACAAACATCAGGCCTTTAAATATAACTTTATGTCCTGGCTCCTCGCTAGGGACAGCTGCACCCGTCTGCTCAGGTAACACCCTCTCCCCAGCTCTCCTTGGCCCGTCTCCTGTACTCCTTTCCTGATCCTGCTTCGATATTAGTCAGTCTGGACACAGATTTTGTGGGGGTGGGAGGGGTAAATGTGGTAGACTTCTTGTTTGCCCAAAAGTTGCCTGTACTTACGAATTTTTTGTATCCCACTGTCTGCTTGTATAAGACTTGCATTCTGTATCTGTAGTTGATTTGTACTTTTATCACTGTTGGTTGTCCTGCCTTTGCACTTTTGTTTGCTGTTTTGCTTATTGATGTTACTTTGCTCATCTGTTTTTTTGTTAAATGCTCATGCCTGTTGGCCCGGGTCATGCCTGTAAACAGTCCTTTGGATCAGTGCACTTTGGTTAACAAACTTACATAGAAACACAGACTTTGACGGCAGATAAGGACCGCTTGGCCCACCTAGTCTACCCATTTCCATACCTAGAGGATAAGCTGCAGATCCTATTTAACCAACAGCCTATTTCTTCCTACCCCCCACAAAAATTGCCTTATGTCTGTCCCATGCATTCTTGAATTCTCCCACAGTTTTAGACCCCACAACCTCCTCAGGAAGGCTGTTCCATGCATCCACTACCCTCTCTGTGAAAAAAAACTTCATCACATTGCACCTGAGCCATCCCCCCTCTATCTTCAAATTGTGTCCCCTTGTTCTTGCACATCTCTTTTTCTGAAAGATGCTACCCTCTTGGACTTTGTTGATTCCACTAAGGTACTTAAATGTTTCTATCATGTCCCCCCTCCCTTTCCTCAAGGGTATACATATTAAGCTCCTTTAGTCTCTCCTTGTATGGCTTCTCTTGCAGACCCTGCACCATTTTAGTTGCCCTCCTCTGAACTGCCTCCATCCTGTCTATGTCCTTGCGGAGATGGGGTCTCCAGAACTGGACACAGTACTCCAGATGGGGTCTCACCAACTGTCTGTACAGGGGGATAACAACTTCCTGTTTTCTGCTGGTGATGCCTCTCCCTATACATCCCAGTATCCCCCAGCCCTCCCTACCGCCTTCTCACATTGCTTGCCAACCTTAAGGTCATCTGATATGATTACCCCCAGGTCCCTTTCCATTTTTGTTGTTATTACCCCCCCTCCCACTGTGTAATCTTCCCCTAGGTTTTTGTTTCCCAGGTGCATTATTTTGCACTTCTTTGCATTGAATCCAAGCTGCCATATTTCTGACCATTCCTCCAACCTTGCCAAGTCCCTTTTCATCCTTTCCACGCCTCCTTGTGTATCAACCCTGTTGCAGATCTTTGTGTTATCTGCAAGAGGCATACTTTTCCTTCAGTCCCTCTGCAATGTCACTTATAAATACATTAAAAGGACTGGACCCATGCTCGAACCCTCTTGATGCCCACTAGTAACCCCTCTTTCTTCAGAGTGGACTCCATTTACAATTACTTTCTGTGTCCTGTTGTCCAGCCAATGTTTTACCCAGGCTACCACCCTGGGACCCACTCCAAGGCTGGTTAATTTGACTACTAATCTTTTGTGTGGGACTGTGTCAAATGCCTTGCTGAAGTCTAGGCAGGCCATGTCAACAGCCCCTCCCTGGTCTACTACTTTGGTCACCCAGTCAAAGAAATCAATGAGATTCGTCTGACATGACCTTCCCACTGTGAACCCATGCTGCCTTGGGTCCTGTGCCCCACTGTCCTCTAGGTATTCAACAATTCTTTCCTTCAGAAGTGATTCCATCACTTTCCCTACCACAGAGGTCAAGCTGACAGGTCTGTAGTTTCCTGCCTCTGTCTTGGTCCCACTTTTGTGAAGGGGAATCACATCTGTCTTCCTCCAGTCCTCAGGTACTACACCATCCTCCCATGATTTGTTAAAAAGGGTAGTCAGTGGTGTCACTAGTTCTCTGCTTAATTCTTTTAGAATTCTGGGGTGAATTCCATCTGGCCCCATTGTTTTGTCCGCCTTCAGTTTTAGGAGTTCTTTCAGAACCCTTTCTTCTGTGAAAGGACTGGGATCGACCCCCCTATCCAGAGTGCTTCTGTTAAATGGATTAGGCACGTCCCCCACCTCCTCTTTTGTGAATACTGAACAGAAGTATTCATTCAGTATCCCTGCTTTTTCACTGTCCCTCTCTTGCCCACCCACCGTCCATTCTATTCAGCCTCACTATCCCTCCCTTTGTCTTTCTACGCTCCCTGATATACCTATAAAAGGTTTTATCCCCCTTCTTAACCAAGTTTGACTATTAATCTTTTGTGTGGGACTGTGTCAAATGCCTTGCTAAAGTCTAGGTAGGCCATGTCCACAGCCCCTCCCTGGTCTACTACTTTGGTCACCCAGTCAAAGAAATCAATTAGATTCGTCTGACAAACTCATAAATAAATAAATAAATAAAATAAGAGAGACGGATCTTTTAACTAGTCGGGAATGTGAAAGTCAGGACTGCCATTCTCACAAGCGGCTCACAACTTCACTTTACTTAGATCCCGTCAAATTTCTTGCGGTGGGCACTAGTACCATAAGAGATCTGGAAAGATATGAAGTGTGTTTTCTTCATAGTTCAATGATTCTGAGTCCTAAAAGGCTTTTAAGGTCTTGGCCCTCATAATAACTCTGCCCTTCACCAACAAAACAGTTCTCAGCAGATTGGTTTGACACTCACAGTTCAAACATATATAAAATTGATGGTTTCAGCACCGTGCATGGGGGGGGGGGGATATTTCACACAGCAACTGCCCCATTTCCCATACTCTCGGTTGCAGCAGAGCCACTTTTGGACTTGCCCCGGAAACTCTCCCTATCAGTATTCCCATTAAGGCTGCAGATCTGGGGGGTGCACTGCACCCTCTCCCAAAATTTTCAGGGGTACAAAATAAATTATAAGGGTTCATTTTACCATCTGTACAACATTTTTATGGGGTACATATACTTCAAAAGAATTATGGGGTACACTGTACCCCTTCACACAACAATGTACTTGAATTTCATAATTTATACTGAATCAAGTACAGATGGGGGTAAATGGAACACTGCTCCCTATTCTGCAGGACACTTTGTGTTCTGGGTCCCCCAACCCACTGGTGCAACCTTCTGAAGTGCCACTGCACTGTTATGACTCCTTGGCCAGCAATGACTGTCCATGTAGCTCCTGAGCTGTTGAGAACAGAGCATCACTGTGCTATCACCTTTTCTTAGGGGACTGAACTTAATAATTTGTTCCCATTATTCATGCCTATGAGAGAAAAATCAGGTAATAGGACAGATATTTTTAGTAAAGTTCTTAATTTTTTTCTTTTTTTTTTTAAATTTGTTTTTCCCCTCCTACTGCCCCACAGAGCCGCTTCCTTCAGGAATCGCCCATCAAGCCTGCCCCTGCCAGCACCTACCTTGCAACCTCTGGTCCCTCCATCTAGCCACAGAAACCCCCCAGGCGGGGTCGAGGTCTGGCGACCCACCGAATCTTGAATTTCGTCAGGGTCCTGGGTCACAGGCAGGTGCTGGCACATTGGGACCCAGCTCAGTGTTCCATCATCCCGGCTCTGAGGGGGGGTTTCCCCATGTTCCTCAAGGGACGCTACGTGCCCCTGCGTCACGGCATCTGCCGGCCTCCAAAATGTCCCCCCCCTTCCACGAAGGAGCAGCCCCCGAGGCTGACTGGCTGCCGGCCTATGCCTGCAACCAATCATACCCGAGACTCCAGCTTGCTGTCGCTTCCCCCAGCCTCCATGAGAGTCACGCTTGCGGGATGGAAATCCCCTCCCCGGAAGCGACTGTCCTGAGCTCTAGCCTATCTCCCCGGCCAACCCCCGATGACCCAAGCTCGCTCCCGAACCCGGGTTGCCGGCGTGGTGCGACGTCCAGCACCTCAACCCTCAGCGCCAACGGGCCGGCTGTTAATTGTAAATAATAATGGAGATGGAATTTATTCCTAAATTCTGAGAAGGACATTAAAATGTGGGAGATTTAAGATAAAACATCCTGGAGTCTATTTATGCCCGCCTCAGACCAGAGTTTATTAGGGAGGATTCTTCACTAGTCATACAATTATTGTACCAAACAGGGGCACAATGCAGTAACAGCTGTTCTGGATTCCGCATCTGGTTAATCTTTTTAAGAAGTCTAACAGTGTCAGTTAAACAAGGATTATCTCGAATACTGGCTGGAATAGGGGGATAAATGCAGTCAATGAGTATGTAGGGATTTAGGATCACCTTCTCCATAATCAGCCATAGAGGATTGCCATCTGAGTTTCCTGAATTATTTTGAAAGTGTAGGGATACCTGCTTGAAAACGAATGCCAACTGATATTTTTCCACGACACAGTAGGGTCATGCCACCCTCATCATTTGGAACCTGTAGCTTGTTTAGACTCAAGACTTGGTGGTTTGGTATCCCGAAGAAATAGTCTTACAAGAGAGTTTAATTTTTTTCAGCAATTTTCTATTGAACAGAATGGGAATATTTTGAAAAATACAAAAGATTTTCAGGGCCAAAATCATTCTAATGGAGTTGATTATCCCCATAATGATAGGTTGAGAAGGCTCCACCTAGTTAAGTCACATTCTATCTTTTAGCAATGGCTGGAAATTAATCTCATTAGTTTCTCTAGTTTTGTACTGATCTGTAAACCCAGAAACGCTATTTGGTCTTTGACACAATCTTTATCAAATATCTGTGTTAAATGTTCACAAACAAAACATGTCAAAATGGAACATAGGGCTTGTGTTTTCCCCCAATTAACCTGCAGTCCTTCAATGTTTTCAAAGTAAGAAAGGGTGTACTTTAATGTGGTACAGGACTGAAGGGGTCTAGTTATTGTCAAAAAAAGCTCGTCTGCGAAAGCAAACATGTTGTGGCTATGAACTTTAACCTGAACTCCATGTATGCTCAGGCTAGCTTTGATATATCCGATTACAAGTTCCATAGATTTAAAAAAAAAAAAAGGGTAGGGTGACAGCGGCCAGCTTTGTCTAGTGCCCTTTGATAAACAGATTGGTCTTGATAATAAACCAGTAGTAAGAACTTGGGCCATTGTATTGTTACACATAATGACACCCAGTTTCTAAAGTTCTCACCACAACCAAACTGATCAAGAGCTTTAAGCATACAAGTCTGGTCGAGGGAGTCAAAAGCTTTAAAAAAATCTAAAGATAAAATAGTGTATGGCTCTGTTCTTATTTGCAGCCCATATAACACTTATTTATTAAATTTTGGTGACCAGGTAAGCCCACTGAGCCCTGGGGGTCCCTTTTTCAGGGGCGACCCGGGATTACAATACATAGTAAGATATGCATAAAAAGACATTCATCACAGTTTACAGGCAGTAAATTATCACAAGTTTCAATGGCATTCATAACTGTATACAGTACATAGTAGATATATTCACATTATTGGAATAAAGAGCACAGGGAAGAATAGTATGGAACAGCGATGAGGAGAGACAAGCTAGGGTAAGGTTGTCTGGTATTAGATTTAGGAGTGATTTTGGGGGGGGGGTCTCAGGTGTCGTGGCAGTGGCATGTGCTGGCTTCAAGCATATGGGCCTCGAGCCTTGTGCGGAAGCTCTTGATAGAAGGGACTTCCTGCACCAAAGGTGGAGGTTTGTTCCACAGAAATAGTGCAGTGAAGGAGAAGGACTTGCCGCCTACCATGGTCCTCGCTCTAGGTACTTCAAGAAGAGTTCGGCCTGAGGTCTGGAGGTTCTGGGCACTGTACTTGGAGGCAATGAGTCCAGTGAGGCTGGGTGGAGGGGAAAGGCTAAGTAGCTTGTATGTAAGGCAGAGCAAAGGGTACTGGAGGTGAGCGTCCAGTGAGGGGCAGTTTAGTAGTGCTAAGGTGTCACAATGGTGACTTCTGGAGTAAGCCTGTGTGGCAAAAAGAGCCACCTTGTTATATAAAACCTGCAGTCTGTTGACCTCGAGCTTGGTCATGCCCTGCATGACTGGGGCAGCGTAGGTTAGTGTGGGGAGGACAACGCTGGAAGCAATAGAGATCCTGGCTTCAGGGATCAGCTGGTCCTTTAGGCAGTAGAGGGTTAAAAGTTTGCTGTGGATGGTTTTAGTTACTTGGTCAATATGATTCTTTAGGGTGAGACCTTGGTCCAGTGTGAGGCCTAGATATTTTAGGGAGGCCACCACTTCGATATGGTTGCCAGAGACAGAGGTGAGTTGTAGGGATTGGGTTCTGTCTTGGCCAAGGAATCCTGGTCAAAACAGAATGTCCTTGGTTTTGCCAGTACTAAGGACCATTCTGTTCTCTTTTAGACAGGACTCCAGTGATGTTAGGTCAGCCAAGTTGTTAAGGGATCGGTATATGACAGCATCGTCAGCATACTGGACAACAGAGCTACCCCCACAGTGGCCATTTAAATCATTTGTGAAACGGGAGAAGAGGAGGGGGCCAAGTATAGACCCTTGCGGTACTCCCCTCTTTTAGGGGAAGTGGGTTAGATATTGCACCCTTCCACATAACCCACTGTGTGTGACCAGATAAGTAGCTCTCAAACAATTTGAGGGCATGGGGGTCGAGGCCTAGAATACCCAGCCCGGACAGCAGGAGTTTGTGGTCAACAAGGTCGAAGGCCTTGGAAAGGTCAATGAAGACCGCTCCCACTGGAATCCCTTTGTCCATGGCTCTGAGTACATCTGCCAAGAATTTTGTCAGGGCAGTGTTTGCGCCATGTTTTGTTCTGAAGCCATACTGGGAGGGAGCAAGAAGCTGGTGAGACTCTAAGTAGTCCCAGATTTGTCCGTAGACAAGCCTTTCCTGGATTTTTGCCAGGGTACAGAGCAGGAAGATAGGCCTATAGTTGCCAATGGGTTCCCGAAGGCCACCCTTGTGGATAGGAACCACATGGGCCTGCTTCCACAAGTCTGGATGGCACCCTCCAGTAAGGATCGATTTATGAGCCAGGTCAGGGGTCTGGAGAGGGCTGGGGCTCCAGCCTTAAGCAGCCTGGGGTTGATCTCATCAGGTCCTCCTGAGCCCTTGGTTTTCAGGGACTTCAGGAGGATGAGAACCTCTTTTGCCTTGACCAGCCTCAAGTGAAATGTTGGTCGGTTAAGGCAGGGAGACTCCAGTGTTCTGGACTCCGTATTTAGGGGGGTAGTCCAGTCTTGTATGAGTCCAGGTTTGTGAAGTGGTGGTTGAGAGATGAGGCGATTTGGAGGCCATCGCTCAGCAGTTGACCACTGACCTCGATGGGGCCAGGTTCAGACTTGCCATTTCCCTTGATCAGTTCATTGATGTGGGATCAGAATAATCTAGGGTTGCCCAAGTCAGTTTTCTGGAGGCATGTGACGTACTCCCTTTTTGCAAGTTTTGTGGCATTCTTGTATTTATTTCTAAAGGTTTTGTACAATACAAGGTCAACAGGGAGTGAGGAGTGCTTGTACCACTTCCAGGCATTGTCACGGCTGATCATTAAGAGTCTTTAGTGATGGAGTGGATCCACTTGTAGCAGCTGCCTTTTGCTCAGAGTTATTTCAGGGGTGCAAAGAGGTTGGCAGCAGTCATAAATGATTTCTGGAAATAGTCAAGAGCCTCGTCCAGAGTTGGGAGGAGTTACTGGGCTCCAGTCGAGGTTGCTTAGATAGTCACTGAATTGATCAGCTATGAATTTAGAGTAGTCATGCGTAATGAGTATTCTGGGTTGGACCTTAGGCATCCTGTTCTTCCAGACGCAGAAGATTGGGGAGTGGTCACTCAGGGCATCAGACACAGTGCCAGGTTTTTGAATACTGGAAGGGTTTGACACCAGAGCCCAGTTTAGGATGGTGGGGTTCCTCGTTTTATGGTTTAATCTAGTTGGTTCTGTGATTACCTGTACAAGATTTGCTTCTTGAGCCAGGGCTTTAAAAGTCACATTTGAATCATGGGCCCAGTTGAGGTTAAAATACCCTAAGATGAGACATCTTTAGCTAGGGCTTTTGTACTTGCCTCAAGGGACTGGAGGGCGCTCTTGGGAGGGTTGTATATACACCCGATGGTGAAGTGCTTAGAAAGGCCCAGGGTGATACGTATAAAGAACGATTCACTATCTGTGCAAGTATTATGCTGCAGGCAGATGTGCGATGCGTTTAGTGTATCTTTCACGTAGATGAGTACACCTCCCTCTCTTTTGTTTTCCTTATCCTTTCGGAAGGAGTTGTACCCTAAGGCAGCAACCTCATGTGTGAGGATGTGGGTCTTAAGTCAAGTCTCTGAGATGGCAAGGATATCTGGCTTATACAGGTCAAGCCATGCTTGTACTTCGTGCATCTTGGAGCGAAGACTACAAACATTCATATGCGCAATCTTCATCCCCTTACAGGACATCCAGTGTGGGTCCTGAGAGGAGGATATTGAGAGACTGGCAATCGAGGGACCTGGGTTAGGCTGTATGTCACCTGCAAGGAGCAACAGAGCAGCAAGCAGATAAAGTAGCTGAGGGTTGGTAGAGGGAAGTAGGTCTCATCAGAGTAGCCTTCTTGAGTAGCGTAGCGTGCCATAGCATATGTCCTTTTTTATTTCATAGGCAATCAGGAGGGAGTTTGTGCTACGGGAGCAGGGCAGTTATAGTGGTTGATGGGATGGGTACCATGGCACCAGGGTCTCTTGTTATCAGGGTCCCCTAGGCATATGAGCCAATCCACCCAGAGGACAGACAGAATATACAATGATGCCAGGAGTAATCCCCTATTGGGAAGGGTAGGATAAGGTTCGCCTGGCCTGACAGATGAGTGGTTAGGAGGGCTGAAGTCAGGGCTCTGTACTCAGGGTGCCATGACTGGAGGGCAGTATGCCAGGTAGCGAGGGTATTATGACCCTGTCCAGAGGTAGGGGGAGAAGCAGACCTCGCTGAGCTTGTAATAATGCTGCTGGGTAGTGCGCTTAAGCAGAAAGAAGTACTTTAGAAACATAGAAGTTGATGGCAGATAAGGACCACAAGGCCCATCCAGTCTGCCCATTTCTTTTTCTACCTTGTGAATGTGCTATTGGCCTTTGCTCTGTCAATGGCCTATCTATTCATACTCATCTGTATTGTTCCCTTATGCCTATCCCATGTCTGTTTGAAGCCCTGCACTGTATTCATATCCACCACTTCCTGAGGTAGGTCATTCCATGCATCCACCAACCTTTCTGTGAAAAAGAACTTCCTCACATTACACCTTAATCAGCCTCCTCTAATCTCATGCTGTGTCCTCTTGTCCTGCTATTTTTCTTATATTGAAACACGTTAGACTCTTTTCAACTTGTTAATGCCCTTAAGGTGTTTGAATGTTTCATCATATCACCTCTCTCCCTCCTTTGCTCAAGGGTACACATATTGAGCTCAGTTAATCTGTCCTCATATGTTTTCTGATGCAGTCCCTACCATTTTGGTTGCCCTTCTCTGGACTGCCTCAATTTGGTTAATGTCCTTGTGAAGGTGTGGCCTCCAGTACTGCACACAGTACTCCAGATGGGGCCTAACCAGTCTTGTAAAGAGGGATTATTACCTCCCTCTTACGACTTGTGATGCCCCTACTGATACATCCCAACATCCCTCTAACCTTACCTACTGCTTTAGTAGTCTGCTTGGATGATTTCAGGTCATCAGTGATGATGACGCCCAAGTCTCTTTCTTTCTTTGTGTCTGCCAACAACTCCCCTCCCAGCCTATAGCTGGCTTCAGGGTTTCTCTTCCCTATGTGCATGATCTTGCACTTCTTTGCATTAAACCCCAGTTGCCACTCTTCCAACCATTTTGCTAGTTTATCCACATCTCTTCTCATTCTGCCCACCCCATCTGAATCATCTACTCTGTTGCAGATCTTGGTGTCATCTGCAAACAGACAAACCTTACCCTCCAGTCCATCTGCAATGTCACTGATGAAGATACTGAAGAGGACTGGCCCCAGAACTGATCCCTGAGGTACCCCACTTGTGACTTGCATCTCTTCTGACTGTATACCGCTTGCTACCACTCTCTGTTTTCTGCCTGTCAACCAGTTTGCCACCCAGTTGACCAACGTCTGACCCACCCGAAGCCTACCCAGCTTATTAATCAATCTCCTATGTGGAACAGTATCTAAAGCTTTGCTGAAGTTAAGGTAGGCAACATCAACTGCCCCCCCTTTGGTCCACCACTCTGGTTACCCAGTCAAAGAAATCTATGAGATTAGTTTGACAGGACTTTCCTTTTGTAAACCCATGCTGTCTTGGATCCTGTGGTCCTATGTAATCCAGGTGTTGCATTATCCTTTCCTTAAGGAGTGTCTCTATAATCTTGCCCACTACTGAGGTAAGACTGACTGGTCTGTAGTTCCTGCCTCCCTGCTACCCTCTTGTGGGAGCGGATCACATGAGCCCTTCTCCAGTCTTCTGGGACCTCCGTGCTCAGAGACTCACTAAACAGTTCTGATAATGGCTCTGCTAGTTCCACCCTTAGCTCCTTTAGTACCCCGGGATGTATGCCATCAGGTCCCATTGCCTTGTAGACCCTGAGCTTATCAAGCTCTTGTAGGATCCTTTCTTTTGTGAAGGGACTAATGCACACCTCCCTCCCCCGTGTGCATGGTGCTGAGCTGTGAGCCCTGCCCAACCTTCTCTTCAGTAAATACTGAGCAGAAGTATCTATTTAGGATAGATGCTTTTACATGGTCCTCCATCCTCACATGCCCCCTTATCCCCTTTGATCTTAGCAATACCCCCTCTGGACTTTCTCCTTTCACTAATGTATCTATGGAAAGTCTTGTCACCTTCTTTTACTGTTCATGCTAGTGTTTCCTCGGTTTGGGCCTTTGCCTGCCTTACTGCCTTCCCTGCTTCCCTTAGGGAAGTTTGGTATGCCTCCCTATATTCATCCTGCTGCGGTCCCTTATATTTCCTGAAGGCCAGCCTTTTGGCTCTGACCTTTTCTGCTACTGTGTTTCAGAACCAAAGTGGTTTCCTTCTTCTTTTGCACTTCCTTTTCTTACTAACGCAATGGGACGTTGCTTCAAGTAGTGCATTTTTAATGCTTGCCCACTTTGCCTGTGACCCCCTCACCTGTATTTCTTTTTGCCAGGGCAAGCTTAATTCTGTTGGCTATCTTATCAAAGTCAGCTCCTCTGAAGTCCCATATTTTTGCCTTGGAATGGGACTGGCCATATTGAACCATACCGTGTAATGGTCACTGGCACCCAGGTGACCTTCTACCTGGAGATCTGTGATCCTTTCCCTGTTAGTCAGTACTAGATCTAGGATAGCCCTGTCTCTTGTGGGTTGTTGTACCAGTTGTCTGAGGCCCTCCACCTGCAAGGAATCCACCATGTGTCTAGTTCTGGAAGATGTCCCTGCTGGTATTGACCAATCTGTATCTGGCATGTTGAAGTCTCCCATTATCAGAACCTCACCTTTAGCTGTCATGTTTTGTATATCTTCTAACAGTAATGTGTCTATGTCCTCCCCCTGGTCTCGAGGCCTGTACACAACCCCAATTCGTATGGCTGTCCCATTTCCTGTTTCCAGGGTGACCCCCAGTTCTTCTGGCTCCTTATGTGTATTCTAAATTTCTGTGGCTTTGATATTTTCATTGACATAAAGGGCCACTCCACCCTCCCTTTTTGCACCTCGGTCTCTTCTAAACAGTACATAGCCAGGTACTGAAGTCTTCCAAGTGTGGTTACTGGTAAACCATGTCTCGCTAATGGCTACTATGTCCAGTTTAGCCTCTATTATTATTGCCTGCAGGTCTGGGATCCTGTTTCTCAGACTGCGAGCATTTGTGTACATGATTTTCCATTAGCCAGATTTCGGTGTGATAGAAGTTGGTGAGGTCCGCGCTTCCCTGTGCGCTGTATGAGGAGCCGGACCCTTTTTTACCTGTGATGCAAATGAACTACAAACATGTTGAACTCCTGTTTGACCACTAGTTGAGGGGAGGATGTTCTTCCATTCGACGATGGGGTGTGCACCTCTCTCCCATTTGCTAGTTTAAATATTCTGCAAAGACGCCAAACGCCTGCCCCAATGCACTGACTCCCTCCTTAGTCAGATGCAGTCCATCAAATTTAAAAGAACTTTCGCTTCCAAAACTGTTGCCAGTTCTCTACAAATTTGTGTCCTTTTTCCTGGCACTAGCCCTTAAGCCACATGTTTAGCTCCCCATCTCCCCTTCTCTGACCTTCCGTCCATCTGTCCCCCTCTCCCAGACTGGTAGGATCTCAGAGAAGGAGATGCCGGACAAAATGGATGATAGTTTGTCACCCAGCCTGGTCAGGTGTTCCTTGGTCTCCACAACTGACCGGCTGGCGAGATAGTCCCTATGTGTACCAGGATGTCAATGCTTTCTCCTGCTTCCTAAACAATTTTAGCAATGTGGTCAGTGTCTCTCCACGCTGATGTACCTAGGAGACATCTGACCATTACCCCTGGCTGGAGATACGTATCAACTCCTATGATCAGAAGTTTTTTGGATTTCAGTTTTACTTTTTTTGTTTTAGTTCCTGTTTTGGGAGAGTTTTGTTGTGCTAGCTCCTGTGCTGCAGTGTCCTGCTCTGCAGTATTCTCTGCCCCTTTGTTTGATTTCGGAGATAGAGGTAGATACCTGTTTGTAGTTTTTATACAGTTTGTGGAGGTGATATGTTGGAGAGCACCAAGTGATGGGGCACTCAATTTGCCCCTCCTAACCACCTGCCAACCTCCTGGACCAACTACCCTCTGTGGTCGAGGTGCTTCTGTTGGATGTTGGGGAAATGGTGGGCAGTTCTTTTAATATATTTCCTCTTGAGTGTGCAATTTGAGGTGCGCAGTCTCTGCCCCATGCTGCCTGGAGCTGAGCCCTTAGATCTCCAATGGCCCAGCATGTATGACAGTGTCCTAAATCCTGTAAAACTGCCCTTCTGAAAAGTGTTCCACAGTACCTGCAGTTAATGATATCCATTCCAGATAAGTTGCTGGGTTTATAACCTGGTCAGAATAATTAGAAGGAAGAAAATAAAAGCAAAAGTTTGATTTTGTGTTTTGTTTTGTTTGTTTTTGTATAACTTGTTATAACAAGTTAAAGTACTTGCGCCCCTGTAAATGAGGACAATGTGTGGATACCCCTCTGATCCGTCCCTTCCTGCTTTGCTACAGGACATGTCACGACTGTGCTACCCTATAAAAGGAGTGTAGTGTGGGGTGGGTGGCTGGGCCCTTCCCCTCCCGAAAAAGAACAATCACGGACAAAAGAAACAAGGAGGTAAAGCAGAAACAATCAGCCAGCAACAACTGCAGTAGCCATGAAAGCTTATCCTAATGAAAGATAAAACTGTAAAACCTGTAAAGCATCACCTGTAATAATTTCACTGAAGATATACCCTGTAAGAAACACTTTGCTACAGAGAAAAATAAAGCAGTAACAGCAGATATACCTTGCAAAAGACAATTTGAATCAGAAGATTACAGCAGTAATCTGTAAGCACACACCTGTAGGCACACCCTGTAATAATGCAGCAGAAGGTATACCCAGCAACAACAATTTGAATCAGAGAAAATAAAGCAATAAAATGTTAGCAACAAACAGTAACAATCCCTGTGAGTACAAAATAAAAACACCACCACACAGTAAATCTGCCTAGCCAAAAGAAGCCTTAATCCTTATCCTTGCTCTGGTAAGGTTCTTGGCTCTATCCTTTCATGCAACCTAGAAGAAAAGAGCTCAGGTGAAGCTAGGTGCCTTGGCCAGCAAACCTAACCTTTAGCCTAAGCTATCCCTTAGTTACAGTAGTAAGTGGTAAGAGCAGTTAGAAGCCACTTTAGGTTATTAAGGGATTAAGGCTAAATTGAGAGCAATATACCAAGACTATTAACTTGAGAGTAGTAAGGAATAAAGCAGTGTTTAAATCATTAATCACTCTTGCTGTTAGTGGAGAACTCTGTTATACAGCTTTTTCTAAGCTTGAATCTACTAGCAGCTAAATACTATAATTTTTACTTAACAGTTCTAAAGACAGCTGTAAGGTAGGAGACAGTTCAGTATAATTATAAGACAATTATTATGAGGAGAAACATAGCATTATTGTTGGAGCACTGTAAAAGTTCTGAAAGTTAGTCCTTGAGGTAGCAATAGCTCGTAGGAGCAAAGCTGCAGATCTAGCTGTAGACACTAGCGACTGGCCCCCTGGAGTTTGTGGGAGGGGTTTGAGCACATTTATGGGGAGAAAGGAACGGGCCGTGTGGGCGGGAAAAATTTCAGTCCCGGTGTGAGACTTGCTTCAGGGGAGGTCCGCCCGGCACGGAGCTGCAAGCCGGCACCCTCTACCCCTAGGAGTTGAGCTTTTGCTGTTTAAGTCTGTGGCAGGGAGAGGGAACCCGTTACAGAAGGTCTCCCTCACCACCCCAAGGATCCGTTCTCTCTGGAAATGCGCCGCGGGGCTCGGTTTCAGCCTTAAGACCAGGCTGACCGAGCGTCACGGCTTGTAGAAGCCAATTAGGCGCTGGTGTTGTTTTTCAAAATTGGCACCCAAAATCAGTTGCTAGAGCTCCAGCTCGGATGCAGGAGATATGGTTTTTTCTTAACGTTTTCTGTCCCAGTCTGCTAGAACTCCGGCTCTAGTGCAGGAAATTCGGCTTTTGGTTTAAAATTTAAGTCCCAGTGTGAGACTTGCTTCGGGGGAGGTCCGCCCGGCATGGAGCTGCAAGCTGGCGCCTCTACCCCAAGGAGCTGAGCTTTTGCTGTTAAAGTCCATGGCGGTGGGGGGGGGGGACCCACTGCAGAAGGTCTCCCCTCACCACCCGTGAGGATCCGTTCACTTAAAATACATCTTGCACTATCTGATCCTGCCTGGTACAAATCCTACTTGTTCAGATCCTACCAGGACGGAGAGAAATGGACTTTGACCAAAACCCTCTAAAGTTTATTTATTTATTTAGATTTTGTTTACCAGGTAAACCCACTGAGACAAAAGGTCCCTTTTTCAGGGGCGACCCAGGGTGAATACACCACCAACTTTACATTAGGTACAGTGTACAGCTTCGAAAATATATTTACAATTTGTATATAAGGTACAGCATACAGATACCAAAAAAAAAAAAAAATAATATATATACACAGTTCATACAGGAGGTTGCGTAACTGTAAGGCAGAGACAGAGAGCATGTAGCAAGTACCAGCATTCAGAGAAAAATTGCACTGCCCAGGGGAAAAAAAACAAAAGTCCAAGGGTCATTCAAAGAGAAGAACATAACACAGTTTGTAAAGAGTATACAGTTGATAGAGGTTAGTTGGTACCAGGGGCGCCAAGGATTCGTAGATAGCCACATAAGGTCATGAGGGGTAGGGAGTTTATCTAGCAGTTACAGCAGCAGTGGCTCAGTTCTAGGAGGTAGACTGAGACCGGCCTTGAAAGAGGAGAGGGAGGGTTTGTCAAGCAGGGAAGAGGGGAGCGAGTTCCAGAAATGAGGGGTGGTGAACTGGAAGGAGCGTTTACCTTGGCTGGTGCGGATGCGGGGTATGTTCAAGAGTCGACTTGAGGTAGACCACAGGTTGCGGAGGGGGACTTTAGGGTGCAGGTCGCTAAGGTGAGGTGGATGGTGTGGAGAGGAGTTTGTAGGAAAGGCAGGCAGGGAAAAGATAGTTTAAGCTTGAGTGCGGCCAGTTAAGGTCCTTAAGAGCTTCAGTAGTGGTGCCGCCTAGGGAGGAGTGGGTTGCAAGTTTACAATGTGGTGGTAGAGGGTGGAGAGATTGGTTAGCTCAGTCTCTCTGAGGGACTGTAATAATGGAGAACCGTACAGTAAATAGGGGAGGAGGTTGCAGTTAGCAATAGTTTGACGTGCTCTCCAGAGAGGGAGTTCCCAGGCAAGGATAGCAAGCTCCAGTCCTGGTGGATGGTTTTAGTTAGGACATCTATGGGGTTTGAAGGTTAGCTCCTAGTCAAGGGTAATCCCAAGATACTTAAATTGGTCAGTGACCTCAACACGCATTCCTCGAGCTGATGTTATAGTGAGAAGACCACTACGGTCTTTACCCAGTCGCTGGGTCCCGAAGAGGACAGCTTTTGTCTTGTCCTCATTTAGCTTGAGGTGGTTGGCAGTTAACCATGTTTCAAGTTTTGCCAGGCAGGCTTGAAGTTCAGTTGCAATAACGGAGGATTGGGGGTCACTGTGATAGATTACCGTATCATCAGCGTAGAGCAGTAGATTGCAGGGTGCACACACCTCAGCTATGTCATTCACAAACAGGAAGAACAGCAGGGGTCCTAGTATGGAGCCCTGGGGTACCCCAGTGATCACTGGTCTGGGGCTTGAGTTGACACCTTGCCATCGTACTGTCTGAGTTCTGTTAGTCAGGTAGCTAGTGGCCCAGGGGAGAGACAGAGCTGATCCAAGCCAAGCCTTTGAAGCTTTGAGAGGAGCAGCTTATGACTGACCATGTCAAAGGCCTTGGAGAGGTCAATGAATAGCGCCCCCATAGGGGTGCCCTGGTCCATGGCGTTGAGTATGTCGGTTGTCAATCTGACTAGGGCAGTGTCCGTGCCATGGTCTTTCCGAAAACCATGCTGGACCTTAGAGAGGAGTAGGTGCTGTTCCAGATAGCATTGCAGCTGATTGTAGACTATTCTTTCAAGGATTTTTCCCAGAGGGCAGAGGAGGGAGATGGGCCTATAATTCTCCACCCTATCCCGGGTTCCTTTTTTATGGATTGGAACTATGGTGGCACCTTTCCATTTGCTGGGCACTGACCCTTCCTGAAGGGATCGGTTAATGAGTAGGGCTACAGGGTAGGCAATGGCAGGTGCCGCAGCCCTCAGTAGGCGAGGTTTTAGCTGATCATTACCAGTAGATGATTCAGGGTTAATTTTGCAGAGTAGTGGTAGCACCGTGCAGGGGTCCACAAGTTTCAGGTGGAATAAAGGACGAGAGAACTCTGTGTCAAGGTGGGTGGGAGGAGGATGTCCCGGCACGGATGGGGAGCAGGCAGGGGGATAGGAAAAAGAGGCACTGAAAGCTTCAGCCACCTTTGTGGGGTCATCAGTCGGAGTGTTTACGGCTAAGACCATGGCACTTTGTTCCTGCATGTGAGGAGGGAGTTTATGTGGACCCAGAACTTCTTAGGGTCACTTAGGTTGGTCACTTGGAGGTCATGGAGGTATTTAGATTTGGCCAGTTTTGTAGCCTGTTTACACTTGTTGCGCAAGCCCCGGTAGTTCTCCCAGTCAGATATTGTGCCAGAAGATTTGTAGAGTCCCCATGCTTTGTCCTGGAGCCGCATGGTGTGTTTTAGCTCTGGGTACAGCTATTTATGGCACTTGCCCTGAACCCTTAGTTTTTTCCAGGGGGCATGACAGTTTACTATGCCCAGGAACGTCTCCGAAAAATATTGAGGGCGCCAATAGTGGGAAGGGAGACGATAGGCCCCCATTCCGCCTTGAAGAGGTCAGCACAGAGGCTTGCTGGTTCAAATCTGCTGTAATTTCTTGCAACAATCAGCCTGGCAGCCGGCCTGGGAGGTTTATTAGACCAGATGCAGTAGATAGGGCAGTGGTCACTCAAGGAGTCCGCCATTATCCCGGCAGACAGTATCCGAGTGGGGTTGGAGGTAAGTGCCCAGTCAAGAAGTGAATGGTTGCCAGTTTTCGCGTTGTGCCTGGTTGGCATGTTGATCACCTGGGTAAGGGATGCATCCAGCACGAGGTTTTTTGCTCGGGAGGAGTTAGGGGCAAGCCAGTTGAGATTAAAATCCCCTAGAAGGATTTTTCTCCCTGGGGGTTGAAGGATTGCACTGGTAAGGGAGTCAAGGGAGGGGTAGCAGATTGGAGGTGGAGATAGGCACATCCGATGTAGAGGGCTTTGTACCTCCGAGGACAAGTTTGAGAAATAATACCTCAGCCCTGGTATCATCTAACGCCTTGGGTCTGTCGGTGTGGCATTTTAAGGATTTTAGATAGAATAGGACTCCCCCCTCCTTTTTTTGAGGAGTCTGTCCCTTCGTATGGCTTGATATCCCGTCAGTTCGACCTCATGAGGGAGGATGTCAGGCTTTAGCCAAGTCTCAGTCACCGCCAAGATGTCCAGCTCGTAGAGTTGGGTGCAGGCCTCAAGGTCGGCCACCTTGCGCCGCAGGCTCCCAATGTTCATATGAACCAGTCTGAGCCCCCCAGAGTTAGTCCAGGAGGGGGTAGTAGGGTCACTGAGCACGCAGTTTGGGGAGAAAGGGCCAGGGTTGGGTTCGATATCACCTCCGCGCAGTAGAAGAGTGCTGGGCAGTGAGCCTGAAAAACTGGGGGGGGGTTAAGGCAGGAGAGGGCCAGAGGGTGGGCCAACAGCATTGTTGGAAGGAGTGTCGTCGCCCTTTTGAGGCCAGGCCATTCTAGGGTAATTATTTCACGAGCGAGGTATCCCAAGGGGAGAGGGATGCATGGTAGGTTATTACAGAGCTGCAGAGTGTAGGGGAACAGGGAGGATGGGAGAAGAAGTTGCTAAAGTTAGCAGCACCTAGTGTTGTTGCTTTATCTGTACAGAAACAGGTTGGAGGGAAGATGATTAAGAGAGCGGCCTCTAGTGGGTGAAGGTGATAATCTGCAAATGGAAAAGTGAGCTGATAGGATCTGGAGCTCACGTGACTTCTCCTATAAATATAGATGCTCACCAAGGGCGGTGGTGGGGGTGGTGGGGCCTCACTATGGAGGAAGACAGGAGTCATGTAGGGATGCAGTCCACCCAGGCACGATAGCCTGTCGCCTGATGAAGAAAGTACCTGGCTTGTTGTGTCCAAATGTGCTGCAGCTAGTAGTTTCCTGGGGAGGGACTCGGCCCTCGCGACTTCCGTGTCTCAGTGCGTGTGGGGGGGGGTCCCGTAGAAGCAATCCGCGGTGGGAGGGCAGCGCTACCAGCACCTCACGACCCCCCTGTGGATTTGATTTCTGCCTGAGGAGAAGAAGGAGAGAGGGTGAGTTTAAGTAGGGCACAGGTTCAGGGATTAAGCTGTGGACATTAGCTGATTGGTCTCAGGGTGTAGCGTGCAAGAGAACAATTGTTAAGAGCAGTACAGTACGAGGGTGCGGGCAAAATAAAAGCTGCCTGGGGCTCGGATGAACCTTCTGCTGCTGGAGATAGCAACTGACTGACCGACAATCCACAGCTTACTGCAATAGGCGGCAGAGGTATAGCAAAAACTTTAAAAAGGTAGAACTAGCAAAGGGCAGGCTGTCGTATAGGCAAACTTTGGGTTCCCATTAATTTAACATTTTACCTTCTATACTTTTTTTTTTTTTCTCTCTCTCTTAAGGTAACTGTCAATATAAGGTAAAAACACAGTGGCTATACAGATCAGCGATTAAGGTAACAGTCAAAGTATAGTAAAAGGGTAGGCTTGGGAGGCAAAATGAAGGAAGAAAAAAAAACTATCTCCACTACTACGCCGATGCCTTTTTTTTTTTTTTAAAAGCGCCAAAGTTGGCCCAAGTCCTTTGTTCTCACTATGGAGGAAGACAGGAATCATGTAGGGATGCAGTCCACCCAGGCACGATAGCCTGTCACCTGATGAAGAAAGTACCTGGCTTGTTGTGTCCAAATGTGCTGCAGCTAGTAGTTTCCTGGGGAAGGACTCGGCCCTCGCGACCTCCGTGTCTCGGGCGTGTGTGTGTTGGGGGGGGGGTGATTTAGATTCCTGTCATCACTAATAATATGCTCACGAGCATGGAGAATTAAAAGGATCCTGGTTGAACCTTATTTCAGTTTTGGGCATTTGTTTATCGTTAGCAACCATCTGTTTGCTAACCCCCCCTTTGTTTGCAGCCCTGCACCATTCCCAAAAGCGTCCAAGCACCTGTGAGGGCACCCCATTCCTGGAAGGTCAAATATGTGTTCTTTATTTTTTGTTAGTAAACTCACCTCCCCAGAGAGTTCAACCTGTATACCCCTGGACATGGAGAGGGGGCTGCATAACAGGATCAGAAACAAAACACAGTTTGGCAAACTACTCACTGCAACACCAAATTCCGAAATGCAAAAATTACACAACAGTGATACCTTTTTCTGAGTTTTCATTTTTCCTGCAGCTGGATCATAATTCAGCATGTCAGTAGGATCAATCCACTCGTCATCTTCATCTTGTGCTCCCACCACAAGCAGAAACCCACAAAGCACCACAAAGATTTTCATTGTGAGTTATTTGCTGTTAAAGATAGAGGATGCTGGATCAGACAATAATCATACATTCACTAATTTATAAAAGTGGCAAATTCCATTTTTTATCCAGTATTTTCTGATGAAAACAGAAAATCATCTAGATGTGCTCTCATGGACATGTGTTATTTAGGTGATAATGTGCTAGCTGGAGTCACTATGTGCAAAAAAACAGGTCAGAAATTCTGAAGTTCATTACTCATTTTTAAAGTGAAAATCAGAGGAACCATTTTATAATCGTAATAAGGTACTCCAGCATGTGCCTAATTTTGGGATAACAGCACTTCTAGTGTGTATGGCGTGCAGTGTTGCATTGTTCCTCACTTCCTGAGGTGTGCCACTATCCCACAGTAAAGCACACCCTGGCACGTCTTAGTGCTTAATTTTGCTCCTACACCTTTTTTCCCCATTCAATTTCCTTACTGTCATCCTGTCTTGAAAGAAGCCCATTTTGAGTCTGCTTTAGTACTGTTTTTAGAGTTGAAAAAAATCGAAACAGTACATAAAAACAGAGAAGCAGACAGAAGAAAAAGACCATTGGACCAGCTAGTTTACATAAACCCGTTTACATTTTTTTACTTGTTAGTTTGGGCACGTGTGAAGTCTGTTTAACAACCCAGTGTATGGTTCTGTGTATTTGCATGAAACAGCCTTATTTTGACTTATGTAGATTCACTGTTTAAAGGGAAACACTGTATAATGATATAACCCTACCACCCAGGAAAAAAAAAGTAGGGCCTTCAGTTGAATAAATTACTTTGTAATTACCTTGCAGCAGCTTTATTTCAGCTCGTTCCCCCACCTTCAGTATGTAAACAGTGGCTGCGCTCTCTGCACCATTTTGAGTATCACTTTGGCTCAGCTCAGTTGTACAGAATGCATACAAGTGAACACTGTAAAAACTAGTGCCTTTACTTGTGCAAGTTTAATTTTACTTCTGCATCACAGTGTTACAAATTTCTGCATTAAAGTCAGAGTGTTCAGCACCTTTTCCATGTGGGACAGATGTATGACAATGTAATTCTGAGGGTAAAACGAGGGACATTCTTCCTACTGTGGAGCAGTTGAGGTATGGTCAGTATTTTTTTCTCTTCTAGACCGCTAGGTTTATTGCTGTGTTGGCTCTGATGTTGCTGTCTGGACCAGAAGTGTTTTAAGTAAATGGTCCAGCAGCCTTCTCTATGTTCCAAAAATCAGTCTGACACACGACAAAAAAATTGGCTACAGCACTGGTGGCTAAAAGAATATGACATGCAGCACTGGAAAAAGGCACAAGAGCACAGGCGGTTCCCTCACATCAGGTGTCTCCCCGTTTGATAATAAGGACTGGATTGACTGGGGGACTTGACTGAATCACTCAGGTCAATGCAAGAAAGCAGCGGCTAAGGCAAACAAAATGCTGAGGTGCACTGCTAGGGGGATCACCTCGAGAAGGGAGGACGTAATTCTACCACTATATAAATCCTTAGTGAGGCCGCACCTGGGAGTACTTTATGCAGTTCTGGCACCCTTACTTAAAGAAGGACGTTATGCTCCTGGAGAGGGTTCAGAGGAGGGCATCTAAGGTGATTCTCAGAATGGGGGACAAGCCTTATGAGGAGAGACTTAGGGAGCTGAACATGTACTCCCAGGAAGATGGAAGTAACAAAGAGGACATGACAGAGATAATAGTTCCACACAGAAGTATGATTAATAAACTGGGTAGGCTCAGGGTGGGTCAGAGGTTGGTCAACTGGGTGGCAAACTGGTTGGCAGGCAGAAAACAGAGAGTGGTGGTAAACGGTATACAGTCAGAAGAGATGCAAGTCACAAGTGGGATACCTCAGGGATCAGTCCTGGGGCCAGTCTTCTTCAATATCTTCATCAGTGACATTGCAGATGGACTGGAGAGTAAGGACTGTCTGTTTGCAGATGACACTAAGATCTGCGACAGAGCAGATGGTTCAGATGGGGTGGGCAGAATGAGAAGAGATCTGGAAAAACTGGCAAAATGGTCAGAAGAGTGGCAACTGCGGTTTAACGCAAAGAAGTGCAAGATCATGCACACAGGGAAGAGAAACCCTGAAGCATATATGGGTTGGGAGGGGAGCTGCTGGCAATCACAAGGAAAGAAAGAGACTTGGGCATCATCATCACAGATGACCGGAAATCATCCAAGCAGACCACTAAAGCAGTAGGTAAGGCTAGAGGGATGTTGGGGTATCACAAGTCGTAAAAGGGAGGTAATAATCCTTCTTTACAAAACACTGGTTAGGCCCCATCCGGGGTGTTGTGTGCAGTACTGGAGGCCGCACCTGCACAAGGGCATTAACCAAATGGAGGCAGTCCAGAGAAGGGCAACCAAAAATGGTGCAAGAACTGCATCAGATAACATATGAGGACAGATTGACAGAGCTCAATATGAATACCCTAGAGCAAAGAAGGGAGAGAGGTGCTATGATCGAAACATTCAAACATCTTAAGGGCATTAACAAAGTAAAAGAGTCTAACATGTTTCAATATAAGAAAAACAGCAGGACAAGAGGACACAGCATGAGATTAGAGGGAGGCCGATTAAAGGGTAATGTGAGGAAGTTCTTTTTCACAGAAAGGGTGGTGGATGCATGGAATGGCCTACCTCAGGAAGTGGTGGATATGAATACAATGCAGGGCTTCAAACAGGCATGGGATAGGCATAAGGGAGCAATACAAATGAGTATGAATAGATAGGCCATTGACAGAGTAAAGGCCTATGGCACATTCATAAGATAGAAAAAGAAATGGGCAGACTGGATGGGCCTTGCGGTCCTTATCTGCAGACAACTATGTTTCTAATAGGATAAACACTGAGGAGGTATTCAAACTGAAGGGGGAAGGGACCATGAGGGGACATAGCCTGAAACTGATTGGTGGGAAGTACAGAAGAGACCTGAGAAAGCATTACTTCATGGAAAAGGTGGTGAGGCTTTGGAATGTGTTACCTGAGGATTTGGTATCAAGGGAATCAGTGGGAGGTTTTAAGCAGGGATGGGATAGATACATGGGCAGGGTACAGGTAGGGAGGGTAAAGACCGTGGGATTTCATAATGGATACCAGGGAAGGGGATGATGGTGGGGGTGGGAGTAGCAGCAGCAGCTAACAAGCTTTGAACTGCATCTCATGCAGATGTGACAGACCTCAAGCCCTAATCTGCTGGCATTTTTGTATGTTTGTAAACATGTGCCCGGGAAGCAGCCTGTAGAAGAAAGTGCATCATAGTAGTTGCAAAGAGGGACCGAAAATGTCTACTGTGCTAAACTTGAGGCCTACAGTCAGTCCAATGTAACTGGGGGTGGAGCTGACAGAGGATTAGTACTTTCTAACAAAAGAAAGATTTAAAAGGTCAAGTTAGTTGGGGTCATGAGGTGGAACACCAAACTCTGTTGAGAGAGTGGAGTGAAAGCACCTAGCTAAGTTTTATCTTAAAGGTATATTAATATTTATATACACGTCTCTTTCTTTTGAAAGTGACAGAGTAAGTGGGGAGAAAAGAAGACATCTGTAAGCAGTGCTTGGGGCACTCAAACTTAATAGGCAGTGTTTGGGGTAACTCGAAGCTTGGGTTTTAAACTGTAACAGGTGGTGTAGGGGAAACTAGCTCAGGAACTTGGGGTGAGTAGATTCAGGAAGCTCTGTGGATCAAATGTGTAATTGGGGGGGCCCGGTGGCGCTGAGGGTTGAGGCGCTGGACACCACACCTCGCGTCGCCCGGCGACCCGGGTTCAGGAACGAGCCTGGGCCGTCGGGGGGTTGGCGGTGGGTGGAAGGATTGGCGTCGTGCAGACTGCCTCCTTCTCCAGGGTGGAGCGGAGTGCCTTTGCTGCTCGGCCGCGCTCCAGCGGTGGCTGGGGGCCACAGCAAGTCAGGGGCAGAACTTGTGACGTGCTGTGGCAAGATGTTGGAAGGCGCGGCGGTAGCCTGGCAGCGCTCGGGCGTCCTTGGCGTCATTGCGCCACAAGCGTGGGGAGGAAATGAGGAAAATCCTTCGCGGCTATACATGATTGCCGAATAGCCAGTTCCTCCGCCAAGCTTCTGCCTGGATGCTCTCGAACTGGATAACCCTTTCGACCCGCGGTGGTGGTCGTGCCCACCACGGTAAACAGATCGCTGTGATGGTTGGAAGGTAGGGTTGAGCTTGGGATGGAGGGGCGGACTGGGGGTGATGTTGGTCAGGCCGGACTTGGGGAACGATTAGCACCCCCAGCCGCAGAGGAAACTAGAAAAATATAACAAAAAATGTGAAATTGGGGTGGGGAGCTGACAGAGGCTTAGTGCTTTCTTGCAAGAGCACTATAAAAAGGTACTTCCATTCTAACGTGTCCAGAACATACATGTCCCAGCGAAGGAGTGGAACAGGTGACTGGCATCACAGGTGTCAGCAGAAGGAAACAGAGAAGTGGAGGACTCTGCCAGTCGACTAAGGAAAGGAACCTAGTCACTACTGTGCAACAATCACTGCTGGGAAGGGTTGAAGATCAAGGGTAGGACAAAACTTTAAATAGATGCAGCACCCTATCTAGGACAGAAGTAGCTTTAAAAGACTAAAAGGATTTAAAAGGGGTTTAAATGAAAAACGGGCAGAGTAGAAGGAAAGTATGATGGAAGTGGTGCAGTGCAGTGGCTGCTGGACAGCAGTTTTCAGGGAGACGGACCCTTTGGAGACTGTTATGCTGCCCCATCTGTGTGCACCTCTGGGCTGAGGAGGGAGGATGCTGGTCTCCAGGCTGAGTGGGCTAGGATCTGGGGAAATCTCCTCCCCCACCCAGGGACCACCAAGTCTACCACCGCTAAATCAAAGGATGCCTAGGAGGTGAAGCGGCTGCACTATGGTGGGCTCTGGGAGGGTGAGGACGGTGGGACAGAGGGACATCCCCCATCTGGTAACACTACGCAACTCCAACGCTGCTCTGGTGGAGCAGGACTGTCCCATGGAGGCTCCCGATGTACTGACCAGGGAGAAAGTGGTGGTCCTCCATACTGGAGACCCCAAGGAGGGTAGCAGAGGACCCCAGAGACCACAAGGAGGGTAGCAGAGGACCCTGACGAAAAAGGAAGCAACTCTTGGTGGGGGGACTCCATCATGGGAGAGAGAGATTTGGGGAAAGGAAGGGAGGGAGAGGGGGGTCAAGTGCCTACCTGGCACCACAGTTGGGAGGGATGAAAAGCAGATCCTGGAGATCACTAGAGTAGCAGGACAAGAGGGGAAGCTAGATTTTATTGTCCACCTGGGGACAAATGACCTGGCTAGGGATGGAGAGAGGATAGTTCAAGAGGAGTTCAGTGAGTGTGGGAGGAGTCTTAGGCAGGTAACAAGCTCAGTGGCCTTTTCTGAGGTGCTACCTATGACTGGGGGGGGGGGGAGAAAGGGTGATCCATACCAGTAGCTTCAACCAGTTGTTGACGGAATGGTGCAGAGAGGAGGGGTTTGGCTACACTGGGGACTGGGGTCACACCTGGTGGGATAAAGGCCTGTACAGAGGAGATTGACTGCATCCATCCAGGAGGGGGTTCGTAGTCCACAGTGAAAGGTTTAAAGAGCAACTATCTTGGTCCCTGCCAAAGAAGCACAACTAAAGCTTACCTGAGCAGAAGTCCTAGGATGCCCATATTTAATTTTTTAATGGCCCCTATTTTGGAAGGGATCATATTTTGGCTCCTCAGAGCTGAGCCGCACTGATCCCTTCCACTTCCTCATAGCACTTCAGTCTGCGATCTGCCCAAGCCAAAATACAATCCCTTCCCTTCTAAAATAGGGGCTATTAAAAAATTAAAATATGGGCATCCTAGGGCTTCTGCCCAGGTAAGCTTTAGTTAGTTGTGCTTCTCAGTCAAAAGTTGCTCTTTAAATGTTACACTAGCTAAAAATTTAAATTAGCTGGGGAGGAGACCAAACTGGCTACCCCTCCACAAACTGGAGTAGTCCACAGGAAAACCTAAGGAGACAAATTCCCAAGGGTGCATAGTAGAAAGAAAAACAAGTTAGCAGTACTGAAGAGAGATGGGAACAGAGGCGATAAGGAGAGAGAACAAAAGGGAAAATGGGGTGTTGTCAAGAAAGGTGGCCCTAGAAGTTGGAAGGCCATGTGTGCCAATGCTCGAAGACGAGGACATAAAATTCCAGACTTAGAGGCTATTATGGCAGAGGCTGACCTGGACATTGTCGCCATTACATAATCTTGGTGCACTGTACAACTACTCAAACCTCTCTACCTCCTAGAGCACTTCTTCTGCCAATAATGCACTTACTGGGTATGGTAATTACATGTACCTGTATGTTTAAAGTCATTACTGTATTTTATCATATCTATGTTATTTATGTTACAATATTTTCCTAATTGTTACCCCTTCTCCCAGGACGTATCGTGAGACGAGCAACTTGTTTAGTGTACCTTTCCTGGTGAAACACTTCAATAAAAATAACCATGACTGGGATATAGCCATACCAGGCTATACTCTGTTCAGGAAGGACAGGGTGGGGAACAAAGGGGGAGGAGTTGCTCTTTATGTGAGACATAGCATAAAAGCGACAGCGGTACAGGGAATACAGGGAGGGGTGGCGGTACTGTGGGTTACCACAGAGACAAGAGATGGAGCCACTATTCACACTGGCCTCTAGCATGGGGGGGTAGTTGGATACGGTTCTGGGGGAAAACCATCCAAAAGATGGCAAATAAGGGGGAGATGCGGCTGGTGGGAGACTTCCATCTGCCGGATACAGCTAGGAGCAGGGACATCCCGGACTCCCTGCAGGGGGCATTCCTCAGGCAACTAGTTAGGGAGCCCCCTCATGAGGTGGCAATACTGGACCTTGTACCAACTAATGGGGACAGTGTTGCAGATGTCATGGTGGGTAGCCACCTGGGAACCAGTGATCAACGTACTGTGTTGTTCAATATAAGTGCTGAGGCAGAATCAAGCCACACAAGGATGAGGGTTCTGGGCTTCAGGAGGGCCCCAGTGTTCCCCATTCATTGTTTTAGTGCGGTGGGCCACCACCCTATATTTTTCTACCACCACCCTATATGTTTTTGCCACCACCCTATATTTGTTTTAATAAAATCCTCCAAACTGGTCTTTTACCACCATTCTTTATAGTATTTCCACCCCTGTTTTGATACTAGTGCTCTACACCTTACTAAAAAACACTTATACACATGCACGGTGCATATAGGTGTCCGTGGAATAATGTATCCTTGGCCCCAAACACCACTGCCACCACCCTATATTCCCAGAGAGTGGGGAACACTGAGCCCATTTTAAAAGATGGGGAATGCCTCAAGGGATGCCCTGTGGTCAGAGGTAGGCTTGATATAGTGGAGAAACTTTAGGGCTAAACTAAAGAGGGCATAGAGAAGGCAAACAAACCTCTCGTCAGGCTAGTAAGCAAAGCCAAGAGGAAAAGAGAGGCCACTCACGGTTCTCTATGCGAGTGGCTGGGAAGGTAAGGGCAAAAAAGTTAGCATTCAGGAGGTATAAGACGACACAGAAAGATGGAGGATAGGGAGCTGTATCTGGAGGAACAGAGGGAGACAGGGAACTCTGTTAGGAGTGCAAAGGCTCAAAGAGAGAAGAAATTATCCCAGAAGTAAAGAAAGGGGACAAGACATTTTTATGTTTACTTGTACACATGTGCGCCAATCACTGCTCCAGCTGTCTATGACAGCTGAAAATGCAGTGGCATACAGCTGAAAGGGAGAGCTCCGCTACAGTGAGCAGAGCCCCCTCCCAACACACACGCGCGCATATTGCGTGCTGGCGCATCCAGCACATACTGTATAGCCGGCAGGGGGTGCCCAATCCTCCATCGGCTGCCGCCCCCCCAAAGCATCCAGGTGCCACTGGGAGCCACCCAAGCGTGGCAAGAAAATGTTTATAATGACGGGGTGCCCAATCCCGTCGGCTCCAACTCACAGCCTTACAGCTGCCACTGGGAGCCCACCCAGCGTGGCAACGCCCTCGTAGTCTTAGAAAAAAAAAAAAAAACAGTAAATACAAAAACTGTCCCTCTGCGCTTCTCCCTGCCCCTCCCACAACCCTCACCCACCCACTGCACCCTGCCTCCCCACACACCCCACCCCATACCCACCTCAGAGCTTCATGTGATCTTCAGTGGACGGAACACGCTGCACTCTTCAAAGCCGACGCGAACTGAGGAAATGCCGTAAGCTGTATAATGGATAAATAGGTTTTTTCAACTTTGTTGCATATCTCAGGCATTTTTGGGTTTTGGGCCCAAATTTTCAACAGGGGTTTTGGGACCCCTTCTCATGAATGCTGTCACTCGTCATGATGCTACTGGCCGGGCGGGTGATTTCGCGAACCACCGCGCGAAATCACCTTTCCAGAATGATTAACGAACGACACTGCCAGTGTTCATAGGTGGGCTCTCAAAAAGCCTATTTTGAAAATTTGGTGGAAAATTCCTAAAAAGGACTGTTCTTGACAGTGGCGCTTGCAGTTCCTACGTGACGTCGAGAAGTTCAGAATTTTCAATATTTTCACTCCAGATTTTCAACATTGCCATTTTACCACACCTCCTTATGAGCAGTACAGCTGTCATTTTTCACATCTCACCCAAAACGTGTTTCTGCCCATGTAGTGCACAATCGGTAGTGAAATCAATGTACTGACACATTAAGAAAATCACAGTGACACTGTTCATGAGCAGAGGTCTTAAAATAGCTATGTTGAAAATTTGGTGAAAAAATTCTAAAAATGACTGTTTTACTGAGCATGCGTTGCAGGTTCCTCATGCACGTCATGAGATTACTTTATTTTCATATTTTCACTCCAGATTTTTCAGCATTGCCATTTTACCACCTCACTATATGAGCAGTACAGTTGTCATTTTTCACATCTCGCCCAAAATGTGTTTCTGCCGTGTAGCGCTACTAATGGCGCAGTCGGTAACGAAATCAATGTATGGGACACGTTAAGAAAATCACAGTGACACTGGTCATGAGCAGAGGTGTTAAAATATGGCTATGTTGAAAATTTGGTGAAAAAATTCCCAAAAATGACTGTTTTAGGAGCGCTGCGTTCGCGCAGTTCCTACATAGCGCTGGCAAGTTTGCAATTTAATATTTATACCAGATTTTCAACAGTGCCATTTTACCGCACTTCCTTATGAGCAGTACAACTACCATTTTTCACATCTCGCCCAAAATGTGTTTCCGCACATGTTGCGCACAATGGTACAGTCGGTGTGCGAAAACAATGTTTGGGACAGATTAAGAAAATCACAGTGACACTGGTCATGGTCAGAGGTCTTAAAATGGCTATGTTGAAAATTTGGTGACAAAACTCCATAAAATGACTGTGTTACGAGTGAGCATTACGCAGTTTCCACGCACCCTCGTAAGTTCAGGAATTTGTAATATTTTCAGTCCAGATTTTCACCAGTGGCATTTTTCCACACCTCCTTATGAACAGTACAGCTGTCATTTTCCACAACATGGCCGAAATGTGTTTTCACACTTTCAGCACAGAAATGAGTGGTCGCTGTGGGAAATCACTGTTCGGCACAGATAAAGAAAATCACATTGACACTGTTCATGATTGGAGGTCCCAAAATGCCTGTGTTAATCTGCTGTAAAAATATCCCCAAACTAGTTACATTACGGGTGTGCGTTACACAGTTTCTACGCACGCTCGTGACTTCACCAGTTTTTTTAAGATTTTCACAGCAGATTTTCAATATTGCCATTTTTTACACCTCCCCATGAACAGTACAGCTGTCATTTTTCACATCCTGTTTGGTATGTATTTTTGCACCTGTGGTGCCAAATGCCATAGTCGCTGTGCAAAAGCAGTTTTCAGCTAACAAACTGATATTGCCACTGTTCATGAGGTGGGGTCACAAAAAACAATGTTGAAATTTGGGAGTGAAAATACTCAACGAGTCGCCTGAGTATGCTATGGTTTCAACCATATCGCCTCACCCTCAGAGAGAATGACAGGCATCGGGTGTGACTTGGGATTCTTGCCTGTCATGCTCATATCATTCCACCCCCATCCACACCCTGCAGCCAGTGAGAGCCATCAAGGTGTGCCTTGGACTCTTTTGGCCCAAACTTTACCCCATTCTCCTATATCGCACCCATCTCACCGTATTTCCTGATGGAATGGGGTGCGCATAAGGGCCAAAGACCCCAAGGCACACCGTGACACTTGTCAGTGTCTGCAGGGTAGGGTGTGGTGAAATGGCATGGTCATTATGCCTGACGACCCAAAGGCACACCCCAATGCCTGTCACTCTCTGCAGGGTGGTGGGTTGGCTTCAGTTCAATACTTCGCTGCCATTCCTATTATGCAGCTCTGTAACTTCTACACTACCAATGCCAATGCCAGCAAGCAAACATTCGGCAATGACAAAAGCTTGTTTAGGCATGTAAGTGAAAAGAGAAAGACCAGGAGAGGGATTGTAAGACCAAGAAGGGAAGGGGGGATTGTGTGAAGGGGATCAAGAAAAAGCAGACATATTGAACAAATACTTTTGTTCAGTGTTCACAGAAGAACGGGAAGGAAAGGGGACACAGAAAAGTGACAGAAGCATCAAAGGGAGGGAGGTGGACACTAGTCCATTTACAGAGGAGAGAGTCCTGAAGGAACACGCAAATCTTAAAGTGGATACAGCAATGGGGCCAGACAGGATCCATCCAAGGATACTGTGAAAACTTAGGGAGGAGCTGGCTGCACCTCTGACAGTCCTGTTCAACCTCTCACTTGAAACAGGACAGGTTCCAGAAGACTGGTAGGAGGGCAGAAGTAGTCCCACTTCACAAAAGAGGTAGTAAGGAGGAGGAGGACAGCAACTACAGGCCAGTCAGCCTGACTTCAGTGGTGGAGAAATAAATGGAATCACTACTGAAAGAAAGGATAGTGGAATATCTTGAACCAGTGGTTTACAAGACATGAGACAGCATGGAGTCACGGGCTGAGGGGAGATTATGTCAAACAAATTTAATAGATTTCTTTGACTGGGTGACCAGGGAATTGGATCAGGGAGGATCAGTGGATGTGGCCTACATGGATTTCAGCAAGGCCTTGCAACACCATCCCACATAGGAGATTAGTAGGCAAAGTGGGTAGCCTAGGAGTGGGACCAAAGGTGGTAAACTGGATAGGAAATTGGCTAAGAGATAAGAGACAGAGGGTGATGGTAAAAGGAGTTCACTCCGAGGAAGGGAAGGTGACCAGTGGGGTACCTATAAGGATCTGTACTGGGGCCAGTCCCCTTTAATATCTTTATTATTGACACTGCCAAAGGGCTGGAGGGAAAGGTCTGCCTGTTTGCAGATGACACTAAAATCTGCAACAGGATAGACATTCCAGGCCGGGGGGGGGCGGGGTTGAGAGATGAGAGGAGCTCTGAAAAGGTTAGAAGAGTGGTCAAAGGTATAAGAGTAGGGCTTCAATGCAAAATAATTGCAAAATCATGTACTTGGAGCACAGAAACTCAGGGGAGGAGTACAAAATGTGATATTGATGACCGCTAAACAGGAAAGACACCTGCGAGCTATCATTTCTGATGACCTAAAGATAGCTAGGCAATATGACAAGGCAGTCGGGAGAGCTAGTGGGATGCTGGGGTACACAGGGAGGGGGCTCACCAGCAGAAAGGACGTGGTGTTACCCCTGTATAGATCACTGGTAAGACCGCACCTGGAGTACTGTGTCCAGTTCTAGAGACCTCATCTCCAGAATGACACAAAGCGTGGAGGCGGTCCAGAGGACGGCAATCAAACTGGTGCAGGGTCTGCATCAAAAGCCCTGTGAGGAAAGACAAAAGGACCTTAATATGGCATACACTGGAGGAACAGAGGGATAGGGGAGATATAATACAAACTTTCAAATATCTCACAGGTATAACTAAGGTTCAAGAGGGAAGCATCTGTCAGAAAAAAAAGATGCTCAAGGACATGGAGTCATGCTGTGAAACTAGAGGGGGGCAGATTTAGGGGAGATGCGAGAAAGTACTTATTAAGTACTTTTTCATGGAGAGGGTTGGGGATGCCTAGAACAGCCTCCCAGTAGAGGATGTGGGGGCAAAAACTGTAATGGGGTTCAAGAAAGCATGGGATAGGCATTAGGGAACCTTAGTCATAAGACACGCGGGGGCATAAGCTGGAGATCAAGTAGGGTTTGTGGTGATACAGTAGGTAGGGGAAATAAATGGTCCGACTAAGTGGGCCAATCGGTCCTTATCTGCCGTTAAATCCTATGTTTCCAGCGAGGATGATGACATCGCAAGAACCAAAGCAACTTACCAATATTGAAAAAAATTGCTTTGGGTGCATTTTTGTTTTATCTATCCCATCTTGCACTAGCCTTGTTCCCATGTGTTCATGGCAAACACCCATTACCAGCACCCCAGCCTACAGCCTTCTATCCAACCCCCCCCCCAGTTTATTGCTCTTACCTGTGTGTGTAGGAGAGAGTATAAGGAGGAGGAGACTGCTGACCAAGAAAAGCTAAAAAGGTGTTTTGTTTAAAGACTCAGGAAAGGCCAGGGAGGATGGTCCAGAGGTAAACTAGTACGCGCTGCATGCAACCTATGACCAGGTAAGACAGAGATGAGGATATAATCAACTTGAATTTTGATTATGGGGTGGGACTCTAGGTTTTAATTTTTTTATTCCACAGCAGTGCGTTACTGCTGAGGGGGCAGCTTTGACATTTTCTTTGTAATGGAACTGGGGTTCAAGCAGAATGCTTGTCACAGTATCTGATAAAAGGACGATGCCATGTCCTTACTTACTAGCCAAGCAACGGAAGCACTACGTGTGGGGCACAGTGGAGGCAATGGTTACATAGAAAGACAGAAGACTGATGGCAGGAAAAGAGCAACAGTCCATCCAGTCTGATCAAAGATCCTTACCTAGACATTAAAAATTTGGTATTGGGGGGAGGGGTGCTGATGAGCAGCTAAGCAGCAAGACATTTTCTTCCATGCTCCATCTCCACGTGGTTCTTTAAAAGTTGTTACGTGCCTTTTCCCCCAACTACCAAATCCCCTAAAAGGTGTATATCCAGGGGTCTTTTGCTATCCGGGTAAGGCCCACTAGGCACAAGTGCCGGTTTCCAGAGGTGACTCAGAAGCTTTGGGCTGGTCAAGTGACTTGCTCAGAGTCACACAGTATGCAAGTGGAAGTTGTGGAAATCAAACCCAGGTCTGCAGATACCAAGCTCATTCACAGCTCATTACTCCAACCTCTAGGCTATAAAGTTTGGGGCACAGTGGAAGTAGGGGTAACACAGAAAGACAGAAGACTGACTGGCAGGAAAACAGTAACAGTCTAGGGTCTGAACGTATAATGGATGAATACTTAGCTTCTGCCTTGGGGAAACCACCCTGTGCAGCAGCAAAATTGGTTAAGAAAAACAATGCTGTAAACCAGGGAGAAGGCCAAGGAACAGTCAAGAGTCACGCTATCAGCTCAGGAAATGGATGCCTTGGGACGCATCGTTACTGATCAATTCCTGGCCACGCTGAGCTCTAAACTGGATACAGTAGGAGGAATGCTCACCGAACTCACAGAACAAGCAGCAGGCCAAGCAAAACACGGAAGTGGAGTAACGTAAATCTGCTGCAGAAGACGTGGTGAACCCAATCCTGGAGAAACTAGCTCAGTTAGCCAAGGAGGTGGAAGAACTAAAAGAACAGGTCGACTACCAGAAAACCATCAGAGGCACAGTAACCTCCGTATCTGTGGCCTGCCGGAAGGCAAGAGCGTGGAGGATTTCTGTGCTTCAAAGCTACAGAGTCTCTTGGGGCTGCAACTGAAAGGGGGGGGGTGGTTTAAAATAAAAAAAAAAGGTTTATCGTGGCTTGGCCGCAAAGCCACCACTGGAGGAACCGCCATGCCAAATTATTTTCCAGCTTCACAATTTCAGGGACAGACAGGCTATCTGGAATATTTATAAACAGAAAAAAGGAGCTTCTGTACGAGGGCACAATTAATTATCCACCAGGATTTCTGTCAATGACTCCATTGTCAAAAAAAGCTCTGTAATCCTGTTTTGGGTGCCCTTCGTGAGCGGCAAATGGATTACCAGTTTGTCTACCTGGCAGCTGTACACATCCGCAGCGAGGGAGTGATCTACATATATCCTCAGGTTGAAAAGCTGAAGTGGTATGTGGCGGACTTGGACATTAAGAGAGCTGCCTCTTGAGAAGTAATTTTGTACCCGAGGAATTTATGGCACACTGGGGATCTAAACTGTCTTTTGCTGCTCCACCTGGACTGTTGATTACATTCCCTAAAGGATATGAGGGAGAGTTTGTTCCTGGTCCGTGACCCACACACCGCCAAAGAGAAGCACAACACATGCTGGCCTGCATTTTCATTTATCCATGGCCTCCCACTGGGATTCAAGTGGTGACTTTGCTGCAGGCTTTGAGATGCCTCTTCCCTTTTAAATGCACGCAGGTGAGAGGCCTTTCCTTCATGATGTCGCCAGCACAGCAATGCAGGCCGCCACTGGACTTCATGGCGGAGGATGTTTCGAACAGTTGGCTGCTGCTATCAGAGGGCTGCTACTATTGGAGGCCTGCATGCTGAATGGAGAATGAAATTGTTTTTGGAACTGCCCAGAGTGGAGATGACCTACCTAAGTCTGGCCTAGACAGCTGATCATCACAAAATGGACACTGTGTTGTCCTTGGATCCTTCCAGGTAGGTGTGGGGGCGGGGGTGGGCGGCACAGACATTTGGTGCCTCCTGTCCCTGGCCCCTGCACTGGGGCTGAGGATACCATGCAACATGGACCTGACTTTCCTACAGGACGGTCAGATGGTGGGGGGATCTCTCACTGTGTCCAGCACTTCTCTTTGGGACTCTAGTGATAAAGCACAGCATAACCTTTGTGGAGCATTTCTGGTGTGTGTGTGTGTGTATGTGTGGTATGTGACAGACTGGGCATGGTTATGGTTGGTGCTTGAACCAGTGCAGTTGCCAGCCCAATCATGATGGAGAAAGGAGGGTGGTATGCTACCGATAATGGGATTTCAGGATAGGAGCCCAACCAGCTGTTTTGGCTGGGGGCCGGGGGGTTTCTTCCTGGAGGGGGCATGCACTCTTCCGAGTGGTCTACCTGGCTTCCATGGGCTACGGGGTTTCCTCCAGTGTGATCTGGGGAATTCATGGGAATTTCACATAGGGTGTACAACCCTGCTCAACTGAAAACCTAAATGAATCCACTGCATGAGTTGTTATCGTAATGGGAGGGTAGGACACAGCCAGTGCTAAAATGTTTTTGCAAGCACTTGTCCATATTGCATTTAGCCAGTTTGGCTTCTGGAGTGGAGGGAAGGATTTTTGTATAATTTCCCCAGCTGGCTGTGGGAAATTCAGAATTTATAGTGGAGTTCAGGGGAATTTGCTGGCTGCAGATGTCTTCAATGTTTCTATTGTTTAGAATGATGCATTTTATGTTCTATATATACAGTCTACGGTGATGTGACCACTGCAATGTCAGTCTAGGCTAAATATCTGCAAAGGGGGTGGAGGAGATGGATGTATGTGTGTGGCAATGACTGGGATTGTCTGCAAAATGGGGTCTGATACTACCATTATGTTTTGGAATGTGAGGGGATTTTCTGATCCCATTAAGAGGAAGAAGGTCCTTCTCACCTTGCAATGCCAGTCAGCACAGTTGTCCCTCCTTCAGGAAATGAATTTATCTCAGTAGCAGCATAAAAAAACTGGTGGGGGGCTGGGTGGGCTCCTGTTACGCTGCTTCATACAATTTTCACAAACGGAGGGTTGCTATATTATTTCATAAGATTTTTCCCCTTACAGGTCAAGAGGTTGGTTGTGGACCCCAAGGAAGGTGGATACATTATTTGTTTAAGGCAACCTCCAGGGTACACCGGTTACGTATGCTAGCATCAATGCACCCTCCTCATTCGAGGCTGGGTTCTACCAGCATCTCCTCGATGTGCTAACTAGAGAGCAGTTTGCTAACTTGAACATGGGGGAGCAACTTCAAGTGTGTGTGCAGCTCAGCCTGGACCACTTGGGAAGGGGGGGGGAACAATTCGCCACAAGGGTGCTACTAGAAAACAGAAGCAAGGTATACTTGACTTGGACTTATTAGATGCTTGAAGGGCGGCCAACCTGGGAGCCAGGGAATACACTTTTTTTCTCCAATCCACATGGCTCGTGGTCCAGGCTGGACTATATATTCATGCCCCAGAAACCCTATGGCCGAGTGCGGGATGTTTCGCATAGCCCCATTCATGTGTCTGACCATGCAATGGCCATTCTCAGGCTGCTCCATGGTGGGGGGAGAAACATGCTAACTCAAGCTGGAGATTCCCAACATTTCTCATGGCCTGTGAGCAATTTCATACTTACTTAAAAGAACAATGGGACATCTATCGGGTTACCAATAGAGCCACAGCCCCATCCACGGCCACATTTTGGGAAGCGGGCAAGACATACATGTGGGGTATGATTGTGAGCTATGTTTTCTCCCAAAAGAAAAAGAAGCAAAAATGACAGCAAACCTTTGAGACTAAATTACAGGATCTGGAACAAAAGATCCTTGGACACCACTTCTGAGGCTCTGCATGGAGAATTGCTCGCAGTAGGGGGCTCTAAATTTATTGTTGACTGGGGACACTAATACTTCCCTGTTTTATGCCCATCAGAGTGCGTATGAATGGGGAAACAAACCAGGTGTCTTTCGCTGGGCAAAAAGGGATCTTCAGACATAAGGGTACCCTGGCGATAGGGATACCCTGGCGATAGGGAAGAGAGAGTAAGCCACAGATCAGATAACGTCTGTGATACTGCAGTAGACAGTGAAAACGGGCAGACTAGGTGGGCCAAGCAATCCTTATCTGCCATCAAATTCTAAGTTTCTATGATTCCTGCTGAGAGGAGGCCCTTGGGTAGGGTGGAGAATAGCGAGAACATTAAGGAGACTTTCCACTCCTTTTTTGAGAAATTGTATCAAACTGAATGTATGGGTACGGAGCGCCAGGCAGCAGTGTTTTTAGATGGCATACAAATCCCAACGTTAACAGAGGAGCAAAGGGAGGCTCTTCGGGCTAAGGTAACCGCAGCAGAGTTAGGAAGAGCAACTGGATCGATGAACAATGGGAAGACCAGGGGACCGGACGGATTTGTGATGGACTATTACAAAGAGTTAAAAGGGGACTTTGTTGGCCCGCTGGCAGCAATGTTGGAGGAAGCCGTAGAGGAGAGGAGCCTAACTGCCTCTTGTCTTAAGTCCCTGGTCTATGTGCTACCAAAGCCTGGTAAAGATCCCCTGTAGTGTGCATCTTACCGGCCCAGCTCATTCCTGAATTGTGATCTCAAACGCTATGCAAAAGTTCTTGCCAGGAGGCTGGAGACCCTTCTTCCGTTGTTGGCACACCCAGACCAAACTGGTCTTGTCCAGGGATGGTTATCATACCACAATATGCAGAGACTCCTTAATGTGATCCACTGGGGAAACTCGACATCCTGGACAAGTGGTGGTGCTGTCCATGGACGCTGAGAAAGCCTTCAACTGCATGGAGTGGCATTATTTGCTTGAGACGTTAGTGCAATTTGGACTGGGGGATGCATACATCAACATGGTTAAGTTGCTGTACCAGGGACCTTGCGCACAGATCCTGGTGGACGGTGAGAGATCGAGAGATTCTGACCTCCAGAGAGGAACAAGGCAGGGGTGGGTGTCCTCTCCCCCCACTCCTCTTTACTCTCCCCTCACTCCTCTTTGCACTGGCTACTGAGCCCTTGGCTATCCGGTTATGGGCAGAGCAGCGGATTAAGGGGGTTGAAAGTCAATCCAGCCATAGTCATAAGCTCACCTTATACGCAGATGGATTTATTATTATATGTCATAGAACCAGAGACCTTATTTATTTTGTTTAGTTTTTGTTGACCGGGAAAGGAAGAATAGGCAATTCTGCCTATTTTCAGCCTTGTCCCGGGGGCAGGGGGAAAATACAGATGCAAATGATTTACAAAACCAGATTAAGCTGCTGGGGTATTTTAGTGAATGGGGAGAATTTGGCCAGGACATCGAGGAAATTTCCCTACTCTTTTTGAGAAGTGCCATAGGATCATTATCTTTAAACGTCCATCTGAACAACCTCCAGAATAGGCAGACAGGACCTCAATTTAACGTCTCATCTGAAAGACGGCACCTCAGGAGTGCAGCACCTTCATCATGATGCACTACAGTGTCAGTATTGGGATTTATCCCCCATTCCACATGGAAGGTTACTGGGCAACATCAGGAACCTGGAGGCAGGGGAGAAACTAGTGGGGTGGGTTAGGAGCTGGCTACAGAACAGACAACAGAGGGTAGTTGTCGGGGAGGAGACCTCAAAGCCAAGACCCATGACTAGTGGGGTACCACAGGGTTCGGTGCCAGACCCCATTCTATTCAATATCTTTATTGGGGACACTGCAGAGGGGATCAAGAGTAAGATCAGCCCATTCGCCAATGACACAAAAATATGTGCAACAGTGGACAGTGAGGAATGGAGGCAGTAACTCAGAGAGGATCTAGCAAAACTCAAGCTCTGGTCAAGAGTGTGGCAGTTGGAGTTTAACGCTAAGAAGTACAAGGTCAAGCACCTCAGAGTCAGACACCCAAAGACTGGCTGGGGGGAGGGTGCAGGTGTCAATTTTGGAGAAAGAGAAGGACCTTGGGGTACTAGTCGCAGGGGACATGAGGGTATCTGCACAGTACCGGAGGCCAATCGGATGCTGGGGTGCACTGCTAGGAATCACCTCTAGAAGAGAGGAGGTTATCCTGCCTTTGTACAGATCACTGGTGAGACTGCACCTGGAGTACTGTGTGCAGTACTGGTGCCCCTACCTAAAAAAGGACATAAAATTACTGGAGGGGTGCAGCAAAAGACGACAAAGATGATCCTAGGTCTAGGAGATAAACCCTATGAGGAAAGATTGAGGGAGCTCACTATGTATTCCCTGGAGGACAGAAGGGGGGGGGTGGAGAGACATGATAGAGACCTTTAATACTTAAAAGGCATAAACAGGGTCCAAGTGGGAGGACTGTTCCACTTAAAGGATGGAAGAGTCACAAGGGGGTACAGTCTGAAGTTGGAAGAGGGTAGATTCAGGAGGGAGATGAGGAGGCACTACTTCTCAGAGAGGGTGGTGGCTGGATGGAACGCACTGCCAGGAGTTGATTGCACTAAAGACAGTGGACAGTTTTAAAAAGGGATAGGATAGACTCAAGGGGAAGTTAAGTACATACAAGAACAAAGGGGGGGGGTGGCAGCTGCAGGAGAAGTAAACTGCGAGCTGCAGACTCAAACAGACTTGACAGACCTATAGGCCTTTTTCTGCCAGTGCTTTTGTATGTTCGTATGTTCCTGGTGTGGGACTAGAACCCATAGCCTTCCGATCTTCCAGCCTCAGAGGCAAGTGTGCAACATGCTGAGCCAATGACGCCATCACACCAGTTTTACTGGAGGTGGTATGGGTGTGAGACTTTGATGCCTTCTCTGGATATAAGCTTAATGTATCTAAATCGGAGTTACTTAGACCGACTAAGGGGAGGAAGAGGAGGGGGACTGCATAGCACTTGAGAGTTTAAAGAGGCTAGAAGCTGGTTTACATATTTGGGTATTAAGGTAGGACTACACACCTTAGTGAGGGACATTTTGGCAGACCAGGAGCGATGGCGAGCTTTACCCATATCTTGGTTAGGTCAGATCAATCTTATCAAAAATGAATGTGCTGCCGCACATCTTGTATGTTATGCAGATGCACCCTATGGGGCTTACGAGTGGGGACAATAAGCGGATGTAAAGGGAATTCAGTCAGTTTACCTGGCAAAACAAACAGCCCAGGATGAGTTTGCAGAGGCTGAAGGGGAGCACAGCTAAAGAGGGACTGAATTTCCCAGACATTAAGGGCTACTTCCTTTTTATACAGCATAGATAAATTCAAGACTGGTTAATAGGGGGTAGAGGCCTGCTGGGTAGCTCTGGAAGGGGAGGGAGCTCCAGCCAAGTTGGTGTCCTATTTGGATCCAGGAGGTGGGTGGGCATATAGTCACCTCCGAAATAAGAACACCCTAGTGGGGCTTCCGATGACATCACCGTAATGGCGAGAGGCTGAAACTCAGAGCTCCCCAGCGATTACCCCCTAATCGTTTGAAATCCTCCAAGATAGGTATATATAATTAACAACCACACGTATAAACTGAAAGCTCTGGATGGCAGGAAAACCACCGAAAACAAAGGGTTCCAGGCAAATGCATACTGGAGCTAAAATGAGACAAATGCTGCTGAGTAGATCACAAGAAGGCCTAACGTCCCTACCAACACGGAGACGCTATCCCTCCGACTCCTCCGTAGACTCAGATCCGGAAGAACTGGACCCCACAGAGGGTACGAAGCATACGTTACAAAAGATATTATCCACGGTGAACAAAATCGACAGTGATTTAGCAGACCTGAGACAAGACATGCGTCTTCTAGATAAAAAAAGTCTCCAAGAATGATGCTCGTCTGGAAGAACTGGCTGAGATGCAGGAAAGTAATGACCGTTTGCTACTATACCTAATGCAAAGAGACCAGGAAACAAGTGCCAAACTTGAGGACCTGGAGAATAGGTCTCGGCGCAATAACTTTAGAATTCATGGACTGGTGGAAGGAACAGAAGAAGGGTTTGCCACAGCAGTGGATTTCATCCGGCATGTATTAAGGACCACATTGGAGATCCCAACAGACCTTGATCTAACGATCGACCGGGCACACAGATCCTTAGTGCCCAAGCAGACAGACCCAGCAGCGAGGCCTAGATCGTTTGTGATCAGAATGTTGCATTTTCAATCAAAGGAATGGATATTACGGGAAGCGTGGAGACACAGAGACTTAAAATATAAGGATGTGGCAATTTATTTTGATCAAGACAAATGGAAAGACAGCGAGTCAGAGTAATAATCAAGGAGCTACGAGAAAAAAGAAAATCAGAGCGCAGTTACTATATACAGCCAGATTGAAGGTGTATGCGGAAGAAAATAGTGCAGATTTTCCCCACTTTCTAATGCAGTTCCTTACCTGAAGAATTTAGAAATTGTCGCATCAGATTTAGCGATGAAGTGTTGGAGAAACAACTGAGAGCAAGTGCTTGGAATGTAGTTGCCAGGGGCAAGAAGAAGAACAGAGGGGTATTCACATCATTCCCAAAACCAGCACAGGGGGGACATTGCGAAATTAATGCAGACAGCCGAGAAAAGAAACAAGCCAACACATTCGGGTAGAGGGGGCTCTTCACCAACAAAGGACTGAGGGTAATTATGGGGTTTATCTCTGTATTTGTGCACACTGTTTCCTCTCCTTAAGCACTAATGAGAGATGCTGTGAACTTTGAGAACAGTGAGGGGGACTCTGAACAAAGTGGAACGATGGAAAAGGGGAACTAAAAAGTGAAAGCCCTCAGGGCGGGAGGTGGAAGTGGGAGGGGGAAAGTGAAGTGCTACACAAACTCTCGAGACGACGCAGAATGGAAGAATCGAGATGAAAACGGCTACACATTGCTTCGGCGATTAAGGTTTAGAGAGAGGGGAGACAGATTTATATCCTGGTAGGGAGCAGATGTTAACCCTCTGTCATTTATTTTCAAATATACGGTGAGAGGTGGAAGAGAGGGTGAATGTAGGAGAGAAGGGGGTTTAACCTGGAGTAATAAATGGAGAACACCCATCCTGGGGTTAGGTAAGCAGGGTTGGACGAGAAGTAATAAGCATCGGAGTAACTAAAAGGATTCTTAGTAATGGATAACAGATTGGGGGGATGTCATGGGGGGAGATGGAGATATAGAGTTTTCTCTCACCAAAGGGACGTTTCTAACAGAAAGAAAGTTGTTAGCAGGCCACACCTAAGAGGGTATTTGCTACAACACACCTTAAACATCTTTGGGGCCTAATAACTAGTCAAGGAGGTGACTGCAAGTTTCCTTGGAAGTCAAAGGTTGAAAAACTAAATTAAGTTACATTGTTGAATTAGCTTACTACTACAAACAAAATGTTGTGTTCAATATTGTATAAGTTTTATGTATTTTTTCGACCTGGATTCTTTTGGCTCAACAAAGGGAAGGAAGATGAAAACCTAGACTCTTTAGAAAAGGGGGGGGACTACGTGGCTGTGCAGCCCAGTCTCTGGTATGTGGAGCAACAGCTAAATACAATACCTGGATATAGTGTCACTGAATATAGTTTCTTATAAATGTTAATGGTATTAACTCTCCTGTGAAAAGAACTAAATTATTAATGGAACTTAAGAGATCGGGCTGCGACGTGGCCCTCCTTCAAGAGACCCATCTCTCAGACTCACAGCACTTAAAACTCAGAAGAGCTTGGGTAGGGAGAGTGGAAGCGGCTTCATGCGTTGGGGCTAAGAAAGCAGGGGTAGCAGTTCTGCTGAAAATAAATTGTCCTATAATGATACAAGAGGTGGAGAAAGCTTTCGAAGGGAGGTATATCAGGGTTACGGGATTGGTTCAAGATCAAGTGGTACATATAGTCAATAAATATGCTCCTAACATAGGAACTGACAAATTCCATCTAGAAATTTTCCAGAAGATAGCGGACCTCTCCACTGGAATATTGATACTGGGAGGGGACTTTAATGCTGCCCCCTGCCCGACAATGGATCGCTCAGGGGGGCAAGCAAGCTCTCCAAGATCAGTAGACAAAAGGCTAAAAGCTCGGATGGAAGAAAGCGGGTTGGTGGACATGTGGCGATACCAGCATGTAGGGGAAAAAGACTATACCTGCTATTCTGCAGCTAATAAATTTTACTCACAGATAGATCTCTTAATGACCTATAGGGACAACATTCATTATTTCACATCCTCCAATATTGGTTCATTTACTTTATCGGACCACGCACCACTTACTGCTAAGATAATATGGGGGACAGACACCAGACATACGAGTTGGAGACTGAATGTCTCACTACTTAATGATAAGACGGTAGTAAAGCAAATAGAGCAAACCATTGGTAATCTAGTCACAGACTCCCTGATGTCGGATAGCTCCCCACTTTTATGGTGGGACACAATGAAAGCAGTCGTAAGGGGTCAATTAATCAGTCTGGCCTCAGCCAAAAAGAAACTTAGAGAAAAAAAGAGAAAAGGGCTATTAGAAATCACAGAAGCTCTGGAAAGGACGCATAAAAGCCAATCTAAGGGGAAAGGAGAAGGAACTTTAAGAGAGTTAATTAAAAAAAAGGGAGGAACTGAGGGTGATGGACAATGAAAAAGCTGAAGGCATTCTAAGATTTGCGAATCAAAAGTATTATGAGGGAGGGGGGAGGGCAATTAAATTGTTAGCATTCCGACTAAGAAAAGAACAAGCAAACAGATATATCCCTTTTATATTAGATAAGAATAAGCAAAAGAGAAAAGAGGGTGAAACCAAGTGAGACAGCTATAGCATTTAAAGAATATTATAAATCACTGTATACAGAAAATAGAGACCCACAGGAAGCTAAAAGGGAAACAGTAGAATTTTTGAAGGCCTTGGAGATCCCCAAACTAACTTTAGAAATGCAGAAAGAGCTTTCAGCCCCAATAACAGAGGAGGAGGTACAAGGGGTTATTGTATACCTTCCAACCGGTAAATCACCGGGTCCCGACGGACTTCTCGCCGAATTCTATAAAAAAAAAAAAACTGAAAAATATTCTAGTCCCAAAACTGACTACAGTCATAAATGCCATCTTGGAGGAGAATAAAATTCTGACTTCCTGGCAAGATGCAATTATTAAGGTAATCCCTAAGCAAGGTAAGCCCCTTATGTATTGTGAGTCATTCCGACCCATATCCCCATTAAATCAGGACTTTAAAATATTGACAAAAATCTTGGGCAATCGAGTACAGAAATATATTGGGACCCTAATTCATCCAGACCAAACGAGTTTTATTCCCCGCAGACACTTATCTGACAATATCAGAAGACTGCTTAACATAATTAGTAACGAAGGCAAACCACCCTCTCCACAAGTAGCGATTTTTTTGGATGCTGAAAAAGCCTTCGATCGGCTGAATTGGGTATACTTACAAGAAGTACTTCTATATATGGGCTTTGAAGGTCCATTCATGCAGTGGATTATGGCAGCATATCAAAACCCTAGGGCTTGGGTTCAAGTCAATGGCACAATATCAGAGAGGTTCACAATAGAAAGGGGCACTAGGCAAGGCTGCCCATTATCTCCACTACTGTTCGCCATTGCGATGAAACCTTTGGCCCAAGCAATCAGAACAAGAAAAGATATTAAGGGTATCCAGGTACAGTGGACAGTAAATAAGATATCTTTAAAGGCGGACGATACGCTGATTTATTTATCAGACCCGGAAATATCTATTCCCCTTTGTTGGAATTACTTACACAATTTGGCAGAATGTCAGGCTTTAAAATTAATAAAGACAAATCCGAAATCTTGCCACTTGGGGGAACCTCATCCACAATATTTCATGGAAAGATCCCGTTTAACTGGGTGAAGGAGAAAATTAGGTACTTAGGAATACAGATTCCAACCAAGATTTCCAAAATATATCACCTTAAATAGTAATTACTTTAAAGGAAGGTCCTTGAAGATATTAACAGATGGCAAACACTTCCTCTGACCCTCACAAATAGGATTGACATGGTCAAAGTTAATGTGCTTCCCAGATTTTTATTCTTATTTACAAATTTGCCTATCCCTTTTCCGCATAAAGACTGGAAGGAGCTTAAACATAAACTCTCAAGATTCATTTGGGCGGGGAGAAAGCTGAGGAAGAGATGGGAGCTTCTCACAGCAGACAAGGGTAAAGGGGGGAGAGGAGTACCTAACTTTTATAATTACTATACAGCAGCACAAGTTCTCCCAATCTTAAAAATGTTAAATGCAGACGGCAGTGGGGGCTGGTACTTAATGGAAAAAGAGGCCCATCCTACGGTGCCTTTGAAAGTATAACCTTGGATAACCACACAGGCTGATGTTTAATTAAGAATAGATGGACCAAACAAACAATTAAACTTTGGATAGACACACAGCAATGGTGGGAAATACCTAATCCGGTTTGGGAATATATAATAATAATAATAATAATAATTTTATTTATATAGCACCTTTCGATATATCAAGGCACTGAACAAATTAGTCATAACTTCAAATTTCAATACAAAACCATCAAACACTACAAACATTATAAAAATACATCATAAAAACATAATAAATTACAATAAAATTCCAAACAGATTACAGTTCACATTAACTATCTAAGAAGGCCATTCACCATAAATATATTTTCAGTTCTTTCTTAAATATCTCCATGGAGGTGCATTCCCGTAACCGGCATGGTAGAGAATTCCAAAGGGTGGATGCAGCATGAGAAAATGCTCTGCTGCCAGAAGATTTTAAACTCACTCTTGAAATCTCTAACAACCCCATGTCGGCCGAGCGGAGTGATCGGCCGGGGCAGTAAGGAACCAGTAGGTCTTTCAGATAGGACGGACCCTGATATCCCTCTAAACCATCTCCCTAAGTTTCCCACTAGCCAAGGGGATAGTTGCTTTCATAGGTGGAAAAGGAAAGGGTTAAATAATCTTACCCAGTTCATGAAGAGAGATGGGGTCAAATCATTTACAGACCTACAAAGAGAATTTAACCTGCTAAAAACAGATTTTTTTAAATACCTGCAATGCAGGCACTACATTACCACCATAGATGGAGAAGAGGCCTTAAAAGCCCGTCCGCCACCACCAATAATAGCTACTGATCAAAAAAGCCATACGGCAGACCCGAAAGGGTACATTTCGCTTATACATAAGGCTCTACAAGAGAATGCGGGGAAAGTACATGTGGTCAAAATAGAGAATGAGTAGCAAAAGGAGCTGAATATAATAATACCAGAGGCAGACTGGGGAAGAATTTGGGAGGGAATCCCTAAAACAACAAGCTCTCCTGGGTGGAAAGAATTCAAGTGGAAGATTACCTCTAGATATTTTATTACCCCGGTAATTTCCACCCATTATACCAACCCACCTACTGACCTCTGTTGGAGGGGTTGTGGAAACAGAGGCACATATACACATTTTTTGGGAAACATAGACTTTGACAGCAGATAAGGACCGCTTGGCCCATCCAGTCTGCCCATTTCCCTACCTACAGGATAGGCCGCAGATCCTAGTTAACCAACAGCCTTTTTCTTCCTACCCCCCACAAGAATTGCCTTATGTCTGTCCCATGCATTCTTGAATTCTCCCACAGTTTTAGACCCCACAACCTCCTCAGGAAGGCTGTTCCATGTATCCACTACCCTCTCTGTGAAATAATACTTCCTCATTGCCCCTAGAAACCTCCATCTTTTAATTGTGTCCCTTGTTCTTGCCGTCTCTTTTCTGAAAGATGCTACCCTCTTGGACTTTGTTGATTCCACTGAGGTACTTAAAAGTTTCTATCATGTCCCCCTCTCCTTCTTTCCTCAAGGGTATACATATTAAGCTCCTTTAGTCTCTCCTCATACGGCTTCTCTTGCAGACCCTGCACCATTTTAGTTGCCCTCCTCTGGACTGCCTCTATCCTGTCTATGTCCTTGCGGAGATGGGGTCTCCAGAACTGGACACAGTACTCCAGATGGGGTCTCACCAACTGTCTGTACAGAGGGATAACAACTTCCTGTTTTCTGCTGCTGATGCCTCTCCCTATGCATCCCAGTATACCCACAGCCCTCCCTACTGCCTTCTGACATTGCTTGCTAACCTTAAGGTCATCTGATATGATTACCCCCAGGTCCCTTTCCTTTTTTGTTGTTTTTACTACCTCCCCCATTGTGTATTCTTCCCCTGGGTTCTTGTTTCCCAGGTGCATTATTTTGCACTTCTTTGCATTGAATCCTAGCTGCCATACTTCTGACCATTCCTCCAACCTTGCCAAGTCCCTTCTCATCCTTTCCACGCCTCCTTGTGTATCAACCCTGTTACAGATCTTTGTGTGATCTGCAAAAGGCATACTTTCCTTCCAGTCCCTCTGCAATGTCACTTATAAAGACATTAAAAGGACTGGACCCAATACTGAACCCTCACGGTACCCCACTAGTAACCCCTCTTTCTTCAGGTGGACTCCATTTACAATGACCTTCTGTGTCCTGTTGTCCAGCCAATGTTTTGCAGGCTACCACCCTGGGACCCACTCCCAGGCTGGTTCATTTGACTACTAATCTTTTGTGTGGGACGGTGTCAAATGCCTTGCTAAAGTCTAAGTAGGCCATGTCCACAGCCTCTCCCTGGTCTATACTTTGGTCACCCAGTCAAAGAAATCTATTAGATTCATCTGACATGACCTTCCACTGTGAACCCATGCTGCCTTGTGTCCTGTGCCCCATTGGCCTCTAGGTACTCAACTATTCTTTCCTTCAGAAGTGACTCCATCACTTTCCCTACCACAGAGGTCAGACTGACAGGTCTGTAGTTTCCTGCCTCTGTCTTGGTCCCACTTTTGTGAAGGGGAATCACATCCGCCTTCCTCCAGTCCTCGGGTACCACACCATCCTCCCATGATTTATTAAAAAGAGTAGCCAGTGGTTTCACTAGTTCCCCCCCTTAAGTCTTTTAGAATTATGGGGTGAATTCCATCAGGTCCCATTGCTTTGTCCCCCTTCAGTTTTAGGAGTTCTTGCAGAACCCTTTCTTCTGTGAAAGGACTGGGATCGACACCCCTATCAAGAGTGCTTCTGTTAATTGGATTAGGCACTTCCCCCTCCTCTTTTGTGAATACTGAGCAGAAATATTCGTTCAGTATCCCTGCTTTTCACTGTCCCCTCTGCCCACCCACTGTTCATTCTATTCAGCCTCACTCTCCTCCCTTTGTCTTTCTCGCTCACTGATGTACCTATAAAAGGTTTTATCCCCTTCTTAACGAGTTGACCATCTTTTCCTCAGTTTGGGCCTTTGCTATTCTAACTTCCCTCCCTGCTTCCTTCTGCCTTAACTGGTACAGCTCTCTGTCCCGCTCCTTCTGTGTTTCCTTATACTTCCGAATGCTATCTTTTTCTTCCTGACTTTCACAGACACCTCTTTTGAGAACCACAGTGGCTTTTTCTTTCGTTTTGATTTGTTTATATGCTTCACACAAAGGCTTGTTGTCTCTGTGATGGCAGTTTTGATGATTCCCCATTGTTGCTCCATACCTCCTTCTAGCCTGTTTGCTAGTGCTTTTCTGAGGCACTCTCCCATCTTGCCAAAGTCAGCCCTCCTAAAGTCCAGTACTCTCACTTTTGTATGGCTTGACTCTGTAGTTGAGTTTAACGTGAACCACACTGTTTGATGGTCACTTGTTCCCAGATGGCAACCCACTTCTAGATCTGAGATCCTCTCACTGTCCCAGTTTGAGAGTATGAGGTCTAAGATTGCTCTCTTACGAGTGGGTTCCGAAACTAGCTGTCTGGGGCCTGCCACCACCTGTAGGGCGTCAAGAATGGCCCTGCTCTTGGATGTGGCTGCAGCAAATGTGCTCCAGTTAACATCTGGCATATTCAGGTCTCCCATCAACAGTATCTCCTCTTTCTCTGCCATTCTAAGAATGCCTTCTATCATATCCTTGTCCATTCCCTCCCCCTGACATGGGGGTCTGTACACAACCCCTGTGCGGACTGTGGTGCCCTTTCCAGTCTCCAAGGTGACCCACAGTGCCTCCTCTCCTCCCTGTTTACTCTTTTGTTCAGTTGCTTTTATCCCTTCCTTTACATAGAGAACTACTCCACCCCCTCTTCTCCCCTGCCTGTCTCTCCTGTAGGTTATGTACCCTGGTATGTTAACATCCCAGTCATGGTTCTCTGTGTACCATGTTTCTGTGACTGCTACAATATCCAAGCATCCCTCTTCCATCAAGGCCACCAACTCAGGGAGCTTGTTGCCCAGACTACGGGCATTGGTACTCATTACCCTCCATTTCCTGATGGCCTTACTCCTTTTTGCCCCATCCTGTCCTTCTTGCCTTTGTCACTTCCTCCACTTACCCCTGCCCTTCTCCTATCGACACCTCTATGTTGGTGTGCTATCACACTTACTACCGTGATTTTTTTTGGGAGCTAGGTTTCCCTGCTCCTTTCCAGTGCCCCCCTTGGCTTAGTTTTAAATGCTTGCCAATGAAGCATTTAAACCTATCACCTAGGATCCTGGTTCCCTCCTGGACAGATGCAGCCCATCATGCCAGTATGAAGCTTGCATCACTCCAGGTAGACCCAGTCCCCAATTCAGCCCCAAATCCTGGGCTCCACCAGTTTTTCAACCACTGATTGAATCCCATGGTGTGGAACACCCTAGCCTCTCCTATGCCATAGATGGGCAGCACCTCCGAGAAGGTTACTGTGCGTGCACTTGTCAAGGCCTCTCCCAATTCCACAAACTCTTCCTGCACTTCTCTAATCCCTTTCTTAGCCAGGTCATTTGTCCCTAGGTGGACAATGACATCCAGCTCCCTCCCCTGTGCAGCTGCTCCGGCAATCCTGAGGATTCACTCCCTGTCCCTCCAAGCCATGGTGCCAGGCAGGCACCTTACCTCCCTCTCCCCTTCCTCCCCCAGTTCTACCTTCCTAACAATGGAGTCCCCCACCAGGAGTTGTTTCCTTCCCCTGCAGGGTCCCCTGCCACTTTCCTGTGGGTCTCCTTTGTGGAGGTTACCAGCATCCTCCTTGGTCTCCACTGCGGGTGCCTCCATAGAGGAACCACACTTTGCCAGAATGGCATAGGAATTATGGAGAGGTACAACTGGAGGGATGCGCCTCTGTTCCACCACCCTCACCCTCCCTGAGCCCACTGTAGTCCAACAGCTCCTCTTTCTTGACAACTTCTGAGGCAACGGCAGTGGCACTGGTGGTCCCTGGATGGAAGAGGAGGTCCCACAAATCCTGGCCAATTCAGCCTGGAGATGAGCAACCTCCTCCCTCAGCCCAGAGAGGTGCTTGCAGATGGGACAACACTGCATCCTCCAGAACGTCTCCCAGAAGACTGCTGCTCCACAGCCACTGCACTGCACCACTCCCATCATGTCTTATTTCTGGCCCCTTAACTGTTTGCAATCCTTACTCTTTCCTCTGTTTTTTTTTTTTCTCTCCTTACTTTCTGCCTGTGTGCCCTTTAAGCTCCTGATTGTCCTGTTCTGAGACAAGAATATCCTATATTTCTCAGTAGACCCCTTACTTGCTCAGAGGCAGACCTCCAGCAGCTAGAGGGGCCGGGAGAGCTACTCTTGCCCTTCTAGGATGGTGGGTCTTTGGTGGCTCTGTGATCACTCACTCACTTCCTGCTCCCAAACAGGAAGTTCCTGTTGTCAGTCAAATCCTGTGCCTATAAAAGTAGAACTAGCTTTGGGTGGGAGGGTGGAGGGAAGGAGGGTAATATAGTCCCAGTAGAGAAGTCCAGTCACACAGCAGTCCTTTTACCTGGTGTCTTCTGCCAAGCTATTAGCAGAATCTTTCTAAGGCAGTCTTTAAATGTAGCTTCCTTCTAGCTAAGCCACTCCCCCTACTTAGTAGATCTTTCTACAAGTAATTTAAACCTCACAGCTATCAAGTCCATTCAATCACCTGAGATTTACACCTAGATAACTGAACTGAATGGTTATCTGAACAGTTAACTCAGACAAACACACACTTTTTTTGTTTGTTTTGTTTGTTAGTTGTTTTTTTTTTTTTTTTTACCCTAAATTAAAGGTCCAAGTACAAGAGTTCTACTCCTTCAGTCCTAGTAGAGAAGTCCAGTCACACAGCAGTCCTTTTTCCTGGTGTCTTCTGCCAAGGAATGCCCTCAGAGTAGAGGTTTCTGGCAGGAAGTTATATAGATTCTACAAAACATCTTCCAATTACAAGAAACTCTCACAGCAGTAAATATATTACTAACTCTAACCCCAAAGGAAATTAAGACAAGGAACCAAAAATACCTATTTTATATTTTGGTAACTGAAGCCCTTAAGGTTATCACCCAACATTGGCTGCAACAAAATTTACTAACTAAAGATATGTGGAGAAGTAATATAAATAAAATTAAAGTCGTGGAAGCTGTCACTGCCCAGTTAAATTTAAAAGTGGATCAATATAATGCTAAGTGGTTACCATATTATGATTATATTGAGGACACTGAAGGAACCTCAGTTCCAGACCAGCTTTTTCAGAACTGATGGGAATAATCTGAGAGATGGGTCATATATTAATAGAAAGGAGGCAGGGGCATTGAAATTTAGAGTTAATATGAGAATTAAGTAAAAAAGTTCAGAGCAGGAATTGAAGTTGAGCGGTTAAGAGTTAAATCCACGTCGAATGGAAAGTTACTAAGTTGAAGTTGTGTAAGGTAGATCTTTACCTCTTGGAATTGTAATATAATAATATTATAGTTTTAAGCACTAGAAAATGAAATATCAACTGAAAACAGTTCATTGAAAAACAACTGATGTAATAAGTAAGAAAAACTGTAAAGTATGACTATGATGTTCAATTGGTAAAATATGTCCATGTACTTGTAATGGAATTCTGCCAAAAGTGTACTGGAATGATAAAATATAAATAAAAAAATTAACTAAGTTCAAATTAAAAAAAAAGAACACCCCAGTGGACCTTACCTTGGAGGCCTGGGAGCTGGTCAAGAAAAGACAAGGGAGGAGGGGGGATCTGACACTCCTGGTTCCTCTAGCCGGGAATTCCTCCTTTCTGCCTCAGCTTTAAGACCCTGCTTTCATTTTTGGGATCAGTGGGGAGTCCACTATGTGGTTATTTATAAACGTGAGAATTTAGGGAACAATTTGGCATCCCACAGACCCAAGGTATAAATATTTTCAGGTACAAGCTTTTTGACAGAGCAGGAACAGGGACACGGTAGACCTATCTGCCCTGCACCCACTGGAGCAAACTGTGTTCCATGCTCTCACCTCCCCAAAAGGCCTAATAGCACAAATGTCTCATCAGGATAGGGACTCATTTCTAGACTGGTCAGTTAGAGTTAAACAGCTGTGGGATTGGGATCTAGGGGGGACAATTTCAGTGGAGAACTGGACTTCGGTGCTTAAGCTGCACATGGGCCTGTTAATCTGTAATAGACACAAGGAATCACAATTTAAATTACTACACAAAGACTATATTGCCCATTGGTTACAGTCCATAAATTTAACCACACGGTCTCCTACATGTGTCTGTTACAACAGCGTGCTAAACACAAACATTCAATATTTCTATGAATGTAGAGATCTGAGGCCCTTCTGGGCTCAAGCCACTCAAGAACTCTCCCACATCGGCCTGGTGGCACCGAGGACTGAGGCCTGGATGCCTTACCTCATGCTATGCCGGCGACCAGTGTTCGGGAATGAACACTGGCCACCAGGGGTCAGCAGGGGAGGAGTAGGATTTAGCACCCGATGGCTGCTCTCCTTCTTCGGGGTGAGGAGGATGGCAAACCTCGCTGCAATACCACCACCTGGGGGAGCCCAGGTGGAAGGTGCAGTAGAGGCAGCCAGACATGCTGGGAGAGGTGGACGTCAGCCGCGGGCCACCGCGAAGGCACGTCTCACCGTGCCTTTGTCTCACTGGCCCTCCCAGTGCGCTGACGCCTGCAGGGGGTGGGAGAAAACCAGAAAACTCCCTGCAGTAGCACCGGCAGATGGGTCCCAGTGCGCTGGCGATCAGAGGAACCCAGGGAATGACAGTGCAAGGTGCACGCTCAGCTACAGGTCGGGGGGAGTTAGGGGGACTCCTCCACCCCAGTCGGGGGGGTTATCCGGTGTGCTCAGGTCCAGGAGTGGGGCACCCATATAAGCAGTTGAACCTCGAGGGAGCTCAGATGCAGGGACGCATAGGGTCCCCGAAAAGAGGGGCAACTGTGGGGAGGTAGGAGCATAAAGATAAGAGTTAAAAAAAAAAAGAACTCGCCCACATCTTCACTCTGCAAATAGACACGTCGCTTTCCCTCATTTTTCGGATAGAGGACAAGGGTGAAGAGAGGTGGGAGCCCTAACCCAGACAGGTTAGGGTATTGCTAGTACTGGTCCCCCAGTGTATCCAGAATGAACAGGTTACTCACCTGTAACAGTAGTTCTAGGAGTGGTATATTTTGTTCATCCACACTCTCTGGCATGTCCCTTTCCCCTTTAAATCTGGCTGGAAGTCTTCAAGCTGGCTCCTGCCACCCACCCGGGTGGTAAATACCTCGGCTACGCCCCTTGACGCGAGATCTTAGCCTGCTGGAAGCAAGGTTGTGCGCCTAAAGCCGGGAAGGTCGGGTGGGTGCGTGTGGATGAACATATACTACTCCTAGAACTACTGTTACAGGTGAGTAACCTGTTCTTCTAGGAGCGTGGATATGTTGTTCATCCACACTCTCTGGCACACTCCAAGCAGTTCTCCGGGAAGAGGGAAGCAAGGCACACACCCCCTATTTGGGAAATAGAGATTGGAGAACTGAGGCCCCAAAACCAGCATCCCGGTGTGACTCAAGATCGATGTGGTAGTGGGTAATAAAGGTGTTTGCTGACTTCCAGGTAGCAGCCCGACAGATTTCCTGGATAGGGATGTCCCTGGAAGCAGCCACCGATGCAGCAGTATGGCAGTTAGAATGAGCTCTTATCCTTTTGGAAGGCTCCTTGCCCGCCAACTCTGAGCATAGACCTATGCATGATGTAATCCACCTTGCAATGGTCCATTTAGCTGCAGGTCTGCCAGAAGCGGCTTCAGCGTAGGTGACAAACAGCTGGCGAACCTCTCCCCGAATTTCCGCCGTCCTTTCCTTGTAGTAGGAGACAGCACGTCTCAGGTCCAAGGTATAGAGCCTGTACTCAGCGTCCGAGGTGTAATTAGGGTAGTATACCGGCAGAGTCAGCACATGGTTAAGGTGAAACTCTGATATCACCTTCGGAAGGAATTTCGGGTGGGGGCGCAGGACAACTTTGTCCCTGTGAAAGACCAGATAAGGGGAGTCCAACGAAAGCACCTGGAGCTCCCCTGTCCTTCTGGCAGACGTGATAACCTCCAGGAAGGCAGTCTTCCACGACAAGTGTGAGAGCTCACATTTGTGCATGGGTTCGAATGGGTTGTCCATGAGCTTTGCCAAAACCAGCAACAGATCCCAAGGAGGTGGTGGTTCACGCACCGGAGGGGATATGTGATCCAGGCCTTTGAAGAAGCGCCCGACCACCGTCTCCTGCACCAATGTCGGCTAACCAGCCCACGCCCAGTAAGCAGAGATGGCTGCCAGGTGCACCCTAAGGGTCAATGACAGTAGACCCCCTTTGGAGAGAGACCAAAGGTAGTCAAGAATGTTAGCCACAGAGCAGGATAAGGGGTCCAGACTCTTACCCTGACACCAAATGGAAAATCTCTTCCATTTGAAGGCGTAACATTTCCTGGTCGATTCCTTACGAGATGCCTCCACCATGGCGTAAACATCCTCAGAAAGACCCAGAGCCTGGAACTCTAGCCGCTCAGGTACCAGGCTGTGAGGTGCAGGGATTTAAGGTCTGGATGGAATACCTTCCCCTGGTTCAGAGATATCAGGTCCAGGCGTGTACAGAGCCTCCCCGGGGGCCTGCAGTGGAGGCTGAGGAGATCTGGGTACCAGAACTGGTGGGGCCAGTCTGGGGCTACCAGAATCACCTTCGCCTTGTCCCTCCTCACCTTGAGTAACACCTTGTGGATCAAGGGAAATGGAGGGAAGACACAGAGGAGGCCTGGGGTCCACGGCCTCGAGAAGGCATCCCCCTGCAGCGAGCCCTGCTGAGGGGGGCGGGCGTGGAACAGCCTTAGCTTGGTGTTTTCCCTGGAGGACCCAAAACCATTCTCTCCTAGACTAGGTGATCACAGAGAGAGAGGACACGGTGAGCCAGTCAGGAATCCTGTCTGACTCAATCAGTGATCACTCCCCCACGTATATCACCTGGACCACCAAGTCCAAACGCCCCCCCAAAAAACAATCTCCTTCGGAAATTTTACTTGTCCTGATACCTCATCCCTCCTTGAGGATGTAAGGGCAGTAAACTGGGCAGCTCTATACGCCCTCACAGATGTATCCAAGGCAGTGGGCTTCACCAGTGCCCTCCTTCAGATACATAACCGCCATTTCCCTCTCACCACCTGGAGAGTACGAGGGGGCTGCATCCGCTGGGTCTCCCAGGAACTCTTAGCCCTGATGAAGTTGATGGACAAATCATGGGTTGCCTACAAAAATGCCCCCCTCCTCTGCCCTCTGGAATGAATTCGGGCGCTTAAGAAATCAGTACAAACAAACCGCCGGGGTCCAGAAGTGCAATTTCCTCTGTAATCAGCAGAGGGATAGCCTTGGGGACCCGCACCACTTCTGGAGCACTATCAGTTCCCTACTCATCCCATGTACCCATAACTCTAAAATTCATCTTAGCTCACCCATTGGCACCCTAACTGATCCTGTAAAAGTCGCCAAGGCATTCAACTTAAAGTTTACGATCTTGAAGCTCACCAAAGCAAGTTTCCCCCACAGCCCCCTGCTGACCCTGTTTCTGGTCCCACTGATCAGCCCCCCTCCTCCACCGGCACCCCCAATCCCTTCTACTTTAGGATCTTCTCAATGGGACACACTGTTAAGCTCCTTAAAAGTCTCCCCAGTCGTGGCAGCAATGGCCTCTTCCCTTCGATGCTTAAGATGATCTCCCCTGCCATCAGCTCTGGCCCAGTTTACAAATCACGTTCTTAGAAACATGGACGTGGGGCAAAGCTACAGGCGCTGTGTTTGTGGACCTGACCAAGGCCTTTGACCTGGTCAACCACCACCCCCCCACCACCACCACCACCACACAACACTCTTCTGCAACTTGGCTGCTCCTTACAGTAGTTTAGGAGCCATCTGGTCCATCCCAATCCATATATACTGGAGCTGCCTTCTCCCCTGACACGCCTGTCTCCACGAGCGCCCCCCAGGGCTTCGTCCTGGGCCCACTATTATTCTCTACCTTTATTAATTCTCTCCCCATTGACTGCCTTACCTGTGAAGCACTTCTATATGCTGCTGATAGGGGAGAAGGATTGGTTAAGTATGCTTGCTGGTTGTGGAGAAGATTTCTGGAAGTTTTGCTATTTTATTTTAAACTACAGGAGAGAAGAATTAGTTAATTCTACTTGCTGTTGAGGGAGTTAACGTACAGAGGATTTTAGTAAGTTCTGATATTGTTTTATTTTCTTTTTAATTTAGCTTAAAGTAGAATTTAGCTTAGAGGCTTCTGGGGCTGGAGGGACTGTAAAAGCCCTCCCACCCACGCCTTCCACCAGTCTTTCTTAAATACTGAAATACCACTCGGGGGTTGGGTTTTAAGGCTGTGAGGGAGGAGCTTGGGGAGCTGCAAACTGATCTAAGCCCTCAGAACAGGGCAGGAAGGAGGAAACAAGGAACAGCCATATGAGCTAACTCTTAAGGACATATACTCACAAGTTTTGTATATTTATATCTATAGTCCTTATGAGTAGGACTGTGGTTTCCAGTTAGTACTGTAGTTGACTGTCTTATGCTGCATGCAAGGGCATTTAGGAGAACAATTTATGTTAGAGGCTGGGCTAGGATTAGTTAATTCTACTTGCTGTAAGGAGAGTGGTGTGGAGAGGCTGCATAGGTAGTGTGGACCATGAGTAGGACTGTAGGGTGCAATGGTTGTGGGGCAGCAATGCAGATGAACATACTGTGGAGGCTGGGAGGGTGTCCAATATGCCAGAGGCTAACAAGGCTTGAGGAAGAGGTTCAGTGGCTTGGTAGGGAGCTGGGGAGGTTGAGGGAGGAGGGGAGGATTGCGTTGGTAGGAGGGCTGACATCCGAGAGTATTGTGGGGGCACCACAGAGAAGGAACAGTGAGGCAAGGGAGAGGAGGCACAGTAGAAAAAAGGCCAGTTGATGAAGGGTGGACTCTAGTAGGACCTGGAAAAAGAGGAGAAGCAGTAGGCAGGAGGGAGGACGAAACATACAATAAGGCAAAGGAAGGAGGGAACAAGTTTGCTGTACTAGCAACACATGGGAAAGAGGACGCAGGAGGAGGTGGCACAAGGGATAGCACTCACAAAGAGAAGAAAGAGAGGGGCATTACTAGTGGAGAGACTGAGTATGGCATGGCAGGGGGAGGGATAATACTTGGAGAGGTGAGGAGGGAGCGGAAGGTTAGCAGTCAAACAGGAGGAGGGGGAGGAGTCTCAACTGAGAAGGGCAGCGGGGGAAAAAGACACTGGGACACACTGTAAAAGCACCATCTTGAGTGGCCCCAGAAATGAGAACCTGGGGGGGGGGGTTGGCAACGTGGAAAAGGAAAGAGAAGGGAGGTGTACTAGTGTTGGAGGACTCCATACTCAAGGGTATCAGATGGGGCAGCAAGGGGGAGAGGCACAGTCAGATATGGGTGGAGTCCATACCAGGATTAAAGGTAGACAAGGCAGGACAGGCAATCTTAAAGTGCGTAAGGAGGGGTAGGAGGAAACCACACATTGTGGTACATGTGGGGACAAATAACCTAGAGGGGGAAATGGTGAAGGTAACAAAGGAGAGGACTGAGGAAGTGGGAAGGTTGTGTGAGGAGAATGGGGAGTCTGTGGCATTCTCCGAATTGCTCCCAGTACCCTGCGCAAGCACAGTGAAAAAGGAGAGGATTAGGGAGTTGAACACATGGTTGGTAGAATGGTGTCAAACAAAGGGATATGAGGTTGTGGGTGGCTGGGGCAGTACTTGGGATAATAATCTGTTTGCAAGGGATAGGCTGCACCTGAGTGGGGAGGGGGAAGGAGGTATTAAAGCAAAGACTGGGGAGGTATATTGCGCCAAAGGTGGATTTAAACCAGATGGGGGGGTGGCAAGTGGACAGCAGGTAGGCAGGGATCTGATAGAGTGCAGGCTAGCAGGGAAGGACTTGGGGTGGCCGAAAAAGGAGGGAGTAGAAGGAAGGAAATGGAGGCCAATGAAGGGAAGGGAGCAGGATGGAGGGTGGTCTCACTGAATGCAAGAAGCTTAGGCAACAAATCTGCTGAGCTACAGGCACTCTTAGCAGTGTGGAGGGTGGATATTGCAGCTATCACAGAAACGTGGGCAACTGAGCTCTGGCAGTCCCAGGATACAAAGTATACAGGAAGGACCATAAGGAAGAGAGGGAGAGTGGGGTGGCAGTCTATGTGGGGGACGGGATCAAATGTACAAGGGACAAGGGGGAAGAAAAGAGAACAGAGGCAATCTGGCTGCAGCTACTAGACTCAAGGGGTACAAAACTGAGGTCTGGGGTGGTATACAGGCCACCATCCCAGTCCAAGGAGACTGACAGGGAATTAGCAGGACAAATAAGGTAGTCATCGTGGGGGATTTCAACTTGCCGGGGGTTGACTGGAGCATTCCAGTCACCTCCAGTGCAAGGGAGCAAGTGCTCCTGGATGCAATCCAGGAGGGTCTCCTGACACAGTTGGTTAGTGTACCTACTAGGCCAAAGAACACTTTAGAGCTGGTGTTGTCAAATGAGGAGGCAGTAAGGGAAATAAAGGTGGAGGACCCATTAGTCGACAGCGATCACCAAACGGTGTGGTTTAATATCACGATGTGCAGGAAGCCAGAGAAATCAGTTACTCAGGTAGTAAACTTCAGCGGGGAAGACTTTGGGAGGATGCAGGAAGTACTGAAAGGGAAATCAGAGGGCATAAGGCAGGAGATGGATGCAGAGCAGAAATGGGATATTATTAAAAGGGGGATTACAGAGGCAACAGAAGCCTGCACCAAGACACACAGTAAGAGGAGCAGAGCAAGAAAACCATGCTGGTTGAACAGTGAGGTAGTGGAGGTCGTGAGAGCAAAACGAGAGGCGCACCAGAGGTAAAGAAGGACAGGGAAGGAAGTGGACAGGGAGGAGTATGCAAGACGGTCCAGGGAGGTGACCAGAAAAGTGGGAGAAGCCAAGGCCCAGAGGGAGCCGAGATTAGCGCAGGGAATTAACCGGGGGGGGGGGACTTTTTCAGATACATCAGGGAGAAAAGGAAGTGCAAGGAGACAACAGTGAGGATAAAAAGGGGTGTGGAGTGGAGAGAAAAGTGTGAGGAGCAGGCAGAAGCACTGAATGAATACTTTTGCTCAGTGTTCACGGAAGAAAAGGGGGGACCACTACCACCATGGGCTGGGAGGGGGCGGACAGGGGGAGAGGAAGCAACAGATGGAAGAACTGAGGCAAGTAGAGTCCTAGAGGGACTGAGGGCACTGAAGGTAGACAACGCACCAGGGCCGGATGGTATCCACGCCAGGGTGCTGAGGGAGATGGTGGAGGTGTTGGCGAAGCCACTGGCGGATCTGTACAGCACCTCACTGGAATCGGGAAGTGTGCCACTAGACTGGAGGATGGCACATGCAGTACCATTACACAAGAGTGGACCAAGGGATGAACCGGGTAATTATCGCATGGTAAGTCTCACCTCCATAGTGTGCAAACTCATGGAAACAATAACAAAGGAAAGACTGGTGTCGTACCTGGAGGATAATGGCCTCCAGGATGTGAGGCAGCATGGGTTTGTTTCAGAGAAGTCTTGTCAAACCAACCTGATACAAAATTACGACTGGGTGACAGGTGAGCTGGATAATGGTCATGCGGTGGATGTTCTTTACTTGGACTTCAGCAAGGCCTTCGATTCTGTGCCTCATGGGCGGCTTGGGGGGGAGCTAACTGGTGTAGGGTCAAAAATGATGAACTGGATTACAAGCTGGCTGAGTGGGAGGCTGCAACGGGTGGTGGTGAGAAGGGAGCTCTCAACTCCAAGGTCGGTGATGAGTGGGGTGCCACAGGGCTCTGTGTTGGGGCCAGTATTGTTTGGGCTCTTCATATCAGACATTGCACATGGGGTGGTGAGCAAGATAAGTCTGTTCGCTGACGACACCAAAATTGGAGCAGTGTTGAATGGAGCGGAGGAATGGAAGCAGCTGCAGGGTGACCTAAGCAAGCTAGAGGAGTGGTCAGAGAGATGGCAGCTGGAGTTCAATGCAAAGAAGTGTAAGGTTATGCACTTTGGGGTGAAAAACCCAAGGAGAGAATACTGGCTGGGAGGGTTTAAGCTGGGGATCACTGAGGAGGAGAAGAACCTAGGGATAATGATAACAGGGACCATGGACAACACTGCTCAGTGCAGGAGAGCGGCTGTAAAAGCGAACAAAACGCTGGGGTGCATAGCGAGGGGTTTTTCATCCAGGCGAAAAGAGGTGATCTTGACCCTCTACAGGTCACTGGTAAGGCCGCACTTAAGAGTACTGTGTGCAATTTTGGAGGCCATACCTAAAGAGTGATATCAGGCTACTGGAGGGGGTGCAGAGGAGGGCAACAAAGATATGTGGAATGGAAGGGACGGACTATGACAGCAGGCTGAGAGACCTGAATATGTACACCCTGGAGGACAGAAGGGATGGGGGGGACATGATAGAGACATTCAAGTATCTGAGGGGAATCAATAAGGATGGGGCAGATGGGGTCTTTAAGTTAAGGAGGGGGAGGGTCACCAGGGGCATGGGGGAAGATTTAGGAAGGAAATGAGGATACACTATTTCACAGAGAGGGTGGTAGCAAATGGAACACCCTACCAGAATGGGTGGTATCATGTAAATCTGTGAACAGTTTCAAAGGGCATGGGACAGGGAACAGGGAGAGAGAGGTGGCAGTGGGATGACAAATGGGTGGGGGTGGGACAGCTGCAAACTAGGGGTGCTAGCTGCACACTTGAGCAGACTTAGATAGACCGGGTGGTCTGTTTCTGCTGGCACATTCGCATGTTCGTATGATCTTGTCCTCTTTTGCAGCGATAAGTCACTGACTAACATATTTGCTACCCGCTTGCAGAACTATGACTCGGCCCACAACTGGTTCCTGTCACACAGGCTCCTGGTTAATGCTAATAAAACAAAAGCGATGCTTCCTGGATCCAAACCATACCTGGCCAACACAGCCAAGTCTGGCTCCTCTCTCTCAGTGCTCACGCCAGATGGACCCTTACTAGAAAATGTCCCGCATTTCAAATACCTGGGCGTAACCCTTGAACCTTCCCTCTCCTTCACAGAGCACGTGAACTCTGTTGTACAACGGGTTAACCAAAAGTTCGGGGCAGCATATTGGCAGAAAAAGTTCCTGACCAGAGGAGCCTGCCTAGCAATGACCCAAGGTAACCTGCTCCCTGTCCTAGACTACTGCTCCCCCATTTACACCTGTATGTCCTCTGCCCTTTGCTCATGTGTAACCTCTGTCTGTAACAATATATGTCAATTTTCACTACTGGCACCCTACTCCGCCCACCACTGTAACCTGTACTGGGCTCTTGGCTGACTTCCACACTCTGGCCATCATGATTATGCATTAGGCTGCATCAGTGACAATGCCCCAAGAGACGGCAATGCATCCCTGTACATGTCCCTCCTAAAAACCAGAACAGCTCACGAGTGCCTGTGTGTGTCCTAGGTCCCCCCCCCCTTTGAAGATACCTAAAATTTCCACTGCTATGGGTGGCAAAGCACTATTAGTTACAGCTCCTTCCCTACAGAACAGCCTCCCTGTATCGCTCCGATCTGCTGACACCCACTGCACCTTCAAACTCCGACTCAAAACCTGGTTAATGAGAGGCCAAATGCCTGTGCCAGCCAGGGTAACCTTTCTTCGACCTGATATTCCCTTCTTCCCAATAATCCTGCCCTCTCGTCCTTTTAATTTTTTCCCCTTTATAACTGTACTACTGTAATGCCCCAATGTTAGGAGTCCCCCCCCAGATCCTTTGTGCCCAGGTGCCACTGCCAAATCAAATTGCAGCCTGCAGCTTTATTTTATTTTTTTCTTCTTCCCCTGCAGCCTGCCGAGCCCTAGCGCAAGGTCTTGCCATCCTCGTGCTGGGCAGCTGCTTGCCTCCCTGGTCACTAGGGACTCGGCATCCCGAACGCCAGGGAGGGCTTCTGTTTGGCCAGTAATGGCCATTTTTTTTTGAAAAAGTTCTTGTGTGGCCAGCAACCAGGACGGTCGGGTGAGCGTGCTTAGGCGCCCCGACAAAGAAAAGGAAGAGTTTGCGGCCAAAATCAAGGAGAGAGAGGATGCAGGGAGTAAACCTAACGGGTTAATTGTACCTGCCGTCCTCCTCTCATCCCTGTAATGCTCCAGCGAGTCCAGCGTTGTTCTGGCAGCGGTCCCCAGTCTCAGCAGCAGTCTGCCGCATCGTGGGCTTGTATTGCCGTGTTTTGTCTAATTTAAAAAAAGAAAAAAAAAAAGAAAACGAAATTCGATCCCTTATCAGTGGCGCCCACAAGCAGGGCCACATCCGCAAAGAGCAGCGTCGGGCCAAGCAGCAAGGCCTCTTAGTTGTCTCTACTACCACCTGCCCAAATTCCGCCAGCAAATGCCAGCCAGCTACAGTATTTCCTCCCTCCAGCTCCTCCTCCAGCAACTTCTCCCAGGTCGGGGTGGTGAGTCGGCGGCAGCACCATCTGGCAGGTGCTGACCGCCAGAACTTTGAAATAAATTAAAGACCTTGTTTCGCGCCAAAGGACGCTCAAAGGGACAGCCACGAGTGGGGCAGGAAAGGCCACTTAGGGAAGGTCCATTTGAGGGCAGGATTATTAAAATTATTTAAATAAACTCCAGCAAGGGGAGCAATAGAGCAGGGTTGGGATTTATGTAAATTAAGCTCCCACGAGGCGGAGCTAGGGCAAGAGGGCCCAGAATAAAATGAATTTATTTAAATAAATAAGCAAACAAGAAAGCTGCAACCAAAGGCAGGGCAAAGCCCCAGTACTATAGGCCAGCTAGCCAGGTGGGCTACCAGACAGCACTAATTAATCCAAAAACTACAGGTTGTTCATTTTATTAAATAAAGGGCCAGTCAAGGCAAAGAGGGCCCCAGATAACTTGGCAGCCACATTAGCCAGGCGGGCCTGTGGGTTAGGGGCCAGGTAGCCCAATGTGGTTTTCTCAGTGTTTTTTCTTCATTCTGTGCAGTTTATCCAGCTCCGGGTGGGCCAGTTAGGGGACATCAGCCCAAGATAAGAAATAGTGCCCCAAAGATGAGTAAAATGGCCAGTAGCCAAGTGGCCACCAGTGGACAAGCCAAGTAAATATTTAAAGAGTGCTATCCTGTTGTTTAGAAGTGCACTCTGTCTTAGCTGTAGCCAGCAGCAAGGGAAGGGGAGTAGGCCAGGCAGTTAGCTGCCCCAGCAGCTTAGCAGCCACCATCCATGCTCAAGGGGTAGTAATCCCTGTAACTTCCCTGTAGTCCCTAGTTCAGGGAGGGACAGCCAAGAAGGGACCCTTGGCGCTTTAGCTAGTCAGATTACCCTCAGCCTTAGGGCAGTGCTTTAGCTAGACAGATTACCCTCAGCCTTAGGGCAGTTCTCCCATTAGGTGCCTTAGAAGCCAATTACCTGTGGGGAAGGAGGGTTATACCCCAGGGTCCCCGCTTAACTAGCCCCTAGCATTTGGCAGGTGTCCTCAGTGCATCTCCCTTCTAATGTCCCTGCCTGGGAAAATATTTCTGTGGGACACTGAGTGTTGAAGGCAAAACATTTTATAGACTGTATCTACAGAGACAGTGTCTGAATTTTACAGTATAACTGCCTTCTCCTGTTCAAGCTGTCTTTACCTCAAGAAACTGTTTCATTAACTCTGCATTTGCTCTGCTTATATCAAAGTTCCCTGTTATTTGTATTTGCTGAATTGTTCCTAAAGACTACTGGATTAACCCTGCACTTGCTTTCCCTTTCAAGAACTGCCTTGGATGCCACCGAACTGCTAGCCCATCTGAGAATTCTTCAGCCTAAAGCTAATTTTCTTAACCTGATTATTGCTAGATTTATAGACTGTTGACAGTAGTGACCAACTAGAGACTGATACCATCATCCTTCTTCCGACAAGCTGGGGCCAGTCGCTAGCATAGGTATAGCATAAACAGCTCCTGTTACACATTTCACATCCAGAGCTACAGGCCACTCCCCTCCCTAACAGTTTTTAGATAGTACAGGGAAACGCCCCGGTTCACAGGTAGGGATCCGTCGTAAAAAGAGAGGTGGGGCTTTGGACGCAAGAACCCAGAAGTCTTCAATCAGTTGTCTGCATTCCGAGTTTCCCTGGGGTCCAGTTTCAGTCTAGGAGTCTTCAATCAGTTGTCTGCATCATGTCTCGTTTCAGTGGGGTCCAGCTTTGGCCCAGTTGTCTGCATCCTGAGTTTTCATGGAGTCCAGTTGCAGCCTAGGAATCTTCAATCAGTTGTCTGCATCATGTCTCGTTTCAGTGGGGTCCAGCTTCAGCCCAGTTGTCTGCATCCTGAGTTTTCATGGAGTCCAGTTGCAGCCTAGGAGTCTTCAATCAGTTGTCTGCATCTTGTCTCGGTTCCCTGGGGTCTTCCACTGGCCAGGCGGTCCTACATCTGCCTTGCATTACATGCTTCAGTTTCTCCACAGCTCAGTTCCCCTGAAGCCCTGTTCAGCCCGGAGGCTTACCACTGCTTGGGTTCTTGTTTGTTCTAGTTCTTCACCCTTCAGTTCTTCCAATTCAACCAAAGCTAGCCAACAAAGTGTACTGATGATCACCACTCTTGACCTGTGAAGGACTATATGCTCTTTTGGTCTCTGCTTGACATGCTGTACTAACGTGATGAATAGAGTGTAAGGAGTATGATACAGTTTAGAGTAATAAACCATCATAAAGTCTATGAATAGAGAATAAGGATTATTATTGCGTTTAGAGTAGTAAGACAACCTTAGAGTATAGGAATCAGTGGTCCAGTTAAGAGGTGTATCAGCATATTTTACGCCTGTTTTTGCCTTGGACACAGTATTTGTGCAGGGACTTAAGTTCTTCTGACTGCAGCTTACTGCCTTGTGTCAGAAGAACACTCAGAGCCTCCGTAAAAATTTTTTTTTTTTTTTTTTAACACTGTGATTTGGGGCAGTCTGGCAGACGACTCTGGGTGGAAGAACACAGGGAGAGTGGCTGCTGTCAAGTGCCATTTGCATGGGGGCTGTCAGTAGGATGCAAATTATAATCAGAGGAGGATTTTACCATGAGCGTGTGGCACTTCCAGTTCGGCAGCCAGCAGAGAGCGGCGGTAAAAAGGCATCTGGGTGAACTCTGAAGACAAACAGATTAAGTCTGTTTCAAAAGCAACTGTTAAAATTGTGCTTTTCACTTGGGGCATCAGCATAGCAATCTGCAAATTCAACCTAAGGTAGGGGCTGTAAAGTCCGATTGTACTGCAGGGCAGAGTACAATTTAGAAGGGCAACCCCAACTGTCTTGATGCTGGGTGACTTGGGGCTGGGGTCAGACTGGCACTCCATACAAATCGCACCAGACCTGTCAGCCTGCACATGATGGCGGTGGCGGGGGGAGAATCAGGAATGGTGCAAGAGAGGCTGCAACTCAAAACTGTGTCTGACACTGACTGTGTGCACGTAGCCTAGCTACTCTGATTACCAACCAAGCATGTAATGAGACTTGTTTTGTCTTTTAAAATTTGTTAGACTTTAATGTGGTGCCCTATGTGTTTCTGTAACCAGGAGGGTTGTGTTTAAGCTACCCCAACTGCATGGTGTCTCTGGCCAAGTGGCCCGGCAGGCCTCATCTTTCTATGTGTGGTTTCAGAGATCAGTCCGACACAGTCTTTAGATTTGTATCTGCATCTTCCTAACAAAAAAAAAACAAAACTAGAAGAAATAAAAATAATCTAGGCTAGCTGGCTGCTAAATTACATAAAAGCAATCATCTTCTATTACCATTCTGTACTGGTCTGTTGGACAGTGGATGTTCTACTCTATTTGAAAAACAGTGTGTTGTATTTCATTACCTTGAGAAATTTGTTTTCATAGCTATTTTTCAAACAGACGAAGTAGAACATACATTGTGCAACAGAACAATGTGACCGCACTGCAAAATACTACCTGGCATACTGAAATACTACCAGCTTGGAAAACTAGGAAGTTTTTTCTTCCTGGACTAAATATATCTGGAGCACTGATACGAACAGAATATAAGAATTGCTTTAGAGATATAGAGTACCTAGTTACAGTATATCTGGTTGTACACTGCTTATCCTCTTCAGTGCTTTGCATCCAGTAAACCTGTTTCCATTCACTGAGTTTGTTGCGTCTCCTGCCTCTCCTTACTCAAGCACTGCTACACCATCAGCAAGAATAGACCTTTGTGCTCTTTACAATACTACCACTAAAGCACTTGGTTCCCTGCTCTTTGAACAATAATCCAGTTTTTCTCCCTACCATTCCCCAAATGTAAATTTGCAATGTACTCTTGTTCTCTCAACACTGTTGAAATTACAATGTATTGGTTGATTTTACCCCGACACATTCTGTAAACTATACTATTTTCTGCCTGTACATTCATTGCACCTGTGTGTATATTTCGCTGTATACATTGTTGTATATTGTATATTTCATTGTGCCACTTTGGGGGCCAGGTCATTCCTGAAAACGGTCCCTTGGATCAGTGCACTTACCCGGTAATCAAAGACTTAAACAAAATAAAAAATACAGTTGCAACAAACTGAGGCTGCATTAGTCAGCAGGTGAGTGAGACTTCCCCTAGGTCAAGGGATTTAAGTATTCAAAGATCACCCCAAACCATGCAGTGGTTTAGACCCCTTGCTACAGAGTGCCTGCAATGGACCCGCATGAAAAGTGACCAGCTCAAGGGATGTGCGCAGACTTTACCAATTTTTTCTCCCCTCCCTAAGGAACTCAAGGGCCATCCGACAATAACACCCTCTATTTTTTATTCAGACAATCTACACGCTTGGCTGGGACTGAATCCTAAACCAGTTACCTATATGCCCCTCTGAGACAACCTAGAAATCAAGGTGGAAGACAAACCCCTTTCATGGCTAACCTGGAAACACAGAGGACTTTCAATGGTACAGGACTTCATGAGCAGAAGCAATCTGGCTGTGGATACTACCTTTCAAGCTTTACAAACCAAATGGGATATCCCCCAGGCCGACTTTAGCACTACTTACAAATGCAAAGTGCAGTGCAGCACCTAATGCTCTATACCTTGGATACTCCTCTTCCCCCTCCCCCATTTCTCAGTGGTTATTACATAATAAGAGACTAGCAAGCAAAATGTACACTGCAGTCATGAATGGTACCCACTGCCAACCTCTCCAATCTAAAGAAAGCAGGGACACGATGTTCAATCTGCTCTTCTCAGAACAAGAGTGGACTGCTAGATGGACATTCTGTACAAGTTGCCTATTTACAAATCTGAATCCAGTAGCCACCAATCCAGGTTGAAAAAGTTTATCTGGACGCCGTTCCCCCCCCCCCAAATTTGTGAACACTTTCCTCCGTTTAGGCTGAAAAATAAAAAACAATAAAAAAAAAAACAATTGAGTATTTTATTTTTAAAAACTCAGTTTCTGCCTCCTACTAACCCCCAGACCTCACCTTACTGTCCCCTTGTCCCCAAGTCACCCGCACTCTCTCGCTCTCCCTCATAACCCAGAATGAGACCTTACTTTGGAGGTATCTGGCCGACTTATTCAGCAGACACTCTGGGGCCTCTTTTTTGGGAGCTGTTTTGGCAGAAAGCAGCAGTGGGGAAGCCTGTAGCACTCAGCCAGAGCCCCATATGTTCCAAGACACAACTGCAAGACCAAGGCATGCTTGCTTTCCTTCAATTATAGCATAATGTTTTTGTTGCATGTTACTTCCTTACCCTGCTTCCAACCTATCGGCCCATCCAGCGTGCAAGCCTGCTTTTTAAGGGAGCTTGAAACCCCAGAAAAATGTTGATAAGGACAAAGAGCTACAGCCGGCCCAATGGCACTGAGGGTTGAGGCACGAGATGCCACACCTCGTGCCGCACCGGCGACCCGGGTTTGGAAACGATCCCGGACCGCCAGGGTTTCGGCAGGGAGGGAGAGGGACTGAGCGTCCGGAGGACGGCCTCCCTCCTTGGGGTGGGTTAAGGGGCTCCTCGGTGCAGTAGTGACACCCGGTGGAGACCAGGTGTACTACCTGTGCCTGGAACATAAGGGGAGGAGCATGGCAGACGCTCACGGCTTCTCCATGCAGGCGTCACTGCACATCCAGCTCCTGGGCGTAACAACACACACAGGAAAAATCCCCCTGTGCCTGGACATGCGATGGCTCCTCTCCGGGCCACCGCCACACGCCAATACCGGGCTTAGCCTCTGCCCCTCTCCCCTCCTCCTCCTCCTCGGCTGGCACTACATTGTAGATAGAGTGCCAGATGGAGTGGTGGCCCTGCCCCAGGGGGCTCAGAGCTGGGGGGTTCCCAGTCTGAGGTTGGTGGAGGGGTAGCATACCCTCTGAGGAGGCAAGGGACCAGGTCGGTGGTAGAGCGGCCAGCGAGCAGAGGCAGCCCGAGAGAGTTCCAGGACGCAGGGTGCACAAATAGAATTGAAGGAAAAAAAAAAAAAAAAAAAGGACAAAGAGCTAGTAAGCCCCAGACTGCTGTTTCACTGTCAGAGCAGCACTGCTGCTGCAGTAGTAACAGCCAGTACCGGAGCTGTGTGTAAAATCATTTACCTCCAGCCCTGCACAGTTCCCCACAGCTTACCATACAAGTTGTAATCAGAAAGTGTTCATGTTGGCTTCTCCTACATGCTCTGGTTCAGCTCTACACTCCTAACCTAAGCCAAGTACAGCAGGCATACGGCGGGTGTGTAGGGAAAATGTTTGCTGCTTTCCATTGCTCACTCTGCCATTTGCACAGCCCTCCCTGCTGCTGCTGCTGCTGCTGCTGCTATACCCTTTAATCTACATGTAACCCCCTTACCAATTTAGGGGCTACCTTAGCCCAATAGCTCCCATTTTTGCTCTCCTTTTAATGCCTCCTGTTTGCCTGCATTTTTTTTTTCCAAGCCAGAGTTCTGCCCAAGTCCTTCTGTGTCCTTGTAGCCCCAGAGAACCGCCCCAGTGTTAATCCAAGGCCTGCGAGGCTCCAAAATCCAGACCATGATCACCCACACTGCCAAAGCACTCTGGCGTGGCGGGGATTGCATAGGCGCCAGCGGGACCTTTGATCTTGTAACCGTTTGCTTTGCTGTCAATCCGAGAACATCTTCAGGGGTCACAGGTTCCCCGCCTGATCAGAGGGACCCAGTGACCACTGACAGGGCCAAGAGAGCCCATTTTTCTAGAAAATTAAAGAGATCCACAAGTTGTTCCCGATCGGAACTCAGGAATATTAATGCACCCAGAGCCCCAATCACATTAATATTCATGAGGGCATTTCTGCCCTCGGAAAGCTGTATTTCTGCAACCGTTGAAAAGAAAAGAAATGTGTATACTGACAAATTAATGTAACTGCTGCATGTTTGGGGAAATATTGCTTAAGCAGGGGAACAGTGTTTAGACAAAATGCCCTTAATCCTGGCTGCACCAGGAAAATGTTGGGACTCAGATAAGAAAGCCTGTTGCAATATGTGGGGTTGTAGCGACAGGAAAACGGACTGAGAAAAACAGTTAATCTGTGCAGCGGCAGGAAGTACACATTCAGGGCTACTGAACAGAGGAGCATTTGGGCAAATATTCACTTTATTCTGGCTACACCAGGATTTTGTCTGGGACTATACCGATTTGCTTAAAGGACTGTGTGTTTTCAGCTGCCATTACAGAGCAGCACAGTCAATTGGAAAGCCAGAATATCCAAGCCAGGATTTGTGGGACCTTAGCCAAAGCTCATGGGAAGACAACAGTTAAGGGGCCACAAATAAGACATGATGGGAGTGATGCAGTGCAGAGGCTGTGGAGCAGCAGTCTTCCTGGAGACGTTCTGGAGGATGCAGTGTTGTCCTATCTGCAGACACCTCTCTGGGCTGAGGAAGGAGGTTGCTCATCTCCAGGCTGAGTTGGCCAGGATTCAGGGGACCTCTTTTCCCACCCAGGGACCACCAGGGCCACCGCCGTTGCCTCAGAGGTTACCAAGAAAGAGATGCAGTTGGACCACAGTGGGCTCAGGGAAGGTAAGGGTGATGGAACAGAGGCGCATCCCTCCAGTTGTACCTCTCCACAATTCATACGCCATTCTGGCAGAGTGTGGTTCCTCTATGGAGGCACCTGCAGTGGAGACCAAGAAGGATGCTGGGAAACCTCCACAAAGGAGACCCACAGGAGGGTGGCATGGGACCCCACAGGGGAAGGAAACAACTCCTGGTGGGGGAATCCACTGTTAAGAGGGTAGAACTGGGGGAGGGAGGGGGAAAGGGAGGTGAGGTGCCTGCCTGGCACCATGGCTTGGAGGGACAGGGAGTGAATCCTCAGAATCACGGGAGCAGCTGCACGGGGAAGGGAGATGGATGTCTCTGTCCACCTAGGGACAAATTACCTGGCTGGGAAAGGGATCAAAGAAGTGCAGGAGGAGTTTGTGGAGTTGCGGAGGGGCCTTAGACAAGTAGCACGCACGGCAACCTTCTCGGAGGTGCTGCCCATCTATGGTATGGGTGAGGCCACGGTGCTCCACACCATGGGATTCAATCAGTAATTGAAAAACTGAAGAGCTCAAGGTTTTGGCTTCATTGGGGACTGGGGGTCCACCTGGAGGGATGCAGGCCTATACTGGTGCGATGGTCTGCATCTGTCCAGGAGGGGAACCAGGATCCTGGGTGATAGGTTGAAATGCTTCACTGTCAAGCATTTAAACTAGCCAATGTGGGAGGTACTGAAAAGAAGAAGGGAAATCCTAGCCCCACCCCCAAAAAAAAAAAAAAAAAAAAAAAAAAAAATCAGGGTAGTTAGTGAGGTAAACACCAAGATAGAAAAGTCGATAGAGAGAAGGGCAGGGGTAAATAGAGAAAAAGGCAGTAAGGACAGGGATGGGGCAAAAAGGGGTAAGGCCATCAAAAAAATGGAGGGTAATGACTACCAATGCCCGTTGTCTAGGTAACAAGCTCCCTGAACTGGTGGCCTTGATGGAAGAGGGATGCCTGGATATCGTAGCAGTCACAGAAACATGGTACACAGAGAACCATGACTGGGATGTTAACATACCAGGGTAAACAATCTACAGGAGGGACAGGGAGGGTAGAAAGGAGGAGTAGCTCTCTATGTAAGGGAAGGGATCAAAGCAACGGAACTAAAGAGTAAACAGGGAGGAGAGGAGGCACTGTGGGTCACCCTGGAGACTGGAATTGACACCACAATCCGCACAGAGGTTGTATACAGACCCCCATCTCAGGGGCAGGAAATGGACAAGGAAATTATAGAAGGCATCCTTAGGATGGCAGAGAAAGGGGAGATATAGCTGATGGGGGATCTGAATATGCCAGATATTAGCTGGAGCACCTTTGCTGCAGTCACATCCAAGAGCAAGGCCATTCTCGATGCCTTACAGGGGGCATGCCTCAGACAAGTAAGCATTAAGCCACTACGAAGGTGGCATCTAATGGGGAATTAATGCATGGTTGGGAGGGTTGTGGCACGAGGACGAAGGCAGAGTGCACTACAGCCAGTCAACCATTAAATTAATCCCATTAGGCTCTCCACCTTCGAGTGGCTTAATGCTCTTGCAACGTGGTTTCTGTGAACTTATGGTTGCTATAGGCAAGCATTAATGACTGAGACAGAGGTCATTTCCCAAGAATTGATGCATAGGTTGGGGGCCCCACCACCAACCATGCATTACCCTGGGAAATGACTCTTGTTGAGGTCATTAATGCACTTGTAACATGGAATTATGCAATGGGATTACTGATGTATATTGGTACTTCTCATGGAAAAATAGTGAAATCACAACAATCATGTATAGTAAAGAACTTCATGTCTTAGAAAAAATGCTTCACTTCTGTGCCTTTCATAACTCCCGATGTGCACATTGCACAGGCCACATGCATTAATGTAGTGGCTACCAATTTATTACTACTACTAAGTTTGGATTATGTAGCAAAACGCAACTAAAATACTGATTCAACTTCAAAGATTCCTACTTGTACTGACCACTTTCATTCTTTTTCAGTTCTATTCCTACCTTTCATTCATGTCGGTAATGCATTGTGGGAAAAATTTCTAACGTACACAATTAGCTATCAGCCAGAAATGAGAAGCACTCGGCGTTGACATGTAACCTTTACTTGTGGCTATAATGCTTACTGTGTGTCTCTTCAGTGAGTTGCTACACTGCTTCACAATTGCAGCACTGGACAACATAACACGTTCTTGCACAGTATTCTTAACACAGTGCCACCTATAGGTCGGATTGCGACTTTCACTGAGGTGCGATCCTGATTTTCTTGCTTTGAAAGATAGCTGGTCATATCTAGGGAATTAATGCATGGTTGGATGTGTGTCGGCTGATGTGTTTTGACCAATCAGATTACTTGATTTCAGTGTTGCCACTACTGCCATGTTACAAGTCTTTTGACGAAATAATGCAGGAATTTTTTCACTTTTCATATCTTTACTGCACTTTCTGCAAGTTACTGACACTTTCATATGCTGATGTAGTGAAAATAGGAAATGTAATTGAGCAGCAACTGTTTTAAAACATTACTTTTGACAAGCTGTAGGAATCTGCACAGCAATTATTTTTATAGCCTGTGTAGGAGGTCCACAATGTGCTCATCTATCTGCCACCACTGTAACTATTTAGCATACTGGCTGACCTTTGATTGTTGTGCAGCAAGTCGGTCAGATATCCTTCACTGCGATATTTCCTACGTTCCTTTCAGTCGTCGTTGGTATCGATGAACAATTCTCTGCTTCTAACATGGCAGTAATGGCAACACTGAAAGCAAGTAATCTGATTGGTCAACACACATCAGCTGACACACGTCCAACCATGCATTAATTTCCTAGATATGACCAGCTATCTTTCAAAGCAAGAAAATCAGGATCGCACCTCAGTGAAAGTCGCAATCCGACCTATAGGTGGCACTGTGTTAAGAATACTGTGCAAGAATGTGTTATGTTGTCCGGTGCTGCAATTGTGAAGCAGTGTAGCAACTCTCTGAAGAGAGACACAGTAAGCATTATAGCAACAAGCAAAGGTTACATGTAAACACCGAGCACTTTTCATTTCTGGCTGATAGCTAATTATGCACGTTAGAAATTTTTCCCACAATGCATTACCGACATAAATGAATGTGAGGTAGGAACAGAAGTGAAAAAGAATGAAAGTGGTCAGTAGAAGTAGGAATTTTTGAAATTGAATCAGTATTTTATATGCATTTTCCTACATAATCCAAACTTAGTAGTTGTAATAAATTGGTAGCCATTACATTAATGCATGTGGCATGTGCAATGTGCATGTTGGGAGTTATGAGATGCACAGAGGTGAAGCATTTCTTCTAAGACATGAAGTTCTTTACTATACATGATTGTTGTGATTTCACTATTTTTCCATGAGAAATACTAGTATACAACAGTAATCCCATTGCATAATTCCATGTTACAAATGCATTGACCTCGACAGGAGGTCATTTCCCAGGAATTAATGCATGGTTGGGTGGTGGGAAGCCCAAGGCAGCCCAACCATGCATTAATTCCTGGGAAATGACCTGCTGTCTCAGTCATTAATGCTTACTTATTTCACAGTACTTCGGCTTCTTATGACTCGCATTATTAGTGCAGTAATGAACATTTACCCTGACATGTACTGTAAAGGGCTTGAAATTAAACAGACACATTTCAGGATGTGGTGCGTGTAATGGCCCCTTGTGCTCCGGAACTGGTTCTGTGCTACTTCCAGTGTTGTACTGCACGTCACTGCTTCTTATGGCCGTGGATCCATTTACATTTTCTGTGCCTACTTATTTCTGTGCATTGTACCAGTACCGCGATCGTTCAACCACCTGTCGGCCAGGTATCTTCTTTTGCTCCTACACGTCTCATTTTACGGGGATATTCAGGGGCATTTGGGTGGATGGGTGAGTGGGACAGACAGGCACGCTTTGCTCAGTATGAAGTACTGTTTAATGCAGCACTGCTTTTTCCCCTGTGTGGAACAGTATGGTACTTCACTTTGGGGACGACATTACAGCAAAATTAATGCAGTCTCCAAAGTATGCCATGTGATGCTTTTCTTCCAATCAGTGCTCTTAGTTTACTCTCCTAAATCTTTGCCATGTTACAACTAGTGTTGGAACCCACTCGGGAGGGAACAATCTTAGACCTGGTACTCTCAAATGGGGATGGAGAGAGATCTCAGATCTAGAAGTAGGTAGCCATCTGAGGACAAGTTACCACCAAACAGTGTGGTTCACAATAAACTCAGCTGTAGAGTCAAGCCATACAAAAGTGAAGGTACTGGACTTCAGGAGGGCTGATTCTGTCAAATTGGGAGAGTGCCTCAGAAAAGCACTAGCAAACAGGCAAGAAGGAGTGGTGGAGCAACAATGGGGTAACGTCAAAACTGCCATCACAGAGGCAACAAGCCTGTGTGTGTAGCAAATAAACAAATCAAAATGAAAGAAAAAAAAAAACACTATGGTTCTCAAAAAGGTGGCGGGGAAGGTCAGAGAGAGAAAAATATAGCATTCAGGAAGTATAAGGAAACACAGAAGAAGCAGGACAGAGAACTGTACCAGTTAAAGCAGAAGGAAGTGGGAAAGGCAGTCAGAACAGCAAAGGCCCAAACCGAGGAAAAGACAGCCAACTCGGTTAAGAAGGGGGATAAAACTTTCTATACAGGGAGCGAAGAAAGACAAAGGGAGGGATACTGAGGCTGAATAAAGAGGAGGGTGGGTAGTCAGAGAAGGACAGTGAAAAAGCAGGGATACTGAACGAATACTTCTGCTCAGTATTCACAAAGGAAGAGGAGGGGGAGGTCCCTAATCCAGTCAACAGAAGCACTCTGGATGGGGTGGGTCAATATCAGTCCTTTCTCAGAAGAAAGGGTGCTGAAAGAACTCCTAAAACTGAAGGTGGACACAGCAATGGGGCCTGATGGGATTCACCCCAGAATTCTAAAAGAACTAAGGGGAGAACTGGTAACACCACTGACTACCCTTTTTAACAAATCGTGGGAGGATGGTGTAGTACCTGAGAACTGGAGGAGCGCAGATGTGATTCCCCTTCACAAAAGTGGAAGCAAGACTGAGGCAGGAAACTACAGACCTGTCAGTTTGACCTTAGTGGTAGGGAAAATGATGGAATCACTTCTGAAGGAAAGAACTGTCGAGTACCTAGAGGCCAGTGGAACACAGGACTCAAGGCAGCATGGATTCACAGTGGGAAGGTCATGTCAGACAAATCTAACAGATTTCTTGGACTGGGTGACCAAAGTAGTAGACCAGGGAGGGGCTGTGGACATGGCCTACCTAGACTTTTGCAAGGCATTTGACACAGTCCCGCACAAAAGATTAATAAACAAATTAGCCAGCCTGGGAGTGGGTCCCAGGGTGGTAGCCTGGGTAAAACATTGGCTGGACAACAGGACACAGAGGAGAATAGTAAACGGAGTCCACAGTGAAGAAAGGGGGGTTACTAAGTGGAGTACCGCAGGGTTCAGTACTGGGTCTGGTCCTTTTTAACGTCTTTATAAGTGACATTGCAGAGGGACAGGGAGGAAAAGTATGCCTCTTTGCAGACGACACAAAGATCTGCAACAGGGTTGATACACAAGGTGGGGTGGAAAGGATGAGAAGGGACTTGGCAAGGTCGAAGGAATGGTCAAATGTATGGCAGCTTAGCTTCACTGCAAAGAAGTGCAAAGTAATGCACCTGGGAAACAAAAACCCAGGGGAAGAGTACACAATGGGGGGTCAGATACTGACAACAACAAAAATGGAAGGGGACCTGGAATAGTCATACCAGATGACCTAAAGGTGGGCAAGCAATGTGAGAAGGCAGTAAGGAGGGCTGGAGGTATACTGGGATGTATAGGGAGAGGCATCACCAGTAGAAAACAGGAAGTTGTTATCCCTCTGTACAGACAGTTGGTGAGACCCCATCTGGAGTACTGCGTGCAGTTCTGGAGACCGCGTCTCCGCAAAGATATAGACAGGGTGGAGGCTGTCTAAAGGAGGACAACCAAAATGGTACAGGGTCTGCATCAGACGACATACGAACAGAGACTAAAGGAGCTTAACATGTATACCCTCGAGGGAGAGGAGGGACATGATAGAAACTTTCAAGTACCTCAAGGGAATCAACAAAGTCCAAGAGGGCAGTATCTTTCAGAAAAAGAGATGTGCAAGAACAAGGGGGCATAATCTGGAGATAGAGGTGGGGATGGCTTCGAGGTAATGTGAGAAAGTATTTTTTCACGGAGAGGGTTGTGGATGCATGAAACAGCCTTTCTGAGGAGGTCGCGGAGTCAAAAACAGTGGTTGAATTCAAGAATGCATGGGACAGACAACGCAATTCTAGTGGGGGGTAGGAGGAAATAGGCTGTTGGTTAACTAGGATCTGCAGTTTATCCATTAGGTAGGGAAATGGGCAGACTAGGTGGGCCAAGTGGTCCTCATCTGCCATCAAATTCTATATTTCTATGTTACCTAGTGCTCATGGGGAACTGCAGGGACCCAATTTCAGGTGCCAAAACAGCAAACCAACTGTGCATCGGGTGAGGTTCATGCATAATTCATTTTCTTGATTGACAGGCCCTCCAGCCAACCGGAGGCCAATCACCCAATAGCTTCAGCCAATCAGGAGCCTCAGGAGAGCCCTATAAGAGACTGTTTTTCAGTAATTTTCCAGATTCCAGCAGGAACCCCCAGCCATGCATCCAAGCCTGGTAATCAAGTTGGTCCTCTCCACCCAGGAACGGGTGTTTGCCTTCTTATCAGTAACAGTTAAAGTTATTTAGTACCTGCCCAGCCTGAGGTTGACAGAATGTCCCCAGGAGCTAGACATCCTTTCCACATTGGGGAAAGACGTGGACCTGCAACCTGATGACATCAAGCCAGCTGCGAGAGAGCTGACTGCACCTCAGTTGTGAGAGGACTGAAGAATTCAGGAACCTTGATAGCAGAGTTTCTACCGTGAGGAGCTTGCGTGAGTACCCTTGTACCCCCGGTGCAAGAACAAAAGAAAACTTTCTGAATTGAGGCTGCCTTGCCTGAGTGACTGTACTATGTAAGATCATTCTTGGGTCTGCACCCTGCAACTGCTGCACCTAACCTAAGCCCAGCGAGGGTGGACCGTTATGTCGAAACTTTCGCTAAACGTGGCTGTTCTGGCGGGACCCAAGTGAGCCCAGAACAGAGTAGAAATGTGCTGATATGTGATGTCTGCTACAGAGCCTACAGGACTGGATGGGGAGCACTCAGTAAAGGGGCTCATCCTGACTTTGCCCGGAAGGTCCAGTATTGTGCTATCTGGTCAAGACGTCCAGTGGAACTGCAAGCCATAGCTGCAAACCATGAAACCACGGAGACCCTGAAGTTTGAATCGGATTTCAATAACTTGGAAATGACTGTTTTCCACTAAGTAATCTGACATGGGTGGCCCTCCTGGCCCCTGGTGGAATGCGCTATCCCTTCAATAAACATGCCGAGTGTTCCAAATCAAATATCCACATCCTCACAAACATGGACCATGAAAATGCAACTGGCACAGTCTTCATTGACCTCTCCAAAGCCTTCAGCCTGGTCAATCACTCGCTCCTCCTCTCCAAATTGCATTACCTTGGCTGCTCTCCAGAGGTCACTGCCTGGTTCGGAAGCTACCTTACAGGGCGCTCCCAGTTTGTGTGCATTGGTCCGACTCGCTCACCCACCCTGCCTCTACTGTGGTCCCCCAAGGCTCTATCCTGGGACCCCTCCTTATTCATTAACTCCCTTCCAGCAGATAGTCTCAACTGTCACTCAGTCCTTTACACCGACGACCTTGGGCTCTTCTCCAATGGAAAGTCTCCTACCCTCATCTCTGTAGCCCTCTCACAAAACTACACCACAGCCCACAGCTGGTTCTCTGACAACCTCCTTCTGGTCAATGCCAAAAAACAATGTTGTTCGGATCTAAGCCCTTCCTAACGAAATGCAAATCTAATCCATCTCTAATCATCACGTCCCCTGATATCCATGCTCTAGAGGACGTCAAACATTTCAAATATCTAGGCATTGTACTTGACCCCTCCTTTTCCTTTACAGAGCACATAAACTCCCTGGTTCTAAGATTTCACCAAAAATTAGGGGCTGCCTACAGATACCAGCAATACCTCACCCCTGAGGCCCACCATGTCATCATCCAGGGAGACCTGCTACCTATCCTGGACTACTGCTCTCCCATTTACTCCAGGACCTCCGCATCCACCATGGCAAAACTATCAGTAGCATACAACAGTGCCTGCCGCTTCTCCTTGCTGGCCCCTTTCTCAACACACCACTGTACACGCTACACAACACTGGGGTGGCTCCCACTACAAGCCCGCTTTGACCTTGCACTGTACAGTTTTATTGATTCTGCCATCTGTATTGGCCAGAAATCCCCTCTTGCTCCCTTTCTCACCGTCTCAACCTCACACCGCTGCCTGCGCTCCTCCAGTATCTCCTCCCTGAAAATCCCCAGGGTAGCCACAAACATGGGCGCTAGAGCTCTGTCTATAGCAGCCCCCACACTATGGAACAAGCTGCCCATTGAACTGCGCACCATAATCACTCACTGCCAGTTCAAGACTCGCCTCAAAGACTGGCTCCTGTTGGCATCCACCTGCCACTGCTTTAAGGAATAGCCCCCACCCCATAAGTTCCAGGGGTAGGCCAAACAGATTCTCTTATTTACTGAAACTGTACCACCATGAGCCTTACTTTGCTTTGTTGTCTCTCAACTACTGCCACCATGTATTGCCAAATGTAACAGCTGTAACTTTTCACTATGCATTACCTGCTTTTGTTATGTTCTTGTTATTTTGATGTTTCTACTCTGTGCCACCTTACATGGCCCAGGTCGTGCCTGAAAATGGTCCCTGTGATCAGTGCACCTACCCAGTTAACAAAGCCATAAATCAAATAAATAAAAAAAATAAATAAATGTGCTAAACAGTCAGAAAGAAATGCTTAACTTCCAAACCCGGTGTGACCGACTGGTTGCATCTAACCAAAAGTTTTGACTGCATCATGCAGGGCAGTCCCTGCACACCCCAAAGGGTCTGAAATTGTTTGTTGTTTAAGTTGCTTCCAAGTACCATTTCTTCTTTAAATCAAGAAGGCCAACGTACAGCTGCACCGTCCACCAGGCCTGCAACCAACAAGGGACTTTGGTAACTGGGTACACCCAGGGTAAAGTGTATGAGATTGCGGGGTTTCATACTGAGTCTGGGGAACTGGTACCAGTGGTGGGTAAAAATAATGATAACGTGTTCCATCTGATTATAAGCCAAGGCTCTGGATATCCACGTTGGTACAAAGTGACTGCTTTTTTCTGATTTACAATAGGTATCTACCCAGCTGGAGGGCTCTCCAGCAACCAAAACCAATCCAATCAAATGTAAATTTTGTAAATATTAATAATCACTGAAGTTTATGATACACGTATTGCTATTTGAACTCTATAATCCTTGTGTTTGTTGCTGTTATGTACTGTAAATACTGTGTATTCGATGCTGTATACATCTTTTCCCCTTCCCCCCCAGGACGCATCTGGAATCAAGCGGTACTCCGCTCAGTATGCTTTCCTGGTGAAACTCTTAAATAAATAAATAGATACTGGACATTGTGTACCTGGACTTCAGCAAAGCCTTCTACACTGTCCCCTACAGAAGGCTAGCTAACAAATTAGAGCATACAGGAATTGGTCATAAGATAGAGAACTGGATCACCAACTGGCTGCAAGATAGGACGAAGAGAGCGCTTGTCAACGGATCACTATCAAGGGAAGGTAAAGTGACCAGCGGCGCTCCACAGGGGTCTGTGCTGGGACCGTTCCTCTTTAACATACTTATCGGGGATACTGCAAACAACTTGAAGGAGAAGGTTTGCCTGTTTGCAGATGACACAAAACTCCGCAACAGAGTAGACACGCAGGAGGGAGCAAAAGGTATGGAAGCAGACCTGAAAAAACTTGAGGAATGGTCCAGGGATTGGCAGTAGAAGCTTAATGCCAAGAAGTGCAAGGTTATGCATATAGGAAAAAGAAACCCAGAGATAAAATACGCACTGAGAGGGCAGCAGTTACAGGAGGCAAAGACAGAAAGAGACCTCAGAATAGTCATCACGGATGGCTTAAAGGTTGGAAAACAGTGTGAAAAGGCAGCAAAGACGGAGAGTGGATGCATTGGTAGGGGAATTACAAGTAGAAAGAGTGAGGTTATCATTCCTCTCTACAGGTCCTAGGTGAGGCCACATTAAGAGTACTGTGGTCAGTTCTGGAGGCCCCACCACAAAAAAAGACAGACCATCTGGAGACAGTACAGAGAAGGGCTACAAAGATGGTGCATGGACTGCATCATGAGCCATATGAGGCAAGACTCAGGGAACTAAATCTGTACACCCTTGAGCAGAGAAGAAACAGAGGGAACATGACTGAAACTTTTAAGTATGTTAAGGGAATCGACACAAGCAGGAAACCTCTTCCAGCAAAACAGGGATGTCTGAAATGTGGGGAAATGCTATTGGGTCATGGGGTGGAGTGGCTACTGGTAACAGTGGGTGGTATGACATCCCAGGGGGTTGTACCAGGTAACATCTAGCCCACTTAAAGCTACACTCTGGATGGAGGCATTGCACAAAGGTAAAGCATGGAAAGAACCAGTTTTAAAGTAAGGTTTGGGAACACAGGTTCCTCAATCCTCAACCTACATCCTAGGTAGTAATTCTAGGGAGTAGCACTGCCTAGGGGTTACATATATTTTAGTAATGCACTCGAAATTCCTGAACACCGAATACCACCAAATTTCCAAATACTACCTGAAGTATTTGACAAATACTGGAATACCCCAACAGTGACAAACAGCAGGACTATTTACTATAAAATTAAGCATTATTTTGTATTATAATTTTTTTAAACACTGCATCATGTTTATACATGTATATTCATATTATAAGCGCAATAACACACTCAAGGGTGAGGGTTAGTCTGGATAAATGCACTTCTAGGGGTAGTATGGGCAATGGGCCTCACTAAGCCCATAGGCGAGCGTTTAGTATGCAATAATGCATGACAGGATGTGAGACTGTGGGTCAACAATCACACACCTCTCATGGGCATTGTGGAGCATGAGGTGCTTGTCCTGAGTACCTTTAAACACTAGAGAGAGAAGGATGATTACTTAAGCAATAAGGCACGACAGGGTGTGTGCTATCGTGTAATGACGTCACTCCTGGGGTGGACTGAAGCATGAGGCGAAGCCCAGTGCTCCCACCACCCCAGGAGTGACGTTATATATAGAATAAAGTATGGGTCAGGGTGTGTAGCGAGGATTTTACACACCCCGAGTTGTGGATGCTATAAACCCCGAGGGCGAAGCCTGAGGGTCAGGAAGTATACCACAACAAGGGTCTGTGTAAATCGAGTTTGACACCCCGACCCATTTTTTATTTTATATAACTGCTGGGTTTCCCTTTTTTGCCTCAGCAATTATATAAAATAAACAGCTCTGTTTACCCTCCCAGTGTATCCTAACGTCGATCCTTTTAGTCCGGTGCCGAGATTTTTGTATTTTAAACTGTTTTTTTTTTTTGTTTGTTTCTTCAGGTCTTTCTGTGTTTCCAGGGTATAAGGGGGGAGAAAAGAAAAGGACTTACCGCCGAGTTCTTGTGGCGGTTCTGTTTCCCGTAACACGGAAGCGGTGAGCGGTCTCGGCTGGTCACGCTGCTTCGTGAGCATGTGCAGAGGAAGGACACAAAGCACATTTTCTTGACCTGAAAAGACACTACTTTATTCAACTGTGAGCTGTGTGAGAAATTCTATATTGTACTTGATATCTGCAACAATGAGCACTTTTGCTTAATTCTGTGGGAGGTGAAACTAACTACCCTTGGTAATTGCTTTTTATTCACATATTTATTTAGTGTTTAACCAAGAAGGGGCTTGCAAACTCTGTTTATCTTGTTAGTAACTTCAGAAGGATTTAAATACTGCATTTGGGTAGATCCTTGGAGGTAGCTAGATTGTCTACTAGGATTTTCTGACAGTTAAACTATTTTTAAATAACTTACAGGTGGCTGAGGAGTTGAAAAAGGAGCTTGCACACTCTGCTTATCTTGGAAGTAACTTCACAAGTGTTGGAATACTGCATTTTGGTTGTCCCTTGGGGGTAGCTGGATTGACTACTAGGATTTTGGGACAGAAACTATTTTTAAATAATTTACTGGTGTGTAGGAGTTTGTGATAGTTAAAATATTTTAAATAAGTTACTGTGGTTAAGGAGTTGTCACAGCAAAACCTGCAGTGTGAAACAGTAAAAGACAGTCTTTCAAGTAACAGAGGGAGATGGATCTAGGTTTACGTTTGTTTGTTACAATTCTTAAGATTTTCAGTGCAGGAAGAGTTTAAAGCACAGCTGACTTATTTTGGGGCTGACAGCTTTCAGAGCACAAACCACCAGGTCTGTTTTGGGGCTGGGGAGGTTTACCTGTGTCTGACCTGGATGTGTGGATTTTTCTCTGTTTGATTAGCAGGGTATTTTCTCTGTCAAATTGTTGGGTAGGGCATCTTGCTGACAGGAGGGCACTCATCGCAGCGGTGGGTCAGCGCTTTTAGCTGATTGTTTTGTGAGGGCACAGTTTAGGCCCAACCCCTTCCCATCCCTGGAAATAGTTCCTTTATACCTGGGGTTCTGACATCATTTCCTCAAGAGTGTCAAGAGTGCAAGGTGCATATCACTGTCATATCCTCTCTAGCACACTGCACTGACAATATAAGCATACACATTGTATTATATATATTTATATTTCTATATAACAAACCAATCACACACACAAAAAAACAAAACACAAAAACAAATGTGGGGAGTAGTGCAATGTAATGGCTGTGGGGCAGCAGTCTTCCAGGAGTCTTTCTGGAGGCTGAGATGCTGCCCTATTTGCAGACAACTCTCTGCCCTGAGGGAGGAAGTTGCCCGTCTTCAGGCCACTCTGGACAGTACTAAGGGAACCTTCTCCCAGGCCACAATGGACGGTAGGAAGGGAACCTCCCCCATCCAGGGAGCACCAGAGCCACCACCACTACCTCAGAGGTTGCGAAGAAAGCACAGCAGTTGGACCACAGTGGGCTCAGGGAGGGTGAGGATGGTGGAACAAAGGCACACACAGTCAGTTGTTCCACACCACAATCCATACACCATTCTGGGGGAGCATAGCTCCCCTATGGATGCACCCGCAGAGGAGACTAAGGAGGCTGAGGACAACTGTCACAAGGGAGGCCCACAGGAAGGAGGCAGAGGACACCACAAGGAAAGGAAGCAGCTCCTGGTGGGGAACTCAATTATTAGGGGGATAGAACTGGGGGTGCAGGGAAAACTGAAGTAAGGTGCCTGCCTGGTGCCATGGCTTGGAGAGACAGGAAGCGCATCCTCGGGATCATAAGAACAGCTGCACGGGAGTCTGAGCTGGACGCCATTGTCCACCTAGGGACAAATGACTTGGCTCATCATGAGATTAGAGCAGTGCAGAAGGACTTTGTGGAATTGGGAAGGGGACTACGACAAGTAGCACACACAATATCCTTCTCTGAGGTGCTGCCTGTCAATGGCATGAGTGAGGCGAGGGTACTTTGCACCATGCAGTTTAATGAATGGTTGGAAAAATGGTGTGGAGCACAGGGGTTTGGCTTCATTGGGGACTGGGGTTCCACCTGGAGGGACACCAGCCTAAACTGACAGGATGGTCTGCATCTGTCCAGGAAGGGAACAAGTCTTTGGAGCAATCGGTTTAAATGCTTCATTGGCAAGCTTTTAAACTAGTCAAGGGGGAGGCACTGATAAGCATCAGGAAAATCCCAGCCTCTCCCTACAAAACAGAATACTAAATGAGAAAAAGAGTGAGGTAGAAAGGTCAGTGGGGGATGCTGCAAAAGAAGGTAAAGCCATCAAAAAATGGAGAGCAATGAGTACCAATGCTCGTAGTCTGAGTAACAAGCTTCCTGAATTAGTCGCCTTGATGGAGGAGGAACATCTGGATATCGTGGCAGTCACAGAAACATGGTACACACAAAACCATGACTGGGCCGTAAACATACCAGGATACACTATCTACAGGAGGGACAGGGAGGGTAAAGAGGAGGAGGAGGAGGAGTAGCTCTTTACATAAGGGAAGGAATCAAAGCAACAGAACAAAAGGGAAAACAGGGAGGAGAAGAAGCTCTGTGGGTAAATCTGGAGACCGCAATGGCACGACAATCCACACAGGGTTAGATACAGACCTCTCTCAGGGGAGGAAATGGACAAGGAAATGATAGAAAGAATACTTAGAATGGCAGAAAAAGGGGAGATATTGCTGATAGGTGATCTGAATATGCCAGATGTTAACTGGAGTGCAGTTGCAGCAGCCACTTCGAAGAGTGGGGTTATTCTAGATGCCCTACAGGGGGCATGCCTTAGACAACTAGTATTGGAGCCCACTCGAGAGGGAGCAATCTTAGACCTGGTTCTCTCAAATGGAGATGAAGAGAGGATCACAGATGTAGAAGTGGGTAGCCATCTGGGAACTAGCGACCATCGAACAGTATGGTTCACAATAAACACAGCAATAGAGTTAAGCCATACAAAGGCAAAAGTACTGGACTTTAGGAGGGCTGACTTTGCAAATGGGTGAGTGCTTAAGAAATGCACTAGCAAATGGGCCGAAGGAGGGGTGGAAGAACAATGGGAATAATAAAACTGCCATCACAGAGGTAACGAGCCTTTGTGTGAAGCAAATAAACAAAACAAAACGATGTAAGAAACCACTGTGGTTCTCAAAGGAAGTGGCAGTGAAGGTTCAAGAGAAAAGAAAGCATTCAGGGTACAAGGAATCACAGAAGGAGCAGGACAGAGAACTGTATCAGTTAAAGCAAAAGGATGCTGGGAAGGCAGTCAGAACAGCAAGGGCCCAAACCAAGGAAAAGATAGCCAACTCAGTTAAGAAGGGGGATAAAACCTTTTACAGGTACATCAGGGAGCGAAGGAAGACCAAGGGAGGGTTAGTGAGGCTTAATAAAGGTGAGGGAGGGTGGGCAGAGTGACTGTGAAAAGGCGGAGATACTAAATAAATATGTTTGCTCAGTATTTACAAAGGAAGAGGGGGAGGTACCTAAAACAAACAGCAGAAACACTCTGGATACAGAAGTTGATACCAGCCCATTTACAGAAGAAAGGGTTCTGAAAGAACTCTTAAAACTGAAGGTGGACAAAGCAATGGGGCCTGATGGGATTCATCCCAGAATTCTAAAAGAACTAAAGGTAGAACTACTGACACCACTAACTACCCTCTTTAACAAATCATGGGAGGATGGGTGGTACCCGAGGACTGGAGGAGGGCAGATGCGATTCCCTTCACAAAAAGTGGGAGCAAGGCAGAAGCAGGAAACCACAGACCTGTTAGTTTAACCTCAGTGGTAGGGAAAATGATGGAATCACTCTGAAGGAAAGAATTATTGAGTATCTAGAGGCCAGAGGGGCACAGAACCCAAGGCAGCATGGATTCACAGTGTGAAGGTCATGCCAGACAAATCTGATAGATTTCTTTGACTGGGTGACCAAAGTAGTAGATCAGGGAGGGGCTGTGGACATGGCCTACCTAGACTTCAGCAAGGCATTTGACACAGTCCCACACAAAAGATTAATATACAAGTTAGCCAACCTGGGAGTGGGTCCCAAGATGACAGCCTGGGTAAAGAATTGGCTGGAGAGTAGGACACAGAGAGTAACAGTAAATGGAGTCCACTCTGAAGAAATGGGGGTTACTAGTGGGCTACCGAAGGGTTCAGTATTAGGACCGGTCCTCTTAAATGTCTTTATAAATCGACATTGCAGAGGGACTGGAAGGAAAAGTATGTCTCTTTGCAGATGACACAAAGATCTGCAACAGAGTTGATGCACAAGGTGGGGTGGAAAGGATGAGAAGGGACTTGACAAGGTTAGAGGAATGGTCAAATGTATGGCAGCTTAGATTCAATGCTAGGAAGTGCAAGGTAATGCACCTGGGAAACAAAAACCCAGGGGAAGAGTACACATTGGGGGGTGAGATACTAACAACAACAAAAATGGAAAGGGACCTGGGGGTAGTCATATCAGATGACCTAAAGGTGGGCAAGCAATATGAGAGGGCAGCAAGGAGGGCTGGGGGGATACTGGGATGCATAGGGAGAGGCATCACCAGTAGAAAACAGGAAGTTATTATCCCTCTGTACAGACAGCTGGTGAGACCCCATCTGGAGTACTGCGTGCAGTTCTGGAGACCCAATCTCTGCAAAGACACAGACAGGATGGAAGCTGTCCAGAGGAGGAGCATACAAATGGTGCAGGGTCTGCAACCGGAAGACATATGAAGAGAGACTTAATGAGCTAAATATGTATAGCCTCGAGGAAAGGAGGGAGAGGGGACATGATAGAAACTTTCAAGTACCTCAAGGGAATCAATAAAGTCCAAGAGGGTAGCATCTTTCAAAAAAAAAAAAAAGAGGTGTGAACAAGGGCACAATTTGAAGATAGAAGGGGGCGGCTCAGAGGTAACTTAAGGAAGTATTTTTCACAGAGAGGGTTGTGGATGCATAGAACGGCCTCTCCGGAGGAGGTTGTGGAGTCAAAACTGGTGGAATTCAAGCATGCATGGGACAGTCATAAGGCAATTCTAGGGGTGGGGTAGGAAGAAGCAGGCTGCTGGTTAACTAGGATCTGCAGCTTATCCATTAGGTAGGAAATGGGCAGACTGGGTGGGCCAAGCGGTCCTTATCTGCCGTCAAAATCCTATGTTTCTATGTTTGAAATGCGTGCGGCGTGTTTGCCGCCTCAGCGCTCTTACTCTTGGCAAATTACGCCCACCCGGTTTCTGAAAAAAGGCAGAGCCAGTTATTGCACAATAACACATACCCTGGAGTGCCTTATTGCTATTATACAATGACTTGTTATACAAAATAAAAAAAAATGTAAAAATTGTTTTTAGTGTATTTTTAGTGAGACAGTATATCTTTGTTTCTGAAGGATAAAAGAAAAATCAATGACAGTGATGTTATTATGTAATAACACACCTGTCTCAGGTATACACTGACCAATCAGCGTCCAGGATTCTTTCTTGCCATTGTATAATGACCCATAATCACACATCCCAGGAATGTTTTACTGCACTTATAAAATGTGCTCTTTGAAAAAAATGAAAAAAAATAAGATAACTTCAAATTAAAAAACTACTTTTTGCACACTGTTTTAAGTTATAAAAAAAAAATAGTCCCCCTGCTCCGCAGACCAGTTTCCTGCAACCAACTTCCAAGTTTGAACGGGACCAACCAAAGTAAGTTGCCAGCTTCCTGCTGTAGAACCAACCTCGGAGCTCTGCCTCGCAAGACAGTCACATGAGAGGAATGACCTGCAAAAAAGTCTCCAGTTTCTGGGCTGTCGCTTCTGAAACTGCTACGGCCAGCTTTGCTCGACAGAACGACTTTTTGGCTCCGTTTTAGTGTAGTCCAGCAGTTCTCACTGACCCTCACGTTACTTTCTTTTTTCCTAACAGCAAATAACGGTAAACCCTATTTTATTTATTTTACCTGCAACAAATTGGCACAGATTTGGATCATTTCTGGTCAGAGGGGGTGTATGAATGTAAGGAGCCACTGATGTGAGATGATTGGCTTCCTGGCTGGTAATACAACCACTGTAATTACAGGGTAATCAGTCCTGAAATTCCAATGAGGCTTGCCATGGCTCAGCAGCGCCCCTCCCAAAGTTAGCCCCTAGCATCTCGGCAATCACCGTTATCAACTTGTAAAAGAAAGTGGGGCACAATTTAAAAGTATGACCCTCACAGGCCCACCTAGGTCCCAAAACTCAAAAGTGTTAAAACTGGAGCTAATGATTACAGGGGCTGGAGGACTTCTCAGCCAATCAGCAGGCTTTTTCTTACACATTTTACAATCCAGATTTATTTATTTGTACATCGGTTTACAACCTTTGAGCCAGAGGCTCGTTTCCAAAGGTACCTCGTCACATTGAGGACAAATACATAAACAGACTTTTTGGTTACAGCATATCACTGAGGACAAGTACCCAACAGACTTTTGGTTACAGCATATCACTGAGGACAAGTACCCAACAGACTTTTGGTTACAGCATATGGGTTACATAGTTAGCAGGCAAGTTAGCAAACACATGTGATTACAACAGTTAAACAGATAGCCAGTTTAGTTACAATGGCACTTTCCTGCATGATGGTATGAGCAAGCAGCATGATCATAGCAGTTCAATCAGAAATGGGTGAGGTTTAAAAAGGAAAAAAAGGTGTGGTGTGGGTGCCGCCCAGCGGGCATTGTCAGGGCACAGAGAGCTATGCCTCAATTATAGACAGGTGCAGCTACGCATATTAAATAGTTGGCTTCGAAGTGCGGTTTTGAACCTGGAGATCGTGGGGGCATCCGATATGGGAGCAGGCAGTGAGTTATACCAGGATGGAGCTCTATAGCAGAAGGACCTCTGTCCATGGGAGGTCCTCGTTCTTGGGACCAGAAAAGTGGCCTTGCAGGAGGTTCGTGTACAGACCAAGGGTTGGGCTTGGTAGAGGGAGGCTGTCAGCCCAGGTGGGGCTAGCCCGAGAAGGGGCTTTTTTTGCTATTAGGCAGGTTTGATATCAAAGACGTTCGTCAAGATTCAGCAGTATTGCCATGTCATAGAGCTGGCACGAATGCGTGAGCCTGGGGGCCCCAGTGATTAGCCTGCCTGCCTTATTTAGGATTAGGCGAATTTTATTGAGGGCGGTCGTGTCAGCAGCGTATACCGGTAGGCCGTAGTCAACTAGAGATAATATAGAGGATGTGACTGCTAGACTGAGGGCAATGGGGGGGGGGGGACAGTTTTTATAGCGGTATAATATACCTAGCCGCACATTAGTGGCTGAAGCAAGTGCATCAATGTGGGTGTGGTAGGTGAGGGCTGAGTCAAAGGAGACCCCGAGGTACTTGTAGGAGTGGACTTGTTCTAGTGGTTGTTTGGAGCAGGTGAGGATATGGAGTGGGAAGTTGCTGGCTTTGTTTTTGGGGTGGGCAAACAACATAGTTTTTGTTTTTTTGAGATCAATGACCAGTCTGTGCTCTTTAAACCAGGTTTCGGCATCATTATAAGATAGTAGTAGGGAGTCCTGGAGGGAGATAGGGTTACGGTGGGTGGCAAAGATGACGGCGTCATCTGCATACAGCAGAATTTTTCCCAGTGCATGCACTGGGCAGGGTGTTAAGGTAGAGTGAGAAGAGTATGGGTCCCAGGATGGAGCCCTGAGGAACCCCTGAGCGGGTGGGACAGGTTTTAGAAAGCGTCCCATTAATTCTGACACGTTGGGAGCGGCCAGATAGGTAGCTGGTGCACCAGGCGAGAGGGCCAGTACAGAAGCCAGTGTGGCAGAGGGCATCCAGCAGGAGGGGGTGGGAGACAGTGTCGAAAGCCTTTGAGAGGTCGACGAACGCTGTCCTGGCTAAGGAGCCAGAGTCCAGAGAGGAGTGTAGGAAAGTTGAAAATTCAACTAGTGCAATGCCGGTACTGTGTCCTGCACGGAAACCATGCTGTTCAGGGTAGAGGACGTTGTGTTTGGTCAGGTATTCAGTGATTTGTGTGGCAACCAGCTTTTCTAGGGCTTTGGAGAGGGGACGGGAGTATGGAGATAGGATGGTAGTTCCCAGCAGAGGACCTCTCACCACCTTTGTGACTGGGAGTAACAATGGCAGTTTTCCATGCTGTTGGGAACTGCCCCAGGAAGAGGGATTTGTTGACAAGGCTGGTGAGTGGGGTAAGGACCTGATCCATAGAACATAGAAACATACAAATTGACGGCAGATAAGGACTGCTTGGCCCACCTAGTCTGCCCATTTTCCTACCTAACAGATAAGCTGCAAATCCTAGTTAACCAACAGCTTACTTCCTCCTACCCCCCACTAAGACTGCCTTATGCCTGTCCCATGCATTCTTGAAGTCCCCCACTGTTCTTGACTCCACGACCTCCTCAGGGAGGCTGTTCCATGCATCCACAACCCTCTCAGTGAAAAAATACTTCCTCACATTACCTCTGAGCCATCCCCCCTCTATCTTCAAATTGTGCCCCCTTGTTCTTGCACATCTCTTTTTCTGGAAGATGCTACCCTCTTGGACTTTGTTAATTCCCTTGAGGTACTTGAAAGTTTCTATCATGTCCCCTCTCTCCCTCCTTTCCTCTAGGGTATACATATTAAGCTCCTTTAGTCTTTCTTCATATGTCTTCTGGTGCAGACCCTGCACCATTTTGGTTGCCCTCCTCTGGACAGCCTCCACTCTGTCTATGTCTTTGCGGAGATGGGGTCTCCAGAACTGCACACAGTACTCCAGATGGGGTCTCACCAACTGTTTGTACAGAGGGATAACAACTTCCTGTTTTCTACTATTGATGCCTCTTCCTATGCATCCCAGTATCCCCCCAGCCTTCCTTACTTCCTTCTCACATTGCTTGCCCACATTTAGGTCATCTGCAGGGTTTTAAATAATTGATTAGAAGTTTTTTTCTTCGGACAATGCTAATGGTACAGAAAATATTTGTATAGGTTTTCTGGAAGTGCTATGTTTGTTAAACACAGTGAGGCAAGTGCTATGCATTTTCACAATGTTTTAACACTTTTATGAGCAAAACACAAATCAATTTTTGGAGTTAAATAAAACCCTGATCTGATATAATTACCCCCAGGTCCCTTTCTATTTTTACTGTTGTCAGTATCTCACCCTCCATTGTGTACACTTCCCCTGGGTTTTTGTTTCTCATGTGCATTACCTTGCACTTCTTTGCATTGAATCTGAGCTGCCATACAAAGTTCCAGTACCACACGGAGAATGCTGGGGTCCAGGGAGTAGTCGCCAGGACTATTGCTCTTTAAAGCTCTGACAAGATGGGGTCTGGCTTCCAGGGCAGTTTCCCTGCGTAGGTAGAAGCTAGGGAATTGGAGAACTGGGGCAGGTATGGAGGGTCTACCCATACCTCTCAACTGTCCCTGATTTTGCCTCAAAATTTTCCTCTGTCCCTCATAAAATTTCTGTTTTTGTGACTGAACAGTGGGAATTGTAAGCATAAAATAATGTTAAACATTAAAGTTACAGACTAATTCTTAATCAGAAAATGCTTCTTGCACCAATTCATTTATTCCTAACAGCTTTCTGACTGAGTAGTACCCATTTTTAAGGTGTGTCCCAGATTTTAGGTCTCTGTCCCTGATTTTTTTAAGCCTTGTCCCTGATTTATGAGGTAAGAGGTTGAGAGGTATGGGTCTACCCAAACCCCATCGTGGATTATTGCTTATAACTAATACAAGTAACCAGTAAAAGTATCACCTTTCCACTTAACTTTCACTTTCGTTTCTCTCCCATAAGCTTGAATAATGCAGCTGTTCTGCCTACCGTTCGGTTTATAGTTTATGCTTACATGTATTGGTTGTATCCCCAGAACCTACCCACCTGTCCAGGAGATTTATTTCGTAGTTGTTCAAAGAAAGTAAAGTGCCTCCGTTCGAGTTCTTCAAAGCTTAAGAAAAGGCGTATTCAATGTCCAAAACCAAGAACCAACTAACCTGATCACCCGTATTCCTGGCTCTCTTCTCAATCACAGTGTGGAGCCCCCTGCCCTATTCTCAGTGAACTACTACACCAGACGCACAACAATGAGGTAGAAGATTACCGACTCTATCATAAAGTAGGCTGCTCACCATATGGCACCAGCAGACAGACACCATGGAACAGAAATGACGTAATAAGCACCGCCCTCTTGTTCTCTCGGAACGTGGAAGCGATGGCAACACAGCTAAATGAACACGTGACTCGAGTTTTATGCAGTGAATGCTATAACTAGATGACAAAGTCGCGCTGTTAGCGGACGCCGACGTCCACCATGTTGCCGGGGGAGCCGCTCTTCGTTACCTACATGCTGCCGTACGGCAAGATCGCAGGCACAGAGCTCGGAAAAAAAGACTATAATGGCAACACCTCCTTTTGAGGCCAGTAAAGCGCGCCGCCATGTTTTGGATGGCAAAATGCACTGCCTCAGGGACTTGGTGATGGGCTGCATGCTTTTTTTTCACAGCTGTCATGCACAAAAACAAGTCGCATGCAGTCTGCATTTCTGCTCTCATGGACCCATCGGGACCAGAGAGCACTCCTAGCACCGCATCATTTGTTTTGTGCGCTAAAAACAACAACAAAGACATTATCTATTTTCGTTCACTGCTGGCACTGTTCCTATCTGCAGACCGAGCCATATCTCTCAACTTCTTGTCCCCAAAATCAAGGGTGTAAGCAGGCATACTCACTGTACACATTTGTGTACATTTTTTTATCTGTCCAAAACCATATTTGTTACCATTATCATTTTAATGTGGAGCATTATAGTTGGTGTAGACTACGGAGTAGTGTCTGTATCTGATTAAACGACTATTGCTTATGACATAAATATGCGTACAACCTGTTTAGAGATTAGATGAGTCACCTGTTGTAATGGGATTGGGATGGGGGTGCAGCAGTAGTTGGAGAGGATGTGTACATTTGTTAAATGGGGGGAGGGGGCAGCAGCTGAAGAGAGGACCGTGTATGTACAATACAGACATTTCTAGCTACACCTCTGCCCCAAATGTGGATCATTGCCTCTCAAAATGTGGAACAAGTGGGCAATATGTGGAACACAATCAAATCTAAGAGGCTCAGAACACTGTTAAATAAAATGTGTGCCTTTATATTTAGAACGTTTGTTATTAAGTGAATAATATAAGTTTTTCCATCATTTACTATGGATTTTTGCTTTAATATCGTTAACACTGAATGTGGGACAAGTCCTCAAAATGTGGAAAAGGGAGCGTTTATGAAGTAAAATGAGGAACTGTTCCTCGTAATGTGGGACAGTTGAGAGGTATGGACCGAGCTGGGAGCACAAAGCAAGCCCTACTGCCAATGTGAGTGTGCTGAGCTGCGGGGTTAGGATGATTGAGCTGATCCCATGCACACTGTCTCCATTGGAGGCATGACCCCTATTTTTACCCCCAGCCCTCTCCCCAAATGAAAATCGGCTATAAGAAACGCACTCTAATTGAACCAAAGGTGAATAAATTGGAAATGTGTTTGTAGGAGGTGTAACTCTTTACTAATATTCAATGGAGAATGGTGTCCCAAGGAGGTGGAACTCAGTTCCTGCCCAATTTAACCCAGGGAGGGGGTTACGGCTAGTCTGTGAACAGGATGGGCAGTATGAGGTGACAGTCCAGCTGTACGGAGGGTTATTGCTTTTTGGGGATGCAGTGAGCCAGGCAGGTTGCTTTGGTTAGGAGAGTGATTGGCTGGGGTGGTTGTAACTGTGTGCAGAGTGGTTGGCATGAAGTGGGACGCTTGGCCGTGGGTCGCTGGAATATGTGGGCTGAAGTGGGGAGCATCAAGATGCAGAGAGGATCCAGGGCCTTTGGTGTGGTCCAGGGAGAGTGTTGAGCTTTGTAACGGCTGATTTGGAGGAGGAGGTTTGATCCAGTTGCAGGGATGGTGGATGGGTATTCTCCAGCTGCAGAGAGATTGTCAACAGGGTGACTGGTCCGCAGGTGTTAAAGGTGGTCTGTGGTTGGTATTCCAGCTGTTCGGTGAGGTTGGACAGCTGGTCTGTGGACAGAAGGGGTGGTATAGGGTGAGAATCCAGCTGTACAGAGGGTTGTTGGTTGTGAGGGATGCAGGTTGGGGTGGGCTGTAGCTGGCAAGGAAGGGTGCTTAGTTTAGTATAGAGTGGCCAGCTGTGGGGGGGGTTCTAGCTGTTTGCAGTGTGGTTGGCATGGTATTGGAGGCTTGTCCGTGGGTGGGTATGTGGTCTGGAGTAGGAGGCATCAAGACCTGGGGCTGCGGTGTGGTCCAGAGAGGGTGATCAGCTTTGTAAAGGCTGGTTTGCGGGAGGATGTTTGGTCCAGTTGCAGGGTTGGTGGAGGGGTGTGCTCCAGCTGCAGGGAGATTGTCAACAGGGTGGCTGGTCTGCAGGTGTTAAGGGTGGTCTGTGGGGACTCATCACCTATTGGAGTAGAGGCTGGTCTGGGGCTAGAGGGTGATATAGTGCATGCACATTTGTACCTGTAGTGCCCTCAATCCCCCACATGCACTGCCATCACTATGCAGTGCACGGTGAACTATCATTACAGTGTGGTGCCACATGCACTGGCACCACTGTGAAATACCAATCACAGTGCCTACACTGTGTGTCGCCATGTGCATTGCCGACTATATGCTGTGTCACGTGCATTGCCAACACCACCCAGTGCCACTGTTACCACCCAGAACCATGGATATTGACATCACTGCCACATGCACTCCTAACACCACAGTGCCACATGCACTGCTGCAGCTTCACTGTTCCACAAACACTCACCATTGCACTGTTCAATATAATGGGATGTGGACTGATCTAGGGTCAGTACTCAGCTTTGGGAAGGCTGGTCCTGGCTCTGGAAGGGTGGTCCAGCTACAGGGAGGGTGGGGGTGTTGCAGCTACTTATCGGAGGTTGGTCTGGGGACTGGAAGAGTGGCCTAGCTGCAGGGGGTGAGGCTAGTCCATAGTGGGAAATGGTGGTTTTGGTGGATCCAGCTCCAGGGAGGGTGATCATCTGTGATGAGAGGCTGATATGGGGATGGGAGGGGTGGTCTAGCTCCTTGGAGGGTGCTGAAGGTTGGAGGGACTGCTCTGTGGTTGGGAAAGGTCTAGCCGGAGGTAGGGTTGTCTGCTGGGGGATGCTGGTGAGGAGCATGCAAGGATGGTCCAGCTGGAGGGGGGGGGCAGTCCAGAGGATGGAAGGAAGGTTCAGATGCAGGTTGGGATAGGGAGCTGGTACAGGGCCTAGGCCGGGTCCAGCTGTAGGAACTGTGGCTGACTGGGGTTGGGGGGGGCTAGTTTCTATGCTTGGTTGGGCTGCTATAGAGGCATTCGCCTGCAGGGCGGGGGATAGTCTTGGGGGTGTAATCCAGCTCCATGGCGGTTGCGTGGTATGGGGCAGGATGCTGGTCGAGAGGTAGCAACGCAGGGAGGTTGGTAAGCTGGGGGAAGAGGCTGGGCTGTGGGGTGGTGTACCTCCAGGGAGGTTGCCCAACTTGGGGAAGGCTGGGCGGGTTTCCAGCTGCATGGAGGATGGTTAGCTGGAGAGGGAGGCCTGGTCCGTTTCCTGGAAGGGTGATCCAGTGGTGGGGAGAGTGGTCAGCTATGTGGTGTTGTGGTTTATCTGGGCACCAATGATGGTGGCTGTGGTGGTTGGACCAGACATTTTTTAGTATATAATGGTAAACTCTTGACTCCTCAGGAGAACTACTGACTGTCAGTAGACCTGATGGTCATAGTTCATCCATCAAGGTCAATATTTTCTCTTTTTTTTATTTACAATTTCTGTGTTTTTTTTGCTCTATTTTCTCCCCTGTTCCCCGGAGCCCTAGGTCATGGGTGTCGTGCATGCGTGCTCCATGCACGTACGCCCCATGAAGTTGACTCAGTCCCTTCTGCCCCTTCCTCTGGCTATTGCTGGAGCTCCCTCAGGTCGCTGCTGCCATCCTTCCTCCGTCGGGTGGTGGCCAGTGGCTCAGGTGCCCCCAGTCCCTCCCAGGAAGAGAGAGCTGCCTTGCAGCAGCTCAGTCTCGCTCCTTGCCCTCCCCGGCCGACCTCTGACAGCACAGGCTTGTTCCTGAACCGGGGTCACAGGAATAGCATGAAGTGTGGCATCCAGTGCCTCAATCCTCAGCACCAACTGGCTGGCTGTAGTTGACTCATTATAGTTGTGGTGTGTGGGAGCACCAGGGAATGATTAAGTACAGGGACTGCGATCGGAGGGTGAGCTCAGGGGTTAGCAGAAGTTTAATGTTTGTTGTAATAGGTTGTGGGCCTGGTTCCAGAGTCTTACAATTTTAGGACACATTCACAGAATGGGTATAAGGTCACCAGATTGGTTTCCACATCTCCAACAGGCATCCAAGTCTATTAGCTTGGCAGACTGAAGTAATGCCAGTGTTCTGTACCACCAGTGGAGTATCTTGTTTTGGATAAGCCTTCTACAAGTGTGTCTCACCGGTTTATGTGAGGCTACCAGTGATGAAAGTGAACAGGAACACACAGGAACTCAGTTCCTGTACCTTTTTTGCAGTAGGAACAGAGTTCCTGTACTATTTTCCACTGACACTGTAACAGAAATTCTTAAACCAGCAACATAATGACAGTTTCTGGACCTTTGACCAGGAATCAGGGTTTCCATAATAACATTTGACCTGTACAACAATGCTATTTGCCTAGAAATACTTCAGCATCTATAACTGAATCTATTAGTGTCTAAACAGATAGATGTGTCATGACACAGCTATTCTTCAGATTGAGGATCTTCTTTCTGCATTTTGTATTTGCCAGTGCCGGAGTTCCTGTACTTCTTGTCTACCACTTGCACCACTGGAGACTACCCAGCATGCTTCCCATTCCTCTTCTGAGATCTCCCGACCTATGGATTGTTCCCACTTTTCTTTGCTTTTATGGACTGGTCTGGGATATTGTCCCTGAGTAATGAATACAGTATTACTTGCTCTACCCTTGGTCTTCACTAATAGGTTTGGTAGCGAGTGGACAAATGTAGAATTCTGCATTACTTGTAAGCTCTTAAACATGGGCGCTGTAGTCTCTCTGATTTGTAGGTATCTCAAAAAATCATCTTTTTTCAGGCCGTACCTATTTTGGAACCCCAGAAATTAATCCATTACCCCTGTATTTGGCATCGACAAGTCCTTTATACTTTTCCCCCTCCCATGCCCTCCAAATATAAAGCTCGAACCCTGAGGACCTCTGGGCGGACTCTGCTAGAAACCCCCAGGGTCAGGACCTCCGCAGGCCAAAAATCCTTCTCTGCCACTGCCCCCTACCTGTGGAACAAACTTCCTCCAGTGGTACAGGAAGCCCCCTCTCTCATGAACTTCCATACCAGGCTCAAGGCGCATCTACTGGAGGCAAGTAATCCCCCACACAGATTACTCCATTCACCTTACCTGCTCAAACTTCATACCTGACGCAGCACTTTCCTTATCTCAGCAACTCACCGATGTGCTTGACTTGTGCCAAACCATTATGGATAGAATGCCATTACTGCTCTGAATTAATGACAACAACTGTAACTTTTGTACCTGTATGTATGTTTATACTTGTTTAATGCCTGTATCACTTGATGTAATGTCTCTCCAGGTCGCCCCTGAAAAAGGGACCTCCGCGGCTCAGTAGGCCTACCTGGTCACCAAAATTTAATAAATAAATAAATAAAATAAATAGTGGACTGTTTTTCCATCTATCTTTACGTTATTATCCCCCCAAAGTGGGTTGTACTTGGGGTGTGATAAGTGAATTTTTATCAGTTTCCCTAACTTTTTCCACATATCTCTAGAGGTGCTTATAATGTGAAGGGGGGGAGGGTTTGATTAGTGCCCCCATATATATGTGATTGGGATGTGCCCCCCCCCATTAAGGAGGATTCTATAGTGGCCCATAATGGTGATGCCATCTCTGGATCAGGGAGCTTTCTTAGAGTTTGTGTGGCTCTATATGCTAAATGATACCCTTTTACCCAGGGCAGGCCCCATCCCCCCTTTTGTTCAGTGGGCTCTAAATTTAATTCTGATGTATCTGGGTTGCTTCCCTTCTCAGATATAGCTCCACATAATTTTATCAATGTGTGTGAACCATGTCTCGTATTAACTGAGGTATATGCAATATTAAATATAGTATCTTTGGAGTGATCATTTTTAGGGCTTCTACCTTCCCCACTAGTGAGAGCTGTAGGGGCTTCCACCTCTCTAGGTCTGTTTTAATCCTTGCAAATAGCGATTCAGAGTTTGTATTTATGATGTGGGATAATTCTGACAGTATTTTAATACCCAGATATATAATTCAATTTGGTGCTCATCTAAGATTTATGGTGGTGAAGATGAACTCTACTCACAATTTATTGAGAGGCAAGACCTCCATCTTGGTTTGATTGACCTTCAGTCCTGATAGGTTAGTGAATGCTTCTAACAGCATAAGAAGTGATTTTACTGAATTGTGTGCATCCAGAAGCATGATCAGCAAATCATCCACATTCATCAGGGATCTTATCTGTGTGTCACCCACCTTAACCCCCAGTATGGACTGGTGTCTGTGGACTGCTTCTGCCAGAGAGTCAAGGGCCAGAACAAACAGAAGGGGTGACAGCGGCATCCCTGCCTGGTGCCTCTACCCAAGGCAAAGGGTGAGGAAAGGTGCTATTTGTTAGAGTTTGTACTATTGGGTTGGAATGAGGAGGAAGGTGGAGGGTTGTTTGTTTTTAATTCCTTTAAAGAGAACCTTTCATGGTCTGTTACAGAACCCCACCCCACCCCATGCCTCAATGGAGCCTTACCTGGCTCCGAGTCCAATGGTATTGAAAAAAATAAATCTATAGCCGTTATTTTCAGAAGTGAAGGGATCATACTTTTGCTCTGAGAAGCCGAGCAGCCTATCCCTTCCACATCTCAGTTTAGAGACATGCCCCCATGCTGTCCATATTTTGACATCATAATGTGCTTGCATGGGGGACATGCTCCAAACTGAGCTGCTGCTTGGCTTCTCAGAGCAACAATACAGTCCCTTCCCTCTTGAAAATGGCAGCATATAAAAATGTTTTTTTTTTTTTTTTTTAAATACTGTCAAACTCGGAGCCAAGTAAGGCTCCTTTGTCACTGTAAGCACGCACACCACGAAAGGTGCTCTTTAAATCTGTATATCACAGAACATAATGAGGTACTCAGCTTGTAATCAGAACTACCACTTTCACAGTAAGTCAGATAGTTCCCATGAGATAAAAGGACCAAAAGAAAAAACATGTATTGCAGAATAGGATTAGGCCCTTTGCTCTTATGGAAACTAGCACATCCACATTGGGTCAGATTGCTCCAATGAGAAGAACACAAAACAGGAAAAGACATACATTTTAGAACAAAATTAGATCCTTTTCTCATATGGAAACTAGCACTTTTACTTTGGGTCACATCTAGTCCCATAATCTGTCTAGTCTTTTCATTCTATGGAAAATGGCTCTCTCTACACAAGCCAGCTAGTTCCTATTATGGTGAAAGGACCCTGCAGTCCCCTTGTGGTCAGGTCCTTTCATTTCACTGCTTTTAGTCAACATGACGTGAAATTACTAGTTCCCATGTTTTGGTCCTTTCTGGTCATTTGAACTATCAGACTTTTTCTAAAAGTGTTAGTTCCAGTAAAAGGACCATACCCTGTTCTGCAATGTATTTATACTTTTCTCACGTAAGAACAACCCAGACTACTGTAAAAATGCTAGTTTCCATAAGAGCAAAGTGCCTCATTCTGTTCTGCAATATACTGTACAAGTCTTTTTCTGTTGGTCTTTTCCTTATTATGGATGTCAAGAGCCAGAAGAATACTACTGGCATCTGCATGTTTCAGGCGACATGCTCAGTCTCCACGACATTTTTAATTAATTGCATAATTTCTGGAAGAGCATGTGGCACACTGCAGTTACAGCAGTGCAGCGACAGTAGTTAATGTGGCACAGTAACAGCAGTACTCATGGCACAGTGCAGTTTTGGCAGCATGTGTTTCACAGTGCAATGTCAGCCATACACATAAAACAGTTTGGTGAAAGTCATATACATGGCACAGTACAGAAATGGCGGTGCACGTGGCACTAGTGTCGCTGCACTGCACTATGTGTTCTGCCGACACTGCTTGGTGCCATGCACAGTGCAGACACCGTACTGTGCCGCATGCAATGCCAGTACAGCACTGTGCCATGTGCACTGCTGACAACTTGCTGTGCCATGTGTGGCTGCTCCCTGTTTCCATCTTTCGGATGAGATGTTAAACCGAGGTCCCATCTGCCTGTTCTGGTGGCAGTTCAAGTGGATGTTAAAGATCCCATGGCACTTCTCAAAACGAGTAAGGGAATTTGTTTATTAAGCAAAATCAGACAAGCAGAAAGTACAATCATATGAATAACCATACAGAAAAAAATAAAACCAGAAAAAAATAACAGTACAAATGAGTTACATGGAGTGCCTTCCGGTTCTCCGGTGTAACTTCCTTGTCCAGTCTCATGTACATGGTTTTCACCATGACCTGCGGAGATTAGCAGTCCCTCTGAATCTTCCATTGACTGGGTTTGCCGTTTTTCCAAATTATCTACCATTTGGGCCAAGTCAGGATAAAATTTGCTTGGAGTGGAGATGAAGAGGGTTGGCACCTGTGGTCTTGACTCAGGGCACCTGCCACAATTATCCTGTCTGACACTTGACTGACCTAGACTATTTGACCTCGGTCTATAAAGGCTGTGTGCTCATTAAAATCTAAGGTCCCCTTATCAGTATGATTATGTATCAGTGGACAATGAATCTTTCCTAGTTCCCCAAATATTTTTACATGTACTTTGAATCCATCTGTTAACTGGTGTCTGGGACAATCATATATTTTACACCAATGTTTTCTCCCAGAATCCATGAGGCACCATCCCAGATATTTATGTAACAGTTCTGTACATGTACTGTAAAATCTGTACAATTTAATATGTGGATGTAACCTAGAACTGTTACCTTAAGTGTACCAGCGTGACCAAGGAAGCAGAAATCTAAACCAGATTTACTTTTAAGGTTATCCTGTTCTAAACTCATTGCACTAAGTTTTATAATATTAAATTGAGAAGGAATACCAAAGTCAGGATTCATGATTAAAAATGTTTATTTTTGATATGGATGTTTAAAGTTTACAAGGCAGTTTTGGCATTATCATGAACAAAAGTTCTCATTCAAAATACAGTTAGAATTTTGTCTGAACAGCAATGCAAAAGCAGAAAATAATGTCTTCTTCACAGACCAAAAAAGTCACAATAAAAGAAATAAAAACAATTGCCAGGCAAATAGTCAACCTTAGGTCCTATGTCTAAGGTGGAGGTGCCAACTCACCAACCAGTACCAGATGTTCCTACAGAGTTCTGAGAGCTGAGGTGACTCTTGGTTCCCCCTCTGAGATTCCTACCTTGCCTTGGATTTTTGGGCACTTAAGTACTCTTGCTAAGGCAGGGATGTAGGAGGAAGGCTGGTGTATCTTGGCGAGTTTGACCAATTGATTGATGATGGCAGGCTGTTGTTAACCCTAAAGATAGCCACCTTATATAGGGATGTTATAGGAACTTATCTGGGCTGATACCTTGGCCCAATGTCATATGCTTATCATTAAAATAGGCTAGCTATTTTGCCATGTCTTCTAAAATAACCGAGCATATAAAAAGCCACACTGCACTCTATCTTCAAGAATATCAGACAAGATAAAGAGCAACATTAGTCAGTCATATCTCTTGTGGGACAGGGTTGACTGCCCATAACTACTCAGGTGGCCGGTCATGACTGTTGACATAACAGGGTTGACTGCCTGTTGTGGTTGGTTTTACTGGCAGGACAAAGTCGACCCCCAGCTAACCTCTTATGGTTAAACTAAATAGTTGAAAGTATATCGCCTGTGGTTACCAGTGGAAAGTATCCAACAGATGTTAGAAATCTGAGAGGGTCACACTCATTGTGCATTATTTTTGTCAAGTCAGAGAGATTAAAAAGTGTATTCTCTATAATTAATTCTGTCTAAAGTTGATAGTGGAGACAAAAAGTTAGCACTTAGGTTTCAAGCTTACAGAATCAATTTAACAGGTCATAAATTGTTAACCAATAAGCAGAAAATCAAACACATCTAAATTTATTAGTAAGTATCAGGTTACAAATTGTTAATCTGCTAATACAGAATCATACCTATTTAAAACTATTACTGATCAAGCAAGTTAGAAAAATAACAAACTAATGCCCAAGCACTTTGTCCTGGCCAAAACCAGGTTCTTAAAACCTGGAGAGTGGAATGTTTGTAGTAATCCAATCAGCCACCATGCTTTCTTGTTCTAGAGGCATTTCTTCTTTTACAGAGGACAACGGGGCAGGCAGAGCTGGTGGATTAAGTAACCTTAGGTAATCCCCCAACCATGGGGCATTAGGGTCAGGCAAATTTAGTGAGGCAGGTTCATGTAGTGGCCCAGGCACGGCCAGTGCTGGCCATGGATAAGCTTGAAGTGGCTGGCCTTGTAATAGAGTATACCTATTTGGTGGAAAAGTTAGAATAAATGGAGCGGGTGGATTTGTCAGCAAAGACAGACCCGATGGGGTCTGCAAAATGGGATTACATGTAGAGCACAAAAGGGAAATCATCCCAATTAATACAAAGGAAACAAGAGCTCCATAAATCAATACAAACGAGAAAAGAAGTGAAGAAAGAAAAAAAAATCAAACAACTGGCAAAATACCCCAAAATGTGCACCGCTCATGTAACTGGAACATCCATATCCATAATCCATGGAAGATTTCTCAAATTTTGTTGCAAAATCTGCTTCCTATACACTTTAGACTCTGAAAAATAGATTTAAGCTTTCGTAATCTTTTGTAACAATTCGATATGTGACAGTTGTTTTTGCTGTAGGGTAAAAAGACATCTATTATTCCAAAGAAACCATTTAAAGACAGCAAAAATAGTACTCTTATCCCGCTTTCTCAAGAAGGAGAATACACCCCATAAATAAGGTTTGCATAAGAGAGTTTGGCAAACATAGGAGCTTCCCACATAATAGATACATAATTCCAAAATGAGACGATATAAGAACACGTGAAAAACAAATGTGACATGTCTTCCAGAACTTGTATGTAGCCTGGCCTAAAGCAAATCCTTTCTGTCACCTGTTTGTGTTTCTTATTATCTTTGACATTCAATTTCTCATGGCAACAAAGCCAGCGTATATGTTTTAATTTCGGAATAATGCGAGGTTCTTTAATCGGGGCTTGTAGGGACAATAAATGAGATGAAGGACATTTCAGAAATGTCACTGGTTCCGTGAAATGGAGATCAATAATTTGGGCATCAATCTGTTTCTTCATAAGATATTGGAGCATTTTCCCATTGACTTCCCAAATTTTTAATTTCACAAAAATCTCCCTAAGGTAACAAATGGCAGTAAGTCATAATTTAGCAACCTTAAGAGTTCCGGTGTCCTAGTCCTTAAACCAAACAGAAAATGAGGAAATGAAAAAAATCTGACCAGATTTTGCCAATGTGATGCAAAAGGGGGTATAAATTAATAAAAAGAAATTGACAATGTAAAAGCACCACTGGGTTGATCATATTAAGAGCTCCCTTGTCAACCGGTAAATATATAATATTTCTTTTCAGTGGATTGAGGCAGCTGCCCCAAACCGCCTGAAAGAAAATGCTCAATAACTTCGTTTCCCTGGATTTTGGTGGAGGAAAGACGTGGCTGATAAAAATAAAGTGAGGTAACAAAAACGTTTTAATTAAGTACACTCGTTTATATTTACACAAAGTCCATTTATGCCAGTGCTGAACCATCTCTTTTCCCTTAGAAAGTCTACAGTCCCAATTATGTACATCTTGCGCAGCCACACCAAACTCAATACCCAGTATCTTGATAGGGGTATCTGTTATTCTGATGCCGATTAGATCATGTCTAAGTAAGTCATGTGTCCCCAATTCGGAACCAAGACATTTGTCTTTATTAAGAGAAGCCCCAGAGAGGACACCAAAATTCTGGCAGTGCCGAACTGCCCATTCTGCAGTTGTGGCAGAGGGTGCCAGAATGCAGACATCATCTGCATATGCCATGGCAGAAAAGGGAACAGTACCGGATAGGGATCAAATCAGAGGTATATTGGTATTAAGAATCTGAAGTAAGGGGTCAAGCCTAAAAACATACAGGAGGGGGCTGATGGGGCAGCCTTGCCAGACTCCTTTCTTTAAAGGGATGAGCGGCCCATAGTATCCGTTAACATAAGGGGTAATGGTAGCAGTTCTATACAAGGTTTGAAGCCAATAGATAAACAAGTCCAGGATGCATAGCAAAAAAGGGAGGTAATACAGGCAAAAGCAAAAAAGGCACTCCAGATAGCAGAAGGGATAAAAGGGAGGGATAAGGTTTTCTTCCGATACATCAAAGAAAAAGAGACAAGAAGGATGGCATAGTTAGGCTGAAGAATGGGGATTGCATAGAGGTGGAAGATGGAGCAAAAGCAGAGATATTAAACAACTACTTCTGCTCTGCCTTTACCAAAGCAAAAAAGGGCCCAATACCGCACAGTGCAAGGAGAGGGAAGGAGGCAAGCGAGGATTCATTGGGGACCATAAGCACAGAGCGGGTGAGGGAGGGGCTCACAAATTTGAAGGTAAAAAAATCTTCAGGGCCTGATGGAATACACTGTAAACAAAAATGGTATGGTGGGTAATGGATCTATATTCTTATAGGAACATCTGTAGCCTCCCCTGAAAGAGGAAATGTAAACAATATAAGTCAAAGAAGACGGGAGGCCCTTGAAGAATTCTCAAACGAGTTCTCTGTGTTGTAATTTCTTTTTATTCTGGATAAACCCCTACGTTTCACCCACAAAATGGGCCTGTTCACGGGGATAATTTTTGAATATTATGTTCTGAATTTTTCTGCAAATTAATACAAATATATTTTAATACATTATTATTCATACAGTTACAAAATGCTAAATAAGGTAACTTCAAAACATAATGTAATTCTCTTTATCTTTCCATACCTTAGTAAAAATACAGACTTTGTTCACTTGAAATACTGTGATATTCAAAAACTGAATGAAGTTTGCTTGCTTCTCAAGTTTCTGTAACACATATAAAACAGTAGACTAAATGTATGAAGCAGTCATTATGGCAGTAACTTATGTATTGGTCATAGACCTTATACCACTTTGTATCTAAAAGTATTTTACATACCTCTAACATATATTATGTAGGAACAGCCAAAATGTGGATTTTAAGGTGCTATATAATTTCTATAAAAATTAAAAAAGTTTATAATGTTTAGAATGAATTCCTTCAATTTAAAGTAACAATCTATACTAGTTCATAACAAAAATTTTGTTGTTTTACCAAAACTGTGCATACCTAAATCCATATGTTATATCTGATGTGTAAAAAATGTTCAAAAACACTAATCAGCTTTCTGTGAAGAAAGAACCACAATAACATCATTTGTTAAACTTCATTTGAAAGTATTTCTTTAAAAATGTTGTCTATATTCCAAAGAAGCTCTTTTTACTTACTGAATGCTGTTGTAGTTGCAATTTTTGGAAAAAGTGCAGTTTTCCAAACCACAAAGATGGCTGCTTATGTTTGTTACAGCCTTCTTTGTTACTTATGTACGTCTTGTGCCTGCTTTGCTGAAATCCCGTGAGAGGGACGTCATGGCGTGATGACGTCCCAATCACGCTAACCGCGACACGCGCTGATGATCGCCACCATATCGCTTATCACAAGATAACTGACTACAATAGTCCATTAGCTGGCTCATTCCTAGAGCCATGGATCATACAGCTAAAATCCACATTTTGGCTGTTCCTACATAATATATGTTAGAGGTATGTAAAATACTTTTAGATACAAAGTAGTATAAGGTCTATGACCAATACATAAGTTACTGCCATAATGACTGCTTCATACATTTAGTCTACTGTTTTATATGTGTTACAGAAACTTGAGAAGCAAGCAAACTTCATTCAGTTTTTTGAATATCACAGTATTTCAAGTGAACAAAGTCTGTATTTTTTACTAAGGTATGGGAAAGATAAAGAGAATTACATTATGTTTTGAAGTTACCTTATTTAGCATTTTGTAACTGTATGAATAATAATGTATTAAAATATATTTGTATTAATTTGCAGAAAAATTCAGAACATAATATTCAAAAATTATCCCCGTGAACAAGCCCATTTTGTGGGTGAAACGTAGGGGTTTATCCAGAATAAAAAGAAATTACAACACAGAGAACTCGTTTGAGAATTCTTCAAGGGCCTCCCGTCTTCTTTGACTTATCCTGATGGAATACACCCCAGGATACTAAAAGAGATGGCAGAAGAGCTAGCTGGCCAACTAACAACACTTTTCAATAAATCCCTTGACACGGGGGCGGTACCGGGGGAATGGAAAACAGCACATGTGCCAATCCACAAGAGTGACCCTAAGGAGGACCCTGGTAACAACAGGCCAGTCAGCCTGACCTCGATTGTGTGCATACTGATGGAGATGATATTGAAAAAGGGCTTGGTCAAGTTCCTAGAGGAAAATGGCCTGCAGGATAACAAATAGCATGGATTCATGGCAGGCAGGTCATGTCAAATGAACTTGATTGAGTTATTTTACTGGATCACCCGGACAGTGGACATAGGCCAGGCAGTGGATATTATATATCTGGACTTTAGCAAGGCCTTTGACTTTGTGCCACAGAAAAGGCTGATCATGAAGCTGAAGGACTTAGGGGTGGGAGAAAGGTTAGTTAGATGGGTCGACAACTGGCTGAACGGCAGGACACAGAGGGTGGTCATAGGGGAAGAGTGTTCCAGTAAAGGGAAGTCACCAGCAGGGTTCTACAGGGGTCGTTGCTGGGGCCGGTGCTGTTTAATGTCCTTATTAGGGACATAGGGGATGGCATTCAGGGGCAAATGTGCATGTTCGTGGATGACACAAAACTCTTCGGGAGGGTGGACACTCAGGAAGGGATAAAGGAGATGAGGGAGGACCTAGCCAAGCTGGAAAGATGGGCAGGGATATGGCAGCTTGGGTTCAACACCAAAATGTGCAAAGTGATGCACATGGGGCAAGGAACCCGAGAACAGAGTACTACACTGGAAAAGTCCAGGTTACACCATAGAAGGAGGAAAAAGACTTGGGGGTGATAATTTCTAGTGACCTGAAGCACTCGACTCAATGCAAAAAGGCTGTAGCTAAGGCTAATAGGATGTTAAAGTGTATTGCTAGGGGGAGCAGAGAACAGGCAGAGACACCAGGAGGAAGGAGCTGCTGTTAATTATAACTAAACTTCTCTACTGGGAATAACGAACTAGAACTCTACTACTGAGACCTTCAATTTAGGGTAAAAACAAACAAACAAACAAAAAAGTTAATGTGTTTGTCTGAGTTGGCTGAAGTAAGTGTTATCTGTGCAGTTATCTAGGTGTTTGTCTCATGTAGCTGAAGAAACTTATCTGTGTCATTAGCTAAGTGTAGAAACACTTGTAAAGTAGGGGCTTAGCTAGAAGAAAGTCAGGTTAAAGCCAGATTTAAACACTGCCCTAGATAGCTTCTGCCAGAGAACAGGAAGAGACACCAGGAGGAAGGAGCTGCTGTTATTATAACTAAACTTCTCTACTGGGACTATATTGCCCTCCTTCCCTCCCCACTACCCTAAACCAGTTCTAGTTTTATAGGCACAGGATTTGACTGACAACAGGAACTTCCTGTTTGGGAGCAGTAAGTCAGTGATCACAGAGCCACTAAAGTCTCACCATCCTAGAAGGAAGAGTAGCTCTCCATCCCCCCAGCTGCTGGTGGTCTGACTTTGAGCAAGAAAGGAGACTACTGAGAAATATAGGAACTTCTTGTATCAGAACAGGAAGCTCAGGAGCTTAAAGGGCACAGAGGCAGTAAGTAGGGAGAAAAAAAAAAACAGAGGAAAGAGTAAGTATTCCATACAACAGTTAAGGGGCCAGAAATAAAACATGATACGAGTGGTGCAATGCAGTGGCTATGGAGCAGCAGTCTTCCGGGAGACGTTATGGAGGATGCAGTGTTGTCCCATCTGCAGGCACCTCTCTGGGCTGAGGGAGGAGGTTGCTCATCTCCAGGCTGAGTTGGCCTGGATTTGTGGGACCTCCTCTCCCACCCAGGGACCTCCAGTGCCACTGCCATTGCCTCAGAGGTTGCCAAGAAAGAGAAGCGGTTGGACCACAGTGGGCTCAGGGAGGGTGAGGGTGGTGGAACAGAGGCGCACCCCTCCAGTTGTGCCTCTCCACAATTCATATGCCATTCTGGCAAAGTGTGGTTCCTCTATGGAGGCACCCACAGTGGAGACCAAGGAGGATGCTGGGAACCTCCACAAAGGAGACCCACAGGAGAGTGGCATTAGACCCCACAGGGGAAGGAAACAACTCCTGGTGGGGGACTCCATTGTTAGGAAGGTAGAATTAGGGGAAGAAGGGGAAAGGGAGGTAAGGTGCCTGCCTGGTGCCATGGCTTGGAGGGACAGGGAGCGAATCCTCAGAATCGCTGGAGCAGTTGCACAGGGAAGGGGGCTGGATGTCATTGTCCACCTAGGGACAAATGACCTGGCTAAGAAAGGGATCAGAGCAGTGCAGGAAGAGTTTGTCGAGTTGGGGAGGGGCCTTAAACAAGTAGCACGCACGGTAACCTTCTTGAAGGTGCTGCCTGTCTATGGCATGGGTGAGGCTAGGGTGCTCCACACCATGGAATTCAATCAGTGGTTGAAAAACTAGTGCAGAGCTCAGGGATTTGGCTTCATTGGGGACTGGGGGTCCACCTGGAGGGATGCAGGCCTATACTGGCGTGATGGTCTGCATCTGTCAATGAAGGGAACCAGGATCCTAGGTGATAGGTTTAAATGCTTCATTGGCAAGCATTTAAACTAGCCAAGGGGGGAGACACTGGAAAGGAGCAGGGAAATTGTAGCCCCCCCAAAAGATCAGGGTAGTAAGTGAGGTAAACACCAAGATAGAGATGTCGATAGGGAGAAGGGCAGGGGTAAATGGAGAAAATGACAAACACAATAAGGACAGGGATGGGGCAAAAAGGGGTAAGGCCATCAAGAAATGGAGGGTAATGAGTACCAATGTCCATAGTCTGGGCAACAAGCTCCCTGAACTGGTGGCCTTGATGGAAGAGGGATGCCTGGATATCATAGCAGTCACAGAAACATGGTACACAGAGAACCATGACTGGGATGTTAACATACCAGGGTATGCCTCTGACAGCTAGTTTTGGAACCCACTCGTGAGGGAGCAATCTTAGACCTCGTACTCTCAAATGGGGATGGTGAGAGGATCTCAGATCTAGAAGTGGGTAGCCATCTGGGAACAAGTGACCACCAAACAGTGTGGTTCACGATAAACTCAGCTACAGAGTCAAGCCATACAAAAGTGAGGGTTCTGAACTTCAGGAGGGCTGACTTTGGCAAGATGGGAGAGTGCCTTAGAAAAGCACTAGCAAATAGGCTAGGAGGAGGGGTGGAGCAACAATGGGGAAACATCAAAACTGCCATCACAGAGGCAACAAGCCTTTGTATGAAGCAAATAAATCAAAATGAAAGAAAAAGCCACTATGGTTCTCAAAAGAGGTGGCAGTAAAGGTTAGGGAGAAAAAGATAGCATTTAGGAAGTATAAGGAAACACAGAAGGAGAAGGACAGAGAACTGTACCAGTTAAGGCAGAAGGAAGCAGGGACGTAGTCAAAATAGCAAAGGCCCAAATTGAGGAAAAGATAGCCAACTCGGTTAAGAAGGGGGATAAAACCTTTTATAGCTACATCAGGGAGCGTAAAAAGACAAATGGAGGGGCAGTGAGGCTGAATAGAATGGACGGTTGGTAGGCAGTGAGGGACAGTGAAAAAGCAGGGATACTGAACAAATACTTCTGCTCAGTGTTCACTAAAGAGGAGGAGGGGTAGGTGCCTAATCCAATTAACAGAAGCACTCTGGATGGGGGGGGTCGATCCCAGTCCTTTCACAGAAAAAAGGGTTCTGAAAGAACTCCTAAAACTGAAGATGAACAAAGCAATGGGGCCTGATGGAATTCACCCCAGAATTCTAAAAGAATTAAGGAGAGAACTAGTGACACCACTGACTACCCTTTTTATCAAATCATGGGAGGATGGTATGGTACCTGAGGACTGGAGGAAGGCGGATGTGATACCCCTTCACAAAACTGGGAGCAAGACAGAGGCAGGAAACTACAGTACTGTCAGTTTGACCTCTGTGGTAGGGAAAGTGATGGAATCACTTCTGAAGGAAAGAATTGTTGAGTACCTAAAGGCCAGTGGGGCACAGGACCCAAGGCAGCATGGGTTCACAGCAGGAAGGTCATGTCAGACAAATCTAATTGATTTCTTTGACTGGGTTACAAAAGTAGTAGACCAGGGAGGGGCTGTGGACATGGCCTACCTAGACTTTAGCAAGGCATTTGACACAGTCCCACACAAAAGATTGATAGTCAAATTAACCAGCCTGGGAGTGGGTCCCAGGGTGGTAGCCTGGGTAAAACATTGGCTAGACAACAGGACACAGAAGGTAATTGTAAATGGAGTCCACTCTGAAGAAAGAGAGGTTACTAGTGGGGTACCGCAGGGTTCAGTACTGGGTCCAGTCCTTTTTAATGTCTTTATAAGTGACATTGCAGAGGGACTGGAAGGAAAAGTATGCCTCTTTGCAGATGACACAAAGATCTGCAATAGGGTTGATACACAAGGAGGCGTGGAAAGGATGAGAAGGGACTTGGCAAGGTTGGAGGAATGGTCAGAAGTATGGCAGCTTGGATTCAATGCAAAGAAGTGCAAAATAATGCACCTGGGAAACAAAAACCTAGGAGAACATTACACAATGGGATGGAGGTAGTAACAACAACAAAAATGGAAAGGGACCTGGGGGTAATCATATCAGATGACCTTAAGGTAAGCAAGCAATGTGAGAAGGCAGTAGAGAGGGCTGGGGGGATACTGGGATGTATAGGGAGAGGCATCACCAGTAGAAAACAGGAAGTTGTTATCTCCCTGTACAGACAGTTAGTGAGACCCCATCTGGAGTACTGTGTCCAGTTCTGGAGATCCCATCTCCGCAAGGACATAGACAGGATGGAGGCAGTCCAGAGGAGGGCAACTACAATGGTGCAGGGTCTGCAAGAGAAGCCATACGAGGAGAGACTAAAGGAGCTTAATATGTATACCCTTGATGAAAGGAGGAAGGGGGGCCATGATAGAAACTTTTAAGTACCTCAGTGGAATCAGCAAAGTAGAAGAGGGTAGCATCTTTCAGAAAAAGAGATGTGCAAGAACAAGGGGATACAATTTGAAGATGGGGGGGACAGCTCAGGGGCAATGTGAGGAAGTATTTTTTCACAGAGAGGGTGGTGGACGCATGGAATAGCCTTCCTGAGGAGGTTGTGGGGTCTAAAACTGTGGGAGAATTCAAGAATGCATGGGACAGACATAAGGCAATTCTTGTGGGGGTAGGAATAAATAGGCTGTTGGTTAACTAGGATCTGCAGCTTATCCTGTAGGTAGTGACATGGGCAGACTAGGTGGGCCAAGCAGTCCTTATCTGCCATCAAAGTCCATGTTTTTGTTAATTAGTTGTAGAAGGAGTGAGGTTATTCTGCCGCTGTACAGGTCATTAGTCATGAGACCTCACTTGGAGTACAGAGTAAGATATTGGCACCCACACCTGAAGGACATAAACATGTTGGAAAGGGTACAGAGGAGAGTGACTAAAATGATAACAGGACAGCGGGACAGATCATACGAAGAGAGGTTGGAAGACCTGGAGATGTACACTCTGAGAAGAGGAGGCGGGGGGGATATGATTGAGACATTCAAGTACTTGAGGGGAATTAACAGAGTCTATTCAGTAAGAGGGCCACCACCAGAGTGCACAGCCTTAAGCTGCGGGGGTTCAAGAGGAATGTAAGCACTCTTACAGAAAGAGTGGTGATGGCATGGAACGAGCTGCCACAGGAGGTGGTAGAGTCAAAGTCAGTGGGAGCCTAAAAAAGCCTAAGACAGACATAAAGGGATGTCAGGAGGCCTTGTAAGGAGAAAGACCAGAAGGGGGGGGGGGGTCACAGATGTAAAAGGAAAGTCAGAAATATTATTATTATGAGCAGACCTGATAGACCAAGAGATCTCCTTCTGCTGACCATTTTCTTATGTTCTTATACCTCTTCAAGGTAAGCCATAAGAAAGCATGATGGACAGAATCAAAGGCTCCTTGTTGGTCAAGGGAAAGAACATATCCGACCTGTCCCAATAAGTGTTTTCTCTCAAATAGCTCTCAGAGCAAAATAAGCTGATCTGTAAGGGATCGACCTGGGACAGCACATGATTGTGCAGGAGAGATAAGATAGGGAGCCATGGTAAGTAAACGAGTATTCAAAATGTTCATCAATAATTTAAAATCTATATTCAAAAGACTAATAGGTCTCCAAATGGCCAAGAAAAATTTATCTCCCTTCTTGTGCAAAAATCTCAACATGCCACCCGCCTGGTCTAATGGAATATTAGAGGAAGCTAACATAAAATTAAAAACTGTAGCCACTTCTGAGGAAATCTCAGCTCCTATAAGTTTATATAGTTCTGCAGTCAGGCCATCCTTCCCTGGGGCTTTCCCAACCTTAAGTAAAGAGCGGAAAAAACTTCAGCACTGGTAATGGGTAGTCATCGTTTCTCAAGTATAGGAACAGGACAATGTGGAACATCAAAAAAGTCAAAAAGTTGTGAGGAATGAACGCTATCAATAGGGACTTCAGAAAACAGATCCTGTACATAAGAGATGACTCCTTAAACACTCTATATGTCGTTTTAGTACCCTCTCCTTACAACTTAAAAAGGGACAAATATTTGGCAGGGTGCCTTGTGTACCAAATTCTTGCTGCCTTTGAAGGGATGTGATTTGTCTGTTGTGAAAGGATTTCATAGCATCTTTAACTGTTTTAATCTGTGACATAAAGTCATGTCTTGTGGCCTGAGCCAAGGACATGAGGTGCTGCAACTGTTTACGTTGTTGTAGATAAGTACAGCAATCATTATTCCGGAAGGCTTTCCCAAGGGATTTTAAAAGTTTTATTAAATCAACCTTCATGGCCATCCACCAGTGTACAGGATCCTCATACATAACATAAATCGAGTTCATACAAATAATAAAATAACGAATGTGTTGTATGACTTCAGAATGCAGAAGCACTGAAGAATTTAGTTTCCATAAACCAGGGCCTTGTGGATGGTATGTGTGTGTTCTAATTCTAAGAAGCAAAACGCAATGATCTGAATATTCAGCCATATTGACCTGTGCCATTTGTAAAGCGAAAGATTTATTTGTGACAAAAAAATCAGTCCGGGTTGCCTACACACCTTTGTGAAAGGTAGGATCTGCTCTAGATGTGAGAGAGAGAAATAAGTATCCTGTAAGCCAGCTGTCTGCAGAATAGTTTTATTTATTTTATTTTATTTATTTATTTACTGAAATGTTTCACCAGGATGGCACACTGAAAAACAAGTTGCTCATCTCACAGTGCGACCTGGGGGGAGGGGGTTACATAGGGTTGTGAAGGACGATCAGTTACAGTAGTATGTGGGTAGTACAAACAATGCAACTTTGTAGGATTATGCAACAGTTGGAACACAAGGTAATGTACAATAAACAGTAGTGAAACATTTTGTAAATTACAGTACATGTCCAAAATCGTATAAAAGAACATATAAACGTACGAAACAGTAATAATGCAACAGAACCATTATAGTGCATGAGTGTACCAGGAGCAGGCTCGAGGTAGTATGCAAGTGCTGTTGGAGTAAAAAGGATGCGATAGGTTGTGCACAAGGGTGACTCAAAAGGGCAGGTGGAGAAGAGAGGGGGAGCAGCAAGAACTGAATATGAGGAGAAGGGGTAGCCATTCCTGATTTCCCCTTCAGGATGTTGAGAACCCTGCCGGGGGAGGGGTCAGGGTAGGAAGGCAGAAACTGGGTATTAAGGAGAGTTAAAGTGGGAACAGCTGAGGGAGAGGTAGTTGTGTAGGGCAGAGGTAAGGGAGTAGTTGGAGGAGGAGTGTCGTATTTTGGGGGGAGGGAATTCCATATTTTAGGGAAGCGCTAAACAGTTTTTAAACAGGACATATCACTATACACCTTTTGAGTAATGGTGCCTCGACCTCTGTCATTACTAGGTAACTCACAATTAAAGTCTCCGCCTCAAAGAACATTATGAGGGGTATGGAGATAAAGCTTGACTAATTTAAAGAGATCTACCAGATCAGCCTTCCTGTTGGGGGGCATAGGTATTAATTAAGAGTAAAAACATGCCTTTAAAAATAACATCCAAAATGAATACTTGCCCTGGGACTAAATCGATAAGTTTTAGTATCTGTACAGATGGAGTGTTAAAAAGAATAGCAACCCCTGAACAAGGATCCAACCCTAGGGACCAATAAGACATGCCCTTATGCCACCATTTGGTGGTGTGTGTGAGTTCGGAAAGTGTGTGTAGCCTAGTGTCCTGTAGAAAGAACACCTCAGCATGGGTCGATAGTACGGCAGTAAATACCAACAATTGTTTAGCCTTGTTTTTGATGCTGTTTACATTAATTGTGCAGCATAAGATAGAGGTAGCCAAACACGCAAGAGAAAACTAGAAAATCACGGTGGTTTCCATTTTGCAGACTTCACAGTCTTCCCCCATGTCTTCCATCCTCCTTTGGGTGGAGGAGTGTCCTGGAAGGGTGGATCACCCTCCTGACAGGCAAGTCTACACTTGAAGGGTCCCCTGTGGGTTCCTTGTCTGCTACAGATCCTTTAGATTCAGTGTCAGAGGTGTCTGGAGTCCCGTGCAATTTCTGGAATCTATTAGACATAGGGGTCGGAGAGATCTTAGGGACCTTGGAAACAGGCTGGCCTCTGGGTGGCCTTTTACGAGTAACCATCTGCACCATTTGTGAGGATGCCTCAGACACTGGGGGAAGGGGGCATCACTTGGGAATCAGTAAGCACAGGGAGCTCATACTGGCGTGGGATGTCTGACATTGACTCTTCATAGGTACTACCATCACTATCTTCGTGCAAGGGGATGGAGGGTCCTGAAGTCCCAGTCACTACCTCCCCAAGATTGACCCGCTGCCCCTGTGGTGTTATTGGGACAGGTACAGTGCAAAGAAGGGGGGGGTTAGCAGGGGAGGAATGTGCTCTCTGTGCTCTTGCAACTGTAACCCCCCTACAAATGGGGGTTCCCAAAAAGTCTTCCTTGAGCTTGCCTAAATGCTCACTGCCAGGCTGGTGTCCTGTGTTTTAGCAGTTTAAATGTGATTACCAGAGCCTGTATAGCCTCTGTGTACTGTCTCTTTAAGAGCTGCTTGATTGCAGCATAAGTAATCTGAGATGGAGCTCTGTTGAGAGATGTAACTATTTGCTGAAAATCATTTAGAGTGATAATGATAATGTAGTTTGTCTAACCTGCTTTCTTTGTAGCAAGGACTGTTTTGTTTGTCTCCGCTGTTTTGGTCCTGGACTGCAAATTAGACCAATCAGTTCTGGTGGGACCTAAAATGTAGCAAGACTACAGGAGCTGTCTGAATTCAAAATCTGTAGGAACTGTAGTTTGAGCTTTTTGCGCCTTTTTTGCAACTGAAGGGGGGGGGCTCTTGCTTTGACTGACAGACAAATCAGCCAACCAAATCTTTTAGATCTTGGGAAAGTACCGGGCTGCTTGCAGTTTTCAGTTAGTTCTGTAACTATTTGCTGAAAATCATTTAGAGTGATAATGATAATGTAGTTTGTCTAACCTGCTTTCTTTGTAGCAAGGACTGTTTTGTTTGTCTCCGCTGTTTTGGTCCTGGACTGCAAATTAGACCAATCAGTTCTGGTGGGACCTAAAATGTAGCAAGACTACAGGAGCTGTCTGAATTCAAAATCTGTAGGAACTGTAGTTTGAGCTTTTTGCGCCTTTTTTGCAACTGAAGGGGGGGGCTCTTGCTTTGACTGACAGACAAATCAGCCAACCAAATCTTTTAGATCTTGGGAAAGTACCGGGCTGCTTGCAGTTTTCAGTTAGTTCTGAGCTGGGAAGTGAAATGAGAGGAGCTGAAGTGGTTCTGAGCAGCAATCCTGAGTGGATTCGCATGGGAGAACTGTGAAAGGGCTAAGTTTCGGCCTGCATGTCTGTCTGCTGCTCCTGAGAGGAAGAGAAAGAGAATTATTTCGGACTAAATCCAAGTTTGTGTGACTAAAGTAAGCTACTGAAGTGGGCCAGGCTCAACCTGAACAAGACAGAAGATTTTGCGGAATGCGATCGCCTGTCAGGAGTTCCAGCTACCCCTAAGCTGCTGGTGTGTGCAGAGACTTTGCGATTGTGACCAGGGAGCACTGGTACAGTAGAATTCCCATATATGTAAATGTGCTATGAGCTGCTAGTGGGTCGTGAATTAGTTCCCCACTGTGTGAACTGTGTTCTGCTTGCTGGAAGCTGTATCCAGCCGAAAATGGACTGCATCCAAATTTGTCTCCATGCGGTCTGGGCCTTGCCAAACTGGCTCAGCCAGACTACCCACTGCACAGAGAAGCCATCGACAAGAGACTTGCCTGGGGATCAGCCCCCTGCTCCACGCTTGAACAGGAACGACGCCTCTGTGACTCATGTGGGCCCTGCTTCTCCTGGCATTCCAGATCAACCACCTGCAGTCTCAATTTTCGTCCAGCCTATGTCCAGTCTTGGGTATCGTGAGTAAATACCAGGGTAGCTCCCTGCAACAACAGCTTAATCTGAGTGTGTCATCTGATTGTCTTGTTGTTTCATGTCCTTTATGAACTGAGCCCTCTGGCTCCGGATTTCAAATATTGTGTACTGTGCATGTTGTGTTTTCCATCACAGGGCCCCAACCAGCTCTTGACGTTAGCAGACCCGGGCAACAGTCCCATTAGCCCATCTCTTCTCCACCTGGGTACCCAGAGGTGGACTGTGTGGGGGGACTCAAAGCGCATTCATAACTGCTTGATTGATATAACCTTTAAGCTAATTAACCTGATTTTGCCCCTCCCTTGTTCAAGTCCCCTGAATAAATCAGATCTAACTTTTTCTGCATGTAATCTGGCTGTGGTTACAGTTTGTGCTCAAAGTACTTTACTGTTGCTATTTGCTGTGCATAACCTTGTTTTACAGGGGGTCCCCAGGGTAGAGTCAGAGGAACCAGCCCTGATGGTAAGTGAAAACAGTGTGGGTACTTGTGTGGTGTACCAGGGGTATTGTGAAAGTGATTATTGTACAGTGTTCAGGCCACTAGAGGGGAAAGAGGGGGGTTACAGTGTCCCGGAGGGCTGTGCCCAGGTTAGCTTGACCACTACCAACCCTGACCTCCGGTGGAGGCACCTGCTTAGAACTCAGGCCCCTTAACCTGCTACTAGCCAAGCAAGCAGGGGCGGTAGCCCTTGGGATAGCACCACCTAAGGGTTACACAACTAAGAGCCGTTGTTCCTCAAAATCACTCGAGGAGGACTGTCTGTGTGAGCTTTGGGCAAGTGGTGTAAGAATGTCCAAGGAGGCCACATAAATTACAAACAACTGAACTCCGACACAATCTGCTAGTGTAACCCATGGTATTGCACAGGGTGCATCTCAGCCGATCACAGACACTGATAATGTGACCAGGCATGCCACATTTATAGCAGGTCTTGGGCTGCCCGGCATAAAACAGTACACCCCTGTCCCTACCCAGAAAGAAGGAATTAGGCAAATGTTGAAGCTCTGAGTCTGTGGAGTGTAAAAATAACCCTAATGTGCCAACCCCCCCCCCCGTCCAAAGGTCCTCTGTATCAAAGATGGCCTCAGGATAACCAAGCACAGTGCATCTTTGTTTCAACCAGAAAGTTGAATCAGCAACACTCACCCCTTCATTTCTGAATAACACAGTAATGACTTTATGAGCTGGTTTGGCGAGAGGAATAACCTCGAAGGGGGGACCACAGGGGTGAAAACTTCACAGGATTATACTGTTCCCAAAACTTTACTAAACCAGTGTTAAGTTTAAAACTAACATTGAAGGACGATTCCCCTGAAACATGAATAAGACCATAAATTTCAGAAGAAAAAATTGCAAATTATCCTTAAGTAGTGTTTAAACAATGTTCTTTCAATTGGGGGAAACATCTAGGCCACCTTTATAAATAATCCTAACAGCATTATGCCATTTAGCGGCATAGATAGGTGTCTGAAAAAAGGAAGCATATGATCGTGGGCATAGTCTAGAATGGTCCTGGGAACCAGATGGAGAGCCTTCTTGGTGGTCTGGCCAACTGACATCTGGGACAGTGTCAGTAGGTAAAGATAAGTCAACTGAAGCATTCTCTCCAGGTCCCGGGACATCTGCAGGCAAAGGATGAGTCATATCGGTAGTGTGCATGGATGGTAAACACAATATAGGGTTCTGAGTCAGAAGAAAATGTCAGGGCAGAGCAAGGGGTGATGCTGGAGCAGAAACCTCCTTCTGCAAAACACCAGCATCTAAGAGGACAGTGTATACTACCGACTCTGGTACTTTAGAAGAGTTATATATAGCAGTTTGTTTCGAAACAGTACTCAAAGGAGTCGTCATGCTTACCCCTGGTATTTTAATGGCAGAAAAACTCGAAATCCATGTGCCCGTATCTGGCAGCTGTGCCCATCCAGCAGCTTTGAGAGAGTTCTCCACCGACCACTGCGCATCAGCAATATCTGGCTGGTCTGCCGAAGAAGTCGACGCTTGCGCCGTAAGACGTCATGCCTGCTTCCTTGTTCGATCGTCCGGTTTAGCCACAAAAGAAAAGACTATCTTGGAGACCCGGATCTGTCTGAAAAACTGGCTGGTCAGTGAAGGGCAGATGCGTAGGAGGTAATCCGACGAAATCCATGGATACCTCTCAGGCAGGCACATGGTCATCATGCAAGGCCGAAATTGCCTCAGTTTCACCCACCGAAGCAACCTGAAGCACAGCAGTAAGTTCAAGCTTCCTCTGTGTGAAAAGTTTTTTTCTCCAGTGCCAATTGGTGCTGTATTTCCAGTGCTGTCTGTGTCTTGGTACCATTAGAAACTAGAACAGGGGTCGCCTGTACATCCATAAAAATGATCGACGGAAGAACACTTGCAGATGCAGGGTCCATAACCGTAGCAGTCGAAATAACCATATCTGTAATTACGAGGTCTTCAGTCTCCAAGGTGTCCTGAGTTGGGGAGGAGACGAGCTCCCCAACTGACTGCACGTCCTCCTCCAACTCCAGACATGTAGGAACTGAGCCAGCCATCCTTCGACGGCAGCTCCCCCTACAGCTCAGTAGGGGAATTTCCCCGATGTCCTGGCCAAATATCCCCCCATTCACTAAAAATACCACCAACAGTTTAATTTGGTTCAAGGTCAGTTGGCATTCATCTGTATCTCCTTCCACCTGGGTTGTGCCTGAAAATAGGCAAGAATTTGTCTAGTGCACTTACCTGGTCAGCAGAAACAAAAATAAATATGAACGCATATTATTGAGCAACTCAATATGAGCGACTCAGTAGTAGCACTTGTACATAGAGTGACTGGCGAAAAAGGTCACTATATCCTGTAGAGCAAGTGTAGCAAGGAGCTACACTAGCTACAGCAGGATCTAGGATGATGTTTGGCCTAGCCCTGCTGAGCTGACTGTTTATCCACCTGAAAGGAACTACCCATACAGAAGATCAGTAAACTGAAGAATAATGGACAAAATTAATTCCTTTTTACTTGATCCTTTCCTCCACTCAAATCCACTGTTATCCCCCCCCATTCTAGTGGTCCAGGGCAGATGCTCAGTTTGTTGGAGGATGGTGCCCACCTTCAGGGGGAGGGTGGCTAGCTGGGATAGTTTCCACCTGCAGGAAGTGAGGAATGGTGATATAATTGTTGAGAGGGTTGTTGGGTAGGTGTTCCAGCTGCGGTGGGGGGGAGGGTACGGCTGGTCTGTGGACAGGAAGGGCAGTATGAGGTGACAGATCAGCTGTACAGAGGGTTGTTGGTTGTGGGGGATGCAGTGGGCCAGGTAGGGTGCTTTGTTTAGGAGAGAGTGGTCGGCTGGGGGGGTTTCTAGCTGTCTGCAGAGTGGTTGGCATGGAGTGGGAAGCTTGTCCATGGGTGGGATATTTGTTCTGGAGTGGGGGCATCAAGCTGCAGAGAGGATCCAGGGGCTTTGGTGTGTTCCAAGGAGGGTGATCAGCTTTGTAACGGCTGATTTGGAGGTGGAAGTTTTGTCCAGTTGCAGGGATGGTGGACGGGTGTTCTCCAGCTGCAGGGAGATTGTCAACAGGGTGGTTGGCTTTAGCTGTTAAAGGTGGTATGTGGTGGGTGTTCTAGCTGCAGGATGGGGTTGGACAGCTGGTCTGTGGATAGAAATAGTGGTATGGGGTGAGAGTCCAGCTGTACGGAGGGCTATTGGTTGTGAGGAATGCAGATTGGGGTGGACTGTAGTGGGCCATGAAAGGTACTTAGTTTAGGAGAGAGTGGTCAGCTCTGTGTATGTGTGTGTGTGTGGTGGGGTTCTAGCTGTGTGCAGAGTGGTTGGCATGGTATGGGAGGCCTGTTCATGGGTGGGATATGCGGTCTGGAGTAGGAGGCATCAAGTCCTGGGGCTGTGGTGTGGTCCAGGGAGGGTAATCAGCTTTGTAAAGGCCGTTTTGTGGGAGGACGTTGGGTCAAGTTGCAGAGATGGTGGAGGGGTGTGCTCCAGCTGCAGAGAGATTGTCAACAGGATGTCTGGTTCATAGGGGTTAAAGGCTGTCTGTGGGGACTCGTCACCTAGGGGTAGAGGCTGGTCCGGGGGTTAGAGGGTGATATAGTGCATGCACATTTGTACCTGGACTTATTAACCTGTAGTGCTCTCAATCCTTCACATGCACTGCCATCACCTATGCAGTGCACCATGCAGTGCAAAGTGCACTACCACCACAGTGCAGTGCCACGTGCACTGGTACCACTGTGAAATACCAATCACAGTGCCTCCACTGTGTGTTGCCATGTGCATTGCCAACTATGTGCTCTGTCACGTGCACTGCCAACACCACCCAGTGCCACTGTTACCACCCAGAACAGGGGTAGAAATTGACTTTTTGCAGTATCTGCACCAAGGTGCATGTGGTGAAAAAAGTCACATGCACCAGAGTCAGGTTACCTGCACTGGTAGACAAAAAATGATAAAAAGAAAAACAGGACCCAGCAATAGCATCTGTTGTTCTGTATTTTACAGTTGCCTTTCTAATTTGTTTTTATATTTATCCAAACGGCACACCTCTCTCAAAATCTCTTTGGGGGAGGGGTTGCAGCCCTGACTCAGTTTCCTTGCTGTTGATCAGAGTATGCCAACAATGCCTGGTTTTGTAATAAAACACCAAAACATTATTGAATTTTATAATGTAGCCTTTCTGGGAACGTCACACGACAGGGAACCCTGTCTGCCAAAGTACAGTACTACTACCCTATTTAGGACGGAGCAAAACAGACTCCAGGAGATTCCTGCATAGTGTTAACACTTCCGATGCTTCTTTGGAAATGTGTAGTTCTGACCCACAAGGATGCCTATCTCAACGTTTACTGTCCTCGAGGGTGACAGAGAGACAGATATGTATGTGGTACAGTAAAGTTGTGCATGCACGCCATCACCACACACCTTGAACTCAATTTCCACCAACAAGCACCACACAAGTTGCAGAAAGAGAAGCCCACCCCCAATACCGTCACCACCAGGCACCGCTGTGGCCTGCGACTACAGAGGATGCGCCCACCTTAATTCCTATCCTGAGCAGAGCTCCTCCCACTGCCAGTCACCTGGCTTTGGCTTCTTCAGCAGTTCGTCAGCACCCTCCCAAGGTCTTCTAATGCTGCAGATGGTGACGGCAACACTCCAAGATGCTGACATCACTTGATGTCCACATTCTAAAACAAAACAAAAAAAAAAAGCTTTGAGCCTGCAGTGTTTCTTCTTTGTCCCTTGTGGCACCTGTTATTATTGCAGTCACAATTAATACAATATATGCACTACAGTGCATGCAGGGAAGAAAATTACATGTACTAGTCTCTTCCCTACACAGGGAACAGGCTGTTTTTGTAAATTTTGATCCCTGACCCAGAACCATGTGTACTAAAATCACTAAGCATTGCCACATGCACTCCCAACACCACAATGCCACACGCATTGCTGCAATTTCACTGTTCCACAAACACTGTCACCATTGCACTGTACAGTGTAATGGGCTGTGGACTGATCTAGGGATGGTGCTCAGCTTTGGGAAGGCTGGTCCTGGCTCTGGAAGGGTGGTCCAGCTACTGGGAGGGTGGGGGTGTTTCAGCTGCAGGGAGGTTTATCGGAGGCTGGTGTGGGGATTGGAAGAGTGGCCCAGCTGCAGGGGGTGGGGCTAGTCCATAGGGGAAAATGGAGGTTTTGGTGACTCCAGGTCCAGGGAGGGTACTCATCTGTGATGAAAGGCTGGTCTGGGGATGGGAGGGGTGATCTAGCTGCTGGGAGGGTGCTCAGGGTTGGGGGGGCTGGTCTGCAGTTAAGAAAGGTCTAGCAGCAGTGAGGGTTATCTGCTCGGGGGATGCTGGTGAGGAGTATGCAAGGGTGGTCCAGCTGTGTGTGGGGAGGCAGTCCAGGGGGTTGAAGGGAGATCCAGATGCAGGGCGGATGGTTGGGCTAGGGAGCTGGTACAGGGCTTAGGGTGGGTTCAGCTGTAAAAACAGTGGCTGACTGGGGGTGTTCTAGTTTCTGTGTTTGGTGGGGCTGCTGTAGAAACATTCATCTGGTGGTGGGGGGATAGTCTGGGGACTTGGGGGGGGGGTAATCCAGCTCATTGGGGGTTGTGTGGCATGGGGCTGGATGCTGGTTGAGATGCAGGAAGGTTGGTCGGTTGGGAGAACAGGGTGGGCTGCGGGGTGGTGTACCTCCAGGGAGGTTGCCTAACTTGGGGAAGGCTGGGGCTGGAAGGGTTTCCAGTTGCATAGAGGATGGTCAGCTGGCAAGAGAGGGCTGGTCCGGTTTCCTGGAAGGATGATCAGCCATGTGGTGTTGTGGCTCATCCAAGCACCTAATTGTTTGTTTGTTTTGTTTTCCAATTGTTTAACCAGGTGAGACACACTAAGCTGAAAGCTTGTTTACAGGTGCAACCTGGGAGCACAGGGAAGTTAAGTGACATCCTGTGGGATTCAAACCCAGGTCTCCAGATTTTGCAGCTCAGAGCCTTAAACAAGTGTGCTATACTGCTTCCCTAATGATGGTGGCTGTGGTGATTGGACCAGAAGTTTTTGGTATATAATGGGAAAATCTTGACTCCTCAGGAGAACCACTGACTACCAATATACATAATTATCGTTGGTCATAGTTCATCCATCAGGGTCCATATCTTATCTTTTATTTACAATTTCTGCATTTTTTTTTGCCCTGTTTCTCCCCTGTTCTGCAACACATGGGCATTGTGTGTGTGTGGTAGCGCACACACACCCCATGAAGCCGGCTCAGCCCTTTCCGCCCCTCTGCGTGCCTATCGCCAGAGCTCCCTCCGGTTGATGCCACCATCCTCCACTGGGTGATGGCCAGTGGCCAGGAAACCCCCAGTCCCTTGCAGGAGGGGTGTTGCTATAACACTAATGTTTATGAGCATGCCATTTTGTTGTGACATTCAAATAACATACTCAAGAAGTAAGCAGTAAAACACAACAGGGTATGTGTTACACAGTTCAAATGCACAGCCACTGGGCGTTCTGAAGCACAAAGTCACATGCCGAGTACATCAAGCCCCCTAGCCATGCGTTACAACAGTATAACGCACACCCTGGAGTGACTTACTGAGCTTATGAAATGGCTTTCATGCGCTTTCAAAAAATATTCAGTTCACACGCCCTTATAAAATGTCAACAAGTTTATATATTTCGTGAAATATTGTTCTGCTGAGGAAAATAGTTCACCATTTTTCTAAATTTCAAATCCATTGAGTTGCTAAGGTGTGTAGTACTCAAATCTACTACTCACTGTTTGTTGTGTACTGAAATCTGCAGTTGCGCTCAGTTCTTTTGATGTCTCCGATCTGTTTTCTATTGTGTAAAGTGATGTTTCACTGACATCTTGAATTGTTTCCACACTGTTTTCTATGATATTCAAACATGATTCTGACGTATTCTGAGCAATTCCTGCAACAGTATTATCAACCACACTATTGCAAGTTGAGAGTGTCAGTTGTCAGTGGCTGCAGTTGTCTATGTGCAACGGATATTTTTTTTGGGGGGGGGGGACACCAAAGCTAGCACCACGGAATTAAGAACACATAATAAGCATTCAAGTTATCAAAACCACAGCCCGGAACAGAAAGAACAGCAAGGAGCAGTATCATAAAAAATTATTTAGCATGTAATAATCATTAAGTTTGCATGAGTGACCAAAGCTCTTCTGTAAAATGCATAGCATTATGCAGTTAACAAAATGTTGCATTAAAGCTCTTTTATTTCAACAGATCACTGCACTGTGTGTCCCAGAAAACTGTTCTGGAAGGTAAAAAGTATATCATCAAACTGTTCTGTGTTTAAAAATAAAGCCATAATACCATCCAGGGAGCACAATATCGAGCTATGCTAGATCATGCAGTAGTGTGGTGACAGCCCTCAGCACAAGCACACCGTGTCATACCTTCTGTAACGTCCTGTATATTCAATGGCGCCAACCCTACGACTGTATTATTGCACTCACATAATCACTGCAGCACAGTTACATAAAATATTTTAAAGCTTGCAAGGTAAAAAGGCTGTTCACATAGTTTATTGTACTGACACACCGTTGACTGGTTAAGTAGTAAGACTGCACCATTATCAAATGGTAACAAGTTGATGTTACAAAGGGTCAGATATACTCCTGTTCAAGATGAACCATCATTTGAAGGGGTGCAAGTGACTACTGCTCACTGTGCTCAACAAGTGTACGGAGTCCACAGAGAGTTATTGTACCACAATGTTGTTGCCAAACAGTACAAGGGAGGGGTGCTAACACACTGTTTAAACAAAAAGGTATACGTGAAAATAACACCAATTGAAATTGTAATTGTACAAGATGAGACATTGATCACACAATATGTATGTGTATATTTAACTGTTATGAGTGGAGTATCCACAATTGAACTGCTAACACTATCAATCTTATCATACGACTAGGTGTATGCCCAGTAAAGGGGGAGAGGTTGGAGATCTTCCAACAATATATTAATATAACAGTTTTTTCTTCTTTCTTTCCATAACGCCACAGTCTGTCAAAATAAAAGGAACCGTGAGCAATATGTCTCTCACACTATAAAAATGCTGCACTGCTATGCCACAGCACTTTTAGCTGCTTTTGTACTGAGCTAAACAGTAGAATTCCTTGATTGCATGCATCGCTGTCTTCATACCTTCTACTCTGTCCTCTTTTCCAATCTACAACCCAGCATAATCACATGCGCCATAGAGCTTGCGTGTGAAGATACACAGATATATGTGTTTACGCTTACTGCCAGGCTAAGCTATAGATTTCTCCATATCACTTGCAAACATCGCATTCTAAACAACATGAAATATGAAGCATGGACTTTCAAAAGAGACGGCACTCTTAACATTTAAAGAAGCTACCCCAAAAAGTAATTATAAATCTTAGCAAGTCACCTAGCAATTGTTACACATCACAAGAAATACTCTGAAAGCATTTAATACTGTATCTGTGTATCCTATACCCATACATAACATATAGTGCAGTATGGGAGAAATAACTTTTCTATGACAAATTGAGCAACTATATCTCTTCGATTTCTGTAACAAAACAAATATTCTTCTTGCCATCCCATTTTCATCATATTATTTCTATGTCAGAGTCAGCAACATGGAACAGCAGACTCCTGCTATATTCAGGAGGGAGTATAGTGCAGCGGTTTAAGGCTCTGAGCTGCAAATCTGGAGACCTGGGTTTGAATCCCACAGCCCCCACTTGCATACTGTGTGACCCTGAGTAAGTCACTTAGCGTCCCTGTGCTCCCAGATTGTACCTCTAAACAAGCTTTCAGCTTAGTGTGTCTCACCTGGTTAAACAGTTGAAAAAAAAAAATATTCTCAAAAGTGCACTGTTGTTATACTATGCAACACAGGCATCAATAAAAGCTGTATCATGCACCAGGGGGGAAAAAAAAGTCTATGTCCGTACATCTGAAAATCACAGGTCTTTTGTATAATGTTTCTTATCCATGCATTGTATTTCAGAACATTCTTAACATACCAACATCACTAGCTTGTCACTGCTCAACAGAAGTAGTAAACAGCAAAGAAATGCTGATGTTAAGAGCCCCAAAACATTAAAACTAAACAGCAGTACTATATTACATTTTACTTACATTTTCTCCTTTTTTTTTTCTCTTGCAGACTTTCTAGAGCAGTTAAAAAATACACAGTGCAGTCTCAGATGGCTGCTCAAGGTCACTGAGAACAGCAACGGAGCTGCAGTCTGGCGTGGCCAGGTCATTGCAGCAAATCAAGAGAAAATGTTGGAGAAACAAGACCAGGTAATTGATTTGCTGCAATAACAGGGCCGTGTTGGACACATGGCTCTGGTTGCTGTCCGTGGTCTTGAGGGCAGCAACAGAGGCCTTGCTCATGCTATAAATCAATTGTGTGAGCAGGAAGAGGCCAATGTTGCTGGCCAAGAGACCACACATGGCCTCATGGTGCGACTGGCCGAGAACCAATTGGAGGCCACAGAAGGAATCCACCTCCTCATCTGCCTGGACCTGCAGCATTACCAGGAAATGGACCCGGCCCTATAGCAGCCTCAGCAGCACCAGTAACCTCCAGCAAGTGCCCCCCCAGCACAACACCAGAGGAGAAGGAGCACCAACTCCTGACCCAACAAACTCCTCCTGCGGACCCTTCCACTTCCTCTACCTCCCCCAAGGCACCCTCATCACAGAACGAGGGCTAGCACATCACTGTCACATAGATTGGCCTTACTTTCATGATTTTTATTTGTATTTAAGCTATTCCCATTTTTTTTCAACTCCCCCCATGTGAAAGTAACACATAATTAAAGGTGGCCTGCAAGAAAAGCCGCACAACCCGCTCCCATCCCCACATACCGTTCAATACTACTGTGGGAGTCTAGAACTTCAGTCCTCACTATTTCTCATGTTATGTTTACATTTTAAACAAGTGCCAAAACCTACAACTAAACACAGAGCTGCGAGCAAGTTCAGATCAAATGGTCTCAAGTACTCATGGGTATTACACTCATTTAGTAGCATGTCAAGCACCACTGCTCTTATTGTAGCAGTGGTCCCATTAGTTTATAATATTTATTTCATTCTTCTATGGGGGTATTGATATCCAAAATATTACTTACAGCAATAGCCTATCCACGTGTTGTTGTAAGTAATATTTCGGGCATCAGGATCCCCCCCCAAGAAACCAACAAAATAAATGTGATAAATTACCAGCACCACTGCTACAATAACAGCAGTGGTGTTTGACACATCACTAAATTGATATAATACCCATAAGCACTTGTACCCCCTGAGTCTGAATCTACTCACAGTTCCACGTTCAGTCATAGCTTTTGGCACGTCCTTAAAATGTAACCATTGCATGAAAAATAGTGATAATTGCAGCCCTGGACTCCCACAGCAGTATTCAAATCTATGTAGAGATGGAAGCAGGCTACGCAGCTTCTTTGCAGGTCACCTTCAATATTTTGTTTATCTTTTTACATATAGCATGATTGTATAATAATTTTATAATTTTAATATTTAATATTTTTCATAAATCAGTCAAAATAATGACTGTTTTATTAAGTGTGATATATTAAATATTAACAGAGACTTTTGATTTCAGTTAAACCATTCCCATTTTATTTTTATAATTTTGTTTATCATCCTACCCCGCCTCGCGTGTGAACATAACACATTTTCCATTTTTTTGTTTTCCTCATATTTATATTTTCATGGAAGACAAAATGTATATTTTTTTGTAAAAGATTTTATTTTATGTAAAATTTGTACAATTTTTAATTTTAAAAGAATATATTTTTCAGCATAAAAACCATGTCTCCTGTCTCTTCTTTCAAAATCTTAGCAAATAAAGCTGATAGTACTGTACTGTGAAACCAGTAGCAATGTGTGAGATAGAGGGAAAGAGGCAGTACATATAAGGCAGGAAGACAAGGGCTGTTGCACCACAGACATTTCTTGTAAGTAAATAGGTGTAAAGAAACTGTGTGTCGCTGTGTGTGGGAGGCAGGAGGCATGATATGTGTTGGGGTGTGGTAGGGGATGGGACAGATGCCGGGGTGTGCCATGGGGTCATGAGGCCCAACTCTCACCCCATTCCACGTGTAAACAGGTTGACATGGTACAGAAAAGGAGAATGGGGTGAGAGGCCTCATGATCCCGTGGCACACCCCGCTGTCTATCAGTCTGTGGAGGATGGGGTTGGGGTGGTGGTGGGGTTAGGGGCTCAACCCTAATGTGTAATTCCCCCACTTTTTTTTGCTTTAACCCAAACTGATGCAATACTAAAGTTTTTTTGCACTGAATTTCCTTACTTTTGGAAAAAGTGTAATATCACTAGTAAATAACATGTGTTGGTGGGAGCGTGGGGCCCGAACCAAGCTGCCCATACAAGCAAAACAATAAATGTCTGTGGAAGTGCAGGCCCTTCGGGCCCTGGAATCCCACTTACACATAGCTACAGAGCCATACAGCAGCCCTATAGGGCAAGGAACCCTTGTAATACTAATCTGACAATATCTCAGCAACCGTAGCAGCTATGAACAAAATTTAAGTGGCATTGCAATCATGTCAGTGAGACCTCCATGTGAGATAAATTGACCAAATCTGTATCTTGTATTGTTTACAAGATACGGGCACCGAAAAGCACTGAAAAGGCACCTTTGGAACCCTTGTGACATTAATTTGAGAATATCTCAGTAACCGTACAACCTAGAAAAAAAATTCCATGGCAGGTGCAAGCTGTGGTTTCCAATCTTGTTTCTATGCTAAGCTGTGAGTAGCGACAATTCCAAATCTCGCTTTGTTTTCTAGATACGGGCGCCAAAAGTCGCTATGGGCACCACAGTGTTATCCTATGGGAAAAATCTGAACTTTGTGATGGCATATCTATGGAACAGCTTAACTTTCCAACAGCTAAATAGCATAATTCAAATCTCAAATACCCCTTAATACCCTGGAAATTTCAAGTCAAAACACCAAACCGTTAATTTAAAATGTACTGGGAAAGTTTTTAAAAGTGTAAAAATTCCTAGTTCATGAGGTAACAAAATCCCCAATCGTCAGATCAGTCTCCACTCGCAAACTATCAAAATTGCCGCCCGTGAGAAATCCTTGACCGTCAGATTTTGGTCATCTGCTCCCTAACTGACAGTCAAGGATTTTCCTGCCTCACAAAAGAGGATTGAGTGATGGACTGCAATTTTGTCAACTTATGAAAGAAAATTAAAAAAAACAATCCCCTTTCGTGAGCTGACAAAATCCTCAGTCCGCCAGCTGATCAGCATTCATGAGGCAGCAAAATCCTTGACCGTCAGTCAATCCTCGTCAGCGAGAAGGACCATCTGGTCACAAAGTGATGGTTAAGGATTTTGCAGCCTCGCAAAAGGGGATCAGCTGGTGGACTGGGATTTTGTCAGCTTACAGACTGTGATTTTGTCAGTTTATGAAAGGGGATTCAAAAACCCAATCCCCTTTCACGAACTAACAAAATCTCAGTCTGCCACCTGATCCCCTTTCACGAGGCAGCAAAATCCTTGACTATCAAGTCAATCCTGGTCCATGAGAACAGCCATCTGGTCACAAAGTGACAGTCAAGAATGTTGCGGCTCAAGAAAGGGGATAGTAAGCGAGTCATGGACAAAGAATTTTTAAATTTTAAATGGCAGTTTTTTAGACAAAGTGAAGCAAACCAAAGGTATAAGTTGGTAGAGGGCATCACCCTGAATGAATCCCATGCCTTATTGCAACAAGACGTCACCCGTGGAGGAAGCTATGATATTTTTTATGGGGTGAAAAAATGAAAACAAGATGGCGGCTCACGGACAAGGATTGTTTTCCTGACGGACCAGGATTTTTTAAATCCCCCATATGTGTGCTGACAAAATCCTTGACCATGAGCCCAATCCTCTTTAGCAAAACATACATATAAATCTTGGAGTGAATTGAGCATGCTCAGAACTCAAATATTACAAATGAAATAACTTTGGAATGGATTAATATTTTTTAACTAAACAAATGCTGGATTGTTCTTTGACCCAAACTCATTCTATTTCCAAACTGCAGACCAAAACATTAAACTGCGTGGTTGCAGTGTGATGGGCAAAAAATGTGTCAAAAGTGGCAAAAAATGCGTTTTTCAGCACTTCACTGCACACAAACTGTAAGACCAACCAAAATGCAACTTGGTACATCAAGAGATCTACCATATAAGACCAAGCATGCCAAATTCTGTGCAAATCCTTTGAACGGTTGCAAAGTTATTAATCTGTGAAGATTGGAGTTTAACATTAAAGTGCCTACTCAACTCTAACTATAGGGGCACGACCGTGTCCCTGTAACAGTCAGTCCCAGATCGTACATTAGTGCTCAATAAACAAATACTTTTGTGGCTACTGCACCACAGACCTCGTGTCCTCAGATCCCAACTAAGTGATTTTGAGGGTCCGGGAGCCCTTCGGTAGCTCCTGATATGCTGCTGTCATGGCAAGAAAACAGAAGTGCACCAACAAGCATGTGCACACCATCAGCTGGCACATACTCGGTGTGGCTGCAATTTGGTTTGTGTTTTTTCCTCATTGCTGCTTTGGCTCAAATCCCTCAAGGTGTTTCAGTCTCTGTCTAGCCCCAAACAATGTTTCTCCTCGTAAAAAAGATCCAAGGCAGCAGAGACGCAAAACTACTTGCACCCAAACCAAGAATATGTGTGAGCAGATGATCTGTGCATCTACATTGGCACATATCCATATTCTTGCCTTGACAGCGGTGCCTCAGGAGCAGCCATGGTGCTCTTGGACCCCAAGATGACTTAGTTGAGACATGAGGGCCATGATTTAGAAGTCACAAAACTCTTTATTTAAAAAGCAGCAATGACCAATCCGGGACTGAATACATATATCAAAATGAGCTGCTCATGAATATTAATGAGCTACTAATAAATATCAATGAGTTGTTCATGAATATTAATGACCCCTCTTTATTTATTTATATATATATATATATATATAGCTTATTCTTATGTATGTATTTAGTCCCAGATCAGTCAATTTTGCTCATTAAACAAATACCGTTGTAGCTTCTGCACCACAACCCTCATGTCTCCAGACCCCAGCTATGTGATTTTGGGGTCCAGCAGCCCTGAGACAGCTTCTGATGTGCAACTAATGTGATGAGAAAAGAGATGTGTGGTGAGAAAAGAGATGTACGCCAACATGCATCTGCGTACTGCCAGCTCGTACATGTTCGATGTAGTTGCAATTGGGCTTGCATTGCTTCCTTATTGTTCCTTTGGCCTGAAGCCCTCAAGGTGTTTCAGTCTCTGTCCAGCCCCATGTTATGTTTCTCCTTGTAAAGAAGGGGCAGAGAAGTAGAGATGCAGATCTGCTTGCAGCAGAACTGAGAATATGCAAACTGATGGTCCGTGCATGCGCGTTGGTACACATCCATTTTCTCACCTCCATACCGGTGTCTTAGGAGCTGACACAGTGCTCCCAGACCCCAAGATCACATAGTTGATACATGAGGGCCACGATGCAGAAGACACAATACTCTATTTAAAGAGCACCAATGACCATTCTGGGACTGAATACGTACATCAAAATGCGCTGCTCATGAATTATAATGAGCTACTCATGAATAGTAATGAGCTGCTCATAACTATTAATGATCTGCTAATGAATATTAATGAACCCTATCCATAGGCATATCATTCTTATGTATATTCTCAGTCCCAGATCAGTCATTGGCACTCATTAAACAAATATTTGTGCAGTTTCTACACCACAGCCCTCCTATCTCCAGACCCCAGCTAAGTGATTTTGGAGTCAGGGGGGCTTCTGACGTGAGGTCTGATGTGTCTGTTGCGGTGAGAAAACTGATGCCTGTCTGCTATCTGGACCACCATCTCGCACATACCAGTGCAGCTGCAATTAGGTTTGTGTTTTTCCTCATTGCTGCTTTGGGTCGAATCCCTCAAGGTGTTTCACTCTCTGTCTAGGCTCACATAATGCTTGCCCTTCTAAACAGGCCAGGGGAGCAGAGATGCAGAACCGCTTGTACCCAAACCAAGAATGTGTGAGCTGATGATCCACACATGCGCATTGGCACTTATCCATTTTCTAGCCTCAATAGCGGTGAATCAGGAGCTGCAGTGGTGCTCTGGCACCCCAAGATCACTTTGTTGAGACATGAGGGCCACAGTGAACAAGACACAAAACTTTTTCTTTATAGAGCAGCACTGACAATCTAGGGACTAAATACATACACCAAAATAAGCTGCTCAGGAATATTAATGAGCTTCTTATAAATAGTAATGAGCTGCAAATGAATACAGTACTAATAGTCTGCTAATGAATATTAATGAACCCAATTCATAAGCAGCTTATTCTTATGTGTATATTCAGTCCTTTTGTGGCTCCTGCACTGCAAACCTCATATTCTCAGACCCCAACTAAGTGATTTAATGGTACGGGGGTCCTGCAGCAGCTCCTGATGTGCCACTATCATGGTGAGAAAACAGATGTGAGACAACACTCATGTGCAGACCAACAGCTGGCACATACTTGTGTGGCTGCAATTGGGTTTGTGTTGTTTCCTTATTGCTGCTTTGGCCTGAATCCCTCAAGGTTTTTCAGTCTCTGTCTCACCTCACATAACATTTCTCCTTGTAAAGAGGGGCCAGAGGAGCAGAGATGCAGAACCGCTTGCAGGTGAACTGGGAATGTGCAAACTGCCTGTTTGCACACGCATGTTGGCTCGCATCCATTTTCTCACCTTGATAGCGGTGCCTCAGAAACTGCTGGGTTGCTCCTGGACCCCAATATCACGTCCTTGAGACATGAGGGCTGCGGTGCAGAAGACACAAAACTATTGATTTAAAAAGCACCAAAGACCATTCTGGGACTAAATACATACAAGAAAATGAGCTGCCCATGAATATTAATAAGCTACTTATGACAGTAATGCTCTGCTCAAGAGTATTAATGAGCTATCCATGAACATTAATGAGCCCTATTCTTAAGCAGCTCATTGCAGCTTCTGCACCACAGCCCTCCTGTCTCCAGACCCCAACTAAGTGACTTTGGGGTCCAGGAGCCCTGCAACAACTCCTGATGTGCCACTATTGCAGTGAGAAAACAGATGTCTGCAAACACACATGCACGAACCGCCAGCTCACACATACTTGGTGCAGCTGCAATTGGGTTAGCATTGTTTCCTTATTGATGCTTTGGCCCGAATCCTTCAAGGTGTTTCAGTCTCTGTCCAGACTCACATAATGTTTCTCCTTGTAAAGAGGGGTCAGGGGAGCAGAGATGCAGAATCGCTTGGACCTAAACCGATAACTGCACAAGTCATAAATAAATGTCTATATATAATCTTGCACATGTTAATGTTAATATATGCACAAATGTATATATGCATAGGTGTATATAGATGTATATATGTATCCATATGTAGATTTGCGCAATTACTGCTTTTTTGTTTTACAAAGTTATAGTTGTGCATATCTATACCACAATGCAAACTATCAGTATGTTCCTGCTCTTTTATAGGATTGCCTTTATTGAGGGGTTGGATGAGGAATTTTACAGTTCAAGTAATATTTCTTAAATTCTGCAGGTTGCAATTTTGAAACCCCAGCTATATTTTATGTATATCCTGTGTGCTGTCACGTGGTTACATGGACACTACATTTTGAATAGGATAAGAACTTGCTAATTTACAACATATACCTTATGCAGTGCCTGATATAGTGACAGTACGCTGATTTATATAAGTAATCTGTGGTACATCAATATCTCTGCACTATGCTATTTGCGTACTTAGTATATGTACAGAATAAAACATTGATAAAACATATCTGCATAGTACTTTTAAAAGTAGAGAAAGTTACTGAAATCTTTGTTATCAATGTGTTGATGCAGTGGGCCACACTTATTGATATGTATTCCATGATGCCGTAATTTATAATTAGCTGTGGTTTCAAAGGTGTGTCCTTTTCAAAGAGATAGTCTATCTGTCAAATTTTGAGTAACATAAAATATATTTCATACGGTAAACTACTGTTATGGTAAATAGGCATAGTGAACTTATTTCTAAAAAAGATATACATAAATATAGATTATTAGCAAGTCTGAGGCTTGAAAAGCTTCGGGGAACCCGGCACCAACTAAAGTTGTCTCACTTGAGGCAAAATAACGCTTTGCTTCCAGTATGTAACTGGCAGTAACACTGTAAAACAGTAAGGCAGTAAGAACTCACTTAAGGACTGCAGCAATAGTACCAATGGTTGCAAGTGCAAATATCCTTTTTTAGACACATAGAAGCCACGACAAAAACAGTGAAATTGTTCTCAGTTCATAACATCCACTGCATGCCAAACATGCTCTGTAACACTTCCTGGTTCCCACTCCCTGTGAGTCACCGAGCACCTGACGTTTCGCTGAATAAAAGCTTTCTCAATGGTACAACCTGGTGAACAAGACACTCCCTATAAGAGGGAGTGATTAAAGTGCAAACACCTAATTCACAAATAAATACATACAATGTTAAAAACCACAATGTTTGCAAGGTTAATTATATCCAGGGGATGTATGTACAACCTCCCTTTGCCAACGTTATTGCTATTTATGTGCAAACCATAGTTAAATTGTTAATTTAAACATGAGCATCAGATGCAATTTGCACACCTGCACACGGAAAAGAATTTCAGAGATTGCACCATTCACAGCCATTTTGGAACATCAGTGCAAATCTGAAAGAGGAAAGATAGAGAGAAATTAATATATATACATATAAGGACATTCATTTTAGTTAAAAAGCAATTAAAATGTTTTTACTTCTTTCAACTTCTTCCAAGGAATGGTTTTATTTTTAATTTCCTAATTAAACCTTTTCCTTTCATTTCTTTAAAAGCCACTATCCAGTATTGTTCACGTTTCAGTAAGAGATTATTATAATCTCCACCTCTGCGACTCCTGACTGGTTTTTCCAGACCCATAAATGTGAAGCCGTGGTCAGCTTTGTTTTTTGCTTTTGAAATATGTACAGCCAGGTCATTCTTTGGATCACCCCCTTCGATTGATTTATTATATTCACCAATTTGAATTTTGAATGCACACTTCATTTTCCCTATATAAAAGCTGTGCACTTGCATGTTGCCATGTATATTAGACTGGAGGTGGCACATGTCATAAAACCCCTGACTGTAAACATGTCACGTGTGAGCAAAACTTGCAGTTGCCACACTTATGGCTACCATTTTCACATTGTGGCAACCACATTCTCAGTTTTTTGTCTAGTGGTTGCACTGAGTGTACTAAATGGTCTTTTAGGCTTTTTCCTTTTCTGAATGCTGTTTTTGGTCCTTCTTTTCCTAGATCTTTAAGTCCTGGATCTTGGCACGCGATGTGCCACTGTTTTTTGACTACATGTTTGTAATTTCTCTAGACTGAGAATTATAAGTGCTCATGAAATACACCTGTCTATCTTGTTCTTTGTTTTTTAATTCATTCCCTTGTAAAAGCTGTTCTCTAGGGATTTTATCTACTTCCTCTCTTGATTTTTTTACTGTATTTCTGGCATACCCTCTAGCTAGCAATCTACATTGAAACTCATCCACCCTCTCTTCATACAGAGTTGGTGTCCCACAGTTTCTTTTCGTACTAATGAACTGACCCTTCAGGATGGCCCTAATCACATGACTTGGATGGCTACTACTTGCCTGTAACAGAGTGTTTCTGTCGGTGGATTTTCTGTATAAATCAGTGATTAATACCCCCACGTTGTCTTTTTTTATTTTTAAATCTTGGAAGCTTACTTCTTTTTTGCTATGGGTTACACTAAATCTCAAATTTGGGTTGCTTTCTTATAAATATTTCACAAATTCCATCAGCTCAATTTCTGTGCCTTTCCATATGATAAAGATGTCATCAATAAAGCATCTCTAAATGTCAATATTTTCTAGAAATGGACTTTCATGGCTCCTGACTATTTCTTGTTCCCACTTTGCCATATATAGATTTGTGAAGTTTGGAGCAAAACCTGCACCCATAGCAACACCTTTTTGCTGTAAACAAAATTCCTGCTTATAAAAGAAGGTGTTACATCTCAATACCAAGTCAGTCAAATGGATTAATACATCAGTTGGTGGATACATTTAATTTCTGTTGTTTAGAAAAAAACTCTAAGGTTTTCAAGCCATCACTATGTGGGATGTTGTTATAAAGTGTATTAACATCTAGAGTTACCAATAAACTTTCTCTTTCTATGGCAATGTCATTAATAATGCCCAGCATGTCCCCTGTATCTTTTATATATGAAGGCATATTTTTAGCAATGGGCACTATGTGATGGTCTATAAAAATTGCCATAGGTTCTGTAAGGCTCTGATTGCTGGAAACTATAGGTCTCCCTGGAGGGTTAATCAAACTCTTATGTATCTTGGGTAGACAATAAAAACTTGCCCTCACTGGATGGGCTACACGTAGGTATTCTATAGTGTTTTTGTCCAATAGACCTTCATTCAGTACTGCGTCTAAGTAAGTGTCAATTACTTTTTTGAACTGCTGGGTAGGATCCCCTGAAAGTTTTTTTATAATATTGGGGGTCTCCCAGCTGTCTTTTCACTTCTCTATCATAATCAGTACTGTTCTGTAACACTATAGCTCCCCCTTTGTCTGCTGGTTTTATATTGAGCTGTTTTGTTTTCCAATTTTATTAATAAATATAGATTAGTATTGTTTTCAGGAAAAGTTAGAAACATATTTTGTCTTATAGGACTGTAATACAACAAAACAAAATGTCTTACCATTACTGACAATACTTATTGAACTACAAAAATAGTCATAAACTATATATCTAAACAATAATAGAATCTAAAAAATATAACTGTAATGTTAATGTAAGATTGTAATTAAGTCATTGACAAGACAATGTATTTGATATCTATTAAAAAATTAGCCTTAGTATTTCTGTAAGCTTTGGAACTATAGACTTCAATATAGTAAATGAAGTAGTCAAAACCATTTTTCCTTAAATTGCTTTTAAATACTAAATGATAGATAGGTTACTAGCTTTACCATTATGTAATACCTTGTTTAACATTACAACTAACACACCGATGTAACTATACTGCTAATACTGGGTGCTATGTTCGAAGCGGGCGGGGGAATGCTGATAACTTGCATACCCCACTCGACCTCTGCACCTCTCAGACAGGTGCGCACATGCTGGCATTCACCAATGCCAGCCACCTGTCCATGGCTCCTTCTGCCCAGTGAGCAGGACTCTGCAGGGTGGCCAGGGGAGGAGTCATCATCCCAGGCAGGCTAGGATGCCCCCCTGGGGCACACAGTGGATCACCTGTGTTGTGTGGCGTGGGTCCGGGGCTGTGCATGCCACTTGCATGCACCGGACCTGTGCGGCACCTGCTGGTCCTGTTGCCGCTGCCCATGGAATGTCTGGGCGCTCACCCATCCAGCTGCTCCTGGCCACCCCTGCAGCCCAGCGGTCAGCGGTGTAACAGTGCACCCTATCCTGATCCCCCAGTGACTCCTTGGTGGTGCCCATGGGGGTGCACAGTGGGTTATGGCAGGGTCAGCCCTGGCATACCCAGCGCTGTCCACCACACCCACGCAGCCAGCACTAGCAGGTTAGTGAATCCTGCATAGTGCTGGCATGCCCCCAGAATGCCCCCCAGTGCGGAGCTGTCCACAGACAAGGGGGATTGGGTGTCAGTGGGCCTGCAGCGCCCTTCCCAGATACCGCAGCAGGGGCATGGTGGGTGTGGAGTGACTACGTGCCCCAGGTACGCACACGTAGCCACTCTACCCCAATAGTGCATAGCGGCCATTGTTCTTTAGTTGTCTTTAATAAACAAAACACAATTATATTTAAATGGTATATATGTGTTGTGTGTCAATGGTGAACAAAATCAAAGACCACATCACAACAATTTTTTTATATAGTGTGTAACAGAACTGTTTTTTCACTCATCCCAGGAACAACCACCCAATTCAGCAACACCTACACTGGAATTTCTTAAATACATTTTTTAAAACTTATCCTCTGTGTCTTGTGTATTATTTCTTCGTGAAACTCTGTGCAACATGTATCATGTTGGCAAAGTATACATCTAAGCAATAGTGTATTTAGAGATGTATGCATTCATAACTAGGATTGTGACAGACTTTGAAGGTCATGGTAATGTGATTGTATCACTTCAGCAAACAGGGGTAAACAAGTGTCTGTTGAGAACAGTGGTACGCATGTTATCTTTCTAAAGAGAATCATTGTAGTGGGTTGGGGTTGGGGGGATGACTCCAAGTGGCATTCAGCTGTGAGTTGTGATAGTAATCTCAAAATAAGTAGTTTAACTATGTACCATGTGTCAAATTTTATGCTGGAACACTTTTGCTTTCTGGCACAGACGAAAAAAAGGTTTAAAGATTCTGCATGTCTTTCTCAAAAAGTAAGGAAATTGATTGCAAAAAACTCCATTAATGCAACAGTTAGGGTTGTTCCATAGTGACAAAAGCGAGAAAATTAAACATTAGGGTTTTCAACCCTAACTCCACCTCCCCCCTCCCCACACCCACACACAAGACACATACAAGCGCGGGACGGTACAAGGCAACACATCCAATCAGAATTACACCATAAGGTAACAGAAAGAACATACAACTCTGTAAACATACCACAAGAGGTATCCATCATCATGTTTCTGCAATTGTATCACTTCTGCTGCCATCCCAGTGTCTTTGGGGGGGGGTACACCCATATGCTGTGCAAAGATGTGGGTACATGTTAAGAAGTGTACGAAAACATTTTTTCATGAAAATTGTTTAGTATAGTATAGTTATGACTATTTCATACTGTTTTGCTACACCTGCTCATAAGTATGCAAGCATAGGACGTGAAGTATTAGGTGGTTCCGCTGTTAGGTATGTACAGTCTTGTACTAGCTGCATGTAGAGATGTGACTTAACTGTGAATAACTTCACACTTAAACCTCATGTATGCAAACTATGATAGTATCTAGATGGAGGAATGTTGTTTTCAACAATACATACTGTATAACAGAATATATTCGCGTCCCCTAATATTAGCGCTAGGAGTCCCTTAAACTTATTCGCGCCCGCTAGTGTTCGTGGTGTTCACCATGTGCTAAAATTAAAAGGAGTCTTAGAATAAAAAACACAGATTTAAGTTGTACTTTCTGATAGCTCTTCTGAAGAACGCTGGCAATTACTTTTATCAATCTGCTGTCATGACTACAGTGACCGGCTGAAACAGTAATCTGCTGGTGTCAGTGCTGTCAATTACAGCAATCAGTTGGCTGTCAGGACTACATTAAAACTCTACTTTAATCAAGTAGCTTTTGCATATGTAGCTCTGCTCTAGCTGCTTTTGTGTTTGTAGCTCCACTCTGCAGTTCAGAAAGCTTACAGCACACCTGACATAATCTCAATTCTTCACTGGATTAATGCAAACAAAGCTGCAAAACGAGAATATCCTGTTGATGTAGGGGATGTCTCGAGCGAGCAGCTTACACGGTCTGGAGTCGATACTGATATGGCAAACAGCATTGTTGCAGAACTCAAAGCATATAATCCGCCACCACAAAATAAACGCCGTCCATCTACCTACACCACTTATTCAGGTGAAGTCCGATTTCAAATTGGGAGATATGCAAGTGAGAATGGTGTAATGTCTGCTGTGCGTTACTATCAGGCAAAGTATCACAGCACCATAAATGAATCTATTGTGCGCAATTTTAAAACTGATTATAGGAAAAGATTACTGCAGACCCAAAATACAAGTACTCTCCCACCCTCACTGCCAACAAAACCTAGGGGCAGGCCAACTTTGTTAACAGAGGATGTGGAGGAGAAATTGAAAAATATTATTTGAAGCCTGAGGGTTGAGGGTGCAGTAATCAATGCACGGGTGGTGCATGCTTTAGCAATTGGCATTATAAAATCAAACTGCCCCCAGATACTGACAGAGAGTGGTGGTAGTGTATGCATAACCACAAAATGGGCTTGGGGGTTTCTTAACCGTATGGGGTTTAGCAAAAGGAAGGGTACCAAGGCTGCTCGCAAAACCCCATCAGACTTTGTAAAACTGAAAATAGATTTCCTTGCTAGAATTGCCAGAGCCGCAGCACAGGAACTGATACCTCCCGAGTTGGTTGTAAATTTAGATGAGACTGGGGTCAATATTGTTCCAGTATCACAATGGACAATGGCAGAGACTGGGTCATGACAAGTTGCTTTAACTGGTCTCGGTGATAAACAGCAAGTGTCAGTTGTCCTCGCATGCACCCTTTCAGGAGATCTGCTACCCCCTCAAGTTATTTACTGCGGCAAAACTCCTGCTTGCCACCCTGTTTATAAATTCCCCAAGGACTGGTCTATCACCCACTCACCAAACCACTGGGCAAATGAGATAACTACATTAAGGTACATAGAGTCTGTACTTGCCCCCCATCTGGAAAAAATGAAGCTGTCTCTTGGGCTGCCATGTGAGCAAAAGGGTCTTCTAATAATGGATTTATTTAGAGTGCACACTACGGGAACAGTAATTAGACAGCCTGAAGAGGCAGGGTACATCCCTGTTTTCGTGTCTGCATCCTGTACAGACTTACTTCAACCGCTGGACATAACACTAAATAAACTGTTCAAAGATGCATTAAAGCATTGCTTTACAGACTGGTATGCTGGCATAATCTCAACACAGATTTCTGAAGGAGCCGAAAATGTACGAGTAGATCTGAAGATGTCAGTCATAAAAGAGAAGCATGCACGCTGGCTGGAGTCGAGTTTTAACAAACTGAGAGAGAGAGAGAGAGAGAGAAGATGATTGTATCCATGGATTTGTAAAAGCAGGTATTAAAGAAGCGCATGAAAAAAGCCTTGATGGACCAATAGGTGAGTGCTGTCATCCTTTCCATTCTAACCTATGCTGTTAGTTCATTGAAACATTCAGTGCATAATTTTTAATGTTTTTTTAAGCGTGTTTTCCATGGTCATGTTTTTCAGATACTGGTAACTTGTCACGAGATGAACTGGAGAACTAAGATCGCATGAGGTCCACAGCATGGCTTACTGTGGTGTCTCTGCACAAATGCAGAGTTTTTTTATGAGTTTGTTGCAAATTGATTTAATAAAGGAGAATTTGAACAACTTTATGGTATTTCTGGTATTTTTAACAGCACATCACGGAGGTCTGTATTTTCGGAAATATTCGTTATCCCTTTAAATTTGCGCAATTTTCTAAAACGCTAATATAGCGAAAATAAAATGATAACGAATATTTCCTGGTATACAGTATAGACTCTGTTGTGCTATATCAATGTGGGAGTGCACTGTGTTTTGTAGCATGCGTTCTTATCCATACATTGAGATAGTGTGTCAGAATGCGTAGAACACACTATTCATATGTCACTGTTTAATTTATGGATAATCCTCATTATCCACTGAAAGTAATTTTTTTACAACCATGTAATCCCACTGTCAAGACATCAGAGCCTTATAAACCCCTCACATCTATGTCATGGCAGTGGGTTAACAAAACGGAATGCCACTGTTATTCAGTATTCTAAACACACAGAATGCGATTGTTAGTCTCAGTACAGTATTCAAATACCATTGCAGTTGTCACACTTTACTGTTACTGAGTCTAGCGATCACCATGTCTGATAGTGATTTTAACTGTGGTGTTATTTCGGCCCGCTGTCATTTAGTCCATGTATCCTATATGCTCATATGGCCATAGTGCAGATTCATTAATAAGGTAAGGCTAAATTACTTGTGTTCAGGGGGAAGGGGTAACCTGTCATGTCGAGTCCCATATATTATAAATGACAATGCCTGACGTACATGTGATAACCACATTGTAATCACCTCTCGTCTTGCTCGGGCAATGGTTAACCTCTTGAGCTACGCTCTTGAGGCTTACTGATGCCCTAGCAACCATTCGAGGTTATTACACCATGGTTATCACCTGTACATCAGGCATTATCCTCTATGTAACCCTGCTGTCACAGTTCTATATCCAGATAGTGCTACACTATCCATATGCCACATTGTCCATATTTCACAGTTAAAAAAAGGGTGTTTTGGACAATACACTACCATATGTCTATTGACACAGCACTACACAACACATGAGTCATGCTATGCAAATATTGCACTGTTCTTATTGTGACATATAGTTTGTGTGACTTGCAATATGTATTGTGTTGCACTATGTTGATAGAGGAATGGCACTGCAGGATATAAACACCCTGTATTCTCATTGTGACATATGGATAGCGTCACATATATATTGTGTTGTAGTTATATATTGATGGAGAAGTGGGAGTGCAGTATCTGAACAACCATGAGGTCACACTGCAACACATGGGCAGACTGACACACAAGTAATGTTGTGCTATGCTGATATAGGAATGGGAGGCTGGGCACATGGAACCCTATGGTTGCACAGAGACATATATACAGTGTTGTTCTATCTCAAAGGAGGGATAAAAGAACAGGGTCCAACTGGTTGGGGGGAGCAGGGTGGCAAGATGGTCGCTGTGCTGTCTCGCTCCCTGCAACTCTGCTCCATTCGTTGTTAGTGTCTGTTGTAGCGCTCGAAGTTTCTGCACTTTTTAGCACTTTGATTTTCATTTTGTCGCAAACTGGTGAATGAAAGCCTGTTTTAAATTATTGTCTCAACTTGCTTTATTACCGTCGTTTGTCTTTATTTTGTTCCAGGAATGTGGGCATAGGGAGGTTGGTCTGGTGCTAACGGATGGCATTCTTTCTTTGTGTTTTAATGTGTGGTAATCTAGCCATAGTAAATGGTGGGATTAAACAGCCATTTCTGAGAGCTTAAATATCTAAATCATTGTCCTGGGCCTTGCTGTATTGCCACTGAAGGAGTGGATATGCCAGCCGTTCGTTGTCCTGGGATCTGTAGCATCCAGGCTTTTATCCTGATGATATCCCGCTGAATTGCGAGGAGGCTGGAGAGCAAAAATGGACGATTGTTTCAGACATGGTGGTATCTTTGCTGATAAGCCTATCTATACCTACAACAGGTCTGCTGCAGAGTTGAGATGAGGTGAAGAAACTGGATTAAGTGGTAGTATGGTGCCTGATATTTGCTGCGTACAGGATTCAGTTTGCTTCTTTAGGCTATGAGTAAGACAAAAGTAAACTGGTGTGCGTACTTCCAGAAAAGACGAGGGAAGACAGGAGTTTTTCAGTCAGCTAGAGGAACTCTTGGGACAGAGATTGAGAGGGTGACATGGATTCTCAGAGAAAAGAGATGGCCCTGCTCCTTGAAGTTGTGAAGGTCGCTTTGGTGGAGGTAACACTTTTAAACTGTGGTGAATAGTTGGTAATGACTCAAGGACTCCTGTAATGGGAGACTGAATCATTTGTCTAGCTAAAAACTGGACCAAAAGAGGGACTCCTATGTTTAAAAGTGGAGCCCTTTAAATGTAACACAGGGGCTCAAGGTACATTTGTTCTGAATGGAGTTCAATTGTCTCAGTTTTATTTGACTGTCTGTACTGAGTCCCTGTAAAGCACTTTATAATGTTTGTTTGTCCTATGTGCTCCCATGGAATATATTCTAAATAATTGTCTGCAGGTACTGATACGTTCTTACTAAGTCTGCAGTAATGATTGTTAATCACTGTGATTAGCCATTATAAGACACTCTGTTGAGTAAGAAATGCTCATTTTACTGTTAGAATATTGTTTTTAAGGTAATCCAGGTTCACTGTTAACAAACAAAGGGCTATAGTGTATGGTGGAACGTCGTTCTCCACCGAAATCCATTGTTGTCGAAACCTTGTAGTCACACACTATTGACGTTAGCAGTGCAGCAGAAGAATTTTTTCTACTGCACTGTGAACGTAACACATTGTGTCCTCGAACAGCATTTGACAGTTGGGGCTCACTCCATAGATAGGACACATAGCAAAAGCAGCAATGTCGGCGGCAGTACTAATGTTTAGTTAAAATGTTCAAAATGTAAAGTTCTGAAACAGTTAAAATGTCAAGCGTGAACACGTTCAAAATGTAAAGTTCTTTTTTCCTTCTAGTAACCCAGGAAAAATGTTTGGAAGCAGAAACATGCTGTAGTGATTTTTTTTCTCAAAAAACGATGTTCCACCATACACTATAAAGAAAAGCGCATGGGAACAGGGCATCTTTCACCTCGTTGGCACTATGAGATTAGGATTACCTCTAGTGCGCCCGAGGTAATCCATCGTCATAGTGCCAACTCGGGGAAAGAATAGCCCTGTTGTCAACTGTTCCCCATGCACTATCCTATATATAGTGTATTGATTACAGAATTTATCAATTAGGTGATTGATGTTGAAATTCAGATGAATGTAATGAATGAGCTAGAAAGTTCTTGATGGAATCGCTTTGTGGTGAATTTGGGTCGGCTAGCCGGGTGTGCCTAGGGTAGCTTGACACAAAAAGTATGTTAATTTCTATAGTAAGAGGTTCCCATTGCAATACAGCAGTGAGTGTTAAGACACTTGGGCCCACTTCTGAGCATAGCTTCAGCATATGTGACGAACTGACTCAACATATAGTTATGGATCCAGATCCTTGATCTGATATATGTAACACACAGTGCAGACTGACATAAGGTGCCCAATTGGGTCCTACATAAGTGGGATATGAGGCAGCATGCACTGTGGGGTATCTCCATTGGGACCCTGGATGGGTACAAAGCCAGAAGTACTGGTGGGTTTTATTCGGACCTTGTGACAGTGATCTTTTGACTCATGTATGGGTTAAAGTAGCCACAAAGGCTGATAATAGTTTCTAGAGTAAGTTTCTAGAGTGACTGACATAAATCCATCTCCGGTTTGATGTAGTGAGGGACCTTTGAACAAGGGAGGTACAACTAGGAGAGTCAAGTAACTTTTTAGGGAGAACCTGGTGGGCTGTCTCTTATAAGAAACAATAATGGCCCTCGGACTTATGGTCAAACTAAATAAAAAAAGTAAAATGAAGGGCAGAAGGTCAAGTGAGACAGTATTTATAAATAAATAATGATAATATATGATTAACTTGCCTACTAAAGTGGCTTTATGTAAGCAGAATAATGTTTAGTATTATACTGTTTATAGATTTTATGAATCTTAATGTATAACTGAATGCCTGGATAAAGTTATGCTTAGTGAATGTTTAATATTTCTATGTTGTAATGGTTTAAATAACCGATCAACAATAAACTACTACTCTGGTCAAAAAAACAAGGTCCAATTCACAGAGCAGTCCTATCATGACTTATGGGCATTGTTCTACTATCTGCATGGAGGTATAGAGTTTATGCAGTGGCCAACTTACATGGCTGCACAGTATATGGGTGTACCCCCGAGACACTGGGATGGCAGCAGAAGTGATACAGTTGTCGAAACATGATCATGGATGTCTCTTGTGGTATATTTACAGAGTTGTATGTTCTTTCTGTTACCTTATGGTGTGTTTCTGATTGGTTGTGTTGCCTCGTACTGTCTCACGCTTGTATGTGTCATGTGTGTGTGTGTGGGGGGGGGGAGGCAGAGTTAGGGTTGAAAACCCTAACGCCAAATTCCTGCTTTAGTCACTGTGGAACAACCTAACTGTTGCATTAAAGGTTTTCTCGTCTCTACGGCATCAGCGACCAAGGAATGGACTCGGGTGGCCGGAGGACTGACCGGGGGGAGAAGGATGGAGCGTCCGGGGACAACTCTCCTTCTCTGGGGGGAGGGCGGGGATGCACACTGGCGTATGCTGACTCCTGGCAGAGGCTGGGAGTACAGCAGTACAGCCAGGGCTCGGTGTTCAAGGGGGAGTGACAGATGTCGGCGTATGCCTTGACGTCAGGACGTCACTCCCCACAGAAAAATGGAAAATGCTGCCTTCTGGTCTGCCGGATGATGGCTGCCGGCTCCTGCCACCTCAGATGCCCCAACACCCCAGAATCCACCTCAGCAGCACCCAGGGACTGATTGTAGAGTGCGCTGGTATCCCCTCCTGGTGCCTTCCCCCTCGGAGGAGAGGGACCCATCCAGCGAAGGGTTATGCCGGGCCACCTCTGGGTCGGCTGTGATCTGAGTTGAGTACGAAGGGGGTCAGGGCGAGGAGGTCAGGGGGGTCATGTGCAGTTGGAAGGAGAGGCAGGCCAGGGGCAAGTAAGGCGGGAAAAAAAAAGGAGTCTTTTTGCAATGAATATATATATATATATATATATATATACACACACACATATATACATACACACACACAAATTCAGTCCCAGATCAGTCATTGGTGCTCTTTAAATGAATACTTTTACAGCTTCTGCACCATAGCACTCGTGTCTCCGGACCATGACTAAGTGATCTTGGGGTTCAGGAGCACAGTGGCAGCTCCTGATATGCCATTATCATGGAGATAAAACAGATGTGCAGCAACACACATGCTCAGACTGCCAGCTTGCACATTCTCTGTGTGGCTGCATGCGGGTTTGTACTATTTCCTCATTGGCACTTTGGCCCAAACCCCTCAAAGTGTTTCAGCCTCTGTCCGGCCCCACATAACATTTCTCCTTGTAAAGAGGGGTCAGAGGAGCAGAGACACAGAACCGCTTGTAACCCAACCAAGAATGTGTGAGCTGACAGTCTGCACATGCGCGTTGGCACGCATCCATTTTCTTGCCTCGATAGTGGTGCCTCAGGAGCTGCCACAGTGCTCCAGGACTGCAACATCACTTAATTGAGACAAGAGGGCTGCAGTGAAGAAGAAGACAAAAAACTATTTAAAGAGCACCAATAACCCTTCTGGGATACAAAAACATACATCAAAATGGGCTGTTCATGAATATTAATGAGCAATGTATAAATAATTATGAGCTGCTCATGGATATTAATGAACCCATTTCATGCGACATTCATTCTTATGTATATATTCAGTCCCAGATTAGTCATTGGTGCTCTTTGAAGAAATACTTTTGTGGCTTCTGCTTCACAGCCCTCGTGTCTCCCTGACCCCAACTTAGTGATCTCTGGGTCCAGGAGAACTGCAGCAGCTCCTGATGTGCTGCTCTCATAGTGAGAAAATAGATGTGCACCAACACACATACGCAGACCGCCAGCGCACACATTCTCTGTGCAGCTGCATGCAGGTTTGTGCTATTTTCTCATTGCTGCTTTGGCCTGAATCTCTCAAGGTGTTTCAGTTTCTGTCCAGACCCACATAATGTTTCTCCTTGTAAGGAGGGTCCAGAGGAGCAGAGACAGAGAACAGCTTGCAGCTGACCCAAGAATGTGTAAGCCAACGATCCAAGCATGTGTGGTGGTGAAAATCCATTTTCTTGCCTCGACAGTGGGGCCTCAGAAGCCGCTACGGTGCTCCAGTACTTCAAGATCACTTAGTTGAGAGATGAGGGCTGTGGAGCAGAAGGCACACAACTCTTTGTTTAATGAGCACCAATGGCCGTTATGGTACTGAATACATACAACAAAATGAGCTGCTCGTAAATATTGATGAACCCTGCTCATAAGCAGCTCATTCTTATGTTTATATTGAATCCCAAATCAGTCATTGGTGCTCTTTAAACAAATACCTTTGCAGCTTCTGCATCATAGCCCTCGTGTCATCAGACCCCAACTAAGTGATGTCAGGGTTTGGGAGCCCTGCGGCAGCTCCTGATGTGCCGCTATCACTGCGATAAAACAGATGTGCACCGACTAGCATGCAGGGACCACTGGCTTGCACATTCTGGGTATGGCTACAAGCAGGTTTGAGCTGTTTCCTCATTGCCACTTCAGCTTGAATCTCTCAAGGTGTTTCAGTCTCTGTCCGGTCCCACATACTGTTTCTCCTTTTCAAGAGGGACCAGAGGAGCAGAGACACAGAACCGCTTGCAGCTGATCTGAGAATGTGGGAGCTGATAGTTGCACATGCACATTGGCTGATATCCATTGTCATGCTTCAATAGCAGTGCCTCAGTTGCTGCCACAGTTCTCCAGGAACACAAGATCACTCAATTGAGACATGAGAGCCGCAGTGCAGATGGCACAAAACTCTTTGTTTAAAGAGCATAAATGAGTGTTCTGGGACTGAATACATACATCAAAATGAGCTGCTTATAAATGTTAATGAGCTATTCAAGGATATTAATGAGCTGCTCATGAATATTAATTGGTTCCTCATAAATATTAATAAACCTTAGTCAAAAGCACCTCATTCTTTTGTATATATTCAGTCCCAGATCAGTTATTGGGTGTTCTTTAAACAAATACTTTTGTGGCTTTCACACCACAGCCCTTGTGTCACCGGACCCCAACCAAGTGATCTTGGGGTCCGGGAGCACCACAGCAGCTCCTGATGTCCTGCTATCTTGGTGAAAAAACAGATGTGCACCAACACGCATGCAGGGATCATCAGCTCGCACATTCTCGATTTGGCTGCAAGCAGGTTTGTGCTGTTTCCTCATTGCATTTTGTCCCAAATCCCTCAAGAATTCAAGGTGTTTCAGTCTCTGTCTGGCTCCACATAACATTTCTACTTGTAAAGAGGGGACACAGGAGCAGAGATGCAGAACCACTTGCAGCCAAACCAAGAATGTGCGAGCTGACGGTCTGTGCATTCACGTTGGCGCGCACGCATTTTCTCACTGCAATAGCAGTGCCCCAGGAGCTGCCGCAGTGCTCCCCAATCCCAATATCACTTAGTTGAGCCCAACCAACCAAGAATGTGTGAGCTGACAGTCTGCGCATGCGCGTCGGTGCGCATCCATTTTCTTGCCTCGATAGTGGTGCCTCAGGAGCTGCCACAGTGCTCCAGGACTGCAAGATCACTTAACTGAGACAAGAATGGCCACAGTGAAGAAGACAAAAAAACTATTTGTTTAAAGAGCACCATTGACCATTCTGGGACTGAATACATACATCAAAATGAATTGCTCATGAATATTACGAGCTACTCATGAATACTGATGAGCTACTCAAGAACATTACTGGACTGCTCATGAATATTAATGAACCCGTTAACCCATTTCATAAGAAACTCATTCTTCTGTATATACATTCAGTCCCAGATCAATCATTAATGCTCTTTAAACAAATACTTTTGCTGCTTCTGCACCATAGCCCTCATGTCCCTGGATCCCAGCTAAGTGATTTTGGTGTCTGGGAGCACTGTGGCAGCTCCTGATGTGCCGCTATCATGGTGAGAAAACAGATGTGCACCAACACACATGCGCGGACTGCCAGCTCGCACATTCTCTGTGTGGCTGCATGTGGATTTGTGCTGTTTCCTCATTGCTGCTTTGGCCTGAAACCCTCAAGGTGTTTCAGTCTCTGTCCAGACCCAAATAAGATTTCTCCTTGTAAATAGGGGCAAAAGGAGTAGAGACACAGAACCATTTGCAGCCCATCTGAGAATGTGAGAGCTGACAGTCCGTACATGAGCATTGGCGTGCATCCATTTTCTTGCCACGATAGCTGTGAATCAGGAGTTGCTGCAGTACTCCCAGACCCCCATATCACTTAGTTGAGACATGAGGAAAGTGGTGAAGAAGACAGAAAACTCTTTCTTTAAAGAGCACCAATGACAATTCTGGGACTGAATACATACATCACAGTGAGCTGCTCTTGAATATTATCAAGCTACTTATGAATATTAATGAGCTGCTACTGAATATTAATGAACCCTATTCATGAGCAGCTCATTCTTATGTATATATTCAGTCTCAGATCAGTCATTTGCGCTCTTTAAACAAATACTTTTGCGGCTTCTACGCCACAGCCCTTGTATCTCTGGACTCCAGCTAAGTGATCTCACAATCCAGGATCACCATGGCAGATCCTGATGTGCCACTATTATGGCAAGAAAACAGATGTGCACCAACACACATGCGTGGACCGTCAGCTTGCACATTCTCCATTTGGCTGCATGTGGAAGTGTGCTGTTTCCTCATTGTCACTTTGTCCTGAATCCCGCAACATATTTCAGTCTCTGTTCAGATCCACATAACATTTCTCCTTGTAAAGAGGGGCTAGAGGAGCAGAGACACAGAACCGCTTGCTGCACAACCGAGAATGTGTGAGCTGACAGTCCGCAAGTGCGCATTGCCGTGCATTTGTTTTCTTGCCTTGATGGCGGTGCCACAGGAGCTGCTGCAGTGCTCCCATACTTCAAGATCACTTAGTTGAGACATGAGAGCCGTGGAGCAGAAGACACAAAACTCTTTGTTTAAAGAGCACCATTGACTGTTCTGGGACTGAATACATACAGCAAAATGAGCTACTTATGAATATTAATGACCTGCTCATGCATATTGATGGACTGCTCAAGAATATTAAAGAATCCAACTCATAAACAGCTCATTCTTATGTATATGTTAAATCCCAGATCAGTCATTGATGCTCATTAAACAAATACTTTTGCAGCTTCTGCACCACAGCCCTCATGTCTCCGGACTCCAACTAAGTAATCTCAGAATCCGGGAGGCCTGTGGCAGCTCCTGATGTGCTGCTGTTGTGGAGAGGAAACAGATGTGTACCAACGTGCATGCGTAGACTGCCAACTTGCACATTCTCAGTGCGGCTGCAAGAGGGTTTGTGCTGTTTCCTCATTGACGCTTTGGTCTAAATCCCTCAAGGTGTTTCAGTCTCTGTCCAGCCGCACATAATGTTTCTTCTTATAAACAGTGGCCAGAGGAGTAGATACACAGAACCATTTGCAGCTGAACTGAGAATGTGCACGCTGACAGTCCACGTATGTGTGTTGCCGTGCATCCATTTTCTTGCCATGATATCGGTGCCTCAGGAGCTGCCGCAGTGCTTACAGACCCCAATATCACTCAGTTGAGACATGAGGGCCGCGGTGAAGAAGACACAAAATTGTTTGTTTAAAGAACACCAATGACCATTCTAGGACTGAATACATACAACAACGTGAGCTGCTCATAAATATTAATGAGCTACTCCTGGAATATTAATGTCCTACTCTTGAATATTAATGAACTGCTCATGAGAAAATATTTCTAGGAGATATGAATATGGGAGATATAAACTGGCATAAAACTGTAGCGAATACTGCACAATTCAAATTTTTTCTGGAAGCCAATGAACAGCTTATGTTAAACCAGTATGTAACAAAACCAACGAGAGGTGAAAACATCTTGGACATAGCACTAGGTACGGGGGGATTAACAATCAAAAATTTTAGGGTGGGGCCTCCTCTTGGTACTAGTGATCACAATGCAGTAACTCTGGATATAAACTTCTCCCACAATATACAACCTAACAATAGTGTCTTCTTCAATTATAAAAAGGCAGACATAATCAAAATCAATCAGACACTTCAAAATACTAATTAGGATAACTTACTGGAGGGTTGTGATGCTGAAAATATGTGGAATAAGTTAAAAAATTAGATACTTAGAATATCCAATAAATATATACCTAAATACAAAAAAACACTAACAATGATAAAAAGAGACCCAAGTGGTTAAATGTAAAATCAAGAAACTTCTACAGCAAAAACGGAGCTTATAATACGCTCAAAAAAAACACACATCCCTCTGTTTTTGGGACAAATATAAAAAAATTGAAAACAAATGTAAAACAGAAATATGTAAATCTAAATGGCAGGCAGCTCCTTGGAAGCTGCCTGCCCTTGAACAAGGCTGCTTCAGCTCCCCCACGGTCAGACGGCACCCAGCCGACCGAGACCAGGACACCCACCTGCAGCTCCTTGGAAGCTGCCTGCCCTTGAACAGGGCTGCTTCAGCTCCCCCCACGGTCGGACAGCACCCAGCCGACCAAGACCAGGATGCCCGCCTGCAGCTCCTTGGAAGCTGCCTGCCCTTGAACAGGGCTGCTTCAGCTCCCCCACAGTCAGACAGCACCCAGCCGACCAAGACCAGGACGCCCCCCTGCAGCTCCTTGGAAGATAAAGTGACAGCGCAGCCAATCGGAACACGAGCTTTTCCAGCAAACCCGCTCCGACTGGCCAGGACTTTTTCCTCTGCTTTTGCCACCTGATGCTTTTTACAAATAGATTTAGCTGCAACTAAGCAAAATTCAGGTGTCTCATAGAAGGATTTTAGGTCCACCCACCTCCATCCCCTCCACTGATTAAATACACCTGTTGCCCGCCCACATTCCCTCTCGCTCCATCATTGGTTAGTAAGCCTAGCAGCACTCGGTCCCTCATTGGCCAATAAGCCTAGCAGCACTGCTCGCTCCCTCATTGGCTACCTAAAACCCTCATTCCATCTGCTCCTCAATTGGTTCCTAGTCCTTACAGGTCCCTATCATTTCCCTGCCTCCGCATCCCAGCTATCCACCTTCTCCACTAAGTAACTACAGCACCTACCTTCCCCGCTAAGTAACCACAGCAGTAGGGTCCTTCTAGCACCTGATCCGCTCCATGATCCTTCTACCAGGCCACCTGACCCTGCTCATCCGTATCTCTCTCCCTCCCTCCCTTCCTTTCCAACATGCCACCCACCTCTCCCATGCCCCCCTCCCAAATCCTACCAAACCTCGATGAGCTCTTCCACCCCTCCAGCCCGGCATCCACCTCCCCTTTCACCCAAGCATGGACACACTCTGCCACACGTCCCAGCCCATTTCTTTTCAACCCATCACTCCCCTGGGTCATTTTTCAACTTATTTCCTTATGCCCAGCTCATACATGCCATCAATCTAAGAGACGTCCGCTCGCAGTCTGTCATATACAGCTATTCGCTCACTACCTAACTCTCGCTCTCCTGCTCCTTGCAGCAGGTGGCATCCACCCTAACCCCGGCCCCAAAACTACCCCCCATGCCCCTCTCCAACATCGGCCTCTTCTTCACCTCACTCTGGGGACCTTCTCCCACGTGGCCTGCACCTCCTGCACCTAAATATAAGAAGCCTTGTCCACAAGCTTTTTTTTTTTTAACTTCATCTTTTATTGAGTAGCCATAGATACATTTTACATAACTTTACATAGTTCTATGTAATATGACATTTTTAACTGATTTAATGTTTACACCTTACACCCATTCTGTCTTCAAGTACAGTAGATAAAATATATACTATTCAATATGTTCTTGTTTAGTTTAAATAGACAATATAGGAGTTGGAGACCTGTTTCATTTAGCCTCCTTCCATTCTCTCTTACTATTGGGTAGGTTATTCCATGTCTACTGCGCAGACAGAGTGGATAATATCACTTATCAGTGGTCTAGGCTGACTTGTCTAGATACTTTAGTTCAAACCATAACCAGTAAATGGACTCTATATTTAAATAATTAAACTAACCATCAAAACTAAACTCGGGCATCCTAATATGTCTTACAATCTATGACATTATTTTAAAATGTGGCTCCTAATACAGTTTCGCTGTTGAAAAATTGATAAGGATAACATAACAGCTCTTTTTCCCTAAATGAAGCTCTAAGGCTTTACGTGGAATGTCCGGGACCTTCCCCCACTGACTCCAAGACCCGCCAAGGGGACCAGACAGTTTTGAATACCTCCCTTGTCTTAGATTATAAGTGATCTGTTCCATTGTCTCCAGTTGCCTCATTCTGACTTTCCAGTCTTCTACTGTTGGGGGTTGAGGTGAAAGCCACCTCGAAGTGATCGCTTTCAGTGCTGCCACTCTCATCATTTGTGGTAACCGCCTCACCTGTCTAGGTCCTGTAACCAGGCATGGAAGTCCCAGCACCATTTCTTCCCCTTTAAAGGGGATTTGGAGACCTGATACTTTTTGCATGTATTCATGTACTTCCTTCCAAAAGTTTCTGATTTTGGAGCAATCCCACATTATATGTGCTGGAGTTCCCCTTGCCCCACCACATCTCCAACAATGCTCTGGTCCCCCTGCTGTAAAGTGTTTTGTTTTAGAGGGCGTAAGAAAGTATCTCAAAAGGACTTTCCAGTGAAATTCATGCCAAGAAGGAGAACTTGTCACCTGCCAACCCCTGGTTAGTCTATTCTCCCAGGCTTGTTGCGAGATCGAGATCCCTAACTCTGTTTCCCATCTTTGTTTAAGTTTGACTAAGCCTGGGTTGATTAGGTTAATTAGGATCTCATATCTTGTCCACAAGCTTGACTCCCTTCAGGTTCTTGCTGTCCACTATGCTCCAGATATCCTCACCCTGTCCGAAACCTGGCTCAACAAAAACATCAACGACTCCTCTGTCGCTATCCCAGGCTACACTATGGCCCGCCACGACAGAGCCTCTGAAAGCGTCGGAATAGCCATCTACTTAAACTCGGACTTGCACTATTCAGTGGTCCTGACCAAGTCTGAACCAAAAGTCCTTGAAGTAATACTAATTCAGCTTGACCTTCACTTCTTGCTACCAATCTACATTGCTGGGATATACTGCCAACCTGGTACACCAGCTTCTGCTGTCACTGACCTCCTCAAGCAAATCTCCTGCCTAACCATGACAGGGGAACTCTACATTATGGGCGATCTTAACCACAATTGGCTAGCTCCTGCCCTCAACAAAACCAGGACTGAAATTTCTATTCTAAACCTCTCACAAATCATTACTGAGCCCACCCGGCTTAACCTGAAATCTGGTAACCACTCACTCATTGACTGGGTCCTTACCACCCCCCCCCACCGGGTCAAACAAGCCGATATTCTTCCTGACTCCCTCAGTGACCACCACATAACCTTCCTAGTGCGTAAAATCCACTGCCCAAAATCCCCCATTAAATCTGTAGTCCAACGCTCCTATAAATCCCTCAATCTAGCCCCTGTATTAGATGACCTTGTGCTAGCAAACTGGGCCCCTGCCCCTCCTACGATCTCCATTGATGATGCCTTCCTACATTTTAAAAACACATTCCTCAGCATCTGAAACACACACGCCCCACTGCGTCGTACAAGAGTACGAGGAAACCATCTACCTTGGATCACCCAAGAACTGATTGCATGTCAAATCGCATGGGACAAAGCCTGGAAATGCATAAATCCTCATGCCTCCCACAACACCGCTCCACATACCGCATGATTCGTAACAAGTGCACCAGAGCCATTTGTCTTGCAAAAGCAGAGTACTTCAGCAGCTCCCTCCAGTCAAACCTAAATAAACCCTCAAAATTCTGGAAGGTCATTCATTCCCTTTTCACCCCACCGGCTGCCAATCCCACTCCAATGCTAAATGTTAATAACTCTCTCCTATCAGAGCCCACAGCAGTCGCCACTAAGTTCAATGTGTACTTCTCCACTTGTGCTGCCACCCTCCTCTCTTCCCTGCCCAACGCTACACCTCTCGCACCGTCTACAGACATAATGACCCAGACTAGGCCTCGCTCCTTTTCCTTCAAAGACATCTCTGCAACTGAGGCCCTAGATGCATTACTTTCTCTCAAGTCTTCAAAAGGCAAATCCCCAGATGGATTAGACCCCAAACTTCTATGCCTCTCCGCTCCCGCTATAGCAACTCTGCTTGCCAAACTCCTAAACCAATCCTTTGCTGCCGCTGCCATCCCCCATGCATAGAAGCATGCCATTGTCATCCCTCTGCCAAAAGGAGGTGCCCCTATCTCCCCCTCTAACTACCACCCTATCTCCCTCCTCCCAGCCCTAGCAAAACTACAAGAGCACCTTGTGCTCACCCAACTTACCTCCTTCCTCACTGACTCCAAATTCTTCACACCATTCCAGTCTGGCTTCAGGAAGGGACACTCCACCACCTCCTCCCTGATAAGGCTTATAGACACTAACCTGACAGGCATGGACAGTGGACTGATCAACTCAGCCGTTTTTGTGGCGCCTTGCCAAGCCTTGACACCGTCTCCACCCCATATTGCTCTCAAGTCTCGCTGAATCAGGCCTCTCTGTCGCAGCCACAAACTGGTTCAGATCATACCTCTCTGATAGAACTCAGTCCGTTAGAGTCTCAAATGCGATCTCCACCCCCTTCCCTTAACTACCGGTGTCCCACAGGAGTCGGTTCTTTGTCCCATTCTGTTCTCTATATTCCTAAATGACCTGCCACTCATCTGCTCTACTTCCTCAATCCACATGTATGCAGATGATACTGTACTCTACTACTCGGGTTCCGCCCCTGATGTGGTACAATCAAACCTCCAAGCTGACTTCAACAAGGTACAGCAATGGTTTAGCTTGCACCAGCTCTTCCTAAATGCAAAAAAAACTGTCACTATGACCTTCGGCACATGACAACACCTGGCCAGACTCCCCTGCCTCCCTTCCCTACTTCGCCACCCTGGATGGCCAAAAACTTGAAGATGTCTCCTCGTTCCATTACTTCGGGGTCTGGCTCGACAGCCATCTCTCCTTCTCTGACCACATCGATGCTATCTCAAAAAAACTACACCCCATGCTCAGTGCGCTATATAGGAACTGCAGCAGCCTCCCTCCCCGAGTCTGAAGTGAACTGGTCCTGAAGACGATACTGCCCTCCATTAACTACTGCAGCACTGTATACAGTGCAGCCCCTAAGTCCACCCTATCTAAACTGGACACACTTTATAATGCCTTCTGCTGCTTTGCTTTTGATGCCTCTCCCCTCACCCACCACTGCGACCTCTACTGTGCCTTGGCACTACTGTCCCTCGAAAACCACTGCATCTCTCACTGTGCTAAATTTGTCTCCAACCTATGGATTGGGTCCATCCTCCTACCTTGCCACCATGCTTACAGATGCCCCACCCCCTCCCATCATCTTAGATCCAGTGACTCTCACCAACTTTCAATCCCTAGGTGGAAGACCTCCGTTGGTCAAGCTGCCTTCTCACACTGGCTACCCAAACTCTGGAACGCCCTCCCACTGCAAATTCGGCACTCCTCCTCTTCCTACTCTCTGTCTACCACCCTAGCAAACTTCCTTACTACAAATTGCTCCTGTCCCTGAACCTGCCATGCCCCACTATCCCTTCCCCAATGCCTGACCAGCAGCCTTAGCCTTGCTACAGAAGCTGGCATGTAACCCCAAACTTGCACTTATGTCCTGGGCCTATTTTGCCCTATGTACTGCGTATAACTGTATAACTGTGATATATGCCCTCTGTTGTTTACATTTTGAGTAGCTGTTACTATTGTGCTAATTTACCTTGTCTGCTGCTTCTTGCACAAAAATTGTTATTTGATACTATAATATCCTAAGCATTCCATGTGCGCTGCTTGTATATTCATGCAATCGTGTATTCTTATGCTGTTTTTTATTTGCTTCTATTAACTGTTCACTTGATAACCTGCGTGTTATCATATCCATGTGTACCCCCAAGGTTCGCACCAGGAGACGAGCATCTTGTTGCTCAGTGTGCCTTTCCTGGTAAAACAATTGCAATAAATAAATAAATAAAATAAATCTAGCCAAAAGTGCCACTAAAAATAACTCCAAAAGTTTCTATCAGTACATAAACTCATTAAAAACATCAACCTGCAAAGTAGGCCCATTACAATGACAGGGTTGTACATGAACCTGAAAATATGGCGAACATTCTTAATACCCACTTTTGTAGCGTGTACTCCACTAAACATACAAATCATATTAGTTCAGAAATACCCAGTGGTGACTTTGCCAAGATTAGTGAAAAAGAAATAAGTGAAAAGATCAATAAAATAAAAGAGCATTGTTCCCCTGGCCCTGATAACATCACGGGAAAAATGATCAAATTAATGTCAAAACAGATACTTTACCCCTTAAAAAACTTTTTGAAGAAAGTACAAACTCTGGCATTGTACCAAAGGACTGGAAAATCACAAACATCACATCAATCTTTAAAAAGGGAGATAAATCCAAAGCAGAGAACTATATGCCTATCAGCCTGACATATCTAATCGGAAAGGTATTGGAGGACATTATAAAAGACTGGATCAAACTGCAGTTGGGAAATATTGACAGCTCCCAGCATGATTTTGAGAAAAACAGATCATGTGTAACCAACCTTCTTTGCTTTTATGAACAAGTTGGTAAACATCTAGACTGTAAAACACCTTATGATATCATCTTCATCGACTTCAGCAAAGCTTTCAATAAAGCACCTAATGAACACATAACTGTAAAACTCTGCACTGGGTGCAAACTGTTTGCGCAGTCTACTATATTCAAAAAGCCAAATAGCATGGGCAAACTGCATTAGCGATGGGCAATAGTATAATGTATGCAAGGGACACAAAGAGGGGGCATGTACATGAATACAGGCACAATGCTATAGTCAGGGCATTAGTGCTGCGCAAAGTGTTTTGCACTACTTAGCGTAACACTTTGTGCAGTGCAAATTACCGCCCAGGAAAAGGTAGTCTTAACTCTGGGCAAACCAGCTTTGCCTGACATTGTGACTTTGTGTGACCCTAATCAGTAAATATAAAACATAGAAAGAAACCCGACATAGAAGAAACATGCTGCACATGGATGGCATCTCCTATGTTGCATTAATTGGTGACCTGATGGCCAGTGAACACCATGGCAGTGTGTCCATACAACACATACCTACAGACCAACCTTCGGAGGACACCAACAGAATCCATCACACACATGCAGCACTGGGAGCATGGAGGGTGTTGGGGGAGGGTGGACAGGTGGCCAGTCTGCACCACATACTGGGTACTACCACAAGGCTGGGGCAATCCATGCAGTGCAAATGGTCCAGTATAGGGAATACCCCAACACCAGTGTGCCTGTCTGATGGTATGTGCCCCCCCAGCCACATACCACACATCTGTACAGACACCACAGCACACACAGACGGCCATATATATGTATATGTATATGTATGTGTCACCATGAGTATCCCATGCCAGTGGTGCAGCATCTGTGGGTCGCACAACAGCATAACAGTAATGCTCACTGTCAGTACACATCTGCAAGACTGGCCTGCCACTGTGTAAAGTGCAGCAGTCCCTAATACCCTACACACCATAGGCATTGCTGTGTCCTTCACACTACTGGCTCCCTTGTTACTGTAGTGTCTGCTGTGCACTGTAGCAGGACCTACAGTTTGACTATTGCATGCAGTACCACCACCTGTGCCTGTGCTGTGTAGTCCCCTGGTGCACAATATTCTGTGCAGATCTGTACAAATGTAGCCTGCAGCTACCACCATGCACTTCCAGACTGACCTACACGTGGAGCTGTGGCAGACCCAGCCAGCCCCCATACTGCCAGACTAACCTACAGGTGGAGCTGTGGGACCCTGCTATAGCGCTGGGCAAACTGTATGCAAATCAGGACATAATGAGCTGCTACTCTGGATGTTTGCCCACAGACTGCCTAAGTAGGCTCATTTGCATGTTGCATTTGAATATAGCAAAGTTTTGCCCTGGGCAGATGTGATAGTGCTGGGCAAACAGCTTAGCTCTGTGCAAAACCTGTGCAACTGTGTTTGCGTCATGCAGACGGTTCAGAAACATGATACATTTCTGCAGAATTTCACATGCGCTGCTGCTTGCAGCTTTAATGAATCCACTCCTTTGCTAGCACACACGCACTGGCCACATAGTTCACCTCTACATTCCTTCATGTGCACTGGGCTGCTGTTGTGGTTTGCACTTCCTGGTTGCTATATTCAGAGCTGTCTTATTTCCCGGGCTATTTTTGCACTGCACTCCCAGCCCAGTTTGCCTGGCTTCCTTAGCACGCCATATTCAGCAGGTTTAGCACCAGAGCTATCCCTTTTGAATATAGCGGGTAATTGGTTCCGGGCTAATTTAGCATGCCAAGCAGTGCTAGTTCAAGTTCAAGTTTCAAGTTTATTGGAAGAGAACTCCGTTGAGCAAGCTCATTCACAAGGAGGTCCTTTGGCACAGTTACAGATTGCATAATCGAGAAACAGTACAAATTCAAGTACAGAAATATGCACAAACATTAACATGTTGCATAAAACGACAATGACATAGAAATATACAAGTGCTGGAAAGGTACAAAGTGCATGGTTCGGAGTAAACAAGGCAGCAAGTTTCCAGGAGAATAAGAGGAAACAGTTGGCAAGGATTAGAGCAGTAAGCTAGGATTAGAAGCAGCTGCATGTATCTTTTAATTTGGCTGTGGCCAACCTTTTAAATAGACTGACAGGGACAGTACCACGAAGCTTCAGTACGCCTTGGAGCTGGATCCAGATAGTTGGGAGTACGCTCGATATGGCCCACTTGCCGAGTGAGGTGTGAGTTCTCGGTACGTCAAAGAGGAGGAGGTAATTTTTCCTAAGAGAGTAGGCACTGTGGGAAATATGGAAAAGGGTTGTTAGATAGTTTGGGAGCTTGTTCAGGAGTAACTTAAGAGTCCAGATACCAGCATGAAGTGTGTGTCTAATTGAGAGTGCTGTCCAGCCAGCGGCTACGTACAAATCGCAGTGGTGAGTTCAGTAGGGTAGGTTTGTCATTAACCATATGGCGCAATGGTAGAGGATGTCTAACTTGCTAAGTCCTGAGGCTGCTGCGGTGGAGTTTTTCCATAGTCGAGAAGCAGCAGGAAAGTGGCCTGAAACAGCCTAATTCTGGTATCCATTGGAAAGAGGGACTTGTTACGGAAGAAGAAACCTAGCCTAATTTTTAGCCTCCTTGCCAGATTGTCAAGGTGGTCGTGAAAGGAAAGCTTGTTGTCAAGCCACATACCAAGATATTTGAATTTGGAGGTGATTTCAAGGGGTTCACCTAAGGAGGTGGTGATGAAATCTTTGTGCGTGGTTGTAAGGGAAATGGTGATGGTATTTGGGGCAAAGATCATGGTCTTGGTTTTCTTGGCATTGAGGAGGAGTTTGGCATTGATTAGGTTGATTTCTAGTTGTGCAAAGTCAGCTTGGAGTACATCCCTCACTTCAGCCAGTGTAGGGACTGATGTGTACAGTACTGTATCGGCTGCAAAAAATGCAGATGGGACTTGGATATACGTGCGTCAAGGTTATCGATGTATAGGGAGAAAAGGATGGGACCTAATATGGAGCCTTGTGGGATGCCCCTGGCCACTAGGAGGGATGCAGAGAAGAGGCCACCAGCTTTTACTTTCTGGATCCTTCCAGATAAGTATCTGGTAAACCACTGGGCAGCAAGGGAGGTGGTACCTGCTTTTATTAGGCTTGAGACCAACAGATTGTGGTCGACAGTATTGAACGCTTTGCTGAGATCTAAAAATACTGCACCAGTAACTTTCTTGGAGTCCATGGCTATGACCCAATCATTAGTAACTTTGGCTAGAGCAGTGATTGTGCTATGGTTGGGCTGGAAGCCGGATTGTGCAGGGTTGAGGACTGAAGATGATTCGATATGGAGTTTTATTTGGGAGTAAACTAGCTTTTCAAGGACTTTGGAGAAGACAGGCAAGATTGAAATGGGCCTATAGTTGTTTAAGTCGCATGGGTCCCCTGACTTGAATAATGGGATGACGTGGGCAGATTTCCAACAGGAGGGAACAGTGGCAGTGGAAATGGAAAGACTGAATATGTGGAGTATAGGGGCAGTGAGGTAGAGGTAGCCTAGTTTAAGAAAAAATGGTTCTAGACCATCGTCCCCTCCACTTGTCCGAATGTCTATATTAAGAAGTGAATCTTTGACTTCTTTGTAGCTAAGCGGGAGCAACTGAAGCGGGCGGGTCGAAGTTGGAGAGGCAGAGTTATTACAGTTTTGGTTGCTACCATATGCTGCATAAGGTGAAGAGTCGAAGGCTAGACCATCAGTTGCAAAATGATTGTTGATTTCTTCAAGGATTAGGCAACTGTTTTCCACTGCCCTACCGTTGCTGTGGCTCTTCAGTGGGATGGAGGGGGCTACTGGCCGACCTTCGATAGACTTGAGTGTCTTCCAGATTTTTTTGGCAATTCTCTTTTGCCTGTTCAAGGGTGGAGACATAAAAGTTGGCTTTGCTTGAGTGAATTTGTTTAATACAGGTGTTTCTAGCTGCTCTGAATGCTTGCCAGTCAGCTGGGCTTTTTGATTTTCTAGCCTTTGCCCAGAGTTTATCACGACATAGGAGTGTAGCCTTAAGGACTGATGTAAACCATGGGTTGGATGTTTTACACACCCAGGCTTTGATCATAGAAGCATGCTTGTTAGCCAGCGTGGTGAGGTTGTCGTTAAGGACAGTGATTGCCTCATCAATCGTTTTGGCAAGGTAGAGGTCTTGTCATCTAATTTTGCTCAAGTCGGATAAGTAGTCCGATGCGTTGAACTTGCTAATTTAACCCTGGGGCAAAGTTTTTAATATTTGGCCCAGAGAGTGGTCATAAATTGCCAACACTGAAACATCCGCAGTGAAAAGTGGGGTCCCTCAAAGGTCAGTGTTGGGCCCCTACATTTTTCAGGTTTTTGTGACAGACTTAACAGTAACATAATTAACGATAACGTAACATTTGCAGATGATCTTAAACTGGGGGTACAAAGTGAAACAGCTGAAAATATTAGTTCATTGTAAAAAGATCTGGAGAATATTAACACTTGGACACTAATCTGGGGCATGAAACTGAATACAGACAAGTGCAAAATTATGCATTTAGGCAAAAAAAAAAGCCTCAGTATATATTAGGAAACATACCGTTAACTAACACAGTAATGGAAAAAGACCTGGGAATTTTTATCACAGAAGACCTGAGCTTTTCCAAACAATCTAATGAAGTTAGAAGCAAAGCTAATAGAATTATATGGAACATAAAAAGAAACATAGCCTCCAGGGATGCAATGGTACTTCTCTCCCTTTACAGATCATGGGCCAGATATTCAAACTTTGTGCTGGGCACAAACCATTTGTGCAGGTTTAGCACTGGTCTGCTATATTCAAAAGGCCGAATAGTGTGTGCAAATTGCATTAGTACCAAGCAAAATCAAAATGTATTCAAGGGGCAAACTGAGGGGGCGTGTACATGAATACAGGTGCAATGCTATATTCAGCGACTGGAGCAGCACAAAGTGGTTTTGCGCAACTTAGCATGACACTTTGCGCGGTGCAAATTACCACCCAGGAAAAGGTAGTCTTAACCCTGAGCAATACAGCTTTGCATGAATTGTGGCTTTGTGCGGCTTTTGCGTGGATTTGTGCAACCCTAACCAATAAGTATGACACATAGAAAAAGCCAGACATAGAGGAAACACGCTGCTCACTGATGGCATCACAATGATGCCATCATCTGCCACCACTCCCAGCCATGCCAGGCAGTAAGTGGTGACCCAGCCCCCAGTGGACACCATGGCAGTGTGGCCATACAGCACATACCTGCAGACCACCCTTCTGTGGACATCAACAGATGCCAGCACACATATGCAGCACTGTGAGCATGGAGAGTGTTGAGGGGAGGGTGTACGGGTGGCCAAGCTGCGTAATAGACTGGGTGAGGCCACAAGGCTGGGACACATGACATAGTGCACATGGGCCAGTACTGGGAATACCCCAACACCAGTGTGCCTGTCTGATCATACATGCCCCCCCCAGCCACATACCACACAGCTGTACAAACACCACAGCATACACAGCCGGCCATGTATATGTCACTGTGAGCATCCCACGCTAGAGGTGCAGCATCTGTGGGTCACACAACAGCGTAACAGTAATGTCCACTGTCAGTAAACACCTGCAAGTTGGGTCTGCCACTGTGTACAGTGCAGTGGTCATCACTGCCCTACACATCATAGACACTGCTGTCTCTCTCACACTACTGGCCCCCTTGCTACTGTACTGTCTGTTGTGCACTGTAGCATGACCTACAGTGTGACAGCTGCATGCAGCACCACCACCTGTGCCTATGCTGTGTTGTCCCCTGGGGCACAATATGCTATGCTGTACTTCAGACATGTAGCCTGCAACTACCATCATGCACTGCCAGACTGACCTACATGTGGAGCTGTGGGCAGACCCGGCCAGCCCTCTGTACTTCCAGATTGACCTACAGGTGGAGCTGTGGGACCCTGCAGTAACGCTGGGCAAACTGCATGCAAATCAGGGCATAATGAGATGCTAATCTGAATGTTTGCCCAGAGACTACCTAAGAAGGCTCATTTGCATGTCACTTTTGAATATGGCAAAGTTTAGCCCTGGGTAAACGGCTTAGCTCCATGCTAAACCAGCGCAAACGTGTTAGCGCCTCTCAAACGGTTCAGGGAATATTATACAGTTTTGCACACTGTACTTTCACATGCAGTGCTACCTGCAGCTGTACTGAGTCCACGCATTTGCTGGCACACACATTGGCCACATAGTTCACCTTTACCTACCTTTATGTCACTGTGCACTTGGCTGCTGTTGTGGTGTGCACTTCCTGGTTGCCATATTCAGAGCTGTCTTATTCCTGGGCTATGTTTGCACTGCACTCCCAGCCCAGATTGCCCGGCTTCCTTAGCATGCTATATTCAGCAGGGTTAGCACCGGGGCTATCCCTTTTGAATATAGCGGGCTATTGGGTCCAGGTTAATTTAGCATGCCAGGCAGTGCTAATTTAGCCCCGAGGCAAAGTTTTGAATATCTGGCCCCATATGTCAGACCACACATGGACTACTGCTCACAGTTCTAGACACCTCATTAAAAAAAACTGATATATTGCACATTGAAAGAAAACAAAAAAGGTTCACAGAACAAATCCATGGATTTAGGCACGTGGAATACCAAGCCCATCTTGAGATATTACAGTTAATGTCATTAGAACAAAGATGATATAGAGGAGACCTGTTGCTATTATGGGATGTCATGATTGATCCCTATTTGTTTACAGAAATGGGTTTTGCTTATAAACAGGACCAGATAGAAACTGTGGGGCATCCGCTCCAATTACATTTTATTTATTTTAATTATTTATTTAAATTTGATGACCGGGTGAGCCCACTGAGACAATTAAGTCCCTTTTTCAGGGGCGACCTGAGGAGCTGAACATTCCATACAGATGAAAAACAAACAATTGCAGATATTATTTACAGATGTGCTAGCCATGAACATAGATTCATGGAGTAGTATGTATCTTAGAAATGTTTCCCCAGTGTCCTGGCCAAATTTCCCCCATTCACTGAAAATACCACCAACAGCTGGTTCAAGGTCAGTTGGCATTCATCTGTATCCCCCTTCCCTGGGTCATGCCTGAAAATAGGCAGAATTTGTCTAGTGCACTTACCCGGTCAACAAAAACTAACTAAATAAATACAGAGGCTAATTTACAGATGTCCTTGATAGGTGCATACATCTATGGAAAAACAGTATCAATATACATTTGGGAGACAGTTCATTACAGATGTCAACAGCAACAAAAGTGACCATAATTATTCATGGTAGTGTCATTGTCACAATACATGCTGAGCACAGTCGAGATCAGCAGAGAAAGAAACAATAAAAAAAACTTTTGGGAAACTAACAAGGGAAGCCTCCTGCATCATCAGGGTTGGAGGATGACATTCACATATAACCTACTGTAATTAATAGAAGGTTGGTGTGAAAACTAAAATGAGGTAAGGAGGTATGGTGAAGTGAGCCAGAGAAAAGAGAGGTGAGGTAATAACAAGGGGATGGTGGGAGTAGTGGTGGCTGGGAGAAGTTTAGGTACAGTTGCCTCTGCAGACAGATGGTGTGTAGATTTCCTTGTATAGTCTTTTGAAAAGGGAAAGAGTCTTACATGAGAGTAGTGAGTGTGGAAAGTCATTCCATTTTTGTGGTGCTGAGAAGGAGAAAGATCTTCTGCCAGCCACTAGGTGAGTCTTGGGTAGGCTTAACAATGGGAGGTGTGAGGACCTGAGTGTTCGAGGGGAGGGTTTCAGGGTAATAAGGCTAGATAAACTCTGGGGGGGAGATGGATTAGTTTGAAGCTGGTGCAATACACTGGGAAATCAAGTTTGGTTTTAAAAGATGGCCAGCCCAAAGTGTTTAGCACCACACAATGATGGGTACGAGCCAGGGCCTTTACAGCAAAGCGGGCAGTTCTGTGATAGGCCATACTGAGTTTGTTCAGGAGTCCAGGCTTAGAGGAATGGATTATTGAGGCCCCATAGAAGAGGCCTGGGAGAAGGGTGGCTGAGGCAATAGTACTCCAAGCACAATTCGAGAGATGGGGGCCATGCGATAGAGGAGGCCTGTTTTCTGATTGATAGCCTTTATAACGCTGGTTATGTGTGCATCGAAGGACAGGTGCTCATCAAGCATTACTCCCAGGTATTTGAAGTTGGTGACTCTTTCAAGTTGTATGCCAGTAGGTGTTTTGATCACGGGGGGGGGGCTGGATGCTTGTGTCGAAGCAGGTATGGTGGAACAACATGGATTAGGCGTTTTGGTGTTCAGGACTAGAAGGTTATTTTTAAACCATGTTTCTAATGTCTGAAAGTCATTTGCTAGGTCAGAGTTAATATATGAGACGGCACTGGAGGATTTATAAAGAACAGCATCATCTGCATATAGCTGGGCCGATGGCTCTCCACAGCTCAGAGGTAGGTCTTTAACAAATTTTGAGAATAGGAGAGGCTCTAGGATTGATCCTTGGGGTACCCCGTCGGTGATAGTAGATAGGGAAGAGGTGGTTCCAGCCCATTTCACACATTGAGACCTATTGTCTGAGTAGTTTGAGACCCAGGAGAGAGTGTTGCTATCAAGGCCAAAGTAATGAAGCGTGGAGATAAGAAGAGAATGGTTGACTAGGTTGAATGCCTTCATTAGATCGACGAAGACTGCTCTAGTCGCATTGCCCAGGTTCATAGCATGGAATATATCAGTGGTAACCCACTGGAGAGCAGTTTCAGTCCCATGAGATTTCAGAAAGCCGTGCTGGTAGCTGGTAAAGGCAATGTTTTGTTATAGATAAGAGTACAGCTGATTGAAGAACATTTTTTCTTGGATTTTGGCAATTGGGCATTAGGTAGATATGGGTCAATAGTTTTCAATGAAATTGGTTGGACCACTTTTATGTACTGGGATAACAATAGCAGTCTTCCATTTGTTGGGGATGGCTTGTGTGAGGAAGGATCTATTAATTAGGCGGGAGATCAGGTAGGCAAGAGCAGGTGCACCTAGTTTGAGGAATTTGGGCAGTAGGGAGTCAAACCCTGGAGAGCTATCCGGGTTGAGGCCCCTCAGAAGTTTAAGGACCCCCTTCTGGGAGGTGGCTTTTAGGTGGAAGAGAGGGTATGTAGCTACTGGGCTGCTGGCTTGTTGCTCTGGGCAAATATCAGGGAGGTCGGTTTTGTAGGCATCAATGTCAGTGAAGAAGAGGTTCAGTAGAGCAGCTATCTCCTTAGGTGAGGATAGAATGGAGCCTTTTGCTGTCATTGTTTTTTGGAAGGATCCTTTCTTTAGCCTTTAGGAGCACATTGATTTCCTTCCAGAAACATTGAGGTTAGATAGGTGAGATTCCTGCAGGGATATGAGATGTTCCCTTTTGGCTTTGTCGATTTTATATTTACAGCTATTGCGTAGCTGGTAGTAGGAATTCCAGTCTGATTGGAGCTTAGATTTTTAAAGGCTTACCAGGCTTTACCACGGGAACGCATAAGGTGCCTCAGTTCTTGAGTGAGCCAGGAAGAGTGGGTACCTTTGATCTTCTTAGTTTGGGGGGGGGCAAGGGAGTCAAGGATGGAGGTAAAGGTGTTGATCAGATATTCTAATGCCTGGTTTATGTCTGGTCGGGAGGTTATTGGGGACCAGTCAGCTGAGGCAAGACTTGTACAAAAGGCTTCAGCATCGAAGTTAGTTAAGTCCCTAGTTTTATGAATTTTGGGAGAGGGGTGTGGGGATTTGTTCTTCCAGACACAGTAGCTCAGGAAATGGTCACTGAGTGCATCAATGAGGATTCCAGTGGCCTTGATAGAAGTTAGAGTATTTGTTAGTATCCAGTCCAAGAGAGTGTGCCTACCTGATTTCATATTCAGTCTTGTGGGATCGTCTAGGAGTTGCTCCAGTTTTAGCATCCAGTACGGCAGCTTATTACTGTGTTTTAAGAGGTCCAAACCAGTTTCGGTTGACGTCTCCGCACAAAATGGTGTTATTCTTATGGAGGAAATCCAAACTAGCGAGGATTTTGGCATAGGAGAACATGAGATTAGGGGGTAAATAGACACAGCCTATTGTTACTTTCTTGATTTGACCAAGGCTGACTGTAATACAAATGTACTCTGCAACAGAGTTGATCTTTAAATCCGTTAACTCATTGACTATTAAATCAGCTGTAGCATAGATTATTACTCCTCCTCCTCCTTTCTTGGGGACCCAATCTCATCTGAAGCACGTGAAGCCAGGAAGGGCGATCTCATGAGACAGCATGGAAAGTTTTAGCCACGAGTCAGTTATGCAGTGGATATCTGGCTGGTAATGTTGTGACCAGGATTCAAGTTCAGCCGTTTTTTCCCCTAATGCTTTGTGCGTTCATATGCGCTGTTTTGAGTCCTTTGGAGTTATGCCAGTTTAGGCAAGAGATTGGGAAGGAGCGGTCAGATAAGGGCCTTGTTAAGTAGTTAGGTTTTACCTCATATCAGGTCCAGGATTTAACTCAACATCACCTGACAGCAATAAGAGGCATGAGCAGGATTGGGGGGTGGGAGCGTAGAGGAAGGATAGTTTGTGTAAGCGTTTTGAATGCTATATGGGAAGGATGGTTTTATTACGCTGGGCCAAGGTCAGCAATACAAGGTGTGGAGGAGACTCATGTGCAAAAGGGGGCAATAAGTTTAAGGTTCTGGGTGGTGATGGACTTACCATGGGGGTGGTGCGGATTCAGGTCAGAGATCAGATCCCCTGGTCGCAGATATGCCAGAAAGGATACACAAATGAGTAGTCCTTTGGTGAGGTGGAACATTGTGATACAGAGAGTAGGTTTTAACAGACCCAGGAAGGGAGAGAGAGAAGGGGGGTGCGGTGATGGGTTGCACCCCAAGGCAGTGAGAAGCAAAGGGGGATCAGACGTGTTGTGTACAACATCAGAATTTGTATGATCTAGATCGCTGCACTTAGTAGATATCGGAGGATAGGTAAAAGGACCTGAGTGCTTTAACAAGAGGATCAACCTTTATGCAAAAAAGTTACTGAGGGGAAAGTTAGAGCTAGTATAGGCAGAGAATTAGATTCCCTCTGATTGGCAGTGTGTGCTATTTCTTTAAGTTTCCCTAGGTTATGTAGATGTGCTCTCTATCTTTAAGTATCACTAAGCTCTGCAGAAGCTATATAGCCAATGGGTAACATCGGAGGTAGTACGAGACGGAGTTAGTGTGGATTTAATTCTGATCAGGGTGAGGGATGGTTGGGCACGAAATTTCTACAGGAAACACAACAGCCAGCCCGAAGTTACAGAGCCGGGCTGGTAATGAAAAAAAAAAATAGCCTGCACCAGAGTGCCAATAGAAATTAGTCAGAAGCTGCTGTGGTTCAATCGAATTACGGCTTCTGAATCCAGTTCAGTCTGTACCTTGCTTTGGGAGCCAGAGGTGCTGCTTCAGTGATGTGGGTAGCCGTCCAGTTCGGAGCCAGGCCGCGAGCGCTGCTGTTGATGAAAGGCACTATGTTCAGGGGCTGCTCCTGGGAAGGGAGAGAGAGAGTTAGCTGCAGATATATTTGTTTCACAGGGTGGGCATTCAGCTTAAGTGGTAAGCAGGTTTACTTTCAAAGGTGGAAAGAGGTGCAAATTGCCCAGTATTTGGGGCAGGGGAAAAACAGAAGAAATTGGGACAGGGATAGCAGGCAGGGAGGCATCTCGGTGGATAACTGTAGTCTGGCATGGGGGGATGTGGCCAGAGGAGACAGGCCAGAAATGTAAGTTTGAAGTTTAAGGCCGGATATTCAAACTCTGCGCAAAAGTGGCATAACAGCAGAACAGCACAAGTCAGTGCGCTCAAAGCGCAATACACGCCGAGATTCAAACATGGAGCAAGACAAACTGCGCAACTAGCCAACGTCTGAATATCGCACAACCTGCACCATAGCACAACCAGGAAGGGGAAGCTGAGCAGAGATGATGCGCCAAAGCGCAACAAAGGCAGCCCAGCTGAGCAGTCCTGAGGCGCCATAGCGCAAGCAAAGAGACCCCCAGCAGCATAGCAATGGAACTGCACAACCAGGGAGGTAGGCAGGGGCCCACCACCCATGCCACAGATGGGCACAGGGAAACACTGCAGAACCAACAATGTACCCCCACACCCCAAGCACAGCATAACTGGGGGAGGGACGGAACAGCCACCGGACCATGGGGACAAGCAAACAAAGCACATCCCGGCTGTGTTACTGCAGCACACCCACTGTCAAGCTGAGACTGGCACACAAAGGGGGCGGAGCACCCCAGTGTCCAGCAGCCCCCCCCGTGTGCATAGCACTCCCAGCACTGTGACCCCAAGACACCACCCATGTGCAGTGACCAGCACTGCAGGAATCCCCAGGCCCCCCCCGGCACACTGCAACCTCGTGAACCACAGAACCATACAAGCCAAACCCACCATGAGCACCCAGCAGTGGGTGGCAGCACACGGCAATACTGACTGAAAGCCTCACCCACACCAGAGACACCACCCCACACACACGCACACACATACCCATGACCATACCACCCCAGATGCCATGCACACCACTGCAACTGAGCACCTATAGCCAGCTGCAAATCAGAGACCACCACAGTATTCATATCAAAATATAAATGTAATATAAGATGAATAACCAGAACAACAAATCAACCACATATTTACAAAGCAGGGGTGGGGGTATGGGTATGAGGTAGGGGTGGGTAAGGGGCAGGGGTGAACAACCGGGAGAGGGAAGGTGGGGTGCGCTGATGTCCAGCTAATGCCTGGCAGCCTGCCCTCCTCCTGCCTGGTGCTGTGCCCGGGGCCTCCGCCGGCGCCGCATCCCATGCCGCTGCAAATCAAGTAGTATGGTGTGGGTGTCGATGGCCACCTGAGTGAGCCTCCGCAGTCCCCACTCCATCTGGCGCAGGATCTGGATACCTAGGACAAGGGATCAGAGTCAATGGCTGTGACTGTCCACATCCCTGAATCCCACCCCTCATGCATGGCATACAGCCAAGTGCCCCGCTCCTGTGATGGACTGCACCCACCCACAGTGACCGTGCACAAGACATGCCCAACCAGGCAGCAACAGCCATGTATATCACTGCACACACACACTGCCCATGTCCATCACAGCACAACCAAGGCTGCCCAGTGACGTGGCTACGTGGTGGGATGCTAGTGCCACAGCCATGTTCCCAGTGCATGCACGGACCACCAGTGACGCACACACACACATGCAGTGCCACTGGACAGTGATGACTGTCACATGTTGCGTGCATGGTAGTGTCGTCCATGGAAGGTGGCTGTGCCCTTCCCCCCAGCATGCAATAGCATCCATGATGTAATGACACTCACCCTCATCAAGCCGCTGCTGCAGGTGCTGCTGTGGCTGCGGCTGCTGCTGCTGCTGCTGTGGCACACCTCCTCCACCAGCCACCCTGGCACCACCATCCCAGGCCTCAGCCTGGGCCCGCCTCCGCTCCTCTACGCCTGTGGGAGACAAATGAAGAGAAACACATCAGTGAGATCCCAAAGCAGACAGCCCCTTGCCCCACTGAGTGTGCCTGCCCACACAACCAAACCCAAACAGCACACACCTGCAAACACCCTCACAGCAAACCATAGCCCAACCCACCCCCATGCGCAGGTCACATTACACAGTGTCACCCATGCGGACAATACCGTGCATACACAGCACACCCACCTGGCCTAGGCACAATGCCCTCCTGGCACGAGACCTGAGGCGCCCAGCAGAGCACGATCCTCCTTTGCAGGTCACTATAGTGGTGCCTGCACTGCTCAGGAGTCCTCCTACCCAGTGGCCTGCTCTAGGGCAGTTGCTACCTGCTGCCACATGCATGCGTGCCATCTGCAGGGCACTCCCAAACAGTGTCCCATGGTGTGGCTCCACCACAGCCACCAGGTTTGCCAGCTCCAAGGCCCCCACTGTCGAGCCTCCGCGCGCCATTCCAGAGTTATACAGTGGCAATATGGCGCTCTGCAGCGCGGCAACCCCACGTGGAAATGTTGCGCAATACAAGTCCATGAGTCCCTATCGCGCTGTTTGTACAGCGCCGTCGGTCCTCATCGCGCTGTCACTGAACAGCAGATCACACATTCCAGACGACAGTGCCAGGGGCAAAAGGTCGGGCTCAAGGTCATGGGTCACTGGCGCAAGGCCATGCACAGAGCCATCGGACGCCCACACGCCCCGCGCGATCGGGTCACCCGCGTGCTGGTGCCACAGTGGACTATTGGCGCAGTTGTGCCACAGCGCCATTTGGTGACCAGCGCGTCCACCGCCACCGGCACAATGGTGGCTCGATTGGAATTGCTGATCGTGCACAGCACGTCATCAGCATGGCAGATGCCTGCGTAAGCTACCTGGGCATGCGCTGTGTGGTGTACTACGCAGTCACAGAAAAGCGCCATTGGCTCAGCCGGCTCAACCGTATTGCGTAACTCGCAACGGCGCGATATTCAGCCGACACATGCAAATCATCTGATCAGCTATTCAAAGGCGCAGTGGCGCAATTTGCATCTCATTACAGTTGCTCCACTCCTAATTTGCATGCATTGCGCTACAAATATGCGACAGTGGACTGCGCTGGCCAGATTCGGGTACTGCAGGTGAGGTGAGTTGCAAGCTGTGTGATGTTCTGGGCAATGGTCATGGGATAACGCTGTAGACTGCACAGTGACAGGTGTCCACTTCCACCCATACAGACCGACATGACCGAGCAAAGACCAGGTGAGGATGAAGATGGTGGGTGAAAGAGAGGCCCAACTTCACCAAGTCAGAGACAGAGGCACTCTTCCAGGCCTACCTGGAAGAGGAGCCACTCACTGAGTGGACGGCGAACCCCCAGGCCCGCGTGCTGCTGAGGGGAGGGGTAGCCTGCAGGGTAAACCTGCACGGAAGCCACCAGCGCTCCATGCAGGAATGCAAGAAAAAGATGGGGACAGACCGGAGACGGGTCAAAGAGAAGGTGGCAGCCCTCAGGCCAGCACGCGCTGCCACAGGCGGTGGCCAGCCAGAGGTGGCAGAGCTGACCCCTGCGGAGGACCGTCTGGCTGCATCAATGCAGCGTAGTGCTATAGAGGGTGTACCAGGAGGTGGATTCCAGACCGGTGGAAGCCCATCACTGCACGGTATGACATGGTGGTGGTGTTTGGGGGGGGGGAGAGGTTGATCACATGCACTAACATGTTCTCACCTTCTGTTACAGATCCTGTTCGTCTGCAGGGGATGGTGGTGGTGGGACCATGCAGTGTGGAAGACCTGCCAGTGTTGGTGGAGGGTCCATCCACCTCTGTCGTCAGCCAGCATGCACTGCACCAGCATGCACGCCTGGCTGCCACCTCTGTTGTCGGTGAGTCAGGTGTGGGGGGTGCACAGCCTGTGTCTCAGCAGTCTGGCATGCGAGCATGCCAGCACGCTGTGACTGTGGCTGTTGCACGAACCTGCACCATTGATGATGCAAGGACTGCAATGGGCAGTGACACATGTGTGTCTCATAACAGACACACAGCAGGCCAGCATGTGCCCTTGGACCTAGCTGGTTCCAACGTGTGTGCCAGCACGTCAGCACAGTCCCAGGCTGTGCCTGTCAGCACCGTTGGGGCAGCACCGGTGGCTGTGCAGGCCTCTGGCACTGTTGCGGCCACAGCAGTGGAACGAGTGGTCCCTGGGGCACAGCAGTTGGAGGGGTAGCAGCAGCAGTCACCCACCAGATCTGGGGGTACAGGGTCCAGCAGTGGCACATGCACACCGCCTGTTGACTTGCCCACACCTGGTCCTGGTGAACAGCGCCCACCCTCAAGGGGTGTTGAGCATCAGGCCCTTCCATACCCTGGGGGACAGAATGCCGATGTGGCACAGGACCCATTGGACGAGCACACCCGCTTGCTGTGGGCATCAGTAGAGCAGCAGATGCAGGTTGCAACATACGTGGAGGCACTGTGCGTGGCTGTGGAGTGGAACAGCAGGGACAATGCATTGATCCTTGCAGAGATGGTCAGACTGCGGACGGATGTGACCGCCGCCATTGACAGGCTGACCCAGGCAGTGGTGTCTGTCGTGGCCGCATTGGGCACACAGTCAGGTGCCCCTGTACCGCACACCCCACACAGTATGCTCTCCACACCCCGTTCCCGGCATCGTGCGACACCCAGACTGTCGATGCCGGGTTCTGCTGTGGGCATCCCGAGCACACCTGGTGCAGGTATGTTCGGCATGCTGCACACCCTTGTGCGGACAAGGTCGCGATCACACAGTGGGACCCCTGGTGGTCCATCGGTGCCACCCCATGTGGCCCATGATCAGCCTGCCAGTGCTGCTGGGACATGGCAGGGCCGCCCACACATCCGAGGTGGCCATGGCACAGTGCCACCTGAGTGACCTGTCTCCCAGTGTGGGCCCTGTCTGATGCTGCCCTGTGTGCAATGTGTGTCATGGTGGGCAGTGCACTGGTGGGTGCCCTGCCCAACACGCCGACACACGAACCACCTGCACACCCACCTGACTGCTGTCCACAGGTGCGTGTGCATGATGATGCCTGCATTGTACTGTACACCAAGGTGCAAGGGTGCCCAGCATCTGACACATGTACTTTGACAGTACAGGTGGTGGGGGTGGTCCGTTGATCCGTGTGTTTGCCATGTCTGTCCTGCTCTGCTGTGCACCTGCCCATGTACGCTTTGTGCCTGGTGTGTGTCCATATGACTATTCACCCCTCCCTGATGGTGTGTTTGTGCGCCTGGACCCTAACACTCCCCTTGCCGTCATGCACCCCTGCTGTGTTACCCTGTGTGCCTGTGGGTTGTGCCTAGACAGTGTTGGTTGCACATGGCCCCTTGATTTATCTGTGTCGTGCAAAATGCTCCTCCGTGATGGTGTCCCGGTGCAGCTGGGCCTGCCGGATCAGTTGGGGGTCCCGCCATCCAAGGGGGGGCTGCTCATCCCCATCATCACCGGCGGCCCCATCGCTGTCCCCCTCCTCGACCTGTACAGCTATCCCACAGTCTTTGGCCATGTTGTGCAGGATACAACAGGCCAGGAATATCCCACAGGCCTTTGAGGGGCTGTACTGTAGGGCACCACCGGAGGTGTCTAGACATCGGAAGCGTGTCTTGAGCATTCCAAACACCCGCTCGATGATGTTGCGTGTGGCGGCATGTGCCTCATTATAGCGTTGCTGCGATGGGATCATGGGGCGCCGGTAGGGTGTGAGCAGCCAGGGACAGAGTGGGTATCCGCTGTCACCTGTGTGGAGATGGTGGGGATTAGTATCATGTACAGGTCCATATTGCCCATATCCCTGTGTGCCACTACCATGGCACCTGTGGCTTTCCCACCCTTGCCCCAACCTTGCAATTCCTACATGCATACTCACCCACTAGATGTCCTGTGGGGATGTCCCCACTCTCGAATCGATGGCACAGTGCAGATTGGTACCATATGAAGGCATCATGTGCTCCGCCAGGGTGTGTGGCACAGACATTGATGATGCGCCCACTGGCATCACACACCACCTGGCAGTTGACACTCGAGAAACCCTTCCGGTTTCGGTATGCTGCCCCATCGGGGCCAGGTGGCATGCGAATAGCCACATGGGTGCAGTCTATCGCCCCTAGCACGCCAGGCATATGTGCTACCCTGTGGAACTCCTGCATGTTTGCTGTACGCTCTGCCACGGTGCTGGGGAAATGGATGTACTCCGCAGCATGTGGCAGCAGTGCGCTGAGGAATTGGGTGAGGATGCGTGACGTGGCCGACTGTGTTATGCCTGTGGTGTCCCCTGTCGGCCTCTGGAAGGTACCCGTGGTGAGCAGGCACATGCAGGCTGTTACCTTTGTCTCCACTGACAGAGCGTGACTCTGTTGTGAGGGTGCCTGCATCACATCACTGCACAGCTCACAGAGCCGCCTCAGTATTGCCCTGTTCAGGCGGTACCGCCCACAATCTCTACATCTGTGTACAGCTCAAAGCTGACGGGCACGGTATGCCTGTTGGGCGTATCACGACGGGCCCTTCCACGCCACGCCCCCTGCAGCATGTTCTCTCACCCCTCATTACAGCTTCCATGAGGAAGTTGGCACTGTCCATTTCCCTGGCTTCTGGTCCCCCTGGCTGTTGTTGCTCTGTTACCCCGCTGTCCTGACTGCTACCTCCACTGCAACGGGTACACCTACTGGCCTCTGCAGTCTGTGGCCCCACACACCCTCCCTTGTCCCTCTTCTCTCCTGTGCACTCCCTGGCCTGCACTGTTTGCCACTGTTGCCTTGTCTGTCTCCTTGCCTCATGTGGCTTCCCTGTAGCGTTCTTGCGCCTCTTCCTTGAACCTTTTTATTTTGGCTCATTTCCGCCGTGGCGCACCTTCCGGCTGATCCGCTGTTGCGCATTACGCACGCCTTTCAATATCGCATTGCGCTCTTTATGCATGGATCCACCCCTTCGGTTGCACATGCCTTCATTTGCATTACACTGTTGCTCAGCATGTATTCGGTACCGCAACTGCTTCCCGCTGAATATGGCAGAATGGCACATTTTTGGACTTGCGCAAGCTCAACCCTATTGCACATGGCGCAACCCTTTTGAATATCCGGCCCTAAGATTTTAAGTTTGGAGTATTAGAGTTAGGAGGAAAGGGAAGTTTAAAGTATTAGAGTTAGGAGGAAGGGGAAGGCTGTAGCGAGTGGTGTCACAAGCAAAGGTTCCCAAAAGGAGCTGTATACACTAGCAGAAGAAAAGCTTAGGTAATGGGAATGCTCTAGTGGGTGGAGGTACAATTAATTTGCACAAAAGGGCTGTAATCACTAGCGGAAAAAGCCATACATTGTTACCATAGGATTACAGGGAAAAACAATGTTGTTTTTTTTATTCATGCAGCAGTATTTAGTAAGAGACATGAATTGTAATATAGCCGACAAATTAAAATGAAATTTCTACAGGAAACACAACAGCCAGCCCAAAGTTGCAGAGCAGGGCTGGTAATGAAAAAAAAAAGCCTGCACCAGAGGGCCAATAGAAATTAGTCAGAAGCTGCTCTGGCCCAATTGAATTGCAGCTTCTGAATCCAAGTCAGTCCGTACCTTGCTTTGGGAGCCGGAGGAGCTGCTTCAGTGATGTGGGCAGCCAGCCAGTTCAGAGCCAGGCCACAAGCGCTGCTGTCGGTGAAAGGCGCCCTGTTCAGGAGCAACTCCTGGGAAGGGAGAGGAAGAGAAAGTTAGCTGTACATATATTTGCTTCACAGGGCAGGCATTAAATAAAACAAAAACAACTGGAAATATTTATTTTCACAAAGAGTGATAGGAGCCTGGAATACCCTACCTCTGGAAATAATCATCAGTTAAAGCAAGATGGCCTTTAAAAACAAACTTGATAAGTGGCTGCTCAATAGTAGTGTCACTCACAGATAAGGGATATTGGATGGAAAACATCATGAGCATATTGCCTTCCGTTTTCCTATATGACCTCAGTATGAACCTCAGTATGAATATTAATGAACCCTATTCATAAGCAGCTCATTCTTATGTACTGTATATATTCAGTCCCAGACCAAACATTGGCATTCTTTAAACAAATACTTTTGCTGCTTCTGCACCACAGCCCTCATGTCTCCGGACCCCAGCTAAGTGATCTTGGGGTCTGGGAGCACTGCATCAGCTCCTGATGTGCCACTATCACAGTGAGAAAACAGATGTGTGCCAACACGCATTCATTAATATTCATGAACAGGTCATCACTTCGTTGAGACATGAGGGCCGCAGTGAAGAGGACACAAAACTCTTTGTTTAAAGAGCACCAATGACCATTCTGGAACTGAATGCATGCATCAAAATGAGCCACTCATGAATATTAATGACCTGCTTATGAATATTGATGGCCTTCTCAAGAATATTAAAGAACCCTACTCATAAACAGCTCATTCATATGTATATATTCAATCCCAGATCAGTCATTGGTGCTTATTAAACACATACTTTTGCAGCTTCTGCACTGCAGCCTCATGTCTCCAGACCCCAACTAAGTGATCCCGGAGTCCAGCAGGCCTGCAGCAGCTCCTGATGTGCAGCTATCGTGGTGAGAAAACAGATGCGTGCCAACATGCAAGTGTGGACAGCCAGCTTGCATATTCTCAGTGCAGCTGCAAGCGGGTTTGTGCTGTTTCCTCATTGACGCTTTGGTCTGAATCCCTCAAGGTGTTTCAGTCTCTGTCCAGCCACACATAATGTTTCTTCTTGTAAACAAGGGCCAGAGGAACAGAGAAGCAGAACTGCTTGCAGTCGAATTGAGAATGTGCGAGCTGAAGGTCCACGCATGCACACTGGCGTGCATCTATTTTTTCACCACAATAGCGGTGCCTCAGGAGCTGCTGAGGTACTACCAGACCCCAATATCACTTAGTTGAGACATGAGGACTGTGGTGTAGAAGACACAAAACTCTTTGGGACTGAATACATATATCAAGGTGAGCTGCTCATAAATATTAATAATCTACTCATGAATATTGATGACCTGTTCATTAATATAAATGAGCTGCTCATGAATATTAATGAAGCCTATTCATAAGCAGCTCATTTGTATGTATATATTAGGTCCCAGACCAGTCACTGGCATTCTTTAAACAAATGCTTTTGTGACTTCTGCACCACAGCCCTCATGTCTCCAGACCCCAACTAAGTGATCTTGGTGTCCAGTAGCACTGCAGCAGCATCTGATGTTCTGCTATCACAGTGAGAGAAAACAGATGAGAGCCAACACGAATGAGTAGACCACCAGCTCGCACATTTTCAATGCGGCTGCAAGTGAGTTTGCACTATTTTATCATTGCCACTTTGGCCCGAATCCCTCAAGGTGTTTCATTCTCGGTCTGGCCCCCCATAAGGTTTCTCCTTGTAAAGAGGGCCCCGGAGGAGTGAAGACACAGAACTGCCTGCAGCGAAACCAAGAATGTGCTATCTGATGGTCTGTACTTGTGCATTGGCCCACATCCATTTTCTTGCCTCTATAGCAGTGCCACAGGAGCTGCCATGGTGCTCCCATACCCCAAGATCACTTAGTTGAGACATGAGGGCCGCAGTGCAGAAGACACAAAACCTTTTGGCCCAGATATTCAAAAGAGTTGAGCCATGTGCAATAGGGTTGCGCCTGCTCAAGTCCGAACTTGCGCCATTCTGCGATATTCAGCAGGAGGCAGTTGCGCCCTCGAAATCATGCTGAGCAACAGTGCAATGATAATGAAGGCATGCGCAACTGAAGGGGGAGGAACCATGCATAAATGGCGTGTGATATTCAACGACTTGCACCATGCGCAATAGGGGAGCACGGAAGTTCGCCGTACAGCGAAATGAGCCAAAATAAAAGGAGCAAGGAGAGGCGCAAGAACTTCAGGGAAGCCACATGAGGCAGAACTCTAGCCAGACAGACAGGGCAGGAGGGACACACAGGGCAGGCCAGGAAAGGGCACCCTGAACACACAGGCACAGGAAGGTGTGGGGAGCAACAGCCAGTGCAGAAGGGAAGTGCCACACAGCACAGGAGGCCATCACAAGCAGGTGTTCGGTGCAGGGAAGTAGCAGCCAGGACAACAGGGGGAATACAGTAACAGCTGCCGGGGGGGGGTGAACACAAGCCAGGGACATGGCCAGTGCCACCTTCCAGATGGAGTCCATTATGAGGGGGGTGAGAAGGTGGGCGGCAGGGGGGCGTGGCCGTGGAAGGGCCCGTCGGTGGTATGCCCCCAACAGGCAGTACTGAGCCCACACCAGCTTCAAGCTGTACACTGATACTGAGATTGTGGGCCGGTACCACCTGAATTGGGCAATTCTGAGGCGGCTCTGTGAGCTGTGCAGTGATGTGATGCAGGCACCCAGACGACGGAGCCATGCCCTGTCAGTGGAGACTAAAGTAACAGCCTGCATGTGCTTGCTCGCCACGGGTACCTTCCAGAGACCAACTGGGGACACCACAGGCATAACCCAGTCGGCCACGTCACGCCACCTCACCCAATTCCTCAACGCACTGCTGCCACATGCTGCGGAGTACATCCATTTCCCAGCACACCGCGGAGCGCACAGTAAACATACAGGAGTTCCACAGGGTAGCACATATGCCTGGCATGCTGAGGGCAATAGACTGCACCATGTGGCCACACGACACCACCTGGCCCCGAGGGTGCCGTGACATCAATCGCAAGGGCTATGCCAGCATCAACTGCCAGGTGGTGTGCGATGCCAGGGGCACATAATCAATGTCTGTGCCATGCACCCTGGGGAGCACACGATGCCTTCATCTGGCACCAGTCGCACTGTGCCACAGATTTGAGAGTGGGACATCCCCACTGGCTACCTAGTGGGTGAGTATGCAAACCACATGGACAATCATAGGGCCTGGGGGGGCATGGCCAGAGGTGACATGGGTAGTAGCCTACATGGCCCGGGGCAGGGCGATACTGATCACCAAACTAACCTCCACCCTCTACACACAGGTGACAGTGGATACCCACTCTGTCCCTGGTTGCTCACACCCTACCAGCGGCCCACAACCCTATTGCAGCAACGCTACAATGAGGCACATGCCACCACACATAATGTCATCGAGCGGGTGTTCAGGATGCTGAAGGCACATTTCCGTTGCCTGGACACCTCCATCGGTGCCCTACAGTACAGCCCCTCAAAGGCCTGTGGGCTATTCCGGCCTGTTACATCCTGACAACATGGCCAATGAATGTGGGATAGCCATACAGGTCAAAGAGGGGACAGCGATGGGGACGATGAGGACGCCGGTGACGATGGTGATGGGCAGCCCCCCCTTGGGTGATGGGACCCTCGACTGATCCGGCTGGCACAGCTGCACTGGGACACCATCATGGAGGAGCACTTCAGCCAACCCAGGTAAGTCATGGGGCCATGTGCAACCACCAGTGGCTAAGGCACAACCCACAAACACGCATGGACACACACCAGGGGTGCATGCCGTCAAGGGAAGTGGCAGGGCACAGAAGCACACACACAACCAGGGATGGGTGAGGATTAACATGCCATGCGGACAGACACACACACACGCACACACACAATGCACCAAACGTGCACAGAGGGCAGGAGGCACACCGACCCAGAACGCCAACCCTAGCCACACTCATGTCCACAGGCCACCATGCCCACTGCCTGTCCATGTGCATGTGTCAGATGCTGAGCACCATTGCACAGTGGTGTACAGCGCAATGCAGGCATCATCATGCACACGCAACTGCGGACAGCTGCCGGGAGGGTGTGCAGGTGGACTGTTTGTCCACGTGCAGGGCTGGGTACCCACCCGTGCACTGCCCACTGAAACACACAATGCACACAGGGTAGCACCAGACAGTAGCCACGCTGGGAGACAGGTCAGTCATGCGACACAGTGCCCCAGCCACCATGGATGCATGGACGGCCCTGCCAAGACCCGCCAGCACTGACAGGCTGACCACTGGCCTCATGGGGTGGCACCGATGGTCCCCCAGGGGTTCCACTGCGTGAACATGAACATGCTCACGCAGGGGTCTGCAGCACACCGAACATGCCTGCACCAGGAGTGCTCGGGATGCCCACAGCTGAACCCGGTGTCGACAGGGAGGGAGTCGCACGACGCTGGGAATGGGGGGTGGACAGTGCACTGTGTGATGTCTGTGATGCATGGGCACCTGACTGCGTGCCCATTGTGGCCATGACAGCAGTGAATGCCTGTGCATGCCTGTCAATGGCAGCGGTCACATCCTCCCGCAAACGGTCCATCCCTGCTAGGATCAGAGCGGTGTCCCTGCTGCGACACTCCTCTGCCCACTCCAGAGCCACATGCAGTGCATCCACTGACATCGCAAGCCGCACCTGCTGCTGGACTGATGCTTGCAGTAGGCGGGTGTCCTCGTCCAAGAGGTCATCTGCCTCTTTGGCATCCTGTCCCTCAGGGTGTGCATGGCCCTGATGATCAGCACCCCTTGAGGGTGGGTGCTGCCCACCAGGACCAGGTCTGGGCATGTCCGCAGGCAGTGCACAGACGCCGCCGCTGAACCCTGTACCCCCAAGCCCATTGGCCTACTGCTGATGCTGCCCCTCCGGCTGCCGCTCCCCAGGGCTCAGTGGTACTGCCGCAGTGGCCGCAACAGTCCCATTGTCCTGAACAGACACCAGTGCTGCCCCACTGGTGCTGACAGGCACAGGCTGGGACTGTGCTGACACACAGACCTCCACGGCAGCACCACCCACAGCCATGGGTGCGATGTGTCCTGCTGTGTGGCCATCCCGTGGCACACACGTGTCACTGCCCATGATGTTAGCGATATCATCATCGGGTGACGGACTGCACTGCCCGTCACAGCATGCTGGCATCCGGTGATGCAGACGCTTGGGACACAGGCAGGGCTTCCTCTGCACCTGTTACAGCGACATCAGTGTGGACAACCAGGCGGCCCCACTGTCGCACAGATCCACGTATACCTGTGGAGGTGGATGGGCCCTCCTCCATCTCCAGCTGACTGTCCTCAGTGGACAGGCCCACCACTGCTGACCCATGCAGACGCTCAGGATCTGTAAGGGAAAGCAAAGTCGCGTTACTGCATGTGACCTACCCTGCCCCCCCCATAGACAGACCATGACTTACCATGCAGTGATGGGCCACCACCCATCTGGAAGCCACCACCCGGAACACCCTCAATGGCACTGCACTGCATGCTTCCAGCAAGCCTCTCCTCCAGTGGGGTCAGCTGTACCACCTCTGGCTGTCCCCCACCTGTTGCAGCTCGTGCTACCCTGATGGCAGCCACCGTCTCCTTTATCCTCCTCCTCCTGTCCATGCCCATCTTTTTCTTACACTCCTGCATGGAGCGCTGGTGGCTGCCATGCAGGTTCACAGCACGTGCCACCTCCTCCCATGCAGCGGGCTTGAGGTGTTCCCCACCGTCCACTGAGAAGTGGCTCCTGATCCAGGTAGGCCTTAAACAGGGCTTCAGTCTCGGCCTTGGTAAAGTTAGGCCTCCTCCTCCTCCCACCACTGTGTTCCTCCTCTCCAACAACTTGCTCCGTCATTATGTAGCCTGTAAGAATGGCAGTTGTTACCTGTGACTGTGCAGTCCCATGCATGTCCCGATATCCACAGTCCATACTCCCAAACAGCATGCAACTCACCAATAGACTGCAGTAACCGACTATGGCCACTGCAGCCCAATGTCGCACTTTTATAGCGCAACCCATGCAAATGAGGCGAGGCGCAACTTTAAGTGGATGCAAATTGCAGTGCTGCGCCACTGAATGGCTGATTAGATGATTTGCATATGACGGCTGACTATCACGCTGTTGCGCTTTGCGCAATTGTGTTGAACGTGCTGAGCCAATGGTACAGTTCTGTGACATGCATAGTACACACCACACTGAGCATGCCCGGGGTTGCTGACGCAGGTGTCTGCCACGCTGATGACGTGCTGTGCACGGTAGGCAATGCAGGGCATGGCCACCATTGTGCCAGTGGTGCTATAGTGATGCTCACTACATGGCGCTGTGGCACTGGGCCATCATAGGCGCACTGGGCCAACTGCGCGGTAGGCCGCTAATGGCGGTGGCACACAGGCAGCCAATTGTGCTACACGCATTGGGTTCCAATGGCGCTCTGCGTGTCCATGCACCAGAGACCCTTGACTCTGTGCCCGACCTTTGCCCCCTAGGTGCCATGCATCAGGCATGGGTCACCTCTCATCACGCTGTTCGGTGACAGCGCAATAGGGAATGGCAGCGCTGTACCGCGCAGCATCTGCAGACGGGGAGCCACGCTGCAGAGCACCATATTGCCAAATCGAGCAGCGAGCATGGCATGCAGGAGGGCAGCTCAGTGGTTGACAATAGAGCTGGCCAACCTAGTGGTCATTGTGGAGCCACACCATGGGCCACTGTTCGGGGAGGCGCCCCTGGACAGGTCCAGGACCCAGGTGTGGGAGGAGGTGGCCACTGCACTTGAGGAGGCCACAGGATGAGGGAGGAGCACTGAGCAGTGCCGCCACAGATACGGGGACCTGAGGCGGAGGGAGCCGGAGCTGCTAGCATGCCTGCAGGCACGTGCCAGGAGGGGCACGGTGCCATGGCCAGGTAGGGGTTACGTCAACACACTTTTATCTTCCATATGGGTAACAGTGTTGTATGTGTCCAGCAAATGGGGGAGGGACCGTCCGGGGTTGGCTGTGGTGGTGTTCACAGGGTGTGGGGTGGGTGAGTCTGGCTGGGTGGGAGGCACACACTGGGGCAGAGGGACTTTACTGAGTTGTACTGATGTTCCTCTCCATGTTTGCCCCACAGGCTCGGAGGAACGCCGCTGTGCCTGTGAACTTCGTGGCAGGAGGCAGAGTGCAGCAGGAGGGCGAGGCCCTCACGCCCTGGACCGCCCGATGAAGGTGAGTGCCATAACTCCATGATTACTATTGCATACTGTGTAACAGGGGTGGGCAGCGGGCATGGCCACCATCCATCGACACCACTTCCATGCACGCGATTTGTTCAGTCAACACTGTCCAATGGCAATGCATGTCGGGAGTGCATCAATGGTGGTCCCATGCACTGGGTACATAGTTGTGCCACTGCCTTTACCACCCTAGCCATGTGTCACTAAGCGGCCCACGGTGGTGCTGTGCGTGTTTTGGCGGTGGGTGTGTACAGCGTTCCGCATGGCTGTATGTGCCTGGGTGGGCAGGTCATGTGGATGTGATCACTGGCGTGGTCACACACCATCCAAGGTATGTCCCATGGCCGTATGCCATGCACAGTGGGCGGGCTGTATGGGTTGTGGCATTCACACCTGTTGACTGTGCTCCTTATCCTAGGTACACGCCATCTCTGGGAAATAAGGGAGGCACTGCGGGAGATACTCCAGGTGGCGAGGGCTTCACTGGACATCCTCCGCAGGATAGACAACACCGGGGTCCTGCGGAGGCACAGAGCTTGATGGAGTCGGAGTGGGGAGAGGCGCTCCCGCTAGGGATCCATCAGTCCCTGTATTCCCCTACCCTGGACCACCTCACACCCCTCCTTTCCCATCCCATTTGTCACCCCTGCCCATACCCACCCCACCTTGTTTGTGGCCTTCCCCCCAACCTTGTATATATTTTGTACATAGCATTGTAAATAGTTGAATTTTATATGTTTGTTCAATATACAGTTATTTTGATATGAATACTGTGGTGGTCTCTGATTTGCAGCGGGCTATAGGTGCTCAGCTGCAGTGGTGTACATGGTGTCAGGGGTGGTGTGGTCATGGGTATGTGTGTGTGTCCGTGTGGAGGTGACTATGGTGTGGGGGTAGCTATCAGTCAGTGTCTGTGGTGTGTGTGTTGTGCCCTGTGCACTGGATGACTGTGTGCAGTGGTCCATGGTGTGTGCTCTGTGTCCATGGCACAGCTATCAGCCCGTCCATGGCCTGTGCAGCTGACACACATGCATGTCTGTGACCTGCATGGTCCATTGGCATGTCAGTGGTGGCAGTCCCTGCAGGGCAGCCACTGTACCCGTCACATTGCTGGGTTGCCTCCTGTCACTGGTGTGGTGCATGTCTGTCTCGGGTGACACTGTGGCCTCCACAGTTGTTGTCCCACCTCCATGCTGTGCCTTGTGTGTGTTGCAGAGGATGTGCACCACTGTCTGTGACTTGTGCTCCGGGTGAATGATGGTGGTGTACGGGTCCACAGTGCCTGTGCAGGGTGGCTGGCACTCCAGTGCCATGGAGGACTGCGGGTTGTGTGTACACAGTTTACATAGGGCCCACACACTGGGGCTTGGTTGCCCCACCACTGCGTCCCTGTGTTGTTGTGCCCTTGGTATGGGTGGGTGTCTGTCCATGCACTGTGTGGCATCGGTGTGTACATCTTCCACACACCACTGTGAGTGTCTGTGCTGGCTGTTGTGGCCAGTGGTGGGTGGGGTGTGTCATTGGAATACTGTGCAGGGTGCTGTACCACTGGTGGTGGTGTCTGGGGCAAGCCCTGTCCCGTGTGGGGTAACTCATGTGCCGACGCATGGTTGGTCTCTCAGCAGTACCTCGGGGGACTGTGCGTGGTGGCACTGTGTCTGCCATTGTTGCATTGCTGTGTGCTGCCACCCGCTGATGGGTGCTCGTGGTGGGGCTGGCTTGCATGGTTCTGTGATGCACAGGGTTGCATTGTCACAGTGGGGGTGGTGGCATGCATGGGGTTTCCTGCAGTGGTGGTCACTGCTCATGGGGGGGTGTCTGGGGGTCACGGTGCAGGGTGTGCTCTGCATTGGGGGGGATAGTGTGGCACGGGGTGGTCAGCCCTCCTTGTGTGCCAGTCACAGCTTGCCGAGAGGTGTGATGGGGCACCATGACCTGGCTGTGGGTTGTTTGCTTGTCTCCATGGGCCGGTGGTTATTCCAGCCCTCCCCCAGTTGTGCAGTGCATGGGTGTGGGGGGACAATGTCTGTTCTGCTGTGTGTTCCTGTGCCCATCTGTGGCATGGGTGGTGGGCCCCTACCTCCCTGGTTGTGCAGTTGCATTGCTCTGCTGCTGGGGGGCATCCCTGGTTGTGCTATGGCACCTCTGGACTGCTCAGCTGAACATCCCTTGTTGCACTATGGCACATCAGATCTGCTCAGCTTCCCTTCCCTAGTTGCACTATGGTGCAGGTGGTGCGATATTCAGTCATCGGCTGTAGGCAGAGTTTGGCTTGCTCCATTTTTGAATATCATGTCTCTTGCGCATGGACGCAATAGACTTGCACTTGCTCCTGCTATTGCGCACTTTTTGCGCGCAGTTTGAATATCTGGGCCCTTGTTTAAAGAGTACCAATGACCATGTTGGGACTGAATACATACATCAAAATGAGCTGCTCATAAATATTAATGAGCTACTTGTGAATATTAATAAACCTTATGTTCATGTTACAGACCACCATCCAGCACTACAGATTACAATAACCAGCTTGTAACTGAAATTACAGAATTAGCTGAGAAAAACAATATTATTATCCTGGGTGACTTCAATTTTCCAGGTATAAACTGGATTAATCACATTGCCTCAAATAAGAATGAACAGCACATCACTTCCTAGACTCCATGATCACAGTTGGACTTGAACAATTGGTAAATCAACCAACCAGAGCAAATAACGTTCTTGATTTAATTTTAACAAACCTTCCAAACATAATTTCAGATATTACTGTCAAAGCCCCTTTAGGTAACAGTGACCATAACACTGCACTCTGTACATTAACTAATATCAAATTATTAATAATGCAACTATAACTACAAAGGATTACAAAAAAGCTAATTACCCAGCTATTCAAAAAGTACTTGACTCAATTAAGTGGGATAACATCCTTGAAAACCTTACGGCTGAAGATTGTTGGGTGACAATCAAAAATATAATAACCACAACTGAGGACTGGTTTGTGCCAAGCAAGAAAATAAATTGTAAGAAGGGTAAAATCCCACCCTGGATGACAAAAAAGCTCAAAAGACAAATTAGTAAAAAAGATGGTGCATATAGAGGGTATAAAAAAAATAGAACTCAACTTATATATTCACAATTACTAAACATCTAATTAGGACAGAAAAACACAATTTTGAATTTAGAATATCCATGAGCAAGGGTAATAACAAGACCTTTTTTTTCATACATAAATCAGTTAAGTAAAGGAAAAAAAATCGATCACTTCCATGAGTACAAATGGTAAAACAACTACTGTCCCTACCAAATGGCAACTGTTTTAAATGATTATTTTTCAACAGTATTTAATAGTAAAGAGATTGTAAATATGGATAACAACTCAATTCAGAATGAGGCCAAACTCTTTACTAGTGATGAAATAAAGGAAGTCATTAATAGTCTTAGAGCAGCTTTCTCGGTGCAGTGCAAACACATCAGGAGGCTCCCTTACCTGAATGTGAGTTCCTCCGTAGTAGCTATACATTTTTTGTTGAGCCCCCAAAGGAAGGTAAGGGATTGTATTTTGCCCCCGAGGGGGCTAGCCACTCAATCCCTTCCACTTCCTGCTCGCCAACGCCATCCCCGCGCTACCTTGTTGTGTGATGTAATTATAGGGCTAATGTGGGATGTACTCCATTCAAGCTATGGAGCGTGGTTTGGTGGAGCGTGGTTTTAAAAGTTATTTTCAGTATTTTAATCAGACTTTTGGTACAAATGGAAGCATGTTTTCAAGTAACAAGGCTTACTTGAAAACATGCTTCCATTCGACCAAAAATCCATTAAAATACTGAAATAACCTTAAAACTAAGCTCCATAGGTTTGAATGGAGCACGTCCCCATGCTAGTCCTATAATTATATCACACAACAAGAAAGCATGGGGACAGCATCACCAATCAGGAAGTGGAAGGGATCGAGCGGCTAGCCCCTTGGGGGCAAAATACGATCCCTTCCCTTTGGGGCTCAACAAAAACATTTACAACTACTATGATGGAACTCCCATTCAGGTAAGGGAGCTTCCTGATGTGTTTGCAGGCAAATAAAGAAATCCAGGGAAAGGTACTCTTTAAACTACATGCTTCCCCAGGCATTGATGGTATCAATTCCAAATACTTAGAAAATTTAGCAACTAGCATTTGTAAGCCACTATCCATTCTTTTTAATAAATCCATACTATACAGTCAAGTACCACCTGACTGGAAAACTGCTGTCATTTGCCCCGTCTTTAAAAAAGGTAATAAACAATTGCCCGAAAACTATCAACCAATAAGTTTAACTTCCATACACTGTAAAGTCCTAGAATCCCTGATTAAAAAGAGATTTGAAGAAGAAATAATAAGATTGGGGCTCATCGATACTACACAGCATGGTTTTACGAAAAGGAGATCCTGTTTAACAAATCTTATTGTTTTCTATGAAATGGTTACAAAGAGTTTAGACGCTGGCATACTACGTGACATCATAATGGTAGATTTAAAAAAAAGCCTTTGATAAGTTATCTCATAAATTACTCATCAGTAAACTATTAAACATGTCAAGCAGTCCTTACCTTATAGCATGGGTAAATGATTGGTTAAATGACAAAACACAGCAAGTTAGATTACATGCCAAAGTATCACCACAGGTAGAAGTTACAAGTAGTGTCCCACAAGGGTCAGTATTGGACCTTTCCTTTTTTAACTACTTTATTTTCGACTTACACCATGGTTTAACTCAAAAATTGTAAAGTTCACGGATGACACTAAACTACCATACGAGGTTGATTCACCAGCAAAAAAAATGTTACTCCAAAATAGCCTAAACAAAATCTCAAATGGGTGCAATAACAATAATATGGAATTAAACCTAGAGAAATGTGCCATTCTACATCTAGGCAAAAATAATTCACTATACACATACAAAATAGACTCCATGATAATATGCTCAGTTGAATCTGAGAAAAAACTTGATATTATAATTCATAATTCCCTTAAATATAAATTGCATATTAGGTCCATAGCTCAAAAACAAATAATATAATAGATATTTCAAAAAGGTTGTTTATAACATGTGATGAGCAGACTATTCTTAATCGCTAAAGAAATTATGTACGTCCACACCTAGATTACGCCTCTCCATATTGCAAAAAGGAAATTGATGTATTAGAATGTGTTCAGAGGCGTGCCAACAAATTGTTACATAATTTGTCTAACTCACCTTATCAAACCAGGCTGCAACATTTCCATTTAATACCAATGGAAGTGAGAAGACTTAGAGGTGATTGTCTCCTTTTTTATAAAATTATGAAGGATCAACCACTAATTATAGAATGTAATCTTGTGCATAATGTAAGGGGACAACATTTAAGATCTCACAATAACCAGTTCGAACTTCCTAGGACCAACACGAAGAGACGTGATAATTTATTTACTTTAAGAACAGTTTCATTTGGAATAAACTCCCAAATGATATAGTTAATATCACTGAATTTAATAAATTTAAGAAAGCTCTGGATAAATATTTGGGATATTAATTTATGCTCCACAAGGTGTGGGGGGATGGACCAGAAGGGCCATTGGCCTAATTCCGCCCTAGACTACAAAGTACAAAGTACCTGCTCATGAATAGTAATGGCCTGCTCATGAATATTAAAGAACCCTATTCATATGCAGCTCACTTTTATGTATATATTCAATCCCAGATCAGTCATTGGCACTCTTTAAACAAATACGTTTGCGGCCTCTGCACTGCAGCCCTCGTGTCTCCGGACCCCAACTAAGTGATCTCAGTTTCAGAAGCACTGTGGTAGCTCCTGATGTGCTGCCATCATAGTGAGAAAACAGATGTGCACCAACACGCATGCAGGGATCGGCGTGCAGCTGCAAGCAGGATTGCGCTGTTTTCTCATTGCCGCTTTGGCCCAAATCTGTCAAGGTGTTTCAGTCTCTGTCCAGCCCCACATAATGTTTCTCCATGTAAGAAGGGGCCAGAGGAGCAGAAATGCAGAACCGCTTGCAGCCCAACCGAGAATGTGGGAGCTGATAGTCCGCACACACGCATTGGTGCACATCCGTTTTCTCGCCTCGATAGCAATGCCTCGGGTGCTGCCATAGTGCTCCAGGACCCCAAGATCACGTAGTTGAGACAAGAGGGCTGTGGTGCCTTAAGGGCATGCAATGGCTTCTAGACATTGTCCCACCTCAGACAACCCTCTCATGCCTTTTGCCCAACACGCTTAGCCTTCCTCAGCACTAGGCTCTACCTCAGGCCTCAATGCTGCACATACCTAAATTGCTTTATGGGTGTGCAGTGGCTTCCAGGCCTTGTCCCACCTCAGTCAGTTCACTGACCCCTGTACCACAGATACCTTCCCTGGTATCCCACACTTTACTTGGGGAATTCCTCAGAGCTCCATTTGAACTGTGCCCACTTTTAGATATTTTATTTCATTTCTATTAGCCCGTCCCTGAAAATCCTCCTGGCGCTTTCACCTGCTCAGCTAAATGAAAGATTATCTGGTTGTCCTGCCTGCAAGAGGAGAGCCTTCTCTGCATCTCCCTCTCACACTACCATGAAGACCTTTAGTTGCAGGCCGAAGCCTATTTAGTGACCGGTGTGGCAGTTTGGAGTGGCGGCGTTCACAGCAGCACAGGGGATTCCTTACCAGCGCCAGTGCTCTGCTGTGAACTGACAATCGCTACCTACCTTCCCTCACTACAAGGTGTCGCATTGGCACCCGCAGCTGTCACTCTGCAAATTATTTTAAAACAGCAGCAGGCTGCATTTTCATTTCCAGCACAGAATCCTTCACAATAAGAAACAAAATTATTAATTAATATGGAGACCCGGGCTAATCAAAATTAAACCACTGGACCATCAGGGCTTGTGTTACAGTAGCCAAGGACATACGTTTACTAGGCCACTGGCCAACAATTATAAAAATTGCTTTTTCTTGAATCTTAACATGTTCTTTTTATTAAACAAATGCCAATTGCTTGTAGCTTGTATAAAAAAGATATGTGTGTGTGAAGCCAAGGCAATTTATTTATTTATTTGCTTTTGTTAACCGGGTAAGCACACTAGACAGCCATGTACCTATTTTCAGGTGCGACCCGGGAGGGTTACAGGTATCATACGGTGTACATCACAGTTACAGAGAAGGGTGCGACCCGGGAGAGTTACCGGAGTCAGACATCATACAATTAACAGATTACAGAGTAGGGAAAAAATCCATAGAAGAGCCAGGCATTACAATAGTGGCTCAGTAAAATTGTGAAAGTACATGGGAGGAAATACAGGTAATAACATAGGAAAATAACTCAAACACGCGGATAGGTTGAGTACATAGTTAGTCAGATTGAGGAGACAAGAAGGTAACCTAGCACAGCAGGCGTTGCAAGGCTAGCTCTAGGACAAGGAAAACACTATGCTTAAACAGAAGCAGTGACAATGGTAAGTGCAAGCAGGAGGGTGCCAAAGGCAGGGGGGATGGGCCTGGTTGCTGGGCGGGACTAGGGGAGAAGTGCGAGTAGGGCAGGCGGGGTGAGTGAGGGAGGAGAGGCCCCACCCACGGGAAGGATTATGAGGGGCAGGGGCAGGGAGAGGTTTCAGGAAATTCCAGAGGAGGCTTTAAAGCTTGGGTGGGAGGAGGAGGCCCTGACAAGTTCTGGGAGCGAGTTCCAAAGTTTGGGGGCATAAATGTGGAAGGACCGATCACCCGCGAGGGTGCGGGTCCTAGGAACAATATATTCTTGTGTTGTCCCGGGCCTGAGCTGGTAGGATGGGGCCCTAGGGTTAAGGGGAAGGGCAAGGGCAGGGGGGGAACCAGAGCGGACAATGTTGTCGATGAAGTTGCCTATAACAAAGGACCGGTGTTTCTCGGGGAGCCACTCTAGGCGGTTGTAGAGGTCACACCGGTGGGTGAGGGGAGGAGCGGAAGCGCGGCAGCGAAACACTGTTGTAGGCTGAGTCCCATTTTGATAGGCTGGTTTTAGGGACTGGGGCGAAAGTGACGAGGCCATAGCAGAGAGTGGGGAGGAGGACCCCCCGGGCGAGGGCTAGACGAGCAGCAAGGGTGAGGCAGCTATTGGCATGATAAGCTAGGGCAAGTTTGCAATTAGAGGCATTGCAGATGTTACGGATGTGCAGGGTGAGGTCCAGCTGCTGGTCGAGGGTGACACCTAGGTACTTGGTGGAGGTAACCGTCTCGAGGGGAGAGCCATCGGCCCCGAGAATACGCAGGGGAGCAGGGCAGGATTTTATTTTGTTCGAGGACCCAAACAACATGGCTTGAGTTTTTTTGAGATTGAGGGTGAGCCTGTGGTCACACAGCCAAGTATGTATGTGTTCAAAGTCGGAGTTAAGCTGGGAGTTAATAGTTGAGATGTCCCGAGAGCTGGCCAGGAGGACGAGATCATCTGCGTAAAGGGTGGAGTGGGCATGGGTAGGGACGGAAGATAGGTCATTGATAAATAGTGAGAATAGGGTCGGACCAAGGACGGACCCCTGAGGTACACCACAGAGGACAGGGGAGAGGTTGGAGGATGTCCGGTTGAAGTAGGTATATTGCTGTCGGTTGGAAAGGTAGTTTTGGAACCAGGCGTGGGCAGAGGGGGAGAACCCAAGGGTTAGAAGCGTGGAGCCAAGGAGGGAGTGGTTAACTCTGTCGAAGGCTTTGGACAGGTCGACGAAAATGGCCCCAGTGAGATAGCCTAGGTCAGTGCCTGCCCTGATCAGGGAGGTGACAGTGGCAAGGGCGGTGGACATGCTGTACCCTTTCCTGAAGCTGTGCTGGGCAGGAGAGAGAATATTGTAGTCCAGGATGTATTGGGAGAGCTGGGAGGCAACGGCTTTCTCGAGCAGTTTACTGGAGGCAGACAGAATGGCGATGGGGCGGTAGTTCTGAGGGTCCATAGGATTCCCTTGTTTTAAGATAGGCACAACTTTAGCCACTTTCCACAGGTTGAGAATAATCCCTGAGTTAATGGAGGAGTTGAATAGGTGCGAGATGGGTCTGGCAAGGAGGTGGGCACCCAGCCTAAGGAGTTTCTGCTCGAGAGTGTCATGACCTGCTCACTATAGGCGGAGAGGCCAGAGAGCAGCTTATGGGTCTCATTGGGGTTACTGGCCTCAGTAGGAAGGGGGCCGGGGGTGAAGACAGGGAGGGCACCTGGGAGGCCGGACGAGGAGGGGCGGGGAGGAGGGGCAGTTCGGAGAACTGGGAGTTGAAGGCATTCGCAATGGTTTGGGGGTTATTACAGCTGATCCCACCGATGAGCAGGTCAGTGACCTCTGCTTTTGCCGATCCCCCAATGGCATTTTTAATATGTTGCCAGAAGCTCCTTGGGTTACTGCTGGAGAAGAGTAATTCTGATTTGCAGAAGTCACTTTTAGCAGAGCGGATGGCTCTTTTACAGGTGTTTCTGAGGTGTCTATAGGCCCTCAGGTCGTGATTGTTAAGGGAGGCCTTGTAGGATGCCCAGAGTTTATCCCTGGCTTTCATAAGGGAGAGTAGGTCTCCATTTAGCCATTTTGTGACGGTGCCCCTCACCCTTCTCCTAGTAAGGGGGGCGTGTTTGCTCTGAAGGGGGATTAACTTGGCTAAAAATAGATCCAGAGCTCATGAGGGGTCGGTGGAGCTGGTGACACCAGTCCAGTCGACAGCTAGAAGGTCATCCAGGAAGTCATGGGGATTAAATTTGGAATAGTCCCTCAGTTCGATGATTTTGCTAGGGATCTTAGGTGGGGAGATGCCCCAGACACAGTAGATAGGGGAGTGATCAGAGATGACATCAGGGAGAGTGCCTGTGGATAAGATATTGGCAGGCCTGTTTGACAGGAGCCAATCTATAAGGGTTCCCGAGTTCCCCCAAGAGGAGAGCCGGGTGGGTTCATTAATGACTTGGCTAAGTGTAAGGCGCGAAAGCAGGGGTTTGTACACCTTGCAGTGAGCCCCCAACCAGTTGAGGTTGAAGTCACCTAGCACGAGAGTTTCGTTGAGACCCACTTTATTGCTGATACAGTCGAGCAGGGAGGAGAGTCCCAGCAGACCATTCTTAGGTGGGTTGTAGGCACATATCAAGTGGATCTTCTTAGAATGACCCAGTAGGAGGAGAGCATGGAGGAACTCACATGCAGGCAGGTCAGTAGGAGGGTGGTCAACGAGGGACAGGTTGAGGTGTGCCAGGTAATAGAGAAGCACTCCACCACTCTTCTTCTTACCCGGCATGTCACGTCGGAGGTGGTTGTACCCTGGGAGGGAGCACTGGGCATCGGGTATATGGGGTTTGAGCCAGGTTTCAGAAAGAGCCAGAATGTCAGGTTTGTGGAAGGCAACCCAGGTGGTAAGCTCAGTTTGGTTGCGTAGAAGGCTCCGCACATTCAGGTGGGCGATCTTGAGCCCTTTCAAGGAGAGCCAGGGAGAGGGGTTGGGGAGCAGGGGGGGTGGCGTATGCGGAGGGTGGGCCATAGCCCCAGGGAGGGTCCAGGGAGCAGCAAGGAAGTTAAGGCAGGGGAATAGGACAGTTCCCGTGGATCAGCGTGGGGTGAAAAGGGAGCAGAAAAGGAGGGGCAGGAGGTTATTTGGGGAATAAGACCAACAGGGATTCAGAAACTATGTAACAGTGCCTACCTTGAGCAGATGCGCTGGGAGAGCAGAGAGCAGAGCAAAGGGAGGTTAGGCAGAACAGGGGAAAAGAAAAAGTGGTGTGAGATGGCTTAGGGAGGATAGTAGGTGAGAGAGAGTTAGCTAGACTGAGTAAAATTGCGGCCACTAGTGGTGATAGGGTATAACCTGCAGATGGCAAACAGGGCTGATAGGTTATTTCCTACGCCACGTGGCTCACCACAGCCTATATTACAGAAAGCCGACCAAGGGTGGTGGTGGGGGCGGCGGGGCTAGTGCTCCAATTACCCGCTCGGAGAGTGTCCTGAAGTTTAAATTTGGCACCAAGGCGACCAGAGGGAGACAGCAAGTCCAAGGGCTGCTTTGCTGCTGTAATTACCTGGCGCTTTTTTTCCCTGGAGTCTGGCTTGCTGGGGAAGGGCAGTGACCGAGCCCTCGCGACCACCAGGACAGCTGGCGCTTTTTTTCCCTGGAGTCTGGCTTGCTGGGGGAGGGCAGTGGACCGAGCCCTCCGACCACGGGACAGCTGGCGCTTTTTCCTGGGTCTGGCTTGGAGGAGGCAGTGACTGAGTCCCCGCGACCACCGGGACAGCTGCCTTCAAAGGCACTCCACTGCCCTCCCAGCAAGCCAGACTCAGGAAAAAATGCCAGCTGTCCCAGTGGTCGCGAGGGCTCGGTCACTGCCCTCCCCAGCAAGCCAGACTCCAAGGAAAAAAGCGCCAGCTGTCCCGTGGTCGCGAGGGCTCGGTCACTGCCCTCCCCAGCAAGCCAGACTCCAGGGAAAAAAAGCACCAGCTGTCCCAGTGGTCACAAGGGCTCGGTCACTGCCCTCCCTCCCTCCCCACTTTGCTATCACACCAGCGAAACACTACTAATATGCTCACACTGAACTATTTAATTACTCTCTTCCTTTTCAGCGGTCACCCTCTCTCAGCCTGGCAGCACCCTCCTATCAGAGGACTAGAACCCAGGTCCTTTTGACTAACATCTAAAGGCACCCAAATCTAACTATTTTTTTATTCTAAGTATAACATGCGTTGCATGCCTGTTACATTCTCCCCCCTTAAAGGGCAACAATGTTGGCCAAGGCCTAAACTACATAAGAAGCCTTGCTGCTTTAGGTTTACAATATACAAATATGATTTATTACAAAATTTTCATTGTACAAACTATTTACATATTATATTTATACTGTTTTTCATTATTGTGGGTGAGGTTGACCCACTAGGATTAAGTTCCCTCGGAGTGTAGAATTCTATAATCCACACTTACTCAGCCTAAAACTGTATCTTCATGTATTCTGCCTTGTTTGGATTTGCACCTCTAGTTCATCCGAAGAAATCTGCACCTCTGGTGCACCCCCAGAATTTATTCTGGTGTAGTCTGTCCTGTCTCTAGTTCTAAACTGCCTAAGGTTACTAATATGGTGGACCTCCCCAACCCCCCATCTAGACCAGTGGATGGGTCTTTCAGAAGGTAAAGTACATGATATCTGAACATATTCTGGCAACAACATATGGTCCTTCCCATCTTCTCACCAACTTTGCAGAAAACGTGTTAACTTTATCCGATTGCTGATGGCTTCTCAACAATGCCATTTCACCACAGTCCAAAATTACTTTTCTCTTGTTCTGGTCATAATATTGTTTCTGGTGTCTCGGGGCATTGTCCATGTTTTGTTCTGCAATTTCCCAGTATCTTTGCATATTGTCTCTCAAAGTCCTTGTATACTCAGGTATGTCTTCTGTCATTTCTGGTTCTCCAGAGAGTTCTCTGTCTATTGGCAACATCGTTTCTCTTCCATACATTAACAAAGCTAGGCTACACCCTGTCGAATCTTGCATTGCACTTCTTAATGCCAGTAACATTTTATGTAAATACCAATCACATCTCTGTTGGTTTTCATGCACATACGCTCTCAGGTAAGCCTTTATGTTTCGGTTAGTTCTCTCTGTCCAGTTACTTTGAGGATGGTATGGTGTGGTATAAACAGGCTTGACTCCCCAAGGTTTACAAAACTGTTCCCATTGCTCAGACTTAAATTGAGGTCCATTGTTAGTTACAATGTGTTTTGGAATTCCCCATCTGCAAAATATCTCCATGTCCATCTTGTTTACTATTACATCTGTATTTGCTCTTCTAAGTGGTAAGGCTTCCACCCATTTAGTGAACTGGTCCCCAACCACCACTATACACTTGTTTCCTTTACTTGTGTTAGACAATGGTCTGACTAAATCTGTGGTCATGGTTGTCCACGGTCCACTTGGATGATTCACAATCATTTGTCCCATCATTTTTGGATTACTTGACTTGGTCTCTTGATAGGTAACACACGACTGTACATACTGTAAAACATTTTGTCACATTTTTGGCCAAGAGAAATGTGCTCTAAGTCTTTCTAGGGTCTTCTTTCTTCCCATATGCCTCAATATGGTACAATCATGCATTAACTGCATAGCTTTTACTCTCAGACTTCCTGGTAGAATTACTTTCCATTCTTCTGGATTTTTGGTGTGTAATATTAATATGTTGTCCACTAACACATACTGGTGTTCTTGACTGTGCACTTTCCATTTGGCAGGTAAAAGTTCAGTTTCTTCTCCTCTCCAGATTATTTCTATAAGCTTCTTTATTTCAGAATCGCCTCTCTGTGCTTCTTTCACTTCCCTGCAGTCAAAAGGCAGCAGTTGCTCTTCCTCTTCGGCATCTTCAGCATTTGCTAACGTGATACTGCTTGTTCTTTATATTTTTGTAACTACATGTTTTCAAATTATTGTTCCTGTTTTGCTCATACTGTTGTCTTTTGTCTTACTGTATTGGAAATGTCAACTGACGTGGAACCTTTGTAAAAGAGCCCTGGCTCAAAGGTATTTGTAATCCTAGACTCAATAAATAAAAAATTAAAAAAAATACTACAACACATATCAAGAATTACTCGTTCCATATCTGTGACATCTGGTTCAAAGTCTTCCTCCTCGTTATTTTCAGTGGTTCAAGACAAATAGTCTGCCATTATGTCTGTAGTATCTTCACAGTGTTACACTTTGAAAGTGTACTCTTGCAAAAGTAATGACCAACGTCCCAATTGTTCTTCATAGTGAATAACTAAGTTAGTGTGTTATGGTCGGTATACAACATAAAAGGTTTACTGTCCAGGTATCCACGGTACTTCTAAATGGCCCAAACAATGGCTAGGCATTCTTTTTCTGAAACACAGAAACATAGAATCTGATGGCAGATAAGGACTGCTTGGCCCACCTAGTCTGCCCATTTCCCTACCTAATGGATAAGCTGCAGATCCTAGTTAACCAACAGCTTACTTCCTCCAACCCCCCACTAGAATTGCCTTATGTCTGTTCTATGCATTCTTGAATTCCCCCACTGTTTTTGACTCCATTACCTCATCAGGAAGGCTGTTCCATGCATCCACAACCCTCTCTGTGAATAAACACTTCCTCACATTACCTCTGAGCCATCCCCCATCTTCAAATTGTGCCCTCTTGTTCTTGCACATCTCTTTTTTCTGAAAGACGCTACCCTCTTGGACTTTGTTGATTCCCTTGAGGTACTTGAAAGTTTCTATCATGTCCCCCCTCTCCCTCCTTTCCTCAAGGGTATACATATTAAGCTCCTTTAGTCTCTCTTCATATGTCTTCTGGTGCAGACCCTGCACCATTTTGGTTGCCCTTCTCTGGACAGCCTACACCCTGTCTATGTCTTTGCAGAGATGGGGTCTCCAGAACTGGACGAAGTACTCCAGATGGGGTCTCACCAACTGTCTGTACAGAGGGATGACAACTTCCTGTTTTCTACTGGTGATACCTCTCCCTATGCAACCCAGTACTCCCTCAGCCCACCTTACTGACCTCATATTGCTTGTCCACCTTTAGGTCATCTGATATGACTACCCCCAGGTCCCTTTCCATTTTTGTTGTTGTCAGTATCTCACCCCCCATTGTGTACCCTTCATAGAAACATAGAATTTGATGGCAGATAAGGGCTGCTTGGCCCACCCAGTCTGCCCATTTCCCTACCTAATGGATAAGCTGCAGATCCTAGTTAACTAGCAGCCTACTTCTTTCTACCCCAACCCCCTAGAATTGCCTTATGATTGTCCCATGCATGCTTGAATTCAAGCATTGTTTTTGACTCCACAACCTCCTCCGGAAGGCCATTCCATGCATCCACAACCCTCTATGTGAAAAATACTTCCTCACATTACCTCTGAGCCACCCCCCCACCTTCAAATTGTGCACCCTTGTTCTTGCACACCTCTTTTTTTGAAGGATGCTACCCTCTTGGACTTTGTTGATTCCCTTGAGGTACTTGAAAGTTTCTATCATGTCCCCCCTCTCCCTCCTTTCCTTGAGGCTATACATATTAAGCTCCTTTAGTCTCTCTTCATATGTCTTCTGGTGCAGACCCTGCACCATTTTAGTGCCCTCCTCTGGACAGCTTCCATCTTGTCTATGTCCTTGCAGAGATTGGGTCTCCAGAACTGCACACAGTACTCCAGATGGGGTCTCACCAGCTGTCTGTACAGAGGGATAACAACTTCCTGTTTTCTACTGGTGATGCCTCTCCCTATGCATCCCAGTATCCCTCCAGCCCTCCTTACTGCCCTCTCACATTGCTTGCCCACCTTTAAGTCATCTGATATGACTACCCCCAGGTCCCTTTCCATTTTTGTTGTTGTTAGTATCTCACGCCCCATTGTGTACTCTTCCCCTGGGTTTTTGTTTCCCAGGTGCATTACGTTGCACTTCTTAGCATTGAATCTAAGCTGCCATACATTTGACCATTCCTCTAACCTTGCCAAGTCCTTCTCATCCTTTCCACCCTACCTTGTGCATCAACTCTGTTGCAGATCTTTGTGTCATCTGCAAGAGACATACTTTTCCTTCAGTCCCTCTGCAATGTAGCTTATAAAGACATTGAAGAGGACCGTCCTATATACTGAACCCTGCACCCCACCAGTAACCTCCTTTCTTCAGAGTGGACTCCTATTTACTATTACCCTCTGTGTCCTATTCTCCAGCCAGTTTCTTTTACAGGCAATCATCTTGGGACCCACTCCCAGGCTGGCTAACTTGTATATTAATCTTTTGTGTGGGACTGAGTCAAATGCCTTGCTAAAGTCTAGGTAGGACATGTACACAACCCTCCCTGATCTACTACTTTGGTCACCCAGTCAAAGAAATCTATTAGATTCATCTGGCATGACCTTCCCACTGGAATCCATGCTGCCTTGGGTCCTGTGCCCTCTGGCCTCTAGGTACTCGACAATTCTTTCCTTCAAGTGATTCCATCATTTTCCCTATCACTGAGGTTAAACTAACAGGTCTATAGTTTCCTGCTTCTGCTCTCTCCCACTTTTGTGAGAGAATCACATCTGCCCTCCTTCAGTCCTCAGGTACCACCCCATCCTCCCATGATTTGTTAAAGAGGGTAGTCAGTGGTGTCACTAGTTCTACCCTTAGTTCTTTTAGAATGCTGGGATGAATCCCATCAGGCCCCATTGCTTTGTCCAGCTTCAGTTTTAAGAGATCTTTCAGAACCCTTTCTTCTGTAAATGGGCTGGTATCAACTTCTGTATCCAGAGTGTTTCTATTGTTTGTTTTAGGTACCTCCCCCTCTTCATTTGTAAATACTGAGCAAAACTATTTGTTTAGTATCTCTGCCTTTTCACAGTCACCCTCTGCCCAACCCCCTCCGCTTTATTTAGCCTCACTATCCCTCCCTTAGTCTTCCTTCACTCCCTGATGTACCTAAAAAAGGTTTAACCTCCTTCTTAACTGAGTTGGCTATCTTTTCCTCGGTTCGGGCCTTTGCTGTTCTGACTGCCTTCCCAGCTTCCTTTTGCTTTAACTGATAAAATTCTCTGTCCTGCTCCTTCTGTGATTCCTTGTACTTTCTGAATGCCTTCTTTTTCTCTTGAACCTTCACTGCCACCTCCTTTGAGAACTATAGTGGTTTCTTACATCGTTCTGTTTTGTTTATTTGCTTCACATAAAGGCTTGTTACCTCTGTGATGGCAGTTTTTATTATTCCCCATTGTTCTTCCACCCCTCCTTCCTGCCCATTTGCTAGTGCATTCCTTAGGCACTCACCCATTTTGGCAAAGTCAGCCTTCCTGAAGTCCAGTACTTTTGCCTTTGTATGGCTTGACTCTATTGCTGTGTTTACTGTGAACCATACTGTTCGATGGTTATAGTTCCCAGATGGCTACCACTTCTACATCTGTGATCCTCTCCATCTCCATTTGAGAGGACCAGGTCTAAGATTGCTCCCTCTCGAGTGGGTTCCAATACTAGTTGTCTAAGGCATGCCCCCTGTAGGGCATCTAGAATAACCCCACTCTTAGAAGTGGCTGCTGCAACTGCGCTCCAGTTAACATCTGGCATATTCAGATCACCCATCAGCAATATATCCCCTTTATCTGCCATTCTAAGTATACTTTCTATCATTTCCTTGTCCATTTCCTCCCCCTGAGAGGGGGGTCTGTATACAACCCCTGTGCGGATTGTGGTGCCATTGCCTACCTCCAAATTGACCCACAGTGCTTCTTCTCCTCCCTGTTTACCCTTTTGTTCTGTTGCTTTGATTCCTTCCTTTATGTAGAGAGCTACTCCTCCTCCTCTTTTACCCTCCCTGTCCCTCTTCCTTGGGTTTCTGTTTCCCAGGTGCATTACTTTGCACTTCTTTGAGTTGAATCTAAGCTGCCATATATTTGACCATTCCTCCAACCTTGCCAAGTCCCTTCTCATCCTTTCCACACCACCTTGTGTATCAACCTTGTTGCAGATCTTTGTGTCGTCTGCAAAGAGACATACTTTTCCTTTCAGTCCCTCTGCAATGTCACTTATAAAGACATTTAAAGGGACTGGACCCAGTACTGAACCCTGCGGTACCCCACTAGTAACCCCCCTTTCTTCACTGTGGACTCTGTTTACTATTACCCTCTGCATCCTGTTGTCCAGCTAATGTTTTACCCAGGCTACCACCTTGGGACCCACTCCCAGGCTGGCTAATTTGTTTATTAATCTTTTGTGCAGGACTATGTCAAATACCTTGCTAAAGTCTAGGTGGGCCATGTCCACAGCCCCTCCCTGGTCTACTACTTTGGTCACCCAGTCAAAGAAATTGATTAGATTCACCTGATATGACCTTCATGCTGTGAATCCATGCTGCTTTGGGTCCTGTGCCCCACTGGCCTCTAGGTACTCAATAATTCTTTCCTTCAGAAGCAGGGGTGTAGCCAGGAATATTAAACATGTACTAAAACAACTGCACTGTTGCCCCCCCGTTATGTAAACATAAGCCAAAACATGTGCTGCCACGCCACACCAACAATAGGCCCCTCCCCCGTTTGCCATTTCTGAGTTCCAGTAATTGGTTTCTTCCTGTAATCCACCTTCCTTTGTTCTTCTGCCTGCCTGGTACATTGTTCATCTTTGTGTATTTGGCTGGTGGTATCAGTGCCCCATAGTGAACAACAAAGGTGTAACCCCCCTACAAATGGGCGTTCCTAAAAGCTTCCCCGGAGCTTGTTTAAATGCTCCATGCCTGGCTGGTGTTCAGCGTTTAAGCCGTTTTAAATGGGTAGCCAGTGAGCGCCTTTAAAGCCTCCGTATACTGTCTCTTTAAGGGCTGCCTGTACGCAGTCGTAATTAATTGAAGTGGGAGGGGGGCTGTGTGGTTCTATGCCCAAGTCCCGCCTGAGCTGCTGAGCAGGCGCTCCTTTTGGCCCTCGCTAGTTGTGCAGAGGGAGCTCGCTGAAAAGATGTAACTGTTTATTGATAGTAACTTACAGTGATAATAATAATGTGGTTGTCCTAACTTGCCTTCTTTGCAGCAAAGACTGTTCCGATTGTCTCCTCCATTTTGGTCCCGAACTGCTGATTTGGACCAATCAGTGCAGTGGAACTCTAGTGGAGCCATCTGACCAATAGAGAAACTATTTGTAATTTGGGAAAGGCATTATGGGCTATGGCGCTTTTTCGCACCACTGAGAGCAGGAGTAAATGACTGACATGTGTGTGGCCAGCCTATGAGATTGGGTAGCGCCTGACTGTAAGGAGTGCCCCATGCTGTGAGGGGGCAGATTCATTGTGACTGTGAAGGAGAAGGGAGCTCTGAGCCTCTGCGCCATTTGAGTGTTCGCGCGGGAAGCACGTGAAAGGCCCGGGCGGCCGTTTTTGCCCTGTCAGTGCTTCGGACTAAATCCGCCGGCATGCGGTCAGAGGAGGCTGTGTAGGGACACAGTTACCTACCAGGCTTTACCTGAAAGGGACTGGAGAATCTGCTGAATCGCGCTCAGTCCATTAGGACATTTGGAGTGGCTGCTACCGCCCGAAGTGGCCGTGAGTTCATTCGGGTCCTGAGAGCTGCTGCCTGGTATGGTACGCCTCTGTTGTTTGCCATATAAATGTGTGAGGAGGCTTTTGAAGCTCATGGTTCAGCCCTGCGAGTGGTGGAGGAAGGGTATCTGCTGGAGTCCTGAGTACTGGATCAGGGTAGCTCCCTGTTAAGCTTACAAGCAGTGGTCAAGATCCTTGCGTTATACTGCTGCCTGCATTAACTGAGCCTTCTGCTCATTCTGATCTGCTCGAGACAGTAAATGTTCATTTGTGTCAGGGCCCCAACCAGCTGCCACGAGGGACTAGCCATTAGGGCTTGGGTACCCAGGGACAGTAATTACTAGGTTTAGGCCTGTGCACAGAGCCCTAGGTAGATAAGTATAGTGATAAGCCAATCACCTTGATTTCCCCCTGCCTTTGTTATTCCCCTCTTAAATAAATCAGATTGCTTGTTTTGCAACTATACCCTGGCTGGATTGTGTTTTACTGAGGATATACTGTACAGTGAAAGTGTAATAATGGTACCTTACTTTCCAGGGGGTCCCCGGAGTGAGATGAGAGATACGAGCCGGGGGGTAAGTGTACCAGGGAAAAGTATTGCCATTACTTCGTGTGAGCCACTAGTGGGGCAAAAAGGGGGTTGCAGTCACCCAGAGGGCTGTGACCGAGTCAATCTTAACTGTCTTGACCCCGACCTCTGGGTGGAGGCACCCGTCAACGGATCTGGGCCCCTCACCCTGTCACAGTCGAGGCAGACAGGGGGAGTAGCCCTAAGGGTAGTGCCCCCTGGGGGGTTACAAGTTGGAGGCACCGCTGTGATTAGCGTCCCCTAGTGGCCAAGTGAGTGACATGCATAAGAGATGGAAAAACTGGAAGGGGATATGTTGGCAAAAATTAAGTTGGGTCCTATTAAGACAATGGTACACAAACTGATGGGGTGGGGTGAAGCCGAAGAGCTGGACTCCCAGAAAATTGTGTTACTGCTAGATGTGCCTCTGGGAACCCCAACAGCTGACATCGTTTCCACAGCAGAGTGTGTTAAATGTTTAGGCAAAGTGGAGGTAAAGGGGCGTATGGCTGACCTGCTCGACCAGATGCTGCAGGTGCTACTTTTGTGCAGTGTGGCCATCGACTCCAAGAAGGTACCTCCAGTGATTTACCCAGAGGGTGCCTCACAGGGATGGAGGCTAGTTCATATTCGAAGTGGGTCAGTCACTCCTGGGGGGATCCCCCTAGACTAATAGTTTTAAAGATAAACTGCTTAAATTGCTGGCTGTGGAGGGGGAGGACTACCCAAGAACTGCTGCAAGCATTGGATTTGTCTAGTGATGCTACCCCCCAGATTTCCCCAGGTACCTCCCCCTGTCCCCCCAAGAGTTCTATTTTGGCTCCACTGCCCCTAGTAGTCCCTCCTATACAGCTCGATTCCTACCGTAGGCTGAAACTTTTTTCTGGCATGGTGCCAGTACCTACCGGGGAGGATGACCTGGAAGCTTGGATGGACTATGCCACCCCTTAGTTCAGGAGTGGCAATGCTCTGAGGGAAAGAGGATGAGATTGATGGAGAGTCTCACGGGGCCCGCTTTAGAAGCCATTAGTTTTATGGTCACCAACCCGAAGCTCCACTGCCGAGAGTACCTTTCTGCTTTAGAGGGGTGTTTGGGAGTACAGAGACTGGGGAAGATTTATTATGGAAATTCAGGTCTGCCAAGCAGTGGAGAAATGAGAAGCTCTCCGCCTTTGTCACTAGGGTGGAGCGGGCTTTGCAAAAGGCCTATAGAAAGGGAGGAATCACAGCCATGGCCCTGAATCAGGTCAGGTTGGAACATGTTTTAAAATCTGCTAGATTCTCTAGTGTAATACTGTTAAAACTTAAGTTACATGATCGACGGGCTACCCCATCAGAATACTGTCAATTGATGAGGGAAATTAGAGAGGTGGAGACCGATGAAGAGGGGTGGGAACCCTATGTGGGGGCGGTGAACCCTAGCGGGACCCCTGAGCCTAGCACCTCCGAAGAGCCCCACCTGTCAGGAAGGGCTGATGGGTCCCCAGATTTTCCAGACGATGTGGGAATGCGAGCTATTTCCTCCGACCCCCACTTAGAGAGTGAGTTGAGGGCCGAGGTCAGGAATTTATGGGAACTGGTGAGGGACTTGAAGCAATCTATTTATTTTATTTTTATTTTTTTTTATTTTATTTAAACAGCAGTTTGGAAAACCTTTGAGCCATAGGCTCATTTACAAAGGTACCTCGTCACAGTAAAACAAACCAAAATACACAGTATAGCAGTACAACACATAAGTATAACAGTAAATTAAGACATAGATACAAACAAGCTGGTACAGGTAGGATGGATGCAAACAATACCAGAGTTATATAGTCCTTAGCAGCTTAGTAATAAGCTTTGTCCATAAGTATTAGTACAGGCTTTGACTAGTAGCAGTTACAGCATCGGTGTTAATAAGGTGTTACGTAAGGAAGTTTTGAAGCACGATATAGTTGGAGCTTCGGAGATGGAGGGGCAGTGTGTTGAACCAGGAGGGGCCCTAAAGCTGAAGGCTCTTTGGCCGTGAGAGGTCCTAGCTCTAGGGATAACAAGAGAGGTTTCCCAGAGGTCCAGGTATGAACTAGTGGGACAGAGCGCGTATGGTGGTGGTCAATCCTGGTGGGGAAAGCCCAAGGAGGGTCTTTTTTGTAAGGGTACAGGTAAGATATTTGAGGCGCTCGTCGAGATCAAGTACCAGCATTTTAGCATACAGTAGACAGGTGTGTGTCATCCTAGGTGCTCCAGTAATTAATCTACCATGTACCCTGTTAGGTCTGGAGAGCCTGAGCTATCCAGAAACCAGAACCCTGGCCCAGGGGAGCCCCCTCATCCCCCTCAGGGTCCCCAACAGATAAGGTGTCCACCGCCCAATAGAGATTCCCGGGACCCCAAGTTCTATTATCATTTTGGGGAGGATGGACATTTTCAGCCTGAGTGCCAGATGCCGGAGAATTTAAGGAACGTCAATAGCAAACTGATCACTTGGCATTGCAGGGCCCATACTCGACCCCTCAGGAAAAGCTTTGTGACCCGGGCCCATGCTCAACCAACTGTCAATGCTGTGCCCCCCCGAATGGTCTGATATGGTCGGGCCCTCGATGGAGACCCCAGTGCGAGTAAATGGGATTCCTACTCGAGCTGTTTTAGACAGTGGCTCTCAGGTAACCATCATGTTTCAGGACTGGTATCAGACACACTTACCTGAGGTGTCCCTACAACCCTTGGATGGCCTACATGTGTGGGGGTTGAGCGACAAGGCTTATCTGTATTTGGGGTATATCCGAATCTGGTTGTCATTCTCTGCATCTGTGGCTGAAGGGGATGAACAGGTGAAAACCTTAGCTTTAGTTTGCCCACCCACTGGACTGTATGATGGAGTGCCCCTGTTGATTGGGACGAATGCTCATATGTTTGGACGATTGGCCCAACTGTGTTCAGAAAAGCAAGCATTCCAGACCAGGCGAGCTTTAAGCATACCCGCTGTGATCCAAAATGCAGTTGCAAGTCAGAAGAAGGGTAGTCAGGAGGAACCTGAGGGTCCGGTGGGTGTAGTGTGGAAAAAGGACCCGGCTCCAGTGATACTTGCCCCGAATGCCCAATGTGTCCTGCATGGGGAAGTACGACTAAAAACAGATGTAAAGAATAAGTTGTTGATGTTGGATGCACCTGGGGAGGGAAGATTACCTGAGGGACTGTTGGTCAAACCCAGTATCTTGCCGGCTAGAGCTCATGCTTATGTAAAGAGGGTGATGGTTCAAGTGCATAATGTGTCCGACAAAAAGATTCGAATAAGAAGAGGGTGCACATTGGCAAGTGTACATTGTGCAGATACTGCAGTGCTGCCAAATAGTAAGGGTTCCAGGACAGCTGACAGAGTTACTCCTGACTTGTTTGATTTCGGTGGCTCCCCATTGCCGGCTGAATGGAAACAGAGGATCAGTGAGAGGCTTGCCAAGAGGGACCAGGTTTTCTCCATGAAAGAATGGGATGTGGGATGTTGCAAGGGGCTGAGCATCACATTCAGTTGCATGATGAAAGGCCTTTCTGAGAGAGATCCCGGCGCCTGGCCCCGGCTGATATAGATGATGTAAGGTGGCATCTGCAAGAGATGTTGGCTGCTGGTGTGATACAAGAGCCCAGGAGCCCCTATGCCTCCCCCATTGTAGTAGTGAGGAAAAAGAATGGGGCAGTTCGGATGTGCATAGACTATCGCACCTTGAATCGTCGGACCATCCCAGACCAGTATACCATGCCGCACATACAGGACACCTTGGATTGTTTAAATGGCAGTAAGTGGTTCTCTGTGTTGGACCTTCTCAGCGGGTACTACCAGATCCCGATGGCCCCAGAAGACCAAGAGAAGACTGCATTCATTTGCCCCCTAGGCTTCTATGAGTTTATTCGGATGCCTCAAGGGATTTCAGGTGCCCCAGCCACCTTTCAGCGCCTGATGGAGCGTGCCGTGGGGGACATGAACTTGCTCGAGTGCTTGGTCTACCTAGATGATGTCATAGTGTTTGGCCACTCATTGGAAGAACACGAGCAACGATTATTCAAGGTCTTGGATCGGTTGGAGGATTTTGGCCTCAAGCTGTCTATAGACAAGTGTCAATTCTTCCAGACTTCTGTGAAATATGTGGGCCACATAGTGTCCACTGAGGGCATAGAGACTGACCCTAGCAAAGTGGAGGCTTTGACTACTTGGCCTCAGCCCAGGAATTTGAAAGAGCTGCAACGGTTTCTGGGGTTTTGTGGATATTATAGACGGTTTGTTAAGGATTATTCTCGAGTGATTTGCCCCCTCCTCAACCTCACTCAGGGGTACCCTCCTACGTACAAAAAGTATAAGAAGGTTGTGTGCTCTGAGACGGAGAAGAAGTATTCCTGGCTGAATGATGTGTTTGGGGATCATTGGACTGCTGAGTGTGAGGAAGCTTTCTATGACATCATATATCAACTTACCCGTGCCCCAGTGTTAGCCTATGCTGACCCGGCCAAGCCATACATTCTCCATATGGATGCCAGTCTACAAGGATTGGGGGCTGTGTTATATCAGGAGCACTCGAATGGTCTGAGACCTGTAGCTTTTGCAAGCCGAAGTCTGGCTCCTTCAGAAAAAAATTATCCAGTGCACAAACTAGAGTTCCTGGCCCTGAAATGGGCCATTGTTGATCAGTTTCATGACTATTTGTATGGTGCCAAGATATTGGTAAAGACTGATAACAATCCTCTGACTTATGTACAGACCTCAGCCAAGTTGGATGCCACTGGCCATAGGTGGCTCTCTGCCTTGGCCACCTACGACTATGCTGTTGAGTACAGAGCAGGCCTAAACCATATAGATGCGGATGCTCTCTCGCGGAGACCTATGCCACAAACTGATTGGGCCAGGTTGTCAGAGCCTGACATAAGAGCCCTTTGCCAGAAATTTGACAAAGAGGAACAGGTGTCTCCTGATGCTGTGGACTGTATGATGGATTGCTTGGGGCCATCCAAAAACTGCATACCTGCTGCCTACTGTAATTTTTCTGCCTTGGACACCAGTTCTCTGCCCCAGTTTAACAATGATAGCCTTCGACGGGCTCAATCCAGAGACTCTATGATAAAAACGGTTGTGGAAGCTTTGCAGGTCAGCCGGGACGTGTCCAAGTTGCGCTCCACTGACTTGAGAACTGCCTTGTTATACAAAGAAGGGCCCAAATTAAAGCTGATTAACCAACTACTATACCAAGAGACTGTGGATAAGGAGGGCCGGGTAGACAAACAACAACTGGTGCTGCCCTCAGAATTTAGGGAACTGGTTTTGAGGTCCTTGCATAATCACATGGGGCATCTTGGCATAGACCGAACTCTTGATCTGGTACGGACCCGATTTTACTGGCCAAAAATGAGTACGGATGTAGAGTACTATGTCAGGACCTGTAGCCGCTGTTTGCAAAGGAAAGCCCTACCCCAGAGAGCTGCCCCCATGGTCAATATTACCACTAGTGCCCCTATGGAACTGGTCTGCATTGATTTCTTGAGTCTAGAACCAGATCTGAAAAACATCAGTAACATATTGGTGGTCACTGATCATTTTACCCGGTATGCACAGGCCTTCCCTACTTAAGATCAGAAAGCAACCACGGTGGCTAAAATGCTTGTTGAGAACTTTTTTGTCCACTATGGGGCCCCTCAGCGGATCCATTCCGACCAGGGGAGGGACTTTGAGAGCCACCTGATTAAAGAGATGTTGTCTTTGTGGGGAGTATGAAAATCAAGAACCACCCCATACCACCCTCAGGGAGAGCCCCAGCCTGAAAGGTTTAACCACACATTGCTTGATATGTTGGGCACACTGCAACCCAAGGACAAGCCTAGATGGAGCCAGCAGATTAGCACCCTGGTTCATGCTTATAACTGCACCAAAAGTGATGCCACTGGATTTTCCCCGTACAGACTGATGTTTGGGAGAGAAGCTAGATTGCCCGTGGATGTGTGTTTTGAAGTTTCCCCTGATCGGGTGCAAGCAGAAAATCATCTACAATACGTACAGAAGCTGAAGGCCCACTTGAACCATGCCTATCAGCTGGCCCAGACCATGGCTGCTAAACAAAACCTGGCCAACAAGGAGAGGTATGATAAGAAAGTGAAAACAATGGAACTGAGAGAAGGGGATAGAGTGTTACTGAGAAATCTGGGACTGCATGGCAAACATAAAATCGCTGACAGATGGCATCACCTCCCTCACATTGTTGTGGGAAAACTGGCAGATTTGCCTGTATATAAAGTGCGGCCTGAAAACAATTCCAAAGACGTGAAAACTATACACAGAAATCATCTGCTGCCAATTGGGCAAATCCTGATTGAAGCCGAACCTCCAAATGCCCCCCCCCCCAGGCCTATGACTAGATCTGCTGTCAGGAAAAGAACCAGACCAATTGATTCTTCAGCCAGCCAACTAAGAGGGCCTTGCCCAAATCCTTCTGATGAAGATGATTGCCACTCTGTGCCTGAAGACAATGAAGATGATGTTGAATACTATCCCTCTTACGAACTGAGCCAACTGTTTCGGGGCAATCCCCTTGTTAACTCTGGAGATGAAGTTGGGCCTCCTGGACTGTTTGAGCCCCCTACTTCGTCTCCAGAACCAGTGCTTCCAGAGGATGAACTGGGTAGCAGTAAAGCCCAAGGGGTGGGGTCCTTGAGCCTGGCTGAACTGTCTGGCCTGGCTGAACTATCTGACTTTTCGGAAGAAGAAAGTGATATGGGGGAACCAGCCAGTAATATGCCGGAACCCAAAGAATATTTTGAATGCCCTGATGGGTCCCCACTAGTGCCTGAACAATTCTCAGCTGAGTCAAGTAGTGTGGGTCCTAATATAGAGAGTCACGTCCCTGAAAGTACTATGAGCACTGGGTACCCTTTCCCTGTGGAGGTTTCCCCTACTAATCTTAATGAGGCTGAAATGGGGTCTGGGCCTGTAGCAGGGTTTTCCGAGACCCCTAGACGCTCCAGCTGAGAAGCACGGCCGGTGGTAAAATTGAACTATGAGTCTCTGGGTCAGCCTGTGGACTTGCCTCTACATGTGGTCCACAAAGGGGTGTGTGTGTCCCCGAGCTCCTTGCCTAAGCTAGCCTTGGGGGATAACTCTCGTCTGTTAGTATTGCCCTTCGAGTGTGGTGCCCCTGTTTTAGGTAACCCACAAGTAGCTGATAGGGAGGGGTCCCCTCTGCCCAGGTGTCATTGGCAGGAACTAATGACTTGATTTAGAAGGGAACAGGAGCTATGTGTGTATGCAGTTGCATGAATCATAGTAAACTGTAAATACAGTATTCATATATGTAATGCAAAGTGTGATATACTGTTAATTGAGCTGTTTGCCTTAAAGTGATTTAAGGGTGACTACTTGACGCGGACGCCAAGTTCTTCCAGGCCAGGAAGAGTGTAACCCCCCTACAAATGGGGGTTCCTAAAAGCTTCCCCAGAGCTCGTTTAAATGCTCCATGCCTGGCTGGCGTTCGGCGTTTAAGCCATTTTAAATGGGTAGCCAGTGAGCGCCTTTAAAGCCTCCGTATACTGTCTCTTTAAGGGCTGCCTGTACGCAGTCATAATTAATTGAAGTGGGAGGGGGGCTGTGTGGTTCTATGCCCGAGTCCCACCTGGGCTGCTGAGTAGGCGCTCCTTTTGGCCCTCGCTAGTTGTGCAGAGGGAGCTCGCTGAAAAGATGTAACTGTTTATTGATAGTAACTTACAGTGATAATAATAATGTGGCTGTCCTAACCTGCCTTCTTTGCAGCAAAGACTGTTCTGATTGTCTCCTCCATTTTGGTCCTGAACTGCTGATTTGGACCAATCAGTGCAGTGGAACTCTAGTGGAGCCGTCTGACCAATAGAGAAACTGTTTGTAATTTGGGAAAGGCATTATGGGCTATGGCGCTTTTTCGCACCACTGAGAGCAGGAGTAAATGACTGACATGTGTGGCCAGCCTATGAGATCGGGTAGCGCCTGACTGTAAGGAGTGCCCCATGCTGCGAGGGGACAGATTCGTTGTCACTGTGAAGGAGAAGGGAGCTCTGAGCCTCTGCGCCGTTTGAGTGTTCGCACGGGAAGCGCGTGAAAGGCCCGGGCGGCTGTTTTTGCCTTGTCAGTGCCTCGGACTAAATCCGCCAGCGTGCGGTCGGAGGAGGCTGTGTAGGGACACAGCTACCTATCAGGCTTTACCTGAAGTGGACTGGAGAATCTGCTGAATCGCGCTCGGTCCATTAGGACGTTTGGAGTGGCTGCTACCGCTCGAAGTGGCCGTGAGTTCGTTCGGGTCCTGAGAGCCGCTGCCTGGTATGGTACCCCTCTGTTGTTTGCCATATAAATGCGTGAGGAGGCTTTTGAAGCTCATGGTTCAGCCCTGCGAGTGGTGAAGGAAGGGTATCTGCTGGAGTCGTGAGTATTGGATCAGGGTAGCTCCCTGTTAAGCTTACAAGCAGTGGCCAAGATCCTTGCGTTATACTGCTGCCTGCATTAACTGAGCCTTCTGCTCATTCTGATCTACTCGAGACAGTAAATGTTCATTTGTGTCAGGGCCCCAACCAGCTGCCACGAGGGACTAGCCATTAGGGCTTGGGTACCCAGGGACAGTAATTACTAGGTTTAGGCCTGTGCACAGAGCCCTAGGTAGATAAGTATAGTGATAAGCCAATCACCTTGATTTCCCCCTGCCTTTGTTATTCACCCCTTAAATAAATCAGATTGTTTGTTTTGCAACTATACCCTGGCTGGATTGTGTTTTACTGAGGGTATACTGTACAGTGAAAGTGTAATAATGGTACCTTACTTTCCAGGGGGTCCCCAGAGTGAGATGAGAGATACGAGCCGGGGGGTAAGTGTACCAGGGAAAAGTATTGCCATTACTTCGTGTGAGCCACTAGTGGGGCAAAAAGGGGGTTGCAGTCACCCAGAGGGCTGTGACCAAGTCAATCTTGACTGTCTTGCCCCCGACCGCTGGGTGGAGGCACCCGTCAATGGATCTGATCCCCTCACCCTGTCACAGTCGAGGCAGGCAGGGGGAGTAGCCCTAAGGGTAGTGCCTCCTGGGGGTTACAAAGGCAAAAGGGCTCAGCGCAACATGGACACAGTGTGACTCACAATGTCCCTGCTTCCCTCTGTTTGTTGCCCCTGCCTGATGTTTGTACTGTACTCTGCTGAGTACGGTGCGTATGCCTGCTGACTCACCTGTTCAGAAGTGATTCCCATCACTTTCTTTCCCTGCCACTGAGGTCAGATTGACAGGTCTGTTGTTTCCTGCCTCTGTCTTGCTCTCACTTTTGTGAAGGGGAATCACATTCACCCTCCTCCAGTCCTCAGGTACCACACCATCCTCCCATGATTTGTTAAAAAGGGTAGTCAGTGGTGTTACTAGTTCTCCCCTTAGTTCTTTTAGAATTCTGGGGTAAATCCCATCAGGCCCCACTGCCTTGTCCACTTTTAGTTTTAGTTCTTTCAGAACCCTTTCTTCTGTGAAAGGACTGATATTGACTCCCCTATCCAGAGTGCCTGTATTGTCTGGATTAGGTACCCCCCCCCCCTTCCTTTGTGAATACTGAGCAGAGTATTTGTTCCATATTCCTGCTTTTCACTGCCCCTCTGCCCACCCACCCTCCTCTTTATTCAGCCTCAGTATCCCTCCTTTGTCTTTCTTGCTCCCTAATGTACCTATAAAGGTTTTATCCCCCTTCTTAACTGAGTTGGCTACCTTTTCCTCAGTTTGGGCCTTTGCTGTTCTGACTGCTTTCCCCGCTTCCTTCTGCTTTAACTGGTACAGTTCTCTGTGCTGCTCCTTCTATGTTTCCATATACTTCCTGAATACTATCTTTCGCTCCCTAACCTTCCCCCCCACTTCTTTTGAGAACCATAGTGTTTTTTTCTTTCGTTTTGATTTATTTGCTTCACACAAAGGTTTGTTGCCTCTGTGATGGCAGTTTTGATCTTTTCCCATTGTTGCTCCACCCCTCCTTCTTGCCTGTTTGCTAGTGCTTTTCTGAGGCACTCTCCCATTTTGACAAAATCAGCCCTCCTGGAGTCCAGTATCTTCACTTTTGTATGGCTTGACTCTACAGCTGAGTTTATTGTAAACCATACTGTTTGGCAGTCACTTGTTCCCAGATGGCTACCCACTTCTAGATCTGAGATCCTCTCTCCATCCCCATTTGAGAGTACCAGGTCTAAGATTGCTCCCTCCCGAGTGGGTTCCAACAGAGTCATGCCCCCTGTAGGGCATCGAGAATGGCCCTGTTCCTGGATGTGGCTGCAGCAAAGGTGCTCCAGTTAACACCTGGCATATTCAGGTCCCCCATCAGCAATATCTCCCCTTTCTCTGCCATCCTAAGGATGCCTTCTATCATTTCCTTGTCCATTTCCTCCCCCTGAGACGAGGGTCTGTATACAACCCCTGTGCGGACTGTGGTGCCATTTCCAGTCCCCAGGGTGATCCACAGTGCCTCCTCTCCTCCCTGTTTAACATTAGTTCTGTTGCTTTGATCCCTTCCATTACATAGAGAGCTACTTCTCCTCCTCTTCTCCTTTCCCTGTCCCTCCTGTAGATTGTGTACCCTGGTATGTTGACATCCCAGTCATGGTTCTCCTGTACCATGTTTCTGTGACTGCCACGATATCCAGGCATCCCTCTTCCATTAAGGTCACCAGTTCAGGGAGCTTGTTACCTAGACTACTGGCATTGGTACTCATTACCCTCCATTTTTTAATGGTTTTACCCCTTTTTGCCCCATCCCTGTCCATACTGCCTTTGTATTTTTCTCCATTTACCCCTGCTCTTCTCCCTATCGACTTCTCTATCTTGGTGTTTACCTTACTAACTACCCTGATGTTTAGGGGGGCTAGGATTTCTCTTCTCCTTTTCAGTGCCTCCCCCCTCAGCTAGTTTAAATACACAAGCATTTAAACCTATCACCTAGGATCCTGGTTCCTCTCCTGGACAGATGCAGGCCATCATGCCAGTATAGGCCTGCATCCCTCCAATGGACCCCCAGTTCCCAATGAAGCCAAAACCCTGAGCTCTGCACCAGTTTTTCAACCACTGATTGAATCGCATGATACAGAGCACCCTAGCCTCACCCATACCATAGACAGGCAGCACCTCCGAGAAGGTTACCGTGCGTGCTACTTGTCTAAGGCCCCTCCCCAACTCCACAATCTCCTCCTATACTGCTCTGATCCCTTTCCCAGGCAGGTAATTTGTCCCTAGGTGAACAACGACATCCAGCTCCCTCCCCCGTGTAGCTGCTCCTGCGACGATCCTGAGGATTCGCTCCCTGTCCCTCCAAGCCATGAGGCCAGGCAGGTACCTTACCTCCCTCTCCCCTCCCTCCCCCAGTTCTACCCTCCTAACAATGGAGTCCCCCACCAAGAGTTGTTTCCTTCCCCTGTAGGGTCCCATGCCACTTCCTGTTGGTCTCCTTTGTGAAGGTTCCCACATCCTCCTTGGTCTCCACTGCGGGTGCCTCCATAGAGGAACCACACTCTGCCAGAATGGCATATAGATTGTGAAGAGGTACAACTGGAGAGATGCACCTCTGTTCCACCACCCTCACCCTCCCTGAGGCCACTGTGGTCCAACTGCTCCACTTTCTTGGCAACCTGCATGGCAGCAGCGGTGGCCCTGGTGGTCCCTGGGTGGGAAAGGAGGTCCCCTGAATCCTGGCCATCTCAGCCTGGAGATGAGTAACCTCCTCCCTCAGCCCAGAGAGGTTCCTGCAGATGGGACAACACCACATCTTCCAGAACGTCTCCCAGAAGACTGCTGCTCCACAGTCTCTGCACTGCACCACTTCCATCATGTCTTATTTGTGGCCCTTCAACTGTTGTTTTGTATACTTACTCTTTTCTCTCTCCTTTTATTTTATTTTTTATATATGTAACTCCCTTGTTCCCTGGGGTTACTAGAATCCCAGTTAGAATCAGTGGCAGGCAGGGAAGGCAGCTTGTGAAATGCCAGGTAAATGGGTTTCACACTATCACACTCTGGTTTCAGTCACAGCTGAGCTGGAGTGGTGATATAATCATAGAACTATTGCAGCAGCACAAGCCACCATCTCAGCTAGCTTTGGAGTGAATTGGAATGTTCAGTTAGTGAGTAGTAGAGTGGAGTTCGAGGAGGAGGCTGCACCTGCTGAGCAACTCTTCAGATTAGCTCTGACAAAGAGCTACCTCTTTTTGTTTTGTGGTAGTTTGTTCTCACCCTAGAAGAAGAACAAAGAAGACAGTTGTCTGAAGTGGTGGAGACCTGTCCAGAAGGTTTTCCCTGCCCCATCCCAGGAGGGATGGGGGCGAACTCCAGGATTCAGGAGCAATCCCCTTGATCCATTTGTTTGGTGAAGCTGCCTTGTACATCTTCATTGGTTGTGCGTACAGATCTTTTCTATGTAAAGCCAGGGTCATCCGCAATACCTTGGGGTGAATTTCTCTGGCAATGAGACCAGACACCCAGTACTAAGTAAAGTTTCTGCCTACGCTGGAGTCCAAGAATGTGACTGTCCAAGTACAGAACTTTTAACTTTGACATCCAGGGGTTTGTCAGTAGTTTGTTAAGTGTGGTAAACATTTAAGATAACTACAATGTTTCTTCTGTGTGGGTGTTATTAACCAGATGAATGGCCGAGTACAAACTTGGAAGCAAAAGGTGGGAGACCCCTCATCTGGAGTAACCAGTTTACCTCTCCGGGTTCAGTTTGGGCACCAGTACATTTTCATTTAGTGCATCTGGCCAATGCCTAATGGAAGTAATTTCCCTGAGATGTAGATTTGGAATTTCTGTTTCTTCAGTTTACCCCAGTATAGAAGGTTCTGGAAGATTTGAGCCTGGATGTGCTCAATGTGATCATGGGTACCACTTTCATTCCTGTGGGAAATGAGAACATTACTAGTCCGGCTGTATGTGCCAATCTTCAGTTTCAAAACCAGAGTGTTTGCTGTTTTGTGTTTCTTCACTCTATGCTTAATGGGAATTTCAGGAATTGCTGTACCCTGGAGAACCTGCAATACCAATATGTGTAGCCCCATGGGGGTCCATCTTCCCTTTGTATTATTCCAGCTTTGTTACGTGAATAAAAGCCACACTCTAGAATCCCAGCCTGGTTTGGACAGTATTGTTATTGCTTCCATGTGTCTGGATTTACTTGGGTGCCCCTGTCCAGAAGTGCAAACCTAGCATAATTGTGAGCAAACGTTTTCTCCCAGGGACCTGGGTTGCTGGCCTGGTGGGACATCAGGTGTGTGCCAAGTACAGTTGAAGCCGCTTAAAGGGGACACCTCCGTGGACAACTAATCGTCCCCTTTAACTGATCATCCCCATTATCAGACGTGGCACTTTACAGTATCGCTAACTAGGCGCCAACACAGACAGAGACAGACACAGACGTACAGCAAAGTGATTACAGTTTTTTTTTAATTCATGCTGTTTCGTCTCAGTGTTAGTCTCTGTAAAAAACCTTTATTAAACAATTGGTTAAATTGGTTAAAATAAAAAAAAAATTTAAATTAAGACCAGACCAGACCAGATTAGCACTGAACAGTACAATCTGGCACACTTATCTTTCCGATGGAGTCTTGCTCGCTTTCCTTCGTGCCCTAGTGAAAAAAATCAGTAATTTTCTTCTGCTGTGATTCTCTTGCCATCTCTTGCAGAATCACACCTTCTAGGTTGAAAATGTGCTCCCAGTCTTCCATCCGCTCATGCTGCAGGCACCAATTTCTTAGATAAGCACAATGTTCTTGGGCATCTCTGTTTGTAACCTTGGCCACTTCAATTGTTGGTGCAGACTCGTCCTCATCATCCAATCCATGATTTATGGAGGTTAGAGCTTCACAGATCGTGGCAACAGTCAGATCTCCATCCGCTGCTTCGTCTGTGTCCATGTCGACAAAAGACAAGAATTCATCCAGTGTCAGATTAACCGGTAGGGGCACATCAGCCATTAGATCCTCCTCCCGTTGAGACACAGCACCTACAGCACCCTCATGTCCTCCATTGGTGACTGCATCCTCCTCTGCTTCTCCGTCAGTTAAAGTAAAACCTCCCTTTCGAAAACAGTTAGCAATTGTGGAAGGCTTTACAGATGTCCACGCCTTGTGCAACATGTACACAGCATCTAAGAGATTAACAGGTCGTGCAATCTCTGATGCCAAGGATGTGGTGCCACTGTCAATTATGCCCACTATATGCTCTGAAAAGAGCGAGCGGTAGTGACCTTTCAAATTTCTTATCACGCCCATGTCTAGAGGCTGAATTAGACTGGTCAGGTTAGGAGGCAGAAAATGAATTGTGATGTTACTGAATCTACCAGGTATGTGTGTAGGGTGGGCAGAACAGTTGTCAATGAAGAGGATCACCCTGTGGCGTCGCTGCCTGAGCTTAGAGTTCCATCAATCAATCCACTCATAAAATATTGTGCTGGTCATCCAGGCGCTGGCAGAACTAACGTACTGAACAGGGAGCGTGGAAAGATCTTTTGGCATGCACCGAGGTCGTTTGCTCTTACCAATGACCAGCAAAGGTAATTTCTCTGTGCCAAGCATGTTTGCACAACAAAGCAATGACACCCGGTCCTTTGCCTTCTTTGCGCCGATTAGTTCCATATCTCTCTGTATGTGGCCACGGTCTGGATATCCCCCCCAAAAAATGCTGCTCTCATTGGCATTGAAGATGTCAGCCGGAGAGAAATCAGAAATTAATGTCGGAAGGACATTTTTAATCCAGTCGGACGCTGCATCATCATCAGCATCCAGCCGTTCCCCTTGCTCCTTTTTGCAGACAATGTTTCGTCTGCTTTTCCATTGGGAAAGCCACCCATCGGTCGCATCAAAATCAATGTGATTAAGATGTGTGGCTATCTCCGAAGCTTTTTTTTTAAAAACAGGGCCAGAAATATGAGCACCCTTGCTGACAGCACTTGCAAACCACTTGCGTGTCTTTTCTTTCACGCTTTCTTTTACGCTGTGGATTGCTGTCAGCGTGCCATTCCTGAAAAAGTTCATTTTTTTTTTTTACTAATTCTTCCAACCTGACTTTTAGATATGTTGAAGAGTTTTGAAACCTTGGCCATTGAAGCACCAGGTTCTTGGAGTGCTTCTAGCACTTTTATTTTATCGGCCAAAGGTAGGGCAATTCTTTTAGACTCCATCATCCAGATAAAAGTGCCAGGTACTGAAAGACACAGCAATAGTGGTCAACTGCTCTAGTTACAATTTTATAGTAAGCAGGTGTTAACTGCCATAAGTGGCTAATCATTCTGAGTGAATTAACACCTGATTATCATTAGTACATCAAAAAGGTGACTCTTAAAAGTTGAAGGTTAAGGGCAAAATGAGGAAAAAATCATCCCCATAAACAGGCTTGCTATGTCCCCTTTAAAGATGAGAAGGGCCATTGATTAACACTGCCACTAAATCGGTGCCCAGAGGATCGTCCCCTTTAACCGAACGTCCCCATTAACAGCATCCCCTTTAAGTGGCTTCTACTGTATTTGCCACACTTGGTCAACTGTTTTTGTATAACAGTCTGGTCCACCTAGCCTAATGGTGGCTACCTCATCTGTTTTCCTCTATGTCTTTTTTTTTTAGTATGTAAACCCCCACCCCTCTCTGTTGCCCCTAGATGTTTTTTGTGGTGAGAGGAGAAGCCCTGCTGGTTAAGCAAGGGTGGCCAGTGGGGTGGGGTGGGGGGTTACAAAACTGGGGGCTCGTCCATCAATGTGTTTTTGAATTTTGGGAGAAAATAGAGATTTGGTTTGCTCAGGTTGTGGCTAGTGTTTTGCCTGTCTGGCAGTTTGGTACTCAAAACTGGAAGCTTTGTGCAGAAGGATTTGCCCAGAGTAGTGCCATCCGTATGTGTCACTGTGTGCTTGCTCTTCATGTGCTGTGCCATCGTTTCCAAGGAGCTGTAAAGTCAAATTGTGTGTCCTGCATCAAGAAAGAGCATTTACAAACTTTAATTCTCAAGTTTTCTGTGACAAAAAGTATTGTGGACTTTAGGAAACAAAGAGACAATTGTGTCCTGAAAGTTTCATGTGCTTGCTGTGTGAACTGGGGGAGTCGCTAAAGAAATAGCCAAGTTGAATGGTTCAAAACGGTACTCCCACCGTGAAAAAGTTCAGCCAAGAAAAAAAGTTGTTTTGCAGTTTAAATTTTGCCTGCTCGACGATTGCCATGGCAGAAGAGCTCGAGAAGAGAGATAGAAGTTCATTTGCAATTCAATCAGTCCGGCCCCCTAGCCAGCTTCAGAATGCAGCCCAATGTTCAAGAGGGAGAAAGCGAGTGGTTTGCAAGCTGGTTAGCAAGGAGAATCATCGCAGTGACTGTGAACATTCTAAATACTGTGAAATACAGACTTTTTGTGCTAGTTCAGGCTCAACCCATTATCCAACCGACTGGGAAGCAAGCGTGGTGTTCATAGTGACAATCGGTGGGATCGCCAGCCAGTTTCAACCCAGAGGCCTTCCAGGATTGGCTTTAGGCCGAGATTTTCCATCGAAGCAAGCCAGCTACTGATTCAGTGAGTACCATTCAGCAAAACTGAGCTCAAACTGTGTTGTGATTTTCAAAAGCCAGCTGGATCTGTGTGTAAACAGTGAGATTGTTTTTGCAAAGAAGGACTGTAAAGTAAAATCAAAAACAAACAATAATTCTAAGCAATAGACTGTGAGCATGTATTATGGATTCAGGAACAGTATAATTTTCTGAACAATTTGAGAGATTGTGAGTTGTATGAGAGGCTGCAACAAGCAGGCAATCCTGTTCCTATAAATACTGTGGCTTTTAGTGACTTTGAGCAGTAAAATTGATTGAAATGCTAACCACAAAGTCCAAAAATCATATGAGTGTGCTGAGAAAGGTGAAAACAGTGCAACTGTAACAATTTTAGTAAATTATCAGTAGCAGAAGATCAGATACATAGTAGTTTGAGACAGAAACAAAGTTTGATGCAACAGGAGTGCTGCTGTCGCCATTACAGGGTGGGGCAGTAATGTAAACACAGCAACAGGGAGCCATTTTGAAAGACTAAGGTTCATACTAAGGTAAAGAAAAAGAGCTAGTAGGCCAAGGCCCATAATGCTCTTATACTAAGCCAAAGGATAATACGATAAATTATACCCAGAAGTAATTAACTTATCAAGACGATATTTAAAAATATTCTTATTATCACTCATAACCACCGTAGATGGGAGTTTGTTCCACGGTCCAATAGTTGGAAGAGTGAAAAAAAAATTGCGATTATTGTGCTTGAATGATTTGCCAATCAACTGAAGTGGATGACTTCTAATGTTATGTATAGAGTATCTGAATTCAAGTCCTAACTCAGACATAACATAAGGATCGTGAACAATATTATATAGAAATAAGAGATCACCTCTCAGACGTCTAGTAGTAAGTGACATATGCTTTAAAGTGTCAAGTCTGTGTTCATAAGGTTCCAATTCAAGACCAGATATTTTTTTGGTAAACTTTCTTTGAACTTTTTCAAGGGTACTGCAGTCATATTTTTAAATGGGCACCATAACTGCCCCCATAATCATTACTAGCAGAGTCCTCCCCTGTGGTCAACTTACCCATCTCAAACAGTACCTATCCTTGCAAGATTGGCTGCCCATCTACAAGGCGACGGATCTTAACCTAGCCCTCGGCTACATCATAACCGCCTTCAATAAGGCCTGTGACCTCTTTCGCTCCTTCAAAAAAACAGAAAACAAAAGCCCTCTGCAACCCCTGGTTAACTGCGGAGCTCCTTTCCCAGCTGAAATCTAGGGACCACCTGTGGGCAGTGGCTAATGCCACAGGCAAACAATCTGACATCCAAAAATACAAACATGCCCGTAATGCCTGCACAAAATCCATTTGTCTCACGAAAAGCTCATATTGTAAGCGCATCCTCACCAACATCTGGGGAATGGTCATGCTTTCTGGGACAATATCAAGGACATTACTGGGAAACAATCAAAGTCCCCTCTGGCCATGTTAATTGTTGAAGGGTCCACTACCCTTGATCCCATGGTCACTGCAAATACCTTTAACACGGCTTTTACTGACCTCAGTACTGTTCTACCACTTGATTTCTTCAGTCAGTCACACCCCCTCTAACACCCCAGTAAAAATTGCCAATGCTATCTCGGACACCTTGCCTGTCCACTCCGGAATCCCTCAGGGGTCCATACTGGGCCCTCTCCTTTTCAGCCTCTTTTTAAACTCCCTACCACAATCCTGCTCGGAACAAATCATCCTGTATGCAGATGATGCTGTTGTCTTTTCTACGCACAAGGACCTTTCACCACTACAACACAGCCACCAACTCAGATTCAGTGCCTTTGAAACATGGTTCTCCAATCATAAACAAGTTCTCAATCACAAGAAAACCAAGTCATTGCTATTCTGCAGTTTGCATAACTGTTACAAGCAACACCCCCTTACCATCTCCACCAAGCAGGGGACTGTCCTCGAACAAGTTTACTCATTCAGATACCTAGGGATTCTGCTTGACCCCAATCTCTCCTATACAGCTCACATTGACAGAGTGGTTAAAGCTGCCAACACATGCCTTGGATTACTCTACAAGTACAGGCAGCACCTCACTCCAGAGGCCCTGAAGATTGCCATCCAGAGCTCTGTGGTGTCAATTATTGATTATGGCTTCATTATCTATGGCTCCGCCATGACGTCCACCCTCTGACGTATAATAACTGCACTTAACAAAGCATGCCGACTCACAACTGGTGCCCACCACCTCACCCACACCTGTGCCTTTTATGAACAATCAAGATGGCTCCAACTCTCCAACTGGTGGGAAAAATTAACCTTGGCCTCACACCCCCCCGGTGTTACTGCCTTGTTATATCAAAACCCCAACTGACAGAACACCAGGAGCTCGACAACCCAGATTCTACAAGTTCCTCACTATCGAACTATGCAGGGCCAATGCTCATTCACCTATAGGGCTCCTCTATGGATGAATGGTCTCAGCCACACCTCCTCTGCCTCAACACTAGGTCTGTTCAAAACCAGGCTCCAGGCCCATCTCATTGCCTCTAGCTCCTATGACTGCATCTCCTAGCCGAAGACCTACACAGCTTTAATCCTAACATATGTACTGCTTAACCCCAAGCCCCCCCAGTCCCCCTCCTCCCCCAGCTCCTGAGCGCCACTTCAAATCTCAGGTCTTCATACCACCTCATTAGTCTCTCTTTGCCCATTATAGCACTTATCCACCCCCACCCTGCCCCTTCCACTCTTCTGTCACTCCTTCCCATTTATTTTTCGACAAATGCCTCCAGCTGCATCTTCATCCCCCCTCCTCTCAACCCTGTTTCTCTGCCACCCACGGGTGCCTGACCCTACCCATTCCTTGTGGGCACATGCGTCCTAGCTGTGTTCACCGTTATACTACAGCTGCCTCTGTTAACTACCAACACTTCTCCTCCTCCTCTACACCTTACTCTTCCTATAATTGACCCCTTTCAATAGCACTGTTGAACATGAATTGTTTACTGTTATTTTACTGTTGCTTCCTTGTTGTTTGTTATTTCTGATGTGGAACCTTTGTAAAAGAGCCTTGGCTCAAAGGTACTTGTAATCCTAGAAAGAAAAAATAAATAAATAAATAAATAAATAAATAAACTGTGAGGCATACTCCAGATGGGATCTAACATAAGACCGGAATAAAGGCATTAGTACCTCACAATCTCTAAGTCTGATGTTATGAAGAATCGACCAGACAACTTTATTAGATGTACAAATAATAGACTGCAAATGTTTAGAATATGTGAGATCATTGGAAATAGTGATTCCCAGGTCCCTCTCATTGATGGTGGCATGTAGCATGGAATCATCCAATAAATATGAAAAATTAGGGTTGTTAGATCCCAAATGCATCACTTTGCACTTGGAGAAATTCAATTTCATACCCCATAAATTGATCCAAGTAGAAATTATATCAAGGTCATGCTGAATAATAGTTATCTATGCTCTATGCTCTTTTCACACCCCCAAAACAAAGCTAGCAACCACCCACTCTATATCCTTCCAAGCACCAACCAACCACTGGAACAAGTCTGCTCCTACAAATACCTTGGGGTTACCTTCGATTCAGCCCTCACATTTCACAACCACATCGACGCCCTAACATCCGCCACCAACACACGGTTGGCATCCTATTCCGCCATAAACCTGCCTCCCCAAATGCTCTCCGGCTGGCTGTTACATCATCCGTTCTGTCCTTGTAGACTATGGTCTACCAGTATCTGATGCTGCCGACACCACTGCACTCAACAAAATTCACTAACCCTGAATAAAGCGTGCAAATTGATTACTGGTGCCCCAGGCTCACACACCTGTCTGCTATATGTCAATGCTAACCTGCTTACCCTGGATGAACGGCTCCGATACCAGACCTGTCTCCTCACCAAAAACCCTACTTGGGCTCTCCCCTGAGCTTGGCATCCATCCACAGAGCCCTCCCACCATTGCAACACGGTCTTCCACAAGACCACTCTAAAGGTCCCCAGAACAAGAACCAGCTGTGGCCAGAGGTCCTTCAGCTATAGAGCTAACCTGGTTTAACTCTCTCCCTGCCACCATCACCAATGCCATCACCATCTCCACATTCAAAACTGCACTTGAACCACATCTTCAGCACTTTCGTAACTGCTCCTGTCTCTGAACATAGCCTCCACCTCTTTTCTCTTGACAATGCCCCGGGCAGCTCTCCATCCAACCATCCCTCCACCACTTCCTGTACACCATGCCTAGGTTTAACCTGGCCAGTGCCAGCTGTTTCAATGTTTATCTACCAGAATGCTCACTTGATACCGACTTGTGTAATACCTGTTATCAATTACATGTACCCTGTGCCCAATTGTATTTGTCTGACCACAATGTGACGTGGCACCTCTGGTGAATGCCTATTGATTTTTGGCAAATCTTTGCTATGTAACTGAAACGCAATGTATGTCTTTATGTGACGAAGTACCTTTGTAAATGAGCCTCTGGCTCAAAGGTTGTAAACTGATTCTTAAATAAATAAAAATAAATAAAATATCTTATCAGAACTGGAACAAGGTCCCCCGATTTTCACATCATCAGCACATTTTATTGTAGTAGAAAAACAGTTATGGGTTAGATCAGAAATGAAGGCTTGTAAAAGACAGGGGGCCAAGGACAGAGCCCTGAGGAACACCACTCAAGACTATACTAGGATTAGAGAGGTTACCATTAATAATCACCTTCTGTGTTCTATCGCTAAGGCAATTGTTAATCCAGACAATTAAATAATTATTTATATTAAGTCTCCTAACGTTATGAATAAGGACCCAGTGTGGCATAGTATCAAATGCCTTACTAAAATCTATAAAAATAATATCACATGGTATGCTACTGTCCAAAAGAGTACTGAATTCCTCATAGAAACATAACAGATTAGAAAAACAACTTCTGCCCCTTCTAAAACTATGTTGCTCAGGGTCATGAGCATCAATAATAAGTGCAATCATATCTTTTAGGAGACTTTCCAAGATTTTACATATTGAAGAAGTTAAACTGACAGGCCTGTAATTTTCCCAATTATGTTTAGAACCTTTTTATGTTGGCTTGCGCGCATGAGCAAGAAACATCTTGCGACAGTGCGGGTCTTGAGAGCGTGCTGCTCTTCGGCGAATGCAGGGCACGCATCAGTAGGTATGTCCCTCATTCCCCAAATAGCCTGCATGCCATCGCCACACCATGCATTCATAATGGGACAAGCATCAAAGCAAGGTCCGCTGCATAAGTCATCGCAGCCGGTCCTTTGCTGCCACGGTCCGCCGCCATTGATCATGGTCTGTGTGTTGACGCCTCATGGTTTCCGACATCGAGGGTGCCCAATCCCCTGTTGGCAAACCCCCGTTTGTGTGCCGGCCAGGGCCACTCCCCATCGGCACCCCAAATGTGGGTGCAATGCCCAATTCCTTGGCTTGCATTAACTTTCTTGCCGCCGATGGAGGAGCCCTCCCCGTCGGCATCACTAACTGTTGAATGCTGAGGGGTGCCCAATCCCCTCGGCTCGCCTCCCCCTTTCTTTGTTTGCGGTGGTGCCCAATCCCCGCTAAGCATTACCCCGTGTTGTGTGCCGGCGAGGGGTGCCCCAATCCCGTCAGCTACTTTTATTACCCCACAACAAAACCCACATAGGTGGCATGCTGAGCCCACCCCAGCATGCCAAATGCCCTAATAATACAAAAGCTTGCCCAGCAGCCGGTTTCGTTTTTTCTACACCTGGAAAACTAAAACTGTCCCTCGTAGTCTACAAGCCCCCTCCACCACCGCGCCCACCACTGCACACCCTGCCTCCCCTGCCCCCCTCACCCCATACTTACCTCCGGACTCGGCGATGATCTTCCGTGGACCGGGAATACGTCTGCACTCTTCAAAGCCGACCGCGAACTGAGGAAATGCCGGTAAGCTGTATAATGCAATGAATAGGGTTTTTTCAACTTTGTTGCATATCTCAGGCATTTCTTGGAATTTTGGCACCAAATTTTCAACATGGGGTTTTTGGGGCCCCTCCTCATGAATTTTGTCACTGTCATGGCGTTAATCGGCCTCGGAAGGTGATTTCGCAGTCACTGCGTGAAATCACCTTTCAGGACCGATTAATGAAATGACAGTGCCAGTGTTCATGAGGTGGCCTCTCAAAAAAGCCTATGTTCCAAATTTAGTGGAAAAATTCCAAGAAATGCCTGTTTTATGAGCGTGCATTGCGCAGTTGCTACACAGGCTAGTAACCTCGCGCATTTGCAATATTTTAACGCCGTATTTTCAGCATTGGCATTTTTCTGCACCTCCTTGAGAACAGTACAGCTGTCATTTCCCACATCCTGCCCACAATGTGCTTCCGCACTTCCGGCACACAATGCGCAGTCGCTGTGGGAAATCAGTGTTTGGGCCAGATTATGAAAATGGCAGTGACACCGTTCATGAGCAGAGCTCCTAGAATGCCTATGTTGAAAATTTGGAGCTGATACTCCATAAAATGACTGTGTTACGAGCGTGCATTGGCAGATTTCACGCATGCTCGTATTGTCATGCATTTGTGATATTTTCAGTCTGGATTTTCACCATTGCCATTTTTACACACCTCTTGATGAACCGTACAGCTGTCACTTCACATATCCTGCCCAAAATGTGTTTCCGCACTTCTGGCGCAGAATAACGTGCTCACTGTGCGAAATCACTTCTTGGGACACTTTGAGGAAATGACAGTGACACTGTACATGAGCAGAGGTGCTAAAATGCCTATGTTGAAAATTTGGTGCGAACGCCCACAAACTGCCAGTGCTGCAAGCGTGCTTTGCATATTTCCCACGCACCCTTGCAACTCCGCAACTTTCGTATATTTGTATGCCACATTTTCAGCACTGCCATTTAATTACACCTCCTTATGAACTGTGCAGCTGTCATTTTTCACATCCTGCCCAGCATGTTTTCCCGCACTGCACTACCAAACACCCACAGGGACACCCTAATGCCTCTCACTCTCTGTAGGGTGGGGGTGGGTTGGCATCAGTTCAATAATTGACTGCCACTCCTATGCTGCATCTCTCTAACTCCTGCACTGCCAATGGCAGCAAGACAACATTCGGCATTGACAAATGCTTGTTTATGAATTGGTACAACAAACGCCTCCTTCTATTCTGAAGGAACGTAATTGTTAAATAAAAAAAGTTCAAACAGAAGTTTCAGGGGCAATGCAATTTGGTCAGCCGATAAATATAATAAATGGCCCACTATATAATTGGACCCGGGCAAAATTTACCTTTCAATGTACACAATTTGTTATGAATGAATTCCACAGTGATGGTGATAGGTGGATCAAAGTGATTAGTAATAGGCTGAGATAAATGAGAATCTGAAGAGGAAAAGATCCAACAACATTCTGTATTAAATACATCAGCCATGGTTTTAGGGTCATAAATAAGATTATTGTCAGTGATAAGGCATCCCACCTTACACAATGTTTTTCTTAATGAGTTTATATACGAATAGAATTGTTTAGAATTGGATTTATTAGACGTTTGAGCCAATTTCAATTCCCATCTAGAGTTAGCTTTTTTAATATTAGATTTGCATTTCTTGTTAGATGTAATATAAGCTTGCCAATTAGATGTAGTCTTATTGTTAAGATAATTACTAAATGTTTTATTTTTATATCTGATCAATCTTTCGTTAGAGTGATTCATCCACTTGGGTGTCTGTTTACCATTGGGATATTTGTTTTTAGAGGGAAAATATGTGTCCCTAAGATTGGTAATACTATACTTAAATCTAACCCAGCTTTGTTGGGGAGATAGATGGGAAAAGACAGCTATCCAGTCATATTCCTTCAAAGACTGCTTAATATTAGGAAGGTCAGCTTTGTCATACAGATATATGATAGAAGAGCTATTGTTTATGAATAAAGTAATTTTGTAGGGTAAATAAAATTGAGTTATGGTCACTGTCTCCAACTGGGGAAGATATTGTCACACCCCTAATGTTTAAGTCAGCACTACCCAGAACAAGGTCTAGAATGTTATTACCTCTAGTGGCTGATGCTACCCATTGTGTCATGTTCAATTCTAAACAAGTGGTCAGGAACTTGTTGCCTTTACTACTAGAAGCAGTAGAAAAACTGCCAATTAATGTCAGGGATATTAAAGTCACCAGTAATAATGACATGTCCCATTTGATTAGCTACTTTAAATTCAGACAGGAATGGGTGAGTTGGGGGGAAGAGAACATGTTCCTAAAATAATAAAATCCTGGTTGGAAAGAAAGAGTTTAATCCAAATAGTTTCAGTTGGACTTTCATGTGTTTTTACACAGGTGGAAATATTTGCAGCATTGATTTTATTATTAATAAATAGAGTCACTCTCCCCACCCTTTCTATACTGTCGGTTATGTGTATAAGTAGAAAAAACAGGTAGATGTGTAACCCATGGTGATTTCTCATCTCCCCAGGTTTCTCAAACAGAAATAATATCTATATTGTTAGTAAGAGTTCTAATTTGTAATTCATCATATTTCTGCTTCATGCTCCTAGCATTAAAACTAAGGAAATGTAAATATTGACTGGAAAGTTTACATGAATTAAGAGAAGAGAAAGTGACCCTCGACTCCCCCCCAAAATCTAGTTTAAATGGTTATTAATAATTGATAAAAACTGTGTACTCAGAAAGGCATTACCACGTCTGCTCAGGTGTAAACCATCAGAGCAAAAGAGCTCAGGCCTAACAGAAAATTCTTCCCAATGGGTGATACACATGATGTTTTGACACATACACCATTGCCAGAGCCAATTATTAATGAGTTTGATTTTTTGGTTGCGGGAAAACAAATATCTAGGTATAGGTAAGATCTCAGAAAAGCAGATGTCACACCCAAGTTGTATGATTTTATTAGTCATGGCAACAAAGGTGGATTTAATATTTTGGATGGAATCCTTATAAATAGTACTGGCTCCCACATGAATAATACAGAGTGGATTGGTATCATGGGGGCTGAATATTATTATCAGCCATGCGTGTGATATCATCAATTCTTGCTCCACTAAAACTAGAACAGGTCCTATTATGTTTATCTGGTTCACAAATAGCCCTGTCCAGATGTTTAACAATAGAATCACCCACTACAAATGTTTGTCTGGCATATGTAACATCCATGTTAGAAATAGGTAAAGATAACTCAACAACAGGGTTAATGGTCACCATATTATTAGACAAAAAGTCAATTAATGGAGTATCAAGGGTAGGAATGAGGGAAGGAATCAGGGGACTAGGATTGGACATACCCTTATCGATATTCAGTATGCTTATGGGGTTACTAATACTAGAAGGTTCCAAATACAGTGAACTCAGTAGTAACAATGAACTTTTATGTGCTTATGTACAGACATGGCTTCGGGACCATCCTGCTACCTGGATCATGCCTGAGCTATGATAGCTGAGGAGGTTGCCAAGCTTAAAGAAATTGAGCAATGTTTCTACGGTGGAAGTTTGTCTCCTCATGTTGCAATTCCCAACTACCCTGTGAGAGTATGCATAATATGCCTCAAGGCTGGAAGAGATATATTTTTGATTCCTTTACTGTTCCGGGTGTTAAGAGAAGCAAGGTCTGTCTAGAACATCACAAATTTGTTTGGCTCCCACTTGGACAAAAGTAGAGAACCCTGCATGTAGCAGCACACAGCACCAGGCTGAACCTGTTGGGGGAGGCCCAGTAGAGTGTGGCACAAAAGAAGAGAGTGCAGATTTACTGCCAGGGCAGATTCCTCATGATGTCTCTTCACCTGTGTCGCAGATGGACAATGTGGAGGGAGAGTCTGTGGACCCATGGAGAGAGGGTCCCAGCCCTAGCCTCATTGGAGAGGATGAGGTTCAAGAAACTCTAGAATGAGAGGTGTCTACCTCTGCACCCAGTGAAGAGTGAACTGTCACAGGAGTGAGGATGACTGCTCACTCTTGGGCCCAAATTATGAGTGAGGAAGAGGAGGAGGAAGATATATATCTGTCTGTTGAAGGTCCCAGTCTGCAGCCTCAAGCTCTTGCCTCAGAGATACCAGAAGAAGAAGTTGGTGACTCTACAGCCTTGCCCTCAGAAGTGATCAAGTACAAGTTTTACGTTGCTTTGAGTATGCGACACTGGCTGAACCAAGCCTGGCCGCCCCCAAGCCTGGCCAAGGGTCATACACTGATGAAGTGCAGTGAGAAGGAAAGACTGGTTCATAGGAAGGCCAATGACATCTATGGGTAGTCCTTTCCTACCTTTCCTCGGAGAGTCTGGGAGGAGATTGAGCAAAACAGAAGAGCCAGACTAGTGGAGGAAGCAAGCGAGAATATGCATCCATGTGCAACCCGTTATGTCAGAAACAAAGTCATAAGAGATAGACTGCACTTTTGGAAACTGGGCAGGGCATTGTTCATATATACTGTGTGGATTGTGGACAACACAGGGAAAGAGACTTTCCATTTCATCAATTATGTACACCCAGATGGGGTCATAATTCATGCACCTGACCCAGAGATGTGCTACCCTCAAGTGTACCATCCTCCTGAGAATATGCCCATGCCTACCCAGAGGGAAGCAGAGCAGTGTTAGCAAGTGTCTGCCATCCAGCCATTGCCGTACCCATGTTGTTCCACCAGACTGGTATTCCAGGATCCAAGGTGCATCCAGATTCGTCAGCCTTGCAGTGTGCCTCTCCAATTTCATCACCTGGTCTTCCAGATAGCCAAGATGACATCAACCCTGCTAATTCCTGATTCATTGCCTGGGATTTTGGATGACATCAACCCAGCTGTTCCTTCCTGTTCCAAGCTTCCATCTCCTAGATGACATCTACCCAGCAGTTTCCAGTTTCATCGTTCTGTTTTCTGGAAGATTTCCACCCAGCTGTATCTGAAAAATGCTGCCAGGGAGGGTCTTCGGCTGGAGAAGTAGGTGACGTCCATTTTACGTTCTTCAAGGGACTAGTAAGTCCAGACATTTCTTACTTTATTGACATTGCAATACACATCCTACACCTGGCAGATTTCAGACTTTGAACTGTCCACAAAGACTCTCCCTTTGGACTACGGCTTCAAGAACTGTGCTTCAGTGGGCTCTGGCCCAGGAAAGACTCTTTCATGGACCTTGCCTTCGGGTACCATTGATGTCACTAGTTTGGACATTTAAGGCATTCCATTCCCCCCAAAAGGTGTATTGTACATAAAGTTAGAGATTTTCTGCTGTTTTCTACTTGTTTTGATGGAGGGGGTTATTGTGGTAATACTGTATGGTTTGCAGATTTGGGGTGTGTTTTGTCTCTTTTTCTCTTTCAGGTGGTTCCTGGTAAAGAAGAAAGAAGAGAAGACCAGAAGAGGATGTGGGGACTCAGACAAGTTATCCTGCTTTTGTGGAGTGTTTAGTAGAATTATATGGCTAACAAGTGTTAACAGTTTTCCTTCCACAGGTGTTAGTGCATGGGGGATAGTAGTAGTATAATGCTTAGGTAAAGTGTTAGCTCTGTGTTTTGGTTTGCAGGTGCCCTGGGTTGGGGGGAGGTTTCTATTTTTAGGTAGGTTTTTTGGTTAGATAAGTTTTCCCTAGTGGGCTAGGGGGAAAGACAGGCTGTGGTCCTGACCAGCCGTAGGGGCCTCAGTTCTGGTCTGTTAGGGCCATGCTCTGGACAGTTCTTCCAGAGCCAATGATTAGTCATAGTAAGATCGTAATGTAGAGGCTGATGAGTCAGCCAATGCCTCTGGACCCTTAGTGCTGTCTGCCTGTACTGGTACATGGTAGGAGAGAGCCTGATCACCCCTCTCCATAGGTAGCACATAGGGTAAGATGGTCCGGTGCCAGGTAGGTAATGTCTGAGGAACAGTCATTCTTCTGGGTAAGGGTGGGTGTAACCCCCTTGTTCCCCAGGGTTACTAGAATCCCAGTTAGAATCAGTGGCAGGCAGGGGAGGCAGGTTGTGAAATGCCAGGTAAATGGGCTTCACACTGTCACACTCTGTTTTCAGTCTCAGCTGAGCTGGAGTGATGATGTTATCATAGAACTCTTGCAGCAGCATAAGCCACAGTCTCAGCTAGCTTTGGAGTGAATTGGAATGTTCAGTTAGTGAGCAGTAGAGTAAAGTTCAAGGAGGAGGCTGTAGCTGCTGAGCAGCTCTTCAGATTAGCTCTAACAAAGAGCTACTCCTTTTTGTGTTTTGGTAGTTTGTTCTCACCCTAGAAGAAGAACAAAGAAGAAAGTTGTCTGAAGTGGTGGAGACCTGTCCAGAAGGTTTTCTCTGCCCCATCCCAGGAGTGATGGGGGCGAACTCCAGGATTCAGGGGCAATCTCCTTGATCCATTTGTTTGGTGAAGCTGCTTTATACATCTTCATTGGTTGTGAGTACAAATCTTTTCTGTGTAAACCCAGGGTCATCTGCAATACCTTGAGGTGAATTTCTCTGACAATTGTACCAGTCACCCAGTACAAAGTAAAGTTTCTGCCTACGTTGGAGTCCAAGAATGTAACTGTCCAAGTACAGAACTTTTAACTTTGACACCCAGGGGTTTGTCAGTAGTTTGTTAAGTGTGGTAAACATTTAAGATAACTACAAGTTTTCTTCTATGTGAATGTTATTAACCAGATGAATTGCCGAGTATAAACTTGGAAGCAAAAGGTGGGAGACCCCTCATCTGGAGTAACCAGTTTACCTCTCCAGGTTCAGTTTGGGTACCAGTACATTTTCATTTAGTGCATCTGGCCAGTGCCTAATGGAAGTAATTACCCCGAGATGTGAGTTTGAAATTTCTGTTTCTTCATTTTACCCCAGTATAGTGGGTTCTGGAAGATTTGAGCTTGGATGTGCTCAGTGTGATCATGAGTACCACTTTCATTTCTGTGGGAAATGGGAACAGTACTAGTCTGGCCGTATGTGCCAATCTCCAGTTTCAGAACCAGAGTGTTCACTGTTTTGTGTTTCTTCACCCTTTGCTAAATGGGAATTTCAGAAATTGCTGTACCCTAGAGAATCTGCAATACCAGTATGTGTAGGCCCATGGGAGTCCATCTTCACTTTGCATTATTCCAGCTTTATGTGAATAAAAGCCGCACTCTAGAATCCCAGCCTGGTTTGGACAGTATTGTTATTGATTCCCTGTGTATGGATTTACTTGGGGTGCCCCTGTCCAGAAGTGCAAACCTAGCATAATTGTGAGCAAACATTTTCTCCCAGGGACCTGGGTTGCTGGCCATGGTGAATGGTCCCTCCAGGTGTGTGCCAAGTAGTTGCCACGCTTGGTCGACTGTTTTTGTATAACACTCTGGTCCACCTAGCCTAGTGGTGGCCACCTCATCTGTTTTTCTCTCTGTCTTTTTTTTAGTATGTAAACCTCCCACCCCTTTCTGTTGCCCCTAGATTTTTTTCGTGGTGAGAGAAGAAGCCCTGCTGGTTAAACAAGGGGGGGTCTGTGGGGGGGGGTTACATATAAATGTTTTTTTTCTCCCCTACTTTCCTGCTGCCTCTGTGCCCTTAAAGCTCCTGATCTTCCTGTTCTGGGACAGTACGTTCCTGTATTCCCTAGTAGTCTCCTTCTTACTTGCTCAGAGTCAAACCTCCAGCAGCTAGGGGGGACGGAGAGCTACTCTTTTCCTTCTAGGATGGTGAGTCATTTATGCCTCTGTGATCACTCCCTTCCTGCTCCCAAACAGGAAGTTCCTGTTGTCAGTCAAATCCTATGCCTACAAAAGTAGAACTGGTTAAGGGTGGCGGGGGGGTGAAGGGGAGGGATGGAGGGCAATATAGTCCCAATAAAGTTCTAACAGCAGCTCCTTCCTCTTGCTGTTCTCTGCCTCAAGCTATCTAGGTCAATTTTTAAATGCAAACATCTGGCTTCCTTCTTTCTAAGCCACTCCCCCTAATTCACGGTTTCTTTTTCACCTAGCTAACCGCACAGATAACAATTCCTTCACCCAACTCAGGCAAACACATTCTTTTTTTTTTACCCTTAATTGAAGTTCCCAGTAGTAGAGTTCTAGTTCTTTAGTCCAGTAGAGTAGTAAAGTTCTAACAGCAGCTCCTTCCTCTTGCTGTTCTCTGCCACAAGCTATCTATGTCATTTGTTTTTTTAATGCAAACACCTAGCTTCCTTCTCTCTAAGCCACTCCCCCAACTCACAGTTTCTTTTTCACCTAGCTAACTGCACAGATAACAATTCCTTCACCCAACTCAGACAAACACGTTCTTTTCTGGTTTGTTTTTTGTTTGTTTTTACCCAAAATTGAAGTTCCCAGTAGTGATGTGTGATACTTTCTCTCAGCTGCATTCAATGCTCTACTGGCGTAAGAAATCACCCTCTTCTCTCCTTGCTCCTCCTGGAATAACACTGCTCCTATTACTTTGTCACTGATATCTGTAGCTAAGTAAAATGATTTCTCAAAGTCTGGAAAGTACAGTTTTTCAGCTTCTGCCATTCTTTCCTTTATTGTCTGGAATGCATTCTCTTGGATGGGTGTCCATTCCCACTTAGTCCTTTTTCATCTTAACTGGTTCAAAGGTTCCATGATAGCTGCCATTTGGTGAATGACAGGTCCATACCAATTGCATGGTCAAAGAAATCTCTGTGTATCTTTCACTTTCTTTGGTCTCTGGAAGTCTCTGATAACTTGCACTGTAGCTGGTTCATACAATATTCCTCCATCTGTGACAACATGGCCCAAGAATTTTATTTCTGATAGCAGGAAGTTGCATGTTTCTTTTTTTATATTAAGTCCTTGGTTCTTGAGTCTCTATAATGCTTCTCTCAGATGCTGCCAATGTTCTTATATTGTTCTGGAATAGATGATCACATTGTCCATGTAAGCGAGATAGAATCGGTGTTGAATTCCTCACAACACTTCATCCAGCATCCTTTGGAAAGTTGTAGGTGCATTTTTCAGACCAAATGGTAACATATTAAATTCATACAGTCCCTTGTGTGTGATAAATGACGTCTTATACCAATCTTGTGTCTCCACAGGTATTTGCCAATACTTACTTCTCAAGTCTATTGTGGAAAATATTTGTGCTCCAGTGAGCACGTCAAACACTTATCTCATATTCTTTAAAGGATAGACATCTTCAATAGTCACAGAGCTGACCTTTCTGTAGTGTACGCAAAATCCTGTGGTTATGTTTTTATTAGGCACCAAAACCACCGGTGATGACCATGCAGACAATGAAGGCTAAATGATTCCTTCTTTAAAATCTCCTGAATTTGTTCTCTGATAATTTCTCTCTTTCCAGGTGAGTAGGCATACGGTCGGCTCCGTATTGGCTGTGCATCACCCATATCAACTGCATGCTGAATTAGGCTTGTGCAGCCAACTTTCTCGGTAACTACCTCAAGAAATTCATTCAGAACTCATTCAAGCTGCTCTTCTCTATTAACGTCAGGCTCACTAAGTCCCTCCAGACATGGAATAGCAAATTTCTTAATGTCTTGCAAAATGTCTTCTGGTTCCTTGGTTATGAGAGTAGAAAATTGATGCGCCTCAGACACAGGTTTTTCTGTCGACTCTGGTATTCTATCATCTTTTTTTTTTCTATTACAGTTGCTGCTTTACTCTGTCTTTTCATTACTCATTACTTTCTTGTTAGCTGTGTCAATAATTATTTGTAAGTCACTCACGATGTCTGTTCTGATAACTTCAGACACAGCTGTGTTGAAGATGATCACTCTTCCCTTCCAAGGGATGTCCTGAATACTGAGACGAACCGCTCCATGTCTCCATGGGCTGTACAATTCTTCAGACGCTAACGTGAGTGCCATTTCTGGCTTTCTCTGGAACCAGGTCCAAGCTTCAATACTCTGCATCGACATAGGCCTCGTGATTATAGTAGTGGTGGCTCTGGTCTCCACTAAGCCTGTGTTACCATATCTCCCATCTTGATGGGCAAATGCAGCAAATTCAAATTCGTGACTTCGGTCACCATCTCAAGCAAATTTTTTTCTTCCACTACTTCTACCAGCTTTGACTTCATCTTTTCCTCATCTCTCATTAGTGTAGTTGCTGCTTTATTGGTACTTGGTTCAGATTTCCTAGTGGGACAATCTGGCTTCTTATGGCCTACTTCATTACATCCATAACAATGTAATTCAAATGTGTCACTCCTTCTAGGCGGATAAGGTTACTGTTGCATCTTGATAGTATGATCTGGCACTATATTTTCCTGTGGATCAGGTCCCTTCTTTTGGAACTTTTCTCTTCTCTCATAATGATTGATTTACCTTACAAAAAACAATGAAAACATTCACAGTGCAGCCCTCATGTTTGGTGCCAATTATAGCAACTTGCAGATACACATATGCAGTGCATTACACAGCATTAGCCCCATGTTGGGCACCACATATAAGGTTTACAGCACACACAACACACTTGGGTACCCACGGGGAGTGAGTTAAACAGCAACAGCCTGCTTGGGCGCCAATGTGTGAGTAACACTGCAATGTTGGATTCTTCTTGAAATGAGAAGTAAGGACACCTGTCTGTATACGGGGGGCAAGATGGCTGCTAGGCTGCATGGCTGTTTGTGCACTGCAACATTTGCACAAGTTTACCCCCAACATCTCTCCGTTTTACTAACATTGTAGATATTTTTTTAGGAGAATCCTAAAAGTAGTTTTAGTATTTTTAGTCTGCTTCATTGAACATTTTTACAATGAAGCATGTTGATTTTAACAACAGTTAAGTAAGAATACAGTTCATTTAGTTAGGGTGGGTTAGCACAGACAGGGAAAACAGTGAGTGTAGATTTAGGAGTTTAGTTGTTTTGGTTTTTTTAGTCAGAATATTTGTACCTTGAAGTTCCTTGAATTCAGAAGCCCAGGAGAATTAGTTATATGACCACAGCACTGGGGTGCTGCCTGTTTGGTGTTTCTGAACACCGTTTCACTGTTTTCCACCTGCTGGTCCAAAGAGAGAAGGCTGCTCAGGGACTAACTGGAGGGGGTTCGATCTGTCACCAGGTGCGCTCTGAAGAGGAGTGGTTGAAGAATGCTGTTAGAGAGTTGGTGTGTGGTGGGGTGAAATTGATGTCTGGGGCCGCTTGAACTGGTCCTGTGGAAAGGGACATTTTCAAACTTGGTATCCAGTCGAGGGGATATTGCCGGACTGTTTTCTCTACCAGAGGACGTGTGTGGAGCATAAGCTACATTTCTCCACTGGCCTAGAGGTGCTTCTGTGGACTAGTTAGCACTGGGGCCAGGTGGTGGCTTGAAGCCCAGGCCCAAAGACGACAATGGTCAGTCAGTCGCTGGATGGTGGACCTGTGAAACTAACTGGGGGCCTGACAACTACACCAGGTGTCAGGCTCAGAGTTGACGGCTGTCTTTGGATAGCTGCCAGCTATTGTGGAGTAAATTTTCTTGTTGTCTGAATTGGGCTACTGGATGGCCTTGTCAACCAGAACTGGATTTGACCCCCACCCTCTCTATCCCCTGGACTCATCAGTAAGAACTGGCAGTACTTTGAGTGGTAGTGAGAGGACCACCCACATAGATATTTGTTTCAGCTTAAATTCCAGCTTACAGTTGTGGGAGAACTGTAAAAACCTGCACTAAAACTGCACCCCTTCACTGGTGGTGGTGTGAGCACTATCAGAGGGTCCCTGTAATAACTTTTCTCTTTCTCAGACTTGCTTTTTGAAGCTTCTCCTGGAAGTATTTTCCAGACATAAATAGTTCAAGGATTCTCCTTTATTATTTACTCAGTTATAATTCTTAGTTATTTTGGTTGATTTCGGTAAATTGGTGGGTGGGAGGTTAGACAGTGTACGATTGAATAGGTGGTGATTGTGTAGTTAAATGTGATTGTACTTATTGTATGGATGGTGACTGAGTGATTAGTTAGGTTTTTATAGTTTACACTGTTGTGCTGTTTACTTTGTTTTTTAATTATTTCAGTAGTATTATTTATTTTGTTTTAGTTATTTTAGGCACATGTAAGAGTCTTGGGCCCCTCCAAATCAGCTACCCAGCAGCTCTGTTGCATGACCTCTGCCCCTTTTGTGATCTCCTCCTCCATGCTGTTGCTATAATGAGTTGTTGGGAGGTGGGTATTTGCAGGGGGAATGTGGGTCTGTGGCAGGGCACCCAACAGCTCAATGGAGATGAGGGGGATTGGGTTGGTAAGGAGCAGGAGGTGCCCTAGGAGGAAATGGAGCCTTGAGAGAGGCCTAACATGCTTGGTCTCTGTTCCTAGGGTTCCCACCAGACCACATGGGCAGGCAGCTAGAGGGCCTACAGACTCCACTAATTCCCTCCAGGCAGGGTTTTGCCACACCAGGTCGATGAGAAACAAGACCGCAATTATGGCAGAATTGATTTCTTTGGACAACCTGATGTGCATCACGGAGACCTGGTTGGGGGACAATACAGGTCCAGTTTTGGAGGCATCGGTCCCTGATGTGGTACACTGCCCAAGATGGGATTGGGGGGGGTGTAACCATCTGTTTTAGATCCAATTTGAATTTTACTGTACATCCAGTGGGATCTATCTCAACATTTGAATGTGTGGCAGTGCATGGGGGTCCAGGTGTGGGTTGCAGAATTCTCCTGGTTTACTGCCATCCAGGGCTGGGTGGAGAAATTCTGCGGGAGGTGGCAGACTTCATTCTGTAACCCCCCTATTACCCGGGGTTACTAGAATCCCAGTAAGACCTAGTGGTAGGCAAGGAAGGCAGCTTGTGAAACTCCAGTTAAATGGATTTCACACTGTCTCACTCTGTTCTCAGTCTCAGCTGAGACTGAGGATGACATCACCATAGAACTGTTGCAGCTGCATGAGCCACAATGGAATCTGCAGCAGGGGTTGGAGTAGAATGTTGGGAGGTTTGAACAGTAGTCTGTAGTCAGTTGGAGTTTGGAGCTTGTTGTGAGAGGAGCACAGCAGCTCTGTGTTAGGCTCTTGGAGCCTCAGCCCTGACATAGGGCTACATTTAGGGAAAAGGTGTGTGTTTCCACCTAAAGAGAGACACAGTGAGCTATTTTTAAAGTGGTGGAGACTGCTGATTCGGGTCTCTGTGCCCCATCCCTCAGGGGATGGGTCAGGAAGGTTTACCTGCATTTCCAGGGGCAACCCCCTGGCTACAGCTAGTGAAGAAGCTGCCTTATTTTGTCCAAGAGTATGGGAAACAAGAAGATTTCGTGATTCGTCTGTGGGGCACCTGCAACCGGAGGGTGAGTTCTGCTCTTTCTAAAGGGCCCATGTTTCACCCTGGACTTTTGTGATAGTGAGGATTGGACTACTGAAGTAGTGGGAGGCCTAGGCTTAGCCAAAAGTAAAAGTATGTTCAAGTTCAGCACATAGGGGAAGTCAAGACATGTAGAGGAGATGTGACATACGTCTACCCAGTAATCTACATTGCCAAGCTGTCAGAAGAGTTGTTTAGTTTCCAGAGAAATGGCTGGGTATGGATTGTGCGAGCTGGAGATGGGAGACCCCTCATCTTTAGTAACCAGGTCGACCTCTATGGATTTGCTCTGTGGATTTCTACCTTGCCTCATGCACTCGGCCAGTGATGAGGGAAGTACCCAGACGTGGAATTGGAAGGAAAATTCCCTCTAGGAGTCGAAGGCTCTAAGGTGGTTTGGGGAGCCACCAATTGGAAAACTGGTTCATTCCCATAATGGACCGATGGATCAAGTGGCCAGCAGGGGAGCCAGGCCAGTGGGGAAAACCCAAGTAGTGTACAAGTTGGGCTGTGTACCCAAAGCTGCATGCAAGTCCGGGCTGTGTGCCTGGTGGGTTTAGAGCCTGAGGGCTGGAAATGAAGAAGTGTTCTGTTGTCTCTAATCTGCATTACCAGGAATGTAGCCCTGTGGGGTCTGTCTATGCTTTGTTTGTTCAGTTTGGATGTGAATAAAAGCCACACTGTAGAATCCCATTCCTGGTTTTGGACATTACAGTTATTGCTTCCTGTGTTCGGATTTACTTGGGTGCCCCTGTGCAGAGTAGCCAAACCTAGGCCCCCTGTGCCGAGTAACCTATTCCTCCCCGAACCCAGTCCCCACCAGGTACTGCTGTCAGCTTCAACAGCATGCCACCTGTCATTTTGCTAAAAGGCAGGGGTGAGGGGTTACAAAAATGGAGGCACCGCTTTGGATTTAATTCTGGGAAGGAAGGTGCTCGGGCAAGGGGGCTAGCATTTTGGTTGTCTGGCAGTGGGTAACCCAAAAAGCTGAAGCAAGCTAACTAATGTGTCGCTCTGTGCTGTGGATCTTATGCTGCTGTTTAAAATGCCAACTGTTTACCAAGGAGCAGTAAAGCTAAAAGAGTGTGCCCTTGTCCTGCATAAATTGTTTATAGCATTTTGCCAGCTTTTTAAAAGAACTGTGGTAAAGAAAAGTGTGGAAGACTAGGGGTAGCAACAGGAAAATTGTGCCCTGGATGTTGGAAATGCTTTTTGAATGAACTGAGAGACTTGCAGGTGTAAATGACCATGCTAAATGGCTGAAATGGGCTCCCACCGTGGAGTCAGTTGAAAAAAAAAAATGCTTTCTGCAGTTTAAATTTGCCTGCTCGATGATCGCCGTGAGGAGAAGAGCACTCTCGAGGAAGAAGAGGCTCATTTGCATGTCGTCGTGTGATTGGTGAGGCTGCAATCAGTCCCGCCCCTCAGCCAGCTCTACAGTGACTGCCCCAGCAATCGAGAGGGAGTGTGAGTGGAGTGCGTGTACTGGCTTGTGGAGGAGCATCGCGGAGATTAAAAAGCATGTAAAACATCTAAAAATAAACTGTTTTGTTTAAAATCGGGCTCAACCCGCACATCGATCGTCTAAATTGCAAGTGTGGTGGTCGAAGAGACGATCGGCAAGACTGCCCACCCGTTTTCCTTCTGAGGCCTCCAAGACTGGCTGCAGGCCGTTTTCCCATCGCAGCAAACAGCTACTGATAACAGTAAGTACCAACGGTGATAATTGCTCAAACAGTGATTTTCTGCCAAAAGCCATCTAAATATGTGTGCAGCAGTGTAGTCGCTTTGCAAGTAACGACTGTGTCAAGTTCTACCAGCAAGTGCAAGTCTGCCAAGCCATTGACTGTGTGCATAGTTATGAGTTCAGCATCAGTTTAAAGTTTAAAGCCAGACAGAGACTGTGAGTTGTAGCCAAATGTGCAGCACTAGTTTACAGGCAATCCTGTGCTTAAACTCCTGAAGCTTTAAGGGACTGTGAGTTAAAGAAATGCTTCCAGCAAGTGAAAAGTCCGTGGAAAATCATGTAAATGTGTTAGAAAAAGAACAGTGCAAGTTTGTGCAGTTTGAGCAAAAGTTATCAGTAGTGTGTGTAAATCGGATGCACAGTGGCTTGACTCAATTTCTGAATGTTGATGCACAGGAGTGCTGCCGCCGCCATTACAGGGTGGGGTAGTAAAGCAAACACAGCAGCAGAGAAGCCATTTTAAAAGTAAAGAAAGTGTTCAATAAAGTGGGACTTTCAGTTACAGTGAGCTTTTGTTTGTTTTTTCTGCAGTTATGGCCTCAGGACCAGCTCGCTACCCAGATCATGCCTGGGTTGCAGTAACAGCAGCAGTAAATAGACTAAGGGACATTGAAAAGTGGTATTATGGGGGACAACTGCCTCCTCATGTGGCAATTCCTGGATATCCAGTGCACGTGTGTCAAATATGCTTGAATGCTGGAAGGGACGTCTTCATGATACCTCACTGTGCTGGGTGCCTAGAGAAATATGGCTTGTATAAATTGCCCCAGATTTGTTTGGCTCCCACATGAACAAAGGTTCAGGAATCTGCAGTTGGCAGCACACAGCACCAGGCGGAGCCTGTTGAAGAAGGCTCCTCAGGGGAGTGTGGCACAAAGCTAGAGGGTGCAGATTTAGAGACAGAACCAGATGTTGAAGTTTCAGATGCTGGATCTCAGAAGAAAAGTTCAGATAAAGCATCAGTAGACCCTTGGGGGGGGGCCCTAGCCCAAGTCTCATAGGAGAAGATGAGATGCGGGAGGTCTTTGAATGGGAGGTGTCGACCTCCACGCCTAGTGATGAGTGGATAGTCTCAGGAGTGAGGACGACTGTTCACTCCTGGGCTCAGATACTTAGTGAGGAGGAAGATGAGGGGGAACCTATGTGGCCTTGTGAAAAAGGAACGGGTACACAGCCTCAAACTCTTGCCTCGGAGGAATGCATGGAAGAGAGTGGTGATGCCACTGCCCTGGCTATGCAAGAAGAAGAAGTCAGGGATCCGTTTTTAATCTCGTTAAGGATGCGTAGCTGGCAGAACCAGGACTGGCCACCCCCAAAGCCAGGCCAGCGGTCTCAGGTTGACCAAAGCTAGTAAAGAGGAGAGACTGGTTCGTAGGAAGGCGAATGAGATCTATGGGATGACCTTTCTTACCTTTCCTCAGAGAGTCTGGGAGGAGATTGAGAACAGCAGGAAATCCTGGATCTGGGCCGAAGCAATGAAAGGTGTGCATCCTGGGGCAAACAAGCATGTAAAGAACAGACTGTTTCAGGAGAAATATACCCAGTGGAAGAAAGGCAGGATACTGTTTATAGACAGAGTGCGAATAGTGGACGGAGAGGAACGTGAAATCTCCCACTGTGTGAATTGTGTGCACCCAGATGGGGTAATAATTCAAGCTCCTGACCCCCAGTACTATTGGCCTCAATGCAAGGACTTCCCAGCAAATGTGCCCGTGCCTACTAAATGGAAAGCCGAGCAGTGGTAGTCAATACTGCCACGCCAGCTTGTGAAGTGCCTTTATTGATCTGCCAGTATGGACATCCAGGACTCAGGTGCCCCACATTCATCAGTTCTACAGTGTACTGGCCTTTCCAGAATCCATCGACTGGCCTACCAGATGACTTCAGATCCACAGAGGACACCAGCCCAGCTTTATCGCCTGGTAATCGGATGACGTCAGACCAGCTGTTTTCCTTTTTGTTCCTGTTCTAAGGTTCCTTCTCCAGAGATGACATCAACCCAGCAGTTCCCAGATGTGCCCTCCTGTGGTTCCCGGAAGATGTCCGCCCAGCTGTATCGGAAGAAATGCTGCCATGGAGAGTCTTCGGCTGAGATGCAGGTTGATTCAGATTTTTCGTTCTACAAGAGGCTGGTAAGTCCGAACTTTTCTATCTTTATGACATTGCAGTACACACCCTACACTAGCAGACTCCAGAATGTGTGAACTGTCCTCAGAGACTCTCCCCTTCGGGACTTTGGCCTGTTGAACTGTGCTTCACCGGGCTCCGGCCCAGGAGAGACTCTTTAATGGACTAGCCTTCGGGCACTGTGGTCACTAGTTGGGACTTTTAGGGCACTCCATCCCCCAAATGTGTATTGTAAATAATGTCATTATTTTTCTACTGTTTTCTAATATATATACTGTTTTTCTACCTTTTCTAAAAAAAAAAAAAATCTTTTTGGGATTCTTCAGTGTTTTGATGGTAGGGGTTTAGGTAGACTGTGTATGCAGATTAGGAGTGTGTGTTGTCTTTCTTTTTCTTGCAGGTGTTCCTGGAGAAGATAGAAGAGAAAACAAGAAGAGGAGGAGGGGCTCATCGGAGTTCCTCACTAGTACTTTAGTGTGTAAAATTTAAAGTACTGTGGTGTTGTTATTGTTGTTGTTACTGTATTAACCCTTTCCTTCCACAGGTGTGGTTGTGGGGGTAGGGAGGAGGCAGTAAAGTGATATAATAATGTGGTTTTAGTTTCTTGGTGTGCGGTTGCAGGGTGCCCAAGGTCGGGGAGGTCCCCGGGTTGTTTTGGTTTTTGGGTGTTAAGTTAGAGGCAGATAGGTTTTCCCTAGAGGGCTAGGGCGGATAAACAGGCTGTGGCCCTGACCTGCAGTAGGGGTTGCAGTGCTGATCTTTTAGGGCTATGCTCTGGGCAGTTCTACCAGAGCCACTAGGCGTCCATAGTAAGTGGGTAGAGTAGAGGCTGAAATGTCAGCTAAAGGCCTCTAGGCCCTTAGTGTTGCCTGCCTGTGCTCGCACTTGGTAGGAGGGGGCCTGATCACCCCCCTCCGCAGGTAGCACATAGGGTGGGATGGCCTAAGCCAGGTAAACAATGACTGCGGGCAGTCATTTTCCTGGTCAAGGGCAAGTGTAACCCCCCTGTTACCTGAGGTTACTAGAATCCCAGTAAGACCTAGTGGCAGGCAGGGAAGGCAGCTTGTGAAACTCCAGTTAAATGGATTTCACACTGTCTCACTCTGTTCTCAGTCTCAGCTGAGACTGAGGGATGACATCACCATAGAACTGTTGCAGCTGCATGAGCCACAATGGAATCTGCAGCAGGGAGTTGGAGTAGAATGTTGGGAGGTTTGAACAGTAGTCTGTAGTCAGTTGGAGTTTGGAGCTTGTTGTGAGAGGAGCACAGCAGCTCTGTGTTAGGCTCTTGGAGCCTCAGCCCTGACATAGGGCTACATTTTGGGAAAAGATGTGTGTTTCCACCTAAAGAGAGAGACACAGTGACCTATTTTTAAAGTGTTGGAGACCGCTGATTCGGGTCTCTGTGCCCCATCCCTCAGGGGATGGGGTAGGAAGGTTTACCTGCATTTCCAGGGGCACCCCCCTGGCTACTGCTGGTGAAGAAGCTGCCTTATTTTGTCCAAGAGTATGGGAAACAAGATTTCGTGATTCGCCTGTGGGGCACCTGCAACTGGAGGGTGAGTTCTGCTCTTTCTAAAGGGCCCATGTTTCACCCTGGACTTGTGTGATAGTGGGGATTGGACTACTGAAGTAGTGGGAGGCCTAGAGTAATAGGCTTAGCCAAAAGTAAAAGTATGTTCAAGTCCAGCACATAGGGGAAGTCAAGACATGTAGAGGAGATATGATATACGTCTACCCAGTAATCTACATTGCCAAGCTTTCAGAAAAGAGTTGTTTAGTTTCCAGAGAAATGGCCAGATATGGATTGTGGGAGCTGGAGGTGGGAGACCCCTCATCTTTAGTAACCAGGTCCACCTCTACGGATTTGCTCTGTGGATTTCTACTTTGCCTCATGCACTTGGCCAGTGGTGAGGGAAGTACCCAGACGTGGGATTGGAAGGAAAATTCCCTCTAGGAGTAGAAGGCTCTAAGGTGGTTTGGGGAGCCACCAACTGAAAAACTGGTTTACTCCCATAATGGACCGGATCAAGTGCCGCCAGGGAGCCGGGCCAGTGGGGAAAACCAAGTAGTGTACAAGTCAGGCTGTGTACCCAAAGCTGCATGCAAGTCCGGCTGTGTGCCTGGTGGGTTTAGAGTCTGAGGGCTGGAAATAGTGAAGAAGTGTTCTGTTGTCTCTAATCTGCATTACCAGGAATGTAGCCCCATTGGGGTCTGTCTATGCTTTGTTTGTTCAGTTTGGATGTGAATAAAAGCCACACTGTAGAATCCCATTCCTGGTTTTGGACATTACAGTTATTGCTTCCTGTGTTCAGATTTACTTGGGTGCCCCTGTGCAGAGTAGCCAAACCTAGGCTCCCTGTGCTGAGTAACCCATTCCTCCCCGAACCCAGTCCCCACCAGGTACTGCTGTCAGCTTCAATAGTATGCCACCTGTCGTTTTGCTAAAAGGCAGGGGTGAGGGGTTACAATTGCCAACAGGGGGACTTCAATGCTTGGATCGACTCCTCACAATTTGGTTCTGACCTCCTCAAGCTGAAGACTTCACTGGGCCTTGCACAGGCAGTTGCCTCCGCAACCCACCATCATGGCCACATCTTAGACTTCGTATTTTCACTGGGTCTTGAGATCACTGACCTCATGATTGATCAGGTTGTTTGGTCTGATCACTGTACGGTGAAATTCTCACTCTTGGGGCTCCTCCTGATGGTTCCTCCCCTGTTGAAATGATTAGCTATCACCCATTAAGGGGATTTTCCCCAGAAAGATTGATGGCAGTAGTTGATTTTTCCAGTGTGGGTGCTGTTTGTGTGGCTAGTTTGGGTGAATCAGTGGCAGACTATAACAAGGCTGTCTCTGGGGCACTCAATGCCATCGCACTGGTCTGTATATGACCCAGGTCTTTTTTGCCTCAACCCCCATTGCATGATGGGGCTCTCAAGGTGATGAAGACCATGGGTCAGAGGTTGAAGCGTTGCTGGCATAGGACTTGGTTAGAGGAGACTAGACTGGCTTTGAGGAATCACTATGTTGATTATTAAAGGGTAATCAACCATAAGAAGGCAGAGTTCCTCTCCAGGGATATTGCTGCCGGGAAGAACAGACCAGCTCAGCTCTTTCAGACTGTGGACAGACTTCTTCATCCAGTCTGTCTACAACTGAAAAGAGCCTTTTCAGTAGCAATTTGTGAAGAGTTTGCTCTGTTCTTCTCTGACAGGGTATCCTCTATTCAGACTGGGATCTTGCCAGTGGGTCTAGATCACTCCCGCAGGGTGGGGCCTGGGTGGAGCAGGGACACTCCCATTGTCTGGGAGGAGTTTTGGCCAGTGGAGGTGGTTGAGGTCTTGAAGGTGATTTCGAAGTTGTGGCCCACATATTGTGAACTGGACCCTTGCCTGACACGTCTCCTAGTGGGCTGCATCGAGGTAATCGATCCAGTGTTCGCTGGGATAAACAGGTTCACACTTTTGGAGGGTGTTTTCCCTGACATCCCAAAGGAGGCATTGGTGAGGCCCCTTCTGAAAAAAACATCCCTCAACACTGATGTCCTGGCGAATTATAGACCATTCTCCAACCTCCCATTTCTTGGGAAGGTTGTTGAGAAGATTGTGGCTCTGCAGCTCAAGGAATGCCTGGAGACATTTGACATCTACGAGCCATTCTAGCCTGGGTTTAAGTCCAGACACAGCACAGAGACAGCACTAGTCCTGGTGCATAATTACCTCCTCAAGGCAAGAGATCGACAGGAGCAGTTAATTCTTATCCTCCTCAATCTGTCATCAGCATTTGATACCGTGGACCACACCATGCTGTTGTATCACCTTACAGAGTTTTGCGGACTCACCAGTACCGTCATCAACTGGTTTGAGTCCTTTCTTTGAGGCAGGAAGCAGAGGGTAGTGATGAGAAATGTCTCCTCCTCCCAGATGTCCCTGACCTGTGGAGTCCCTCAAGATTAGATCCTCTCGCCGACGTTGTTCGCGGTATACATGATACCCTTGGGGAAGCTCATCAGACAGTACAGTCTGGGTTTTCACTGTTATGCAGATGATACTCAGCTGTACATGTCTTTTGCACAAGGGACAAATGGTGCCATTGAAGTGCTGAATAAATGCCTGGCCAAGGTCCAGGATTGGATAAACTCCAACTGGCTGAGACTTAACCCAGACAAGATGGAGGTACTGGTGATTGAGTCAGGTCATGGGCATGATGGGGATGCCTCTGGGACAGCAACAGGTTTGGTCCTGGGGTCGACCCCATTGATGGTGTCCTCTGGGGTGTGAAATCTGGGCATTGCCCTTGACAACAAGCTGACATTTGAAGCTCAGGTGTCAGCTGTTGTCAAAAGTAGTTTCTACTATCTGAGGAACATCACCCGGATTAAACCCCTAATTCTGCCTGAGGGCCTGCCATCACTGGTGCATGCCTTCATAACATCCACTCGACTACTGTAATGCTCTTTACCTCAGGGTCAGTGGAGGAAAACTCCGTCGGCTGCAGCTAGTGCAGAATACAGCAGCCAGGTTGCTGACAGGGCTGTCAAAGTCCTGTCATGTGACCTTGGTCCTGTGGGATCTGCACTGGCTGCTGGTCAGCTGGAGGATTCTATTCAAGATGGGCTTGCTCACCTACAAGGCCCTATACAGATCGGGCCCTGGCTACCTGTCAGACCTCCTTACTCCTGCCATCCCGGCCCACTCCCTTTGTTCCTCCACTGAGGGCCTTTTGGCGGTTCCAAGGACCAGGCTGAAAACCTCAGGTGATCGTTCATTCAGGGTGGCTGGCCCGGTCCTATGGAACTCACTGCCAAGATCTTTGAGGGAGGCCCCGACAGTGGAGGCATTCAGTAGGGGCCTAAAGATTCATCTTTTTAGCCTAGCTTTTCCTGATAATGCTTTTTAAATCAATAAGATTTTAATTTTATTTATTTTAAATTATTTTTATGATGTCAAATGTTTTTACCACTGTTTAAATTGTTAAATCTGTTTTATTGTGTGGCACCCAGAGCCTCTGGGATTGGGCGCCTGATAAATAAATATTACTTACTTGCTTTGCCTCTTCCCCTGCCCTCACTCCTCCAGCTGGGTACAACTAAAATACCTGTACATACCTCCCCAACTGGTGTGGCTGAGGGTTGCCAAGAGAGAGAGAGAGGAGCTGCACCGGACTGACCTGGAGACCTTCAGGAGTGTGAGATGCTGGCACTGCAAATAAGGACACTGACACGTGGATTGAGGAAAAAATAAGGTAAGCTTTACTGAAGAAATTGTAAAGTGTTTTGCAGCCACAAATGGCAAATAATATTCACACTTTTGCAGTTGAAGAATCGTAAAAATAAACCACAGTTCTAAAATTGCAATGTGAAATAACACTTTCTTCCTATTTTTCCCTTGCAGGGCAAGCCACCCCACCACAATTTTCCCTTGGAAACTGCAGGCAAACACCACCCACCAATCCTCCAGATAACACAATTGGCCCAGGATAAACCCTTCCTTGGCCTTAGTCACTGTACCTGTCAGCACTTTGGCCTTACGGGTGTGCAGTGGCTTCTAGGCCTTGTCCCACCTCAGACATCCCACTCACTCTTTTTGCCCAACACACTGTGCCTTCCCCAGCACTAGGCTCTACCTCAGGCCTCAATGCTGCACATACATAAATTGTCTTACAGGCATGCAGTGCCTACCAGGCTTTGTCCCACCTCAGTCAGTGCACTGACCCCTGTACCACAGATACCCTTCCTGGTATCCCACACAACAGTTTTGCCTTAAAATTAGACTCTAAGGCTAAAACAGTTCAGTTACATGGCATTTATCTTTGGCAGATAAACAAAAGAAGAAATTCACTTCATACTTACCATAATTTCCTTTTCTATTAGCTCCAACATTGTGAATGGGACGTCATTACCACTGGGTATAGTGCACCCCTACCAGGGGAATGGCACAGCCCAGACTCCAGAATGTTGGGCATATGAAGACTCCAAGCAGCAGCAACTCCCCAGTCACTACTCACCTCACAGTGCCTCAATAAATTTAACTACCATAATGTCCATTCTATAAATGATACAACACAATACATAAAAACTGAAAAACCTGAATACACTCTACCTTCTAACCGTTAAATAGAAACTGTCTTGCCTTGCTGATGGATGCAAAAAATGGCCGCCCTTCATAACTGGCTCCTGGTTTGTTCGGACTGAGTTTCTTTCTGGAGAGGTGGGTGGAAAACCTACTTGTCCCATTCCATCAACAACATCTGCATCTTAGAAACTGACAACAAACACAATGATTAACTCTGGCAAACAAAACTGCATGCTGTGAGAACTATCTGTAACAAGGAGAAACACCCAAAAGGCATACAACTGTACCTGTTAAGATGCGTGGTCGCAGTCTGATTGAAAAATCTTTTTTTTTATTTTTTTTAAATACAGTGCAGCAGAATAAAATAGAAGGATGCCCAAAAGTGAAAACGTTTTTTTTTTTATGAAACAATGGACATCCCCCACTGGCATACCGGATAATATTCTCCCATAGGAACAGGCTCCTGGGTGGATTCCATTGACAATGTTGGAGCCAAAAGAAAAGAAAATTACGGTAAGTATGGAGTAAATTTCTTCTTTCTGTTGTGCTCCACATAGTCAATGGAAAGTCATTATCACTGGGTTCTAAGAAACAGTACCTAGACCAATCAGGAGGGGGAGAATATTATCCCATTTGTCAGACAAGACATGACTGTAACAGATCACCTACGAACTGTTGCCTGTAAGACTCTGCAACCAAAGGCTGCATCAGCAGAGCTCTGAACAGCCAATATGTAGTGTTTAGTGAAAGTGTTGTCAAGGCACAGGTCAGGAAGCATAGGAAAAATCAGGAGCAGTTGTAAAATTCGCAGAAAATATTTATTTACACTAGCAGTAACATAAAAAAAATTAACTTGTTCAGAATAAGTATTTACAAAGGAAGAATAAACAGCAGATTCATCAAAGTTTTCCTTCAATCTCTGGGTGTCCATATAACATGCGATTGTAGCTCAGCTCTCTTTTTATAAGTCCTTGCAACAACCCCCCCTTCTTAACAAGCATCCTGTTTTTTTCTAAAATGTCCTTGTAAGTATCAAGCTGGTGCTGCTAGAACACAGTGTCCCAGAACAGAGGCCCCCTTCTCCACAGCTCTTGAAAAAGGCTTAAAAAATGCATGCAGGTAATCTCTTGAGTTTCAAATAGCTTTGCAATAATCTCAAACTATAATTTTATACATTTCAAAAATTAACACTATATAATTTCTAAACAAAGGAATCCCAATATGAATTACATTTCCACATAATGATTTGCATATATTTTTATATCAGCAGATATGCAAGAGAGGAAAAAGACAGCAAGGGAAGACTGAGAGATAGTGAGAGGCAAATAATTGTGAGACTGTTGGGGTGATCAAGTCCTAGGTCTCACAGGAAAATTTGGTTGCGCAACCAGACAGACAAGACACAGGATAGGGGAGAATAGAACAGATCCTTGCATTCAAACTCTTTCTGTAACAACTGGGACAGGGTCCTATTCAACCCTATCACATACACCCACCTCCTTAAGAGGGAACCTGTTTTATCAAACAGGTTTCCAAAACTTTCTATTAACTCTGTAATAATACAAGCTTCTAATTTTCAGAAATTAAGCACATGTGCATTATCCTATTTTTCTATAACAGTACAGCAAACAGTAAAGTTTAAACTCATACATTTCTTTTTCAACCTTCAGACCCTCAATTCCTGATCCATATATTTACAGAAAATCAGCATTGCTATTCTCTTTATCAGATCTGTATATCACCTTGAATTTAAATGGTTGTAGTGTTAGGTAACACCTTGTGATTCTGGAATTTTTATCTTTCATTTGGTTAAGCCAACAGCGAGGATTGTAATATGTTACAAGAACAAAGTCAGTTCCTAGCAAATAAAACTTAAGGGACTCCATGGCCCACTTTTCTGCTAAACATTCCTTTTCAATGGTGGAGTACCTTTTCTCTCTGTCATGCAACTTCCTACTTACGTACAGAATAGGATGTTCCATCCCACCTGTATTTTGACTCAGGACTGCACCTAGGCCTACCTCTGATGCATCTGTTTGTAAAAAAAAAAAGGTTTCTCAAAGACTGGGCTTCTTAAAACAGAAGCTGAACATAATGCAGCCTTAATGGCTTGAAAAATGTCATTACACTCTGGGGTCCATTTCACATTGTTTGGGTACCATTTTTTCATGACTTCAGTAAGTGGGTTAGCTAACTCAGCAAAGTTGGGAACAAATCTCCGATCATAACAAGCCAGCCTTAAAAATGGCCTGATATGTTTCTTTGTTTTAGGGACAGGGCTGTTACCTACAGCTTCTATTTTAGAAATTTCTGGCTTAACTTCTGCATTTCCCAATACATAGCCCAAATATCTGGTTTTCTGCATGCCCAATGCACATTTGGTAGGATTAATAGTCAGACCTGCATTTTTGATAGCTTGGATAACTGCTCGTAGGTGTGCCAGGTGGCTTTTCCAGTCTGGACTGTACACCACAACATCATCCAGGTACGCAGCACAATAACCATTGTGAGGGGATAAAATTACATCCATGTACCGCTGGAATGTAGCTGGCACACCATGTAAACCAAATGGCATGCTGGTGAACTGGTAGAATCCAACAGGAGTGGCAAATGCAGTTTTGTCTCTGGATTCTTTAGCTAAAGGGATTTACCAGTAACCCTTGGTGAGATCGAGGGTACTGATATACTTTGCACTCCCCAGTCTGTCCATCAAATCATCTATTCTGGGCATAGGATAACTGTCAAATTCTGACACTTGATTAAGTTTTCTAAAATCAAGGCAGATTCTAACACCCCCTTCTTTTTTGTTTACAATTACCATTGGAGATGGCCAAGAACTCCTCATTCCTCTATGATACCCAATTCTTTCATTTTTTGTATTTGCTTAACCACGTCACCTCTTAACCTCTCTGGTAAGCTGTATGTCTTTTGCCTAATACGACGAGCATTCCTTGGCACTGTTACGTGCTTGACCCCTTTTGCTCGACCTGGTACTGTGACAAAAGTACTGTTAAATGTCTTTGGCACATTATGAATTTCTGTAGTTTGTTCTGACATTAAGGAAACATTCACCTTTACAGCATCAGCAGTTACAGTTTGTTCCAGTCTATCATAAGCTACATCAATATCTTCCTTATCGGTTTCTGGTAAAACTAGCAAAGCAGCTTTTGGCATTTTTTCAACCCATTTCTTGAGGAGGTTAGCATGGTATATCTTAGTAGGATTCTTCCTGTCAGGGGTCTCAATCTCATAGTTAACGGTGCCAGTACGTCTAAGAACCTTATAAGGCTCTTGCCACTTCATTTTTTTTTTTAATTAGTATGCTTTTTTTGTGTCCTCTTGCCAGTCAGTATCCAACCTGGTCACGGACCCCCCACGTCTCCACCTCTGTTGATATGCCTGTACTCCACATTTACCTCTGGCATTCCCCCCAGAGGGCGGGGTTGTGACACTGCACTGCCATCAGTGCCCCAATACATAGATCTGGTCAGGAGCCATGGTGGAGGCTGATAGAGACCGGGGGAGGCCATCATGAAGACAGCAGAGGGCACAGTGTTTTGTCCCCATGTAGGAAGGGGTGGGGACATGCAATGATGTCCTGCGGCCGACCCGCCCCTGGTTCTACTTGGCATCAGTGCTAGTAGTGAACCCAGCCTCCGCTGGGTGTCGCTACAGCACCGATCACTCTTGCCCGTCCTCCCCCCCCGGAGAAGGAGAGCAGTCAAGGATGCTCAATCCTTCTCCCCTCAGCCGGCCCTCCAGCAACCCAGGTCCGTTTCCAAACCCAGGTCACCGGCGTCGCGAGCGGACATCCTACCGCTGCGCCAATGGGCCGGCCTCTTGCCACTTCATTAACATAGAGAATAATGGATGGGTGTCCATCAGTAACAGGACCCTTAGAGCATCAAGTGGTTCCTAAGGTGACCACTTTAAACTCGAGAGTGCAGCTCGAGAGGTTTGGTCACCTTTGGAACCATGAGATGCACTAAGCAGTCCTGTTACCGATGGACACCCATCCGTGGTTTTTTATACTGTATACCGGAACGTTGTTTAGCAAACCTGTTTAAAAAAAACACACAACTAAATCAAAGAGTCTCACAGTATGCAGAGTATGTAATTAGGCATTTACTTACTTTCATGAATGCGCAAACACAGACCACAACAATACGAATCCCTTATAAACTGCAGTTGGGCCAAAATAAAAAAAAGTCTGTTTTTTTTTTAAAGATGGAGTTCCAGGACCAGGAAGTGAAATGTCTTTGTGCAGTCATGACATCCTCACACTATGACCTCTTTACGGTGGCCTATGAGGACGCAGAGAAACAAAAACAACAAACAAAAAAATAGGTTGTGTCAAAGGTGTATGAACAAGCACTTTTTGCAGTTTACACTGAGCGCCGGTAACTGCCACAGCTGAGTGATTTACATTCAAGGCACGTGCCTTACCGTTCTATGCTGTTATGCTGCAGTGAGTACGTAGCTACTACAGCATAACAGCATACATGACGTAGCTGGTAAAGCATAACAAGGTTTAGAAATGTGGTGCTTTTTAGCAGTAACAACATTCCAATATACACTATAGTTTATTTTCTGTTGTGAGTAACAGTAGCAAAACCTTTTCACCTGGCTCAACAACTTTTCTTTTACCCCATGGTCATAATATACCTTCTGCTGGTTTTGGGCCTCTTCCTGATTACTATGGGCAATTTCAGCATATTTTGCCAGCTTCTTTCTTAGGGCACACATATAAGACGCTATAGATTGTTTCTGAGTAGGGTTATCTTCCCATGTTTCTTTTTTCACATCCAGTGGCCCTCTTGGCTGCCTACCATACATCATTTCAAATGGTGAAAACCCTGTTGATACCGGTGGCACTTCTCTATAAGCAAAAAGTAGGTAAAGCAAGTATTGGTCCAAATCTTTCCCTTCCCCTTTTATGAACCTTTTTAACCTGCGTTTTAGGGTTTGGTTAAAACGCTCAGCAAGACTGTCTGAGGGTGACTGGGGGAGGTTCTTATGGCAGTGATACCTAGTAGTCTGTACAGCTTCTTAAGTAATGCAGCACCAAAATTACTACCCTGATCAGTAATAATTTCTTTAGGTATGCCCACTCTGCTGAAAATTTTTGCAAGCTCTGCTGCCACTTTTGAAACATTGGAACTGCTTCTGGGTATTGAGTAGCATAGTAGCATACTACCAGGACAAATATATTACCCTTTTTACTTTTGTCTAAAGGACCAACCACATCCATTGTAATTCTCTCAAAAGGCACATCTATCAAGGGTAGGGGTACCAGGGGCACCTTGTGTTTTCTAGAGACTGGGGCAACTTTCTGACACTGAGCACAGGAATTACAATAGGTAGCAACATCTTCATGAATTGCAGGCCAGTAAAATCTATACAGCAATCTAGCAAGGGTGCAATCCCTCCCCGAGTGACCAGCCATAGGCCTATCATGTGCTATCTGTAATAACTCTGTTCTATACTTTTGTGGTACAACCAATTGTTCTGTTTCTGTGTCTGAGGTTTAACCCAAACTCTGTACAGTAACCCATTACTTTTTTTGAACATTGGTCCACCCTGTTTTGGTTTCACCCCCAGCTGCTTAAAATAACCCTGGAGAGAAACATCATTAGTTTGTTCTGAAAGAAAATCACAATCAGTTGTCAATTTAGTTTCAGCATTTTCATATTTTAACCCCTCATGTACATCAGTCATTTGTTGCCAAAGTTTCTTCAGACATCATCTTTCTTTTCTGGATTTCCTGATCTTGGAGCTGTACTCAAACAAGTCTGAGTCAAAGACACTGAAAGGAAAAGTGTCCCCACCATTTGAGATTTTCTTTGCCTGAGCTCTTTTTACCACTGCTGCTGAAACTGCAGGGTTCAGTTCCTCTGAGATCAACTCAGTAAATCCTGGACAGTCATTTCCAATAATCACAGGTACAGGTAACTTAGGTACTACCCCCACTTTCATTTGGTGTGACACACCCTTAATGGTCAGAGTCACTTGGGTGGTGGAATAGTACCGAGTGTCCCGGTGGATGCAGATGACACCAGTACCGGGTCCTTTTGCACAATGTTTTCACAGCACTTAAACATGCACTAGGGTCTGTCTGCTTCCTGAATCAGTGAGTACCTTTACAGTCTTATCCCCCACGTTCACATCTGTTAAGTACTTGCCCCAATTTACCAAGGACAAATCTGTTCCAGTGTCACTCTTCTTATGGCAATTTCTTGCAATATGACCTGGCTCAGTACAGTTATAGCAAATAACGTCTTTGGGCACAGATTTGTTACCCTCACCAGAGTTCTGATCATACTTAGAATATAAATGGGGAAAAAGGAATGTCTTACCAGTACTTGGCTGTTACCTCGCTGCTGTGGCATTTGCCTGGCTATTTGGTAGTCCCTGGCCAAAGAAACAGCCTTTTCCCCCACTTTCTGGTCGATGTTACTTTACCTAAAGCTACACATCTGTAGGCAGGATGTAAATGAATTGCTCCATGGCAAATGTGTCGATGATGTGTGGGACTGTTTTGCCCTCTGGTTGGAGCCATTTTATCAGAAGTTCTCCGAGTCAGGTGAAGGCTTCTCGAGGACTGTTGACTGAGTTGTACTTTCAGAGTTTGAAATCTCTGCCTGTAGGTCTCTCCTGAGATATCATACCTTTTCAGGATTTCGCTTTTCACCAGGTCATAGTTTTCTGACTGTGCAGTGTCCATATTGTTGTAGGCAACCTGGGCTTTCTCTGTCAGGTAGGGTACCAGTCTGATTGTCCATTGTTGCTTTTGCCACTGGCAAGCTGTGGCAACTCTTTCAAAAGTTGTCAGGTATACCTCAATATCATCTGATGGACACAACTTTGTAAATTTAATGGCTTTTAAGTTGCTTGTGTTTTGTTGCTCGTCTGGATCTGTGCCAGATTCTCTGCTTTGTAGCTTGCAAGGCATCCAGCCATCGCTGCTCTTGTTGCTGCACCTCTTCTCTCCTCTGTGCTTCTAAACATTGAATCTCTTTTTCTCTCTGCTTCTCAGTCTCTTTTTGTTGTATAGCCCACCATTTGAAAAAGTCCATCAGGCTTTTAAGTTGTGTCACTGCCTGTTCTTTTTCCATAACTTGTGTTGACTGTACAATCTCAGCTTGGACTTCTGTCTCTGCTAGTTTGGCTGCCATTCTCCTGGTAACCACTCCTGGACTTGTTGCTGCAGAATCCATACCTTTCTCTATGCTTCCGTGGTACTAGGTCCAGTACCCACACATAAAACTCCAGGCTTAGAGTATGCACGGTGTAAATCCCACTTTTAACACCATCTATCGTTGAGGCACATGTCAGGAAGCATAGGAAAAATCAGGAGCAGTTGTAAAATTCACAAAAAATATTTATTTACACTAGCAGTAACATAAAAAAATAAACTTGTTCAGAATAAACAGCAGATTAATCAGTTTTCATTCAATCTCTGTGTGTCCATATAATATGTGATTGCAGCTCAGCTCTCTTTTCATAAGTCCTTGCAACAACCCCCCCTTCTTAACAAGCATCCTGTTTTTTCTAAAATGTCCTTGTAAGTATCAAGCAGGTGCTGCTAGAACAGTGTCCCAGAACAGAGGTCCCTTTCTCCACAGCTCTTGCAAAAGGCTTACAAATCCACTCAGGTAACCTGAGTTTCAAATAGCTTTGCAATAATCTCAAACCATAATTGTATACATTTCAAAAATTAACACTACATAATTTCTAAACAAAGGGATCCCAATATCAATTACATTTCCACATAATGATTTGCACATATTTTTATATCAGCAGATATGCAAGGGAGGAAAAAGACAGACAGCAAGGGAAGACTGAGAGACAAATAATTGTGAGACTGTCGGGGTGATCAAGTCCTAGGTCTCACAGGAAAATTTGGCTGCGCAACCAGACAGACAAGAGACAGGAAAGGGGAGAATAGAACAGATCCTTGCATTCAAACTTTTTCTGTAACAACTGGGACAGGGTCCTATTCAACCCTGCCACAAACACCCCCTCCTTAAGAGGGAACCTGTTTTATCAAACAGGTTTCCAAAACTTTCTATTAACTCTGTAATAATATAAGCTTCTAATTTTCAGAAATTAAGCACATGTGCATTATCATATTTTTCTATAACAGTACTGCAAACAGTAAAGTTTAAACTCATACATTTGTTTTTCAGCCTTCAGAACCCTCAATTCCTGATCCATATCTTGACAGAAAATCAGCATTGCTATTCTCTTTACCAGATTTGTATATCACCTTGAATTTAAATGGTTGTAGTGCCAGGTACCACCTTGTAATTCTGGAATTTTTATATTTCATTTGGTTAAGCCAACAGAGAGGACTGTGATCTGTTACAAGAACAAAGTCAATTCCTAGCAAATAAAACTTAAGGGACTCCATGGCCCACTTTGCTGCTAAACATTCCTTTTCAATGGTAGAATATCTTTTCTCTCTGTTATGCAACTTCTTACTTATGTACAGAATAGGATGTTCCATCTCATCTGTATTTTGACTCAGGACTGCACCTAGGCCTACCTCTGATGCCTCTGTTTATAACAAAAACGGTTTCTCAAAGTCTGGGCTTCTTAAAACAGAAGCCGAACATAATGCAGCCTTAATGGCTTGAAAAGCTTCATCACCCTCTGGGGTCCATTTCACATTGTTTGGGTACCGTTTTTTCATGAGTTCAGTGAGAGGGGTAGCTAACTCAGCAAAGTTGGGAACAAATCTCCGATAATAACAAGCCAGCCCTAAAAATGACCTGATATGTTTCTTTGTTTTAGGGACAGGGCTGTTACCTACAGCTTCTATTTTAGAAATTTCTGGCTTAACTTCTCCATTTCCCAACACATACTGTAGCCCAAATATATGGTTCCCTGCATGCCCAATGCACATTTGGTAGGATTAATAGTCAGACCTGCATTTTTGATAGCTTGGATAACTGCTCGTAGGTGTTTCAGGTGGCTTTTCCAGTCTGTACTGTACACCATGACATCATCCAGGTACTCAGCACAGTAACCAGTGTGAGGGGATAAAATTACATCCATGTACCACTCGAATGTAGCTGGCACACCATGTAACTCAAATGGCATGCTGGTGAACTGGTAGAATCCAACAGGAGTGGCAAATGCAGTTTTGTCTCTGGATTCTTTAGCTAAAGGGATTTGCTAGTAACCCTTGGTGAGATCAAGGGTGCTGATATACTTTGCACTCCCCAGTCTGTCCATCAAATCATCTATTCTGGGCATAGGATAACTGTCAAATTCTGAAACTTGATTAAGTTTCCTAAAATCAAGGCAGATTCTAACACCCCCTTCTTTTTTGTTTACAATTAGCATTGGAGATGACCAAGAACTCCACATTCCTCTATGATACCCAATTCTTTCATTTTTTTGTATTTGCTTAACCACGTCACCTCTTAACCTCTCTGGTAAGCTGTATGTCTTTTGCCTAATACTACGAGCATTCCTTGGCACTGTTACGTGCTTGACCCCTTTTGCTCAACCTGGTACTGTGATAAAAGTACTGTCAAATGTCTTTAGCACATTACGAATTTCTGTAGTTTGTTCTGACATTAAGGAAACATTAACCTTTACAGCATCAGCAGTTACAGTTTGATCCAGTCTGTCATAAGCTACATCAATATCTTCCTTATTGGTTTCTGGTAAAACTAGCAAAGCAGCTTTTGGTATTTTTTCAACCCATTTCTTGAGGAGGTTAGCATGGTATATCTTAGTAGGATTTTTCCTGTCAGGGGTCTCAGTTTCATAGTTAACAGAGCCAGTACGTCTAAGAACCTTATAAGGCCCTTGCCACTCCATTAACAGTTTATTTTCTGTTGTAACAGTCACAAAACCTTTTCACCTGGCTTAAAAACTTTTTTCTTTTACCCCATGGTCATAATATACCTTCTGCTGGTTTTGGGCCTCTTCCTGATTACTATGAGCAATTTCAACATATTTTGCCAGCTTCTTTCTTAGGCCACACATAGAAGACGCTATAGATTTGCGGATTATCCTGAGGATCCATTTGTCTGATGTTATAGATTTCCACTGGTCCTAGAACTGAGTCAACATCCTCCCAGTGTCGAGGAAGAGTCCCCCTTGGGCAGCTGAGGTGGGACCTGGGCTGGAAACTCAGAAGGCGGCACTGGGCGCTTTTGGGCCTTGTGCCTTCTGCTGCATTTTCTTTTGCAGCTGAGGGGTTTGGTTTCTGTTAAAGCCTCCTCTGCCTTTGCCATGAAAGGACTGACAGTTGTGAAACTGACGCTTGTTCCCGCCTCCTCGAGAGGGAGCGGGTGGAGGTCTAGCTGTCTTAATGGCAGACCTAGTCTTCTGTGTGGCTTCTACTGCTTGTTCCACCTGAGGCCAAAACAGATACATACCGTCGAAAAGTAAGGCCATGACTTTTTGTTGGGCGTCACTCGTAAAGCCCAAAGTACGCAGCCAGGAATGGCGATGGGTGCAAATGCCAGCCGCCTGGAAAGCACTATTGAAAGCGTCCATTGCAGCTTTAATTTATTGATTATTGGACTCATTACCTCTCGTTATGGTCTGCAGTAGCTCTGAGGTAACCTCCGACTTGGGCAGAGCTTCTAGCATTGCTCTGAGTGAATGCCAAAGTACATACTCATATTGAGAAAAATAGCCCTGGTAGCTGGCAATGCGCATGCCCAGGGTTGAGGCAGCAAAGACTCTCTTACCTGAGGTGTCTATCTTGTGATATTCTTTGTTTATAGGATTGGCTGTAGATCCCGGAGGGAGGGCATCCTTATTCTCTGCCAGGATCACTATGGCATCAGCAAAGATGGGGTGATCCTTGGGAGGGGCATATTTCCTATCTATGGACTTGGTCACAGAAGGAATAAGAGTGGATTCTTCCACACCATCTGGGAAAGAGTCTCAAAAGAGGGCTGTACTGGAGGGGTTAAATCCATAGGGATTTCCAGGACATGTAGACATTGGAGATGCAGAAGCTTCCCAGGATCGATTTCCGTGGTCTGGAGAGAAAGAGTACAATTGAAATTCTTGAGCAGAAACTTAAAGGAAAGGTCTTCAACAATAGGCTCTGCAAGATGACTGATCCCTGCCCCAGGGCAGAATCAGCATCAACACAATCACCCAGCCGAAGATCCGGATCAGGCTCAAAATCATCTCCTGACAGTCCGGGTGACTGTATAGACAGGAACGGAATGAAAACCAGGAGGAAGAAGAGAAGGAGAAAGAATCGGAGTATAAAACCTCTGGAAACTAGATGGTACCGTACACATCCTCGGTGCCGTAGAAGAGAATGGCGTCGAGTACAGAGATGGCGCCGACACAGAAAATGACATTGTGCATGGTGCTGACAGGGTGTGCGACATCGCACACAATGCTAACGTCACCCCCAGTGCTGATGAGGGTGCTGACAGGTAGTGCTGCACTGCACACGGCGCCGACACCAAGTCCCGAGCTGAGGACGGTGCCGACACCACCCATGGAGCTGAAAAGGACCTCGGCACTGGAGAAGTCGGCACCGCAGTTGACAGCACCGTCGCAGAAGTCTGAGAACTGTGATTTAAAGGTAAAGGATGAAAAATAGCAGGAGATAAAGGCATCAGTGTGGACCCCTGTGCCGCAGCCAAGTGAGGGGGATAGACACCGGAGCATGGAGTTGACGGCAGCAAAGAAGGCTCCGCATGACTAGGAAGTCCTAACCGCCTTGCCTGCCAGTCCAAAACCGACAGGCCCGAAGGCCCCGGCAACGGACTGGCCAGTTTGGGCAGTTGGGGCAACCTCCGAGCCCACTGCTCCATAAGAGCTGCCCAGTGGTGAAACTGCTCATCGGAAGCCCCTCCAATAGGTGGAAAGGAGCTTCAGTGTCAAAGAGGACAGCTAACAGAGACAGAAACTGGTGACTCGGAAAGAAGCAGAGACTGGTTCCTGGTCCTAACAACCGACCGTCTATGCACAGACATACCAGAGGGTGACCTTGAGTGATGCTGTTTCTTCTTTGACCGGTGGGCCGAAGAACTCGAGGTCGAACGGTGCCATGAATGGGTCCATTTCTTTTTATGCTTTCGAGGGGACCGTCCATCCACCCTGAGCACTAGACCGTCCGCTGTCAGACCCCCCCCTCCAGAGAGGGCAGCGGACCAGACCCAGCCCAGCTGACTGAACAGCTTTCATTTCAAGTCTCCCTACCGTCACCTGCCCCACTCATGGTCGACTCCATCAATGGAGGGCTGAAGACTTCTTTCTTGTGCAAGTAAGACATTTTTAAAAATATAATGAGTACTTTTCGTGATAAAATACAAAATAATCAAACTGAAAAGTAAGCTGCTAGTTTGAAGTTTGACTCCCGGCAGGAGAGTGACGTTGTCACTGAAGCACACTCGACAGCAGGAAAAAAGGAACTGAGGCGGTTGGAGGGTTGACACCGAGATAGTCTATACCACACGAGCCTGGCTTGCAGTGCCGCTTCCTTGCGACTCCATCTCAGCACCGGCCCTCATGAAAAAGTTTGGCTCCCGCTGGGTCCTAGCGCCCCCGGTGTACTCTCATCAGTGTGAATGAGTGGTGGAGACTTTATGTCCAGGAAGATCTGCTGTGGCCAGAAAGGTGCCACCAGAATCATCTCTGTTCCTTCCAACTGCAGCTTGAGAAGAACACGCTGCAGTAGAGGGAAAGGAGGGAACGCATAAAGAAACCTCCCCGTCCAAGAGAGGGACAATGCGTCTCACCAGAAAACACCAGGCCCTGGATCTAGCGAGCAAAAACTGTGCAGTTTTGCATCAGATGCGGAGACAAATAGATCCAGTTCTGAACATCCTCATCTGTTGAAGAGGTCTTCTGCCACTGAGGAGTGAAGTTCTCACTCAAGTGCCCAGGACCGAGACCAGCTTAGGCTGTTGGCCAGAGTGTTTTGCACACCAGGAACATGGGCTGCTGTCAAGTCCAGTTGATTGTCCGCAGCCCATGACCAGACTTGCATGGCCGCACTGCAGAGGGGATAAGAATGAGTCCCTCCCTACTTGTTGATGTAAAAGACCACCGACATGTTGTCTGTCTGGATCAACAGGGAGCCATATAGCAAGACTGTCTGAAAGGCCTGAAGGGCGTACAGAATCGCCCTCATCTCCAGGACACTGATGTGGAGATAGAGCTCTTGCTGAGACCAGGTCACTTATGTTGACAGTCCCCCAAGTGAGCTACCTAGTCTTGGCCCGATGCATCCGTGGTTAGGATCTGATTGGGAGATTCCTTCTGCAGGCAAACCCCTTTGGAAAGATTGGAGGAATTCGACCACCATGCCAATGCCTGTCGTACAGTGTTCGACACCAAGACGGGTTGATCCAGGTCATCCGACCACTGGTGTCATTGAACTCTCAGGTTCCACTGGATCACCCTTACGTACAGCCTGGCCAGGGGGACTGTGGCCATGGCAGCCACCATGTGTCCCAAGAATCTTATGACAGACCTGGCCGGGACCTAACGCAAGGAGGATATCTGTCGAGTGTGCATCTGAAGCCGCTCTGCTTTGTCCTGAGGGAGGAAAGCCTTGCCTTGTGCCATGTCCAAGATTGCCCCATGTATTGCAGCCGTTGTTTTGCCAAGGAGAGGACTTCGGGAGGTTTAAGGTAACCCCTAGTTCCTGAAACAGGGAGAAAGTGGCCTGCATGGTGTGGAGAAGCCAGTCCCAGGTGGAAGCAGTCAGCAGCCAGCCATCCAGGTAAGGGAAGACATAATGGCCCTGTCTCCTTAGAGCTGGGGGCTGAGGACAGGCCAAAAGGCAAAGCCCTGAACTGGTAGTGACTTCCCTGGAAGTGGAAGTGAATGGATTTCCTGTGGGGTTGGAAGAGCGGAATATGGAGGTATGCATCCTGCATGTCCAAAGAGTATAACCAATCCCCTCGGTGGAGGAGAGGGAGGAGACCAAGCAGAGCCATCATCTGGAATCGCTTGTACTTAATGTACTGATTCAGGTGGCTGAGGTCGAGGATAGAGCATAGATCCCTGGTTTTCTTTGGCACCAGAAGAAGTCAGAGTAAAACCCTTTCCCCTGTTGTGCTGGAGGAACTGGCTCTATAGCCTGCTTTTGCAGAAGGGTCTGGATCTCCTCTGCGATGAGAGTGCCATGAGCCTGAGAGTAATGGGAGGGAACCGGTGGGTGGTCTGGGGGTATTTCTGTGAACTCCAGAGTATGCCCCCTTTCGATGAGTTGCAGGACCCACTGATCTGTAGTTATCTGGTGCCATCCTTCCATGTACAAGGAAAATTGACCACCCACTACCTCCCCATAGGCTTTGGCCAGGGAAGGTGGCTCAGGCAACAAGTCAGGCTGAGGAGCCAAGGAGGGGCAATGCAGGCTGAGAGGTTCTTGGGACCCAGGGGGCAGAACCTCCAGAAGCAGGAGTGGAAGCCTTGCACTTAAATCCTGCTCTCTGCTGTTGTCCTCTGGGTTGCTGCCTGGCATTCCTCTGAAAGGACTGCCTAGGAAGCTGTTTGGGCTGGAATTTGTACATAGTGTGTACAGGTCTGACAGCCTTTCCTGACTCCTGCAAGCAAGTACTGATGTTTTGTGAGTCCTCACTGAACAGAACTGAGCCCCTGAAAGGAGCAGCCATGATTTTGGATTGGACATCTGGAGCAAAATCAGACACTTTCAGCCAGGAATAACGGCAGATACAGTACAAACTGCGGAGGCAGCGGCCCTTCGCGCAGAGTCCATCGTATCATAAGAGGCCTGGAGGACGTGATTACCGACTCCGCCCTTCCTGGGCAATATGGAATGGCCTGAGCCACCTCCACTGCCTTGTCCCACAAGGCATTCTGGTACCAAACCATGTGGGCAAGGAAGTTCTTGGACTGTATAGCACACGTTGCTGGAAAATACACCTTTTTGGCCAAGTGGTCAAATTGTTTGAGGTCATTGTCATCTGGAGGCTGAGTACTAAGGTGCCTAGGATGCCTAGAGTGATTGTGGGCAGCGTTAATCATGACTGAGTCTGCCTCTGGGTGCTCCCTGTAAAAGGGATCCTCTCTGGGTGCACTATATAGCTGGTCTGACTTTTTGGAGATGGCTGGCATAGAAAAGGGGTGCTTCTAGGCCACTCTGTTGACATCCTTATAGGACTCCATAAGTGGGGGGACCACCATAGGTAGGATGTTCTTCCTCCTGAGAAAAAAAGAAAACAGATGTCGCTCCGGATCTAGCTCTGCTGTATCCCAACTATTCAGCTGCCAGATGTGCCACATTACATCCATAAATGATGGGTCAACAGGTAGGAAACAAGGGGTGTCCTTACCGCCCTCAAGCTCCAAAGGAAGGTCTGAGTCCTCGCAGCCTGAAGAGGAGGAGGAGTAACCATCTGAATCCACAGAATCTGTGGAGGGGAAAGGCGAACATGGCTGCTTGTGCGGCCATCCTTTAGGAAGGGGGGTATCACCACCATCTGGCGTTGGAGTGGTCCCCCTGAGAGAAGGATTAGGTGGGAAAACTGGAGACATGTTCGGAGGTGGCCCCTATGGGGTAGGCATGGAAGGTTCCTTAGGAGACTCTATCTTTAAAAAAAGGTCCACCAGGCCACAAAAAGCTCATTCAGGGCTTGTGGAGGGTTTGGTGATGGGGCTGGTGTATCAGGCTTCAGGGGAGAAGGCTTAGAAGGTCCCAGTGTCTGGTCATCAGGCTGAGGTACCTCAGGCGTTGAGGTAGGCCGACAAGAGTTATCAGGCATCGGACCCAGAGGGACAGAGTCATCTGGTGTCGGATGGTTTGTACCAGACGTCCGACCATCGGGCGTCAGGCCCTCTGGCGTCGGTTGAGGATGGGCGTCAGGCTCCACCGGTGACAGAAGGGTTAGATGGCAGAGTCACCCGAGGCAATGTTGGGGAAGCCGGCATTGAAGAAACCAGCGGAGGCTGGTGCAGGACTGGTGATTCAGCTAGCGGCAGCCTAGGAGTCATTGCCAGAATCAGGGAGATGGCTTCCGAGCAGGATGGACACCCTTCTTTCCCAGAGGATGAGGGCAGCGGTCCTGGGCATCACCTGTTAGAGTTAGACCCCGATGTCAGAAAGGACTCAGCAGACACCCTGGCCGGGAGAGTGACAGGCAAAGGCCTGCCACCCAAAGATCCACTGGCTGAGCCCCTCAGCTTAGAGAGCCCCCAGGAACAATGGGCTTAAGCTTGAGAGGCTAAGAGGCGGGGGATGAGGCCCTGCACCCTGAAGAACCTTCTCCCGCAACTGTGATAAGGGAGGGAGGTTTATCACCGGGAGCCTGGAGGTAGAAAAGGCAGCCGTGGTGGGAGGAGCCAACCCCTCCCAGGGGGAAGACTCCGAAGTGGTCACCGACTTGGTCGGGGACCGCGATCGGTAATCCGACCAGTTTCTCCCAGTGCTTGTATTTGCCGCTTGATTTCTTCTCCTTATATGAAGAAGAGGAAGCAGAGGCCCTAGAGGCCGGGGAAGAGGATGAACTCTTCTGGTAAAGCTCCTTCTCCATCTCCAATAGCTTTTTGGTGAGCAAGAAGGCTTAGAGGGTCTTCTGGTGGGAAAGCCGAGTGCGCTGGTTGAAATCTTGGCAATGTCATGGTCTGGGCCTAGGCAGAAAAGGCAGACCTTATGAGAGATCTGCTTGCCACACACACGCTTCGATCACTGCCTCTCAATTGAGGAGGATGCAGAAATGAAAATTACGTACCTATCGTAATTCTTGATCTTCTTGGACGAAGTCTTCACCATTCACTCATACCGCTGGGTACTATGCCAGAGGCACTAGGACCCAGAGGGAGCCAAAAATCTTCAGAAGGGTCAGCTCTGAGGTAGGACCATGCATGTGCGGCACCATGAGGCTGGCTCACACCTGTGTTGGCTATCCCGGCATTGACCCTCCAATCGTCTCAGTACCTTTTTGACAGAGGAGGTGCAGCATAAACTAACCTAGTAAACATCTAACCTAATCCGGGCATAAGATAGCCCGTATGACCTGTGTAAGAAGGGTCAGTTCACCAATGTCTTCACAGTCCAGACCAATGAGGGAGTGAAGATCAGAAACAGGATGAGTAAGCTCAGGGGATGGTGGGTGGGCATATGAATGAATGGTGAAGACTTCATCCAAGAAGATCAAGAATTATGGTAGGTCAGTGGCAGAGCCACATTTGGGAGCATTTGGGAGCCAGGTGGCCATTCAGTCAATCACAGGCTCCATAATGGGCACTAAACAGTGAATAAGGATGGTGGCGGGGCACCACTGCTTACACTGGGGCAGCCAGGAAGGGCGACGGCCCCCCCAGCCCCCCCCAGCTCCACCACTGCGGTAGGTACGTAATTTCCACATCTTCCTGGACTTAAAGTCTTCACCATTCATTCATTCATACGGCTGGGTGAATACCAAGTTAAAACCAATCCCCCGAGCAGGGTGGCAGGAGACAGAGCTCACTCAGGACAGAAGTCCATTAAGGATTGTCCTGCCAAAGGAAGTGTGCTGTTTGTCATGGACATCTAGAACGTAGTGCTTCATGAAGGTTTGCACTGAGCTTAAAGTAGCCTCTTTGCAAATCTCTGCAATGGGTATGCTATGGATCTCTGCCAGGGATGCCACGACCACTCTGGTAGAGTGGGTGTAGAACCGGCCTTCCAACTTGACTTGTGCCATCGAGTAGCAATATCAAAGGCATGCCACTAGCCAAACAGAAACACATCTAATGGCCACTGGCTGGCTCAGCCAGGCCATGCTGAACAATACAAAGAGTTGCTTGGATATGTGACTCTCCCATTCTGTCGATGTAGAACTGTAAAGCCCTCTTGACATCCAGAGAGTGAAGGGTGCATTCCCCTTCATTCTGGAAATCAGCAAAATAAGTGCGGAGAACCAAGGGCTTGTTGAGGTGAAAATCCGAAACCACCATGGGTAGGAACTTAGGGTGAGTAAGAAGTACCACCAAATCCTTGTGAAAGACAGTATACGGAGGGTCTGTGACCAAGGCGTGTATTTCAGAGACCCTGTGAGTGGACGTAATGGCCACCAGGAAGGCAGTATTCCAGGTCAGTAACTTCAAGTCACAGGTGGCTGGAGGCTCAAAAGTTTTACGAGTGAGCATATCTAGCGAGAGGTTAATATCCCACACAGCCAATGGTCTCCTGACCGAGGGTCTAGTGTGCAGGATGCCCTTGAGGAATCTCTTGACTATCAGTAACTGAGCCAGTGTCATGTTCTGTACTGGCTCATGATAGATGGAAAATGTGCTGAAGTGTACCTTCACTGTCGAGTACTGCAGTCCTGCATTTGACAGGCCTAAGAGGTACTCCGACACTTTATTTTGTGGGCAACAGAAAGAGTCCAGAAGGGACTTCGCACACTAAACTGAGAAGCGCTTCCATTATGCCGTGTAAGTCTTCCTGGTGGAGGGCTTATGCACTGCCAAGAGGATTTCTGAGATTCTCTGCAAAACCTTAAACCTACCCACTTCTATCTCCTCAGGACCCAGGCATGGAGATGAAGAAAGCGCAGGTTGGGATGCACCAAAGGCCCCTGTGTTAGGAGGTCTGTGCACAGAGAAAGTTGCCTCAGAAGGACTTGCGACAATGTTGATCAATGGAAATCGTATTGGTCGAGGCCAGTAAGGGCAATTAGAATCATCCTGTTCCCCTGTGCCTCTAATTTGAGCAGCACCTCTGAACTAAGGCAAGAGGAGGAAATGCATAGAGAAAGCGTCTTGTACACCATAGTCTGAAAGTATCCTGACAGAAAATGCCAGGTTCTGGATTTCTGAAGCAGAATAGAGGCAGTTTTGCATTGAGTGGGGATGCAAAAACGTCCAGATTTGGACTGCCCCACTCATCGAATAGCGATTGCATGATGTCTGGTGTGAGCGACCATTTGTGTGGATCCACTTCTGTCCTGCTGAGGCAATCTGCTAAGTTGTTCTGAGTTCCTGGCAAGCAGACTGCCTGAATCAGTGCATCATGCTTGAGACACTACTCCCACACCCTCATGGCCTCCCTGCACAGAGGGTAGGAGTGCGCTCCAACCTGCTTGTTGATGTACTACATCACAGCCTTGTTGTCCATCTGAAGAAGAATTACCTTGTGACAGATGACAACCTTTAGGGCTTGAACAGCGTACAGGACAGCTCACATTTCCAGACCATTTATGTGTAGATGAGACTCCTCCTGAGCCCACACTGCCAGAGTGTGGAGATCTTGGCAGTGAGCTCCCCAATCGATCAGAGAGGCATCCGTGGTGATGGTGATCTGGGATTCCAGTGGGGCAAAGGATAGACCTCGAAGAAGCTTATCTTCCTGACTCCATCATACAAGTGATCTCATCAGAGGCTCTGTCACTTTTATGTGGAAGGACTGTGGATGTGTAGTCGGTGACCACTGTGTGCTAAGTATCCATTGTGTGGTCCTCGTGGAGATGGGCCAGAGGCACCGTGAACACGGACGATGCCATAAGGCCCACATCAGCTGCATTGAAAGAGAACTAACAGAGTTGTTTTCCCTGATGAAGCGAGCCATCTGGAGAATGCCATTCCTCCTATCCTCTGGAAGGAAAGCCCTCACCCTGGAGATATCCAGGAGTGCTCCTATGAAGAGGAACTGCTGGGAGGGTTAAAGCAGGGATTTTTCCAGATTCAGAAGAACTCCCATGGATGTGAGTAACTGAGAGGCTGTGGCAACTGCTTCCTGTGTCTCCTGCCTGGAAGGGCTTGCTAGGAGCCAATCGTCCAGGTAAGGGAAGACTTGAACACCAAGTTTTTCTTCGATGCACTGCGAGAACTGTGAAACACCTCGTAAAGATTCAGGGCACCAAGGAAAGTGCAAAGGGCAGGACTCGGAACTTACAGTGCTGACCCAGGGCCAAAAAGCAGAGCTATTTGTGGTGACTTGGGTGTACTGGGACATGCTGGTAGGTGTCCTGCATATCCAGGGATGCCAGTCAGTTGTACTGATGAATCAGCAGTAGTAGTGTTCCTAGGCAGATCATCTTGAACTTCTCCCTGAACAGGTACTTGTTTAAGTTTCTGAGGCTGAGAATCGGGTGCATGCTGCCCATCTTCTTTGGAAACAGGAAGTAATGGCTGTAAAAACCTGTGTTCCGCTCTGCCCAGAGAACAACTTCTATTGCCCTGTTCCTGAGCAGGCCCTGTATCTCGGAAGTAAGAAGGTGTGACTGAGCTGCAGACAGACACTGCTGCCGCTTGGGTGGAAGATCTGGGGAGATCTCTGCGAAATTTAGAAAGTATCCTTCTCGGATCATCCTGAGGACCCATTTGTCCATTGTGATGGACTTCCACTGGTTGTAAAATGGAGTCAGATGACACCCCCACTGCTGTAGTGGTGTCCATCTTGGTCAGCTGAGGTGGGACCTGGGCTGGATTTTCAGAGGGTAGCACTGGGCGCTTTTGGGCCCTGTGCCTTTTGCTGCATTTTCTTTTGTGGCTGAGGAGTTTTTTTCTATTAAAAGCTCCTTGGCCTGTACCTCAAAAGGACTGCCTATTGCGAAACTATCGATGGTTCCCACCCCTTTGAGGGGCCACAGGAGCCGGCCTGGCTGTTTTAGTGGCAGTCCTGGTGGCCTCAAGCGCTTGCTCAACTTGGGGGTCGAACAGGTAAGCACCATCAAAGGGGATATTCATCACCTGCTCTTGAGCATCGGGTGAGAAGTCCGACATTCTGAACCATGAGTGCTGCCTGATACAGATCCCAGCAACAGCCGCCCTAGCCGCGATATCATACGCATCCATAGAAGCTTTTAGCTGATGATTATTAAATTCTATGCCCTGGTAATAGTCTGGAGAAGCTCCATCTTAACGTCAGACTCTAGGAGGGTCTCGACTATTGATTTAAGATTGTTCCACAGGGTGTACTCATACTGAGAGTAATGGCCATGGTAAATAGCAATACACATGCCCAAGATTGCGGCTGTGAATGCCCGTTTCCCCAAAGTGTCAATCTTGCGATATTCCTTATTTATAGGTGGTGCTATGGACTGCTGAGGGAGGACAGCTTTATTGTTCTCTGCAAGCACCATAAGAGCATCCACAATAGGCTGTGATGTCAGGATAGGTCTGTCTTTGGGGGGGCATACTTCTTAACTATGGGCTTGGCCACCGAAGGGATTAATGCCAGCCTGTCCCACACTGCTTGAGACAAGAGTCTCAAAGGAGGGGGACACCGATGGAGTAAGGTCCACAGGAATGTTAGGCATGTGAAGGAACTTGAGATGTATAAGTCTGCCTGGGTCCACAGAGGAAGTCTGTAGGACTAGGGTTGACTGCATATTCCTGAGTTATTGGAAAGAAAGAATAACAATCAGAAGATCTGGGAAATGAGCTTTTATTCAAAGTCTTTGGTTGTATTACAGACTCACAAGGGTGACGAAACCAATTCAAATGAAAAAATACTTGTCCGAGTCTGTATAAATTCAGTTATCTTCTTTTTATTACTTCAAATTCCGCCCCTACGTTTCGCTGCTTTCAGCTTGTTCACGGGGCCCATCAAATCTAAATAAATCATAGATATTTCTTAACTACATTATTCTTGCATCATTTTTTACATAGCCTTATAAAACGAACATATTACCCCTTATAAAATAAAATTCTTTATATTAGTATCAATTTTAAAGAAGTCACCTGAACAGTAACAGTTTGGTCCTTTCATTCCTTTACTTCTTAAATTGAAATAAATCTGTTCTCTAAAAATCAGATGAAATCCCAATTAATCTGATTCTCATAATATAATTACAACGTTATGAATGTTTTATGTATATTTATCTGTTTTATAAATGTATTTTCCCAAAAACACTCTTATGTCTAATAATGGTAAAACACACCTTATTTATCTTCCCATGTTGATAGATTTCTCCTTAATCAATTATGAACATCAACCTACAAAATAATGTTTAAGGAAACATTGCATTCAATAATGTCGAAAAATACTTTCATATTATCTTATTAGATGTAAACCAGTGATGCTCACCCGTCTGATAATCTTGACATGTAAAGAAGTTACTTTATCAAACGGATAAATCCGAGTTTCTGAAGAAGTAATCACGTTCCAGTTATTTGCATCAGAGGCAACTCATAAAATTACCCAGCGTTTCAGAAAGGCGTCAGCATATTAAACTACAATTAATCATTATCACGCCACTAGTATTCGGTCTTGTGATATCCCGATTACTTAGAAATCCAATTTCCCATCTGTTAGTAGCTGTATACGCCCAAATCCAGTATACGACTGGCAAAAGTTTCTCCAGTTTGTCCTCCAGCGGCGCCCTTCTCATGGCCAACTTGAATAATAAAAAGCACGGTTTGCCTTGGACCTTTTAAATATCCTAAAAGCCCTGGCAAGTTTAATGGGAGAATTCATTTCCGTAGCGTATTGACCTTCATTCATTTCAGGTGAGCCTCTAATGAATATTCAAGCCCATGAATATTAATGGACTATTCACAATCTGATGGGTGAATAAGGCAATGCATCTTATATTCTCAAATCCCCCTTCCCATTCAGCTTCTTAATCAGACCAAAAGGGCATCCGCTTCTAAAATAAAGTGCTTGTATGTAATGCTGCTATTTTTTGGCATTTGTAAAAGTTTAACCCGTTTCTAGAATACGTTAGTTTATTCTGATCTGGCATATTTTCGCGCTATATGTGCTAATTAGACTAAGCTCCATAAGGCTACCTCAATATTATCCCTAACGTTATTTAAGCTCACTATATTGAAAAGTAAATACCCCATTCAAGGTTTACATATGATATTAATTATCTATATTGATAAACTAAACCACTAAATAAAATGATGCTTCAAAGCAAACAATATGATTTTTTTATTTATATCCAGTATACTAATCAAACACTTTATTGATTCTTCTGATACCAATGTTTCCTTTTACTTAATCATTACCACTTGGGACCAAAAGATTACCATTCGGTGATTCTTATTTTAAAGAAGACTTTATACACAAAGAATCCACATTTCATTCATAACTATTGCCCACAATGAATATAAAAATTTTTTCTTTTTCCCTCATTTGTTCGGTCCAATCTTCTGCATCTATGTTAAATTCCACAAATTAGAGTATTAAGTTAAGATGGCAATTGAAATCATTTCCTTTGTTATACCATTGTGTATATCAGAATGCATGTAAATCAAAAACATTTTCCTGACTCTATGAAACACATCAACATTTAAGCAGATCATTGTTGACAGTCCAGTCCAAATATTTTTTATAAAGATCTTTAAAGGTGTGGAGACAATGTTGAACTAGTACATTTGTGATATCCAAGATTATATTAATCTAAATATTTTAAACATTTTATAGGTTCCATAGGACACACCAGCATGTCACTAAATTTATTCTTAATTCCAAACACTCTTAAATAGTTATGTGTTTATCTAGCAAATAATAATAAATTGAATAATATATTGATTTCATGTACAATATATGCCAGCTGAATTCCAAATTCATGCCAATATTTTTGTCCAGTGTTCTCAGTTCAAAGATCCATCTCATTTCTCTTTTTCTAATGTTTTTTATAATCTCCCCATTGGGTTTTCAACTTTTCCAAGCCCCAAAATCTCAATGATGCCCTGTGTGATTCACTTGATTAAAATGCATAGCAACTGGTGACTTCTCATTTTATTTCAATATCACTTTTATGTTCTCCTATTCAAGTTTTAAAGCTCGTGAGGTTTGTCCCACATATAATTTATCACATGGACACTGGATCACATATATAACACCCTCCGTGTTACAGTCTATGAAATTTCTGATCTTGAATTCCTTGTTGAAATGTGGGTGTTTAAAAATAGATTTTTTACTGGTATTATTACAAACCGCACACCTCCCACATCTATTCATTCCTGGCTGAAGAGGGCCTAGAAGTAGTTGGTCTTCATTTTTAGAAAAGCCATGTGTAAATTGTGAATGGACCAACCTGTCTCTAAGGTTACGGACTTTTTTCGATACCACTCTAGGTTTATTCTGTAAAGACTGGACATGCTGGTTGTCCAAAGTGACCAAATACCAATATTTGTAGATAATCTTTCTAATATCTCCCATTTTATGATTATATTTGGTGGAGAAAACTACCCTATCCGTTACCCCTCTAGGATTTTTATTCAATAAGTTGGTCCTAGGTATACTTTCTATCTTTTTGTTTGCTAAGTTAAAATTTGATACGGATATCCTCTCTCTAAATCTATTGAACATATCTTTCTTATGTTGTTCAGTACTCTATATTTTCTGTACAATTCCGTTTACCCTTACAAATTGTGAATATGGAATACTATTCTTAAGCTTTATATCATGAAAACTTCTATGGTGTAATAAAGTATTTCTGTCAGTAACTTTTCTATATAATGTAGTGGTCAGTATTGAATCAGTATCTCTGACCTCCAAATCTAAAATGAAATGTATTCTCATCATACGTAATATTAAATTTTAGATTACTGTCAAAATAATTCAATATCTGATTAAAATTAAGTAATTCTTCCACTGTACCAAACCATAAACAAAAATGTCATCAATAAAAGTTTCCAAAATGCAATGTTTTTTAGAAATGGATTTTTTGTATTGTTGAAAACATATTTTTCCTCAAAGATAATCATGTAACTATTCGCATAACTTGGTGCCATTGTGCTACCCATTGCAGTACCTCTATCCTGCTGATAGAATCTCCCCTCAAATTCAAAATAATTATTTTTCAAAATAAAACTTGCTAGTTCCTGTAACAATAATGTCTGTGGTGAATTAGGTTCCTGTCTTCTATTTAAAATTTTACCCATGTTGATAACCCCCTGATCATGGGGGATAGAAGTATATAGATCCTTAACATCCCAAGTAACCAACAAATAATTTCCAGATATATTTTGAGATACTTGCTCCAGCTTCTTAATGAAGTCTGATGAATCTTGTAAATAAGTACTACTGCCTTGTATCAATGGTTGCAAAAAGTGATTTATGTATCTAGAAATAGGGTCAAAAACTGAATCAATACCTGATACTATAGGCCTCCCAGGCGGGTTATGTATGTCCTTATGTATTTTAGGTAATGCATAAAATGTTGGAGTTTTTGGATATCTTGTTAGTAATAATCTCATCTCCCACTCTTGAAGCCAATTCATATCTACATATTCAGCCAATAGTTCTCTAAGTTCATAAATTATTTTTGTGATAGGATCCCCCACCAAAACAGAATAATTTTGTCTATTATTGAGTAAGTCTAAACACATGTTTCTATATTGTTCCCTATTTTGAATAAAAATGCCTCCCCCTTTATCTGCTGGTTTGATGACTATTTCAGTATTTTTACTTAAACAATTAAAAGCTCGGATTTGTTCACTACTTAAATTACGAAAGGGAGGGTGAAGAGAGGATGGTTTTGGAAAAAGATTAAAGACTTCTTGTTCCACTATCCTACAATAGCTTTCTATTCCATGATTCTTATCAGTTGGAGGACAGAAATTAGATTTAATCTTTAAAGCCTTTTTTTACTTATTTTCTTCACTCCATTCTGTATTTCTGTCCCCAAAGAAATTCCTTATTCTTAAACTTCTAAAAAAGCCATGTAGGTCAATCATTAATTCAAAAACATCTATAAACTGAGATGGTGCAAAACTTAAACCTAATTTTAATAAATTTTCCTCTACTTCACTCAACACTTTGTTGCTTAAATTAAAAATAGGAATTATCTCTGAAGGTCTCTCCCGTATCTCCTGTACCCATTGCCTCTGCCTCTGCCTCCTCCTCTTCCCCTTCCCCTTCTGTCTCCCCGAAAATCCCCTTGAGTTCTATTAGTTGGTGTGTAGTTATCAGTTCTAAGGTCATATCTTTGTATACACCTTCTTCCGTTGCAAGATTAGATGGCACAGATTCACCTGACCCACTCGCTTCTTCTCTTAATCTTGATGATGCTTCTATAGTGTAACTGTTATCACTTTCAGTTCCACTATCTGGTTGGAACTGAAATCTTTGTTTATTAAATTGTTTGTAAATGTAAACCCTATTATCTTTATAGTCATTTGTGTCTCTAATGAATTTCCTGACCTTTTGTTGTTTTAATTTACTTTCATAGTTTATAATTTTGTTTTTAAGATCATTTAATGCTTTACTAAATTCTTCCAAATTTAATTGCTGTTGTAATGTAGTTTCATGTTTTTTAATCTCTCCTGATAGAATTTCCCTTTCTTCAATTATTGCTTCTATTAAAGCATACATGAAATCACAGCTTGCTCCATTTCTAATTCCATCCCACTTATTATACAATTTCGCTGTATTAATCCCAATATTAGGTTCAACTATTATCCTTAAACCTCTGGGAATTCTGTTATGTTCCAAATATTGGGTGAGTGTTAACCCATGCCACTCCAATCTTGCATCTCTGAATCTTAAATTTTCTAATTTTTGTAAAATATTTTGAGGGGTTTCGCCCATCTGTGCATTCCAATCTCTGCCTCCTCTCATAGTTTGAAATAATGTTTTTCTTTCTTCCTCAGTAAATGTTGTAAAATGAAGTACATTTTGTACACTACTTCCAACCTCTCTTAGTATAGCTGGACCTTCTTCCATCATTTTTATTCCTATTATTCTAATCAATAAATGAATGAAAAAAATATGTTTGTGGATGACTATATAATAGGGGATAAGCTAGTTCAAAGTTATACTCTTTAAATGAACACTCTACAAATATGTTTCTATAACTTATTGCCATACAAGTACAATCAACATCCAGATCATTGAGATCCACCCTTCATCTCATACAATAAACACAAACAATAACAATCAGAAGATCTGGGAAATGAGCTTATATTCAAAGTCTTTGGTTGTATTACAGACTCACAAGGGTGACGAAACCAATTCAAATGAAAAATACTTGTCCGAGTCTGTATAAATTCAGTTATCTTCTTTATTACTTCAAATTCCGCCCTACGTTTCTTGCTTTCAGCTTGTTCACGGGCCCATCAAATCTAAATAAATCATAGATATTTCTTAATTACATTATTCTTGCATCATTTTTACATAGCCTTATAAAATGAACATATTACCCTTATAAAATAAAATTCTTTATATTAGTATCAATTTTAAAGAAGTCACCTGAACGGAAATAGTTTGGTCCTTTCATTCCTTTATTTCTTAAATTGAAATAAATCTGTTCTCTAAAAATCAGATGAAATCCCAATTAATCTGATTCTCATAATATAATTACAACGTTATGAATGTTTTATGTATATTTATCTGTTTTATAAATGTATTTTCCCAAAAACACTCTTATGTCTAATAATGGTAAAACACACCTTATTTATCTTCCCATGTTGATAGATTTCTCCTTAATCAATTATGAACATCAACCTACAAAATAATGTTTAAGGAAACATTGCATTCAATAATGTAAAATACTTTCATATTATCTTATTAGATGTAAACCAGTGATGCTCACCCGTCTGATAATCTTGACATGTAAAGAAGTTACTTTATCAAACGGATAAATCCGAGTTTCTGAAGAAGTAATCATGTTCCAGTTATTTGCATCAGAGGCAACTCATAAAATTACCCCGCGTTTCAGAAAGACGTCTCAGCGTATTAAACTACAATTAATCATTATCACGCCACTAGTATTCGGTCTTGTGATATCCCGATTACTTAGAAATCCAAATTTCCCATCTGTTAGTAGCTGTATACGCTCCAAATCCAGTATACGTACTGGCAAAAGTTTTATTGGAAAGAAAGGTCTTCAGCCAAGGGTTCAGCTGATATAGAAGACTTGCTTTCCACCCCATAAAATGAGTCATCTTCCACATCTTCGGACAAAAATAGGTCAGGGTCAGACTCATCATGTTCCATCTCTACCCCAGAAAGACCACCGAAGGCAGGTCTAGGCCAGGTAAACAAGGGAGATGCCACAACCCGGATCGGTGCTGAGGATCCAGGTGCTGCATGCAGTACTGACAATGATGCTGCACCAGCACCAATACCGGTGCTGCATGCGGCACCAAAACTGATGCCACTCGTGGTGTCGACCTTGCCACTGGCACTGCACGTGGCACCGAAGACAAGGCCGGCACTGACCGAGGCACTGAGGGCCCCCCCAACACTGTCTGTGACATTGCCAAAGGTCATGGCAACACTGGCGAACCTCTGCCAGATCTGAAAGAAAGGGGAGAGGGAAGTGGTACCTGTGCCAGCCCCTGCAAGGAAACAAGGTGAAGGAGTAAGGCACACGGAGTCAGCTTCAATGGTGTTGAAACTGGAGAGGGTACCACACACACATCCTTACTAGGCCATGGCCCAGTGGCTCCCAGACCCAAAGGTCCGGGAACCAGGTCCACCGGCAAGGGTAACTGGGACAGACACCATACCCACTGCTCTGTAAGAGTGGCCCAGTGATGAAACTGCTCACCGGAAGCCCAATCAGAGGACAGAGAGGGGCTCCGGTGTCAGAAATCTTGGCCATTAAGAGCGGTGACCACCGGACCTCAAAGGGGTCGGGGTGGGCTTACCTCTCTCCACTATCACAGATTCCCTAGCAGACCTACCAGAGGGTGACTTCGAGCGGTACCATTTCTTCTTCGTCCCCCAGGAAGAAGAACAACTCGAGGCTGAGCGCTGCTGGGTCCCCTACTAGGATCAGAAATGTGCATGCTTCTTTTTGTGCTTTAGGGAGGACTCTCCTCCCTCCTGAGCACTGGACTGCCCATTGTCGGACCCCCCCCGCAAAGGGCGGCGGACCGGACACAGCCCCACTGACACAACAGCTTTCCAGTGAAGTCTCCCTACCGTCACCGATACCGTCCATGGTTGACTCCGCCGATGACAGGCTGAGAGAATTTCTTCTTCTTCCTTTTCTTTTTAAAAAAAAACCATAAAACAAACAATATTAAACAACTAAAACTAATCAAAACTGAATGACTATAAGCTGTTGTCGTATAGACATGAAGATTTGACTCCCAGTGGGTGAGTGATGTCACTGAGATGCACTCGATGGCAGGAAAAGAGGAACTGAGGCGGTTGGAGGGTTGACGCAGAGATAGCCTACACAGACACGAGCCAGCCAGTTGCGCATGCATGGTCCTACCTTGGAGCCGACCCTCCTTAAGATTTTTGGCTCCCGCTGGGTCCTAGCGCCCCCGGCATGGTACCCAACAGTATGAATGAATGGTGATGACTTTATGTCCAGGAAGATGAAGAAGACATGCAAGTAGAATTTTGAAGAAATTTTGTTTTTTGACAAAAATAATGAAACGTGGGTAAGCGCGATGTGAAATAGCGGTCGACTAGAAGATGTCCATGGAGGTCCGACTTGCATGGCTGATGGCAGGAAAAGAACTGGGGATGGACAGGGGACCGCTCCATTTATACCATATGTGATGTCAGGGGCAGGCCAATGTTGGGGGCGGTCCCCCGCTGTATACTGCTATCAGTGTCAGTGGCTCAGCAGGTAGTACACTCATCTGAGGCCAGGAGATCAGAAGGCTGTGCATTCTATCCCCACTCCAGGTACTTGGATTAAATCCCAATACTGACACTAGTGCAGCATGAGGGGATTGCTGCACTCCTGAAGTGCTGTCTTTCAGATGAGACATTAAACCAAGGTCCCCGGCCCGCCGGCGCAGTGGTTGGATTTCTGCTCATGATGCTGGTGACCTGGGTTTGGGAATGGACTTGGGCTGTTGGAGGGCCGATCGGGGGAGAAGGATCGAACATCCTTAGACTGCTCTCCTTCTCCTGTGGGAGGGTGGGTGTGTGTGATCGGTGTCGAGAGACACCCAGCGGAAGCTGGGTTGCCACACGCATGCACACTGACACCTGCATCTCTCAGGGGCGGATGCTGGATGTCATTGCACGTCCCTGCCCCTGCTTACGGGGACTAAAAATACTGGTGCCTGGCACGTTTTTGTGATGCCCTGCCCCTGGACCTCTCATTGCCTCCGATGCCAGCTCCCCTCCAAGTAGATTCTAGATTTTCGGTGTTGGGGCCAGTGCCGCAACCCCGCCCTCTGGGGGGTAGGCCAGGGGTAATGGGGGGCACAGGTCATCATCGGGGGTGGAGGTCCGTGGGGTCCATGACCAGGGCGGATAGTTCCGATGGCTAAAGTATCACCAAAAAGCACATTAAATAAACACCGAGGTCCCATCTGCCTGTTCTGGTGGTAGTTCAGGTGGATGCTAAAGATCCCTTGGCACTTCTTGAAAAGAGATGGGGAATTTCCTCAGTGCCCTGGCCAAATTTCCCCCCATTCACTAAAAATACCACTGACAGCTTAATCTGGTTCAAGATCAGTTGGCATTCATCTGTATCCCCCTTCCCCAGGTCATTCCTGAAAATAGGCAGAATTTGTCTAGTGCACTTACCCAGTCAACAAAAACTAAATAAATAAACAGAAGTTTTCCGTGGGGTCATGGCGCCTGCCGCCTTCAGTCCTAAAGGTGTTACCTGCTGCAAGAGCCCCCTCGAAGTAAGATCAGAATATACTAAATTTAGACCTCATACCCTAAAAGTCTGGTTTGATCTACAACACCTGCCCAAACTGGCCTTGGTGTTTTATTTCTGCAGAGCACTAGCAATAGACCCAAATTTCCTACCAACTCAAACTGATCATATCTTCACCAGATGACAGCAGTTAGTCCTCATATACATATTTCAATTTCTTGACTCTCTGGGGTTGCTACTATTTGAAAGCTTGCAAAACCAATTTGAACTCACTGGCAGAGAACATTTCAGATATCTACAGATCAGCATGTACCTACTCTATAAAACACAGGAGTGGACTCGGCTATTAGACCCAGCGCCCTTATTGCCTAGATTATTTCTTGGAGCCCTACAAGGAACACTAAGAGGCCATCAGACTGACAACTTATATCGAGGGTAGTAGGATCTGCTGGTAACTTCACACAAACTGTGCTGGATAAATGGAACCAATAATTGGGTACCACAGTTGCGTACAAAGACTGGTTAAAATATGTTCTGCCAGCCTTAAAAAATTATTTTCACACAGAGGAGTGAGTTTGCCTGGAAGTGATGTTACCGGTTCTTCAGAGCCCCTGTGGTACTGATGAGATTCCTACCTGCCCATTACGGACACTGTTAGAGGCAATCTGGTGACACAAGAGCTGACTATGCCCATATATTTTGGCTATGCCCGTCCATTACCACATCTTGGAGGGATATGGATGATCAATGCGAGGAGCTGTTGATTGCTATAGACGTGATCTCTCCTACAATGGTGCCTTAACCTGATTAACACCACTGTTGCACCTTGTTTGGACAATGTGACTCACTGTACCACATAATTTTCATGCTGTGTTTTTGAAGAGTACATCTATGCCTGTTGTATGCTGCTTCTTTGTTTAATAAACATATATTTAAAAACAAACACACCTGAAGCCCCTGTATTGCCTCCTGAGTGCATCTTTACTTAGAAGATCTATAGTCAGGCAGCTGTAAAGACACGCATGCATAGTACATGTAGCTTTCAATTTGGCACTCAACAGTGTCTCACACATCTGGCATATTAAAAAAAAAACACTACCCCCACCCAGCCCATGAAGAACCCAATGAACATCCCCAGTACCACTGATTAACTGTATAATTAGATTCAGCGCTGTGCCATGATCCCCACCCTGCTCATATCATCACCGGGTCCGGAAGAGGTAATCTTGTCCTTGTAGGCTACATATACTGTATTCTATGTTGGTTATGTTGAGTTAAACACCCCCGTCCTCAGCTAATATATGCTTGACCCTTTCTCTGTGAGAGACGTTGTCACAATAGGTCCACTTTAACAGAGTCTGATGGGATTTTTAACACCTTCAGTCTGTCTTCAGACTGTAATAGTCTTGTTTCAAACAACATGAAGTCTTGTATGACCCAATCTTGGAACTGCCCCAGAGGTGAAATAGTTAACTTTTCCATGAAGCATGGAACTCTGAGCGCGAGCTCGGTTAGGAAGCTCTGTCTGTTGTGCTTCAAACATAAACTGTCAGATTCTTTACTCCGCCTCACTGAACAGTCGCTCCGGAGATTTCTCCTTCTGCTCGGTTCATTTGTCGGTTTAAAAAGTGTTATTTTATCGGTTTTCAGTAAAAATTAACGGAAATTAAACCGCAACCGGTCGGTTCAAGCTCTGTCTGTGGTAATGTAAGTAATAGATAGGTTTTACATTGAAATCTCTGTGTGGAACTTGTACACATTTATCGGTTCGGTTTGAACCGATCAGGTTGTTTGTAAAATTGCTAGTCCTTTTTTAGAGTGCGGTTCCTGGTTCTTATCGGTTCTAAAAAAAACGGATTTCATTACGGTTTTTTCCACGACCCATGACACGGTTGGGAACCGATAAGGGTGTCTTGCTTGGCGGATTGCCATAAACGGGCAAGTTTGGTTAGGCTGGCATTATGTCTGAGAAACCCAAAAGAAAAACTGGACCCACTGGGTTTCAGCACTGTAGTGTTGTGGGGAAGCTTTTGCTAAGGCTGACCCACACACCACACGTGTCTATTGTCTGGGGTTTGACCACCTCAATTCAGATTGCCAGATTTGTAAGAATTTCCCTGCTGCCACCATAGAAAAGAGAGTTGGTAGGCTCAGGGAAAGGGAGGCCAAAAAGTCCGCTGACCGGATGGCCAGCCGGTTCGGTACCAAGCGAACGGAGAGTCTCCCTCGAGCCAGTGATGCTGTGGAGCAAGCGAAGAGCCGGTTCTGAGGAGCCGGTTCCAGCAAAAAGGACTAGAAAGTCAGCTAGCATAGAGCCAAAAGTTCTCTCCCCAACTGCTGAATAAATAGCTAAAGCAATTCAAATTGTCCAGTCTCTTTCCCATCCAACCGAACCGTCACCATCAGGTAGGCGTTCGGTTCAGCCGGTTCCACCGGTTCAAGTTTATGATTGTGAGGATTTTTATGAACCGGAGGAAGGGGAAGGGGAATATGAGGAGAGTGAATATGGTTTTGAAGATCTGGATGTGCCCATTGAACCGGACATCTCTCCAGATAGATCCTTAGGGGTTTCTCCTCCCAGGCTTTCTGAGTCCCCTTCTCATTTCATTTTTTATAAGAAAGTTGCTGAAACTTTGCAGCTCCCTGTTGAGGAAGCTGTTGATGACCAAGAGGAGCCTGACTATGTAGAAATGATGGATATTCCAGAGTCTAGGAGACTGTCTATTCCTTTACACAAATCCTTTCGAAACAGACAGTAAAAGTTTAAAACCTCACACTATACCTCCTGTGGATAAAGGATGGACAAGAGGTATACCTTATCAGGTCTCGACACTGATTTCCTCACTCAGCAATGCAGCCATGTGGGGGTAGTGCAGGCTGCAGCCTGTGACAAGGCTAATATTCCCTTAGCTTCACACCCCCCTGAGAAGGACTCCAGGAAGATTGATGCTATGGCAAAGAAACAGTGCATGGCAGCATCTTTGGGACTCAGACAGGCAAATTATATGGCTTATGCTGCTAGGTACCAGAAATCCAGATGGGATACTGTGCTGGCTCTAGCGAAACAAGCCCCTGACCAGCTTGCCAGGGAACTGGAACAGGTGGCTATGGATGGTATTGAGGAAGAAAATGGATGAATATAGGACCACCTATAGGAATGCACAGGCCAAGGAAAGGCAGGCCACTCCTCAAAAGCAGCTTCCTAAAGGCAGGGGCAGGCCTTTTCATAGGCCTTTTTACCAAACCCAAGCTTCCTCTTCCGCCTATGCCCAGAGGGGATTCTTTAGAGGGAGAGGCAGACGGCGTACAAGCAGGCCTGCTCCCACCCCCAGCCCAAAGCCCCTGCCAAGCAGGCACCCTGATGGGGTTGCCAGGCCGATTCTTCTCTACCTAGTAGGCAGGCTGGCTTACTTTGTCCAGGACTGGAAGTCTCTAACATCAGACAAGTGGGTCCTGGAAGTAGTAAGCCAGGGACTGGTTCTCAGCTTCAAAAATTTCCAAAGCTGAGAACCAGATCTTTCCACCTGCAACTCCATCAGAGGCACTCGCCCTAGAGGCAGAGGTCTCTACCCTCCTGGCTCTCAGAGCCGTGGAAAGGGTTCCTCCCTACACCAGGGCAAAGGTTTGTACTCCAGGTACTTCCTCACCCCAAAAGACAGGAGAATGGCGGCCATCCTGGATCTCAAATACTTAAACAAGCACTTTTAAAACCAAAGTTCAAAATGGTGACTCTGGGAATTATCTTACCCTCTAAGGCCAGGGACTGGCTAGCTTCCCTGGACCTCAAGGATGCCTACTTCCATTCCCATCAGAAGCTCCCATCGAAGTACCTCAGGTTCGAGCTGCCCTCAGGCCATTACCAGTTCAGAGCAATGCCCTTGGCCTCACTTCGCTCCAAGGGTATTCACCAAATGCCTGGCAGTAGCAGTTGCCTACCTAAGAAGGCAAAAGATTGCCATCTTTCCTTACCTGGATGATTGGCTCATAGTAGGCCAGTTCCCAGAACAGGTCAATTTACATCTTCAGATAACGAGCAACTGCTTACCTCTAGGTTTCCTTCTGAATCTCTCAAGTCAGTTCTAGAGCCTGTCCAGCTTCTTACCTTCATAGGCGCAGAACTGAACATACAGGAGGCCAGGGCCTCCTTCCTCTGGACAGGGCAAGACCCTAGTCTCCTGGCCTCCTCATTCACCCTGCAAGTTTCTCACCAGCAAGGCATTTTCTGCAGCTCCTAGGGGCACATGGCTGCTTCCACAGCAGTTGTGCAGGGAGCAAGATTTCAGATGAGGGACATCCAGTTCCATTTGAGAGCTTTTTGGTCTCAAAGAAAGAATCCTCTTACCAAGTTGATCCCAGTAACTCGAACCCTGATCCAAGCTCTACAGTGGTGGCAGGATCAGAGCAACCTGAGACAAGGAGTCCTTTTGTCACTCAGTCTCACTCCTAATCCTTACACAGATGCATCCTCTTGGGTTGGGAGCTCACATGGTGCACTCACCACCCAGGGTCTGTGGTCTCCCTAAGAATCTCTGCTCCACATCAACCTGTTGGAGCTCAGAGCAGTTTTTCTAGCACTTCAATTTTTTCCAAATCTGTTCAGAACAAGATTGTACAGGTCAGAACAGACAACACCATTACAATTGTGGTACATCAACAAGCAAGGGGGCACTCGGTCTGGCCTTGTGCACAGGCGATGAGGTTGTGGTCTCTGGCTTACTCCTGAACACCTCCCTTACGGCAGTCCACCTTCCGGCAAGGACAATGTCCTGGCAGATGCTCAGCAGGATTTCTCAGGGCCATCATGAATGGTCACTGGATCCCTGGTCTTGGGAGTAGTATTGCCAGATGGGGCACCCCGCAGATAGATCTTTCTGCAGCCCCAGACAATCACCAACTTCCCCTTTTTTGCTGCAGGCCCCCAGTGTTGGGCTCACTCCCCCTGGATGCCTTAGCCCTCAGTTGGGAAGGGAAGTTCCTCTATGCCTTCCCCCCCTTCCCTCTCCTGTTCAAAGTGCTAGTCAAAATCAGATCCCAATCCTGCAAAGTCATTCTGATAGCTCGGGACTGGGCCAGACAACCCTGGTATCCTCTCCTACTGTCCTTAGTAGTCCATCCTCCCCTGTGCCTTCCCAGGAATCACAATCTGTTAACCTGTGCCCAGGGATGGGTTTGGTATCCGAATCTCAAATCTCTCAATCTCAAGGCTTGGTTCTTGAAGAGTTAGAGTTTGCTGATTTACACCTTTCCCAAGGTGTAATGGATATATTGAAGGCCTCAAGGAAGCCTTCCACCAGAGCTACTTACAATTCCAAATGGAAAAGGTTTTCCATATGGTGCTCGGAAAGCATATTTCCCCAGACTCTGCTGATCTACCCACAGTCCTGGATTATATGGTCCATCTGAATTCTCTGGGGCTGAGACCAGCTACCCTGAAGGTGCATTTGGCAGCTGTGTCTGCTTTTATTTCAGCAGGTAAATCCTCTTCTCTTTCAGCTCATCCTGTATTTTCCAAGTTTTTTAAGGGGTTGCTTCACACCAACCCTCCATTCAGGGATCCTGCCCCTGCCTGGGATCTTAATGTTTGCATTGCTCAGCTTATGCAACCCCCCTTCGAGCCCTTGTCTTCAGCTGAGCTTAAGTACTTGACTTGGAAGACTGTGTTTCTGGTAGCCATCACCTCTGCCAGACGCATAAGTGAATTACAAGCGTTGTCAGTGGAGTCGGATTTTATCTCCTTTCACAGAGATAAGGTGGTCCTCCGGACTAACAGGAAGTTCCTTCCTAAGGTGGTTTCAGATTTCCACCTTAATCAGTCTATTTCTCTTCCAGTATACTTCACTGACCACTCCTCCTCTGGTGAGAGGAGGCTGCACAGCTTAGATGTGAAGAGAGCCCTTAGTTACTACATAGAGCTGCACTAAGGGTCACAGGTTTGACTCCTCCAACTGTTCCTCACTTACGGCGAGGTTGGTAAGGGGAAGCCAGCCACTAAAGATCCATTGCCAGGTGGATTGTCTCTTGTATCAATTCTGCTACGAAAGGTTGGGTAAAGTTCCCCCTCAGGCCTGAGGGCTCACTCTACCAGAGGTACAGCTGCTTCGCTGGCTGCTGCCAGAGACATTCCTATTCTAGAAATATGTCAAGCAGCTACCTGGAAAACAGTTCACGCTTTTACTAAGCATTACTCCCTGGACATCCAGGCTAGGAGTGATGCTCGGTTTGGCACAGCTGTTCTTCAGAGCCTGTTCCCTAAGTAGGTTCTGTCCCTCCTCCATGGGGGTACTGCTGTGTAGTCTGCAATTGTCATAATATAGCAAGACTTCATGTTGTTTGAAGAAAAAATTACTCACCTTAGTAATGTTGTTTCTTCTAATGGAGTCTTGCTATATTATGACCTCCCTCCCTGCCTGCCCCTCTCAGAACCTCCGTTTTGGGGTGTGGCTGGGCCTTACAGGGTTGGCACTCATTTATGCCCACCTTGTTGTTTTTACACCCTCTTTTTGGGGTGAATTGGTGTTGTGTTTTTCTTTTTCTGGGTCTCCTGACTTGAGTCTTTCTTTGAGACCAGGAAAGGTGTGTTTAGGTTAGTAGCCAGTTGGCTAGTGTGGGTTTTCGGCTTCCACACAGAACCTTAGTGAGTTTTAGCTCGTAAAGATCTGACAGTTTATGTTTGAAGCACAACAGACAGAGCTTCCTAACCGATCTCGCTCTCAGAGTTCCATGCTTCATGGAAAAGTTAACTATTTCATCTCCGGGGCAGTTCCAAGATTGGGTCATACTGCAATTGTCATAATATAGCAAGACTCCATTAGAAGAAACAACATTACTAAGGTGAGTAATTTTTTCTTTTCACCTCTTCGGTAATACTTAATATTCTGGTGGCTTTTTATTTCACTATAAGACTTATGTGCACACTGTTTTCTGGGAACTACCCAGGTTTCTTTTTATGCAAATTTTCACTGTGTTCTTACTTCAGAACATTTAAGACCAAGATGGTCTATGTTAATTCCCAAAAGTATTTTCTGCAGGTATACTGACTAGTCCAGTGAGAACGCCATTGCTGCACTGATATGAAAAAATGACTCACCTTAGTAATTGTGTTTCTTCTCATTGAGTCTTGCTGTATTCTGACATATGCAGTTAGCCCCAGCACTTGAACTGCCCCGGAGAGGAAGGGTTAACTCTATGTACCCGGCATAGAATGCTGAGATCGAGCTCGGTTTTCAAACCTCTGTCTGTGGTGCTTCAGAGTGTAACCGTCAGATTCTTATGAGCAACTAACTAACTACGTTTCCAGTGTGGAAATCATAAAAAAATATACCAACAGGCAGCTACTTGGGTCCCAAAAGACTCAAGTCGAGAACCCAGGATAAAAAAACAGGTAGTGAGCAAGATATGTAATATATAAATCTGAAACATAACCACCACCACTCCCTACCCTTAAGAGGAGGGTGCAAGGTACATCCTGAGGTGCAACACTGTACCTGCCAGCCCACTTCCCAAAAACTAGGTTCTGAGAGGGAGGCGGGGGTCAGAATACAGTAAGACTCCATTAGAAGAAACACAATTACTAAGGTAATTCTTTCTTCAAACAACATGAAGTCTTGCTGTATTCTGACATGTGCAGATTACCAAGCAGTACCTCCACGGAGGAGGGTACTGAATCTATTTTGGGTATAGGCTCTGCAGAACTGATGTACCAAACCTAGCATCATTCCTAGCCTAGATATCCAGAGAGTAATGCTTGGTGAATGTATGGACTGTTTTCCAGGTGGCTGCTTTGCATATCTCTAGTAAAGGTATATCTCTGGCAGCAGCCAGCGAAGCAGCTGTACCCCTAGTCGAGTGGGCCCTCAGGGCTGAGGGAGGTGTTTTACCTAGCCTGGTATAGCAGAATTGTATACAAGCTACAATCCACCTGGCAATAGTTCTTTTAGTAGCAGGCCTACCTTTTCCCACTTCACCATAAGTGAGAAACAATTGAAGACAGTCATTCCTATGTGCCTTAGTATGCTCTATGTAATAGCTAAGTGCCCTTTTAAGATCCAAACTGTGTAACCTTCTTTCTCCTGAAGAAGAATGATCAGTGAAAAACACAGGAAGAGACATGGACTGGTTCAGATGAAAGTCCGAGACCAGCTTGGGTGAGAACCTCCTATTAGTTCTGAGGACCACCTTTTATCTCTGTGGAATGAGATAAAATCAGGTTCAACTGACAGGGCCTATAATTCATTAATTCGCCTGGCAGAAGTGATAGCTACCAAGAAACACAGTTTTTCAAGTCAAGTACTTAAGCTCGGCTGAAGCCAGAGGTTCAAAGGGTGGCTGCATAAGCTGAGCAATGCAGATATTGAGATCACAAGCCGGAGCAGGCTCTCTAAAAGGAGGGTTGATATGAACCAGACCTTTAAAGAACTTGCCAAAGACAGGGCGAGATGCCAGAGAACAGCCCTTCCCTGCTGACAGGAATGCAGAGACAGCTGCTAGATGAACTTTTAAAGTGGCTGGCCTAAGGCCTAAGCCATTAAGGTGAAACAGGTAATCTAAAACTGTGGCAATACCAGCAGCATCTGGCAGAATATCCCTGTGTGAATACCAAATGCTGATTCTTTTCCATTTGGAGTTATGTTTTCCTGGTAGAAGGCTTCCGAGAAACTTTAAGGATGTCCAAAACTCCCTGAGAAATATGCAGGCCTGCATATTCTAACACTTCAAGAGCCAGGCCTTGAGATTGAGAGACTGGAGACTGGAGCACCAGATCCTCCCCTGAGAAGAGGTTAAGAGATTGTGTCTCTTGGGAAGTGAGAGAGGGGGAGTGAGACTGCTAAGGACAACAACAGAGGATACCAAGGTTGCCTGGCCTAGTCTGGAGCCACTAGAATCACTGTGCAGTGTTGTGACCTGATCTTGACTAGAACCCTGAACAACAGGGGAAAGGGAGGAAAGGAATAAAAAACTTGCCTTTCCAATCCAATATCAGAGCATCCAGGGGAACAGTCCCCAGGACTGGAGGTCTGCAGCAGAAATGTGGAAGTTGATGATTGTCTGGGGCTGCAAAGACATCCATCTCTGGAGTGCCCCACCTGGTGAAGATTACTTTCAGGATGAGAGGATCCAAGGTCCATTCGTGATGGTCCTGGGAGATTCTATTCAGAGCATCTGCTAGCACACTGTCCTTCCCTAGGAGGTGGACTGCTATTAGGGAAGTTTGTAGGGAGTAGGCCAGAGACCATACTTTCATGGCCTCCGTACACAATGCCGTAGACCAAGTGCCCCGTCGCTTGCTGATGTACCACATGGTGGTGGTGTTGTCTGTCCTGACCAGAACCACCTTGTTCCTCACTGAGACCAAAAAAACTTGAAGGGCCAAGAATACTGCCCTGTGGTCCAGAAGATTGATATGAAGGAGAGATTCTTGTGGAGACTGGGCTCCCAGGTGGGCTCCCCAGCCCAGGAGAGAAGCATCTGTGGTAAGGACCACTGAAAGAGTTTGCTTAAGAAATGGGGACACCTTGCCTGAGATTGTCCTGGTCCAGCCACCACTGGAAAGCTTGGAGCAGAGTCTGAGTCACTGGAATCAGCTTGGTAAGGGGATCTTTCTTCTGTGACCAAAAGGACCTTAGGTGGAATTTAATGTCCCTCATCTGGAACTTGGCTCCTTGCACCACTGCAGTGGAAGCTGCCATGTGGCCTAAAAGCTGAAGAAAATGTCTTGCTGGATGAGAAACCAGAGGATGAAAAGAGGAAGCGAGATCTGTAAGGGCTTGAACTCTTGCTAGTAGGAGGAAGGCCTTTGCTTGAACAGTATCTAACTCTATTCCCTATGAAGGTGAGGAGCTGTACTGGTTCAAGAACTGACTTTGGCAGGTTAAGAAGGAGTCCCAGGGAACTGAGCAGATCTTGAGTGACCTGTAGAGCTGACTTGACCTGGTCGGAAGACTGTCATACAATGAGCCAGTCATCCAGGTATGGGAATAGAGAAATTCCCTGCCTTCTGAGAAAGGCCACTACTACTGCAAGGAACTTTGTAAACACCCTTGGAGCTGGTGTTAGGCCAAAGGGCATGGCTCTGAACTGATAATAGCCTGAAGGCAACTCGAACCTGAGGAACCTTCTGTGGGAGCACCTGATAGGAATATGGAAATAGGCATCCTTGAGGTCCAGAGATGCTAATCAGTCCCCTGGCCTCAGAGAGGGAAGAATTACTCCGAGTCACCATTTTGAACTTTGGTTTTAAGATGTGTCTGTTCAAATACCTTAAGTCTAGGATGGGTCGTCACTTCCCTGTCTTTTTTGGGGTAAGGAAATATCTGGAGTACAGACCCTTGCTCCTGTGTGGAGTGGGAACTCTCTCTATGGCTCTGAGAGCCAGCAGAGGGGAAACCTCTTCTTCTAGAGAAATGGTTTAAGAGATGTTTGCAGGTGGAAAAGACCTGACCCTCATTTTTGGAAACTTTTTGAAACTGAGGGTCAGTCCCTGCCTTACTACCTCCAGGACCCACTTGTCTGAGGTAACAGACTTTCAGGCCTGAAAGTAGTAAGCCAGCCTGTCTCCTACTGGAATTGGGGAGTCGACCCAGGCTGACACATCAGGGTGTCTGCTTGGCAGGAGCCTTGGACTGGGAAGAGGATGCAGCCCTGTTCATCCCCCTGCCGCCTCTCCCTCGGAAATACCCCCTCTGTGGGAAGGGAGAGGAGGCCTGGGCTTGGTAGAAAGGCCTATAAAAAGGCCTGCCCCTGCCCCTAGACTGCTGCTTTTGAGGAGTGGCTTGCCTTTCTTTGGACTGTGCACTCCTGTAGGTGGTCCTGTACTCATCCATTTTCTTCATGTAAGCCTCTGTCTGCTCCCCAAACAGGGAGTTACGCACCACAGGAAAATCAATGGCCTTAGCCTGGGTGTCCTGAGAAAGGCTAGTGCATCTGAGCCAAGCATGTCTCCTGAGAGAGACAGATGTAGCCATGACTCTTGATGCCACATCATTGGAGTCCACAGCAGCATGGAACTGCACTTTGGATGCCTCAATCCCATCAGCAGCCTCTTCCTCCATCTCTTTGGCTAGCTGGGGGGAAAGCCTGTTTAGCCAGTTCCAGAACCATGTCCCACCTGGACCTCTGGTATCTGGCTGTGTAGTCCATATAATTTGCCTGCCTAAGTCCCAAGGAGGATGCCAAATACTGTTTTTTGGCCATGGCATCCACCTTCCTGGAGTCTTTATCTGGGGTGTGTGAAGCCAACGGTATGTTAGCCCTGTCACAGGCTGCAGCCTGCACTATCCCAACATGGCTACAAAGATTGAACAAAAACTCTGTACCCGAGCCTGATAACATATACCTCCTGTCCATTCTCTTATCCACAGGAGGTAAAGAATTTGGTGTTTGTAAAATCTTTTGTGTCTGTTTCCCCAGGAGTTTATGGAGGGGAATAGACAACCTCTTGGACTCTGGGATTTCCATCATTTTCACAAAATTAGGCTCTTCTTCCTCCTCAACAGCTTCAACCATAGGGAACTGGAGGGTTTCAGCCACTTTTTTGTAAAACAAGTAGTGAGATGGGGACTCAGAAAGCCTTGGAGGGGAGACACTGGAGGGTCTGTCTGGGGAGATGTTTGGTTCAATGGGCACATCCAGACCTTCATAATCATTGCCATCATCATCTGGTAATTCTTCGTCCCCCTCTCACTCCAATTCATAATAAGCATCCGGATCATAAACCAATGGACTCGGATGCGACAGAACCGAGTGAAGTGATTGTACAATACTGATCACTTTGGTTATTTCTCCAGCGGTTGGAGTAAGGGATGCTGGATCCGAACTGGCTGATTTCTTGCACCTCTTTGACAGAACTAACCCCTCAGGGTCGGCTCTCCTTTTGCCAGAGGACGTATCACCCAGGTCAGTGGGCACCTCCTCAGGTTCGGTTGGAACCGAACCGGGCTGGCCATCTGGGTCAGTGGACTTCTCTGCCTCCTTTTCCTTTAGCCTACTCAATCTTTTTTCCAGAGTGGCCTTAGGAAAATTTTTGCAGATTTGGCTGTCTGTTTTGAGGTAGTCAAACCCCAGATAATACACACAGACGAGGTGGGGGTCAGCCTTAGCAAAGGCCTCCCCACACTCCGTACAGTGTTGAAACCCAGTGGGACCGGTTTTCTTCTTAGGTTTCTCAGACATGGCCAGACTAAACAAATTACCCTTTACAGCTTTTAGCCAGGTAATACATTCCTATCGGTTACCAACCATGTCACGGGTTGTGAAAAGAAACCGAGAAATTGTGTTTTTTTGAAACTGATAGGAACTGGCACACCATTACCAAATCCCAGAAATGAAATACACACATAAAAGTCGGTTCCCAACCGGACCGACTGAGAAGGAACTGAGATTTACAATTTCCACAAAGAAAATTAAAACACAGTTCACTACCTATCTACACCACTTACTGTAACGTAGACAAAGGCCGGAAACTGAAAATAAAGAAATCGGTTGAAAAAAACGACACATTTTTAAACTTTACCAAACTGAAGCGAAGGAGCAATCTCTGGAGCGACTTCACAGTTAGGTGGAGTAAAGAATCGACGGTTACACTCTAAAGCACCACAGACAGAGGTTTGAAAACCAAGCTCGAGCTCAACATTCTATGCCTGTGCATAGAGTGAACCCTTTCCTTTCCGTGGCAGTTCAAGTGCTAGGGCCAACTGCATATGTCAGAATACAGCAAGACTTCATGTTGTTTGAAACTAAATGTATACATTTCAGTTTGTAGTAATGTTGCTAAATTGTTCTTTCCCACTATGATACAAGTCCTAGAAATGATTTAAGACTATAATCTACAGCACCATGATCATTTTTGCTTCTGTACTACATTATCCATTTGAGGGTGATGACGTATGGGCTTTGCAGATGGAAAACCAATAAAATTAAAGTTAAAAAAAAAAACACAATTTGTCTAACAGTCCTTAGAATGACCAAAACTTTGCTTGTATATACTATTAGCATTTTAGAGGTATGAGGACCTCACAGCACCCCCATCCCCTGGTTGTGCCTTAAAGCAGCAGTGCGACAAAATTGGGCAACAAATTTGACATTGTTTTTTTCACCATAGAAGACTCCAGGCAACTTCCAGTTTTATTTGGTGGCAACATTTTGCAGTTCCACTAACATCTCAGTATTACATAAACGTTTTAAATTATTTTTCCATATCAAGAAAAAAAAAGATGGCTGCCACATTTGGCTTAGAAATAACACTGCAGACCTGGAAAAGGTTAGGACCCCAAAACAAAAACACTCATGGTAAACAGCACAAGTACTTAGGGAAGTAGATTTGACAGGTATGCTAAAACTTATTACAGCTGAAACTAGTGTTTTGGAAAAACATTTTTCATTGCATGCTTTAAGAAAGAAAACTGACGACACTTAAAGCAGGAGTGCAACAATTTTTTATTTATTTATTTATTTTTTACAAAAGGCTTGTTTCAGTCACAATTAATAAAATATTAGTATATCTGTCAAATCTCATTTTCTAGATGTCTCCTACCATGAGGGTTTTTTTCCTTGATCGTAACCCTTGCCATGTCTACAGTGCTATTTTCTAAGCTAACTGTGATGGATATTTTTTTTTGGTTAAGAAAAATACTAAATTGGACTTCCGGTAATGTCATGGTGGGTAGCTAACTCTAAGGGCTCCCCGACCGCCTCACCCTAATCCTGAAAATTCAGCACGGAAAACACTCCAATACAACTTTTTCAGCAGCGAGGCTGATACTATACATGGCAGGGAAGTCACAAAAGGCAAAAGGAAACCGATTGCTTCATTTTATGTGTCGAGGACGAAGGTAAACCACCTTGAGTAGGCCGCAGGACAGCCTAATGGCTCTACCACAATGCAGAAGGCACCCCTCAGAATCGTCGGCAGACTGGGATCAGGATGATGCTGAACCATCGGAAAGTAGTCAAACCCTGAAAAAGATCCTAGCTACAGTAAACAAAATTGACTCAGCACTGGCTGACCTGAGACAAGATGTGAAAGCTCTAGATAGGAAAGTTTCATCGTCGGAAGCCAGAATCGGAGACCTGTCTGAGGCGCAGGAAACTACAGAGTGACTGCTGCTATTCTTACTTCAGAGAGACCGAGAAACCCAAGCTAAACTAGAAGATTTAGAAAACCGTTCCCATAGGAACAACTTCAGAATTCATGGTATCCTCGAGGGGGCCGAGGAAGGCTTTCCAATGACAAAAGACTTCATGCAGCAAGTGCTGCGGGCAGTGCTCTCTCCACCTCCCGACCTGAGTTTAGAGGTTGACCGGGCCCACAGATCGCTAATCCCAAAACCAACGGACCCCAATGCAAGGCCCCACTCCCTGATAGTTCGAATGTTACACTCTCAAACTAAAGAATGGATCATTCGTGAGGCCTGGAGGCTTTAAGACTTAAAATATCAAGAAGGAACAATTTTGTTTGACCAGGACTTTTCCTCAGCCCTGCAAGCCGAAAGGCAAAAAGTAAGGGGGGTGATAAGGGAGCTTAGGCTGCAGAATGAAATAAAGGCACAGTTGCTTTTCCCTGCGAGGCTGAGAATTCACCTGGAATCAGGAATTAAGACCTTCCCATCCCTGGTCGAGGCGAGTGCCACCTTAAAAGAGCTTCAGGTTGCGGTGCCAGATTTGGAGCAGGAGATTTTAGAGGGAAAAATTAAGAGGGGGAGCCTGGAACATAGTATCTCACAACCAGACAGGGAAACGAGGCCTGCCAGGATCCATCGCGATGGCGAGTGTGGAGGACATTGCTAAGCTGCTGCTTCGCGCGGAGAAGAGAAACAGGACCCAGAATGATGACAGACCGACCCCACCATCCTCAAAAGGCTGAGTTTACTAACACACGGAGAAGGTTTTGTGGAATAAATGTTGGCACTTGAAGAGGAATTGGTGAACGTCTATGCAAACTTACCAGTGGTTCCACAAGTGGATCGTCAATATGGACTGATTGAGGAGATCTAAGGACAGTGACTTTATACAGACTATTTGTCCTTGGTCCATGAATACATCCTTCTCTCAAGGGGACACTGGGCTTGGGAGTGGGGGTTCCCTCTATATTTTTTTTCTACATAGTTAGCCTTATTAGGTACTGGCACTGAATAGGTAATGATACATTGGAACCATTGGAGGGCGGTAAAGGGCTACATAGAATATAAATGTTTGATGGGGCTTTAATTTCCCCTCTGGAGGTGACTTTGGGGGCCTCTCTTTTACTCCCTTCCCTTCCTTTTTCTTGCTCCTCTCCCCCCTTTTTGGGGCGGAAATGAGAAATGACTGGTGAGTCACAGAGGATCTTTATTGGAGGACATAGTAAAGCATAAGAGGGTGGGGGTGGTGGGGTGGTTGGGGTTTGGGTGGCTCTTTCCATATACACAGAGTGACGTCTATTAGACTAACCGTTGTCAGCCCAGGAAGTCACTTAGCTGGCCAAGGTGACAACGCCCCTAAACATCAAAGGGGTATTGATTGTGTCACATGTGTGACAACTCTGGGTGGCCTTGACTACCAGAGTTACTTTTCCTAGGAAGTCAATCTAACAGACACTTGTTTTGATTCGAAAAAAGTTTTTTATTGTGGATCCAAGTGGGATCTGATTTTTTCAGTTAACTGATTGGTGTTATTAGTTCATCAGTTTTAAATGTTTCTGGTTATATTAAGTCGATGTGGGTTCAAAGGGGAAAGAGGGATCTGGATTGGTTCCGGTGAGCCTATAGGGTCGGGATGGGTATTCCTGGGGAATAGTATGAATAAGAAGATAACTTACAGGGATAGATTATGGCTATGTGCCTAAGGATTATTTCTTATGTTAATGGGTTCATTTCACCCATTAAGAGAGCCAAAATCCTAATGGAACTTAATAGGAGGGGCTGTGACATAGCGCTCCTCCAGAAAACCCACCTCTCTGAGGTGGAGCACATGAAACTAAGACAGCAGTGGAAGGGTAGAGTGCTATTTACCTCAAGCAAAGAGACAAAAAAAGGCCAGAGTGGCGATAGTAATAAAAAAAAATTCACCATTCTGTATTCAGGAGGTAGAGGTTATACTCCAGGGTAGGTGCATTAGGGTCTCAGGGTTAATTCAGGGTAACCTAATCCATGTGGTAAATGTTTACACCCCCAATAGTGGGGCAGCCACCTTCAATCAGGTCTTTCAGAGGGTGGTCTTGCTTCCAGGGTCAGTTAATACTTGGAAGTGACTTTAATACCACATTGTGCCCAGTTTTAGACCGATCATCTGGAAAGTTGGAGACTTCTAGACAGGCCACTAAGTTTTTGAATACATTAATGCAGGAGGGGGGGTTTGGGGACATTTGGAGACTATATCACAAAAAAGAAAGGGATTATACATTCTACTCAGTCCCCCAGAAATCATACTCTCATACAGATTTTTTCATAACATATACCACAGATGTCCACCTATTTTCCAATTCGGTAATCTACCCAATGACTATCTCCGAGCATGCCCCAATCTCAGTAGATTTTATTTGGGAGAGGGAACCTAGGACAACGAATTGGAGTTTGAATATCTCATTACTTAATGATAAAAATATCATACAACAAATTACAGAGGATATAAAAAATCTTGTGACAGATTCCCCCATCTCGGATAGTACCCCAATGGTGTGGTGGGACACAATGAAGGCTGTTCTAAGAGGACAATTAATCAGTCTAGTTTCAGCCAGGAAGAAATTGGAGAACAAAAAGATAGAAGAACTGCAAACTAAGATAAGAGGGTTAGAACAGGAACATAAAAGTAAACCAAAAGGTAAGGAGAAAATCTGGAGGGACTTATTGGAAAGCAGGAAAGAACTCAATAAGTTAGAAATGGACAAAGCGGAGTGGATGCTGCGTTACACAAATCATAAATATTATGGTGGGGTAGGGCCTTAAAGCTCCTTGCCATGAGATTGAGGAAGGAACAAGCAGGCAGATATGTCTCATCTCTCCAAGGTGGAAAAGGGAATGCACCCCGGATAGAGAAACCTAGAGAAATAGCCAAGAGCTTTTAAAAATTATTATAGGGAATTATATAGTGAAAGGAGAGATTCAGAAGAGGTACAAAAGAATGCAGAATCCTTTCTACGGACCTGAAGCTGCCTAAGCTCTCCCAGGAATGCAGCAGGAGCTGTCTGCCCCCATTACAGAGAAGGAAATAGCAGCAGTTGTAGACCAGCTTCCTTCAGGTAGGTCCCTGGGTCCTGATGGCTACCCGTCCGAGTTCTATAAAAAATTAAAAAAAACACTAGCACCCAAGTCGGCTATGGTGCTGAATGCTATCCTCTAAAATAATGAACCCCCAGGTTCCTGGAGTGAGGCTATGATCACGGTCATTCCGAAACAGGGGAAATCCCCAGAGCTTTGTGAATCATACAGGCCCATCTCCCTGTTAAACCAAGATTATAAAATCCTCACAAAAATCCTAGCTAACCAACTACGAAAGCATATTGAAAATCTGATACATCCTGATCAAACCGGATTCATACCAAACAGACATATGTCTGATAACATCAGGCATTTGCTAAATATCTTGGATTACAAGAATGCCTCCCAGAGTATCCAGATTGCTATTTTTTTGGATGCGGAAAAGGCCTTTGATAGGCTAAATTGGTCATACCTAAAAGCAGTTCTCACAAGGATGGGGTTTGAAGGTGCCTTTTTACAGTGGGCCACTTTGGCCTATCAGAACCCTTCGGCTAGGGTCAGGGTTAATGGGACTTTGTCAGAGGCCTTTCCGATTAGGAGGGGCACTAGGCAGGGATGCCCCCTGTCATCCTTGCTTTTCGCATTAGCCATGGAGCCCTTCGCCCAGGCCATAAGGGAGGAAAGCAAAATACAGGGCATTAATATAGCTCAGGCTCAGAATAAAGTGTCACTCTATGCAGACGACACGGTAATATATATGCAGGACCCTGGGAGGTCGATCCCACCATTGATGGCCCTTTTGGACCAGTTTGGGAAGATCTCGGGCTTTAAAATCAATAGGGATAAATCTGAGATTCTACCAATAAAGGGGAGAATTACACAGAATTTGCGTGAGCTGATCCCGTTTAACTGGGTCAGAGAGAAGGTAAGGTACTTGGGGATTCAGATTCCAATCAAATTATCAAGACTATATCAAGTTAACTATGGTGCACTCCAGAGAGCGGTTTTTGCAGACATAAACAGATGGCACTCTCTACCCCTTGCTTTTACCCATAGGATAGACACAGTGAAGATGAACGTGCTCCCTAGACACCTTTTTTTGTTCACTAACTTGCCCTTGGCTTTCTCTAGAAGGGAATGGAAAAATTTAAAACAGAAAATCTCGAGATTCATTTGGGCGGGAAGGAAACCTAGAAAGTGGTTGGATCTCCTCACAGAGACAAAGACTGGGGGGGCAGGGGAGTCCCCGATTTATAGAGTTATTATAAAGCTGCTCAAGTGGTGCCTATCCTAAGCATATTAAATCCAGGTCAGAAGGGTGGTTGGTCTCTGATGGAGCAAGGAGCACATCAAAACATACCGTTGAGGTTGCTACCCTGGGTTGCCACACACTCGGATCTTAAACTAGTCAATAATAGATGGACTAAACATACCCTTAAAATATGGCTGGAGGTGTGGCTACACTGGGGGGTGGAGACTCCGGTCTGGATGTATATTCCCCTTTGTTCTCTGCCGGGATTTCCGGCCTCCTCAGAGGACCCTTGTTTCAGGAGGTGGCAGAAAAAAGGATTGTTGTTCCTTACCCAATCTTTTCAAAGGGACACACTGAAATCCTTTTGAAATGCAGGGTGAATATAACCTTCCAAGACAGGATTTTTATAGATACCTACAATGCCGACACTACATCTTAACAAATGTGGGAGTGGGGAGATTCTGGCAGACCTACTGTCCCAGTGAGAACCACCTTCTTCAAAAGTAAGGGACAGACTCGAGGGCTACATATCCTTCATTTACAAGTCATTTCAGGAGGAGGTGGGTAAGGTACTGACTCAATAAATTGAACAAAAATGGGAGGAGGAGCTAGGTTTGCATCTTGCAGAAGAGGAATGGGCAAGAGTTTGGGCAGGGATCCCTAGCACTTATAGCTTTCCAAGTTGGGGCGGATTTTAGGTGGAGAGTGGTTACCAGGTACTTTATTCCTCCAGTAGTCTCGGCTCATTATTCAAAGGGTAAGTCCCAGGAATGTTGGAGGAGATGCGGAGGAGTCAGTTCTTATGCCCACATATTTTGGGATTGCCCTCAGATAAATAATTACTGGGAACAGGTGGCTCAGGCATTACAGAGCATCTTTCAATGGAGTTGTGTGCTAACTAGCTCCCATCTGATCCTGGGTCTTCTACCTAGTGAGAGGAGAACCAAAAACCAGAGATATTTATACTACATATTAGTGGCAGCTGCACTAAAAGTGAACAACCAACACTGGTTAAGTTTGGACCAGTTATCTCTCTCCATGTGGAGGGCCAATATTAACAGAATTAAAGAGATGGAAGCCATAACGTCCCGGTTAAGAATACAAACAGATCAATTCAATGCTAGATGGCTTCCATTTTATGAATACATCGAAAATCTGGAGGGCACTCCCATACTAGCTCAATATATGCTACCTTGAGACACTTTGCACCCACGTTGACCAGAAAGTTTAAAAAAAATATTTTTTCCTTTCTTTTTTTTTCTTCCTTTGCTCTTTCTACTTTGGTTTTGGCTTTATTGTTTCCGTGAGAATGAGTTTAGAGCACTTATGGAGAAATCAAATAACTGAGATTGGATCATTATAAATATGGTTAAACAAGTAGAGCTTATGTAACGGTTACATAGTTTAAAACAGTTTATACAAAGGATTGAAAGGGCAGGAGTAATGGGAATGTATTTCCTCATGGTACTGTTTGAGTGCTACTGAGATGGTTGTACTTTAAGTTAGGATAGAGACAAAAGGGAAATACTCCTTGGAGTCATATTGAAAGTCGTATGCTTGCAGAGAGTTTGAAGTGCTTTTTAAATAATGACTATTAGATGTATAGTAATCCTTCAATGGAATGTACACTGTACACTGAATTCATGGAAGTTCTTTTAAACTCCTAATAAAAATTATGCAAGTTCAAAAAAAAAAAAAGAAAAATACTAAATTAAAACGTTTATAAAGTACTTAGATTTTGGTGGAAGTGGAAAGTGTTACCACAAATACAACTGGAAGATACCTGGAATCTTTTATAGTGAAAAAAGGTAGGGTCAAATTTTTTGCCCAGTTTCACTGCAATTCTACTTATAAGCAGCAGTATTTGTTAGTTGGCAACAATTTTCGTCATGTAGTTTTGTTTGGAAAAAAGTATTTATGACATTCATTGATTCATAATCAGCATCTTTTTAATTTCCTCAGATATTTAAAAAGCAGCTTTTATAACTATTTTTGTAATTAATGATGCCAAGTCATTAAAGATGGCCACCATTCACAATATTTAAAAATCTCTTCAGTTCAGGACATTTGACTGTAAATATTAGATTTATATCGTGAATGTATTATAATGGTAATAGCACTTTCTTTTATTATATTTTATTGTTTTACATAATTAAACAGCATACAATATACTCAAGCCAGATATCAAAGAGAATCCATACAGTACATCCAATGTGTCAGTAATAGTTAATCTAGACAATCTGATTTCTGGATAAGGGGGTATTCCTTTAAGATAAAGTTTATAGCTGAAAATAGTGCCCCAGATAGGCTGCTCCCTACAAGACCTTTGGGCGATAGTTCGACATTAAAAGAGATACCAAACATTTGTACACAACATCCTGTGTTGTTGTGGTCCCCATCCCGAACATTTTCTCCTACAAGTATTGAGTGTTCAAACATTATTCAGCCCCCCACTAACAATCAATCCAACATTGAAATATACCTTGGCCATGGGATTTCTAATCTGCAACATACTATACTTTAATGACCCTCCATGTGGTTTTTAACAAAGTAGCATAACAGCCTGGGACAAACGTCCCTCAATTTCATAAATTATAACTGCTATAGTGGCTACAAAACAGTAAGATTTATTAAAAGTTAAAACATTTAACTAATTATAGCCATACTTCCCTCACATTAAAAGAGGTCGTTCAGCTGCATGAAAACATTCAATCTGTAACCACTGCAGCAGCTCTTATGTACTTTAACAAATGTGAAAGTGGCAAACGTAAGGCCTCTCAAACTGAGGCTACATCCAAGTGTAAGAAATCAAGTCCATCATTGTTCAGGTAGCTTCCTCATCCGAATCAGCAGACTCCCAGTTCCCAGCACAGCCAAATTCCTTAGCTATAGCCTCCGCTTTCCTGCCCGCCTCTTCAGGATCAGTATTTTGGTGCGTATGGCCAGAGTAATGTACCCGGTGTCTGGCTGGCATCAGCAGTGAGTGGGCCCCCCCCCCGAAGTACGGAGTTTCACCCTGACCCTGTCGAACTTCTAGCATCGGGTCCAGGTGGCATAGGATAAGTCCGGGAAGAGATGGACTGTGGCTCCCTGGAAGTTCAGCCTGTCGGTGTGTAGAATGTGACCAGTGGCAAAAGTCTTATATAAGTTTACTAAGGGCAACACCAATGCGTAATTAGTAAACCAAAAGGTTGAGTAGATAAAAAAGGTTGCAAGTAACTGATAAATAACTAAATAATGCAACTATGTAAGTTAATATGTAAGTGTAAAAGAGTTTTAAAAAAGGGGTAATAGTTGAAACTATGTAAATGGCACTGGTAACCATAAGATGTAGAGAGATGGGTGCAAGGGTTATAAGCAATCTTTAAAACAAATATAAGCAAAATTAATTGGATATGTTCAGCCAAAACACTTTGTGAAAAACATGTTTTTCTGTAACTTAAAAGGTCATGGTCAAAAATAAGGTGCAGCTGTGTGAGCGAGAACCAGAGTGTATGTGACTAGCCTTGTCTAGTTCAGTTCCCATCTCATGATGACTTATGTTTAAAAGTACGTGTTACAGACAGTTAGTAAGAAATAACTTATTCTGCTTGCTTCAGCAGTTATCTATGATGAGATTATTTTGTAATACAGGTCTGGCATTTCTAAGCAAATTATTTTAATGAAGTGAGATTCCCCCTTAATTATTTTTCTGTCTCCTAAGCATGTTAATTGGATAGTATAAAATTGCCAAACCACTTGTTTTTCCATCCAAGGACAATGATGAACGAAGTTCCCTTATCTCTGCAGATCGGCAGATGTATCTTATGACCAATTTATTTTCAAACTCCTATTTCATCATTTACTGGATGACATAGTGTCTTGGCTAAAATCTGTTGTAATGATTTTTGGAAAATTCCACCATGCATCTTTGTTGTAAACAATTTAGATACAAGTATAGGATGTAAATCATATGTCCAGTGTCTCTCCGAGAGGAAAAGAGCTTACGACCAAGCCATCTGTAGATGCCGGAAAGACCCAGAGGAAAAAAGGGGTAATATCACTTGATTTTCTCTGAAAACCTGTAGCCCTGTAATACAAATATTACTAGCTGTTTAGATTGCATGTTAAAAACACCCCAATGGGACTGCCCCATTGGCTGTATAGATTTAGATTGTATTAGAAACACCCGGATAGTAGTGGTCTATCTGATGCCTAGAAATAGACTGTATTTCTTCTTGCAAATTAGGACTATTAATTATGTCAGGATGCATTCTTATTGCTAAGATATGATTTTTCTGGTTTCTCTTTCTATTTTTAATACACAACAATTAATTTGGTCCTAAGTTTTAAGTATTTTTGATGTTTACAAAATTATGTTAGAATGTACCTCTTTCTGTGAACTAGGATTATTAATCATGTCAGGCTGCATCCTTATTGTTAAAATAGGATTTTTCTGGCTAGTCTTTTTGATACTATACTAATAAATCACAGCTAATTTGGCAAAGAATACAGTGTGGTGGCTTTACTGAATTACTGAGAATTACCAACCAGGAACCTGTATAGTATGTAATCTCATTGTCTCAGTGAGGCATATTTGGTTTGTTTACAAGTGTCTCTGGCTGCCTGAAGAATCTGATCCTGAGTACTCGGGCCTGCAGTGATAAGGAGAGCCATCCGGGGCATGTTGCTTTGAGCTGCAGCTAACCGAGGGGAGATTCAGTAAGCTCGAACAAGCTTCTCCTCCTTGAGCTCTGAGGTCAGGTTCAAAGCCCCCAGCAGCCGTCCTTGAAGGAAACAGAGTAGGCTGTCCCCTTCCCAGTTCTCAGGGAGGCCTAAATACGCACATTGGAGGCCCTCTGAGAGTTTGAGTGCCTCCAGATGGTATCTGAGCTGTGTATTCTCCTGCATAAGTTCGCCGGATGTAGCCATCGCTTTATTGTGGTAGATTCTGCAGCTGAGGCCATTTTAACTGTGGCTTCTATTTTACTGTCCTGCTCAACAAATCTGGTAAGGATGGATTCAACCTTTGTGTTGAAAGCCTGCATTGATTTCTGTTAAGCCTTCTATGGAGGTTCACTCCCCAAAGCATGTTTAGCTGCCGCCTCATGCTGTTCCATCTCAGCAGGCTGACTTTTTGAACTGCCCGTAGGACCTCTGTTTGTGCATCCCATGTCTAAAAAGAGGTATCAAAAGGAGCAGTACAGCCCAGAGAATATAGTTCTATCAATGAAGTTTCGATTTTCCCCTCAGGAAAATGTTGATTTTATAAATTTAATTGCGGTTGAGTATGGAGCCGATTTTGAACAAAACTTGTCAGTGGTGTGCTCCACAGCACCCCCCCCCCCGGTGCTAGCATGTTTCTGATGGTAAACAGCGCCACATCACATCGAAATGTTTTTTTTTTTTTATTTTGGACTTCTGGTGACATCATCCGACATGGCGACTAGCTTGCTTGGGCTCTCCCGACCCCTTGCCATAATCCAGTCACATCGCTACTAAAACTGGCTGCCTTGCTTAAACGAAGATTAGATCTACTAATGGCCAATACTAGGAGTAAGTTGAAGGATTCTGCGGCCCCGACAGGCTCCAGAGCAGATATGCCTACCCCGGCTAAAAACCCAGACCCGCAGCCTACATCACGGGAGATCGATAATTGTAATAACTCCCAACCAAGTTTCATCAGATGGCTCGAGCTCAGAGGAGGAAAAAGAAATCATGATCTCCTCCAGGCAACTATGCCGGGAACTCTGGCGACTGGGGAACAAATTAGGGGACTTTCAGCAGCAACTCCTCGAGCTCCAAAAAGACCAGGCACATCAACAAACCCAGATCTCTGACCTAGAGCAACACACTACTGAACTTTCCAAAATGGTAGACCTCCACAATGGGGCTCTTCTGCAACTCCACGCAGAGAAATATGGCTCCAACAATAGGTGGAAGATCTGGAAAAACAGAACTAGACGAATAAATATTCGTATCCACTGCATCCTGGAGGGCACAGAATCTGGAGATATGAATCAGTTCATGGAAAGTTTTATAAAGACAAATTCTAAATCTAGAACTGGAATACGCCCTAAATATAATAAGAGCCCGTCGAGCCCTGTGTCCCAGACCTGTTGACCTCAAGGCTCACCCTCGGTCTGTTATAGTGGCCTTCCTTGACTACAGGACCAAATCAGAAGTTCTACAGAAGGCCTGGCAGAAGAAAGAGCTAATTTTTGGGGACACAAGACTCTTTTTTGAACATGGATCTCCAACGTAAAATGCTGCCTATATTAAAGCTTCTGAGAGATAAAGGAGTCAAAGCAAGGATAGACTAGCCCTCCACCTTATGTATTACAACTGATAAAGGCACCCATCTCTTCCCCACAATATTGGAAGCTAAATCCTTCCTGCAGCAGTGGAGCATCGAGGTGGATGAGGTGTTCGATTTGGAGACCCAGAAGGAACTAGATCACCGCCGCTGGTACACAGTGAAGAATAGCGGCCCCTCGAGAAAACAGCCCCTGGGAAGAGGATCCACATCCGTGGACCATTTGGAGTCACTCTCAGAGAGGAGGGATGGCCTACCATCAGCACGCCCACTGTAGCAGAAAGCACAACTGGAATAAAGGGAAGAAGATGGAGGGAGCTCAGAGCTGAACCACAAGGCAGACTTGCAATGGGAAGCTGCTACTTGGTGTTATTTGAAAGTTCTGGAACTCTTGATCCCTAGATAATAACTCTGGGAATCGGGGAAGTCATTTCACATCTGGACTTTGGGGACTGGGAACTTTATTTTTTTGGCCCATCTCGTGTTCATTGGTGAACTGAAGCAAGTTTTGGGGTGAGCTGACACTCAGTAGGGGAGGGAAAACCTGTTTAATCCCTATGTACGAGACTCTTCACAACTGACCTTTCGTTCTTTTTTTGAGGAGCACTAAACTGTATGGGGCTAAATATATGATACAAAGAAAAAGAGAGGACCAAAATAACCTTTATCTCTTGAGCATCCTGAAGGGCAGGGGGTTGTAATCGCAGGGTAAGCCCCGTTTCTCTGTTTGTTCTTGAATCAGATGGTTCCAAATGAGCAGGGGGAGGCCTGACTCGGGCCTTGTGGTTTGTATGCCTATTTTATGAAGCCTCAGGTTACAGTGGAGAGATCGAGGTTTGCTGGAAGAAGAAGGGGAGGGGCAGTTGGCCACCCTTCAGGCTTCTCAGTGGAGACACCCTTGCTTTATATGGCAAGAGCCACACTAGTTTTTTATTTGGCAAGGCAGCCTAAAGGAGAGAACTGATCCTTTGTACTTTAGTTTCATTCTCATTCAGTAACTTTTGCGGGGGGTTTGAGAGTTTGCGGTGCCATGTTTTGGAAGGCATGATCCACCATTCGAGATGGGGGCCTTGGATTTTGGTCCTCGATTGGGTGCGGGAAATGGTCATAGCACCTTCCCACCTCCACACACAGAGGCTGGGGCATGGTGGCAAGTTTGGGAGTCACAGTTCAAAGTTCAAATTGTGTTATTGCAGTTTAAATCTTTGAGGTTGCAATGTTCACTTTCTTTGCTTAGTTTATTGTTAGTGGTGGGAGAGTGAGTTCATCATGTTATGGAGGGCTGGAGGAGGAGAGAGGTGGAGATGCCTGGCCAGGAGAGAGCCTTTTTGATCATAATATGGGGTTAGACAAATATTTTAAGGACACTTGATGGACTTATCGATTGTCACCTATAATGTTAAGGGCTTAAATAGCCCGATCAAAAGAGCTAGGGTGCTTAATGAGATGGGCCGAACAAAAGTGTCCCCGTTTGTTTTTTTCAGCAGACACATCTGTCCATACTTGAGCATGCAAAATTGAGGAGAATGTCGGTGGGAGAGGTTTATGCTGCCTCCTGGCCTGAACATCCCCACAGGAGAGGGACTGCAATTCTGGTCAGGAAGAATACTCCACTTAAGGTGGAAAGTGTCGATCTGGATCCTAAAGGGAGATATGTTCTTTCATAGGCAATGTATTTCAATGTGAAATGTGTTTTTCTAAACCTTTATGCCCCGATCAATCAGAAAATAAAAAATTTTTAAAAAAAATTATTCTCAACAACATGGGAGACCCTGATGCCATTTATGTTTTAGGTGGGTTTTAATACTGTTCTATCTACTAGGGGAGACAGAAGAGGGAGACAGACCACCATGGGAGGGATTTGTAATGATAGCTTTCTTAAACGCCTGCTAGGGGTGGCGGGTCTCCTGGATGCCTGGAGACATGTCCATCCCACCATAGCTAATTTTACCTTTTACTCACATAGACATGCCAGCTTCTCCAGGATTTACATGTTTTTGATCCCTAAGGGGAGGGCTGGCATGTTGGAAACATGTGACATCCTCCCCATGACAAAGTCGGATCATGCCCCAGTATTGTTAAAACTAGTCTTTTCCCCAGTCCAAAAAACTGCACATGGCGATTAAATGTAGGGCTCTTAAATCAACCCTCGGTTAAACAGAAAATTTCTGATTCCATTCAGGATTTTGTGGAGACTAACCCTCCCTCAGACACATCTCCTTCAGTCAGATGGGATGCCCTGAAGTCGGTGCTGAAAGGCATCTTTATTCGGTGTAGTTCTCAGCAGAAAAGGCTAATCAACAGTTGCAGAAGCAGACAGAGGGGGAGCCAAGGGAAGCAGATTTTTGTTATAAGCTCACACTACACCCTGAGGACAAAGCCCTATGGCTAGCCAAAAAGAAGAGGTTAGACTCCATGATGGCTGTTCAGACTGAAGGTATGCTCAGGAGATCTGCACAGAGGTTTTACGAGGGAGGCAACAGGGCAGGACATCTCTTGGCCCTGAGGAAACAAACAATTTCCAGAGCAGTCATTCAAATTCAGGACCCAGATAGGGGTGGGGGGTTAACATCAGATCCCTTGAACACATCTGCTTCCTTTGCAGATTTTTATGCAGCCCTGTACAGGCAGAAACCAGTTCCTAACTATGAGACCAAAGTAGGGTCCTTCTTAGACAAAATAGTACTTCCCTCTCTTGACATACAACACAGGGCCATACTAGATGGGAACATCTCGGCTCAGGAAATATTGAATAAAATTGCACAAATCAAAGCAGGGAAGACTCCTGGCCTGGGTGGTCTCCCATCCGAATTTTACAAATGTTTCAAGAAGGATCTACTGCTTAGTATATTTCAGTGTTTCAATCATATTCAAGAGGGGGGTGAAACTCCCATAACCTGAAGACAGGCCCAAATAGTGGTGTTGCCCAAGGAGGGTAAGGACCTGCAGCTTTGTTCCTCCTACCAGCCCATTTCGCTCCTAAATGTGGATATGAAGATTTTTCTGGCATCCTGGAAGACAGACTGCAACAGCTTATAGGAAGGGTGGTCCATCCAGATCAAATTGGTTTTGTGGCAGGAAGATTTCTGACTGACAACATCAGGAGATTACTTAACATAATTTCCTCCCAACAACATAAATCAAATTTTCAATTAGCGATCTCCATGGACGCCGAAAAGGCATTTGATCGGGTTAATTGTCAATTTCTAAAATCCACCATGGGGAAGATGCAATTTGGCCCTAAATTCATAAAGATTTTCCAAAGTTTATATACCCTGCCACAGGCCCAAGTCAAGGTAAATGGGGTGAACTCTAGAAGTTTCCCCTATCCAGGGGTACAAGGCAGGGATGCCCCCTGTCACCTGTGCTTTTTGCGATCTGTTTGGAGCCTTTGGCAGCAGCGGTACACCAGGATCCACAGGTGATTGGGGTGATGGCCAGTGGAAGGGAACAAAAAGTGGCCCTTTATGCCAATTCTCTTTTTTTCATGGGCAGTCCCCGGAGATCCGTCCCTCGTCTCTTGTCCATCTTGGGGAGCTTTGGAGAGCTCTCAGGATATAAACTAAATTATGCCAAATCAGAGGCTCTAAAGTTAAGTAGGGCAGTGCCGCAGGGCTTTCACAGGGACTTCCCCTTTTCCTGGGCTAAGAACAACCAGATTCATTATTTGGGTATTCAGATCCATGTGGATACCTCCAAATTATTTGAAATCAATTATAATAAACTACGGGGCACAGCACAAGACTTAGCCCGATGGTCCCTACTACCTTTAACTGTTGCAGCAAGAATAGATTCTATTAAAATGAACCTGCTTCCCAGATTTTTATTTTTATTTGCTAACCTTCCAATACCAATCCCCCCATCATTCTGGTGTGGGACTAAGGCGGGTCTGTCCAGGTTTATATGGCGGGGCCACCATACATGAATCTCAAGACAGATATTATCCCTCCCGCGGGACTGGGGGGGGCGCCTCGGATTACCTGACTTATACTTGTAATATCTGGCCTGTCAACTCCAGGTGGTTTTACCTGGATTACGGGAAGAAACTCTTTGGGTTGGTTGGACATGGAGGAGCAGAACACTACAGAGATTCCCTTAAGCTCATTAGCCTATTCACTACCTTCATCTCCGGTCTCCTCCTTGTCTGATAATCCTTGGACACAACATACCCTGGGTATTAGGCTTCCCAACAATAGTAAGCTTTCTCCCATCCAAGCGAAAGTTAGCCCTGCCCTTGATTGCTGCTGCCCTGAAATGCCTCACAGCACATTGGCTCAGTCGGGTTTCTCCAGGCAGGGGAGAATGGATCTCCAGAGTCAATAAGATTATGGACATGGAATCCATCACGGCCAGATTACACTTACAGTTTAAAGTGGTTTGGGGCCCCTGGATTGCCTGGGAGGCAGCTCGTCCCCGTACCTCAACGGCCCTTTAGTACAAAGGGTCCACAAGATAATTGTCCCTTCCACTTTTAGTAAACAATGGAGAAACACAGGCTTACATAATATAGATTTATTTTATGCATTTACATTAATGAATATGTTCACTTGATCTGCTTGTCTTTCCTTCTCCTCTCTTTTTGCTGCTCTTTCCCTCCTTCATATATTCATCTTTTTATCTATTCAAGTTTATTTTCTTCTTTTTCTCTCTGCTCAATCCAGTCTTTAAAAGAAAATGTTAATTATCATGGAATTCACATGGCAAGATGATCACAAGCTCCCTCACCTGCTGTCATTGTACCTTTTTGTTTTTGTAAATTGTTGGGAAAATTGAAATGCTTTATGATGTCCAATTTTTGTTTTAAAAAGAGGCCTTATTGGTTTCATAGGAGCCACCCTGTATGTAGTATTCACAGCTAAAGTTTTTCAGACATCAAACAGATGATTGTATACTCATGTACTTTGCTGATGGTTGAATAAAACTTGAGTTACAAAAAAATGTTTAATTTTTTCACATTGGGCATTGCAAGGGAGCAAGAAGTTTAAAAAAAAAATCCAAAATCACATATCTCCATTCCTGAAAGAAAATGAAAAAATTCGGTACAGTGATATTTTTCCCCAGAAATACATTATTCCTAACAATTACATTTTGACTAATAAATACTGCTGCTTTAAAAACACTTCAGTTCTAACACCACACACACACACACACACACACACACACACACACACACACACACACACTGAACTCGACTGCCAAATCACCCTCATTTTTGGAATAACACAATCAATAGTTTCATGTCTTGGAGTGCCATGAAGTCCTTTATTGAGTTAACATCACAGACACACTTCCACTAGGTTGCCTTTTTTCACTTTTTATACAATTGTTTAAAAAAGCTGTTTAATATAGTGCACACTCTTCTAGTGAACAGAGCCAGAAAAAAAAAACTGCATAACAAATAAAATCACCTATTGGTTATTCATTTAAACTAAGGAAACTGTACAGTATGAAAATATAACAAATAAATAGATATACATTAGTCTGCAATAGAAATAAAAGTATTACACAAAACATTTGTAAGTGCAAGAATTAATAATCCGACCAAGAATGTGCCTGGGAGTTTGAGTTTAATCTTGTGGAAAAGTCATGCACGTGGGTTTTTAGGACTGTGCTGTAGTTGCTGTTATAAAGGAACAGTAACCTTCTGTACAAAGACAAAGATTAAAATACTGTGCAAAGCTAAACAACTTCATTATAGAGCTGCTGACAGGTATTTTTCACTGAAGCAGGCAACTCATGGCAAGGAGCTGTGTGCCCCAGGACCCGAGTCCCCAAAAAATCTTTTTAGACAGTCATTATTGTTATGTAATATATGGATAAGCCTCAATAGTACTATACTAGGTTATATCAACATTTCCCAATAATACATCACTACTCTCAATAACACTATCCTGAAAAGTGATAATACTATCGTTTTTGGTGATAATACTACAGTTCAACGGTCATCTCCAACTGTAGTATTAACAATGGAACCATATATTACAAAACATAACAGAAAGATAAGCATTTTACAAGGCAGTACTGTAATACCATCTCGCGATTTTGGAGACTTTAGGACCTCTCGAGCTGCCATGTCCCCAAAATCTCTCGATTGTATTACTGCCTTGTAATACACACCTGCCTATCTATTATTCTCTATATTTACCTACGAAAAAAAGCAACCCCCCTTCCATATTCAAAGCCAGCCACCAAACACCTACCACAGCCCCGCCCAGAATAAACACAATTTGATGCCACCAAGTTGGGAAGGGGCTATATAGGGCTATAGAGAGCATTATAATGCTATCAGGGGTAGCGGCAGCCTTTACGTGCAACTTTTATTACCAGCACTTATACACGTTAAGAGTAGTAGTATTACATGTACTACTCCCCCATAACATGTATAAGTGCCTGTAACAAGTAAAAGTTACATGTAAAAGTTGCCGCTGCCCCATAAAGCGTTATAATGCTATCTACAGCCCTGAAGCCCCTTCTCCACTTCAAGTCATCAAAACGTGGTTTTCTGGGCAGTGCTGCAACAGGCGCTTTGCAGCTGGCTTTGAATACATAAAGCAAATCGTGGTTCTTCTTGGGTAAACATAAAGTACAGTTATGTAAGAACTTACTATAACAGTAGATCTTCTGAGAAAAGCTCTTGCAGCAGGTAACATATGTAGGACTGAAGCCGGCAGGTGGCAAGACCCCACGGAAAACTTCTAGCTAGCAGTCTATGGCGGGGGACTGCCCCGACATCACGCATGGTATAAAGGGAGGGCAGTCCCTGGTGTCCCTCAGTTCTCCCACCAGAGACTCTAGCAGCGATGGTGGAAGGTGATCAGGAACCGAACACCGAGGAGAATGCCTCAAAGAGCAATCATAACATTGCCAATGCAAACCAGGTGCAGAGGACAGTCCCCTGGGGGAAGGTGGGTGGAAAGCCATACCTGCTGCAAGAGCTTCTCTCAAAGATCTACTGTTACAGTAAGTTCTTACATAACTGTACTATCTTACTTCAAGAGTCAGCTCTTGCAGCAAGTAACACATGCAGGATGGAGTCTCAAGCAGTAAAGGAGACTCAGGCTAATCTCGGGTGGAGGAAGCTGACAAAAGCCAAGAGAGGAATGCCCTCAGGAGAGGAGTCCATGCAGAACCGCCAGGCCGAAGCCCGCGCTCTGCGTCTGGAGGCAAGGTCGAGACTGTAATGTCTGATGAAAGTATGAACAGAATTCCATGTGGCTGCCGCACAAATGTCAGCCACAGACAAGTTTTTAAGAGCAGCAAAATATGCCGCTACTCTCCTCATGGAGTGACCCTTCTCCGAGCCCGGCAGGGGTTTGTCATATTTCTGGTAACAAAATGTGATGCAGTTAACCACCCATTTAGAGAGGTTCTGTTTGTCTACAGAAGCCCCCTGGATCCTGGGGGCAAATGAAACAAAAAGCTGATCAGAACGTCAAAACTCTTGTTCTGGAGAGACAGACACACAAAATGCGATGAACATCCAGCGTGTGGAAAAGAGCCTCCCCCTGTTTCAGTGTTTGAGATGATACACTGGGAGGTGTATGTCCTGATTCAGGGTCAACGCAGACACCACCTTCAGTAAGAATTTAGGATTGGTCCTCAAGGCCACCCGGTCCTTGTGGAACACCAAATAAGGCTCTTACACATCAGAGCCTGCAGCTCGGAAATTCTTCGAGCCGAAGTAACAGCAACTAAAAATAATGCTTTCCAGGAAAGGAAGCGAAGCTCACAATCTGCAGCTGATTCAAATGGGGGTAAGGTGAGCTTTTCCAACATGAAAAGCAAGTCCCAAAGGGGAGGGTGGGATCCATGATGGGGAGCTTCAAATGAAGAATGCCACACAGAAAGGTGCGGGCTACCTTCAACTGTGCCACAGTTCTGCCTTGAAACGGGGCATGGTACGCAAAGATGGAAGACAAATGAACTTTGATGGATGAGTAGCCCAACCCTGAGTCCGACACTAACAACAGGTACTCGAGGATCGAGCTCACTGGACAGGCTAAGGGATCAAGACAGTGGGCAGTAGCCCAGAGGCAGAAGTGCTTCCATTTCATGACTTAAGCGGCTCTGGTGGAGGGTTTTCTAGCAGTCACCAGAATGTTGGCAACCCTGTCTGAGACACCAAAGCGTGACTTGGCTAGGTCCACAGGAGCCATGCATGGAGATGCAATGACTGAAGGTTCGTGTGACCCAAGGTCCCATCATCCTGGGACAGCAAGTGAGTGCTCAAGTGGCAGCGGAATTGGAGGGTTCAGCAGCCAGTCGTAGCAGGGGATACCAAATCTGTCGTGGCCATAACAAAAATCATCAATGCCCCTTCCACTTGCAGCTTGAGAAGCACCTTCTGAAGGAGCGGGAAGGGAGGGAAGGCGTAAAGGAACCTCCCTCCCTCTCCAGGAGAGGGACAATGCGTCTCACCAGAAAACTCCACGCCCTGGATCTAGCAAGCAAAAACTGGGCAACTTTGCATTGATAGGGGATACAAAGAGGTCCAGCCCCATCTGTCGAAGAGATTGTTGACGACAGACTGTAGAAGGGCCCACTCGTGTGCAGTGCACAAAGTCCTACTGAGAGTGTTGGCCAGGGTGTTTTGAACCCCTGGGACGTGAACTGCAGAGATATCTAGATGGTGAGTTATGGCCCAGTTCCAGACCTGCACTGCTTCCTGACAAAGGGAGTACACGAGTGAGTGCTGCCCTGCTTGTTGAGGTAAAAAAACACCGCCATGTTGTCTGTCTGGATGAGGAGGTGTCCCGGGCGAAGCACCGTGCTCAAAGCTTGTAGGGTGTACAGAATTACCCTCATCTCCAGAATATTTATATGCAGAGGCTCCTCAGTTGCAGACCAGATGCCCTGTGTCCCGTGGATGCCCAGATGTGCACCTTAACTGATGCCAGTGGCATCTGATGTCAAGAATTGATCCAGAGCCGTTCCACCAGCTGAGTTCTTGACTAACCAGTTCCGGGATAGAGACCGGTTGCTCCATATCGTCCCGTCTTTGGTCCCACTGGACTCTCACAGTCCACCGAATTGTCCTCATATGCAGTCTGGCTAGGAGGACTGTAGCAATGGAAGCGACCATATGGCCTAGAAGCTGGAGAAGAGTCCTGGCTGGGACCCTTAGGAGGAATGAGACGTATTGTGCTAAGCCTCAGATTCGAAGTGCCCTGTCCTCTGGTAGGAAGGCCTTCCCTTGAGTGGTATCAAGTGGTGCCCCAATAAACTGGAGGGACTGGGTTGGGAGCAGGGAGGTCTTTGGTGAGTTGATGGTGACACCCAGTTCTCCAAAGAGAGAACAGGTGTCCTGGATTGTATGCCGTAGCTGCTCGCTGGACAGTGCCATCAAAAGTCAGTCAGCCAGGTAAAGGAAAACACAGTGCCCTTTCCATCAGAGGGTGGCCGCAACCACCACCAGATGCTTGGTAAAAACTCTCAGGGCTGAAGACAGGCAGAAGGGCAACGCTCTGAACTAGCAGTGGCTTCCCTGAAATTTTAACTTGAGAAACCTTCTGTGAGGTTTGGCCACCAGGATGTGGAGACAGGCGTCCTGCATATCCAGTGATGCCAGCCAATCCCCTTGATGGATCATGGGCAGTAATCCCTGCAGAGCTACCATCTGAAACCAACTGTATTCCACAAACTGGTTGAGGTCGCTGAGGCTCAAGATGGGGCGCAGATCCAGTCTTTTTGGGTACGAGTAAGAAATGTGAATAGAAGCCTGTGCCCCTCTGAGAGGGGGAACCGTCTCTACTGCCCTTTTGAGCAAGAGAGCCTGAATTCTGGCCCAGATGAACTCAACATGAGCTGGGGAACAGCAGGAGGGAAGGGAAGGCCTGTCTGGTGGCATCTGGTCAAATTCTATTGAGTGTCTGTTGTCGACCATTTGTAGGACCCACTGATCGGAGGTGATCTCTCGCCAACCCATGGTGTAGAGAGAAAAGTAGTCTCCAACCACCTCCCCGTGTCAGGGTTACGTGAGGGAGTGGGTCCAACAAGGTGGTAGGAGGGGGGAGAGCTGCTTGGGCTGGTTTGGCAGTCCAAGAGGCAGATCCTGTGGGGCCTCTGGAGGGTCCCTTACGGCCATAACCACCTCGCTGTTGCTGCTGTGGCTGAAAGCAAGATTGCTCTCCCCCTTTCCCAAGAAAGCGAGGTTTTTGAAAAGGTCTTTGTTTTGGCTTGTACATAAAATGTATGGACCGAATGGCCTTTCCAGAGTCCTGCAGTGTGGTGGTGATCTTTTCAGAGTCCTCACCAAAGAGAACAGAACAATGAAATGGTGCATCCAAGATGTTCGTTGGCACATTCTGGGCAAAACCAGATACCCAGAGCCATGAATGCCAATGGACACACACACTAGTGGCTGTGGTCTATACCGCCATGTCCGCTGAGTCATAGGCAGACCAGAGGACATGCATGCCCACGTCCGAACCAGTTTGCAGCAGCTTCTCTAGCTCTGCCTTCTATGGACAGTCTGGGATCTGTTTAGCAATGTTGATTCCTTGTTCCCAAAGGGCATTCTGGAACTGTATCGTATGAGTAAGGAAGTTGAGACTCCGCATGGTACATGTGGAGAAGGAATAAATCTTACACCCCGTGGAATCTAGTTGTTTAGATTCCTTGTCTGGAGGCTCAGTACTGAGATGTCTCAGCCTCTGGGATCTACCATGGGCAACCAAAATGACTACTGTGTCTGTCAAAGGTTGCTCACCCAAAAAAAGGTTCCTCCTTTGGAGCCCTGTAAAGGCGGTCCGCCTTTTGGGGTATTGTGGAGGAGGTGTGGAGACATCTCCAGTCCTCCTTGGTGACGTCCGCAAATGTGTCCACCAAGGGTGGTATTACCACTGGTTTCGGGTCCTTTGGGTACAAATACTTGGTCAAGCGGAGTCTCTCTGGGTCCAAGTCCTCCAGCTCCCAGCCCATGTTGGCCTGAATATGCCACATAACCTCCATAAGAGGGGTCATCTGGCGGTGATTTGGGAGTGTCCCTAGGGTCTGGGGGGGCAGGTCCTCAATGGATGAGGGAACAGAGGAGAAGGACATATCCAAAGAACAGTCTGAGTCCACAGAAGAGGAGGAGGACCAAGACCTGCTGTGCTGTCATTTGTGCCTATAGCGGTGGGAGAGACGGATGAACTTGGGCTCCTGGACTGGGACTTGGAGCAGCACTTGCAAGGAGCTTTGCCCGAAGGAGGGGTGGGCTCCATGCCCTTGTCCTTGCCCTGAGGTAGGGTGGGCTCTGTTGGAGGAAGGGCCCCTGTGTCAGCAGGGGGGGGGGGTCCTCTGTCTGCAGAATTTTTGGTGGTAGGAGGTCAGTCCTGATGGTCTCCCACCAGTACCAAAAAGGTCCTTGACCTAAGACAGGTGGAGCTTAGGCTCTGAATCGGTCATCAGAATCGACGCTGGCCCAGAGCTGTGGTTCGCCAGCCTAGAGCAGAGATATGGCAATGGTGGGCAAACAGGAGGCGTCGTTGGGGCCACAGTAGTGGGCCCGACGTTGCTGCTCAATGCCTGGTCCAAGGCCGTTGTCCGGCGGTCCTCGGAAAGACTGTGTCCTAACCGATCATCAGCTGGTGACGGGGGAAACCGGTAATGTCGGGGACTGGGTCTGCGGTGCCCACAGCTGAACCGCCAAAGCAGTGACGTCAGTTTGTCGTCGGTGGGAGTCACCACCCGATGAATGTTGTGTCACCGGATGAGGGCTTGGCTGGCCTGAGCGGCTGAGAGGCAGATTTCCTGGAGGAGTGCCCTGAGGCCTTGTGTCTATCCCAGGAGTCGACACCAGAAACAGAGGCCGACCAGAAGTGAGCTGACGTTGGTCCCTTATCGAGGTCAGAATGCCAGCCTGAGGCCTGATCATGCGGACGGACATTACGTGGTTGCATGGTGGGGCTCAAAGACCTGGAGCCGCAGTCCTTGGCTCCCAATGCCCGAACCAGGGCAGAGGGTTTTATAACCATTAGCCTGGAAAGGGAATGGGTCACCTGTAAGGCAGACTTGGAACTGTCCCTGGAGGCAGAGAGGGAGCCTGAAGATCTGGAAGGAGAGCTCTCCTTTTTTCTCTCCTTTCACTTCTCTTTATGCGTCCCTGAAGATTTATGGTGGGAAGAACCCCTCCATGAAGAGGGATCTCTTTGCATGGCGGCCAAATGTTGCTCTGTGAGGAAAGCCTGGAGAGCCTTCTGACGGAGGATCCTCGTCCTGCTATTGAACTTTTGGCAGTGCTGACAGGCCTGGGTGTCGTGGTCAGGACATAGGCACAGCAAGAAGGCAGAGTGCCCATCTTTGGATGGGATTTGTTTGCCGTAGGCACATTTGGAGGGGTGCTGTTCGATGGAGGACGTCGGAGACGATGACATACAGGAATAACGGCAGAAAAAGCAAACTTTTTTGGTGAGAAAATAAAGAATACGGCTAAGAAGACTTAGCAAAATGGTGGTCGAACTAGCAAGAGGAGATCCATGGAGCCGATGAATGCAAGTCGACAGCGGGAAAAGAACTGAGGGACGCTGGGGATTGCCTGTCCTTTATACCATGCGTGGCATCGGGGGTGGGCCGATGTCGGGAGGTGGTCCCCGCCATAGAATGCTAGCTAGAAGTTGCCTGTGGGATCCTGCTGCCTGTCGGCTAAAAAATTTTTGAGGGAGGGCTCAGGTTCTGGGGCAGACAGCTCCTTGTCACGACTTGCCTGCCCCTAAGGTGTCAGCTGCTCTTCAATTATTTACTACTGAAATGTCGCCCTTAGACTACTTTACTAGAGATATTCTGTTATAATAAAGTATATGCTGCTATGAATCTTCGCAAGCAGAAACAAAAAATACTGATTAAGTTAATGATACAGCTTTTATGTTAAAACCATTAGAAAAATGAAGAAGACCCCCGGCTTGACCATGGTGATTCAAACTAAATAAATAAACACAGCAATATTCTGACAAGATAACCACAAAAGCATTTGCTATAAAGAACTGTAGGGGGAATGTGTACGCCTCATCTCACCTTAGTTTTAAAACGTCCTTTTTACAATTAGATGGTGTTTGAATCTCCATAAAGCACAGACAAATAAATGTTATTTTTTTCTGTTAGAAACTAAACTTTGTCCAAATTAGAACAAATGATTTATTTATATGCTCATAAAATCAGCAAGGTCAGTACTGGTGATTAAGTAGAATACACAAAAACAATTACTGTTTTGAAATTAATTCCAACATAGTTAACACTTCATAAAAAAGGAGCTTATAATTATAATGTAGTGGTTCTCTGGCTTTTAAAGTGCTAGCTGAAAACACATTTTATTTAGTCCCAAGGAGCACCAGCTGGAGCCCTCAAATATTACTGCTTTTGCCCACATAGCACAGGGATGGTGCATTGTCTGCAAAGACAGAAAACTAACATTTACTGAAGTCGACATGAAAAGTTTAACGCCAACACATAAAATGTAAGAAGAGTACAGGGGTTCAGATCAACCGGTTTCCTTGTTTCTGCAGCTGGTCACTGTTACAGCAGCTAGTTAAAAGTTGAATGTCGTTTTGTGCATCTTTACTATATAAAACTGTTACTAAGACAACGATTGAGGAATGCAAATACTAACCTGTAAACACATCTTTAATCTTACTCCATGTGCACATTTACAAAAAAAGGAGAGTTCATACCATTTGGCAATGGGAAACACAATTAGTCACTGCAGCTGGCTCACATGGAAGACTGAAAGCAATGCGAAAATAATACAAACACCAAGACTTCCATTAGCACAAGCAAAGAGAAATTGTGACACATGCCTCCTCCACATAAACCAGTCTCTTGTTCAAGTTCAACAAAGTGGTTTCCAGTTTATTCAGTGATGAGACTGATCTAGCTGCGCCTCATCTGCATAGACAAAATAGTGTTCTGCTGTGTCTTAGCCATTGTGAGTCCAAAGGGTAACAGTTCTGTCTGCTGAGGATGACAAGAAGGAGAGGTCCTGAGTGTGCCATCTGCACTGTATCACCTTGTCCTTGTGCTCCCCCACAATCATCATTGGAAGCTGCTTGGTGAGGTCCCCTGTGGAATAAGAAAAGAACAGTTACGTAAAGACTTACCGTAACAGTAGATCTTTGAGAGAATCTCTTGCAGTAGGTCACAGCTAGGAACTCTAGCCGCCAGACACCAGGACCAGGACCACACAGACATATTTCTGCTAGCAGTCTAACTGGGGCCGCCCATGGCAATGTCATCACACTGACATCCCCAGGGCTCCAGATAAGGGGAGTACTGACCTATTTTACTCACCTCATTTTAGAAAATACTCTTCAGAAATGTTTTTTTAATGAGTACTGATACTCACCCACTATTTGTAAATACTCCACACTCCAAAAAATAGTGCTTCATAACATATTTGGCGATTCAAAAGCAGCATTTTATTTCAGATTTACAGCACTCATACCCATCCCAATTTTGTTTTACTCACTATATTTTACAACTGGTGAGTAAATTACTCCTACTTGCCAACATTATCTGGAGCATTATTGGCACCTAATCAATTCTTATCTAGAAAAACACTCCATTGTTTTTAAAATGTACTCCTTGCTCCACTCCATCCAGACATGTGTACACATCTGAATTTGATTTTACTCACCTCACTTTCAAAATGAGGAGTACAAGTACTCATCCCAAAAAATCTTATCTGGAGGCCTGGACATCCCCCTATATAGCCATGGGCAGCCCCACGCCCTCCTCACTTCCTCGCCGCAGACCATCTGCTGATGACGTGCTTCCGAGGGAACCGAGGGAGAGCCAAGGAGACCCACCAAAAGGAGCATGTAGGACAAAAGGTACACCAACCTGCAAAAAGAGAGAACAGGAACATGGAGAAAAAGGGGAAGGGGGGAGGGACAGCATGATCTGCTGCAAGAGATCATCTCGAAGATCTACTGTTACAGCCCCAGGAAATTCCTTACCATACTTCCTATAACAGAAAAGAAAAAATTACTCACCTTAGTAATTGTGTTTCTTCAAATGGAGTCTTGCTGTATTCTGACATATTGCAGTTAGCCCCAGCACTTGAACTGCTCCGGAGAGGAAAGAGTTAAAGTCTATGCAGAGCATAGAATGTTGAGCTCGAGCTCGGTTCAGACCTGTCTGCTGCACTTTGAAGTGCAACCGTCAGCATCTTACGAGCTAATACTAACTGACTAACCCACTATGTGGAAACTGTAAAGTTTTACTAGCCAAATGGCAACCAAATATTTTGGATCCCCAAAAGACTCAAGTCGAGAAATTCAAAATCAAAAACCAGGTAGTGAACAACTTATGACTAATGAAATAAAGAAACATAACCCACTCCCTTCTTAAGGAGAGGAGTGCCACAGCACCTCTGGAGTGCAACATTGCACCTGCCAGCCCACTTCCCAAAAACAGGTTCTGAGAGGGGAGGCAGGGAGGGAGGTCAGAATACAGCAAGACTCCATTAGGAGAAACACAGTTACTAAGGTAAGTAATTTTTTCTTCAAACAACATGAAGTCTTGCTGTATTCTGACATACTGCAGACTACCAAGCAGTACCTCCATGGAGGAGGGAATCGAACCTATTTTGAGAACAGGCTCTGCAGTACTGCTGTACCAAACCGAGTATCACTCCTAGCCTGGATATCCAGAGAGTAATGCTTGGTGAAAGTATGGACTGTTTTCCAGATGGCTGCTGCATATCTCTAATAAATGAATATCCCTGGCAGCAGCGCCTCTAGTCGAATGAGCCCTCAGGCCTGAGGGTGGTATTTTGCCTAGCTTCTCATAGCAGAATTGTGTACAAGAGACAATCCACCTGGCAACAGTTCTCTTAGTGGCAGGTTTGCCCTTATCCACTTCCCCATAAGTGAGGAACAACTGGAGGGAGTCAAACCTGTGTGCCTTAGTATGTTCAATGTAGTAACTAAGGGCCCTCTTAACATCCAAACTGTGTAATCTTCTCTCTCCTGAAGAAGAATGATCAGTGAAGAATACAGGGAGAGACATGGATTGGTTCAAATGAAATTCCGAAACCACTTTAGGCAAGAACCTCTTATTGGTTCTAATGACCACCTTATCTCTATGGAATGAGATAAAATCAGGCTCCACTGAAAGAGCTTGCAACTCACTGATATGTCTGGCAGAGGTAATAGCTACCAGGAACACAGTCTTCCAAGTCAAGTACTTAAGTTCTGCTGAAGACAAAGGTTCAAAAGGGGGTTACATAAGCTAGGCAATGCAAACGTTAAGATCCCAGGCAGGGGTAGGATCCCTAAAGGGCAGATTGGTATGAAGCAATCCCTTGAAAAATTTACAGAAAACCGGATGAGATGTCAGTGAAGACGGCTTTCCCACTGACAGAAAAGCAGAAAGAGCTGACAAATGTACTTTGAGGGTAGCTGGTCTGAGGCCTAGGTCATTGAGGTGAACCATATAATCCAGAACCGCAGACAATTCAGCAGTGTCTGGGGATATATGCTTTTTGGAACATCAGACACTGAATCTCTTCCACTTAGAGTTATAAGTTTTCCTGGTGGCAGGTTTTCGAGAGGCTTTGAGAATGTCCAGAACCCCTTGAGACGGATGCAAACTTGCATACTCTAACTCTTCAAGAGCCATGCCTTGAGATTGAGAGGCCGAAGGTTGGGATACCAAATCCTCCCCTGAGAGGAGGTTAACAGATTCTGATTCTTTTGGTAGTGCCAGGGGATGAAGGACTGCTAGGGACAGCAGCAGGGGATACCAAGGCTGTCTGGCCCAATCTGGAGCAATCAGGATCACTTTGCAAGATTGTGACCTTATCTTGACTAGGACCTTGAACAGCAAAGGAAAAGGAGGGAAGGCATACAGAAATTTCCCTTCCCAGTTCAGAATCAGAGCATCCAGAGGGACTGAGACCAAGACTGTGAGTCTGCAACAGAATACAGGAAGTTGGTGATTGTCTGCGGCTGCAAAAAGATCTATCTCTGGAGTGCCCCATCTTCAAAAAAATCACTTTTAACACTAGGGGATCCAGGGACCATTCGTGGCGGCCATGGGAAATCCAGCTCAATGTATCTGCTAGCACATTGTCCTTTCCTGGGAGGTGGACTGCTACCAGAGAGGCCTGTAGGGAGTAAGCTAGGGACCATATTTTCATGGCTTCTGTGCACAAGGCCGTATACCAAGTGCCTCCCTGCTTGTTGATGTACCACATGGTGGTGGTGTTGCCTGTCCTGACTTGAATCACCTTGTTTTTCACTGAGTTTGAGAAAGCCTGCAAGGCCAGGTAAACCGCCCTAAGCTCCAGAAGGTTGCTGTGCAGAACAGACTCCTGAGTGGACCACACTCTCTGGGCTGTGAGAGCCTCCAAGTGGGCTCCCCAAGCCAGGAGAGAGGCGTCTGTGGTTAGGACTACAGAATGAGACTGAGAAATGAATGGGACCCCTTGCCTGAAATTGTACTGATCCTGCCACCATTGAAGAGCCTGGATCAGAATCTGAGTCACTGGAATCAGTTTGGTCAAAGGATCTTTTTTCTGAGACCAAAAGTCCCCCAGGTGAATCTGAATGTCTCTCATCTGAAATCTGGCCCCCTGGACCACTGCAGTGGAAGCCGCTATGTGGCCCAGTAACTGACGAAAATGTCTTGCTGGTCGAGAGACCAGAGGGTGGAAGGAAGAAGCCAGTTCCCCGAAGGCCTTCACCCTTACCAAGGGAAGAAATGCTCTTGCTTCACCAGTGTCTAGTTCCACCCCATGAAAGTCAACAGTTGTACTAGCTCGAGAACTGACTTGGGAAGATTGAGAAAGAACCCTAGGGAAGTGAGCACCTGCTGGATCACCTTCAGATCTGACTTGACTTGGTCTGGTGACTGCCCCACTATAAGCCAGTTGTCCAGGTACGGGAATATGGAGATATTTTTTCTCCTTAGGAAAGCCACTACTACTGCCAGGCCCTTTGTGAACACCCTTGGAGCTGATGTTAGGCCAAAGGGCATTGCTTTGAACTGATAATGGCCTGAAGGCAGTTCGAATCTGAGGTATTTTCTGTGGAAGCACCTGATGGGAATGTGAAAATAGGCATCCTTTAGGTCCAGGGAGGCTAGCCAGTCCCCTGGCCTAAGAGAGAGAAGAATTATTCCCAGAGTCACCATTTTGAACCTTGGTTTTAATAGATGCTTGTTCAGGTATCTTAAATCTAGGATGGGCCATCACTCCCCTATTTTCTTCGGGGTAAGGAAGTACCTGGAATACAGACCTTTGCCCCTGTGGACTGTAGGAACTCTCTCTATAACCCTTAAGGCCAGGAGAGATGAAACCTCTGCCTCTAGGGCAATGGTTTCAGAGATGTTTGCAGGTGGAAAAGATCTGGTGCTCAGCTTTGGAAACTTTTTGAAGCTGAGAGCCAGCCCCTGGCTTACTACCTCCAAGACCCACTTGTCTGAGGTAACAGACTTCCAGTCCTGGAAGTAGTAAGCCTGCCTGCCTCCTAAAGGAATAGAGGAGTCGACCCGGGCTGACACATCAGGGTGTCTGCTTGGCAGGAGCCTTAGGCTAAGTGGATGCAGCCCTGCTCATTCCCCTTCTGCCTCTCCCTCTGAAGAACTCCCTTTGAGAGAAGGGAGAGGAGGCATGTGCTTGGTAGAAAGGCCTGTGAAAAGGCCTGCCCCTGCCCCTAGCTTGCTGCCTTTGAGGAGTTGTCTGCCTTTCCTTGGCCTGTGCACTCCTATAGGTGGTCCTGTATTCATCCATCTTCTTTATGTAATTCTCTGTTTGCTCCCCAAAGAATTACCCACCACAGGGAAATCCATGGCCTTAGCCTGGGTGTCCTGTGAAAGGCTAGTACATCTGAGCCAAGCCATTCTCCGAAGAGCCACAGATGTAGCCATGACTCGTGATGACAAATCACTGGAGTCCACAGCAGCACGAAATTGGATCTTTGATGCCTCAATCCCATCAGCAGCCACCTCTTCCAGCTCCCTGGCTAGCTGGGGGGAGGCCTCCTTAGCCAGTGCCAGTACAGTGTCCCACCTGGACTTCTGGTACCTAGCTGTACAGGCCATGTAATTTGCTTGCCTGAGTCCCAAGGAGGATGCCATGTACTGTTTCTTTGACATGTCATCCAGCTTCCTGGAGTCTTTATCCGGGGTGTGTGATGCCAAGGTTATGTTAGACTTATCACAGGCTGCAGCCTGCACAGCCCCAACATGGCTGCATTGCTGGTACAAGTACTCCGTACCTGAGCCTGATAACATGTACCTCTTGTCCATCCTTCTGTCAAGAGGTAAAGAATTTGGAGTTTTCAACAGTTTTTGTGTCTGTTTCCCAAGGGACTTATGAAGGGGAATAGACAACCTCTTGGACTCTGGGATATCCATCATTTCAATGTAATCAGGCTCCTCTTGTTCCTCCACAGCCTCTTCCAAAGGAAGCTGGAGGGTTTCTGCCACCTTTCTGTAAAACAAAGTGGGAAGGGGACTCAGAAAGCCTGGGAGGGGAAACACCAGAAGGTCTGTCTGGGGAGATGTCCGGTTCAATGGGCTCATCCAGACCTTCCACTCCATCATCATCATCCTCATCACCTTGATAATCATCATCCCCCTCCAATTTTGGTTCATAAAAATCTTCAGGGGCATAATCCTGAACCGGAGGAACAGACTGAACCGAACGCCTACCAGAAGGCGCCGGTTCGGTTGGAACTGTACGAAGCGACTCAACAATACGAATCGCTCGGGCAATCTCCTCAGCGGTCGGAACATGCGACTCTGGATCCGAACCAGCCTATTGGTATTTTTTTTTTCGATGGAACCAATCCCTCCAAATCGGCTCTCCTTTTGCCTGAAGAAGTATCACCCTGGTCAGAGGGCACGCCTTCTGGTTTGTCCAAAACCGAACCGGGCTGGCCGTCTGGGTCAGCGGACTTCTCGGCCTCCTTTTCCCTAAGCCTGCCCAATCTCTTATCCAGGGTGGATTTAGGGAATTTTTACATATTTGGCAGTCTGAATCGAGGTGGTCAAACCCCAAACAATAAACACAGGTGGTGTGGGGATCAGCCTTAGCAAAGACATCCCCACACACACTGCAGTGTTGAAACCCAGTGGGCCCGGTTTTTCTTTTGGGTTTCTCAGACGTAGCCATCCTACCACTCAAACTTACCTTTTACTCGGCAAAAGCCAGGTAAGACCCCCTTATCGGTTTCTAACTGTGTTACAGGTATTTGAAAAAAAAAAAACCCCGCAAAAACACGTTTTTTTTAAAACTGATAAGGACCGGTAACCACACCCTATCTAGGAAAAAGAATAACACACAAGGTAACCGGTTCAGTCAAACCAGTTAAAAGTTCAAATTTACAATTTCCACAGAATTTCTACCACTAGTCCACTACCTATGTACTTACTATACCGCAGACAGGGATCTGAACCGAAATTTATCGGAAAAAAATACACTTTAACCGACCGATAAACCGTGAGCAAAGAAGAAATCGCTGGAGCGACTGTTCAGTTAGGTGGAGTAAAGAATCTGATGGTTACACTTCAAAGTGCAGCAGACAGAGGTTTGAACCGAGCTCAAGCTCAACGTTGTATGCTCTGCATAGAATTTAACTATTTCCCCTCCGAAGCAGTTCAAGTGCTGGGCTAACTGCAATATGTCAAAATACAACAAGACTTCATGTTGTTTGAATAATACAGGTGGCCAACCATTTGGATAGACACTGTTTTGAAACTGGTATGCCCTCTTTCCCAGGGGCACAGGACACAAACAGCTGCGAGGACTTTCTGCAGTCCTTTGTGCGATGAACATAATATCTGAATATTCTATGTAAATCCACAGCATGGAGCAATGCTTCCTCTGGATTAGCAAGCTCTCGGTAATAGACAGGAAGGTGGATGACTTGATTTGGGGTAAACTCAGACACCACCTTTGGCAAAAAATTAAGGTCAGTACGCAAAGACACCGTCTTTGTGGAAAATTAAATAGGACTGCTCATACATGAGCACCTGGAACTTGGAAATCCTACAAGCAGAGGTAACAGCAACTAAAAATAATGCTTTCCACGACAGAAAGCATAGCTCACAAGTCACAGCAGGCTCAAAAGGAGCAAAAGTAAGTTTCTCCAAAACAAATGTAAGTCCCAGGCTGGGACTGGTTGTGGATGGGAGGCTTTAAGTGCAGGGTGCCTCTCAGAAAGGTATGGGCCACATCCAACTAGGCTACTGAACGACCCTCAATGGGCACATGCAAGGCTGATGCGGCAGACAAATGCACCTTTAGCAAAGAATATGTCAGGCCAGCATCTGACAAGGACAGCAAGTACTCTAGAATCTGTTTTACCAGGCAGGTGAAGGAGTCCAGATTATGGGAAGTTGCCCACAATGTAAAATGCTTCCATTTCACGGAAAAAGTTGTCATTGTGAAAGGCTTCCTGGTGGCCACCAGAATGTTGGCCGCTTTAGGTAAGATGCCAAACCTAGCAATGGCTACATCTTCCAGAGCCAGGCATGAAGGTGAAGAGACTGGAGGTTACAATGGAGAAGGGTCCCCTGTTCCTGTGACAGTAAGCCCAGGCACAGGAGAAGGGGCACCAGAGGCCCCACTGCTAACTGTTGCAAAAGTGGAAACCAAATCTGCCGAGGCCAAAAGGGAGCCACCAGAATCAGGGTGGCGCCCTCCACCTGGAGCTTGATTAGCACTCTCTGAATCAGAGGAAAGGCATAAAGGAACCTCCCTTTCCAAGAGAGGGACAATGCATCTCTCCAGAAAACCCCAGGCCCTGGATCAAGCGAGTAGAAAAGTGGCAGTTTGGTACTGAGTGGAGATGCAAAAAGGTCCAACCCTGGGTGACCCCATCTGTGAAACAGATCTTCTACTACTGAGGTAAGCAGCCCCCATTCATGCATTCTGGACTATGACCAGCTTAGTTTGTCTGCCAGGACATTTTGGGCACCTGGAACATAGACAGCTGACAGCACTAGGCCGTGTGCCAGAGCCCAATACAAAACCCTCATCGCCTCTTGGCACATGGGGTAAGAATGGTTGCCCCCTTTCTTGCTGATGTAATGTACTACACTACACTACACTACACTGACACTGTCCGTCTGCACTAGCAGAAAGCCTGGGACAGATGAGACTTGAAGGCCCGCAGGTCGTAGAGGACAGCTCTCATCCTGAGGACACTGATGTGCAGCTGCACCTCGAGCAGAGTCCGCATCTCCGGAGTCTGGTTAAGGACCCAGATGGGTGCCCAAGCCCATCCCTGAAGCATCCGAGGTGAGGCTCTGCTAAGAAGAGGATAGGAGGAAAGGAACCTCCTTGGTAATATAAAAGACACAGGGAAGCTACTACGGGAGGAAAATATGAGGAAAGGGTTAGAGATGATGGGACTCATGGAAAGAATGGGTTGCAGTATCCATGAATGCAAGGAGCCTGGGAAATAAGATGCCAGAGCTCCAAGCAGTGTTGGCTAATGTGGGGTGGGGGGTAGATATTGCCACCATCACAGAAACATGGTCAAATCAAAACAGAGAATGGGAGTTAATACCAGGCTTTAGGTTGTATAGAAGGGACAGGGTAACTGTCAAGGAGGGATGGGTAGCTGTTTACATAAGGGAAGGCACTAAGTGTAGTAGAGAAGAAGGTGGTAAGGGGAATACGGAAATCTTGTGGGTCAGTTTAAGCAAGGCAAAAAACAGGAAGATCAGGCTAGGGGTGGTGTACAGATCACCATCCCAGACAAAGGAGAAGGACAAGGAGCTAGTGAGGGTTATATAGCAGAAGTGTAGAAGGGGCAGCACAGTGGTGGTTGGAGACTTCAAACCATCAGGGGTAGATCGGGACACCATGACATCAGCTAGCAGCAAGGAACAAGTCATCCTGGACACACACCAGGATGCGTTCCTGTCTCAGCTGGTAAGAGAGCCGACAAGAGAGGGCAACATATTAGACCTTGTCTTGATGGATGGGGATCAGGTAAGGGGGTTGAGGGTAGAGGACCCCATAGCAGGGAGTGACCATAATTCAGTATGGTTCTCCCTCGAGTTGGGCAGAGAGGAGGTAAGTACTGCCACCAGGGTCATTAACTTTAATAGGGCCAACTTCAGTAAGATGACTGAAGTACTGGGGAGGTATGTGGCTACCATAAGTCCAGACACAGACATCACCCAAAAATGGGACATCTTTAAGATGGGGCTGGTGGAGGTCACAAACTCCTGCACTGAGTGGAGGAGTAAGAAGGCAAGGTCAAATAAACCGAGTTGGTGGACCAAGGAGGTGCAGTCAAAGGTGAGGGAAAAAAAAAGTGGCCTTTAAACACCATAAGAAGACCGGTAAAGTAGCAGATAAGGAGGAGTACATTAGGAGATCCAGGGAGGTGACCAGAGTGGTGAGGGCAGTCAAGGCTACGAAAAAGCTAAAGCTTGTCCAAGGGATTAAAGAGGGTGAAAAAGGGTTCTTCAAATACATCAGGGAGAGAAGGAAATGCAGGGAGCAGATTACTAGAACTGGGACAGGAGAAGGATCGGTGGATAAAGGAGCTGAAAAGGCAGAAGTATTAAATGAATACTTCTGCTCGGTTTTTATAAGGAAGCGGGAGGTACCTAGACAGCTGGGGCAGGATAGGTAATGGAAAGAAGTGGGAGCTATGATGGTAGAAGAGGGGATCCCTGTGCAAAGGGTGCTAGAGGGCTTAAGGTCTCTGTGGACACAGGTAAAGCACCAGGACTGGACAGGATACACCAGAGGGTCCTAAAGGAACTTGCGGAGGTCCTGGCGGTGCCTCTGACAGAAGTATTCAACACATCCCTTGTAACAGGATGTGTGCCCCTGGACTGGAGGATGGCACGTGGTGCCTAGCCACAAAAGTTCCTCTTGAGATGAACCATGGAAGTATCATCCAGTCAGCTTGTGGGGAAACTAATGGAGACCATCCTGAAGGAAAGAACAGTTGCATTCCTACAGGAGTATGGGCCCCTTGATGACTGGCAGCATGGGTTCACCCAAGGAAGGTCTTGTCAGACCAATCTTGTGGTCTTTTACGACTGGTTGACTAGGGCTCTGGATGAAGGCAAGGCGGTTGATGTACTGTATTTGGACTTCAGCAAGCTCTTCAACTCTGTGCCACACAGAAGGTTGATAGACAAGCTGAAGGACCTGGGGATGGGGGAATATAGTGGTCAGATGGATTGAGAGCTGGCTAGAAAATAGACAGCAGAAGGTGGTGGTGGTGGGGGGGAGGAACTATCATCACCACAGGGCTGTGCTGGGACTTGTGTTATTCAACATCTACGTAGCGGATATGGCAGTAGGGATCCAGAGTAGGACACGCCTGTTTGCCAATGACACTAAACTGGGAGCAGTGGTGGCTGGGGTGGGGGTAATGCAGGAGCATCTAGAAGCTCTGGAGAGATGGTCCTGCAGTTGGGTTTTTAATACAGTGAAGAGCAGGAGTATGCACTTCAGAAAGAAGAATCCTGGACACAGTTACCAGCTTTTGGGAGGAGGGGGTTGCAGTTATCGGTATCCATTTAGGAAAAAGATCTGGGTGTGCTGGTCACAGGCCATATGAATCACTCTGCACAATGTAGGAAGGTGGTGGCGAAGGTCAATAGGATGCTGGGGTGCATAGCAAGGGGAATCACCTCCAGGAGTGAGGAGGTGATTCTGCTGCTGTACAGGTCACTGGTGAGGCCTCACTTGGAGTACTGTATGCAGTTCTGGCACCTCTTCTTAAAAAAGGCACCAGGCTGTTGGAGGGGGTACAGAGAAGGGTGACGACGATGCTAATCAGGATGAGGAAAAAGCCTATTAAGAAAGGTTAAAGAAGCTCAATGTGTACTCCCTGGAGAACAGAAGGGACAGAGATGGTATGATTGAGACCTTCAAATACTTGAAGGGTATAAATACGGTTAGTCAAGAAAGCCTGTTTAAACATAGAAAAGAGGGGAATCACAAGAGGGCAAAGTCTGAAATTGGATGGGGGGTTCAGAAGAGAGATGAGGAGGCACTTTCTCACAGAAAGAGTCATGACAGCATGGAATGCTTTGCCTGAGGAGCTGGTTTCGCAAACATCAGTCGGGAGACTTAAGAAGGGGTGGAATAGGGTTAGGGGCAGGATCAGGATTGCGGTGGGGGTAACTCAGTTGGTGCTATCAGTGAGGAAGTTGAAGAGGGGGTGGGGGGGCAGCATCAGTACTCAACACTGATAGCTGCACACTCAAGCAAACTTGATAGACCGTAAGGCTTATATTTGCTGGCATCATCGTATGTTCGTAGGAACCCCTCTGAGCAAGTGGCTGGGTTCCATCCACCACAGGAGAACCTTCTTGACTGGGGAAAGAGACAAGGACCATCTGTTTCAGATTGTCAGTCCACCAATCTCACTGTACCCTCAAAGTCCATTGAGGGATGTGCATGTGTAGATGCACCAAAGGGACCATGACAATGGCAACTACCATCAGACCCAGGAGTCTGAGGTATGTCCTGGCTGTGAAATACTGGTTGTGATCAATCTCCTTGGCCTGCACTATCAAGTGCTCTGCCCTGTCCGGGGCAGAAAGGCGGAGCCCAAGGCCATGTCTAGTATGGCTCCTATGTACTGCAGCCACTAGCTGAGAGTCAATACAGACTTGGACAGGCTGACTGTGATCCCCAGCTGGCTGAGCAACTGCGTGGTATGCACCAGGGTCCCTGCTGTCCAGATAGGGGAAGAGGTAGAGGCCCCCCCCCGGAGGGCCACTGCCACTATAGCTAGGCATTTGGTGAAGACCCGAGGTGCTGAAGATAAGCCAAATGTAAGGACTCAATTGGCAGTGCACCCATTTGAAACAGGAACCTGAGGTATACTTTTTATGGGGAAGGCAGACCCTGACGTGGAGGTACGTGTCCTGCATATTCAGGAGCAGATCCAGTCTCCCTCCCAGAGCAAGTACAACAGGCCTGGGAGGGTGACCATCCTGAATTTCTTGTACTGGATGTAGTAGTTCAGGTTTCATAAGTCCAGGAGGGGCCTCAAGTCCTCTGCGGACTTGGGGACAAGAAAAAAGTGGGAGTAGAACCCTGTGTTGTGCTGATTCACAAGAAAGGGTTTCTACGGCCCTTTTTCACAGCAGCATCTGGATATCCTCCAGAAACACAGGAACGTGATCTGGGGAGTAAGAGGAAGGTCTGGGAGGGAGCTCTGTCGGCATCTCCACAAACTCTAGAGCATGTCCTTGTTCTGTAAGCTGTAGCACCCAGGCATCGGACATGATCTCCCCGCCACCTGTCCAGATGGAGGGAGAAGCGGCCCCCCACCACCACCACCGCATCCTGGGGAACCAGATGGAGGGGGTCAGGCCCAGAGTTAGGCTGATGCTGAGCCCCTGGCCAGGCCAACTCCTCTACCCCTTGAGAGCTTTCCTGTGGTGGAGGAGGGGCTAGGCAAGGCTGTGGCATCCTTGCACTCACTGGACTGCTAGGCACCAGACCCAAGTCTATGGGTGGCACATCGAAAGGGCACCCTCTTCCCACTCTTCTGGTGGATGTGGTAGAGGGAGTGAATGGACCACAGGGTTCCTTCCTGAGGCCTGCAGGGTTATTAAGAATGTCCTATATGTCTCCCCCAAAGAGCTTGTAGCCCTTGAAGGGCGGCATTCAGGATGGACTGCTGGACATCAGTGGCAAAGCCAGAAACACTGAACCAGGAGTACCTCCTCAAGCAAATTCCCACGACGGAGGCCCTGACTAAGGCATCATAGGCAGCCCTCAAAAGGTACCTACCTATATCAGCATCACACTAGAGGGCCTTGAGTAACTTCTGCATCTGGGAACCCTTGGGAGGGGGGACTGGGCTGCCAATCTGGCCATCTCCCAGAGGTCATTTTGGTACTTAAGCATGTGGTCCACATAATCAAGAACCCTTTTCACCAGAGTGGAAGAGGCAAATACCCTCTTGCCCATTAAGTCCAGCTTCCTGGACTCCTTGACTGGAAGGAGGGAGCTGAGGCACTGGGGTTTCTCGGACAGGTCATTGGCCATGCTAATAAACACAGAATCTATGTGAGGGGCCTCAGCGAAAAAGGGCTTCCCAGAGGGGGCCTAGTATAACTTGTCCGCCTTCCTGGGCATGGGGGGGAGGGGAATCAGGTTCAGTCTGTACCAAGTGGTCATGGTGGCATCCTCATATGCACCATTCATTGGACGGGTAATAAGAAAAGGGGACTTGGGCAAGCCTAAATAGTGGGCCAGGTTCCATCTGGTAGTGTCTCGCTGCATGGCATCGAACCCCATGGTGGCCTGCAGTTGCCGCTTCACAGCAATGAAGGAGGGGTCGTCTGGGGGATACCTCACAACATATTTGGAGGAATCCTCCCCTGCCCAGGAGACTGTGGAGCTGCTACAAGGAGTCCGGGGCTCCGCATCCTTGTCTTCCTCATCCAGCAGGAGGAAGTCAGGGCAATAGTCTTCATCGTCCCCGGTCTCAGAGGAGGGGCATGGATGACATCGACAAGCGAGAAGGGGCAGGTCTCAATGATGTCTGATGCGATGGCACTGAATGCTGAGAAGGTCCCACTGGCGATGGGCCCTGAGGTGGGATAACCTGCTGGACAAGGTCCAGGACAGAAGAGAAGAGCCTGGATATACATGGTCACCGCCATCGGTGCAGCTCCCTGTGGCATAAACGGGGGGTACTGAGGCCCTGGTGTCAGGAGGGAGAGCTGGAGCAACAACAAGATGGGGGCAGGCTGAGGTACCAGCTGAGGAGCACGCATCCTCAATGTTGTAGGGACGGTCACAGATGTTGATGGAAGAGGCCTCATACCAGACAACCCATGACTGTCACCTACCACTAACAGGCTGGTATCCCTCCCTGACTGTACCCCTTGGGGGGGGGGGAGAGAGACGTTCAGCAGGGGCGGGTGTCAGCAGGGGAAGAGAAGGAAAACCAGTAATAAAGGGCCAGCGTCAGTAGCGCCAATGGGCCGCACTGCCAAAGTCCCCGTGTAGCAGATAGGGTGAGGGAGGCAGTAGGAATCAGCGGGAGGAGAGAAAGTTCATCGATACAAATCCCACTGTGCTAAGAAGCTCCAGCGCAGAGAGCTGCCAAGACTGACCCTTAAGGTGAGAGGGTGTGGGGGGTAGCAGATGCCGCTGCCGGTCTGGTTGATGACCCCGAAACGGTCAGCCACTGGGCACCATAACTGATACTGCTCCTGGGAGTACCAGTCAGCTCCTTCTAATGATGATGCTGAGCAGCCTTCACAGGCCTGGATGTTGTGGTCAATGCCAAGGCAGCAGACGCAGGTCTCATGGAAATCCTTATCGTAGATCCTCTGTCCACAGCTGCAGCGATGGAACAGGTTATCGGATCTGGGCATAGACAAAAAAAAAAAAGGGGGGAATCACTTCAGGGGATAAGGTGATAGAACACTAGGGTGAGAAAATAAAATTCAGAAAGTTTGAGAGAAAAATGGCAGTCGACTGAAGAAATGGTGCTCCGTGGAGTCCGAACTGTGATGGTTGACAGCAGGAAAAGAACTGAGGAGGGCCGCCTATGGCTATATAGCGGGGCGTCGACATGATAATGTCACTATGGGCAGCCCCAGTTACACTGCTGGCAAAAATGCGTCAGTGTGGTCCTGGTGCCTGGTGGCTATAGTTCCTAAGGTGTGACCTGCTGCAAGAGATATCCTCAGAGATGAAAAGGTTATTTCTGGCCCCGAAGCCCCAAATACTAATGTGCTGTACATATTTACTTTGTTCATAACCAAGTAAGTGCACTAGACTATAATATGCATGTTTCCAGTCATGACCCGGGAGAGTACAGTTAAAGGCACAAGTCAGTACAAAAATACAGTAACAAATTATTAATAAGTATATAGTGTATGGTGGAACACTGTTGTGCATGGAAATGCATGCCTAGAAGAGCTTTGTTGTGCTGCAGTAGTGACATCAAAATGTTGTACTGCACTAGGGATGTCACTACTGCAGCATAACAAGTTTGAATGCCATCGTGCGGCTACCTATCTCGCACTGGCAATCGGGAAGATGCGTCCCTCCCCGCTAGCACTGTCAATCTTTTTTTTTTTGTCAGTTTCTGACGAAGCTAACAAGAAACAGAGATGGCAGCTGATGAAGCACAACAAAAGTTGACAGTTCTTTTTTCTTCTTGTTTGGCACACAAAAAAAACACACTGTCAATTGGAGTGACTGACAAGAGTTGTAGAAAATTAACATGAACAGATTGTAAACCGTAAAAAATGTGTCCTGGGTTATTTCCTTGCTTATTTAACTGGTATGCTTAGCCATACACTATAAAAGATTGTATGAGCAGTCACACACAGGCAAGGCTGTGTTTTAGTTTCAAGGTTTCCTTGGTAACAGGAGACCTCGAGATTCAAACACAGCCTTGTTGTGTATGACTGCTCATACACAATCCTCTGTATAATGGATGGCAGCAAAGTTTTGCTTAAATCGCACATTCTGGTTTTCTATGCCTTTTTTTAACACAACTCTGCGTAACATATTCTAACATTCTGCACAATATAGTCTGACATTTTACAGCATTATTTTTCAATATTTACTGCTTAATTTTACTTTTTTTTTTTAATTGCTCTTTTGTTGCCATGTCAGATATCTATATAACAACATGAATGATGTGAAACAGTATGAAAGTAGCTCCATACGACATGTGCACTCTGATCGGTTCCGTGTAGCGGTCTGTTTTTTTCCGTGCTTTATGTGACTTCCCAGATGCTTTTCATGGGTTTAACACCTGAACAGCTTATTCCTGAAGTATTCTGCCCTAGTGAAAATATATATATATATTTTTGTGTGTGTGTTTTTGGGTGCCACAGAAAACGGACATAACTGAAGTCTCAGATAAATACTTTTGTAGCTGGCCTGTTGGTGCAGCAGTAGGGCTACTGCCTGCAATGTCAGAGACCCAGGTTTGAGAACAAGCCTGAGCCATCCAAGGGCTGGCCTGGGGAGGAGGACTGAACCTCCCAGAGGATGCACTCCTGCAAGGAGGGAGGGAGGGTTGCCTTTGCTGCTGGGCTGCTATCTGGGTAACCACAGGTGGCAGCGCAGCGTTAGGCAGCGTGGAAGGCAGAATACCAGCAGCAGCACTACACTCCTAGTGTGCTGCCATCCTGGGGCCCAGAGAAACGCAGAAATGGCCACAGTACCTGTGATGACAGACCACAATACATCCAAGCCCACACCACTGCCCAAGATGCTGCCTGATAACGCTATAGACTCAGGGTTAAATCCCCCACCCGGGTCTATAGTCAAGACTCTGTGGAGGCTGGCAGTCAGGCAGGAGTAAAGGAGGACTGGGTATACCTGGGGGCAGAAATAGGAAGACGCATAAACAGAAAGTAAAAATATACATCTGTGTATGCTGGTTTCAGGCTCAGGCAAATACAGTATCTACTACATTCCAGTAAGAGCAAGCCACAGGAAATATCAATGGTTCAGGGCAGGTACAGATCAGCACCAGTACAAGGCAATACCCTTTGGTCTGACCTCGCCACCAAGGATTTTCACAAAGCATGACTAACAAAAGAAAAAATTACTCACCATAGTAATGTTGTTCCTTCTAATGGAGTCTTGCTGTATTCTGACAATATGCTGTTAGCCCCAGCACTTGAACTGCCCCGGAGAAGAAAGAGTTAACTTTATGCAGAACCATAGAACGTTGAGCTTGAGCTCGGTTTTCAAACCTCTGTCTCTGGTACTTACCAGTGTAACCGTCAGATTCTTATGCTCAAAATAACTAAGAAGTAAACTATGGAAATTGTTTATTATATGGCTAAAAGGCTACAATTTGGGTCCCAAAAAGACTAAAGTCGAGAACCCAAGAAAAAAAGGTAGAGACAGTATAATATATATGTTAAACATAACAATGGTAACAATAAAACAAACTACCCCACTCTTAAGAGGGAGGGTACAAGGTACACCCCTGAGGTGCAACACTGTACCTGCCAGCCCACTTCCCAAAAACTAGGTTCTGAGAGGGGAGGCAGAGAGGGAAGTGAGAATACAGCAAGACTCCATTAGAAGAAACAACATTACTATGGTGAGTAATTTTTTCTTCAAACAACATGAAGTCTTGCTGTATTCTGACAATATGCAGACTACCAAGCAGTTCCCCCAGGAGGAGGGAATGCAGAATCTACTTTGGGAACAAGCTCTGCAGTACTGCTGTGGCAAACCTAGCATCACTCCTAGCCTGGATGTCCAGAGAGTAATGCTTGGTGAATGTATGGACTGTTTTCCAGGTGGCTGCTTTACAGATTTCTAGCAAGGGTATATATATGGCTGCAGCCAGAGTAGCAGCTGTACCCCTAGTCAAGAGAGCCCTCAGACCTGGAGGGGGTGTTTTGCCCAATTTGTCATAGCAGGATTGTACACAAGAGACAATCCACCTGGCAATAGTTCATTTAGTAGCAAGCTTACCTTTCTCCACTTCGCCATAAGTGAGAAACAATTGAAGACAGCCATTTCTGTGTGCATTAGTATGCTCTATGTAGTAGCTAAGAGCCCTTTTAACATCCAAACTGTGTAATCTTCTTTCCCCTGAAGAAGAATGTTCAGTGAAAACCACAGGAAGAGACAGACTAGTTCAGATGAAAATCTGATACCACTTTGGGTAAGAACCTCCTATTGGTTCTTAGGACCACCTTATCCCTATGGAAGGAGATAAAGTCAGGTTCGACTGACAGGGCCTGTAATTCACTAATCCATCTGGCAGAAGTAATAGCTACCAGGAACGCAGTTTTCCAGGTCAAGTACTTCAGCTCAGCCGAAGCCAGAGGTTCAAAGGGTGGCTGCTAAGCTGGGCAATGCAGATATTGAGATCCCAAGCTGGAGTAGGCTCTCGAAAGGGAGCGTTAATATGAACCAGACCTTTGAAAATGTACTGAAAACAGGATGAGATGCCAGGGAAGAGCCCTTCCCTGCTGAAAGGAATGCAGAGACAACTGCTAGGTGAACCTTCAGAGTTGCAGGCCTAAGGCCTAGACCATTAAGATGAATCAGATAATCTAAGGCTGTAGCAATGCCTGCAGAATCAGGCACAATGCTCTTCTGAGAACACCAAATGCTGAATATTTTCCATTTGGAATTATAAGTTTTTCTAGTGGAAGGTTTCCTGGAAACCTTCAAAATTTCCAGGACTCCCTGAGAAAGATGCAGGCCTACATATTCTAACTCTTCAACAGCCAGGCCTTGAGGTTGAGGGACTGGAGATTAGGGTACCAGATCCTCTCCTGGGAGGAGGTTAGGAGACTGTATCTCTTGGGAAGAGCCAGGGGACGTGACACTGCCAGAGACGGTTGCAGAGGATACCAAGGTTGTCTGGCCCAATCTGGAGCCACCAGTATCACTGTGCAGGGCTGAGATCTGATTTTGATCAGAACTCTGAACAACAGAGGGAAGGGAGGGAAGGCAAAAAGAAACCTGCCCTTACAATCCAGAATGAGAGCATCCAGAGGAACAATCCCCAGGACTGGAGGTCTGCAACAAAACAGAGGAAGTTGGTGATTGGCTGCAAAGAGATCTATCTCTGGAGTGCACCATCTGGAGAAAATGACCTGTAGTATGAGAGGGTCCAGTGACCATTCATGATGCCTCTGGGAGATTATGCTCAGAGCATCTGCTACTTTCCTGGAAGGTGAACTGCTATCAGGGAAGTCTGAAGAGAATAGGCTAGAGACCACAGCTTCATGGCTTCTGTGCACAAGGCCGTGGACCGAGTGCTCCCCTGCTTGTTGATGTACCACATTGTAGTGTGTTGTTTGTCCTGACTTGGACCACGTTGCCCCTGACTGAGTCCGAGAAGACCTGAAGGGCTAGAAAAACCGCCAAGTTCCAGGAGATTGATATATAGGAGAGATTCTTGGGAGACCAGACCCCTTGAACCATAAAGGCTCCCAAATGGGCTCCCCAACCTAGTAGAGAAGCATCTGTAGTTAGGACTACTGAGGGGACCTGAGAGAGAAATGGAACTCCTTGTCTGAGGTTGTCCTGGTCCAGCCACCACTGGAGAGCTTGGACCAGATTCTGAGTCACTGGAATCAATTTGGTGAGAGTCTCTTTTCTGAGACCAAAAGGACCTTAGGTGGAACTGAATGTCCCTCATCTGAAATCTGGCTCCTTGCACCACTGCAGTGGAAGCTGCCATGTGGCCCAGGAGTTGAAGAAACTGCCTTGCTGGATGAGAGACCAGAGGCCGAAAAGAGGAAGCAAGATCTGTTAGGGCCTTTACTCTTGTCAGACAGAGGAAGGCCTTTGTTTGGATAGTATCCAATTCTATCCCTATGAAAGTAGGAAGTTGTACTGGTTCGAGAACAGACTCTGGGAGACTGAGAAGAAACCCCAGAGAACTGAGCAAGTCTTGAGTGATTTGTAGAGCTGACTTGACCTGGTCGGATGACTGACCTACAATTAGCTAGTTGTTCAGATATGGGAAAATGGAAATACCCTGCCTTCTGAGGAAGGCAACTACTACTGCAAAGCACTTTGTGAACACCCTTGGAGCTGATGTTAGGCCGAATGGCATGGCTCTGAACCGACATCAGGGTGTCTGCTTGGCAGGAGCTTTGGACTGGGAAGAGGATGCAGCCCCGCTCATCCTCCTCCTTCGAAAGAACCCCCTCTGTGGGAAGGAAAAGGAAGCCTGAGCTTGGTGGAAAGGTCTGCCCCTACCCCTAGACTGCTGCTTCTGAGGAGTGGCTTGCCTCTCTTTGGCCTGAGCACTCCTGTAGGTGGTCCTGTACTCATCCATTTTCTTCATGTAAGCCTCTGTCTGCTCCCCAAACAGAGTTACCCACTACAGGGAAATCCATAGCCTTGGCCTGTGTATCCTGCGAAAGGCTAGTAAATCTGAGCCAAGCATGTCTCCTGAGAGACTCATATGTAGCCATGACTCTTGATGCCACATCACTGGAGTCCACAGCAGCATGAAATTGCACTTTGGATGCCTCAATTCCATCAGCAGCCTCCTCCTCTAGCTCTTTGGCTAGCTGGGGGAGGCCTGTTTAGCCAGTTCCAGAACCGTATCACATCTGGACTTCTGGTACCTGGCTGTGTAGGCCATATAGTTAGCCTGCCTGAGTCCCAAAGATGATGCCAAATACAGTTTTTTGGCCATGGCATTGACCTTCCTGGAGTCTTTGTCTGGGGGGTGTGAAGCCAAAGGAATGTTAGCCCTGTCACAGGCTGCAGCCTGCACTACCCCAACATGGCTGCAATGACTGTATAAAAACTCCGTACCTGAGCCTGACAGCATATACCTCCTGTCCATTCTCTTATCCACAGGAGGTAAGGAGTTAGGTGTTTGTAAAATATTTTTTGTCTGCTTCCCCAAGGACTTGTGAAGAGGGATAGACAATCTTTTGGACTCTGGGATGTCCATCAGCTCTACAAAATCAGGCTCTTCCTCCTCCTCAGCAGCTTCAACCATTGGAAGCTGGATGGTTTCAGCCACCTTCTTGTAAAACAAGAAGTGTGAAGGGGACTCAGAAAGCCTGGGAGGGGAGACACTGGAGGGTCTATCTGGGGAGATGTCCGGTTCAATGGGCACATCCAGACCTACAAAGTCGTGATCTTCATCCTCAGAATACTCTTCGTCTCCCTCCCACTCCTCATAGAAAGCATCTGGATCGTAATCCGATGGGAGTCGGATCCGACGGAACAGATTGCCTAACTGGCGGTACCGGTTTGGACGGAACAAGGCCAAGCGATTGAACTATACTAATCACTTTGGCTATCTCGTCAGCGGTTGGAGTATGCGGTGCTGGATCCGAATCAGCTGACTTATGCTTCCTTTTTGATGGAACCAACCCCTAGTAGTCGGACCTCCTTTTGCCTGAGGAAGTATTGCCTAGGTTAGTAGGCACCTCCTTAGGTTTGGCTGCAACCGAACCGGGCTGGCCATCCGGATCTACGGACTTCTCGGCCTCCCTTTCCTTCAGCCTACTCAACCTTTTTTCTAGAGTGGCTTTAGGGAAGTTTTTACAAATCTGGCAGTCTGTTTTGAGGTGGTCAAACCCCAGACAATAAACACAGATGAGGTGGGGGTTGGCCTTGGCAAAGGCCTCCCCACACTCAGAACAGTGTTGAAACCCAGTGGGACCGTTTTTTTTCTTGGGTTTCTCAGACATGGCCAACTTAAACAATTACCCTTAAAAGCTTTTTAAGCCAGGTAATAACCAACTGATCAGTTACAAACCGTGTTACGTGTTCTGTAAAAGAACCAGAAAAAGTCTGGTTCTTTTGAAACTGATCGGCACCAGAAAACCACACTAAATGCCAGAGAAAATAAAAACAATCAAAAAGGTTGGTTCCTAACTGGACCGATCGATGAGAAACTGAGACAAAACAATTTCCATAGAATTTTTAAATAAAAGACAAGTCACCACCTATCTACCACACTACTTGTACCGTAGACAGAGGCTGGAAATCCGAAAATAATAAACAGTAGAAAACTGAACGCTTTTTTTAAACTTTACCGAACCGAGCAGGGAAGAAATCTCCGGAGCGACTTCACTGTTAGGCGGAGTAAAGAATCTGACGGTTACACTGGTAAGTACCAGAGACAGAGGTTTGAAAACCGAGCTCGAGCTCAACGGTCTATGCTTCTGCATAGTTAACTCTTTCCTCTCCGGGGTAGTTCAAGTGCTGGGGCTAACTACATATTGTCAGAATACAGCAAGACTTCCTGTTGTTTGAAGCACTTCACAGAACTAGAGTAACAATCTATTAACCACTCCTGCACTGCTTATGTGACTCTATTTTGCATTCAGAAGCAAGATAGCATATGGCTATCTGAAAGAATACTGGTCCCAACTCAGTCAGCCTCTGAGTGATATGACACCAATGCAGAAAAGGTTCTTACGCTCCCTCCAGTAGTGATGGCAGCAGCAGCAACACTAAAGACAAGCTCTAGCAGAGCCAGTATGGCTGCAGTCGAGGTCCGGTGGAACACGGCACTGTCTGCCATGTCCAAGATGGCCACTGGAGTTTTCTGTGCATACGTGATGACTCGCGCATGTGCACTGAACTCTGTCAGCATAGTCTGCCGTGTCCAAGATGGCCACCAGAGTTCTCTGCGCATGCGCATTGGGCTCCAGCAGCCATCTTGGATACGGTGGACTGTGTTGCCGTGCTGCTGGAGTTCAGTCAGTTTGCATGCACGAGTTGTTGCACATGTGCAGATAACTCTGGTGGCCATCTTAGACACGGTGGACACTGCTGTGTTCCGCCAGTACCAATGGACAAAATAGTGCTGTGGATGCGCCATGATTGCCATTCACGTCCACTGTTTAAAAAGCCCATTCGGTATCCAGTAAGCTCCCTTTTCTCTAAAGTGATCACAAGACATCTGCAGGGCTACGCCCACTACAGCCATAAGACAAATGTCTTCTTTCTTCCAAGGGGCGCTTTAGCATCAGTAACTACAGTAGTTAGCTGGGTAGGTGCAACTGCCACTGAGGTATGCCTTTAACAGCATTATAATGAGCTAGGGCATCAGCCAATCAAAACACAGGAGGGGAGGGTGATGAGTGAGAGCAGACTGAAGGAGAATTTGTTCCAAGAAAATGGGCACATGTCCCGAAAAGTGAACCAACAAGATTTGGAAAACATGCACATGTCTGAAAACTGGAAACAGATAACCTGAGCACAAAAACACATTAATAAAAACCCAAATTTGGTAATAAAACAAAACAGAGCCCTTCTCCTGACAGGTGAACCGGGGAGGAAGGGTGGGAGCTTACTGATGCTAAAGGACCCCTGGGAAGAAAGATTACAATGATGAATAATTTTTTCTTCTTATCCCAGGAGTCCTTTAGTATCAGTAATTATAGCAGACTACCGAGCAGTACCCAGTGGGAGGTGGGCAGTGAACCTACTTAGGAAAGAGGCTCTGCAGAACTGCCCTGCCAAATTTGGTGTCTGATCTGGACTGCACATCTAAACTGTAGTGCCTCACGAAAGTGTGCACAGATTTCCAGGTAGCTGCTCTGCAGACATCCAGAAGGGGTATGTCCCTTGCTGCTGCCGCAGAGGCTGCAGTGCCCCTGATGGAGGGGGCCCTGAGCCCCATAGGAGGTTGCTGACCAGTCTTTTCATAGCAGAATCTAATATAAAAGACCAAACAGCAGGAAATAGTTCTCTTGGTAGCTGGTCTTCCTCTGCCTACATCCCCGTAGGTGAGGAATAACTGAGTGGAAGAGCCTCTGGACTGCCTAGTATGCTCTCTGTAGTAAAAGAGAGCTCTTTTGACATCCAAGCTGTGGTGCTTTTGCTCACCAGGAGCGGATTTCTCAGTAAAGAAGACAGGTAGAGTAATGGACTGGTTTAGGTGGAACTCTGAAACCACCTTAGGCAGAAACTTCCTATTTGTCCAAAGCTCAAATTTATTATTGTGAGGAATGATGTAATTAGGCTCAGTGCACAGGACCTGTAACTATGAAATTCTCCTGGCAGAGGTAATGGCCACCAGGAAGACCTACTTCCAGGTCACAAATTTGATATATGTAGTGGCCATAGGCTCAAAGGGTGGTTCCATGAGCCTGGCAATGCAGAAATTCAGGCTCCAAGCAGGAACCAGCTCCCTGACTGGAGGCTGGAGGTGCAAGAGGCCTTTGAAAAACTGTTTGAATATGGTGTGAGAAAAAAATGACTTTTTCTTTCCCCACTGAAAAACAGGCTGAAATTGCAGCCAGGTGTAGCTTGAGGGAAGAGGGTTTCAAGCCTGACGCCTGCAGATGTACTAGGTAATCCAGCAGCTGAGAGTCTGAAGCTGTAAGAGGATTGACCTTTTTGCTCTTGCACCAGAAGGAGAACCATTTCTACTTGACTGCATAAGTCTTTTTTGTGTTAGGTTTTTTGCCATTCTCATGATCTTAAGGACCTGTTCTGAGTACTGAGAGGATGGAAATGTTAACTCCTCAAGAACCAGGTCTTGAGGTAAAGAGAGTGAATATGTCTGGATAATGCTCTCCTGTCTGAGGAAGGGTCAGCAGAGAGTGAGTAGTCGGCAGGCGAATGGGCCTGCTGCAGGATAGTGAGGAAAGGAGAGGGTACTAAGCTTGCCTGGGCCAATCCAGAGCAACCAAAATTATTGATGCAGGCTGTTGTCTGAGTTTCAGCAATACCCTGAGTATCAGGAGAAAGGGATGGAATGCATATAGGAATCTCCCCAACCAGTCCAGGATCAAGGTATCCAGGGGACGTTTGCCCGGGACTGGGGGTCTGTGACAGTACTGAGGAAGCTGGAAGTTGAGGGGAGAGGCAAACAAATCCACTTCTGGTGTGCCCCACCGTCTGAACACTGGCTAGTACTTGCTTGTTTAGAGTCTATTCGCTCTGGCCTTGACTGATGTGACTTAGAGCATCTGCCAGGGTATTGAGCTTGCCTGGGAGAAGAATAGCTGAAAGGCTGACTCCCAGAAAGAAGGCGAGAGACCAGATTTTTAGGGCCTCCGAACAAAGTATTCCTGATCTGGTACCACTCTGCTTGTTTATGTAAAACACTGCAGTGGTGTGGTCTGTTTGAATTTGTACAGTCTGTCCTTTTATGACAGGAGTAAATGTTTTGAGAGCTAGAAAGATTGCTCTGCGTTCCAAAAGGTTTATGTGTAACTGTGACTCTTGGAGAGTCCCGCCACTTACTGAGGCACTATCCAGATGTGCTCCCCACCCCAGGAGGAAGGCGTCTGTGGTGATCAACTCTGTGGGAAGTGGAGCCTAGAAGGGTATCCCTGCTGTCAGATTTGCAGGGTTCTTCCACCAAATCAGAGTCTGAAGGAACTGCCGTCACAGGTATCAGCTTTGAAAAATTGTTGCTTCGAGACCAGCGAGCTCGGAGGTAGGCTTGCAGGTGTCGCATCCTGTACCTGAACCCTGGGACCACTGCAGGCATTGAAGCCATGTGTCCCAATAGCCTGAGGAAATGTCTGGCTGGTCTTGCTGTCCCTGGATGAAAGAATCTGCCACTGAGGGGAAGTCTGAATTCTTACCTGTGGAAGGAAGGCATATCCTTTCTGGGTGTCCAGCTGAGCTCATATGAAGATGAGTAGCTGGGTGGGTTCCAAATGAGACTTTATTTAGACTTACCAGGGAACCCAGTGACTCCAGAGTGAGCCCTGTAAGGGAAAAGTACTCATTAACCTGACAAGAAGACTTTGGCAATATGAGCCAATCAGCAAAATAGGTGTAGACAGAGACGCCCAGCTTCCTGAGGTGTGCTGCTACCACTGCCAGACACTTTGTAAAGACCCTCTTGGGGCCGAGGATAGGCCGAAGAGCTGCAGCAAGCCCACAGGAAGTTTAAACTGCCTGTGATATCTCCTTATGGGTATATGGAAAAAAGGAGTCCTTTAGATCTAGGGGTAAGGACTGTATGATTAGTATCAGAGTGACCATCCTGAATTTGGGTTTTAACAGCAAGATAGGTTGCCACTCCCCAGTTTTCTTTTGTGTCAGAAAGTATCTGGAGTGTGGCCTCTGCCCCTTATCATGGGCAGGGACCCTCTCCACCACGCACAGAGTTACAATGTTTGTACCTCCAGCTCCAACAGTAACACCTGTGTTGGAGGTAGAGGCTTAGACACCTGGGTACACTTGAGGACTGCTCACGTCAGGGTTAGACTGCGAAGATGCTGACTGGGTTGTCCATACCAGTTTTTACCATCTGAGGAATATCACCAGGATTAAGCCCCTTGTTCTGTCCCTGGACCTCCCTACCTTAGTGACGCTGAGGTTGGATTACTGTAATACGCTCTACTTCGGGGTCTCAGGAGGTACCCTCCGCCAGCTTCAGCTAGTGCAGAATGCAGTTGCCAGGTTGCTGATGGGGCAGTCTAAATACTGTCACATCACCCTGGTGCTGCATGAACTGCACTGGCTGCCAATCAGGTGGAGGGTCCTCTTTAAGGTGGGCTTGCTCACCTTTACGGCCCTACATGGCTTGGACCCTGGTTACCTGTCAGACCTTCTTACGCCTGCTACCTCAGTCTGCTCCCTCCAGGCCTCCTTGCGATTCCCAGGACTAGGCTAAAAACAGCTGGCGACAGAGCCTTTAGTGTTGCCGGCCCCTTCCTGTGGAGTTCACTTCCTCCATCTGTAAGGGAGGCCCCTTTGGTGGAAGCATTCAAGGTACACCTTAAGGCCTTCCTTTTTAGGCAGGCTTTTTCTGACCCTGTTTTATAAATATCGCCTCGTTCTGACTATTTATCTTGCATGTCCCTGATGTTTTTCTATTTATTCACTGATTTTTTATTTATTTTTGTATTTTTAATTACTGTTGCTATTTATTGATGAGTTTTCTTTTTTTGGTTTGTTTTTATGTATGGCGCCCAGAGCCTCAGGGATTGGGCGTCTTTAAATAAAATTTGCCTTGCCTAGAGGTGGCCCTTCTCCTGAAAGCACCCCTGTACTGAAAGAAGTCAATGGGTAGAGAATGTAAGGCCTGGGGAAAATAACATCTGCCCCTACTGCCTGTGGGTGGAATTTCCGTGGGGTAGTAGGCTTAGGTTTAGCCAAGAGGCCTTGTTGCAGTCAGTTGTTCTGGAAATGAACAATATGATTTGATCACAGGGAAAGTCCATGGCCTTGGACTGGGTGACTGGGGTTAGACCATTAGTTCTAAGCCACGCAAAGCACCTCAGAAAAATGTCATGGGCCATAGCTCTGGAGGCGGCATCTTTGTTGTCATCTGTCATGTGGAATTGGTACTACATAGCTTCCAAGGTAGTTTTTGCCATATCCACCAGCTCCTGAACCATTGTATCCAATCCCTTGCAGGTAATGGCCATGACAGAATTCCACAGTGCTTGCTGATATCTGGCCGTGCTGTGGTTTGCTATGAAATCTAATTTTCTGGGGTCCTTGTCTTGGGGGTAAGGAGGACAAGGAGAACCCCAGCTTTCTTGCAAGCTGCCTGCTGCACTATACTCATGGCTGGGATGTACAAACAGGTACTCTTTTTTAGACAACTGGTATATGTATTTATTTCAGCCTGCTTATCAACCCCTGTCACAGAAGTGGGGGTTTGAAGCAGTTTCATAGTATTTTTAATTATATTTTTTCATCATAGATGGGCATGACCATTCTTTTAGGGGGTGGGAGACCTTTCATCTCCCTATATTCTTTATCCTCATCCTGGATGGACATCTGAGTAGGGAGGTCCAGGGTGTCTAGCATGTTTTGGATAAACTTAAGCATAGAGGGGGAAATCCTCCTAGTTAGCCGAGGAAGCTCCAAACAGAGGGTCATGGACACATAAGGTTCTAGGCCCTCCAAATTCATGTCAGGGGCATCATAAAATCATTATTCATTCTCATCTGCATCACCCTCATAGTCTTTGGAAGAGAGAACCATGAAAGAGTGCATACTAGACCCTGTAAGCATAGACCCCATCTTTTGCAGGGTCTGAAAGACGTGCCATGCTTTTGCCATGTCCTGCACAGATGGGAGATCCCGCGGAGGCTGTGGCTGGATATGTTTTGTTTTTTTCCTTTATGTTTTAACCCCCCTGTTGTCTCACTAATAGGTTTCTCAGGAGCAACAGGAGTGTTTTTGTCTTTGCATAAGACTGTATCCTTTTGGCCACTTCATCAGCAGCTTGATCATGCTTCCTTTTTTTTGTACAGACAGTTCATCACTTATTATTTTTAAATTTAGAAGGAACTTCATCAGCTCCTTTGAAAGCTTTATTTAATTTTTTTTTTTTTCTGGCTGGGACTTGGAGGCTTCATCAGCACCCCTGCTTGAATCGGCGTTGGATTCAGATGGCCCCTCATTGGTAGCCTTTGATTTTTTTCTCAGCCATATGTATTTTCTAGGTCTCTTTTGCTCCTTTATTGCCAATTTTGTGCAAGAGACCAATAGATGTGGACCACAAATGACTGAGACACAGATTTCTGTAAATGCTGTTAAGCCAGTCCTGTGACAGTTGACACTTTTAGGTCAAGTTTTCTGTAGTTCTGGGAATCTCTGACCTTGCCAATCCTCAGAGAACCCAGCAGTAACTGTAAAAATCTGAAAGACAATTGGTTGCCTCGTGGCAGGGACTGGCGAGGTCTGAGGTAAAAAAATAAGGCAAAATGCAAAAATTCGATGGTTCCTTCACGAATTATGTTAAAAAAGTGAAGAACCGTCAAAGATAAGCATCCACAGTAAAAAATGAGAATAAAATAAACAGATGTGGCAAAATTATCATATAAATAACGCAGTTGTCGTAAAAAAAATAACGCAGATGTGCAAAAAGAACAACCGCTAAAAAAAATCGTAAAATTACACTTAGCACACTAAAAATTTAAGTTTGTGAGGAAAACTTTACCAAGATAAATAAAAAGGTGGCTGTCAACCAGGAAAGTTGAGAGGCACTTCTGGGGCATTGTGGCTCAGTCAGTGGGAAAAAAATTCTGAAGCCCTTCAGGCTGCTCTCACTCAGCAGACTCCCCTACTGTGTTTTGATTGGCTGATGCCCTATCTTAGTATAATTCTCTTAAAGGCATACCTCCGGTGCAGCTGCACCTAGCCAGCTAACTGCTATAGTTACTGACGCTAAAGGACTCCTGGGGTAAGAAAATAACCTTCTGCAATGGCATATTTCTTCTTCAGTACATCAGTTTGCAGCAAGAGACTATGAATGTCCTTTCGCTGCACTTAACTAGCACCTACTGACACTGATCTCTGATCCCATTCACTAGTTGAGATGTGGCGACCACCCTATCCAAGCCCCATTTGCTTGCATAGTGGGAGCTCAAAAAAAGGAAAAAAAAAAAAAGCTATAAACAAAGAACCTCAATGCAGAATCACTGAAAGAAGGGTTGCCCCAAAGGGCACTGGCAACAAATCAAGTTTCAAAGAAATACCACATCATACATACTTCCATAATGCAATACATCATGGGATATATGTAACTCACCATGACATTTCTGGCTTGTTAAGTTTACAACAATTTACATGCCTTTTAAATAGCACAACTAGCTTAATTTCTATAATAGTCACCTAGTACTTTTTACCATTATCAAAACACCAAGTGCCTTGGTATTTTAAACATTCACAGGTTTCATAAACATAAGGTATATACATTAAGGTATTTTATAACATAGTGCTATTACATACTAAATCCAACAACAACAATAAACACAACCTTTTTTACATATATGTGGAGGTCGCCACAATAACCTCCCTATACAAGGACCTGAGGGGGAAGACGAAAATTAAAGAGGACACTATAGCACAGTCAAGAGAGGGAAGGGGGTGCGCACAGGTGGACAACCTAATGGACTAGAAATTGTAAAGGATAGATTAGGCTAAGAAATAGAAGAACTGTTGCAACAGATTGAAGAAAAGGTTGGTCCTCAGGAGTGGCAGGAGCTCCCTGTCACATATCCCCCACCTCAAGAGAGAAGCAGTTATTGCAGACTGCTTACCACCTTCCCGTCCCAGGAAGGGATGGAGCTTCTACCCATCCATCTTCAGAAGCTGAATCTCAGGGTCCCTATTAATGATTAATATTTCATCATAAACATAGTGGACATCATCATTCTTTACCCTGAGGCATAAACACATTTCTCAACAGAGACTAACGGTACCTTCCCATCTCTTTTTAGGGAAAGTCTATCACAGTTCACTGACATCAATTCCTGCACCATATCTAGACATGAAATCAGCATTTATATATTTTGTTCCTGCCCTGTGGGACACCGCAAATCGATAAGGCTGAAGAGTCATGTACCACCGCATTATACAGGGATTTTTTTCCTCTCATTTGGTGCAACCAGCAGAGGAGGTTGTGATCAGTTACAACCTTAAATTCAGCCCTCCACAAGTAATACTTTAGGGATTCAATAGCCCACTTCAGAGCTAAGCATTCTTTCTCTATGGTAGCATATCTTCTCTCCGTCTCATGTAGCTTCCTAGTGATATATATGATCGGATGTTCTTCTCCATCTATTTTCTGAGATAAGACTGCCCCAATACCATTCTCTGATGCATCAGTTTGAACCTCAAACACTTGGTTGAAGTCTGGGCTTTTCAATACAGGAGCTGTACACAGAATTGCCTTGATCTTCCTAAATGCCTCATCACAAATAGGGATCCACTGAACCTTATTTGGGCACCTCTTTTTAGTGAGATCAGTCAAAGGACTAGCAATGGCTGAAAAATTAGGAATAAATCTCCGGTAATAGCCAGCCAAGCCTAGGAAAGATCTCACATGCTTTTTTGTGGTAGGTATTGGGCTGTTTGCTACTGCTGTAACCTTCTCTACCTCGGGCTTCACTTGCCGTCTCCTAAAATGAATCCCTAGGTATCTTGTCTCGGTCTTTGCTAGGCACACTTAGCAGGGTTAATGGTCACTCCTGACTCCTTTGTTGCTTGCAATACCTGGGACAAGTGTCTAACATGGGTTTCCCAGTCAGGACTGAATATGACCACATCGTCCAAATAAGCCACACAGTACTCAGTATGTGGTCTTAGAATGTGGTCCATAAAACGCTGAAAAGTGGCTGGGGTCCCATGTAGTCCAAATGGCACTGTGACAAACTGGTATAAACCAAGTGGAGTGTTAAATGCGGTTTTATCTTGCGAATCAGGTGACAAAGGGATTTGACAATATCCCTTAGTAAGGTTCAGGGTGGAGATACACTGTGCATCGCCTAGCCTGTCAATGATGTCATCTATTCGGGGCACTGGGTAGCCATCAAATAGTGAGACATTGTTAAGCTTTCTAAAATCTAGGCACAGACATATACCACCCTCTTTCTTGTCCACTATGACCATGGGTGAAGACCATGCACTCTTTGACGGTACAATTATACCCAACTGCTCCATTTTTTTGACTTCCTGAATAACCTCATCCCTCACCTTCATAGGTAGTCTGTAGGGCTTCTGGTGTATGGGCTTATCTTGCGTGGGAGTTATGGTGTGCACAATTCCTTTGGCCCCCCCCGGGATGTTTGTGAATATGGGCGCAAACTGTTGTAAAACCCCCTGCAAATCTTTCTGTTGCTGAGGTGCCAATTCAGGGTTTATCTGAATCTCCTCCAATGGTCCTGACTGCTCTAGCCTTTATAGACAACTCCAGCTCTGATTCCCTAACTTCAGGATGGCTATAAAAGGAGGGATTAGGCTTCCCACGCCATTTTCTAAGGAGGTTTGCATGGTAAATTTTCTGGGCAGGTCTCTTTCCAGGCATGCTAAGCTCATAGTTCACTGCTCCTGTTTGCCTCAAAATGGTGAAGGGGCCCTGCCATTTCATGAGTAGTTTGTTCTCTGTGGAGGGAAGGAGTAACAACACTTGATCCCTGCGCTGAAATGTTTTAGTTGTCAAACCGTGGTCATATCAATCTTTCTGCAAGACTTGCTTCTGTTCTAAGTTCTGGTGTGCCAAGTTAATATACCTCACCAGGCGTTTGCGTAACTGAGTCATGTACTCCACACCATTAAGATGTCTCACCTCCTTCCCTTCTTCCCAGTGTTCTGTAACCACATCCAGTGGCCCCCTCGGGTTCCTCCCATACAATAATGAAAAAGGCGAGAAACCAGTGGACGCTTGAGGGATTTCCCTGTAAGTGAAAAGTAAATAGGGGAGGTACCTATCCCAATCTTTACCTTCTTCTTTCACATATTTCCTCAACATTCTCTTTAATGTCTGATTAAACCTCTCTCACGAGGGCCGTCAGTCTCCGGGTGGTATGGAAATGCAGCACTGCTACCCGCCCAGCAGGCATTACAATTCTTTGAGCCGGCATGCATTAAAATTATTCCCCTGATCAGTAAGTATTTCTTGGGGGATTCCCATGTGGCTAAATACCTTTGCTAGCTCCTCTGCTATCCTGGGGGCTGTGACAGTTCTCATGGGGATAGCTTCTGGGTAGCGGGTAGTGTAGACACATATGACCAGTACAAATCTGTTACCCTTGGAGCTCTTTTCCAGGGGGCCCACTATATCCATGGCTATCCTGTCAAAGGGGTTAGTCACAATGAGGATGGGTTGTAGCGGTACTCTATCCGTTTTTCCTGCCTGAGCTACCTTCTGACACTCAGCACATGCTTTACAATACTCAGCTATGTTCTCATGGATAGAGGGCCAATAAAACCTGGGTAAAATCCTATTCAGGGTGCTGTCTCTGCCTGCATGGCCTGCTAAAGGGATGTCTTGTGCCAGATACATGATTTGGGAGCAGAATTTTTCCGGAACCATTAGTCGGTCTATTACCTCTCCAGTTCTGGGGTTCGTGTATTCTTGATACAGTACTCCCTGTTTTACAGCAAACTGAAGGGCACCTTTTTCCACTCCCTTCCCCACCTGTGGAAAAAAAGGGTTAAGTGAAGGGTCTGCTTCTTGCTCATGCTGCACATCACATTTAAAAGTATGTCCCAAGTCTGGCTGCACACCAGCATGACTAACAATCCAGGCCTTCTTTAGTTCCTCTTCTCTGCCTTAGTCTTATGATCCTTGCCAGGATCCTCAAAAACATCATCAAATGGGAACACAGATGGTAAATGTCCCTTCTTCATTTGTGCTCTGGTGGTTACAGGAACTATAGCAGAGTCCTGGGCAGCATGACAATGTATAAATGAAGCAAAGTCTGGGTGGTCATGCCCGATAATAACTGGCACAGGTAGGCGAAGTACCAAACCCACTTTTACTTCCTGTGTCTTTTCTTGAACAGTCATTTGTATGGTGGCTCTAGGGTAGCGATGGGTATCACCGTGCACACAGATGACTGTTGTATTTTGTCCTTTATTATTCCCATACACCAGATATGCTCGCACAAGAGTCTGTCGGCTCCTTGAATCAATCAGTCCCATCATCTGCTGTGATTCAATCTGTACAGTAGCCATAAAGTGACCCAAGTTCACTAAGGCTAAGTGAGCTGTCTCTCTCTTTATATCAGGACAGTTTCTTAGATAATGGCCCTTCTTTTGGCACCCATGACATACACTCTCAGCTACTGGAATACGCCCTCTTCTCTCTGCTCTCCAGTCTTGTTTCTCTGGGGCTGGATTAGACAGTTTATAAGTAAAAGGGTTCCTTACCGGATTGCTGGTGGTCACAGCTGCTGAGGTCTCTTGGAACCCTCTAAATCTGGATGGTCGGGCTGCCAGGAAGTCTTCTGCCAATGTGATGGTTTTATCAGTGGAATCTGGCTTATGCTCCTGAACCCAAAGTTGTACATTCTGGGGTAACACTTTAATAAACTGTTCAATAACTACCGCCTCCAGAAGTTGGTCCTTGCTCTTGTTCTCCAGTTGTAACCATTTGTAGCAGAGCTCCTTGAGATGGTCATAAGTCTCTCGGGGGTTATCCAGTGACTGCATTTTAAGAAACCTAAACCTCTGGCGATAGGTTTCTGTGTTTATGTCGTAGCACCTGAGGATCTCCTGCTTCACACGGTCATAGTCCTCAGCCTCTCTGGAGTCCATGTGGCTATAAACCAACTGGGCACTACCTGTCAGGTGCAGTGCCACTCGAACAACCCACCGTTCCCTTGGCAATGCGCATGTTCGAGCGGTCCTCTCAAACGTTGTGAGGTAGGCCTTAATGTCATCACTGTCTGAAAGTTTACACAGTTTAATGTCTTTTGGGCTGCTGGCTTTTCTGTTTGCCCTGCATTGATGGCATGCAAGACCCTCATGGTATCAGCCCATTTGGCATCTTGCTTTCTCTGCTCAATGTCTCTATCTCTTCGTTCAGCATCTCTCTCTTTCCATCTGCACCTGTTTTATGCAGAGTCATTTCAACAACTCCCTTACGCCCTCAGGTGGAGCGTCTTCAAGAGGAGGCAATTCCCTCGATTCTTCCACATCCTCTTGTATCTCTTCCTCCCCTTCAGGCCTGGCCTTCCTCCGAGCTCCCGGGTCCAGTCCAGGCAGCAGCTTCTCTCCCAGTCTGTCAGTCATGGTTCTGGTCAGAACTCCACGGACCTTCTCTGGCAACTCCTGGTGCATCGGTCCATCTGGGATATCTGGGCGATATCCACCAGAAAACGTACCTCTTCGGCCAGTTTAGATGCTTCCAGCAAGTTATTCCACTTCTAACACCAAGTCTGTGGAGGGGTTGTGGGATAACAGATGGACCAGACACCGAACGTCAGGTTCAACACACAATCTCTGTGTGATGTTTATTCAAAATACAAGAAATAACCTTCTGCAATGGCATATTTCTTCTTCAGTACATCAGATTGCAGCAACAGACTATGAATGTCCTTTCTCTGCACTTAACCAGCACCTACTGACACTGATCTCTGATCCCATTCACTAGTTGAGCTGTAGCGACCACCCCTATGCAAGCCCCATTTGCTTGCGTAATGAGGGCTCAAAAGGAAAAAACAAACAAACAAAAAAAAAAAAAGCTATAAACAAAGAACCTCAATGCAGAATCACTGAAAGAAGGGTTGTCCCAAAGGGCACTGGCAACAAATCAAGTTTCAAAGAAATACAACATCATACATACTTCCATAATGCAATGCATCATGGGATATATGCAAATCACCATGACATTTCTGGCTTAAGTTTACAACAATTTACATGCCTTTTAAATAGCATAACTTGCTTAATTTCTATAATAGTCACCTAGTACTTTTTACCATTATCAAAACACCAAGTGCCATGGTATTTTAAACATTTACAGGTTTCATACACATAAGGTATATACATTAAGGTATTTTATAACATAGTGCTATTACATACTAAATCCAACAACAATAAACACAACCTTTTTTACATACATGTGGAGGTCGCCACAATAACCTCCCTATATAAGGACCTGAGGGGGAAGAGGAAAAGTAAAGAGGACACTATAGCATAGTCAAGAGAGAGGAGAGGGTGCCCATAGGTGGCCAACCTTATGGACTAGAAATTGTAAAGGATAGATTAGGCTAAGAAATAATAGAACTGTTGCAACAGATTTAAGAAAAGGTCAGTCCTCAGGAGTGGCAGGGGCTCCCTGTCACAGACAGAAGCGTAAAAACCAGTTGGAGCTCAGAGCAGTATTTCTCTCTCTGAAGTTCTTTTCCAAAGTACTGTAGATCAGGACAGTCAACACCACAACAATGTATATTACATCAACAACCAACGGTGCTGCAAGATCCTTAAAGCTGTGCAAAGAATCACTAAGGAGTTGGGATCTCACACATACTCTCGGAGTACATATCTCTGCAGTCCATGTAGTAGGAAAGGACAATGTCCTAGCAGAGAGCAGGATAGGTCATGTAACACACAAGTGGTCCCTGAAACAACCTGTGTTATGGCACATTTGCAGGAAATTATTCATCTCAGAGGTGGATCTATTTCCTCATGGGAGAACAAAAAGATTTTACTATTTTGCTGCAGCGCCTCATATCTGGCTATAGAGTATTAAGCATGCACTGGGGAAATGGGTTCCTTTATGCCTTCCCATCTTTTCCACTAATGCAGAAAGTTCTCCTCCAAGTGAAAGTGGAACAGGTTACTATGTTTCAGATAGCCCCAGGCTGGCACAGACGCCCATGGTACTCTTACTCTAGATGTCCCCAAGGACTCACACTTTTTTTTTTTTTTTTAATTTACTGTACTTTTACTTCTCTGTCTCCAACCAACCCCCTTCAGCCCCTCCGCCCTGCCCAGCCCAGTCACCCACTATCCCTGGGATTCACCTTGCTCCTTGTGCCCCTGTGGATGATCTTCCATGGGAAGGGCTATCCAGGGGCCATCTCTTACCCCTGAACAGTGTTTTAGTGTCGGTGAGGGAGCGAGAGCCTCAGTCGGTGGTACAGAACCTACAGCAGGGTGGCAGGCAGCATCCCGCATGGTTGGGGTTTTCTCGATTTTCTTTCCCCGAGCGTTGTGAGATGGTGCATCTGATGCTGGGATGTCAGCGCACTGATGCTCCCCTCCCTGTGCTCTGGCTCCACAGCACTGCCACCTCTGGTCACCCAGGTGATAGTACAGTGGCGGAGAGCAGGATCCCTTCCTCCCCAAAGAGGCAACTGTTCAAGGGATGCTCAACAATCCTCCAATAGCCAGCCCTCCAGCAGTTCAAGCTCATTCCCGAAGCCGGGTCACTGGTGTTGCAGGCAATAGCGTTACTGCTAGGCCGGCAAGAACTCATACTCTACTGCTGCGTTGAGACCTGCTGACAATGTCTAATGGTCAGGTGACTCGTCCAACCTTGGCATCATCTGACCTGAAAATATGGTTTCTGAAGGAAGACAGTCCTCAGAACTGAAGCCCTCAACCCTCGTCATGGAAGTCTTCAAGGTGGCCATAGGAGCCAAAGCTCTAGGGTTTTTGGTGCTCTGTGGTGCATTTTGGGGTGTTTACTGACAAGACAGCACAGCATAACAAACACCATTTCAGTGCTAGCACATTACTCAAATGTGCCTGTTTTTTGTTGTTACTCACCACATTGACCTACTGCCCAGTGAGTGGTGGTGTCACTCACCTACCTTTCTGCCTCGCCACAGCTACTGGCAGAGCCTCCGATGGTGTCACTCTCCCACCTTCACCCACTCCCCAGTAAGTGTTGCAGACACTAGGGGTGTCACTCACCCATCCTTACCCCCTACCCCCTCACCAACTATTGGCATATCTTCGAGTGTTGTCACTTACCTCCTTGACCCATTCCCAGCAAGTGTTGCAGACACTGGCGCCTCACTTGGTGATGTTTTCTGCAGTCTAATCCCCAAATCTTTTTTCAGTAAAATGAATTTGCCAAAAATATTGTCTGTTTTATTAAAATGCCACCCACTTCCCACAGGCCAGGTATAGCTTTTCCTGTCCTATCCCTGGCCTGTGGAAAGTGGGTGGTATTTAATAAAACAGATATCATGTATATTGTCTAAAGCCCTTAGGCACACAGTAGGGGTACTGCAAAAATAAAGATGCATCCTGCCTTGTTATGAAATGAAGCAGTTCTTAATACCTAAGCACACAACAGTTTGGGAGCTTTAACTTTCTTAAATAAAAAAGCAGATAACCACAATTAGCAAACTTCATATACAAACTGCTTAACATAAGATAGCAGCATCACATCACCTTCAAAAAACACAGATACTGTGTATGTACTGCATTGTTGTAAATAGTTTTCGAAGTCTTGCAAAAAAAAGCAGAAAACAGACACCCACTCAGCCTTCCAGGTGTATGAGGCGCAATCTGCTATAGACGCTCAAACAAGTACAAAAGAAGAGCAGACCAGCCACTACAGCAAACACCAATATGTTTCTGTAAAATCGTATTTTACTTCATAATTGCATAATCCTTCAAGTAACTGGCCACCAATAAAACTGTTAATGTTGACATTAAGAATAGAAGAAAAAACAAAAATACTGATGGGAGCCATGACAACTTATATAGGCATTGAAAGGGCAGAGTATTCCTTCTCCTAAATGCTTTGCCTCTGACAACAGTAAACTTGTTGTATTGTTTTTGTCTCTTGATTTCCAGCAATCAAACTTCAATCCCTAATGCAGAACCATCCTGTTAGCCTCAGTACTGGTGAGCTTAAGCTTTATTATAACTGCCATACTGTTGATGGGGGACCTGAATATGCCAGATGTTAACTGGAGCACCTTTGCTGCAGCTACATCCAAGAGCAGGGCCATTCTTGATGCGCTACAGGTGGCATGTATCAGACAGCTAGTTTTGGAACCCACTCGTGAGGGAGCAATCTTAAACCTCGCACTCTCAAATGGGGACAGCGAGAGGATTTCAGATCTAAAAGTTTGTAGCCATCTGGGAACAAGTGACCACCAATAAACTCAGCTACAGAATTAAGCCATACAAAAGTGAATGTACTGGACTTCAGATGGGCTGACTTTGGCAAGATGGGATAGTGCCTTAGAAAAGTACTAGCAAACAGGCTAGAAGGAGGGGTGGAGCAACAATGAGGAAACATCAAAACTGCCATCACAAAGGCAACAAGCCTTTGTGTGAAGCAAATAAATCAAAACAAAAGGAAAAAGCCACTATGGTTCTCAAAAGAGGTGGCGGGGAAGGTTAGGAAGAAAAAGATAGCATTTAGGAAGTATAAAGAAACACAGAAAGAGCAGGACAGAGAACTGTACCGATTATGGCAGAAGGAAGCAGGGAGGGAAGTCAGAATAGCAAAGGCCCAAACTGAGGAAAAGATAAGCCAACTCAGTTAAGAAGGGGGATAAAACCTTTTATAGGTACATCGGGGAGCACAGAAAGACAAAGGGAGGGATACTGAGGTGGAATAGAAAGGGTGGTGGGTGGGCAGAGAGGGACAGTGAAAAGCAGGGATACTGGACGAATACTTCAGCTCAGTATTCACAAAAGAGGAGGAGGGGGAGGTGCCTAATCCAATTAACAGAAGCACTCTGGATGGGGGGGATCCCAGTTCTTTCACAAAAGAAAGGGTTCTGAAAGAACTCTCAAAACTGAAGGTAGACAAAGCAATGGGGCCTGACGAAATTCACCCCAGAATTCTAAAAGAATTAAGGGGAGAACTAGTGACACCACTGACTACCCTTTTTAACAAATCATGGTGTGGTACCCGAGGACTGGAGGGAGGCGGATGTGATTCCCCTTCACAAAAGCGGAAGCAAGACAGAGGCAGAAAAAGTACAGTTACGTAAGAACTTACCGTAACAGTAGATCTTCGAGAGAGGCTCTTGCAGTAGGTAATTACATATAGGACTGACGCCGGCGGCGGCAGGACCCTGGAAAAATTTCTAGCTAGCAATCCCTGGCGAGGGACTGCCCCCACATCAGGTGACCGGTGTCATACGACGTCGGTATAAAGGGGCGGTCCCGGACGCCCGCCTTCCAGTTCTTTCCCGCCACAGGCCAGGAAGGCCCAGATGAGAGAGAAGCAGACAATTCCATTCCTGGAAAAGGAGCTGAAAAAGCCTAGGGGGATGGAGGGCGGGAAGGTATTACCTACTGCAAGAGCCTCTCTCGAAGATCTACTGTTACGGTAAGTTCTTATGTAACTGTACTATCTTACTTCGAGAGGGCTCTTGCAGTAGGTAATTACATATAGTACTGAATCCCAAGCAGTCTGGAACAAAGAAAAGGCACCGGGAGGAGGAAACTACTTCAAGAAGTAGCTCTAGCCGTGCAAGCCTCAAGACAGGAGGCCTTGCAAAACAGCCAGCCGGAAGCCTGCTCTACAGCGAGAGGCAATGTCCAAACTGTAGTGTTTCGTAAAGGTATGGACGAAAGTCCAGGTAGCAGCAGCGCATATGTCTCTGCAGAAACATTCTTGAAACAAGCCGCAGAGGCAGTTACTCCCCGAGTGGAGTGACCTCTGACTTGACCTGGTAGGTTCTTGTTGTACTTGTCATAACAGAAAGTGATGCAATGAGCCAACCACTTTGATAGGCATTGCTTGGAGACAGCATTGCCTTCCCTTCTGTGAGCAAAAGAGACGAACAACTGATCAGTCTTCCTGAGATCCTTCGTCCTATTGGTATAGTATCTCAGAATCCTGTGGACATCCATGGTATGGAGCAAGTATTCTCCTTAATTGGAGTACTGCGTGAAAAAGGCAGGTAACTCAATAGACTGATTTAAGGTAGACTCTGCTACCACTTTAGGAAGAAACTTAGGGTTTGTGCGAAGAGCTACTCATTCTTTGTGAAAAATCAGATAAGGGACTTTACACATAAGGGCCTGGAGCTCGGAAATCCTGCGAGCCGAAGTAATGGCCACCAAGAAAAGCGTCTTCCACGATAAAAACTTCAAGTCTGCGGAAGCCGCAGGCTCAAAAGGAGGAAGGGTAAGTTTCTCAAAAACAAAGCTCAAGTCCCAGGGGGGAGAAGGAGTCCGGACAGGGGGGTCTGAGATGAAGGACCCCTCTGAGAAAGGTCTTGGATACCTCCAATTGGGCAAATGTCTTATCAGCGAAAGGGACAAGGTAGGCTGAAATAGCAGCCATGTGTACTTTCAAAGAGGAGTGACTGAGACCCAGGTCGAAAAGATGACGCAAATAATCAAGCAGAACGGCCACCGGACAGGAGAAAGGCTCCACGTTCCTGGAGGCAGCCCAAATGGAAAATCTCTTCCACTTCATGGCGTAGGTGGACCTAGTGGAGGGTTTTCTAGCCTCCACCAGAATCTCGGCCACCTTAGGAGAGACGCCGAAACGAGATTGGGCTAGGTCTGCAGGAGCCATGCATGAAGTTGGAGAGACTTGAGTCCCAGATGGACCAGGGTCCCTTGATCCTGGGTCAGCAATCCTCGAGATAATGGAAGAGGAAGAGGAGGAACCTCTGAGTATTGTTGAAGAAGAGAGAACCAGATTTGCCTGGGCCAGAAAGGAGCGATCAGAATCATTCTGGCTCCTTCCAATGCAAGTTTCTGCAGCACATGAGGGACCAGAGGAATTGGGGGAAAGCATAGACGAATCTGTCCTTCCAATTTAGAGATAGAGCCGTCGCCCAGAGCTCTCCTCGAGAGCGAAGCGAGCAAAGGTTGGAAGCTTTGCATTTTGGGAGGAGGCGAACAGGTCTATCTGTGGAGTCCCCAAAGCTGAAAGATGCTTTTAGAACCTTTGGTCCAGTTCCCACTCGTGTGGCAGAGCGAAGAACGACTTAGCTTGTCTGCCAGGACATTGTCGACTCCTGGAACGTGGATCGCCGTGAGGTGAAGGTTGTGAAGCGTTGCCCATTCCCAAACCCTCATCGCTTCCCTGCACAGCGGGTAGGACCGAGTCCCTCCCTGCTTGTTGATGTACCACACCACGCGCATGTTGTCTGTTTGGACAGCCAGGTGACCGGGAAGGATGTATTGGTGAAGGGCCTGGAGAGCATACAGCACTGCTCATAGCTCGAGCACAGTGATGTGGAGAGCTAACTCCAATCTGGACCACAACCCCTGGGTTCGGTGAGGACCCAGATGGGCTCCCCAACCTTCGCCTGATGCGTCCGTGGTCAGAGTCTGGGCGGGGGAGGATGAAAGAAGGGGACCCTCGAACAGGTTCTCTCGAACCATCCACCATTGAAAGTCTCTTGTCATCGGCGAGGAGATCAGCACCAGATGATCTAGGTCGTCTACAAGTTGATCCCACTGAGAGCGGAGAGTCCACTGAGAGATCCTTATGTGGAGGCGCACATATGGAACCGTCGGGATGGCAGCCGCCATAAGCCCCAGAAGATAGAGCACCAACCTCGCTGGAACCTTCCTGCGTTCTGAAAGAAGGGAAATCTGGGACTGGAGGGAGGCCCCCCCTGTCTGAAGGCAGGAAGGACCTATACGCTGTCGTATTGAGGATTGCCCCGATGAACTGGAGTCTCTGGGAAGGGTCCAGATGAGACCTGGAATGGTTGATGGTGATACCCAAACCAGTGAAAACCCGCTGGGTGAGGGAGAGAAAATGCAGGAGCTCCTCCTTGGACGAGGCCGCCAGGAGCTAGTCGTCCAGGTAGGGAAAAACCTGAACTCCCAAAGTATGCAGGTGGGCCGCTACCACCGCCAGGCATTTGGTAAAAACTCGGGGAGCCGAGGAAAGACCAAAAGGGAGCGCCCGGAATTGGTAATGGTCCCCCTGAAACGCAAACTTGAGGTACTTACGGTGCGTAGGGTGAATGGGGATGTGCAGGCATGCATCCTGCATATCCAGTGCACAAAGCCATTGGCCCGGCCGGAGAAGGGGCAGGAGGGTTGGAAGGGAGAGCATCCTGAACTTTTTTATTCCACACAGAGGCTCAGGGAGCTGAGATTGAGAATGGGTCTGAGATCTCCTGTCGTCTTTGGTAGAAGAAAGAAATGGGAATAGTAACCCGTCCCGTGAAGGTGAAGGGGGACGGGTTCTATGGCCTGCTTCGCGAGGAGAGCAGATATTTCTTTCCTGACCAAAGAAGATGGTCCCTTGAGTAAGAGGAGTTCAGAGGGGGTTGGCGTGGAGGTTTCTGCAGAAACTCTATAGAGTGCCCTTCTGCTATGATCTGAAGCACCCATGAATCCGATGTTATCCTCTCCCAACCTGGAAGGTGGAGGGAGAATCTCTCTCCAACCGGTTCCTCCGGGGAGTCCGGAGGCAGTGGGAGAGGGAAGGAGTCAGGTGGTGTGAGGCAGCGCAGCAGCTGGGGCACCCGCTGCTTTTTTGGGCGGCGGGCGCCTGGCAGCTATGGGGGCCCGATGTTTAGTGGTCTGCCTTCCCTGGGGTTTCGCTTGGGGCCAGCTGCGTCTGCGAAAAGGACAGCGCTGTGGGGGATGGAGACGGTACATGGAATCCACAGATTTGAGGGGCGTCCCCTTCTCCTGCAAGTCGGTGATGATGTCCTTGACATCACCACCGAAAAGCACCGAAACCCTGAAAGGTGCTTCTTGAATTGCTGACTGCACCACCGGGACCAGACCTGACACTCGGAGCCATGCGTGACGCCGAAGACTTACGGCGAATGTGGAGCTCCGTCCTGCAGTGTCCACTGCATCATAGGTCGTCCTCAGAATGTGACGACTGGCCGAACGAGCAGAACGGACAAGGTCAGCTAGCTCCTGCTTGACTTGGGAGTCAGGCAAGGAGTCAATCTTAGATTCCGCCTGGGTAAGGACAGCCTTCTGGTAATCCCCCATATGTGCTACATAATTTAGGGCCCTGATCCCCAGTGTGGAAGAAGCATAGATCTTCCTTCCACTGATCCAGAAGGCAGATTCCTTATCCGGGAGACGAGCTCAAATGCTTCGGGTGTGCTGACCGGCCGTGAGCGGCACTAATCACAACTGAGTCTGCACGGGGGTGAGGGTCTACAAAGTCTACACCCTCCAGAGCCTGGTATAGCCTGTTGGACTTCCGAGGAAGTGGGGCTAAAGCCGACGGTTGTTTCCAAATGGTGGAAACAAGGTGGGCATGAGGCTCGATCCAGGGTGGCACTAGAGTAGGGTCCGTAAGGGGCAAGTCCAGATGTTCGCCGAGTTTAACCCGCTGAGGATCTGGCTCTAAGGAACGCCACTGATGTACTTTCTGGATCTTCCTGAGCAACTCCGTGAAGGAAGGATCCTCCTGAGGAGACTTCGGAGGAGTCCTCGGCCGGGGCTTGGACGGAGAGCGAGGCTCGTCGTCTTTCTCGGAGCATCCGTCGGAGGAATCCAAGGAGCCCGAGAGAGAGGAAGAAGAAGAAGAGTTTGAAGCAGAGTAAGACTCCCTAACTTGTCTAGGGGGAGGAACAGGTTCCTTAGGGGGGATCCCCGGACGCGTGTCCTGCCCCTCTCTGGATCCCAAGGGGAGAGCTCGAGAATCCGGAGGCGGAGAGGGAGTGTGCCGCCTGGGGCGACAGGAGCTGGAGGTAACGCCGCCATGAGGCGCCCCGACTTCCTTGGTGAGCTGAGCCTGGCCTCAGCCCACCAAGAGGCCAGAGTCTCCTGAAGATCCACCGCAGCCTGGGGGCGGTGGAGGGGAGGCCAGGCCGGATTATAACCGAAGGTGAGTATCCGTAACTCAGCCGCGGGAAGTCACTGGAGCTGGGTATTGCGCTGGGTACCGCGGCATCGGTGGAGTCGGGCGCTGGGTACTGTGGCGAGGATACCGCGGACCCGGGTAAACCGCCTGATAGGACGGCGGATACCCAGGTACCGGAGGAGCTGCCGGAGCAGACAGCCCAGTAGGGAACTCCACGGGTGGATCAACCGTGATAGGCCCGTGGGGTGGAGGGCCCGATGGAAGAGGAATATCCCCCGCCGGCGTCGGAGGGGCCAAAGTCGGAACCGGTGTCGGCGGGGCCAGCGTCGGATCCAGTTCTGTAGGAGGAGGGTCTGACGGCGGAAAAGCATCCCGAGCATCGCCTGGGGACAGAGGACAGAAGTCCCCGGGGTCAGGCAGGGGGGACTCGGGTTCCCCAGACGGCAGTGAAGGCTGCGGGGAACCTGGAATAACAGACGATGAAGGGTCTGTCATAGGCTCCGATGCCTGGCGCACGTCGGAGGAGCCGACGTGCGACTTAGGGGCCGAATCCCGGCGGGCGCCAGAGGGGCCGGGCCCGACTTAGGGGGTCCCTCGCCGGAGGTGGGCCGAGGTTGGGAAGTGGCCCGGTCCTAGGGGGACACTGCCGTGCGCTGCCCCGGAGAGTCGGGCGTCTTAGCGGCCTTGTCCCGGCGGACATCAGAGGAGCCGACATCCGGCTTATGGGAGGCGCCTGCACCAGTAGGCCGCAAGCCTGCGGCAGTACTGGGGGCAGAAGCCTCCTTTTGCCCAGAGGCACCAGAAGGGCTCGAATGCGAACCCGACGGCCGGGCTGACGCCTCCTCCAAAGCCTTTGAGGCTGCCATATCGGCTTATCCCCCGGAGGGGACGTTACCTTAGCCGCGGCTCCGGCCGGAGTCGCAGAAAAGGAGGCCTTCTCCTGGTGCCTTTCTTTGTCCCGCTTCTTGTGTCCCTCTGGGGAGGTCGATGCCTGCCTAAGCTTCCTCAACTCCTTCTCCATTGCAGACATCATCTTTTTCAGGAGATGGGCTTCCAAAGACTGCTGGCATAGTCTGCGGGTGGCCGCGTTGAAAAGCAGGCAATGCGGGCACTTATCGGCCACGTGGTCGGGGCCTAAACAAGAAAGGCAGAAGGAGTGACCGTCTTTGTGAGGCAGTTGGGCGCCGCACGAGTCGCACTTATTTTTTGAAGGGGACGACATAAACCGACGTTTACCTGATGAATAAATTGCAAAATACTGAAAATTTCAGTAAAAACTGACGACAACAGGGCTGAGCCTCAGAACTTCACCTTGAGGCACTGCATGACTGACGGAAGAACTGGAAGGCGGGCGTCCAGGACTGCCTTTTATACGACATCGTATGACGCCGTCACCTGACGTGGGGCGGTCCTCGCCAGGGACTGCTAGCTAGAAATTTTCTCATAGTCCCGCCGGCCGAAGCGCCAGTCCTATATGTAATTACTTACTGCAAGAGCCCTCTCGAAGTAAGATCTATAGATCTGTCAGTTTGACCTCTGTGGTAGGGAAAGTGATGGAATCACTTCTGAAGGAAAAGTTGTTGAGTATCTAGAGGAAAGTGGAACACAGGATCCAAGGCAGCATGGTTTCACAGCGGGAAGGTCATGTCAGACGAATCTAATTGATTTCTTTGACTGGGTGACAAAAGTAGTAGACCAGGGAGGGGCTGTGGACATGGCTTACCTAGACTTTAGCAAGGCATTTAACACAGTCCCACACAAAAGATTAATAATTAAATTAACAAGCCTGGGAGTGGGTCCCAGGATAGTAGCCTGGGTAAAACACTGGCTGGACAACAGGACACAGAAGGTAATTGTAAATGGAGTCCACTCTGAAGAAAGAGGTGTTACTAGTGGGGTACCACAGGGTTCAGTTCTGGGTCCAGTCCTTTTTAATGTCTTTATAAGTGACATTGCAGAGGGACTGGAAGGAAAAGTATGCCTCTTTGCAGATGATACAAAGATCTGCAACAGGGCTGACAAACAAAGAGGCGTGGAAAGGATGAGAAGGGTCTTGCCAAGGTTGGAGGAATGGTCAGAAGTATGGCAGCTTGGATTCAATGCAAAGAAGTGCAAAGTAATGCACCTGGGAAACAAAAACCCAGGAGAAGATTACACACTGGTGGGGAGGTAGTAACAACAACAAAATTGGAAAGGGACCTGGGGGTAATCATGTCAGATGACCTTAAGGTTAGCAAGCAATGTGAGAAGGCAGTAGGGAGGGCTGGGGGGATACTGGGATGTATAGGGAGAGGCATCACCAGCAGAAAACAGGAAGTTGTTATCCCTCTGTACAGACAGTTGGTGAGACCACATCTGGAGTACTGCGTCCAGTTCTGGAGACCCCATATCTGCAATGATAAAGACAGGATGGAGGCAGTTCAGAGGAGGGTAACTAAAATGGTGCAGGGTCTGCAAGAGAAGCCATATGAGGAGAGACTAAAGGAGCTTAATATGTATACCCTTGAGGAAAGGAGGGAGAGGAGAGACATGATAGAAACTTTTAAGTACCTCAGTGGAAACAACAAAGTCCAAGAGGGTAGCATCTTTCAGAAAAAGAGATGCGTAAGAACAAGGGGACACAATCTGAAGATGGGGGAGACGGTTCAGGGGCAATGTGAGAAGGTATTTTTTCACAGATAGGGTGGTGGACGCATGGAACAGCCTTCTGGGGAGGTTGTGGGGTCTAAAACTGTGGGAGAATTCAAGAATGCATAGGACAGAAATAAGGCAATTATTGTGGGGGGTAGGAAGAAATAGGCTGTTGGTTAACTAGGATCTACAGCTTATCCTGTAGGTAGGGACATGGGCAGACTAGGTGGGCCAAGTGGTCCTTATCTGCTGTCAAAGTCTATGTTTCTATGCCATTCACTCCTGATGGTCATCAGTGACACATGGGGCTTTCCTGCGATTCCATGCAAGTGGCTGGGCAGGGTTCCTGAAACATCTGGTTTAAGGACACTGAGTGTGTGCATATTGGGCCAACTATAAAGAACACAAGTTCAGCAGTAGCAATATTCTCACCAGTTGCAGAGTGTAGTAACTATTATTAAGAATATAATTATGATTCTGTAATAAATTATTACAGAATCATAATTATGTTCTGTGGGTAAGCACATTTATTCAGGCAGATCAGTGTTCACTGCAGTGACAGACAGCTTGACAGTTTATTTATTTATTTTATTTAGTTTTTGTTTACTGGGTAAGTACCATAGCCAAGACATGACTATTTTCAGCTACAATCCGGGAGATTACAATGAGGAGGGATAAACAGGGAATACATTTTTTGCAAACAATGAATATATTTTTGCACAGGGAAAAACAAAACAGAAATACAGATAGAAACAAGATTACTCAGTCAATAAGCATATAACACGATAGGTAAGAGTTCATTAACAGTACCAAATTCAGTGACAACAAGCACATGTAGTAAACAACAATTGAGTTAAAAGAACAGATGAAGCAATATCAAATGAGACATAAGTGCCTAAAAATATAACTAGATGGCCAAGATAAGCAGAGATCAGTTTGCAGCAGGTGTGAAGTGAGACAGCAGCCGAAAGGAATATTCATGGAGGTTTGAAGCAGGTGCAGGAGACCTGGCTGAAGAAAAGGAGCAACATTTGTTTTTGAATTGGGCATGACTAGGAGCTATGCGAACCTCAAGAGGTAGGGAGTTCAAGAGTTTGGCCGCCGAGTGACAGAAGGCTAGGGTTTCTTTGTTAGATTTACATCTAGGTATAAGCAGCAGAGATTTAGCAGATGATCAGAGACCATGAGAGGAGGGCAGTGGAGATAGTAGGGAGGCAAGTGAGACAGGGATACCTGCTCTAATGATACAGTCTGTCAGGGAGCCAAGAGCAAGAGTTCGAACAGAAGATGGGGGCAGCCAGTTAAGATCAGCGTAAAGCTGACAGTGGTGTTTTGACCAAGGGGAGGCAGAGGCATACCTGCAGATACTGTTGTAGACGGTATCCCACTTCCTGAGGAGTGTTTTGGATGCACCGAGATAAGTGACTACCCCATAGGATAGCGATGGGAGCAAGATCCCTCTAGATATGGCTAATCTAGCTGACTGCGTTAGGACATAGCTGGTTTTGTAGGCTACTCCAATTTTAGCATTAACTGATTTACAGGTAGATGTTATGTGCTTGTCAAAGTTAAGATTTTCATCAAGGAGGACTCCAAGATACCTAAATGAGCACACTGACTCAAGGAGCAGCCCACCCTGACCAGGTACCTTAAAAAGGTCTCAACTGTTTTTTAATTTGACTGCTGAACCAAACATAGTTTGCGTTTTACTAGCATTAAGAATTAACTTATGGTGGAAGAGCCAAGACTGAATAGACATAAAAGCAGAGGTAAGGGTCTGATTAATGTGGCAAATATTCTTATCACTGCAGTACAAGACCAGGTCGTCCGCATACAGGATAGCAGAGCAATCAGGGATATTTGACGCAATACCATTAATAAAAATAGAGAAAAGGAGGGGACCTAGTATTGATCCCTGTGGAACACCTAGGTTACTGGCCATGGGGCTGGACACGACAGAGTTGAATCTAACAGGCTGAGTTCTATTTATAGATAGCTATTAAACCAGGCCACAGAGTTAAGGCAGAAACCAAGGGCTAGGAGACTATTTAGGAGAAGAGGATAATTAATAAGGTCAAATGTCTTTGTCAGGTCGATAAAAACTGCTCCAGTGAGGTGGCCATTGTCCATAGCAGTTAGAGTATCATTTGCAAAGTGCAGCAAGGCAGTGGAGGTACTATGACCTTTACGAAACCCATATTGAATCGATGAGAGAAGGTTTTATTTAGTCATGAATTCAATAACCTGGATTGATACTATCTTTTCCATTATTTTGCACAAGACTGGTAGTATAGCTATCGGCTGATAATTAGTCATATCTCTTTTATCACCTTTCTTAAGGACCGGTGTGACTTTGGCCATTTTCCAGATATCAGGGACAATTCCATTACCCAGAGAGAGGGTGAAAATCCTAGACAAAGGCTGGGCAATAAATGGTGTGGCCAGTTTTAGAAGTTTGGGCTCAATGCCATCAGATCCAACACTGGCATGATCAGAGATGGTGTTCAGTAAGCCAAGGACTTCAGACTTAGATACTGCCTTGAAGTAGAAAGGAGGGGGAAGTACAGTAGGGGTGGGTGGTGTAGATAGAGGTAAGGGCTGAGCAGGGAGGAAATGAAAATTACGTACCTACCGTAATTATGATCTTTCTGTGTATCTTCACCATTCATCACCTTTGGGTAAATGGCTGGAGGTCATGACCTTGCGGGAGCTTTTTTGGGGATGGGTGGAGCAGACGCACCATCGGTGCTGCCCTCTAAGCCAGTCACACTGCGTGGCTCTGTGGCTATTGATTGTTAGGTGTTGTTGACTCCACCTCCCGCCAGTTCTGAGTCGCTAGAGAGGTGAGGAAAAGGGCTGGAGGGTGGGACAAGAAAGTCCAAGGGACAGATTAAAGAAAAGACATGTAACAAAAGAGAAATAAATGACTGAGAGGACAGAATAAGAAGGAAGTCTAAGGGGATTGGGTAGGGGCCCCAATCTCTGGAAATAGGAAAAGAAGAGAGGAAGGATTTAGGATAAATGTGAGAGGGGGAGGAGAAAGGTAACAACCATACCCTGGACCTTGATTTATCTCCAGATTGTATAGGAACTGCAAGGAGTAGCCAAAAGGCTCATTGTCAGAATTCAAGCCACGGAATCACTGGCAATAACTCCAAAAGCAGAAAGAAAAAATTACTCACCTTAGTAATGTTGTTTCTTCTAATGGAGTCTTGCTATATTATGACATATGCAGTGAGTCCCAACCTTCGAACTGTTCCGGAGGTGAAAGAGTTAACTTTCCATGCCAGGCATGGAACTTTGAGCACGAGCTCGGTTGAAAGCTCTGTCTGTCTGTTCTTCAAACACAAACTGTCAGATCTTTACGAGCAAAACTCACTAAGGTTCTGTGTGGAAGCTGTAAATCTACACTAACCAACTGGCTACTAAATATGAACACATTTTTTGGTCCCAAAACAAAGACTCAAGTCAGGGGATCCAAAAAATAAAAACACAACACCCAAACACCCCAAAAGGAGGGGTGAAAAAACAAGGTGGGCATCTACTAAGTGCCAACACTGCACTGCCCACCCACATCCCGAAAGCAGAGGTTCTGAGAGGGGCAGGAGGGAGGTCATAATATAGCAAGACTCCATTAGAAGAAACAACATTACTAAGGTGAGTAATTTTTTCTTCAAACAACATGAAGTCTTGCTATATTATGACATATGCAGACTACACAGCAGTACCTCCATGGAGGAGGGACAGAACCTACTTAAGAAATAGGCTCTGAAGCACAGCTGTGCCAAACCGAGCATCACTCCTAGCCTGGATGTCCAGGGAGTAATGCTTGGTAAAAGTGTGAACTGTTTTCCAGGTAGCTGCTTGACATATCTCTAGGATAGGGATGTCCCTGGCAGCAGCCAGAGACGCAGCTGTACTTCTGGTAGAGTGAGCCCTCAGGCCTGAGGGAGGAACCTTACCCAGTTTTCATAGCAAAATTGGATACAAGAGACAATCCACCTGGCAATGGATCTTTAGTGGCAGGTTTCTTTACCAACCTCACCAGAAGTGAGGAACAATTGAAGGAGTCAAACCTGTGACCCTTGAGTACGTTCTATGTAGTAACTAAGGGCTCTTTTGACATTTAAACTGTGCAGTCTCCTCGCCAGAGGAGGAATGGTCAGTGAAGTACACAGGAGAGACATAGATTGATTAAGGTGGAAGTCTGAAACCACCTTAAGCAAGAACTTTCTATTAGTCCTGAGGACCACCTTATCTCTATGAAAGGAGATAAAATCAGGCTCCACTGACAATGCTTGTAATTCACTTATGCGCCTGGCAGAAGTGATAGCTACCAAAAACACAGTTTTCCAAGTCAAGTACGTAAGCTCTGCTGAAGACAAGGGCTCAAAAGGGGGTTGCATAAGCTGGGCAATGCAAATATTAAGATCCCAGGCAGGGGCAGGGTCCCTGAATGGCGGGTTGGTGTGAAGCAACCCCTTGAAAAACTTGGAGAATACAGGATGAGCTGAAAGAGAAGAGGGTTTACCTGCTGACAAGAAAGCAGACACGGCTGCCAGGTGCACCTTCAGGGTAGCTGGTCTCAGCCCCAAAGTATTCAAATGCACCATATAATCCAGGACTGTGGGTAAGTCAGCAGATTCTGGGAAATGCTGCCAGAGGACCATGGAAAACTCTTCCATTTGGAATTATAAGTAGCCTCTGGTGGAAGGCTTCTAGAAGCCTCGGATATCCAATACACCTTGGGAAAGGTGTAGGTCAGCAAACTCTAACTCTTCCAATAGCCAGGCCTTGAGATTGAGAGATTTGAGGTTCGGTACAAACTCTCCCTGAGCACAGGTTAACAGGTTGTGATTCCTGGGAAGGCACAGGGAAGGTGGACTGCTAAGGACATAAGGAGTGGGTACCAGGGCTGTCTGGCCCAATCTGGAGCAATCAGGATCATCTTGCAGGTTGAGATCTGATTTTGACTAGCACCTTGAACAGAAGAGGAAGGGGAAAAGAAGAGAAACTTCCTTCCCAGCTGAGAAGGAAGGCATCCAGAGGGACTGAGCCCAACACTGGGGCCTGCAACAAAAAGGGAAGTTGGTGATTGTCTGGGGCTGCAAAAAGATCTATCTGCGGGGTGCCCCATCTGGCAAATACTACCTCCAGTACTAGGGGATCCAGTGACCATTCGTGATGGCCTCGGAAATCCTGCTGAGAGCATCTGCCAGGACATTGTCCTTGCCTGGGAGGTGAACTGCCATAAGGGAGGTGTTCAGGGAATAAGCCAGAGACCACAACTTCATTGCTTTGGTGCACAAGGCCGTAGACCGAGTGCCTCCTTGCTTGTTGATGTACCACATTGTGGTGGTGTTGTCTGTTCTGACCTGTACAACTTTGCTCTGAACAGATGTGGAAAAACTTGAAGTGCTAGAAAACTGCTCTGAGTTCCAACAGGTTGATGTGGAGCAGAGATTCCTGAGGGGACCACAACTCTGGTACTGAGGTCGCTCATGTGAGCTCCCCACCCCAAGAGGGATGCATCTGTAGTAAGGATTAAGGAGTGAGACTGAGGGGTGAAGGGGACCCCTGTCTCAGATTGCTCTGGTCCTGCCACCACTGAAGGGCTTGATCAGGGTTCGAGTCACTGGGATCAACTTGGTTAGAGGGTTTCTCCTTTGAGACCAAAAGGCTCTCAAATGGAACTGGATGTCCCTCATCTGAAATCTTGCTCCCTGCACCACTGCTGTAGAAGCAGCCATGTGCCCCAGGAGCTGCAGAAAATGCCTTGCTGGTCGAGAGATCTGCAGGGTGAAGAAGGAGGCCAGAGAGACCAGGGTCCTTGCTCTTTCCAGAGGAAGGAAGGCTCTGGCCTCTTTTGTGTTCAGTTCTGCACCTATGAAGGCGAGAAGCTGGACAGGCTCTAGAACTGACTTTGGAAGACTGAGAAGGAAACCTAGAGATGTGAGCAGTTACTGAGTTACCTGAAGGTGTAGTTTGACTTGGTCTGGAGACTGGGCTACTATGAGCCAGTTGTCCAGGTAAGGAAAGATGGCAATCTTTGCCTTCTTAAGGGCAACTGCTACTGCCAGGCATTTTGTGAATACCCTCGGGCAGAGGTGAGGTCAAGGGCATTGTTCTGAACTGCTAATGGCCTGAGGGCAGTTCGAATCTGAGGTACTTTCGATGGGAGCTTCTGATAAGAACATGGAAGTAGGCATCCTTGAGGTCCAGGGATGCTAACCAGTCCCCTGGCCTTAGAGAGAGTAAAATAATTCCCAGAGCCACCATTTTGAATTTTGGTTTTAAAAGGTGCTTGTTTAGGTATCTGAGATCCAGGATGGGCCGCCATTCTCCTGTCTTTTTTGGGGTAAGGAAGTACCTGGAGTACAACCCTTTGCCCTGGTGTAGCGGTGGAACACTTTCCACAGCTCTGAGAGCCAGGAGGGCAGAAACTTATGTTTCTAGGGCAAGTGCCTCTGATGGATTTGCAGGTGGAAAGGACCTGGTTCTCATCTTTGGAAATTTTTTGAAGCTGAGAACCAGTCCCTGGCTTACTACTTCCAGGACCCACTTGTGTGAAGTTAAAGACTTCCAGTCCTGGACAAAGTAAGCCAGCCTGCCCCCTACAGGTAGTGGAGAATCAGCCCTGGCCACCCCATCAGGGTGCCTGCTTGGCAGGGGCTTTAGGCTGAGGGGTGGAAGCAGGTCTGCTTGTACCCCGTCTGCCTCTCCCCCTAAAGAACCCCCTCTGGGCATAAGCTGAAGAGGAGGCCTGGGCTTGGTAAAAAGGCCTATGAAAAGGTCTGCCCCTGCCCCTGGAAGGCTGCCTTTGAGGAGTGGCCTGCCTTTCCTTGGCCTGTGCACTCCTATAGGTGGTCCTATACTCATCCATTTTCTTCATGTAATTCTCTGTCTGCTCCCCAAACAGAGAATTACCCACAACAGGAAAATCTATGGCCTTAGTCTGGGTATCCTGTGACAGACTAGTACATCTGAGCCAAGCCATTCTGCAAAGTGCCACAGATGTAGCCACGACTCTTGATGACACATCATTAGAGTCCACTGCAGCATGGAATTGCACCTTGGATGCCTCAATACCATCAGCAGCCACCTGCTCCAGCTCCTTGGCAAGCTGGCCAGGACCTGTTTTGCTAGAGCCATAACAGTATCCCATCTGGATTTCTGATATCTAGCAACATAAGCCATATAATTTGCCTGTCTGAGTCCCAAGAATGCTGCCATGTACTGTTTCTTTGCCACAGCATCAATCCTCCTGGAGTCCTTGTCAGGGGGGTGTGAGGCCAAGGGAATATTTGCCTTGTCACAGGCTGCAGCCTGCACTACCCCAACATGGCTGCATTGTTGTGTAAGGAACTCCATATTAGAGCCTGACCATGTGTACCTCTTGTCCATTCTTTTATCCACAGGAGGTATAGTGTGAGGAGTTTTTAGAATTTTTACTGTTTCCCAAAAGATTTACGCAAGGGAATAGACAGTCTCCTAGACTCTGGGATATCCATCATTTCTACATAGTCAGGCTCCTCCTGATCATCCACAGCTTCCTCCATAGGGAGCTGGAGGGTTTCAGCCACTTTTTTATAAAACAAAAAATGAGAGAGGGACTCAGAAAGCCTAGGGGGGGACACTCCTGAAAGTCTGTCTGGGGAGATGTCTGGTTCAATGGGAACATCCAGACTTTCATATCCACATTCACTCTCCTCATACTCCTCTTCCCCGGTTCATAACATTCCTCTAAATCATCTTCTTGAACTGGTGGAACTGACCGAACCGTACGCTTACCTGATGGTGCCGGTTCGGTCGGAACCGGGGAAAGCGACTGGACAATTTTAATCGCTTTGGCTATTTCTTCAGCGGTTGGAGAGGGAAATTTTGGCTCCACACCTGCTGATTTTCTAGTCCTTTTTGCTGTAACCGACTCCTCCGAGTCGGCTCTCCTTTTGCCCGAGGAAGTCTCGCCCTGGTCAGAGGGCACTCCCTCTGGTTCGGTTACAACCGAACTGGGCTGGCCATCCGGGTCAGCGGACTTCTTGGCCTCTCTTTCCCTGAGCCTACCAACTCTCTTATCCAGGGTAGCTGCAGGAAAATTCTTGCAAATCTGGCAGTCTGCATTGAGGTGGTCAAACCCCAGACAATAAACACAGGTGTTGTGGGGGTCAGCCTTGGCAAAGGCTTCCCCACAAACACTGCACTGTTGAAACCCAGTGGGCCCGGTTTTTCTTTTGGGTTTCTCAGACATAGTGCCAGCCTAACCAAAACTTGCCCGTTTATGGCAATCCGCCAAGCAAGACCCTCTTATCGGTTCCCAACCGTGTCATGGGTCATGGAAAAAACTGTAATGAAATCCGTTTTTTTAGAACCGATAAGAACCGGGAACCGCACTCTAAAAGACAGATTTAATGAATTTTACAAACCTGATCGGTTCAAACCGAACCGATAATACCATTTACAAGTTCCACACAGAAATAATGTAAAACCTATCTAGTACTTACAGTACCACAGACAGAGCTTGAACCGACCGGTTGCGGTTTAAATTCGGTTAAAAAACCCGAACATGTAATACTTTAACCGACAAAATGAACCGAGCAGAAGGAGAAATCTCCGGAGCAACTGTTCAGTGAGGCGGAGTAAAGAATCTGACTGTGTTTGAAGAACAACAGACAGAGCTTTCAACCGAGCTCATGCTCAAAGTTCCATGCCTGGCATGGAAAGTTAACTCTTTCACCTCCGGAGCAGTTCGAAGGTTGGGATTCACTGCATATGTCATAATATAGCAAGACTTCATGTTGTTTGAAACAGCTAGTCTGGAAGAAAGACAGAACACAGAGAATTCCTCTCCTCTCAGGGGGAAAAGATTTTTGGTGAAAGAAAATGTAGTTTTGTTTTTTTTAAACAATAAACGATATGTCCAACGGACACAGAAAATTAAAGATGGACAGAAACAAGAAGGAGAGAATGGAGGGCAACTGCCAACTCCCACCCCACAGGGGTGGAGCTACAGCACTGGAGCAGGAGTGCCCCCCATGCTGACCACTCTCCCCTTAGAAACATCGTCCCCTTATGTGCCCCTGTCTACCCCACTCCTGATAAAGAAAGGAGGAGGGGAGGCTGGACACAGAGAGGAAGGGGGACCTAGAGACTGAGGCCCCAAGGGGATGGAGGACGAGATTATGATGAATGGTGAAGATACACAGAAAGATTATAATTACGGTAGGTACGTCATTTTCATATCTTATCTATGTCAATCTTCACCATTCATCACCTTTGGGTGAGTGCCGAGCCCCGCCAAAGGGAGTTTTCTTTTAAACCCTAACGGACAGGGTCGCTTAGCTCTCAGTGGGTGACACACTAAGAGAGAGAACCTTCAGGGCCTGGAGAGGCCTGAGAGAGGGGAAAGTGAGACGGGAACCCCCCAGAGGGGGAAGGAAGTTGCTCCGACAAACGCTGTATCGCTCTACGGGAAAAGAGATAGGTTCTCTGGTGAGTGGAGTTAATCACCCTACGTCAGGCCAAGGCTGACAACCGGGAAAGACGTAGCCATGCCATTCGCCTAGTACAGATCACTGTCATTATGACCCTGGCAGCTACCTCACTGGCATTGTACAATGCCCTCACTTGGTGCCTTGCTAGCTCCAGCCACGTGCAGAGAGTGCAATGGCTTATCTGGTTTGCTCCGTGTCAGGCATTGAGGCTAGGAGCCGACTGAGTCTGGACCACAGGAACCTGTCATAGGTTGTGTAGTGGGCCTGATGTGCTGCGATAGAGAGCAGCAACCATGCTGAGTAGAAAGTCCTCCTGCCCCAGGAGTCAAAATCCGAGAAGTCTTGATATGGGGGCCGGTCACGGTGAAAGGTGCGAAGCCCATTGGGAGTGTCCAGTTTCGACAATCCTGACTGAGGATGAGGCATGGAACCTGGACACTGGGGAGGGGTACACCACTGGCATAGATCCCTGGGGCAGGAACTCTGGAAAAGGTCTCTGCCAGGAACGCAACGACACCTCCCAAAAGGAGGAGGCGGGGGCACCACAAGGTGTCGTCGCTGAAATCACCTAAAAGGCGGTGCCGAGTGCTCTGGATTGCTTTGAGTGGAAGGAGTGATATGCAGGTCCTTCAACATCCTCACGAGGAACCGCTGATACTCCGTGAGATCAGCAGCTGGAGAAATGTGGACAGATGTTTCCTCTCCTCCAGAAGAGGGGGATGAGGAGTCAGAGGACCTTGGCTGTTCGGAGAGTGGCTGCTCAGGGGGAGGTTGAAAAACCTGTCTGTCCATGGCCCTGACGTAAGCAGGGAACTGAGCAGCCACAGCTCTGAACTGCTCCCAGGAGAGAGGCTCAGAAGGACCAAGAATACCTGGGAGCACAGGAGAATGCGGTAGAGGGATGGGGACAGAGCTGAGAAGAGAAGTCGACTGACCTCTGCCTGGGCTAGGGAGTGGACCAAGAGCTTCAGAAAAAGGAGCAGCTCCGGAAGACTCCACAGCTGACAGCTGAACAACCACATCGGAACTGCCTTGGCTGCGCCTGGAAGATTCCCTCCTGTGAGGTGACCGGGGCCGTGTAGATCCAGAAGAATGGTCCCCTACCTCCAAACAATAGTGCCCTCTCAAAGAAACTGAGGGGAAGAATGGAGATCCGACCACGGTTCCTCCCAGAGCCCGGTGGGTTTGTGAAAAGGTCACAAACAGAACTCACACCCCTCAACCCTCGAACTGAGAGCTCCTCCTCCTCGAGAGAGAGCCAGCCTAGGCAGCTGGCAACCCTGGTCGGCCCCCAAGGAGCTATCCAAGGAGCACTACCTTCCCCTCCTGTGGGTTCTCCAATTGGCCCCAAAGTTGGGCGATCTTGGCCCACCACTCAAGGGGGTACCATCACTGAGGGGTCAGCGAACCCTCCGAGGCCAGGCTGCAGAGCAATGGTGGTCTGCACCACTGCCTGCTGGTTGGCACCCCTGACCCTGGCCACGGTAGCTGCTGTCCGGTCCTCAGAGGGGGGCTGGTCGCGACCTGTGGAGGAAACTACTAGAGTGCCCACCTGGGCAACTAGCTCCAAGGAGCCACACTGCCTGTCCGACTCCTCCTCCGAAGAAGTGGAGACCGAAGTCCTGTGCCAGACAGTGGGTGGGCGTTCTCTACTATCTTGACCAAACAGCGCACCAAAAAAGGAGACTGCACCCAAGACGGTTCCAGTGCCCCCCTCAGCACCGCGAACGGTGGCAGAAGGCGGCACGGCTCCAACAAGGGCAGCAATCCCAGTGCCAGAACTTGACACGGTGCCGTCCGGCCCCACAGAACTGCGAACGGCTCCGGGGACAGAGACTGTGTGATGTCGGCTCCAACAGCCCCATCAGCACTGAGAACGGCGCTGCCCGGCCCCACAGCACTGCAAGTGGCGCAGAGGGCAGAGGCGGCGCTGATGACGGCGCTGACAGCGGCTCAGTGTCATAACAGTGCTGAGATCCGAACTCCCATGGTCCGCGGATTTTGCTTGAGCCGCGACCCACTCCAGGAGGTGTAGGACACGCGCCGTGTCCAACCTCAGCGCCAGATGAGAGAATGATGAAGACGGGCGCCATAGAGACTCCCACGGGCGCCACTAGAACTATCGGCGACAGCAGCCAAGGCGCTTGTCAGAACCCACAGCACCACAAATGGCGCCGAGGCACAAGATGGTGCCGACTGACAGCATCGAGGATGGCACCGAGCCAGGCCTCCAAGCCGTGGGTCCGACACCTGGGAGCTCTTCACCTCAAGGGCGATCACATATGGGTAAGCCCAGCCTGTCCCTGGGAACAGACTGGGCCTCCTGCACCGTGGGAGGAGCCATGGCTAGCTGGAAAGGCCGAGGCTCCTCCTCCTCGGTTCATATAGAACTGGGAGGGGACCCAGAGGAAAGGCCAAGAGAACGTGGCTTGGCCCGATGAGTGCGAACCCGACCCCCGAAAATCGGCAGAGCCCGCCCCACTTTCCATGCACGTTGTTCGATTACTCTCCAGTCCATGGAGAAACAGGTGTCGCACTAATCCATGTCGTGAAGCGGGCCAAGACATGTAAGGCAACGGTAGTGCTGGTCGGTGACTTAATATATTCGGCCACATGGGCACCGTCGCATGGTGGGCTGTCCCGTCCTGGAAGATTTCTTGCCCTCCGACTGAGACATGACCTGCGGAGAAAAAACACCCAAAACAGACTCGACGTCATAGAAAATAGAATAATTGGAAAGGTCTTACCAGGCGACGTCGAGTATGGCAAACAGAACCGGCAGGAAGGAACTGACAGACTTCGGCACCGAACTGAGAAAACGACAGAGTCGAACTACGAAGCAGGTAGGCCTCAAAATCATCTTCTAGCTTTCCATGAGGTGACCTCGATGGCGGGAGATGAAGAACTGGTGGAGTAGAGAGCACCTAACGGCCAACCCGCGAGCGCCACGCGGTGCGTCGGCCTCAAGAGCAGCGCCAATGGTGCGTCGGCTCCACCTACCTCCCCCCCCCAAAAAAAAGCTCCCGCAGGGTCATGACCTCCGGCCATATACCCAAAGGTGATGAATGGTGAAGATTGACACAGATAAGATCACTGATGTGAAGTTGGACAGGTCCAAGAATTTTTTATTAAATACTTCAGCAATGGTCCTAAGGTCGTTGCAGTGGACTCCACCAATGATCATATTGTCATCCAAGTGAGTTTTGTTTGCCCCTAGGAATGATTTCACATGTGCCCAGAATTTCCTGGGGTCACCAGATGCTTCCAGCAGAAGCCCCTTGCAGTAAGAACTTTTTGCTAGTCTGATCTGTTTTTTACAATCACTTCTCTGGGCCCTATAGTTCTGGTAGTCAGTTACGAGGCCAGATTTTCTGAAGTGCCTCCAGCTCTTGTCCCTGTCATTCAATGCCACTAGGAGATTTTTATGTAACCACTTTGTGGGTTTCACTTAGATATTGTAACAGTAATCCTTCCTTGCTTCATTTCCATTTCTATGTGCTGGTTAAGTTACCCCACTCCAGCCTCCTGTAGGGGATTTAGAGGACCATTTGGCTGCTATCTGAGCAAATATATAGGCTTAAACATAAGCAGGAACTTCCAGTGCTCCCCACATGTCCTACCTGGGTTGGAAGTCTTTTTCCTAACTTCCCCATTCAGCTTCTGGAGTACCTCCTCTCACTCTCGGACTCTGATTTGGGGTACTCATCTCTTAAGGTGCACCTTTCCGCCATCTCTGCATACCATGCACCTATTGAGGGCAAAGTTGTTGCCCAGCTAGAAGTATCCTGCACAATCTTGCAGGGTATTCTGCATTTGGAACCTCCCATTCGGGACCCCATCCCACCATGGGACTTTCTTTTTATGTTGGAAAATCTCACTCTGTTTCTCTTTGAGCCAGCCGCGAGTTGTGAGCTGCGCTTTCTGTCATGGAAAGCATTATTCTTAGTTGCTGTTACTTCTGCTCAAAGGATTTCCATGCTTCAGGCTGTGATGTGTAAAGAGCCTTACTCAGTTTTTCACAATGACAGGGTGTCTTCGCGTACTAATCCTAAGTTTCTACCCAAGGTGGTGTCTGAGTTTACGATAAACCAATCCATCCACCTGCCTGTTTATTTCCCTGAATATTCTAATCAGGGGAAGGCCTTACTGCATACTTTGGATGTTCATAGGGTGCTCCGTTATTATACGAATTGCACCCAACTGGTTCAAAAGACTGATCAGTTGTTTGTTTCATTCACCACAAAAAGAGAAGGGGCACCTGTTTCAAAACAGCATTTGTCAAAATGGTTAGCAAACTGCATTGTGTACTGTTAAACAACAAGCCCTTGCCTGGGGCAGTCAAATGTCACTCTGCCAGAGGTGTGGCCACCTCTACTGCCTGTTTCAGAAATGTGTCTCCTGTGAACATCTGTGCAGCTGCCACTTGGAGTTCGGTTCACACTTTTTTCTGCCATTACAGCTTGGATATTGCTTCCAGGTGCAGGGCAAACTTAAGAAACACAGAAGTTGACGGCAGATAAGAACCGCAAGGCCCATCCAGTCCGTCCATTATTTCTACCTTCTGAATGTGCCATAGGCCTGTACTCCATCAATGGCCTATCTATTCATACTCATCTGAATTGCTCCCGTATGCCTATCCCATGCCTGTTTGAAGCCCTGCGCTATATTCATATCCACCACTTCCTGAGGTAGGCTGTTCCATGCATCCACCACCCTTTCTGTGAAAAAGAATTTCCTCACATTCAGATTGGCTGTCCCCTTCAGGGAGAAAAAAAAACTACAAGAAGAGCTGCACCAGGGTAGAGCATAGTGCTCTATGACAATGGCCATCAACTTAAAGACAAAAGTCATGGCACTCACCATCATACAATAATGCAAGTAGGCACAAAACGAAGAGTCCTGTATTTCAGTTCATAGAAGAACAATTTCTCCGTTTATTCACAGCACCACAAAGTTCAAAATAGACCCAACAGCATCTGGAGGACAAGAAAACTACTGACGTTTCACCTGCAAACGAGGTTTTCTCAAAGATCTGTCCTTCAGAGCCTTCTTTCCTGAGCAGTTTAGCTCTGATTTGCTGCCTCTTCCCAGCTGACTTGCAGTCACAGTTCTGGTATTGCTTGGGACTCAGTCCTACCGGTACTGCCTGCTGCAAGAGCCCCCTTGAAGCAAGATAGTAGAGTTACGTAAGAACTTACCGTAACAGTAGATCTTTGAGAGGAGCTCTTGCAGCAGGCATTGCTTTCCCTCCCTACTCCCCCGACTGCTGCTGCTTCTTTTTTGCATTTATAACTGCCCCGGAGCTGAAATGGTTAATGGAACCTATGCAAATGATGGAATGCTAGGCTCGAGCTCGGTTTTCAAACCACTGTCCCTGGTAAACAATCTCTAACCGTCAGATTCTTAAGGATAATAGTAATAACATTAACAATCATAAAAACCTCCCTGTGCCAGAAATGGCAGGAGAAAAATATGTGGGAATTACCGTTTCAAATACTTCCAAAAACCCTAGGCATCCCAGAAGACTCAGGTCACAGATGCCCAAAACAGAAACAGTATAAGCTCCCCAGGTTTGCAACAACTGTAGCACAGCTGTAATGCAGTGACCGCATGTATCAGAAGGGGAGGAAGGGAGGGAGCTCAGAATACAGTAAGATTCCGTTAGAAGAAACAAGATTACTAAGGTGAGTAATTTTTTCTTCAAACCCCAGGAAATCTTACTGTATTCTGACTAATGCAGATTACCAAGCAGTGCCTTGGAGGTGGGTCTATAACCTATCTAAGAAACGAGCTCTGCAGGACTGCTGTGCGAAACTTGGCATCACCTCTGGCTTGGACGTCCAAGCAACAATGCTTTGTAAATGTGTGGACTGTTTCCCAAGTTGCAGCTTGGCAGATATCTACTAGGGGGATATCTCTAGCAGCTGCTTGGGAGGCTGCAGTACCCCTAGTTGAATGGGCTCTGAGGTCTGCAGGTGGCTCCTTACCCACCTTGCTATAACAGAACTGGATACAGGTTACAATCTATCTGGTAATGGATCGTTTTGTGGCAGGTTTTCCTTTCCCTGCCTCTCCAAAGGTAAGGAAGAGCTGGGTTTGGTTCTTTCCGTGACCCTTTGTGTGGTCGAGATAGTAAATGACTGCCCTTTATACATCAAGGCTGTGCAGCCTACGTTCACCTGAAGTGGAACGATCTGTAAAGAAGACTGGTAGGGTAATTGACTGGTTAAGGTGGAAATCTGATACCACCTTAGGGAAAAACTTCCTGTTAGTTCTAAGGACTATCTTGTCCCTATGAACTGCGATATATCCCGGCTCTGTGGATAAAGCCTGGGGTTCACTGATCCTCCTGGCAGAGGTAATGGCAACCAGAAATACAGTTTTCCAAGTCACATATTTCAGGTCTGCTGATGACATGGGTTCGAATGGAGGTTGCATGAGCTGAGCAATGCAAATATTAAAATCCCACATGGGAGTGGGCTCCCTGTGTGGTGGGTGTAAGTGTAGCAGCCCTTTAAAGAATTTTCTGAACACTGGCTTGGAAGCCAAAGAGGAAGAAGCTTTCCCTGCTGATAAATAAGCTGAAACAGCTGCTAAATGCACCCTCAGAGTGGAAACAGTTAAACCTGTGGAGTGCAAATGAGTCATATAGTCCAAGACAACAGAAATGTTAGTGTGAGAATGATCCAGGCCTCTGCCCTGACACCAGAAGGAAAATAGTTTCAATTTAGAGACACATGTTTTCTTAGTGGAGGGTCTTCTGGAAACCCTCAGTATGTCCATAACCCCTTCTGCAAGATGCAAGTCTGCATAATCTAGGTCCTCAAGAGCCATGTCTTGAGTCTGAGGGATAATAAGTTGGGGTACAGGATTCTGCCCTGAGAGGTGGTCAGTAGATTGCACCTCCTGGGAAAACTGACTGGCTTGGCTACTGACCCTGAGAGAAGTATGGAGTACCAAGGCTGCCTGGCCCAGTCTGGGGCAATGAGAATCATTGAGGCTGGCTGAAGCCTGAGCTTGTTCAGTACTTTCAGTAGTAGAGGAAATGCATACAGGAATTTCCCTGTCCAATCCAACAGGAGTGCATCCAAAGGAATTGTGCCCCTGCTGGGGGGTCTGCAGCAATACTCTGGCAGCTGGTTATTGTCTGGGGCTGCAAAGAGATCCACTTCTGGGGTGCCCCACCTCCTGAAATGGTCTGTAAGACCTGCCTGTTCAGTGACCATTCATGGTGATTCTAGTTTATCCTGCTAAGGGGATCCACCAGGACACTGTCCTTGCCCGGGAGATGAACAGCTGAAAGGCACACCTTTAGAGAGTATGCTAGTGTCCAAATTTTCATAGCTTCTGTGCAAAGAGGGGTTGACCTTGTGCCTCCTTTTTTATGTAGTACATGGTGGTTGTGTTGTCTGTTCTGACCTGTACCACCTTCCCTACCACCTGAGTGGCAAAGGACTGAAGGGCCAGAAAAACTGCTCTGAGCTCCAGAAGACTGATGTGCAGAAGGAATTCCTGCTTCCCCCACGTCCCGTGGGCAGTATGATCCCCTAGATGTGCTCCCCACCCTAGAAGGGAAGCATCTGTGGTAAGCACCAGAGAAGGGGACTGCTGTAGGAAAGGTACCCAGTGTCTGAGGTGCTCCCTCACCTGCCACCACTGCAGAGATTAAATAAGGGTGGCCGTGACTGGGGCCAGCTGTGATAAGGAGTCTTTCTTTTGAGACCAGTACTCTCTGAGATGAAACAATGTCTCTCATCTGAAACCTGGCTCCTGGGATGGTTACAGTGGAGGCTGCCATGTGCCCTAACAGCTGCAGGAAATGCCTTGCTGGTCTGGGGACATACAGTGAGAAAGACCTGGCTATTTGAATAAGACTGTCCACCCTGTCCTGAGGAAGGTAAGGCATTCCTGTCCTTATATCCAATTCTGCCCCTATGAACTGGAGCAACTGTACAGGTTCTAGAACAGACTTCTTTTGATTGACTAGGAATCCTAGGGAGGATAAGGTGGTCTGAGTGATTGAAAGTGCCTCTCTCACTTGTTGCTGTGACTGTCCTACAATAAGCCAGTTGTCCAGGTAGGGAAATACAGACACCCCTAACTGCCTTAGGTGTGCCACCACGACAGCTGGGCATTTTGTGAACACCCTTGGAGCAGATGTTAGTCCGAAGGGCATTGCTCTGAATTGATAATGGCTTGATGACAACCTGACTCAGAGGTACCTTCTGTGAGACCTTCTGATTGGACTATGTAAGTAAGCATCTTTTAGGTCCAGGGATGCTAGCCAGTCTCCCTGTCTTAGAGTAGGTATAATGGTAAAGACCATCCTGAATTTTGGTTTTGCCAACTGCTTGTTCAGGTATCTGAGGTCCAGAATGGGACGCCACTCCCCTGTTTTCTTTAGTTTAAGGAAGTATCTGGAATACAAACCCTTGCCTTTTTGAACGGCAGGGACTGGCTCGACCGCCTGAAGCAGCAGAAGAGATGACACTTCCTTTTCCAGTAGGGCTGTTTCTGATGGGGAAGAGGGCTTGAAAGCCTTTGACCTTAGCCATGGTTTGGCTTTGAAGCCAAGGACCAACCCCTGGCCAACTATTTTCAGAACCCACTTGTCTGCGGTAATGTTTTTCCATTCTTGGAAGTACTGGGCCATTCTGCCCCCTACTGGTAGTGGGGAGGCAACCTGGACATTCTGCTCAGGGAGTCTGCTTTGATTGAGCTACTAGATGGACAGTGGGGCCAGTGCCCCTCCTGCCTCTGCCCCGAAAGTATCCCCGAGGCTGATACTGGGGGAAGTCTTGGGGCTGAAATTAAGGCATGTAAGGAGTCCTGCCCCTGCCACCCCCAGAGTGGTACCTTTGAGGGCTGGCAGTTCTCTCCTTTACTGCTGCACTTTTATAAGCAGCTTTCTAATCATCCATTTTTTTCCATATATGCCTCTGTTTGTTGTCCAAACAGAGACACAGGGTCACAGGGAAAATCCAGGCCCTTATTTTGTGTGTCCTGTGAGAGGTTAGTGTTTCTCAGCCATGCAAACTTTCTCAAGGACACTGCTGAAGCCATTGCCTGGATGCAGTGTCATTTGAATCCACTGCCATCCTAAACTGGGTTTTTGAAGCTTCAATGCCCCTCTTAACTGCTTCCTCCAGGTCAGCAGCCATTGGAGGGGGAACAGACTTGGCAACTTCTAGTGCTGTAGACCACACAGATTTTTGATATCTTGCTAAATATGCCAGATAGGATGCCTGCCTAATGGCTAGGGAGGATCCCAAATAAACCTTTTTTGCCACTGAGTCCATCCTCCTGGAATCTTTCTCAAGGGGGTGGGATGCCAGCTTTGTCACAAGCTGCAGCAAGAACCACACCTTCATGGCTGGGGTACCCAAACAGAAATTCGGCCCCAGACTTATCCACCCAATACTTCCTGTCCACTTTCTCATCAGTTGGAGGAACAGAAGTGGGAGTCTCCAAAATGTTCATGGTCTGCCTCCTCAAAGCCTTGTGCAGAGGGAGAAGCAGCCTTTTTGATGGAGGAACATCCATCAGTTCCTTATAATCTTCTTCCTCCTCATCTTCCAGAGACTCATGGGATGGGAGGTCAAGAGACTGGGCAACTTGCTTCATAAAAGCAAAGTATGAGGAAAAATCCTCAGTTCCCTTATTAGGGGAATCAGGCCTATGAGGGTCAGGAGAGATGTCTGGCTCTATAGGCTCGTCATAATCATCATCTCCATAATCCTCCTCTGGGTCTTCAGCAAGACCAATATCCTCAAACTGTTCCCCACATTGGTCTCTTAAACGGGGGACTTGTGAACCGGGAGTTTGTGGAACCAGCTTTATCAACCGGAACCGGAGACTGCAAAGAATGAATAATTCTGATCGCATTCGCGATCTCATCAGCAGAAGGAACTGCTGTTGGTACCGGATGTGGGTCCTGGTGCTTTTCTTTATACTTTTTCTTAACCGTGATGGCCAGTTCAGCAGCCTTATCCGTGGTTCTATTTTTTGTGGAACTATTGCCACTGTCACAGGGCAGTTCCTCCGGTTCGATAGGTTGTTCGATAGCCGGGTTTGCGGAATTATCCGACATTTTTTCCCCTTAGTCTCTGTCTATCAAGGGTGGACTGAGGAAAATTAGCACAGATCTCACAGTCTGTCTGAAGGTGGTCAAACCCCTGATAGAACAGACAAATTAAGTGAGGATCAGCCTTCGCAAACAGTTCTCCGCACTCTGTGCAGTGCTGGAAACCTGTGGGTCCTGTTCTCTTTTTTGGTTTCTGTGATAGAAGAAAAGGTATACAGAAAGACTAAATAGACCTTCCTTTTTTTTTTGTTGTCAGTTGTTAAACCAAAAAAGAAACCAGTTTTTAAAAGTATAAACCCAGGAGTTACCCTGGTTGAAATAAGGGACCCACAAACCGGAAAATTACTCCAGTATAAGTTTTTAAATAACTACCGACTATACAGAGTCAGAAATTCTTAAAACTAACAAATACAATATAAAGAAAATTTAAGGGAACTGTCGGTTTCCCCTCGGTTAGGGAACCAGGGAGAAAAACGACTACTTACCCTTTAAAAACTAAAATATAAACAATTACTACCCAAGATGGAAGATCTGGAGGCTGTCATGGTACAGTCAGACCTGGACATTGTGGCCATCACTGAAACCTGGTGTAATGATAACCATGACTGGGAGATGGCCATACCTGGCTACAACATATTCAGAAGAGACAGAGCAGGCAGGAAGGGAGGAGGAGTGGCACTGTATGTGAAAAATGACATAAGGGCCACAGAGATCCAGGAGGAACAAAATGGGGAAGAGATACTGTGGGTTAAGCTAGAAAGGAAAATGGGGCCAGCTATCCAGACAGGTGTGGCTCATAGACCACCAGCCCAGGAGGAAGAAACAGATAGGGAGTTGATGCTAGCCATCCAAAGGATGGCAGACAAGGTGAGGTAGTACTGGTTGGAGACTTCAATATTCCAGACGGGACTGGAGCACCCAGCAGCAGCATCAACTAGGAGCAGATTTATCCTGGACTCCTTCAGGTGCCTTCCTCAAGCAACTGGTCATGGAACCAACTCGGCAGAAGGCAATACTGGACCTTCTGCTCACAAACAGGGACAGTGTGATGGGGGTAACAGTGGGGAGCACCTGGTAACAGTGACCACCAGTCATTGTGGTTTGAAATCACAGAAAAGCAGAACAAACCACACAAAACACGATCTTGGATTTTAGGGGGCAGACTTTGGGAAAATGGGGAAATACTTGAAAGAGGCATTGAGGGAATGGGACAGGAATCAGGGTTGAGGAACAGTGGGCAGTATTTAAAATGAGGATTATAAGAACAACAGAATTATGCATTAAGCAGGTTAGCAAGAGGAAAAGGAAGAGGAGACCATTATGGTTTTCCAAAGAGGTAGCAAAGAAAGTGAAAGCCAAAAGACAGCATTCAGGCAATACAAAAAGACACAGGCAGAAGGGATAGGAGAAGTACCAGAGAAACAAAGGAGGCAGGGAAGTCAGTAAGGGAAGCCAAAGCTCAGACAGAAGAACACATTGCAAAATCAGTGGTTAAGGGGACAAAACCTTTACAGGTACATAAGTGAAAAAAGAAAGACAAAGGAGGATAGTGAGACTGAAGGGGAGGATGGAGTCGCGTGGAGGATGACATCAGTAAAGCTGACATATTGAACAGGTATTTCTGCTCAGTCTTTACTGAAGAAGAGGGGGTAATGGGTCTGAAGGTACAAGGGTGAGAATGGTGCAGAAATGGACACAAGTCCCTTTACAGAAAGGGTCCTGAAGGAACTGGAAGTAACAAGAGTGACAAAGCAATGGGGCCAGATGGGTGCACCCAGGGTCCTTAAAGAACTAAGAGAGGTGGTGGCTGAACCTCTGGCTATCCTGTTTAGCCAATCACTGGAAACAGGGAGGTACCAAAGACTGGAGGACAGCAGATGTAGTCCCTTATACAAAAGCGGGAACAAAGAGGAAGCAGGGAACTACAGACCAGTCAGCCTCATCTCGGTAGTGGGAAAGATCATGGAAGCACTACTGAAGGAGAGATTGGTGGAACATCTGGTTGTCAATGGACTACAGGACCCAAGGCAGCATGGTTTCACCAGGGGGAGGTCATGTCAGACCAACCTCAGTGAATTTTTTGACTGGGTGACTAGGGAGGTGGATCAGGGAGGGCAGTGGACATGGCCTATCTGGACTTCAGCAAGGCCTTTGACACTGTGCCACAAGAGACTATTACACAAACTGGGGAATATGGGTGTGGGCAGGACAGTAGTGTGGTGGGTAGGTAACTGGCTGGGTGGCAGGACACAGAGGTGGTGGTAAATGGCTGTCACCCACAGAGGGAAGTGACCAGTGGGGTACCACAGGGATCAGTGCTGGGACTGGTCCTATTCAACATCTTCATCAGTGACATTGCTGAGGATCTGAAGGCAGAATTTCACTGTTCGCTGATGACACAAAGCTCTGTAACAGAGTAGACACACCAGAGGGTGTACACAGAATGAGAAGGGACCTGCAGAAACTTGAAGAATGGTCAAGGGTTTGGCAGTTGAAATTCAATGCAAAAAGTGCAAGATAATGCATATGGGCACAAAAACCCTGGCACAATATATCAGTTGGGGGTGAGGATATAGCATGCACCAAGCAGGAAAGGGATCTTGGGTTGTCATCTCTGATGACCTCAAGGTAGGGAAACAGTGTGACAAGGCATCAGGTAAAGCAAATAGGATGCTGGGATGTATAGGCAGGGGCATCACCAGCAGGAAAAGGGAGGTCATAATTCCGCATATACAAGACACTAGTGAGGCCCCACCTGGAGTACAGTGTACAGTTCTGGAGACCATACTATGTAAGGACATAGACAAGGTAGAGAAGGTTCAGAGGAGGGCAACAAAGATGGTGCATGGATTGCATCACAAGTCCTATGAAGACAGGTTGAAGGAACTGAACATGTACCCTGGAGGAGAGGAGGAGAGAGGGATATGATAGAGACATACAAGTATCTTACAGGGAGAAACAGGGTGCAGGAAAACACTATTTTTAAGCGAAAAAGATGTTCCAGGACTAGAGGGCATGGGATGAAGTTGGAGGGAGGACGATTCAGAGGAAACATGAGAAAGAATTTCTTCACAGAACGGGTGGTGGACAAGTGGAACACCCTGCCAGAGGAAGTGGTGGGGGCTGAAATAATCATGGGATTTAAGAATGCATGGGATAGACATAAAGGAATTCTAGAGGTCAGGGGTAAGGGGAAACAGACTTCTAGGAAAACACACTGAACTTACAAGCTCAAATGGGCAGACTGGGTGGGCCATAGGCCCTTATCTGCCGACACTGTCTATGTATCTAAAAACGAAGGACAGTGGTAAGAACACCAAACAAAATAAATTTACTGATATAAAAACCAGAAAATAAACTTTCTTCAAGAGATGAAGGAGAGCTCTCTGGAGCGTCTTACTGAGGCAAGCGGAATAAAGAATCTTGACGGTTAGAGATTGTTTACCAGGGACAGTGGTCTGGAAACTGAGCCCGAGCTAGCATTCCATCATTTGCATAGGTTCCATTAACCATTTCAGCTCCAGGGCAGTGCTATGGTGGAACCATACTGCATTAGTCAGAATATGGTAGATTTCCTGGAGTTTGAATGCCGAATCTCTTCTCGGATAAAGAGCGTGGTCCCAAGGATAATGGGAGGTGGAGAGGATTTCCTGGAGGGTTCAAAAACTCAAGGGTGTGACCTCTTTCGATAATCTGAAGTACCCACTGGCCTGAGATCACTGTCGCCACCCATCAAGGTATAGGGAGACTCAACCCTGACCGCCTCCCAAAGGCCTCTGCTGGATGGGGGTTGGGCATGGAGTCAGGCAGTGGAACCAAGGTGAGTAGAGCAGCTCTGGGGGCCCTCGGGGTGGATCCAACAGCTGGAGGGTGTTAGCCTTACACCCGAAGGGGCCTTTTGACTGCTGGCCCTTGGAGGGCTGTTGAGAGGACCGACAAAAGGACTGACATTGGGAAGACCATGGTTGGGACCAGTACATAGAATGTACCAACCTCAGGGCCTTGCCCAATTCCTGAAGGCAGGAGATGATATCCTGGTATCTCCCAAACAAAACAGAACCCTGGAAGGGGCATCCATGATTTTGGCCTGAACATCAGGTGCAGACCCAGACACCTTGAGCCGTGAATAGTGGTGAATGCAGATCCCCGCTGCTGCTCCACATCCGGAGGCATCTAGTATATCATATGCTGCCCTCAGCAAGTTTGTACACATCTGAACTGAATTTTAAGAGTTGGGTCAAATGCGTTTTAATGGAATCTTCTGGGAGCGCTTGAACCAGATCCCTCACCTGATCCCAGATGGCATTCTGATACTGCACCATATGGGCCAGATAGTCCTGGGCCCAGATGGCCAGAGTGAGAGACGAATACACCCGCTTACCCAACTGGTCCAGCTGGTGGGATTCCTTGTCTGGAGGGTGGGTGCCGAGGTGTTTGGGTGTCTTAGTGCAGTCATGTGCCGCCGCTCATGACCACTGAGTCTGCTGTGTGGTGTTGCCAAAGAAAGGTTTGCCCACTGGCGCATGGTAAAGGCGATCCACCTTTCTGCCAAGGCCAGGATGGTTGAGGATGATTCCACATCGCCTTGGTCACATCATCTTATGAATCAATGAGAGGAGGGACCACCAAGGGAGGCTTCCTTCTTCCAGAGGTAAATAGCCAGCGGTGCTCGGATCAAGCTCCTCTGTCTCCACCCCATGAGGAACTGGACATGGCACATCACATCCAGGAAAGTGGGATCTATCCAGGGAAGTGGGATCATCAGGGAAGACTTAGGGGGCTCCTGCCCATCAGAGAGACCTCTAATCCTCCAGCTGATGCAAGGAGGAATCGTTCCTGACCGATCGCTGTCTGGGACTGGCGTCTGAAGGTGACGGTCATCTCGATGCTGGTCCAAGATCCCTCTGACCCCTCAAGACCCTGTGGTGTGGGGATTTGTAGGTTCTGGCCGGTCTGGATCTCAAGGAGGGGGCCCCCGAGGTGGGAGGGAGAACGCCATCTGGGTGCATCCTTGTCCTTCATAAAGGTCCACCAGGCCATAAATAAGGGGTTAAAATCCACCGGTGGAGGTGGATTGTAAGGTGAATAAGGATACCGAGGAGGAGGATATGGATATGTCAGTGGAGGGGCCTGCGTAGGGTACCCTGGTGTAGGTACAGCAGGCGCCGTCTAGAGATCCGGGGGGGGGGGCCGCAAGCACTGGTTGAGGGGACGATGGTTGAGGAATCGCTGGTGTAGGCATTGGCATGATCAGCACCAGCCCGTTAGACGAAGGTTGGCGTCAGTTTGGAGAAACAGCCGATATAGGCCCCTGAAGTGAGGCAGGCGCCTGCGGGGGAGAATTGCACCGAGGCAAGCACTTGCTCTGGGTGATGCCTGGAAGGGCTAGCGTTGGCACCAGAATCGGGGACAGATGAAGGCAATGACTTGACCGGGGCGACGGGCAAGACCCATCACCGGAGAGGTTCCAACTACAGCTGAGTCACCTGGCTGAGGACCTGTGGGGAATAAGGCCTGAGCATCAGGGACTGGGAGGCAGGGGACAAAGACCGGTGCCCTGAGGAATCGCCGATAGCAATGAGGGCAGGCGGCTGTACCAATGGCAACCCAGAGGGAGGCAGTGAGGCTGCAGAGGAAGGAGGGATCGACCCCCTGTGGAAGGAAGACCCAGAGACAGGGGCTGTACGATGCGGCGACCGCAAGTGAGAGGATAACTGTAGATGGTCCCAGTACTTGTCCACAGTGCTTGCACTTCCCACTGGACTTCTTCTGGGAAGAAGAAGAAGATGCCCCGGAGGCCGGGGTAGTGGAAGAGCTTTTAACCTGAAGCTCCTTCTCCATCGTGGCTAGTTCCTGCTGAAGTAGGCGACTCTGGAGGGTCTTCAAGCAGTGTCTCAGTGTGGCATGGTTTAAGTCCTGGCAGTGCTTGCAGGCCTCAGTGTCGTGGCTGGGGCCTAAGCAGAGCAGGCAGGAAGAGTGACCATCTTTGGTGGGTATCTGCTTGCCTCAGGCATACTTCGTGTGGTGTGGGGGTTTGTAGGTCCTGCCCGTTTACAGGATAGGTGGACATCCGTGTGCTAATGGTCCCCCGCAGCTTATCCAGTAAATAGGGAAATGGGCAGACTAGGTGGACCAAGAGGTCCTTATCTGCTGTCAAAGTCTATGTTTCTATGTTTCTTAGGCTGGTCGGAAGACGAAACTGGAGTAGAAGACAAACAAGATAGAGAAAACACTGAAAATCAATGTTAACACCAAGAAAAGAAAAGGAAATAAAACTCAGGTAAACGGGAAGAAAATAGCGGTCCGCTGAAGCAGGCATCCATGGAGGCCTGACTTGCACGGGGTCGATGGTGGGAAAAGAACTGAGGTAGGTCTGGGGGACCGCATCCTTTACAGGATAGGCGGACATCAGCGTGCTAATGGTCCCCTGCAATAGACCTGCTAGCTAGAGGTTTTCTGTGTGGTCCTGGAACCTGACGGCTTCAGTCCTACCAGTGTTGCCTGCTGCAAGAGCCCCAAGCAAGATTGTTTGTTGCATATCCAGTGTTTTTTTTTTTTTTAATGCTTCTTTTTCTTCCTGGATGACGTCCCCATTACACTGGCCCCTCCTCAGCCCCGCCACCCCAGCTTTCCCTGGGACTTATCTGGCCTTCGTTCCTGTGGCTTACCCCCTCCCCACCCCCTACCGCAAAGTGTGTTGGCAGGAAGCACCACTGATCTGCCATCTCAAGGATCCAAAAGCCACGCCCAAGTCACAGGCTGCAAAGCCCACAAGGGGCGGTGGTAATCCATGCCAGCCAGGGGTGTTTCTCCCCCTTTCTTTTGCCTCCCTCCTCTTCTTTGTGGGCCGGAGGAGCAGCATGCAATGACATCAATGGCGGCACCATGCACACTCCTGTGCGTGACAAGCTGCATGTCTGCCACTCCTCCGTTGGTCAGTGCACGTATTCCCCCAGCCTCCACTAGGGGGAGTGTAATACCTGGTGCTAGTCCCTTCGAAGCTCGATCCTCCGATGACTCAAGCTCATTCCAAAACTCACACAACGTTTAAGAGATTTCTTAAGGGGCTGTCATATAACAGCCCCCCCCCCCCAATGAAGATGCCTATACCCAGGGCTCCAGATAAGACTTTTTTGAATTAGTGCTGTACTCCTCATTTTAAAAGTGTGGTGAGTAAAACCAAATTCAGATGCGTACAAATGTCTAGACAGAGTGGAGTGAGGAGTACATTTTTAAAAACAATGGAGGGTTTTTCTAGATAAGAATGGATCAAGTGTCAACAATGCTCCAGATAATGTTGGCAGGTAGGAGTAATGTACTCACCAGTTTTAAAATATAGTGAGTAAAACAAAATTGGGATACATACGAATCGGGGAAAAACAAATAAAACTTCCTTTTGGATCACCAGTTATGTTATGAAGCACTATTGTTTGGTGTTGGGTATTTACAAAAGTTGGGTGAATATTAGTGCTCATTAAAACTTTTTTCTGAAGAGCATTTCCTAAAACAAGGTGAGTAAAACAGGTCGGTACTCCCCTTATCTAGAGCCCTGTCTGTGCCAGCTTGGGATCTGAACCTGGTGCTTACTCAGTTAATGCTCCCTCCTTTTGAACCTATGGCCACTACGGAGTTAAAATCTCCCAAATGGAAAACATTATTTCTGGTAGCTATTACATCAGCAAGAAGGGCCACTGAGTTGCAAGCAGTCTAATTTACCCCCCATAGTCTGTTATTGCCTACTTCCCCTTCCCCCAGGGTAGGGGTGTGCAAATCCTATTGCCCACTGTCTGGGCAAGTAAATTTCTAAAGGGCAGTACAGAAAGAGAGCTAATTTCATTGTAATGCATAGGTGCAAGTGGAAATTCAGGTACAATCATGGCTAGGCAAGTCCTAAAGTTTTGATTTGAACACCCCTGCCCAGGATGCATCCAGAAATGAGCTGGTTACAAGCTCAGTATGACCTTTCTGGTAACATTTTAAATAAACAAACTAGAAAATAATGTGCTTATTCTTAGACAGAACAATCGGTAATATTTTCCAACCATTTCCAAAAATAATCTTTTATTATATTTTATAATGCCTGAAATTACATTTGCAAAGCTGTAACATTTGAACTGTTAATCACAGAAACAATTTTTTTTAACGAAAGTTTAGAGTCCGATCATCATGTATAGATCCTAACAATGCAGTTCTGTGTGGCTACATGTCTATACACGTTCACATATGTTCTTTAAAATGACAGGACTTTAGTTAACCGCTGCTTAGTAGCATGGAGGGCTGAGCCGCTGGGCTCTTTACCTCCTACCACACCGGCAACCCAGGTTTGGGAATGGACAGGGGTTTCTCAGGGGCCGGCTGGAGGAAGGTGGATCAAGCATTCATAGATAGCTCTCCTCTTTTGTGGGGGGTAGTGTATGATGCTGCCTGCCACCCAGCAGAGGGTTGGTGGTACTGCACATGGCTACGTCTCTGCGAGTTAGGTGCAGGCATTTGATTACATGCAGTGTTTTCATATCACATGCCCACACAAGAGCATGCACGCTGACCTCAAGATGGGGCAAAAGAAAATGGGAAAAGGGGGTGTTGGGCAATAAGCCCCACCCACCTACCTTGACCTATGCCAGCACCCCTGGACCCTGCTGAACTGGATCTGGACTCCAGAGGGTTGGGGGGGAAGACAGTCCTTTATCTTCTGGCTCTGCCATGGTGGGTACAGCTGTGGGGGAACTAGGCATGCGAGTCCTGGAGAGATATGGTGGCCAGCTGGGGGGGTAGGGGCTGAAGAGCCCAGCCAGCACTCTAAAGAATGAAATGGCTCTACAGAAAAAAAAAATGTAGTAAATCATTTTATGATTTTTTTTTTTTACATTTTTGTATGTCAATATATGGTCACTGTAGCCGGCCAGTGGCGTGGAGGGCTGAGACAGTGATATCTTACCTCCTGCCACACCAGCAACCCGTGTTTGCAGTTCGAGTGGGTCATTGGGGGCCGGCTGGGGTGGGAGAGGATCGAGCATCCAGAGGACAGCTCTTCTCTCCTCTCCTGGGGAGGGTGGGGAACAGAGACCGGCATTTGCCTTACACCTAGCAGAGGCTAGGTGTTGTCAAGCCAGGTCCTGTACAGTAGGGGCACGGAGGTGGGAAAGCCGATGAACATGCTGTGTGTGGACCCGTGTGTGGCACGCCCACTGTCGGCACTGCATGCTCCCCTCCGCACAGAAAATGCCAGAAAATGTGGTCCGGTTGAGCAGCTTGATGGCCATTCACGCAGGCCCCACCTCCGAGAGGGCATCACCCAGTACTGCATCCGGAATTGGTAGGTTGAGCTGGGGCCCTCACACCCTGCCACGGGGCAAGTCGGGAGTATGAGGGAGAGACCGAGATTGGAGGACGAGGCTGGATGGATAGCAGCCGAGAGAGGAGGAGGAGGAGGAGGCCGACCGGGACAAAGGAAAAATTGTAAGCAAAATATATAAATATATATATACACACACATCGTCGCTGTAGTAATATTGATTTATCTACTTAGCTGACTCCAAGCTTTCATAAAAAAAAATTAAGTCTCTAGCCCTAATGGTTCCAAAGCTATCACTTTTTAAAGAAATTATCTTTTAAAAGATCTAACTTTGGAACTATTGTAGCTAGAAACTTCATTTTTTTTTTTAATAAAGCTTGGCATCCAGTCGTTAAGAATTAGCTTGGACTATACTGTTTTTATGTGTCAGTACTAGTCTATGTATAAATATTATTTGAACCTGCACTTTCAGTATATTATCAATACATGCATTTAAGTTGTGACACAGCCAAATAATGCATTTTTTTTTGCACCTCGCACGCCCCCCGACCAGCCACTCTTTCTGACTGTCAATGGACTCCCTACCCGCCATGTCATCCCTCCCGTCGCCATCGCACTGTTCCCTCATTATGCCATACCCTAGTCAACCGGTGTATCCCTTCACCAGGAGGCCCCCTCCCAAGGCCCAAGAGAGGGGAGACAGGGTCCAAATCTGTACCAGGTGCACAGCGCACGATCGGCTCAGAAGGCTGCTGCCAGGGCTGCATGGCGCGAGGGGACCTAGGCAACCATCATCTGGTTGGTTGAGCGGGCGATTTTCCTGGTCTGTCCCTCCATCCCACCCTCTCCCACACTATGGCTGCACACACATGGCGTCCTGAGAAAGTACAGTTACGTAAGAACTTACCGTAACAGTAGATCTTCGAGAACAGCTCTTGCAGCAGGTTACACCATTAGGACTGAAGCCGGCAGGCGCCAGGACCCCACGGAAAAATTCTAGCTAGCTAACTTCAGCGGGGACCCATGACGTCGGTCCGCCTCGACATCAGGCGTGGTACAAAGGGGCGGATCCCATGGTTCTACCAGTTCTCCGCCGAGACTTCGATCATAGGCTGATATCGAAATGAGAGACCTGAGATTCGCCGTCAGAAGACATAGGATATAAATCCCTGCTCAGAAAGACTGAGCCATGCCTCCTCCAAGGGGGAAGGTGGGCGGGAAGGTACCTGCTGCAAGAGCTGTTCTCGAAGATCTACTGTTACGGTAAGTTCTTACGTAACTGTACTATCTTACTTCGAGACACAGCTCTTGCAGCAGGTTACACCATTAGGACTGATTCCCAAGCAGTAACGCTGTCAGAAATTCGGAGGAGGAAATTAAAGGATGAATACCAGGTCCTGAACCTAGGACAGGAGACCCTGTAGCACTGCCAGGCGAAACCAGCCCTTCGCCGAGGCGTGTCCAAGCTATAATGCCTGATAAAGGTATGCACAGAACTCCAAGTGGCTGCAGATATAGCAGAAGTAGAGACGCTTGGAGCGCTTGCAAAGGAAGTGGCCACACCTCTACTGGAATGACTCGGACTGTGCCCGGAGGGGCTTTGTTTGATACCATAACAGTGAGAAATACACTGGACAAGCCAGCGAGAAAGGGACTGTTTGGATACGGGTTGGCCCATCATTCTCTCAGAGAAGGAAATGAAAAGCTGCTCAGAACTACGAAAGGACTGAGTTCTGTTGAGGTAAAACCTCAGGCTGCGGTGAACATCCAGGGTATGGAGCAGAGCCTCTCCTCTATTTGAGTAGCTCGGGAAGTAGACCGGAAGGTCGATATCCTGGTTCAGAGTGAGTGAAGAAACCACCTTAGGCAAAAATTTAGGGTTCGTCCTCAGGGATACTCTGTCCCGGTGGAAAACTAAATAAGGCTCTTTGCACATGAGAGCATGAAGTTCAGAAATTCTTCTTGCCGAGGTAACAGCAACTAAAAACAACGTTTTCCACGACAGAAAACGTAGCTCGCAATCCGCAGCAGGTTCAAAGGGGGAAGCGTGAGCTGTTCCAGGACAAAGAGCAAATCCCATGGAGGCACAGGGTCTCTAATAGGAGGCCTAAGGTGTAACACTCCCCTAAGAAATTCCCGAGAGGCGTCCATCTGGGCCACTGTACGATTTCCCACCGGGAGGTGGTAAGCCGAAATGGCACAGAGGTGCACTTTAATAGAGGAGTAGGCTAGACCCGAATGAAAGAGGGAGAGCAAATAATCCAAAATTACTCCCACAGGACAACCTAAAGGGGAAAAGTCGCGTGCTCGCGACCATACACAAAAACGGCGCCATTTCATGGCGTACGTCGCATGCGTTGCCGGCTTTCTGGCTGAAGAAAGGACTTCTGCAACCTCTTGCGAGACCCCGTGACGCAAGATGGCTATGTCTCTAGGAGCCAAGCATGCAGGTTCAAGGAACGTAGGTCCGGGTGGACAAGTGAACCCTTCTCCTGAGACAGTAAGTGGGAGCTGAGCGGCAACGGGAGCGGGGGTTCCCGAGATAGTTGAATCAACAAAGGGAACCAAACCTGTCTGGGCCAGAACGGGGCCACCAGGATCATGAGTGCGTGCTCCCTGCGCAGTTTGAGAAGAACTCTCTGGATCAATGGGAAGGGAGGGAAAGCGTAGAGGAATCTGTTCGCCCAGGAGAGGGATAATGCGTCTCGCCAGAAAACACCAGGCCCTGGATCTAGCGAGCAAAAATTGGGCAGTTTTGCGTTGGATGGGGAAGCGAACAAGTCCAGATCTGGAGTTCCCCATCGAAGAAACAGATCCTCTGCTACCTCTTGAAGAAGTTCCCATTCGTGGACTCTGGCCTGAGAACGACTCAGGCCGTCTGCAATCGTGTTGTCCACTCCGGGAACGTGCACAGTGATCAGATTCGCGCCGTGTCTGATTACCCAATCCCACACCCTCATGGCCTCCCTGCAAAGGGGGTAAGAGTGTGCGCCTCCTTGTTTGTTGAGGTAATACATCACCGCCGTGTTGTCTGTCTGAAGTAGAAGAGTACACGGTGGGATAACTGACTGAAAGGCCTGCAGGGCATAGAGAACCGCTCTCATTTCTAGCACGTTGATGTGAAGATGAGCTTCCATCTGGGTCCACGTACCCTGGGACTTAACCCCGTCCAGGTGTGCCCCCAACCCGAGACCGGAAGCGTCCGTGGTGAGGGTTACCTCCGGGGATGGCGCAATAAACGGGATGCCTGAGGAGAGCGACCCTGGGACTAGCCACCACTGCCAGTCCCGAATCACGGAATTCGTGAGTCTGACCGGGTACTGCAAGTGGTCTTGCCTTTGGTCCCATTGCACTTTGAGCATCCACTGAGTAACTCGCATGTGGAGCCTTGCGAAAGGGACAGTAGGAATGGCCGCAGCCATGTGTCCGAGCAAGCAAAGGACCGACCTGGCAGGTACAACCTTGCTCAACGATAAGTCCCTTATGAGGGATCTGATGCGCTCCACTCTGTCGGCCGGAAGAAAAGCTCTTCCCCGAACAGTGTCCAGAACTGCACCTATGAACTGCAGTTTCTGCGACGGTACCAGGAGAGACTTCTCGTAATTTATGAGAATGCCCAGGGATCGGAACAGATCCTGGGTGCTCTGGATTGCAAGAAGCAACGCCTCTCTGGAGGCGGCCATGAGAAGCCAGTCGTCCAGGTACGGGAACACATAATGGCCCTGTCTCCTCAGAGACGCTGCCATGACTGCCATGCACTTGGTAAAGACCCTTGGTGCGGAAGACAGTCCGAAGGGAAGGGCTCGGAACTGAAGGTGGTGGCCGAGAAACTCGAAGCGCAGGAACCTCATGTGCGCCTGAGCCATAGGGATATGCAGGTAGGCATCCTGCATGTCTAGAGACGCTAAAAAGGCGTCCTGTTTCAGCATGGGAATAAGCCCCGGAAGGGTCACCATGCGGAATCTCTTGTAAGTGACCGACACATTGAGGTCGCTGAGGTCCAGAATTGGACGGAGGTCCCCTGTTTTCTTGGGAACCAGGAAGAAGTGGGAATAGTATCCTTGTCCTCTCTGGTTCTCCGGGACGTACTCTATCGCTCCCTTTCGTAGGAGCGCGAGTACTTCTTGCCAGATCAAAGCTTTGTGCTGACCCTGATACCGGGAGAGCAAAGGAGGCCTCGAGGGTGGCTTTCCTGCGAATTCTATAAAGTGGCCTAGACTGACCAAATGAAGAACCCACCTGTCGGTGGTTATGGCCTGCCATCCCGGCAGGAAGTTCGCAATGCGACCCCCGACCATAAATTCCCGTTGATCCTGAGGGGCGGGGGCCGGAAAGGAGTCAGGCTGTGGCGGCAGATGGACCCGCTGGCTGGGCCTGCCTAGGAGAACGCTGGCCTCGGCTGGCGGGTTGTTTCCCCTGGACTCTACGAAAGCCAGAGCCCCTCTGAGGTGCAGCGAGCGGGCTGTTGCCTCAAGGCCCTTCACTAAAAATGGCTTTGGTTCCTACGAAAGGAACTAGCTTAGGTCGGTACATGGCCTGAACCGACCTTACCGCCTTCCCGCCTCTTGAAGTTTGGTAAGGATCTTTTCTGCAGGATTACCAAACAAGACATCTCCCTCAAAGAAGCGCCCAAGATGTTCTTTTGGACGTCGAGGGTAAAACCGGACACGCAACCAAGAGTGTCTCCGGAGGCATCGCCGGAAGCTGCTGCTCGGGCCGATGAGTCCGCGGAGTCATACGCGGCTCGTAGCACTTGGGTCCCCACGTCTGAACCCGTACGGAGGAGCTGAAGCATCTCCTCCTTCTGCTCACCTTCGGGCAATTTCTCAGCAGTTTCCAGACCCTGTTCCCACAAAGCGTTCTGGAACTGAACCATGTGGGTTAAATAGTTCAAGGATCTGATGGCGCAGGTAGCGGAAGCATACGTGCGCTTACCCAATGCGTCCAATTGTTTGGACTCTGGGTCCGGTGGCAGGGTGCTCAAATGTTGCGGCCTCTGTGACCGGTCATGTGAGGCTGTGATGACCAGAGAATCGGCCTGAGGCTGCTGCGCCAAGTACTGATCGTCCTTAGGAGCCTTGCAGACGATCAGCTTTCCGGGTCTCGCCGAGACAGTGTGACGCCTTCCACGCTGCCTTGGTGACGACCCACCTAAAGTGTCCACCAAGGGTGGTACCACCACAGGCTTGGGGTCCTTCTGCCGAAGATATTTGGCGAGGCGTACCCTTTCGGGGTCTAAGTCTTCAGCATCCCATCCCATGTTCTCTTGTATATGTCTCATAATATCAAGGAACGAAGGATCATCCGGAGGAGATCTAGGCATCTCACGTGGGTCCGGAGAAGGGATGGAGAGTGGAGATGGGGATCTAGAGGTGGAGTAGTCTGATCCCGTGTCCTCCGTTGAAGGCGATCGTCGGCGTCTCTTGGATCTCTTGGGGCTGGGTGATCCAGAAGAGGATTTCGACGGAGGTCTCCGTTTGTCTGGTCTCCCCCTGGGAGGGGATCTAGGCTCCCTGGGAGAAGGAACACGCCCCGCCGACCCCGATGGAGAGGGGGGGGCAGGAACCGAGGAGGAGGAGGGGGAACCATGTCCTTTCTTATGGTATCCCACCAGGAGGTGAAAAGATCTTTCACTTCCGCTAGAGAAAGGCCCGACGACGGCCCGGGTGCCGGTGGGCGGTCGTCGGGTCCCGGCGTCGGCTCCGCAGGTGGCTCTGGCAACGGCGAGGGTTCCCTGGGAGTATCAACGGGACCGGGGTCGCCCGTCTGGTCCTCGGGCTGCACAAGGTCCTCCTCCGATAAAGGCTCCTGACTGACGTCGGTCGGAGGCGACAGGGCCTTCTTCTCAGAAAGGGCGGACGTCGGTCCCCCTACCGGCGTCCGCTGTGACGAAATGGCCGGCGACGGTCGTCTGGCCGACGTCGGCTCCAGGGAGGTATGGCGCACGGCCGACGGCTGTCGTGCCGGCGTCTGGACTGCAGGTCTCCTAAGGGGCGTGAGCTCCAGCGTCTTGCGAGGAGGCACCGACGAAGACCTGACGTCGGGTACCGAGGAGCGGGAACCCGACTTACGGTGGTGATGGTGGCGCTCCCCGGACTTCGCCAAGGCCCTGGAAGAAGGCGAGGATGGCCTGGCGGATTTAGCCTGAGAAGAAGGCTTTTCACCGCAGCCGGGGGAGACTTGGAACCTGAGCTGCGGGACTCTGAACCCCTGGATGGGGACCTGGAAGGGGCCTTCTCCCTTCTTTTCTCCGCGTGCTTGTGGAAGGTCTTAGAGGAAGTTTCCCCCTTGGAGGACATGGTCTTCAGCTTTTCCTCCAAAAGATAAGCCTGTAGAGCCTTCTGACGTCGGATCCGTGTACGGCTGTTGAACCCCTGACAGGAAGGACAGGCCCGGGTATCGTGGTCTGGGCCCAGGCACCTACGCAGGCTGTATGGGATCCTGAAAGGATCTGTTTTCCACGAGCACACTTTCCAGAAGTTGGAGAGGACATCAAGATCTTGCTTGAAGAATCGTAAAATTTTTGAAAAGAAGGCACTATTCACGCAGCGTCGCTGGGCTATGAACGAAGGGTCCAAGGCAAACTAAGTCGGCGGCGGGGAAAAGAACTGGGGAATCTCGGGACCGCCTCTTCTACTATGCCTGGACGTCGGAGGCGGGACCGACGTCAAGGGTCCCGCTGAAGTTAGCTAGCTAGAATTTTCCATGGGTCCTGGCGCTGCCGGCTTCAGTCTAATGGTGTAACCTGCTGCAAGAGCTGTCTCGGTAAGATCTATCGCGGTGTGCGTGGTCACCCACATCACCAAGTCGCCTCCAATGGGGACCGCCAGTCTGCCCTCCTTTGCAGGAGGAGAGCATCTGAGCAGATGCTCCTAACCTTCCCTGCCGATCTCTGCGTCTGTCCTCTTGGGCGAGGGTGTGAACCCGGCTTGCCAGTGTGCCGAGCGATCCCCCATTGCTCAGGGCCATGGAGCCGGCGATATAATTTTTTGTAATGATAGACTGTACTATTTTTTGTATTGATACATAAAATCATGACAGTTTTAAAAATGTTTTTAATAAAAACAAAATGCTGTCAACTTTTTCTGAATTTTGGTATTACGGGGAGCACTGTTATAAATGCACTCTAAATGGCAAGCAAAATGTTCTAACAAGTAGGATTCACGAAAACAGTGAAAATCCATGTAAAATCATTGGTTAAGATAATGAAACTGGGCTTGAACTAGTTAAAGCAGTTGCACCTGGAAACGAGCCTTGGCTCAGTGTGCCTTTTCCGGTTACCAAATGTTTAAACAAAAAAATAAAATAAAATATAGCTTTTAAACAGTTACTGTACAAACAATTGCAGTATTTTTGTTAAATTCATTCAGTGTCACGACTAACCATGAAGGAATGTGTGCTGCCTTCTTCACAGGGCATATTTCACATGTCCATTCACCACTTAAGTGACCGCTAATGAGGAAACGAGATAACAATTCAGCCCAGGCTCAGCACACTCAGAGGTAATGACCATCTATCACTACCTCGGGAAAGAAGACTGTTCTTATAAACGGGCTTTGCTGCCAGTGAAAATAAAAGGCAAAACTCGGGACATCCTAAAAATGTTCTTATATGAATGGGATGTTCATATATCCAGTGTTCTTATAAGTGGGCCCCACTGTACCACTGCACAATATGTTTGCAGTTAAAATCTTTATTGAAAAATATTTTCCAACTTTTCAAGCCAGCACATGTCAAACAGGTAAATGGTCTAAGCATAAAAGACAGTTACCAGGCATACTAGATTGGCTAGATGAGGGAGTGGTCAGCAGAAGCATGCAAAAGCACATGCACCTAGTTATCTTCAAGGAGTCGCTGGAAAGTTTGAAACCTTTTATTTAACCCTTCCAGCGACTCCTGTTTTCCAGGAACCAATACCGCTAAAATATCTTTTTACTAGGTTATCTTCAACCAATTGTCTGAGTTTTGGTATTTCTACTACACATAATTTAATAACTGTGTTTTTCAACTTCATTTCCAATCATCCTATGACTGTATCCACACTGTGAACATTTCAGTCCCCCCCCCCAGCAGTGCCAAATTTTCTTCGCTATCATAGGCTTTGCCTGAGAAAGCGTCAGAAGATAATGAATAAATGGGACAATTTTGTTCATGAGATCCTAAGCCTCTTTCAAAGTTAGCAGCTTTTTCAATGTTTGGCAGCATGGCTGCTAAGCTTGTATTAAACACTGTCCATATTATCCTCAAGATTAAATCCCCTCCTGGCTCCATGTCACCTAAAATTAAGTACTTTTGTTTAGATATATAGAGATATTTTTGCTCAGTCGAGAGGTGACTCCAATCATGAACATACGCCTTAGGTTAACCCTGCCACTTTTTCTCTCACGCGTGACCCAATACTGGGGCCTCCTGGGGAAGCAACCACGGAGAAATGAATGCAGCACTGTGGGACTCAGAAGGGGCCCAGGCAGTGAGAGGCAGCCATTACTATGGGTCCATCATTTTCTACGAAACCCAAAAAGCAGACAGAAAACTGTATATATGCTGCATTTACTACTGTATGCCAATTTCCCACGCGCCCCTGCTGTTGAATCCTGCCGAACTTGTGCATGAACGAGTTTAGCAGTTTTGGTGGCTGGTAAACAAAATAGCTGGCTTCATGGACTAAAGGACGCTAATTTTGCCAATACTAGTTACGTGCCAAACCGAGCTGTATTTCATAAAGAAATCCTTATTTACAAAGTAAAATGGTATTCTGAGCATGCGCACTGATGGGACTTGGTGCATGCACACTAGTGCTGGTGGTGCACATGCGCAGAATCCCGTTTTACTTTTGTAAGTAAGGATTTCTTTACCAAATACAGCTCAGTTTGGCACAGAGCAAGTATTAAACATCAGCACCCTTTAGTCCATAAAGCTAGCTATTTTTGTTTACTGCTCACCAAAACTGTTGAATCTGCTCACATGAGTTCGGCAGGATTCAACAGCAAGGACGGCGTAACAGGGCACTGAAGATTTAAGGTTGGTCCATGGAAATGTGTTTTTTTTTTTTGTAAAAATATATGTCCACACACCTCCCAGATACAACTGGGCAGTCATGTCATGTCAACAACTGTGTTCAGAGTGCAGTTTAGGCGCACATAGTAGTGGGGTCATAAAACGCCTACAAAGTGGACAGTGCCCTTTAAAGCTGTGTGTTCAATGCAGAATGCCCTAACCCCTGTCCCACCCACCTAGCAGTGTGTGTCCCTGGGCCACAGGCCTGTTTAAATCGGAGCTGCCGCAGCACAGCACACACACTTCTCACTGCTGGGCCACTGAGGTAGCCTATTCCTTAACGATTACATTTAAAATCTATTCAGCAAACCTTTTCTGCAACTACCTAAAGTATAAACCTGGCTGTGGCCTTTATTCTGTTGACATTTTGGCTTCCTGTCCCAGCTATTTAAATAGCTGCTCTTTTGGCAAATGCTCATTTACCCTTCTGGTTCCAGTTCTGCAGAATGACCTCTGTATCACAGACAAGTATGCTCCTTCGAGACAACATTCTGGATTAACATCTTATTTATATATTGAATTTTGTTGAGCCGGTAGGCCCACTGAGACTAGAAGTCCCTTTTTCAGGGGCGACCGGGGAGAGGGGGGGATACAGATGGTAACCAACTGAAACTGAACCAGATTAAGCTTTTGGTGGTATTTTTTGTGAACATCAAAATGTTTACATCTGGGGGGGGAGACAGTGCAGCACTCTAGTGCTTCATAAAAGCTTTTCTAGCCTTTGATAAAGGACTGCTAGTCTGAAATGCATCAGGTGTGCAGACTTTGTTCTGTTTTATTCCCAACATGGGATTTTAATAAATATATATTGCTTTTTTCATAAGCTGCAGTGTCTAGAAGAAAAAAATTACTCACCGCAGTAATCTTCTTTCTTACAAGGGGTCCTTTAGCATCAGTAACTTAAGCAGTTAACTGGATAGGTGCAACTGTCCCGGAGGTGTGCCTTTAAGAGAAATTTAAATGAGCTTAGGGCCACAGCCAATCAGAAACCAGGAAGGGTAGTGAGCGGAGAGAGAGCTCCTGAAAGTTTCAGAATTTTTTTGAAGGAAAAACGAGGGCACATGCCCTGAAAAAGAATCAACAGGATTCAAAAAACATGCAAATGTCCACAACAGTGGAAACAGAAACAACAACAACATGAGTTAAAAACTCATCAATAAGAAACCCCCAATTTGGTAAGAGATGTGATAAAGAACCCTTCTCCGACAGGTGAACCGGGGAGGAAGGGTGGGAGCTTACTGATGCTAAAGGACCCCTTGGAAAAAAGATTACTGCGGTGAGTAATTTTTTCTTCTTACCTCAGGAGTCCTTAGCATCAATGTACTTTAGGAGACTACCGAGCAGTACCAAGTGGGAGGTGGGCAGAGAACCTACTAGGAAAGAGGCTCTGCAGAACCGCCCTGCCAAATCTGGCATCAGATCTGGTCTGCACATCCAAACTGTAGTAATTCACAAGGTGTGTACAGATTTCCAGTAGAGGAATGTCCACTGCTGCTGCAAGCGAGGCTGCCATGCCCCTGGAGAAGTGGGCCCTGAGCCCCACTGGAGGTTGGTGACCAGCTTTTTTGTAGCGGAATCTAATACAAGAGACCTACCAAAGGAAAAGTTCTCTTGGTAGCTGGTCTTCCCCTGCCTACATACCCGTAGGTGGGGAACAACTGAGAAGAAGAGCCTCTGGACTGTCTAGTATGCTCTAGGCAGTAGAAGATGGCTCTTGACATCCAAGCTGTGGAGTTCTGGCTCACCAGGAGTGGATTTCTCAGTAAAGAAGACAGGCAGAGTAATGGACTGGACCAAGAGGAACTCTGAAACTGCCTTTGCAGAAATTCCTATTTGTCCTGAGCCCAACTTCATTGTAGTGAGGGAAGATGTAAAGTGGCTCAAAGCACTGGGCCTGTAGCCCTGAAAACTACCTGGCAGAGGAAATGGTTACCAGGAAGCCTGTCTTCCAAGTTATAAACCTGATGTGGGCCGTGGACATAGGCTCGAAGGGTGACTTCATGAGCCTGTCTGTGCAAAGGTTAGGGCTCTGAGGAGGAACAGACTCCCGGATTGGAGGCTGGGAGTGCAAGAGGCCTTTTAAAAACTGTTTAACTATGACGAAGGAAAGAACTGATTTTTTTCTTTCCCACTGAAAGGTAGGCCGAAATTGCTGCCAGGTGTAGCTTGAGGGAAGATGGTTTCAAGCCTGATGTCTGTAAGAGTACCAGGCAATCTGGCAGCTGAGGGTCTGAAACTGAATGGGATTCGACCTTTTTGCTCTTGCACCAGTGGGAAAACCTTACATCTGGCTGCATAAGTCTTCTTAGTGTTTGATTTTTCACCACCTTCAGTATCCTAAGGACCTGTTAAAGTACTGTGAGGATACAGATTCTAGCTGTTCGGAACGGGCCTTGAGGTGGAAAGAGTGTAAGCCTGGATACTGCACTCCTGTCTGAGGAAGGATCAGCAGCGAGTGAATTGGAGGCAGGCGAATGGACTGCTGCAGGCCATTGAGAAGGAGAGGGTACCAGGCTTGCCTGGGCCAATCCGGAGCCACCAGAATCCTAGATGCAGGCTGTTGTAAGAGTTTCAGAAATACCCTGAGAATCAGGGGAAAAGGAAGGGAATACATACAAGAACCTCCATGACCAGACCAGGATCAAGGTGTCCAGAGGAGGCGATCCTCAGACTGGAGCCTGCAACACAACTGAGGAAACTGGAAGCTGAGGAGAGATAAACAGATTCACTACTGGGTGCCAACACGCCTGAACACTGTGGCTAGTACTTGTCTGTTCAGAGTCCATTACTCTGGCCCTGACTGATGCGACTAGAGCCTCTGCCAGAGTACTGTGTTTGCCTGGGGGTGAACTGCTGAAGGCTGACTCCCAGGTAGAAGGCAAGAGACCAATTTTTATAGCGCCTGCGAACAGAGTACTCTGATCTGGCCATTGCAGTAGTGTCTGTTCGACTCTAAGTCTGCCCTTTTATGACAGGAGCAAATGCTTTGAGCTAGAAAGATTTCCCAAAGTTCCAAAAGAAATATGATTAACTGTGATTCTTGGGAGAGTCTAGGTTCCACTTACTGAGGCACTGTCCAGATGCGCTTCCCACCACAGGGGGAAGGCCTCTGTAGAACTGCTCTGTCAGAGTTTTCAACTTCGAAAATTGTTGCTTTATGAGACCAGCAAGCTACAAGGAGACTTACAGGTGACGCCTCCGGTATCTGAACCTTGGGACCACTGCAGGCACTGAAGCCATGTGTCCCAATAGCCTGATGAAATGTCAACGTTTTGTGATTTGCTCAGGATCGCATCATATACTGCACCAGTGAGAGTTAATGATTCAAACCCAGTCAAGCGCTTGCTGGATGGTCTCGCTGTCCCTGGATGAAGAAAACTGCCAATGAGGGACATCTTGAATTCTTGCCTGCGGAAGGAAGGCATATCCTTCCTGGATGCTGGGAGTGTTCCAGGTGAGACTTTGTTTAGATTTACCGGGGAACCCCAAGGCTACAGATACAGCCCCTGTAAGGGGGAAAAAAGGGACTCCTTGACCTGACAAGGAGACTTTGGCATGCTAATCAGAAACTTAGGTGTAGCTAGAGACGCCCACATTCCTGAGGCATGCTGCTACCACAGCCCAGCACTTTGTAAGGCTCATGGGGCTGAGGAAGGCCAAAGGGCTGCAGTGAACCCATCCTTGTGTGTGTCCTCACTAAAGGTATATGGAAAAAAAAGGGAAGGGGGCCTTTTTAGTACCAGGGAGGCTAGCACGTCTCCCTACAGTAAGGGCTGTATGAATAGTAACAGAGTGACCTTCTTCAATTTGGGTTTTAACAGCAAGATGGGAAGACACTCCCCAGTTGTCTTTTGTGTCAGGAATTATGTGGAGTAGAGGCTTTTTCTTCTTTTCATGGCCAAGGACCCTCTCCACCATTTGCAAAGCTGGAATTTTTTTGCCTCCCGCTCCAACAGAAACATCTGTGTTGGGGAAGATGCTTAGACACCTGGGTACACATGAGGTCTGCCCACACTAATGTCAGGCTTTAGACTGCGAATAACACCCTTGCACTGAGAGAAGGCTGGGAAAAAACCTCTGACCCTAATGCCCACGGGAGGAAGTTCCGTGAGGCAGGGAGGCCTTGTCTGAGATGTTCAGGAATTGAACAGTATGTTCTGATCACCAGGAAGGTCCATGCCTTTAAACTGGGAGTCTAAGGGTAGACCAGTAGTTCTAGGCCAGATGAAGTGTCTCAGAGAGATGGCATAGGCTGTGACTCTGGTGGTAGCATCCTTGTTTTAGTCCTGTGGAATGGATATTACATAGCTTCTGGAGCAGGCTAGCCATATTCACCGGCTCCTGCACCAAGAACCAGGGCAGAGTTACACAGTGCTTTTTTTTTTTTTTGATATTTGGCCGAAAAGCCAAGTAGGTAAAAATTTTGACAAGCATCTCCGGGGTAACTAAGAAATCTATTTTCTGGAGTCCTTATCTGAGGTGTAAGGAGGAAAAGGAGACCCCAGCTTTCTTGCAAGCTGCCTTGATGCACTACACTCACATGGCTGGGATGTACAGACAAGTACTCAGTATTGTTAAACAATTGATATATTTATGCATTTATTTATTAACACTTCCAGACCGCTTGTAAACCTCTGCCACAGAAGTGGGGGTCTGAAGCAGTTTTGTGGTATTGTATTTATATTTTTCATTACAGACAGGGCTTTTTAGGAGGTGGAAACTGTCATTTCCCTATAATCTTTTCTTATCCTTATCCTCACCTTGGAAGGACTTCTGAAAAGGGAGGTCCAGGATGCCAATATGTTTTGGATAGACAAAGGCATGGAGGGAGAACCTCCTTGGATACATAGGGTGCTAGACCCTACACATTATAAAAATTCTCATGTGATCTGTATCACCCTCACAGTCTCAGGGGCAAAAACTGTGGAAGAGTGATAGCTCCTGTAAGCAGGGGCAGAATAAATTATTTACTATCCACTGTATCACCCCCACAGTCTCTGAGGTGAGAAATGTGGAAGAGTGTTAGCAGCCTCTGTAGGCAGGGGCATCATAAAATTATTTATCATCAACTGTATCACCCTCACAGTCTACGGGAAAGAGAACTGTGGAAGAGTGTTTGCCAGCACCAGTAAAGAAAGGACCCATTTTTTTGTAGGGTCTGAAACAGTTGCCATGCGTTTTCTATATTTTGCACAGATGGAGTACTGTGCAGTGTTTCTGTATGCTTTAAGCTGCCTGTAGTCTCGCTATTGGCTGTCCCAGGAGCAAGGGGAGCATTTATGTCTAGAAAGAGTTTCTTTTTAGCCACTTCATCAGCGGCTTGATCAAGCTTCCTTCCTTCACCACTTCCATTATTTTTTAAATTGTGAGGAACTTCATAATTTGAAGCTTTAATTTTGGCTGGGATCTGGAGGTTCCTCAGCACCTCCTTATATTTTAGTACTTTTGAATGGCTCTGGTCAGAAGCCTTTGATATGTCCTCAGCCATAATAATCAAAGGTTCGTCTGCTATGTTTTGCCCAATTTAAGCAAGCAAACCAGTCCTGGACTTTCTGAACTGAGTGCATGTTTCTGTGAAACGCCACCGCCAGTCCTGCCCCAGCTAATTAGCTCTGTCTGTTGCCAGTGCCCCCTTTTTTTTTGTGGTTGTAGAACTGGGATCTATACCAGTTGCCAGTCTTAATAGAAACCCATCAATACTTGTCAACTGCCTACAGGTAGCTGCTGGATCCTCACGGACAGTCCTGCAACAGATGATACCTAGGGGTCCAGTTCCTTTATGTATAAACATAATGTCTTGAAGGGTTTCTCTTAATTTGTCAATCCTGAGAGAACCCCCAGGCACTTAATATTTGAAATCCAGTGGGTTGCCTTGTGGTAAAACCTGCGAAGTCTGAGGTAAAAAAACAAGGCAACTGTCCCTAATTCAATGGCTCTCACAAGAATTTGGTAAGAAAAGAGAGGAACTGTCGAAATTAAGCACCCATGATAAATTTAACATTTAAAATGAACAGTCGCGTTAAAAATGAAGTCAAAATAGCGCAGTTGCGCTAAAAATAAAAAATTAGCGCAGTGCTAACAAATTTGTAATGATCTCACTCAGCACACTATTAAAACAGAAATATAAGGAAAACTTTACCCAGATAAGCACTAGGAGGCTGTCAACAAGGAAAGTTGAGAGATACCTCAGGGGCAATGTTGTTCAGTGCTGCGGAGAAAAAATTCTGTAGCCTTCAGCAGCTCTCACTCAGCTCACTACCTTTCCTGTTTTCTGATTGGTATGGCCCTAAGAGCATTTAAATTTTTCTTAAAGGCACACCTCTGGGGCAGTTGTATCTATCCAGCTAACTACTAAAGTCACTGATGCTAAAGGACTCCTGAGGTTAACAATAATTGGTTTTGTGAGTGCCCAGCTTCCAGTTGGTGTGCTTCTTAGAAGCTAACCACCAAGTTGATTTGGTATTCTTTAAGGGCAGTCTCTGGTGAGCCCTACTGGAAGATAAGGTAGAAACCTGACCCCAACAACAGAGAGAAGAGGGGACAAAAATCACTGTGTACACCCCAGCCAAAACTTTGTGAGCATGCATTAAAAAAATATTTTGTAATGTCTTGAGACATCAAAAATGATGAAAGTGGTGCTATACAACTGTTAGTAACCATCAGAAAATTGGAATGTGTTTTTTAATGGGCATTCCAACCCATGTAATTACTGTATAGCAGTTTATATTCACTCCCTTTATATTTAGCGCCCCAGCATCCCCCCACATATTCACTTCCTCTTATTTTCACTGGTGGAACACTAGTGCTGCTGTGTATAGTGGTCTACCTAACAATCACTGTCTGTTTATTTTCACTCTAATATGGAACCAGTGAATACAGTGAAAATAAAAGAGTGAATATTTCCTGTTATACAGTATATCACTGCAATTATACAGGTCAAGACTTTCAACCCAGTTACCCTACAGAAATCATTATGCCTCTTGCTGTATGCATATCTATTTAAAGGTCATTTAAAAGCACACTAGACACTTCAGTGATAAGGAATTATGGTCAGCTGCATTCTGAGCACATTTAAAGCACCCCAAAGAGTGGACTATTGGCCTCAGATTGCATAAACTGTTGTCTTACTGCTTGCATTTTCATCAGTAATGCAGTGTACCAGTATTAAAACTATTTTAGCACTAATGCATGCTACTAGACTAGTACAAATAAAGTAACATTTACCTTGTCACTGAACATCTGACAATCAAATGAACTGCTGTTTTGGTAAAGCACTGACCTTGCAAATCTGTAACTTTGATTTGGTGTCGAAGAGCCGTGAGCAGGTAATGTGCCCCAGGAGAGAAGCGAACTGAGCGGACATCACTGGTGTGAGGATGGTAGGTCTGTACCATCCGTCCTCCTCGGATATCATACAGCATACAGCTATTGTCTTCCTGCCCTGTGGCCAACAGACGGCCACTAGGATCAACAGCTACAGATGCCACTGCACTACCTGCACAAAAAGACCAAGACAAGGCTGTATCAAAAGTACACACAAATAAAGGATTCAGTTTTAAACAAGAATGGGGATCTGTGTTTGGTTTGAAACAGATTTAGACTGAGCCCCCCCAGCATCTGGTATGGGGGGCTGGCCCCACTCAGTCTACTAAGTAATGGATTCTCACCAGTCACTATTACAGAAGCTGCTCACTTGCAAGCCACTGAGGCTAAGCTGAACACAGTGCAAGAATTACTCGAGAGTCGTGCCACCCTCTCTTTCTACTGGACATATCAAATGTAGCTAAGATGAGTGGACTTGGTCAGTGTTCTAAAGGTCTGTCTAGAGGGAAGATGGAAACAATTCAGTTCCTGAACCTGAGATCCTAGCTAGACTGGCAGGAGGTGGAATGCAGTTCCCAGGGACATGTGATGCCACTGGCGGAGGTAGGTCAGCATCTGCTGTTTCACCACTGCCTCTGGGTGGCCCAAGAGAAAAGTACTGTGGCAGCAGACTATTCCCATCACCTACTAAGCCCACCCCCATAGTCAAGATGCAAGATGTGTCTGTCTGCTGGTTTGGAGGTCGCAGAGGCGACAATACCCTAAAGGGCAGGGGAGTTTCAGCATGGGCAATTACAATGCAGTCTACACTGATCATGGCTGGGATAAAAGGGATAGATGGACGCAGCAAACTGGCATAGGGCCTTTGGTGGGGACAAGGTAACGTCTTGACAGGGAGCATTAGACTGGGGTTGGAGGATAGGGAGAGTTAGGTGGAGAAACATGGAGCGAAAGAGGAGTACATTTAAAAAAATTTTTTTTTTTTTTAATGTTACAATTTATTTACCCAGGATACCATCAAACCTCAGCATGGGAGCTAGTGACTAGCCTTTTACTTACCTTGGCCAGGCGCTCATGGTAGCCCCTCCCACGATGGAAGCCACTGGGCTGGGTGAGGTCCCTCTGGATTAGACAGGTTGTAGAAGGCTGCATGACAGCCCAAGCCAGCAAATGTGGGGTCTGCAGACCATGCAGGGTTGTCATGCTGTGGCGGCTAGGGTATTTCTTTTTTCTCCCCTTTTTGCTGAGACACCAGCTGAGAGTGGGATGTACACACGTCGTGCGTCATGTCTGCTTGAGCCATTTGGTATCTCCACAAACACAGCCAGCGTCTTCCTGCACTGCCACCCGTGGTCACCCAAGTGGTGGTAGTGGGTCACAGAGACATCCCCCCACCCCAGAGGAGGACAGCATCCTGTGGGACACTCAATCCTCCTCTCCCTGGCCGGCCCTCTGATGGCCTGGGCTCATTCCTAAACCCTGGTTGTGTGTGGTAGCGCTGCTGCTGCACCAGTGAGCCGGCCAATGATTATCCTTTGTGTAACCTTATGACAGACTTGAGACCTCTACTCTTGGCTGGCTGGAAGCCACAAACACAACAGAAATCCACTCTCTATCCCCAGAGAGCACTAAATGCCTAACTAACCTGGAAATACCATTGCTGTTGACATAAGAAGTCTGCTTGGATCATCCCAGCAGAAGGGTGCTGAAGTCATGGTGGTTGACAGGGCAGGGAGACATAGCGTGTGGCCAGAGTCTGGATTGAAACCCTGATTACTCCACCCACAACACCATACATAAAATTATTCTTTCCAAACTTGGTGTACTATACAGATGAAAATCATGCTGTTCACTCCTGGTCCACTGAAAGACTTATCTCACGATGGCTCCTGGTGTCTGACTAGACGGACATGACATATAGCTGCCCTAGATCGCCACTGGCCAGAATGGATAACTTACACCACCTCAACTGACTGTCGCTTTCACTCTCAACTGTCCTGCCCACCTGAAACACTGCTTCCACTCTAGCCTCTCCACTCCACCCCTCTCGAGGCCTGGTGTCTCACACTTCACCTCCTTCCTCTCCAAATTCTGGTTCAGATTCCTTCCCCACTGCCTCTCTCCTCTGTGGAAGACTAGGTTTGCTGGCAAAGGCACCTAGCTTCACCTGAGCTCTTTTCTTCTAGGTTTGTTTGTAAGGAATGAGCAAGGAACAACATTATCAGAGCAAGAAAAAAGATTAAGGCTTCTTTTGGCTAGGCAGATTTACTGTGTGTTACTATTTTCTTTTGTGCTCACAGGTTTGGCTACTGTTTAGTGCTTACAGATTACTGCTGTAATCTTCTCTGATTCAACTTGTTTTCTGCAAGGTATATCATCTGTTAAAGTGTTCTGCAGGTTGTGCTTACAGGTGTTACTTTTACTGCTTTCTTTTTCTCTGTAGCAAAGTGTTTTTTGCAGGGTATATCTTCTGTGAAATTGTTACAGGTGGTGCTTACAGGTTTTGTGACTTTTTTTTATCTATCATTAGGCTAAGCTTTCAGGGATAATTACAGGAGCACATACGAGATACAGACTGAGGGATAGCACTGCATTTGTTGTTGGTTGTTTCTGTTCTTACCTCATTTCTTTCATCCATGGTTCTTTTTCGGCAGGGGAAGGGCCCAACCACCCACCCCCATCCCCAACCACCCCATGCTACATTCCTTTCATACAGTAGAACAGTCGTGACATTTCCTGTAGTAAAGCAAGAAGGGGAGGATCAGAAGTGTATCCACACAGTGACCTCACTTACAGGAACACAATTAATATAACTTCTTATAAAAAGTTATACAAAAACAAAACAAAAAAATGTAATATTTTGCTTTCATTTTCCTTTTAATTACTCGTACCAGATTATAAACTCGGCAACTCAATTGGAATGGATATTATTAACTGCAGGCACTGTGGGACACTTTTCAATAGGGCAGTTATACAGGATTTAGGATGCTGTCCTACATGCTGGACCATCGGAGATATAAGGGCTCAGCTCCGGGCAGCATTGGCAGAGACTGCGCGCCTCAAATCGCATATTCAGGAGGAAATATATTACAAGAACCGCCCGACATTTCCCCAACATCCAACGGAAACACCTCGACCGTAGAGGGTAGTTGGTCCGGGAGGCTGGCAGGTGGTTAGGAGGGGCAAATTGGGTGCCCCATCACTCAATGCACACCACCATATCACCTCCACAAACCATATAAAAACTACAAACAGGTATCTGCCTCTGTCTCCGAAATCAAAGGGGCAGAGGACACTGCAGAGCAGGACACTGCAGCACAGGAGCTAGTGCTGTAAAACTCGCCCAAAACAGGGACCAAAACAAACAAAAAAAAAAAACGCTAATCCAAAACACTTCTGATCATAGGAGACTCCATGATTTGGAGAGTTGACACCTACCTCCGGCCGGGTGTAATGGTCAGCTGTCTCCCAGGTACATCAGCATGGAGAGACACTGACCGCATTGCTAAAATTGTGCACGAAGCAGGAGAAAACACTGACATCCTGGTACACACAGGGACTAACGATTTCGCCAGCCAGTCAGTTGTGGAGACCAAGGAACAACTGACCAGGCTGGGAGACAAACTGCCATTCATTTCGTCTAGCATCTCCTTCTCTGAGATCCTGCCAGTCCGGGGGGGGGGGCAGATGGACGGAAGGTCAGAGAAGGGGAGACAGGGAGCTAAACATGTGGCTCAAGGGTGGTGCCAGGAAAAAAAGATACAAATTTGCAGGTAACTGGCAACAGTTTTGGGAGCTAAAGTTCTTTAAATTCGATGGACTGCATCTGACTAAGGAGGGAGTCTGTGCATTGGGGCAGAAGTTTGATGTTTTTGAAGAATATTTAAACTAGCAAATGGGGGGAGGAGTGCAGCACCCGATACATCGAATGGGAAGAACACCCCACTCCCTTTAGCTAGTGATCAAACAGGAGTGCAACATGTTTGTAGTTCAGCTGCATCACCAGGTAAGGAAAAAGGTCCAGCTCCCCATATGACGCGCAGGGTAAATGCCAGACCTCGCCCAACAACGAACGCACCAAAATCTGGCCAATGCAAAATCATGTACACAAATGAGACCCTTGGGCAAAAGCTATGCACCATAGCTGGCAGGTAATATAGCCTTTGTATACATTTAAATTGAGCTTCTTTAAACCTATTACACGCTAATAATCCCTGATGGGATTCTAACATTAGTTGCCAGTTAGCCTCACTAATTTCTTCCCCAATGTCCTGTTCCCACCAAACCTTGCCTTCTGGGAAGGTCTTGAAAAGAAAATTTCTATCTAATTTCACGGCTCTCCCTACTAGCCCTTCTCATATCTACTAGCCTCCATTATCTCCCTCTACGCCTTCCATCAATCTCCTTGCTTCTCCAGGTCCACTAAGCCGCTTGTAATAATCCCTTACTTGGAAGTATCTATACATGTGTGAGATAGCCAAGCTCCACCTTTCTTTCAAATACTGGAATGTACATATGCCCCCCCCCGATATCAAAGTCGTCATACATTTCACCCCCTTGTCCTGCCACAATTTAAACCCATCATCCTCCAGGCCTGGCAGGAATTCAGGATTCCCTACCACCGTAACCAGCAGAGTCTGATATGTGTCAATGCCTTGTCTCTTTTTAATTTTCTCCCAGGCCGATAAGCCCACCACCACCATCGGGTTAGGTGCTACTAGCTTTCTGTACCGCTTAAGTCCTTCTCCACCTAAGTAACTCGAAATTCTCTCTGGAGCCCCATCCTCTTCTAACTCAACCCACCTGGCCACTTCCTGTCTGTGTACCCAATTTTGGATGTGCCTGTATTGTGTTGCCAGAAAGTACCCCATCACATCCGGGAAGTTTAGCCCCCCTTGTGCTACAGGTGCTTTCAGCTGTTTCACGCTAATTCTAGGGTGTTTGCCTTTCCACACAAAAGTTGTAAATGCCTTTTCCAGTTTCTTTATATCCTGGGCTGCGGGCTGAAAGGGATCATCTGAATTTTTACAAAAGTCTGGGCAGAACATTCATTTTGAGGCGGTTAATCCTTCCCAACCAAGAAATACTCAGCTCCTTCCACCTACTCAGGTCCTGTAAGACTTCCCTAATCAGAGGTCTATAGTTCACCTCATACAAGCTCCCCACTTGTCTTCCCACCTTAATCCCTAAATATGTAAATGTGTGTTGGACTATTTTCAACCCCCAGGCATCCGTCCTGCTGCCCCCTCCCAAAAACATTATTTCTGACTTTTGCACATTAATTTTATACCCAGAGAAAACTGCGAATTGCTCTATTATTGACGATACTTTAGGAGCCGACACGTCTGGCTCTGAAAGAAACAAACGAACGTCATCCGCATATAGCGATACAACATGTCTCCCCCCCTTCTTCCCTGGATACCCCTTATAGCGGGCTCACTTCTAACTTTAATTGCCAGGGGTTCTATTGCTAACGCAAATAACAAGAGGGACAAGGGGCATCCCTGTCTCGTTCCCCTGTATAATCTAAATTCCGGAGATGCCGCTCCATTAATTAGAATCTGGGCCCTTGGATGTATATAGAATGCCCCCACCATATTTACAAACTCCTCCCCCAACTCAAATCTCTGCAAAATGTGCAGTAGATATTCCCACTCGATTCTATTCAAGGCTTTTTCGGCATCCATCGAAAGAACACATGCCTCACCCAGGTGCCTCTCCCCCCACCAGATGACATTTAATAATCTCCCTAGGTTATGATAGGAGTGCCTTCCTTTCACAAACCCAGTCTGATCCGGGTTGACCAATAGGGGAAGTACATCTTCTAATCGTCTCGCTAAGACTTTTGTCATAATTTTGCAATCATGATTCAGGAGCGAAATTGGTCTAAACGACCCACAATCCTCCAAATTCCTTCCTACTTTAGGGAGAATGGTAATGAGAGCCTGACAACACGTATTAGGGATCTCTCTCCCCCTTCCCTGGTTTCTTGTAAAATATTGCACAGTGAACCCACCACCTCTTCCTTCAATAGTTTGTAAAATTCCGCCCCCAGCCCATCAGGTCCCGCCGCCTTCTCATTCCTCAGCTGGCTTATTGCATTCTTTACTTCCATCACCGTAATTTTCCCCCCAGCTTTTGCCTTTGTGCTTCATTCAACCTGGGTATTTTCAGATCCTTTGGAAGCCATCCCTTTCTCTCCCTTTCCTTGACATTCAGCCCTATATAATTCTTCATAGTACTCCTTAAATCTATAATTCCACTTCCTCCTTAGTATTTTCCCTCATTTCTAATTTGAACTATCCTGTGGCTACTTTTCCTCCCTTCATAAGCCGGACCAGTAGGGGACCCGCTTTTATTGCCCCATTTATACATCCTCTGTTTTTGAAGAAAATATTAGTATTCACTCCTTACCCAAATTGACATTAAGCATCTTCCTTGCCACCCTGAGCTCTCTTTGTTTTTCTTCTCCTCCTCCCTAAGGACTTCTCTTTCCAGTTCACTAATTTTGGCTTCCAAATCCCTTTGTTTCTGCCTTTTGTCTCTTTTTTGCTTAGCTATGTAGCAAATTATAACCCCTCATAAATGCTTTGCCAGCTTCCCAATACGTGCCCTCATTTTCCACTGTGCCCTTGTCTCCTTGTAAAATTTCCATTGCTCTTTTACAAAGTCCCGAAGCTCCTCCCTAACCAAAATATACGTAGAAAATCTCCAACGACCTCTCTGCACATCATTCTGACCCAAAGCAAGCTCCATTTCCACCATAGCATGATCTGATAGAAATATCGGGCTATGCCCCATTGCTCTAGTGTACTCATACAAATCTCTATGAATATAGACATAGTCCAGCCGTGACCAGGAACGATATGGGTTGGAAAAAAAAGTATATTCCTTCACCCCAGGAGTAGCTGTTCTCCATCCATCAATCAAGCCTAGTTCTGTTAACCCAAGTAGCCACTGTTGTATATCCCCGTCATTTCTATCCCTGTTCCTCAGTTAATCTAATTTAGGATCTGCTACGCAATTAAAGTCCCCTCCCCAGTATCAAGTTAGTGAACTGCTCCTTTACCAGGACATCCAGCGCCTTCTGGTAAAAGCTCTTATCCCCATCAGCCGGCGCATATAAATTTCCAAAAGTAATCACTTTACCCCCAAGCTCCCCCTCTACAAAAGGAAAAAATTACTCACCTTAGTAATTGCTTTTCTTCTCATGGAGTCTTGCTATATTAGGACCATTGCAGTCATTCCCCACACTTGAACTGTCCCCGGAGGAAACAGTTAACTCCAGAGATCTGGAGTTCCACAGCACAGTAGCTGTTCAAAGCTCTATCTGGCTAGTTTCAAATGAAACTGCCAGGTTCTTTACGGAGCTAAACTAACATAGCAAGTCTGTGTGGAAAAGCTCTACACTAGCCATTGGCTACCTACCATTAGTAGAATAAGAACAATCAGAGAATAATAACAATATTACCTATTACTGTTAGGATCACCCCTTACAAGCACTAATAGGCCCCCTCTCCCCAAAAGACTCAAGTCCAGGGAGGGGACCATATACCACCTAACAAAAACAGAATTACCTAGTTCCCTAACCCAAATGAAAACGGGGGGACTAGGGAGAACTAAATGGCATGACACAGTGCTTGCACTAACTTGCAACCCTGCACTCAAGTAGGAGTTCTGAGAGGGGTGAGGAGGGTTGTCTATATAGCAAGACTCCATGAGAAGAAAAGCAATTACTAAGGTGAGTAATTTTTCTTCAAACACCATGAAGTCTTGCTATATTAGGACCATTGCAGATTACACAGCAGTACCTCCATGGAGGAGGGTCAGAACCTACTTAGAAATAGGCTCTGAAGCACAGCTGTGCTAAACGAAGCATCTCCTGGACTGGACGTCCAGGGAATAATGCTTGGTAAAGGTGTGAACTGTTTTCCAGGTAGCAGCTTGACAAATTGCCAAAATGGGAATATCTCTAGCAGCCGCTAGAGATGCAGCTGTACCCCTGGTGGAGTGAGCCCTCAGTCCTGAGGGGGGTTCCCTACCTAGTTTTTGGTAACAGAATTGGATACAAGAGACAATCCACCTTGCAATTGTCCTCTTAGTGGCAGGTCTCCCCATGCCAACCTCTCCATAGGTAAGGAAGAGTTGAAGGGATTCGAACCTGTGACCCTTGGTACGTTCCACATAGTAGCTTAGGGCTCTTTTGACGTCCAAGCTGTGTAGTCTCCTTTCACCCGAGGAAGAATGCTCAGTGAAAAATACTGGGAGAGAAATGGACTGGTTCAGATGAAAATCTGAAACCACTTTGGGCAAAAACTTTCTGTTAGTCCTGAGGACTACCTTATCCCTGTGAAAAGAAATAAAATCCTTTTCCACTGAAAGGGCTTGCAATTCATTTATACGTCTGGCAGAAGTGATAGCCACTAGAAAAACAATTTTCCATGTTAAATACTTGAGATCTGCAGAAGAAAGGGGCTCAAAGGGAGGTTGCATTAACTGAGCAATGCAAACATTCAGGTCCCAGGCAGGAGCTGGTTCCCGAAAGGGAGGGTTAGTGTGAAGTAACCCCTTAAAAAACTTGGAAAACACAGGGTGAGAGGAAAGGGAAACAGGCTTCCCTGCGGAAACAAAGGCAGAAACAGCTGCCAAATGAACCTTCAAGGTAGCTGGTCTAAGGCCTAGGGAATTTAGATGGGCCAAATAGTCCAGTAAAGTGGCCAAGTCAGCAGATTCTGGTACAATTTGTTTCCCGGAACACCAGAAGGAAAACCTCTTCCACTTAGAATTGTAAGTGGCCCTAATGGAAGGCTTCCTAGAAGCCTTTAAAATATCCAGGACCCCTTGAGAAAGGTGTAAATCAGCAAATTCTAATTCCTCAAGAACCAAGCCTTGAGGTGGAGGGATTGAGGTCAGGTTCCACTCTCCCCTGTGCACAGGTCAGCAAGTCGTGGGTCCTGGGCAAGGTCAGGGAAGGGTGAATTGTCAGTGACAGGAGGAGAGGATACCAGGGCTGTCTGGCCCAGTCTGGAGCAATCAGAACCACTTTGCAGGGCTGAGTTCTGATTTTTACCAATACCCTGAAGAGGAGAGGGAAGGGGGGAAAGGCATATAGGAATTTCCCTTTCCAATCCAGCAGAAAGGCATCCACGGGGACAGAGCCCAGCACCGGAGGCCTGCAACAAAATAGAGGAAGTTGATGGTTGTCTGGGGCTGCAAAAAGATCTATCTGAGGGGTGCCCCATCTGGCAAAGACCGACTCCAATACCTGAGGATTCAGAGACCATTCGTGATGGCCCTGGGAAATCCTGCTGAGAGCATCCGCCAGGACATTGTCCTTTCCTGAAGGTGAATTCAGATCAGGGAGGTGTTAGAGAGTAAGCCAGAGACCACAACTTCATTGCTTCCCGTGCACAAGGCTGATGACCTAGTGCCCCTTGCTTGTTGATGTACCACATTGTTGTGGTGTTGTCTGTCCTGATTTGAACTACTTTGTTCTGGACAACAGTTGAAAAGCCTGAAGAGCTAAAAGAACAGCTCTGAGTTCCAAAAGATTGATGTGGAGCAGAGATTCCTGGGGGGACCAGAGTGGAAAGGTCGCCAAGTGAGCCCCCACCCTAACAGGGAGGCATCCGTGGTGAGGGTGAGGAGTGAACGGGGTATGAAGGGAACCCCTTGAGTAAGACTGCTTTGATCCTGCCACCACTGAAGGGCCAGGATTAGGGTTTTGGTCACCGGGACTAATTTGGTAAGGGGGTCCCTTCTTTGAGACCAATAGGACCTCAAGTGGAACTGGATGTCCCTCATCTGAAATCTTGCTCCCTGCATGACAGCTGTGGAAGCAGCCATGTGCCCTAGGAGTTGCAGAAAGTGCCTTGCTGGTCGAGAGACCCGCAGGGTAAAGGAGGATGCCAGGGCAATGAGCCTGTCCACTCTTTCCAAGGGAGAAATGCCTGGCTAACTTTGTGTTCAATTCTGCACCTATGAAAGTTAGAACCTGAACAGGTTCCAGAATTGACTTTGGTAAGTTCAGCAGGAATCCAGGGAAGTGAGAAGCTGCTGGGTGACTTGCAAGAGGATTTTACCTGATCTGGGGACTGACCCACTATGAGCCAGTCGTCCAGGTAGGAAACACAGCAATCCCTTGCCTTCTTAAATGAGCCACTACCACAGCTAGACATTTTGTGAATACCCTTGGAGCCGAGGTTAGGCGAAGGGCATTGCTCTGAACTGGTAGTGGCCAGAGGCAGTTTGAACCTGAGGTACTTTCGGTGAGAAGGCCTGATCATGACATGAAAATAAGTCCCTGAGGTCCAGGAAGCTAACCAGTCCTCTGGCCTCAGGAAGGCAAAATCATTGCTAGAGTTAACATTTTGAACTTTGGTTTCAACAGATGTTTGTTCAGGTACCTTAAGTCTAAGATGGCGCCATTCTCCTGTCTTTTGGAGTAAGAAAATATCTTGAGTACAGTCCCTTGCCCTGATGGCAGAGGACCACCTTCACTGCTTTGCAATCCAGAAGGAAGAAAACCTCTGCTTCAAAGCAAGGGCTTCTGAAGAGTTTGCAGGTGGAAATTGCCTGGCTCTCATCTTTGGGAACTGTTTGAAGCTGAGGAACCAGACCCTGGCTTACTACTTCCAGAACCCACCTGTCCAAAGTTAGGGACAGCCAGTTCTGGCTGAAATAAGCCAACCTGCCCCCACTGGTACAGGAGAATCAGCCCTGGGCACCCATCAGGTGCCTGCTTGGCAACAGCTTTAGGCTGAGGGAGGCGACTGTCTACCTGTGCCCAGTCTACCTCTGCCTCTGAAAAAAACCCTCTGTGAAAAAGCAGAGGAGGCTTGAGATTGGTAAAAGGGTCTGTGGAAAGGCCTACCCCTACCGGCATGCCTTTGTGGAGTGGCATGCCTCTCCTTAGCTTGGGCACTTTTGTAGATAGTTCTATATTCATCCATCTTTTTCATATAATTTTCTGTTTGATCACCAAACAGAGAATTTCCCGTTACGGGAAAATCCATAGCCTTTGACTGAGTATCTTGGGACAGATTAGTGCATCTGAGCCATGCCAACCTAGTGAAAGCTACAGAAGTGGCCATGACCCTAGAGAACATCATTAACATCAACAGCAGTATGAAATTGAACTTTAGAGGCTTCAATGCCATCAGCAGCCACCTGTTCCAACTCACTAGCCAGCTGGCCCTGGGCCTACCTGCTAACTGCAAAAGTGTGTCCCATCTAGACTCTGATATCTAGCCACAAAGCCATATAATTAGCCTGCCTGAGTCCCAAAGAAGCTGCCATATATTGTTTTTCGCCATGGCATCAATCTTCCTGGAATCCTTATAAGGAGGATGTGATGCCAGGGGAATATTAGCTCTTGTCACAGGCTGCAGCTTGCACCACACCCAAATGACTACACTGCTCAGTGAGGAAGTCTGTATCAGGGCCTGATAAGGTATACCTTCTGTCCATTTCTTATCTACAGGAAGGACAGAATGAGGATTTTTAAAATCTTTGTTGTTTGCTTCCTAAATGACTGCTAAAAGGAATAGACAACCTCCTAGACTCTGGAATATCCATCATTTCAACATAATCAGGCTCCTCTTGCTCATCCACAGCCTCTTCTAAAGGAAGCTGGAGGGTTTCTGCAACCTTTTTGTAAAACATAAAATGAGAAGGGGACTCAGACAGCATAGGGGGAGATTCTAAAGGTCTATCTGGAGAAATGTCCGGTTCAATGGAAGCGACGTCAGACCTTCCCAGTCACAAACATACTGATCAAATTCCTCCTCCCCTCAAGTGGTTCATAAAAATCCTCAACATCATAATCCTGAACCACTGGGACTGAACAAGCCACCCTTTTCCCAGTTGCAGGGGTTCGACAGATCCTGAGACAAAGACTGGACAATCTGAATGGCTTTAGCTATCTCTGCAGCAGTTGGAGAGACAATTTTGTACTCCAGACCTGCTGATTTCTTTGTCTTTTGCTGGGACCGGTTCCTCTGAACCAGCCTTCCTTTGCCAGAGGGAAGTCTCGCCTGATCAGAGGGCATATCCTCCGGGTCCAGTGGGTACTGGACCGGGCTGGGCCATCCGGGTCAGCTGGACTTTTGGCCTCTCCTGCCCTGGGCCGGCCCAATCTCTTTTCCAGGGTGGCTGCAGGAAATTTTTACACACCTGGCAGTCTGACAGGAGGTGGTCAGCCCCCAGACAATAAACACAAGTGGTGTGTGGGTCAGCCTTGCAAAGGCTTCCCACAGACATCACAGTGTTGAAACCCAGTGGGCCCGGTTTTTCTTTGGGTTTCTCAGACATAATGCCAGCCCAACCAAAAACTTGCCCTTTTGATGGCAGTGCCAGGCAAGACACCCTTATCGGTTCCTAACCGTGTCACGGGTATTTGAAAAAACCCCAAAATAAAAGTTAGGTTTTTTTTAGAACCGGGAACCGCACTCTAAAAGCCCAACCAACAGTTTGACATATATATTTTAACAAACCGATCGGTTCAAAACCGAACCGATAATGAATTTCCACACAGACTTAATTTCTGTACTTACGGTTTACCAGATAGAGCTTTTAACCGAAATGCGGTAAAATAAATACTTTTTGCCGGTTCCAATGAACCGAAAATACTCACTTGAACCGAGAAATGAACCGAGCTGAAGGAGCTGATCTCCGGAGCGACTGTTCAGTGAAGCGGAGTAAAGAATCTGACAGTTTCATTTGAAACTAGCCAGATAGAGCTTTGAACAGCGCCCTCGCACTGTGGAAAGTACAGTTACGTAAGAACTTACCGTAACAGTAGATCTTCGAGAACAGCTCTTTGCAGGTTACACCATTAGGACTGAAGCGCCGGCATGCCAGGACCCCACGGAAAAATTCCTAGCTAGCTATCTCAGCTGGGATTCCGCCCGACGCCGGTCCCGCCTCCCACGCCAGGCGAGTACAAAAGGGGCGGTCCCGCCAGATTCCCAGTTCTCCTCTGCGGAGACTTCCGATCACAGGCTGATATCGAAATGGGAGACCGAGGATTAGCCACAGAAGACACAGGATATAAATCCCTGCCAGAAAGCTGAGCCATGCCTCCTCCAAGGGGGAAGGTGGGCGGGAAGGTACCTGCTGCAAGAGCTGTTCTCGAAGATCTACTGTTACGGTAAGTTCTTACGTAACTGTACTATCTTACTTCGAGACACAGCTCTTGCAGCAGGTTACACCATTAGGACTGATTCCCAAGCAGTAACGCTGTCAGAAATTCCGGGAGGAGGAAATTAAAGGATGAATACCAGGTCCTGAACCTAGGACAGGAGACCCTGTAGCACTGCCAGGCCGAAACCAGCCCTTCGCCGAGAGACGGCGTCCAGGCTATAATGCCTGATAAAGGTATGCACAGAACTCCAAGTGACAGCAGCATATAGCAGAAGTAGAGACGCTTCTGAGCTGCAAAGGAAGTGGCACACCTCTAGTGGAATGACCGGACTGTGCCCGGGAGGGGCTTTTGTTTGATACCATAACAGTGAGAAATACACTGAACAAGCCAGCGAGAAAGGGACTGTTTGGATACGGGTTGGCCCATCATTCTCTCAGAGAAGGAAATGAAAGCTGCTCAGAACTACGAAAGGACTGAGTTCTGTTGAGGTAAAACCTCAGGCTGCGGTGAACATCCAGGGTATGGAGCAGAGCCTCTCCTCTATTTGAGTAGCTCGGGAAGTAGACCGGAAGGTCGATATCCTGGTTCAGAGTGAGTGAAGAAACCACCTTAGGCAAAAATTTAGGGTTCGTCCTCAGGGATACTCTGTCCCGGTGGAAAACTAAATAAGGCTCTTTGCACATGAGAGCATGAAGTTTAGAAATTCTTCTTGCCGAGGTAACAGCAACTAAAAACGTTTTCCATGACAGAAAACGTAGCTACTCCAATCCGCGAGGTTCAAAGGAAGCGTGAGCTGTTCCAGGACAAAGAGCAAATCCATGGAGGCACAGGGTCTCTAATAGGAGGCCTAAGTGTAACACTCTAAGAAATTCCACGAGAGGCCCATCTGGGCCCACTATGATTTCCCACAGGAGGTGGTAAGCGAAATGGCACAGAGGTGCACTTTAATAGAGGAGTAGGCTGAACCCGAATGAAGAGGAGACAAATAATCCAAATTACTCCCACAGGACAACCTAAAGGGAAAAGTCGCGTGCTTGCGACCATACATTCAAAAACGGGCGCCATTTCATGGCGACGCCGCATGCGTTGTCGGGCTTTCTGGCTGCAGAAAGGACTTCTGCAACCTCATAGACCCCGTGACGAAGATGGCTATGTCTCTAGGAGCCAAGCATGCAGGTTCAAGGAACGAGGTCCGGGTGGACAAGTGAACCCTTCTCCTGAGACAGTAAGTGGGAGCTGAGGCACGGGAGCGGGGGTTCGAGATAGTTGAATCAACAAAGGAACCAAATCTGTCTGGGCCAGAACGGGCCACCAGGATCATGATGCGTGCTCCTGCAGGTTGAGAAGAACTCTCTGGATCAATGGGAAGGGAGGGAAGCGTAGAGAATCTGTTCGCCCAGGAGAGGGATAACGGCGTCCGCCAGAAAACACCAGGCCCTGGATCTAGGAGCAAAAATTGGGCAGTTTTATGTTGGATGGGAGCGAACAAGTCAGATCTGGAGTTCCCCATCGAAGAAACAGATCCTCTGCTACCTCTTGAAGAAGTTCCCATTAGTGGACTCTGGCCTGAGAACGACTCAGGCTGTCTGCAATCGTGTTGTCCACTCCGGGAACATGCACAGTGACTCAGATTCGCACTGCGGTCTGATTACCCAATCCCACACCCTCATGGCCTCCCTGCAAAGGGGGTAAGAGTGTGCGCCTCCTTGTTTGTTGAGGTAATACATCACCGCCGTGTTGTCTGTCTGAAGTAGAAGAGTACACGGTGGGATAACTGACTGAAAGGCCTGCAGGGCATAGAGAACCGCTCTCATTTCTAGCACGTTGATGTGAAGATGAGCTTCCATCTGGGTCCACGTACCCTGGGACTTTACCCCGTCCAGGTGTGCCCCCCACCCGAGACCGGAAGCGTCCGTGGTGAGGGTTACCTCCGGGGACGGCGCAATAAACGGGACGCCTGAGGAGAGCGACCCTGGGACTAGCCACCACTGCCAGTCCCGAATCACGGAATTCGTGAGTCTGACCGGTATTGCAAGTGGTCTGCCTTGGTCCCATTGCACTTTGGAGCATCCACTGAGTAATCTCGCATGTGGAGCCTTGCGAAGGACAGTAGGAATGGCCAAAGCCATGTGTCCGAGCAAGCAAAGGACCGACCTGGCAGGTACAACCTTGCTCAACGATAAGTCCTTATGAGGGATCTGATGCGCTCCGCTGTCGACCGGAAGAAGCTCTTCCCGAACAGTGTCAGAACTGCACCTATGAACTGCAGTTTCTCGGCGCGGTACCAGGAGAGACTTCTCGTAATTTATGAGAATGCCGAGGGATCGGAACAGATCCTGGGTGCTCTGGATTACGAAATGAGCGACTCTCTGGAATGACCATGAGGAAGTCAGTCGTCCAGGTACGAGAACACATAATGGCCCTGTCTCCTCAGAGGCGCTGCCACGACTGCCATGCACTTGGTAAAGACCCTTGAAAGCGGAAGACAGTCCAAGGGAACGGCGGGAACTGAAGGTGGTGGCCGAGAAACTCGAAGCGCAGGAACCTCATGTGCGCCTGAGCCATAGGGATATGCAGGTAGGCATCCTGCATGTCTAGAGATGCTAAAAAGGCGTCCTGTTTCAGCATGGGAATAAGCCCTGGAAGGGTCACCATGCGGAATCTCTTGTAAGTGACCGACACATTGAGGTCGCTGAGGTCCAGAATTGGACGGAGGTCCCCTGTTTTCTTGGGAACCAGGAAGAAGTGGGAATAGTATCCTTGTCCTCTCTGTTCTCGGACGCACTCTATCGCCCCTTTCAGGAGCGCTAAAGTACTTCTTGCCAGATCAAAGCTTTGTGCTGACCTGATACGGGAGAGCAAAGGAGGCCTCAAGGGTGGCTTTCCTGCGAATTCTATAAAGTGGCCTAGACTGACCAAATGAAAAACCCACTGCAATCGGTGGTTGTGGCCTGCCATCCCGGCAGGAAGTTCGCAATGCGACCCCGACCACTAAATTCCCGTTGATCCTGAGGAGGGGCGCGGAAAGGAGTCAGGCAAGTGGCGGCAGATGGACCGCTGGCTGGGCCTGCCTGGGAGAACGCTGGCCTCGGCTGGCGGTTGTTTCCCTGGGCTCTCAGAGCCAGAGCCCCTCTGAGGTGCAGTGAGCCCGGCTGGCTGCTCCCTCGTCGCCTAACGAAAATGGCCTTGGTTCCCACGAAAGGAACTAAGCTTAGGTCGGTACATGGCCTGAACTGACCTTTACCGCCTTCCCGGCGCCTTTGAAGTCTGGTAAGGATCTTTTCTGCAGGATTATCAAACAAGACATCTCCCTCAAAAGGAGCGTCCAAGATGTTCTTTGGACGTCGAGGTAAAACAGAGACACGCAACCAAAGTGTCTCTGGAAGCCTCATGCCGGAAGCTGCTGCTCGGGCCGATGAGTCATGGAGTCACTCTGGCTCGTAGCACTTGGGTCCCCACGTCTGAACCCGTACGGAGGAGCTGAAGCATCTCCTCCTTCTGCTCACCTTCGGGCAATTTCTCAGCCGTTTCCAGACCCTGTTCCCACAAAGCGTTCTGGAACTGAACCATGTGGGTTAAATAGTTCAAGGATCTGATGGCGCAGGTAGCGGAAGCATACGTGCGCCTACCCAATGCGTCCAATTGTTTGGACTCTGGGTCCGGTGGCAGGGTGCTCAAATGTTGCGGCCTCTGTGACCGGTCATGTGAGGCTGTGATGACCAGAGAATCGGCCTGAGGCTGCTGCGTCAAGTAATGGTCGTCCTTAGGAGCCTTGTACAGACGATCAGCTTTCTTCGGTCTCGCCGGGAGCGAGTGTGGACGCTTCCACGCGGCCTTGGTGACGTCCACGAAAGTGTCCACCAAGGGTGGTACCACCACAGGCTTGGAGTCCTTCTGCCAAGATATTTGGCGGCGTGCCCCTTCGGGGTCTAAGTCTTCAGCATCCCATCCCATGTTCTCTTGTATATGTCTCATAATATCAAGGCGAAAGGATCATCGGGGAGATCTAGGCATCTCATGTGGGTCCGGAGAAGGGATGGAGAGTGGAGATGGGGATCTAGAGGTGGAGTAGTCTGATCCCGTGTCCTCCGATGAAGGCGATCGTCGGCGTCTCCTGGATCTCTTGGGGCTGGGTGATCCAGAAGAGGATTTCGACGGAGGTCTCCGTTTGTCTGGTCTCCCCCTGGGAGGGGATCTAGGCTCCCTGGGAGAAGGAACACGGCCCGCCGACCCCGATGGGGGGGGGGGGGCAGGAACCGGAGGAGGAGGAGGAGGAGGAGGGGGAACCATGTCCTTTCTTATGGTATCCCACCAGGAGGTGAAAGATCTTTCACTTCCCTAGAGAAAGGCCCGACGCGGCCGGGTGCCGGTGGGCGGTCGTCGGGTCGCGTCGGCTCCATGAGTGGCTCTGTAGCGCAAGGGTTCCCTGGGAGTATCGACGGGACCGGGGCCCTGTCTGGTCTCGAGCTGCACAAGGTCTCCTCCGATAAGAGCTCCGGACCGGCGTCGGTCGGAGGCGACAGGGCCTTCATCTCAGAAAGGGCGGACGCCGGTCCCCTACCGCGCCCACTGTGACGAAATGGCCGCGACGTTGCCCGCCTCACGACGCCGGCTCCAGGAGGATGGCGCGCGGCTGACGGCTGTCGTGCCGGGCGCCTGGACTGCAGGTCTCCTAAGGGGCGTGAGCTCCAGCGTCTGCGAGGGGCACCGGCGAAGACCTGGCGTGTCAGTGCCGAGGCGGGGGCCCGACTTCACGGTGGTGATGGTGGCGCTCCCGGACCGCCAAGGCCCTGGAAGAAGGCGAGGATGGCCTGGCGGTTTAGCCTGGAAGAGGCTTTCTTACCACAGCCGGGGACTTGGAACCTGAGCTGCGGGACTCTGAACCCCTGGATGGGGACCTGGAAGGGCCTTCTCCCTTCTTTTCTCCCGTGCTTGTGGGAGGTCTTAGAGGAAGTTTCCCCTTGGAGGACATGGTCTTCAGCTTTTCCTCAAAGATAAGCCTGTAGAGCCTTCTGACGTCGGATCCGAATACACTGTTGAACCCCTGACAGGAAGGACAGGCCCGGGTATCGTGGTCTGGGCCCAGGCACCTAACGCAGGCTGTATGGGGATCCTTGAAAGGGATCTGTTTTCCACAAGCACACTTTCCAGAAGTTGGAGAGGACATCAAGATCTTGCTTGAAGAATCGTAAATTTTTTGAAAAGAAAGGAACTATTCACGCGTCGCGCACTAGACTGTGAACCGAAGGGGTCAAGACGAGCTAAGTCGACGGCGGGAAAAGAACTGGGGAATCTGGCGGGACTCGCCTGGCGTCCGTAGGACGGGACCCGGCGTCAGAGGCGATCCCCGCTGAAGATTAGCTAGCTAGAATTTTTCCGTGGGGTCCTGGCCTGGACGGCTTCAGTCTAATGGTGTAACCTGCTGCAAGAGCTGTGTCTCAGTAAGATCTCCAGATCTCTCTGGGTTAACCGTTTCCTCTCCGGGCAGTTCAAGTGTGGGAATGACTGCAATGGTCCTAATATAGCAAGACTTCACGGTGTTTGAACATACCTCCTTCATAAGGTCTCTCACCACCCGCTGTGTTTTAAAGGGCAGATGTTTATTAATTAGGATTGCCGGCCCCCTCTTATGCGAATTATAGGCTGCTGCATGGCATTCTCCCACCTATCCTCGTATGAGCTTTTTATGCTCACTATTTGACAAGTGTGTCTCCTGTAACATAGCCACTGAGACCTTACGTCTTTTAAGAGCCCTAAGATTTTCGCCCATTTTGCAGGAGACGTAAAACCATTTACGTTCCAGGAGACTACTTTAACCCCCGCCGAAGGCTGAGACGTACCATTAGCCATTTTCCCAGCATAATCGTCCTAAAAGCGTCCTGATCACACCCAGACCTCTGCCTCAAACAGATACCATTTTACACAGACCATTTTAAAAATAAAATCACAAGTGAAAAATTGAACAATCACAAACTTTGTAGAAATAACTCCAACTTTGCCCCCTCACTCGATTCAAATTCCAGAATAGCACCCCTTTATTCCCTTCCCTTATACTGTCCCTCCCTCTTCCCTAACCCCAACTGTTCCCTCCCATCTACATATACCACAAACTTCAGTATATAATCTCTCCCCATACACTACTCCTGCTCCGCCTTCTTATCCCATAATTAACCACTTGCAACATTTCTCTCAGCAAACCCTAAAGGTCTCTCTTATTGTACCACTAATGTACTACCCTTCTTATCTGATTGCCCTCCTCCCCAGAATCAGTGTCTGCACCCCGTCCATCCGGGCCTCCCCCTCCCTCCGCTCCCCCTCATTCGATTGCCATAAGGCCTCCATGTCTTTCTCCTCCTCCCTCTTACAGTTACCCTTCATACATTCTCCAGGTGTTTCGCCCCCATCAGGCCCTGCAAAACCACGTCCCACAATCCCAATCAATTCACTCAGCAGTGCGATCGCGGCTCCTCCTTACTGCCCCAGATGGGCCTCTACTCCCACTTTTACTGGGTGTACCTCCCTTAGCCCAAACAATGTGTATATCCCTGTGTTTGAACACTCTCACTCCTAGCCATCCATTATCGCCAAAAAGGCCTGCACCCCACGGTGCCACATGCTCCTTACGGAGATAAAGTTCTGTCTCTAGTCCACACTCATGGGGCCTCCAGCTGCTGTTCTTTTCCCTCCCTTTGGTCCCGAATACATCAGCTCAAGCCAGGCACCTTCAAAAAATCTCGTCAGACCTAGCGTACCTTACCTGTTTTGTCAGGCCTATAGGAGGAGATACTGATCCAAAAGAGGTAAGAGACCCCTCCAAACCCTTTTTATTACCCCTTAATTATTAATTTACCCAAAAAGGATCCCCCCAGCAGATGCAGTCACCGATCCAGTCTTTTCTGATCAACAGGCCACCATCTCCTCGCCTCGAAACTTCAGCCCACCTCAAGTCTTCCGGTTCTTCCTATCCCACTCATCCTGAAAAGCTTGCAGTTTATCCGACTCCCCAAAGCAGGTATGTAGCTCCTCCATCTTCACTTTGACCGTGGCAGGTACACTCACGAAGAAGTCAAGCCCTCTCTGCCGTAGACCATCCATCTGGGTATTAAATTGTTGCCTCTTTTTTGTATTCTCTGCAATATATCTTGATGTAGAGTAAGTTTATGCCCTCAGAAATTAAGTCCCTCTTATGTCTGAAAGCCACCAGCAATGCCTGTCTGTCTTGATAATTGTGCAGTCGAAAATCACTTGGCGAGGAGGCTGACCATTCTGGGGTCTCGGGCAAGGACCCTATCGCTAAGTTTGATTTTTAATTTAGGCTTATCCATTTCCATATCCAGCAAATTTGGCAAAGTGTCTCATGAGAATTTCAGGAGATTCTGCCCTCCGCTCCTTCTGGCAGGCCTCTGATATGGAGGTTGCGTCTCCGACTGTAATTTTCCTGGTAGTCTAAAGCTTCTTTAGCTCTTCAACTTCTTTTTCCAGTCATTGCATCTTACTGGGGATGTCGTTAGTCTGATCCTTCAGATCTGATATTCTCTGCTCGACATCACCAATTTGCCTTGCATGCTACTTCAATTCCTGAGCCAACCCTTTTAAAGTATGATCCAGGCTGTCCCAGCGTGGCTTGAATTTGGCGAGTATTTGTTCCGAGACTGCTCTGCTGATCGCGGGAACCTCCGCTGCCGACAGAGAAATCAGGCCTTGTCTGCCACTCGCGCCTCCCTCCTGTATCGAGCTTTTCTTTGCTTGTTTGGCTGACTGACGGGCCAACTTGCCCGAGGTGATATGTTTGTCCATTCTCCCGTACTTCCTACACCGACCGTATTGGAGTTAGATACGAAAAGACTAAATTTAAAGCACTTTATTTCTTTAGAAACATGGAGCTCCAGAGTAGTGCGACGAGTCCGTTTACCTGCTCATTAGCGCCCCCCTGAGGGTGTATCTAATATTCAGGAAGTATGGAATAAGAGGAGTTCGAAGATTTAAAGCAAAACACAGCTGGGCATAGCTATAATTGCCATGCATTTCAGCTCTAATAAGCAAGGAGGCAGATAAAACAACCAGCATCATCACTGAATTATAGAGAAGGTAAGCAATCAAAAAATGTTGGTTTTTAACTAGAAATAACACGATGCAAAAAAAGGTTGACAGTGCCCCTTAAAACATAACAGCAGATACAAATACAGATAAATAGACAGACATTTTACAAAATACTGACAATTTAAAAAATATTAACATCACAAATAAATAAATAAATAAATAAACAAACAAAGCAACTATGAGACACACAGAAACTAAGTTTTCAAAGAGTTGTTTTGCCTGCTTGATCTGCAGTGGGTGGGGAGTAGAAAATAAGTGTTCCGCACTTATTCCAATTGCCATTTGCCATCATCACTGTTGTACTTAGTTTGGATGTTTAACGTTTACACGTATCTGATATTACATCTGTGTTTAAAACTTCCCTCATGGAGAATGAACACTGCTATTATACAACATATGGCCAATGTTTTTAACGTTTAGTTTACTATGACTCATCCCTGTATAATTTGTGGATTTTATAAACCTTCTGGTCTGTAATTACTGCCTATTCCTGCGTTGATACATGTATTCTCACCTGTACATTGTTCTAATGTGACTGTATTTTTATTGTTGTTATCTGTACTCTCCTGGGTCGTGCCTGAAAATAGGCAGGCCCTTGCCTAGTGCACTTACCTGGTTACCAAAAGCAAATAAAGTTATTGAGTAACAGGTCAACCAACTATAATGACTGGAGTAATATTTATTTAACTATTTTCCTTGTATCCTTCATGAGGATGAATAGCTGTACTGAACTTTTTTATTCAACAAATAAAATATACATTGAAATAGGAAGTTTTACCAGAGCCATGAAATGCAGTTCCAACCACACAGAACACAACTTGGTACTCATGGATCCCAGAATCTCACAGTCTTGTCTTGTGAACTGAGGGCAATCATCCATCCTCTCACGTATAAAGTGCTAAGATGTGACCTAAATACAAAGATAAAATAAGAATACGTCATACTATTCCTAAGGGTGGAAAAATACAGGTTACTCACCTGTAACAGGAGTTCTAGGAATGGTATATGTTGTTCATCCACACTTATTGGCAGGTTCCTTGCCGCTTTAAATCTTGCCGGAAGGTCTTCAAGCTGGCTCCTCCCACCCACCCGGGTGGTAAAACTCGGCTCCCCCATGACGCCAGATCTGGTCTGCTGGAAGCTCAGGGTTGTGCTGCCGACTGGGAGGTCGGAGAAACAGGGATGAACAACATATACCATTCCTAGAACTCCTGTTACAGGTGAGTAACCTGTATTTCTAGGGACATGGATATGTTGTTCATCCACACTTATTGGCAGACTCCTAGCAGTTCTCCGGGAGGAGGGAGGCAAGGCGCACACCCCCAATATTTACTTGGGAAATAAGGACTGGAGAACTGAGGCCCCAAAACCAGCATCCCGGCATGACTCAAGGTCGATGTGGTAATGGGTAATAAAGGTGTGTGCTGACTTCCAGGTAGCAGCCCTGCAGATTTCCTGGATAGGGACGTCCCTGGAAGCAGCCACCGATGCAGTAGTATGACGGGTAGAAAGAGCTCTTATCCCTCTGGGAGGCTCCATGCCCGCAACTTATAGCAGCGATCTATGCAGGAGGTGACCCACCTGCCTATCGTCACCGGCGGCTGCAGGTCTGCCAGGTCGCGGCTTCAGCGTGGTGACAAACAGCTGGCGAACCTCTCCCCGAATTTCAGCCGTGCGCTCCTTATAATAAGCGAGCGCCCTTCTAGGGTCCAGAGTATGGAGCCTATATTCGGCCTCCGAGGTGTGACTGGGGTAGAACACCTGCAGAGTCAGCACCTGGTTAAGGTGAAACTCCGACACCACCTTCAGAAGGAATTTCGGTTGGGGGCGCAGGACAACCTTGTCCCTGTGGAAGACCAGGTAAGGAGACTCGATGCAAAGCGCCTGGAGCTCTCCCATCCTTCTGGCTGACGGATAGCCACCAAGAAGGCGGTCTTCCACGACAGGTGAGAGAGATCACACCTGTGCATTGGTTCAATGGCTTGCCCATGAGTTTGCCAGTACCAGCAGTAAATCCACTTGAGGTGGAGGTTCTCGCTACCGAGGGAAATGTGATCAAGGCCCTTGAAAGCGCCCACCACCTTTTCCTCATGCCAACTAACTGCTTCCCGCCCACGCCCAGTAAGCAGAGATGGCTGCCAGGTGCACCTTTAGGGTCAGCCGACCTAAGCCCTGACTAGAAAGGGACCATAAATAGTCCAAAATGCTTGCCACAGAACAGGAGGAAGGGTCCAAGCCTTGCCCTGACACCAAATGGAGAATCTCTTCCATTTGAAGGCGTAGCATTTTCTGGTCGACTCTACGGGACCTCAACAACATTGAGGACCTCGGCGGAAAGACCCAAGGCCTGGAACTCTAGCCGCTCAGGAACCAGGCCGTCAGGTGCAGGGATTGAAGGTCCGAATGGAACACCTTCCCCTGATTAACTGAAAGCAGGTCCGGGCGAGCTGGAAGCTGCCTCGGGAGCCTGGAGCTGAGGCTGAGGAGATCTGGGTACCAGAACTGGCGGGGCCAGTCTGTGGCTATCAGATCACCTGCGCCTTGTCCCTCCTTGCTTTGAGAAGCACCTTGTGAATCAAGGGAAATGAGGGAAAGGCGTAGAAGAGGCCCGGGGTCCACAGCCTCGAGAAGGCATCCCCCTGCAGCGAGCCCTGCTGAGGGGGGCGGGCATGAAACAGCCTCCACTTCGCGTTCTCCCTGGAGGCAAACAGGTCCACCTGAGGTGTGCCCCAGTGGGAGAACAGATCTTGTACTACCTCCGGCAGGAGAGACCACTCGTGAGATGCAGCCCCTATCCGGCTCAGGGCATCGGCCAGGGTGTTGGAGGCTCCTGCTACATGAATGGCTAGGAGATCCACCTCCAGGCTGCGCACGAGTGACCAAATGCGGAGAGCTTCCTTGCATAGAAGCATGGAGCGCGTCCCGCCCTGGTGGTTCAGGTAGTACATGGTCGTGGTATTGTCCTTCTGGACTTGGACCACTTGACCCCGGAGAAACGGAGCAAAGGCAGTGAGAGCTAGGCGGATCGCTCGGAGCTCCAGCAGGCTGATGTGGCATCGGGACTCCCGCGGGGACCAGAGGCCGTGCACTTGGTGTTCCCCCAGATGGGCACCCCAACCCATCAGAGAGGCATCGGTCGATAGAGACCGTCGGCTTGAGCGGACAAACGGGATGCCCTCCTGCAAATGGAATGGAACGGTCCACCACTGGAGAGCGCTCCACATCTCCTGGTCACTATCACTAGCTGGTCCAAAGGATCGCAGCGTGTGACCACTGGCTGGCCAGTCCCCACTGAAGGGGCGTGATGTGCCAGCGTGCCCAACGGACCACGCTTGGTACAGGCCATGAGACCCAGAAGGCGAGGAAGTCCCCGGCAGATGCCGATTGCCCAACCAGAAATGATTGGGCAAAGGAGGTAAGAACCGCCCTGTCCGCCGGAGTCGTGGCTGTGGCTCGGACAGAGTCGAGCTCTGCCCCGATGAACAGGATCACCTGCTTTGGCTCGAGTTCCGACTTGGCCTCGTTGATGAGAAGGCCAACTCGAGAGCAAACCTGGAGGGCCAGATCTTGGACCACTCCACCTCCCGTCCTGGAGGAGGCTGCTATCAGTCGTCCAGGTAAGAGTACACCGGACCCTCGGCGCCACAGGAATGCTGTCACCACTGCCATGCATTTGGTAAAGACCCTGGGAGCTGGAGATAAGCCGAAGGGCATGGCTCGGATCTCGAAAAGGGGATCCCTCCGCTCGAAAGCGGAGGAATCTCTGATGTGACAGACGGATAGGGACGTGAAAGAACGCGTCCTGTAGGTCCAGAGAGCAGAACCACACGCCGTGTTCCAGAGATGGTATTATCTGCGCCAGAGTGACCATTCTGAAGGTTCGAGACCTTAGGAACTTGTTCAGGTCGTGTAGGTCGGGAATGGGGCGCTAGCCCCCCGTCCGTTTCGGAACCAGGAAATACCTGGACATGAATACCAGGTCTGAAGGGGGGTCCTCCACCTCCGTGATCACCTCCTTTTGGAGGAGGAGAGCGATGTCGGCTCGGCGAGCCGCCAGTGAGGCTATGGACTCCCCGAGGCTCCCCGAGGTGCGACGCCTGAAGGGCGGGCATGCTCGACCCAGAGGTAGGCCTTTCCCACCACCTCCAGTACCCACCTGTCCGTGGTAACAGTGGACCAGGTGGAAAGGAAGTGTCTGAGCCGTCCCCCCACGGGGGAACCAGGGGTGAGGTGACAGGGATGGGGTCGACACCCCTCAGCCCGTCACTGGGCAGGCTTGGAGGAGGGACCGGCCGAGGAACCTCCTGGGCCTTTACCTCCCTGCTTCCTGTTGGAGGAAGCCGACGGCTTGGACTTGGGATACCAAGGTCGAGCCTGCTGGCCCTGGCGTTGCTGGGCCGGGCGCGCCGCGGGCGCAGAAGGACGAAAGGGCTTAGGCTGTGGCTTGCGACCTTTGTCCTTCTGAGCGGAAGAGACCGAGTCCAAGGTAGCATTGGACTTCTCGATCCTCTGCAGGTGACCTTCCACCCCAGGGCCGAAGAGGTCAGTCCCCAAAAAGGGAACATCCGCCAACTTGTGCTGGGTATCCGAAGTAAAGGTGGATATCCTCAGCCAAGCCCGACGACGCATGGCCACTGCGGCCGCCACAGACCTGGCACGAGTCTCCGATGTCTAACGCAGTCTGGAGCTGCTGTTTAGCCACTGCCCTGCCCTGGTCCCGCACCTGCCTGACGGTAGTCTGCAGATCTGTGGGAAGATGAGGGACAACCTCATCCAGGGAGCCCAACAGGGCGTGAGAAAAATGTGCCATGAGGATGGCCGAACTGGCCTGACGAAGGCCGAGAGAGGACGCAGTATAGACTTTTCGCCCAGCATAATCCAATTTCTGGATTCCTTGTCGGGAGGTTTGTCCATCTCCCATGCCTCTGCACGCCGAAAACGCTGTCGGTAAACCAACCTCTGGCCGAGGGGTGTTCCGAAAAACCGGACAGAGAACCGGTAGGGACCGCATACTTCCTGGCCAACCTGGCTGAAGGTGCAGGGCAGGAAGCAGGACGCTGCCAAAGTTCCAAGGCCGGACCCACTATGGCTTCAGCCACCGGAATAGCCTCCGTAGGAGAATCCTCTCGGTCCAGAATCTCTGTGAGGGGATACCTGGCCCGTTTAGAAACGGGTTCGAGCTTCATCCTGGTGGACTCCGAGATGAGTCGAAGCAACCCTAAGAAGGACGAATGGCTATCGTCCATTGACTGTCCTCCCGAGGACCCAAGTCTGGCGCGCTTGGAGAAGAGGGAGGAACCATCATCGGACTCAGAAGAGTCCTCAAAGAGCTGCTCGCCCTGAGCCACCCTCCACCTGCCGAGGTTTATCGGGAGTGAGGGTGACCGACAGCCTATGGGCAAACCAAAAGCCGACCGAGAATTTTGGTCGGAGCCCCAACTAATGGCTGGGCGGAGGTTCCACCAGAATCGGTGGGGCAGCTGGAATTGGTCAACAACCGGCCTGAGAACAGGCTCCTCGACTACAATGAGGGGTTGTTTTGGCTGCTCCGGTGACAGCCACTTAATGGCCGGGGAAGACGACTGGGTCGGCTTATTCCCAGTCAAAAGGAGCTGTTGCCACATAAGTTCTTCGTACCTCTGACGCAACTTGCGCCGAAGCCTCCCCTCGTCCGAGGAAGAGGAAGAGCGGCGGTGCCGCTTGCCGCGGTGCCAAGACCGAGACCGCCTATGACGGCGGGACCGCGAGGATGTCCGAGACCGAGAGTCTCGACTAGGCTGAGGAAGGCGAGAAGAAGTGTCAGAAATTGGCACTCCCCTCGGCTCGGACGATCCACGAAGGCTCCGGAACCGGAGGCACAGACGAGCCGACGGGATCCTCAACTCCCACCGGGGGAACCGGGGAGAGGGGATTCTCAGCTTCTCCAGCCGACAACCCGTCCAACGGGTCGAGAAAAATCTCGACCGCATCGACGGGAGTCTTGGCCAACTGGCCTGACAGGGACACTGTGAAGCCAGTGGCCAAAGCTGAGGGTCGATCAAGTGACTGTCGACAAGGGGAGGGGATCTTCCGCTCCCAAGAGCTCAGAAGAGAGACTTACTTTTGCTCTTTTGGACCTGGAAGAAGGTCCGAAGAAGATGGACCCTCACCTTTGGTCGAGAGGTCAGACAAAGCTCCTAAAAGAAGCCGGTAAGAGGCACCGAGAAGGCGGGACAAATGCGCAGCTGAGGTAGGCGGCCCGAGCCGCCTCCTCTTCAGGGCGATCATCTGCTCAAGCTGATCCACCGAGCCCGCCACATGGACACCGCTGTCGGGCCTCTTTAGATTTCACCGGTGGAATCCTTTTCTCAAGGCGCCCAGTTGTAATCGGGCAGACGGCTCCTTTAGGGGCGTGAGCCGAAGGAAAGAGGACAAGTCGCATGAGCCTGCGGGTCGTGCTCAAGGCCCAGGATGTAGACGCACGTGGAGTGCGGATCCGTCCTAGACATCTTCTGCCCGCAAGGGCACCTCCGAAATCCGGGAGTCGATTTGTCCATCGCAGCTGCGAGGAGAAGACCGAAGTCTTTTTGCAAAAACTTTTGAAGAATTAGGAACCAGTCTTAAGCGCCTTAGCGTTAAGGAGGAACCTGAGCTTCAGCGGTGAGGAAGATCTGGCGTCATGGGAGGGCAGCGAGGTTTACCACCGAGTGGGTGGGAGGACAACAGGAACCTTCCGGCAAGATTTAATGACAGGAACCTGCCAATAAGTGTGGATGAACAACATATCCATGTCCCTAGAAATACAGGTTACTCACCTGTAACAGGAGTTCTGGAATGGTATATATTGTTCATCCACTATTAACGAATTCCTGCATATCTTACAGGAAAAACATCAAGCTAACTACCTGCCAGTGGCTCACTCTATCTTGCCAGATTAACCGCTGGAAGCTGGGTTGTCTTGTCAGCCGGGGGAGGCGGGTGGAGTGCTGTGGATGAACAACATATACCATTCCTAGAACTCCTGTACAGGTGAGTAACCTGTTTTCTAGGGACATGGATATTGTTCATCCACAGTAACAGACTCTAGCAGTTCTCTGGGAGGAGGGAGGCAAGGTGCACACCCCCTACTTAGATATGCAGACTGGAGAACAGAGGCCCGACCAGCATCCGGCGTGACCCAAGGTCGTGTGGAGTGGAAATCGGTATAGGCCTGCTTCCAGGCAGGAGCCCTGCGGATATCCTGGACAGGGTATCCTCAGAAGCAGCCACCGATACAGCGGAAGGCGGGTAAAAGAACCTTATCCCTCTGGGAGCTCCATGCCCGCCCACCTATAGCGGAGACCTATGCAGGAGGTGCTCCACCTGCTCGTTGTCCGCTTGGCTGCAGGTCTGCCAGGTGCGGCTCCAGCGTAGATGACAAACAGCTGGCGAACCCTCCCGAACTTCAGCCTTACTCTCCTGGGTAGGTGAGCATTAAATAGGGTCCCATGGAACCTATCTCAGCCTCCGAGTGTGAATGGGATGAACCCGGGAGACAATACCAGTTAGGAAAGACTCCGCCGCCCTGCCGGAAGGAACTTGGGTGGGGTGCAGAACACCTTGTCCCTGTGGAAGACCAGATAGGGAGATTCAAAGGAGGCCTGGAATTCTCCCTCCTTCTGGATGGCAGAGTAGCCCCAAAAGGTGTTCTTCCACAACAGGTGGGGAACTTGCACCTGTGCAGCAGTTGAGCGGCTTGCCCAGTAGCTAAGCCCATACCAACGCAGGTTCCACAGAAATGGGATACTCTCCCCAAAGGGAGGGTGTGATCGAGGCATACAGAAGGGCCAGACCACCTTATCTACATACCGACTGCCTTCATTACGCCCAGAAGACAGGGTGATCAACAGAAGCACCTAGAGGTCGCCGGCTGAAGCCCTAGTTCAAGAACGGACCGCCAGATGATACGGAATGCTCACCGGGGAGACGGGAGAGGCCAGGCCCTATCCATCATCAAATGGAGAACTCTACTCATTGAAAGGCTAGCATGTTTGCTAACCTTACAGGACGCCTTGAAGCGTAGAGGACCTTGCGAAGGACCCAAGGCCTGTCCCTAGCTGCACACAGGGACCAGGCCTTCAGGTGCAGGATTGAAGGTCCAGATGGAAAACCTTCTCCTGAAAACAGAAATCAAGACCGGGCGGACTGGAAGTCACCTCGGGAGCCTGGGGCTGAGACTGAGGAGAGCTGGATACCAGAGCTGGAAATCCAGTCTGGGGCTACCAGCACCGCCTGCGCCTAGTCCCTCCTCGCCTTGCCTTTAGGTCAAGGGAAATGGGGGAGAGGCGTGGAAGGGCCCGGAGTCCGCGGCCTCATCGGCATCCCCTACAGCAAACCTTGCTGAGGGGGCGGGCATGAAACAGTTTCGGCCTCGTATTCTCCCTAGAGGGAGGAGGGAGAGGATCCTGTGCTACCTCCGGCAGGGGAGACACCACTCGAGAGGCACAGCCTATGTCTGGCTTAGGGCATCAGCCAGGGTTGGGGCTCCTGCCATCAAATGGCTGAAACCACCTCCAACTGCGTAGAAAAACCCAATCTGAGAAAACCTCCTTACAGCGAGGCAAGGGCTCGACCAAACCTGGCGGGGTAGGTAGCACATGGTTGTGGTGTTGTCAGCGGACTTAACCACTAAACCCTGCACAAAGCGAATGACGGTGCAAGCTAAGCGGACCACCTGGAGCTCCAGCGGGTAGGAAGGACATCGGGACTCGAGGAGGATCAGGCGAGCACTCTGTATTCCCCTAGATGGGCACCCCACCCATCCGAGAAGCATTGGTCGGGAAGACCCGTCGACTCAGGCGGACGAACAGGATGTTCTCCTGCAGGAGCTGGAGCAGTCCGAGGGAGCGTTCACAAACTCCTGGGCTATAGTCACGAACTGGTCCGAGGCATAGCACTGTGACCGCTGGCTGGCCCGTCCCACTGGGGATGCATGAACCAGCGGGTCCAACAGACCACGCTGGAGCCAGCCGCCATGAGGCCCAGGAGGTGCAGTAGGTCCCGGCAGGGCGCAATTGCCCAGTCAGACCTGACTAGGTAAGGGAGAAAGAACCTCAGCCCTGTCTGCCAGGAGCCGAGCTCGGACGCAAGAGTCGTGCCTAGTCCCGAAGAAGCATCACCCGCTAAGACACAACTTCCAATGTGGCTCCAGTAAAGGGAGACCAGTCTGAGCCTGGAAGGGTTGTAATCAGGCCACCATCCGGGTGGGGTTACACCCGGACCCCTCAATGCCGTAGAAACTGCTGAGCAGAGAACGAAGGGCCTGGCCAGGAACTCGTAAGGAGATCTCCCGCTTAGGAAGGAGGGTCTCCCAGAAGCGGATGGAGCGAGGAGAAGTCGTCCTGGAGGCCCAGGAAGAAGCCGCGCGCCTCGTTCTGAGGATGGGATATCTGGCAGAGAGACCATCCAGGCATGCAGAAGGATGGGCGCAAGCCCCATCGTTGAGACCAGGAATACCTGGACACGAACCCAGGGTCAGAAGGAGGTCCACCACCTGCCTACAATCACCTCTAATTAGAGGCCAGGCAAGTGGCTCAGCGGGCCGACAAAGACTGTGGACTCCAAGATCCCCATGGGCAGCGAAGCAAAGGGGAAACCTGCTGCAACCAGCGACAGGACCTACCATTACACCACCCAAGAGGAAGAGGTGCGAGCCGTCCCCCCACGGGGAAACCCGGGCAGGGCGATGGGGCCGGGGACAGCGCCCCTTAGCCCGTCACTGAGCAGGCTTGGTGGAGGAAGAGGCCGAGGGGGCTCTTGGATCCCTACCTCCCTGCTTCCTTTTGGAGGAAGACGCTGGTCTGGCGACAGGCCGCCCAGCGCATGCCTGCTGGCCCTCGTGCTGGGCGGACGAGGCCGCAGGGCGGAGGACAAAGGGCTTCACACAAGGCTGTGGCATGCCTTGTCCCTCGAGGCGGGAGTGAGCAGAGTCTGGGTGGCATGGACTTCTCTGGCCCTGAGGTGTCCCTCCACTCCAGGGCCAAAAGGTCAGTCCCAAGAGGAATGTCCGCCAACTCATGTTGGGTTTCAGAAGGAGGATAACCTCCAGCCCGCCATCGGCGCGGCCACTAAGCCGCCACCGATCACAACGCAGGGGTAGCCCAGATCCTGAGCCATCTGGAGTTGCTGTTTTGCCACCACCCTAACCTGGTCCCGCACCCGCCAGACCGTGGTCCCCAGGTCGGCCAGGAGATGAGGAGGACCTTGTCCAGGGGCCCAAAGGGCATGGGAGATGTGCCATCAGTGCCGCCGAGCTGGCCTGACAGAAGCCTAGGAGGCGCAGCATAAACCTTGCGCCCGACACAGTCCATCCTTTTGGACTCCTTGTCAGAGGCCTATCCACATCTAGTGTTTCCAAAACATTGGAAAACATTGTACGGTGACTACCTTCAGCCGGGGTGTTCAGAAACAGACAGAGACCCGACAGGGACAGGGTACATCCTGGCCACCATGGCCGGCGCAGGGCAGGAAGTAGCGCCGCCAGAGCTCAAGGCTGGGCCCAGATTGCCTCAGCCACCGGGAAGGCCTCTGAGGGTGAGCCCCCTCGGTCTAGAATCTCCGTAAGGGGCCTGTTTGGAAACGGGCTCGAGCTGCATCCCGGTGAATTCCGAGATGAGCTGGAGCAGACCCATAAAGGACGATGGGCTGTCGTCCAGTTCCGAGAAGACCATGGGTCCTCCCTGCTGGAAACATAGCAGTCGATTTCCAGGCTCAGGGGTCTCACAAAAGCTGCCGCGGCTAGTCCTCTTCGTCCGCACGAGTGGGCAGGAGTGGGGAACAAATAACCTGCAGGGACAGGTCATGGCCCGGCCTGGGTTCCACCGAGGATGGTGGGGCAGCAGGGATCGGATGAGCAACCAGCCTCGGAGAACAGCTCGACTGCCTCGGCGGCTCGTCGGCGGCCGACCGGGCGGCTGCTACCGGAGAGTGAATCGGGGTCGATTGATTCCCCGGACAACAACTGCTGCCACATAAACTCCTGTAACGTCGGCGCAGCGGCGTAAGACCCTCCTCATCGGAGGAGGGGACAGGAAGAACGGCAATGCCACTTGACTCGGTGCCCCGACCGAGAATGCCGAGGTCGGCGTGAGTGGCTAGACCGAGAGGAGGACCGAGACCCGAATCCTCGGGGGAACCGAGGGCGGGCCTGGGAAGGAGCGGAGTGTGCCCGCTCCTCCTTTGGCTCGGAAGAAATGGCCAAGGACTGCCGACCCGAAGGTACCAGCAGAACCTCAGCCTCCGCCGGGGGAACCGGCAAAAAGATGGCGGCACTAGCAGAAGACAGCCCAATGACAGCAGTCGAGAGGCTCGGCCCGCGTCGTGAGGTCCTGGCTGGCTGACCTGGCGGGGCACCGTGAGGCTAGCGGCCGAAGCCACATCTCGACCAAGTCGAGCGTGGCAGGAGGGGGAACTCTCCCGCTCCCTCCGGAGCCGACGAAGGGACTTAGCCTCCGACTCCTTGGACTTGGGCCGAGAGGCAGGTCCCAAAGATCCCTCTCCCTTCAAGGAAAGGGACTGGTGAAGCTCCTTGAACGAAGCTGCATGAGGAGAGCCCAAGGAGAGCGGGATAAGCGCTGCGATCGAGGAAGATCGAGCTGCTCAGAAACAGCCGATGCGGACGCTGCCTGATGATCCGAGGAATTTTCCGGAGCGGGAAAATTTACCGGGCGCCCGAGCCCGAATGGGCCACGCGGTCCTCCAGAGAGCTGGCCGAAAGAGCACAACAAAACTCGCAAAGCTGAGGATCATGATCCAGGCCAAGGTAAACGACGCGGAGTGCGGGTCTCCTGGAGGAATTAACCAGGCGCCCGGGGCGGGAAAAGAATTAAGTTTCAGAAAACTTCCAATTGATTTCAAGACTGAAATTTCCAGGAACCAGTCAAAAACGCAGAGTGCTAAGGAGGGAACCTGAGCTTCCAAGCGGTAAGGAAGATCTGGCGTCATGGGGCGGAGCTGAGAGTTTTACCACCCGGGTGGGTGGGAGGAGCCAGCTTGAAGACCTTCCGGCAAGATTTAAAGTGGCAAGGAACCTGCCAATAAGTGTGGATGAACAACATATCCATGTCCCTAGAAAGAACAGTTATTGGACATAAGAACTAACCGTAACAGTAGATCTTTGAGGGGATCTCAGTCATCGGGTCACACCGTAGGAACTTCACTGGTAAATGCGAATCCACAAGGAAAATTTTCAGCAGTACAACTGGGGCCACCCACGCTGTCGACGTCGCCAACTCTATAAAAGCGTGAGCGGCACCGCACCCTCCTCAGTGCTTTCTCCCAGAGACAAAGACAGCATCGCCCTAGCCATGGGGGGACCGAGAGAGTTGCCCAGATCTATGTGAAAGGCTGGATACACCAGACAGCCAGTTCCTAGACAGGAGCCCCAAAAAGGGGCATGGTGGGAGGGAAAGCAGACCTGATGACTGAGATCCCCTCGCAGACCTACTGTTATGGTAAGTTCTTATGTAATTATTCTGTCTTCATCGGGTTTATCTCAGTCATCAGGTCACACCATAGGAATGAGTCCCAAGCAGTTACAGGTGCAGACAGTCTGGGCTCTCCATAAACTTAAGATAGGAGGCCATGCAGCACATCCCTGCAAAAACCTGCCTGGGCTCTAGAGACAATGACCAGACTGTAGTGCTTGGTAAAAGTATGGACGGTACTCCAAGTGGCAGCTGCACAGATGTCCGTGGTGGAAGCCACTCGGAAACAAGCCACAGAAGTAGCCATGCCGCTGGTGGAATTAGCTTTGACAGCACCAGGCAGTTCTCTGTTGTACTTGCTGTAGCAAAATACAATGAATTTGCCAACCATTTAGATAACATTGCTTAGAAACTGAAGCACCCTCTCTACCTGGGGTGAAAGAAACAACTGCTTCAACTTTAGACTTTCCTTGGTCCAAAGCAAGTAGTACTTCAAAGCTCTGGGCACATCTAACGTATGGAGCTGTGCTTCCCCTGGATTGGCACACTCTGGAAAATAAACAGGAAAGTGTTTAGATTGGTTCAGTGTAAACTCAGACACCATCTTAGAGAGAAACTTGGATTTGTATGCAAAGACACCCTGTCTTTGTGAAAAATCAAATAAGGCTCCTCGCACCAGAGGACCTGAAACTCTTCAAGCAGAAGAAATGGCAACTAAAAATAATGGTTTCCAATAGAAAGCAGATGCAAGCTGCAACTGGCTCAAAAGGAGACACGGTCAACTTCTCCAAAATAAAATTAAAATCCCAAGCCAGGACAGGAGAATGGATTGGGGTTTCAGATGTAGAAGGCCCCTGAGAAAAGTACGGAGACATCCAGCTGAGCAATCATGTGGTCACCATGGGCTCATGAAAGGCAGAAACAGCCAAAGGTGCACCTTGAGGGAGGAGTACTGGAGACCTGGTCAGACAGAGATCAGGTAGTCCAGGATGTGGATCACGGGCAGGTGAAAGGGTCCAAACTATGTTTGGCAGCCCAGATGTGAAACTACTTCACTTCATGGCATATGTGGCATGGTGGAAAGCTTCGAGTGGTCTAAAGAGGTCCACCGCTCTGTTCCAGACCCCAAACCTGGTGATGGCTATATCCTCAGGAGCCAAGCATGCAGATGGAGGGATCTGAGGCTGGGATGGACCAGGGATCCCTAAATCTGGGTCAGCAGGTTCCTGCAGAGGGAGAGAAGGACTGGAGGCTCCACCACCAACTGCTGAAGCAGGGGAAACCATATCTGCCTAGGCCAGGATGGAGCTACCAGAATCATGCTGGCACTCTCCATCTACAGTTTAATGAGCACCCTTTGAGTTAAAGGAAATGGAGGAAAGGCATACAGGAACCTCCCGCTCAAGGAGAGGGACATGGCATACTGCCAGAAAACTCAAGGCCCTGGATCTAGCAAAGCAGAAATTGGGCAGTTTTGCTTTGAGTGGGGATGCAAAAAGGTCCAACTCTGGACAACCTCATCTGTCGAACAAGTCTTTCATGGATGACAGGAGTCTAATCTGCATGCTGCACTGAGTCCAGCTGAGGCTATCTGTTAGCCTGTTTAGCATGCCTGGCACTTGGACCACGGAGAGTGTTAGGCTGTGATCCAGCGCCCAGTACAACACTCCCATGGCCTCCCTGCATAGGGGATATGAATGAGTTCCCCCCCGCTTGCTGATGTAATATACTACACTCAAACTGTCCGACTGCACAAGCAGCTGTCCTGGAGCAAGGTGTTCCTGAAAGGCCTGCATGGCATACAGCACCACTCTTATCTCCAGGACACTGATATGCAGGGAGGATTCCAACTGGGACCAAGAGCCCTGTGTCTGAAAGGGACCCAGAAGTGCTCTCCAAGACCGGAGGCATCCGTGGTGAGGATTTGCTGCAAGAAAGAGATCTGGAATGGAACGCCATGAAGCAGGTTCGAGGGGTCCATCCACCACCGCAGTACCTTGCGGACTGAGGAAGAGACCAGAACTGAACAGTCCAACTCGTCTGTGCGTTGGTCCCTCTGCACTCCAAGGGTCCACTGGAGAACACATATACGAAGTCTGGCCAGTGGAACAGTGGGTATGGCAGCTGCCATCAGGCTCAACAGTCTCAGGTACACCCTGGCAGGAATGTGGCAGCTCTGAGCGACTTCCTGAGCTTGGGCAATAAGACACACTGCCCTATTTTAGGGCAGGAAGGCCTTCCCTTGGGCCAAATCTAGAATTGCCCCTATGTACTGAAGCTTTTGGGATGGTACCAGAACCGACTTCGGCAGATTGACGGTGATCCCCAGGTAGAGTCACCCAAAGCTGTTCCTGATGGGGCCTTTAGGAACCAATCATCCAGATAAAGGAAAACATACAGTCCTGCCTTCTGTGAGCAGCTGCTACCACTGCTAAGCACTGGTAAAGACTCATGACACAGAGGACAAGCCAAAGGGCAGCACCTTGAACTGATGATGCTTGCCCTGAAAGGCAAAACAGAGAAACTTCCTGTGAGTAGTAAAGACCCATATGTGCAGGTAAGCGCCCTGCATGTCCAGTGAGCAGAGCCAACCCCATTTTGAGGAGAAGCACCAGGCCCGCAAGTTACCTACAGAACTTTTATACTGGACGGACAGATTAAGGTCCTTAGATCTAGAATGGGCTTCAAATCGTCAGTCTTTTTGGGACCAGGAAAACCTGGAATAAAATCTCTCGTTTCTCTGGTGCCTGGGTACTGGGGCTCAATGGACTGCACCTCCTCCCAGAGAACAGGCAGATGAACCAGGGGTAACTGGAGGATGGAGGAGGGTTTCTGGAGGTTGCTTGATGAGCCCAGGTTGTGCCCTTTCTAGGATCTGCAGAATCCATGCATCCGAAGTTATGGATCTCCATTGATTCAAATGGAGGGAGAACCGCCCTTCGACCACCGCCTTCTGATCTGGGACCAGAAGAGGGGGATACGGCAAGAGTCAAGTGGAGGCACAGCCAGCTGCTTGGGCTGGTCCCTCACTTCTGGGGTGCTTGGCAGCAGCTCCAGCACTGGAGGGGGTGGGTAAGGCAGCCGGGGCTCTGCATTACCCTTGGGGCCGGGAGGCTGTACCTGACCTATGAGCACTCTGCGAAAGGAAGGGTGCCCTCTACCTTTAGGTTGGGTGTGGTAGAGGGAGTGGACAAACTGGAGGGTCCAATCTGAGGTTTGTAGATCATTGATAATATCCTGGACATCAGGGCTTAACAGCTTAGTGCCATTAAAGAGGGCACTGAGCACTTTATGCTGAATATCCGCAGCGAACCCAGATATGCTTAACCAGGAGTGCCTACGCAGGCATATACCCATGGCGGTCACCCTGGCAGTGGTGTCAGCCATATAACAGAGGGCCCCGAGGAGGTGCTTGCTAACATCCCCAGCTGCTTGGAGGCACCAAAGCAGCTCCTGCTTTTGTGTGTCATCTGGAAGGGCCTGTGCAGCAGCCTTGCAATTTTTTCCAATTGGCATTATAGTATTTTACCATGTGAGACAGGCAGTTTGCAATCCACAAACCCAGAGTGGAGGAGGCATACACCCAGAGGCTGATTCTGCGATACTCTTTATATGGGGGAGGGAATTAAGGGCTTACGGTGCTTTAGACCTGTCATGAGCTACCTTGATGACTATAGAGTCTGTCTCGTGCTGGACAGCACAGCAGTGGAGTCCTTGGGGGGCATGACAGAGTTTATCTGACCTGCAAGGCATAGCTGGCACCATGTCTAGTCTGTGCTGGGCTGCTGTGGCTGCATTCCTCAGAGCAGGAAGGATTAGAGGAATGATTTTAGGGGAGATTCAGGTTCTCCAGGAAGCCCACCAGCTCCTTTCTGGTGGCATTCTCTTCCTCAGTATGGAAGCCCATGGCTGAGGACAGCTGCTTAATCACACTGAAAAATGTGGGGTCCTCAGGAGACGACCTGGGAGTATGCTTCACTGAGTTCTCACTGACAGAGGAGGCAGCAGATATGTCAGAGAGCAGTCTCTTCCTCCTCATCATCAGGAAGAATGAGGTCTGGATGGTACGCTTCCTCGACATTGATCTCTTCTAAATCTGGGTCAAGGAGTTTCCTGTGGGCGACGAAGTAGAGTATTGATAGCAGAAGCTGCATCGACTGCATCAGTGAGGTGGGAGCCTAAAGGCCAGCTGCTGTACAATCACGCTAGTGAATTTCAGCAGGACTTTGTTAAAATCGACAGTGTCAGTCGACGGAGGGTTTTGAAGGCACAGGTGACGACCCGCCTGCTGGATCCAGAGAACCCGAAGAGCCTGTAGCCCTGGAGGGAAGGCAGGGACTCGATGGGAGAGTCGATGATGAGATCGGGCCAATGACCTGGAGATCGACAGCCAGCCGCCTTGAGGAATTGGGTGGAAGTGCTTGTCAGTATGGGTCTCATAGACACAGAGACCTGGACAGCAGTTTTCTGCATTAGTGAGCCGCACTCAGCGAGGATCCCCTGAAGAAGGAGGAACGGCAGTCAGGGAACGAGATTGATGCCGCGGGGAGCGGTCTCAATCTCGTTCTTTTTTATGACTTTTCCCCGGGATTTGTCTTGGACCTTGGAGGCCTGGGGATTCGACAATCTGGTCAGCGACTGAAAGGCTGGGACCCCTGCCCAGAACTGGCTACCTGTTGATCCATCAGAAAATTTTTAAGAGTCCTTCTGCATTGCCTGAGGATTGTTTGGTTAAACTTGTGGCAGAGCTCATAGTCAGAAACTTCGTGTTCAGGCCAAGACAGCAGACACAGAGAGAATGTTTGTCCGTGGAGGCAAATCTTCTTTCCACAGCAGCAGCAACAACGGAAGAGAGGCCAAATGATTAACGCTCGACATAAATAAGTTACAAGAATCTCTTTAGTAAAAGAGATTCAGAAAAATATTAAAAAAGCCGTAGGTGAAAAAACACATGAATACTGCGTTGGACCTTCTGCGAGAGACCCATGCGAGTGAGTCGATGGTGGAAAGGAACTGGGGAGGCGAGGCCGCTCAAGCCTTTATAGGGTTGGTACATTGATGGACATCGACGGCATGGGATGGCTGCACAGCTGTACTGCTGAAAATCTTCCATGTGGTTTCCCCTTCACCAACGGTGAAGTTTCTACAGTGTGACCTGATGACTGAGATAACCTCGATAAAGATCGACTGTTACCCTTAACGATGGGTTTATTCAGCTACCAGCATGAAAATCATTAGGACATGATCAGGAAGAATCTATCGTTACTTAGGGCCCCATACAAAAAGCCTCAGCAATTCATTATCTTCCCTCTAATATGCATGTAACAGTCCTGTGTCACAAATGACATCAACCTGATTTGTAAATAAAATGGTTTTCACAGAATATGCAGGGATCTTATTTAAAAGTGCCAGTGTGAGCATCTGAATATAATTCATCAACTTAAATGTTTTTTAAGACACAGATCTCAAAGAAAAATTCCCATTTTAATAGTATGTTTTTATTATTCATTCCAAAAGACCAAAGTCTACTGTACTTCTAAATTAATTACAATGATCAAAGTCATAATCAACAATAATGAACAAACCTGAATGAATCACATTGTACTGTATACAGAAACTGGTGCATCAGTGTCTCTGTGCCTACAAGAGGGTTGCTTCACACAACCACTGGATGAGAAGATGGTTGTGGCATCCTAAAGATGCATGACGCAACACTCCTAAAGAGTTAAAACACCATAGCGTCTGTGATATTTCTATAAATTGCCAAATTTATAAAACATTGGTAAATTACTTTAAATACAACAAAAACTCATCTTTTTAAAAATGTGGAATAATTCACTTTTTCAAAAGCACTACGAGGTTCTTTTGAATTTTACCTAACTGGATGGAGCAAGGGAAAAGATGGCATTCACAGCTGATCAGGGAGTCTCTGAGCATTTTACATTGACTGTATTGGCCTGTTGTGGATTCAGGAGATCCTCGTGTGTATCTCAGTGCCTACTAGCTGAATCAACATTCAGGATTAATACCAATGGTGTATGCAACAACTTTAAAGGACACCAACCATTCTTAATTAAAGAAAAAAGCCTCAAAACCAACAAAAAATTTAAATGATGTACCTACAGTAATTCTTGATCTTCCTTTGTATCTTCACCATTCATTAATGCTGGGTGTAAGCTGGAGGAGTGCACCTGCTTGGGAGTTTTTTTTTTTTTGGTGGGAAGAGTCGGTGCCACAGGCCGACACACTGAGTGGCGCCGAGGGTTGGCAGTCAGGTGCCACTGACCTCCTCCACCACAGTTCTGTTCTGCCAGAGAAAAGGAAAAAAGGCGGATAGAGAAAATTTCAAGATGAGGCAAGGGAGCCAAGGGATAGGAAAAGGAAAGGATATAAACTGAAAAAGGAATAAGCCAGCCAGAGGACAGAGGGGAATAGTGATTTTACTGTCTAGACATTAGGGCCCCAGCCCCTCCTGGGTGGCAGCACAGGAAAGAAAGAGAGGTAAACAAATGAGAAAAAGAGAGAGAGAAGACAGAGGGGGAGAAGGTGAGAGACCTCCGCCATGGTCATCAAGAAGACTACTGGCTTACCTTATTCTAAAACCCGGGAGGTATGAAGACACAGGTGCAAGAATCCTGTCAGGCTTCAAAGCCACCAGACACAGGTCCAGAACAGGAGAGTTTGAGATGGTCTTGCAGAATATCAAGCATGGCGGTGTCTGCTCCCCCCCTCCATGCCCCTAAATCCGCATTCGGGATGAAAGTACTGGAGCATGACCGTCTCAAGCTTACCACCTGAGTGCTTAGCCAAGGGGGGGGGGGTGCTCCTAAACAGGAGAGGACCTTGTCCAGGAACAACCACTATAAGAGACAGCGAGAAAAGGAAAATGGGGGGGTGGTCCCTATGGGCCCTTCCACAGGATGCACCGACTGTGACGCTCTGCCTATTTACTTGTCATTATATTGTATCATATTTGTGATATAAATATATGTTTATTTGAAAGTCTGCTTGAAAAAATATGGCTGACAGCAGAACAGCAATCTGGGAGATGGAATTTCAAAAGTGTGGTAAGGAGGGATGGCCTCTACATGACCTAGTAGAAACTCAAGTAAAGACTTCCTTCAAAGGCCAGGTTATAACACATTGTAAACTATCCCTTTACTTTGAAATGCAGGGACGAAGTATGCATTTTACGACCTCTGAGAAGAGTCAGTTTTTAACGGATTCCTGTTAGATTTCACAAACAAATGAACAGTTCCTCAGGAAGTTTCTGAAGACATCAAAGGATAATTCTGTCTGTCATAAGGCCTCACTAATTAAGAAGATGATATATTTTTTTTAATTGGAATGTCTAAGCAGTGGGCTGAGGCGTGACTGATAAATTAATTCAAGTACTCAGGTTTGAGTGACTTCATAGCTAGCATCTCTGAGCTGTGTCATCAGGGAGGAGGAGTTTGTAACAAACATATTACCAGTAGCTGGGAGAAAACTTTGCATTTGCCTTTGGTTTTGAAGTGGGACTCCTGACCAACTCTCACAGCACTTTAGGCAAATTCAAACACCTATTTATTACTTGAAACTTAGGGTAGTCAGATAATTCAGGTACCAGGTGTGTTTTTGCAATTACCTTTTCTTTTGACTGTAAGTATTAATGTATATAGGTTCGGTGTTTTGTATTTATTATTTTCAATTTCAGTAAATTTTTGGTTTCCTTAATCCTGATCTCATTGTTTTACATGTGAATGCTGGGACAATATTTGATAAAGCTGACATAACTGTTTAAGGCTTGTAGTGTTACAATTTTGCACAGAAAATAAGAACATACCTGGGTATCAATTGAGTCCAAAAGGGAGCATTGTGAACCAGGCTGGATGCCCACTAGGTTAAGTATTGCACTGCATTTCCCCAAAGAGCGTGCAATATTTGATCCTGTTAACGGTGTGTGCTAGCGAAAAAGGGTTCATATCTGACCTCAGAACTTGAGACTAGTAGGTGTTTTCAGACCAAAAACAGACAGGAGGGTTACCCTGTTTGTTTCTTGTTTACATATTGCACTTCAAGGTTTGGCACTGTGGGAGCAGAGGGCCTGACCTGCGGAGTGCGTCTGTGACAGATCTGGTTGGCAGCAGGCGATTTAAAAGTACTTGGTAACAATAGCATTAAAAGTCCAGTGTGTCAGATTAATAACTGTAACAGCTCACATGCAAAATAAGGTAGTGATTTAAAAAGTAAAGAAGTATATCATTGTGCTTACAGTCTGAGTTACCTACTCATTTTATTTTTTTTCGGGTGTAAGCTAGTGTAAACATAGGTTAGGGAAGAAGATGGCTTCCAACTACAGCGAGTACACTGCAGACTACCTGAGGGAGTTGTGCCAAGAGACAGGAGTCCAGCATGAGGGGCGAGCTAAAAAGCACCTCATGGAGGCTATTGTGGCAGCCGATGCCCAAGACCTCGAGTCACAGTCGGTGACTGGAAGGGACCAAATCTTGGGCGGAGGGGCCAGGGTTCTAAGGCAGTGTCCAGACCCAGGAAGGAGGACAGTGGGACCAGTGTAAGCCGAGAGTCACCGCAGCAGGGGAAGGTCACCACCATGCTGGAGCCCGAAGGGATCAGGCTGCAGATGGAGTTGTGGAGAATGGAGCTGGAGTTTGAACAGAAAAGGTTCGAAGCCCAGCAGCAAAGGACTTGAACAGAGAAAGATGGAGAGAGAGAGAGAGAGAGAGAGAGAGAGATCAGGCCTAAGAGCAATGAGCGGCCGAGCGAGAGCAGCGAGAGGCCAAGCAAGAGGACAGAGAGCCAGAGAAATCTGAACTGAGAAGCTACAACTGCCGGGACCAGTGCCAGGGCAGATAAGTGGCATGGATACACTGGAACTCCAGGACTGGGTTACCAATTAAATTATAAACTAATAGCTGAATTTAAAGAGGGGAAGATATGGAAGCATTTTTAAATTCCTTTGAAAAACATGTATTCACACAAAATTCCCATAGAGACCTGGAGCTTCCTGCTATCCCTCTCTTACCAGGAAAGTGCGTGACGATTGGGTCAAATGGACAATCAGGACAGTAATGATTATGGCAAACTTAAAGCTGCACTGTTAAAAAAAAATATATGATTTGACAGCAGAAGCATGCAGAGTAAAGTTCTGTAAACTCAGGAGAAGCCCTGATCGAAGCCACGAGGAGCTAGCCACTAAACAACATCACAGTTTTAAAATGCTGGTGGGAAGGAATACAAGCAGACTCTGTAGAGAAAACTGAAAATGTTGTACTTTTAGCGCAGCTCCTTTGGGCATGCCTCAGCAGAGCTGAAAACCTGGCTAGATGACCAAGATCCAAAACTGTGCAGGAGGCTGCTCGGACCGGATATTCCAGGAGCAGACCTGCTCTGAGGGGGAATGGGGTGGGCGTGGCAGTGCAGAAAGGAAAAGCGCCTTCAGGGCAGCTAAAACCCTCCTGCCTCCACCAAAACCGGGCAGCCCCAGGTTACCAAGAAAAGATTTACCTGATAAAAGAAATGAATGTTGGGTTTGCAGACAACCTGGGCATCTTGCAGGCAGTGTCCAAAAGGGACAGTACACAAAGTGGTGCTAGGAAAGAAGTGGGTTGTTTGTGTAGCCTGAGAAAGCATGCCAGTAAACATGAGGGACCACATACACTCAGTTACTGTGAATGGGGTACAGACTCATGGTTAAGGGGGCACAGGGTGTCCGTGACTTTGGTAAAAGGGGATTTGGTTGAGCCTGAACAGCTTATACCCAATCAATTTGTGACTGTACGGGGACTCACTGGGGAGGAGAAAATGCTGCCCTTTGCTAGTGTTCTCTTGGACTGGGGTGAGACAGTGGAGACTCTTGCTCTGGACGTAATTATCGGGAACAATCCCCGAAAGGGGATGGTGTGTACAGTTACCCGCAGTCAAGCAGCAAAGGTAAATTGTAGTTCCCTGGATCCCATAGAAGCCCCTGTGGAAAACACTGGGAGGCTGGTTCCCCAGCCTGTGTCTCCTGATATGGAGAACACTGAAAGGGGGGTAAAAATTCCCCAGGTAGCAGTTAACAGAACAGCTACAGAGGGTTACTCTGAGGAAGGAGGGCTAACTCATTGTCAGAGGTTGGGATGGCAGTGATCCTGAATGCTCTGATGCTAGAGCTAGGGACCCTAGTTTTGAAACTGGAGGAGACCTGTCCCATGCCTTGGGAATGTGTAAACATTTTGCAGCTGCTCAGAAAAATGGCCCTAGTTTAGAGAAGCTGAGGCCTTGGGGCAGACTCTGATAGAGCACTGGGAGGTGACGGGAAACACAGACTTTATTAGGACAATGGACTGCTGTATACACAGGATGTAAGGACAGAGGAAGGGGTGATGGGCAGGCAGCTTGTCATTCCCCAGGGGTACCGTGAGCGGTTGCTCAAGACTGCTCACGATATTCCTATGTTTGGCCATCTGGGAATTGCGTGCACTACGCAGTGACTGAACCAGAATTTCTATTGGCCCAACTTCACCCAGCAGGTGAAGGAGTATTACAAGTCTTGTTACCAGTGCCAAGAAATAGGGAAGGAAGCTAAGAAAACCCAAGCTGCCCTAATTCCCTTACCCATAGTGGAGGAGCCATTCCAGAGGGTAGGAATGGATATTGCGGGGCCCATCTCCTCTGGGAAGAGATTTATCCTAACAGTGGTAGATTATGTCACCTGGTACCCAGAGGCAACTGCCCTATCCTCACTGAGGACAGACAAAGTGGCAGATGCCTTGCTCGGGATTTTCTCCCAGGTTGGGTTCCCACAGGAGGTCATCACCGATCTAGGGCATTCCTTCATGTCGGACCTGATGAAATGTTTGTGGGAGAAGTGTGGGGTGGTGCAGAGATGCACTACACCTTATCACCCACAAGCCAATGGGCATGTGGAAAGATTCAATGGTACCCTTAAATCGATGCTCCAAGCATTTGCTGAACAGTATGGGAGGGCCTGGAAAAAATACCTTCTCCACCTGTTGTTGGCATACAGGGAGGTGCCCCAAGAGTCGACAGGGTTTTCCCTCTTCGAACTCTTATATGGACGCAGGGTATGTGGGCCCCTAGACTTGATCCGGGAGGACTGGGAAGGCAAGCACGCCACCCAAGGAGCTCTCATAGAGGATTATGTCCTTAGGTTTCGGGAAAAGCTGAAGGAGCTTATGGGAACAGCCCGGGGCAACCTGGAAGCTGCCCAGCAAAAACAAAAGGTACGGTATGGCTGCAGAGCCAGAGCTCACTCGTATACTGTGGGTCAGGAGGTCATGGTCCTAATCCCGGTCCAGAAGAAAAAATTACTCACCTTAGTAATGTTGTTTCTTCTAATGGAGTCTTGCTATATTACGACAAATAGCAGTTTGGTCCTCCTCTACAACTGCCCCGGAGGTGAAAGAGTTAACTCCATACAGGATGGAGTTCTGAGCGTGAGCTCGGTTTACAAAGCTCTATCTGGGCAGTTTCAAACTGAAACTGTCAGATCTTTACAAACCAAAAACTCACTAAGGGTCTGTGTGGAAGCTGTAACCTACACTAGCCTACTGGCTACCTAATAACAACAACAACAACAATAACAACAATACACTGCTGGACCCTACCCAAAGACTCAAGTCAGGGGCCAGAAAAAATACCATTTAACAATAGTAACAACACTCCCCAAGACCCCAAAGGGAAGAAAATCCTGCAAAGGCATAAACAGTGCCTGCATAGGTTGCCACCCCTACCCAAGTAGAAGTTCTGAGAGGGGCAGGCTGGGGGTGGTGGTCATACTATAGCAAGACTCCATCAGAAGAAACAACATTACTAAGGTGAGTAATTTTTTCTTCAACCAACATGAAGTCTTGCTATATTATGACAAATAGCAGACTACACAGCAGTACCTCCATGGAGGAGGGACAGAACCTACTTAGGGAATAGGCTCTGAAGCACAGCTGTGCCAAACCGAGCATCTCTCCTGGCCTGGATATCCAGGGAGTAATGCCTGGTGAAAGTGTGTACCGTTTTCCAGGTTGCAGCCTGACAAATTTCCAAAATAGGAATGTCTCTAGCAGCAGCTAGAGAAGCGGCTGTACCTCTGGTAGAATGAGCCCTCAATCCAGAGGGGTCTCTACCAGTTTCTGGTAACAAAATGGATACAAGAGACAATCCACCTGGCAATTGTCCTCTTAGTGGCAGGTTCCTTTGCCAACCTCACCATAGGTGAGAAAAGTTGATGGGATTCGAACCTGTGACCCTTAGTGCGTTCTAAATAGTACCTCAATGCCTCTTAACATCCAAACTGTGCAATCTCCTCTCACCAGAGGAAGAATGTTCAGTGAAAAATACTGGAAGGAGATGGATTGTTAAGATGGAAATCCGAAACCACTTAGGTAAAACCTCCTGTTAGTCCTGAGGACTACCTTGTCCCCGTGAAAAGAAATAAAATCATTTTCTACTGAAAGGGCTTGTAATTCACTTATGCATCTAGCAGAAGTGATGGCCACTAGGAACACAGTTTTCCAAGTTAGAAACTTAAGCTCTGCAGAAGACAGGGGTTCAAAGGGGGGTTGCATTAACTGGGCAATGCAAACATTGAGGTCCCAGGCCGGGGCTGGGTCACGAAAGGGTGGATTGGTATGGAGTAACCCCTTAAAAAGCTTGGAAAACACAGGGTGAGCGTAAAGGGAGGAAGGCTTTCCTGCTGAAATAAAAGCAGAGACAGCTGCCAAATGAACTCTCAAGGTAGCTGGTCTGAGGCCCAAAGAATTAAGATGGACCATATAGTCCAGCAAAATGGGCAAATCAGCAGATTCTGGGGAAATATGCTTCCCAGAACACCAAATGGAAAACCTTTTCCACTTGGAATTATAAGTGGCTCTAGTGGAAGGCTTCCAGAAGCCTTTAGGATGTCAAGGACACCTGAGAAAGATGCAAATCAGCAATTACAACTCCTCAAGAGCCAGGCCTTGAGGTTGAGGACTTGAGGTTCAGATACCAGACTCTCCCTGGGCACAGGTCAGCAGGTTGTGAATCCTGGGAAGATGGACTGCCAGCGACAGAAGGAGTGGGTACCAGGGTTGCCTTGGCCAATCTGGTGCAATCAGAATCACCCTGCAAGGCTGGGATCTGATTTTACTAACACCTTGAATAGGAGAGGAAGGGGAAGCATAAAGAAACTTCCTTCCCAATCCAAAGAAGAGGCGTCCAGGGGACTGAGCCCACCACTGGGGTCTGCAACAGAACAGTGGAAGTTGGTGGTTGTCTGGGGCTGCGAGAGATCTATCTGAGGGTGCCCATCTGGCAAAAACTGTCCCCAGCACTTGAGGATTCAGGGACCATTCGTGGTGGCCCTGAGAATCCTGCTGAGAGCATCCGCTAGGACACTGTCTTCCCTGAAGGTGAACTGCTGTAAGAGAAGTGTTCAGGGAGTAGGCCAGAGACCACAACTTCATTGCCTCGGTGCACAAGGCTGACGACAGAGTGCCCCCCTGCTTGTTGATGTACCACATTGTTGTGGTATTGTCTGTTCTGACCTGAACCACATTGTTCTGGACAGATGCAGAAAATGCTTGAAGAGCTAAAAAGACAGCTCTGAGTTCCAGCAAATTGATGTGGAGCAGGGATTCTTGAGGGGACCACACTCCCTGAGTGGAGAGGTGGCCCAAGTGTGCTCCCCACCCTAGGAGGGAGGCATCCGTAGTGAGGGTGAGGGAGTGAGAGAGGGGAATGAAGGGAACCCCCAGACTTAAATTGCTCTGATCCTGCCACCACTGGAGGGCTAGGATCAAGGTTCGGGTCACTGGGACCAACTTGGTAAGGGGGTCCCCTCCTCTGAGACCAATAGGCTCTCAAGTGAAACTGAATGTCTCTCATCTGGAATCTTGCTCCTTGCACTACCGATGTGGAGGCAGCCATGTGCCCCAGGAGCTGCAAAAAGTGTCTTGCTGGTTGAGAGACCTGCAGAGTGAAGGAGGAGGCCAGAGCAATCAATCTCTCTATCCTTTCTAAGGGGAGGAAAGCTCTGGCCAACTTTGTGTCCAATTCTGCACCTATGAAAGTGAGTACCTGAACTGGTTCCAGAACTGACTTTGGTAGATTTAGCAGGAAGCCCAGGGAGGCGAAGCTGCTGGGTGACTTGCAAGTGGATTTACCTGTTCTGGAGACTGTCCTACAATGAGCCAGTCATCCAGATAAGGAAAAACAGCAATCCCTTGCCTCCTTAAGTGAGCCACTGCCACGGCCAGACATTTTGTGAATACCCTTGGGGCAGAGGTAAGGTCGAAGGGCATTGCTCTTAACTGGTAGTGACCTGAGGGCAGTTCGAACCTGAGGTACTTTTGGTGAGAACTTCTGATGAGGACATGAAAATAGGCGTCCCTGAGGTCCAGGGAAGCTAACCAGTCCCCTGGCCTCAGGGAGGGTAAAATCATTGCCAGAGTTAGCATTTGAACTTTGGTTTCAAAAGGTGTTTGTTCAAATATCTCAGATCTAAGATGGGCCGCCATTCTCCTGTCTTTTGGGGTAAGGAAGTATCTGGAGTACAGACCTTTGCCCTGGTGTGAGAGGAGACCCTTTCTACTGCTCTGAAGGTTAACAGGGTAGAGACCTCTGCTTCCAGAGCAGGGTCTCTAGGGGCTTGCAGGTGGAAAATGCCTGGCTCTCATCTTTGGGAATTTTTGAGCTGAGAACAACCCTGGCTTACTACTTCCAGAACCCATTTGTCCGAGGTTAGAGACACCCAGTTCTGACTGAAGTAAGCCAACCTGCCCCCTACTGGTACAGGAGAATCGGCCCTGGGCACCCCATCAGGGTGCCTGTTTGGCAGTTGCTTTAGGCTGAGGGGTGGGGACAGGCTTACCCGCACCCCGTCTGCCTCTGCCTCTGAAAAGCCCCTCTGAGCATAAGCAGAGGAGGCCTGGGTTTGATAAAAAGGCCTGTGGAAAGGCCTACCCCTACCTCTGGGTGTGTGCCTCTGGGGAGTGGCTTGCCGCTCCTTGGCTTGGGCACTTTGTAGGTAGTCCTATATTCATCCATCTTTTTCATATAATTCTCTGTCTGCTCCCCAAACAGAGAATTCCCCACCACAGGAAAATCCATAGCCTTAGTCTGGGTATCCTGTGACAGACTAGTACACCTGAGCCAGGCCAACCTACGAAAAGCTACAGAAGTGGCCATGACCCTAGAGGAAACATCATTAACATCCACAGCAGCATGAAACTGAACTTTAGAGGCTTCAATGCCATCAGCAGCCACCTGTTCTAATTCACTAGCCAGCTGGCCATGGGCCTGCTTGGCTAACTGCATCTGTATCCCATCTAGATTTCTGATATCTAACATAAGCCATATAATTTGCCTGCCTGAGTCCCAGAGAGGCTGCCGATACTGCTTTTTGCCATGGCATCAATCTTCCTGGAATCCTTATCAGGAGGATGTGAGCTCAGGGAATATTAGCTCTTGTCACAGGCTGCAGCCTGAACTACTCCTACATGACTACACTGCTGAGAAAGGAAGTCTGTATCAGGACCTGACAGTGTACCTCCTGTCCATCTTTTTATCGACAGGAGGCACAGAATTAGGATTTTTCAAGATTTTTATTGTTTGCTTCCTAAATGACTTATGCAAAGGAATAGACAATCTCCTAGACTCTGGTATATCCATCATTTCAACATAATCAGGCTCCTCTTGCTCATCCAGAGCCTCTTCTAAAGGGAGCTGGAGGGTTTCAGCAACTTTCTTATAAAACATAAAATGAGATGGGGACTCAGACAGCATAGGGGGAGATTCTAAAGGTTTGTCTGGAGAGATGTCCGGTTCAATGGGCACATCCAGACCCTCCCAGCCACATTCATACTGTTCATAATCCTCCTCCCCCTCCTGTGGTTCATAAAATTCCTCAACATCATATTCCTGAACCACTGGGACCAGACGAACCAACCTTTTGCCAGATAGTGGTGGTTCGGACGGACCCTGAGACAGTGACTGGACAATTTGTATGGCTTTTGCTATCTCTGCAGCAGTTGGAGAAGAAATTTTGGACTCCAGACCTGCTCACTTTCTAGTTTTCTTTAGTGGAACTGGTTCCTCAGAACCAGCTTTTCTTTGGCCCGAGGAAGTATCGCCCTGGTCAGAGGGCACTCCCTCTGGTTCAGTTGGCACCGAACCGGGCTGGCCATCCGGGTCAGCGGACTTTTTGGCCTCTCGTTCCCTGAGCCTGCCCAATCTTTTCTCCAGGGTGGCTGCAGGGAAATTTTTACAAACCTGGCAGTCTGACTGGAGGTGGTCAAACCCCAGACAATAAACACATGTGATGTGTGGGTCAGCCTTGGCAAAGGCTTCCCCACAAACATCACAGTGTTGAAACCCATGGGCCTGGTTTTCTTTGGGTTTCTCAGACATAAGCCAGCTCAACCAAAAACTTGCCCTTTGAACGGCAGTGTTGTGGCAAGACACCCTTTATCGTTCCTAACCGTCACAGATATTTGAAAAAACGTAAAAATTCAGTTTTTTTAGAACCGATAAGAACTGGAACCCGCACTCTAAATAATGATTTTGATGTTTAAAATGTATTTTAAAGCAAACCAATCGGTTGAGAAACCGAACCGATAACTAATTTCACACAGACAAAACCTTTCTACTTACGGTTTTACCCAGATAGAGCTTCGAACGGACCGTTTTGGGTTAAAATAACTTTTCTCTAATTTTAACCGAGAAATACTTCAAAAAACGAGAAATGAACCGAGCTGAAGGAGGAATCTCCGAGCGACTGTTCAGTGAGGCGAGAAAGAATCTGACAGTTTCAGTTTGAAACTGCCCAGATAGAGCTTTGTAAACCGAAGCTCACCAGAACTCCATCCTGTATGGAGTTAACTCTTTCACCTCCGGGGCAGTTGTAGAGGAGGACCAAACTGCTATTTGTCATAATATAGCAAGATTTCATGTTGTTTGAAAGATAAGTTGCAGGCCGAGTGGGCAGGACCGTACAAAGTAGTCAGACACGTGAATGACGTAAAATTACATTATAGAACTGCCTGACAGGAGACATACCCAAAGACTGTACCATGTCAACATGATGAAGCCAACTGCAAATAGGGCTGACATGGTCTTTGCAGTGTGTAGTCCTGGGGAGGGACTGATGAGGACACCCTTCTGGACTTGCTGGAAGAAAGCAAGGGAGTCCCTGTGGAGTAATTAAAATGTCATCCCAGCAGAACCCAGACCAGATCCAGGAAGTAGGGAGGTTTTAGCAGACTCTGCCCCACTGTTTAGTGCCAAGCCTGGAATAACCCCTTAGTGGCACGATGTGAGATAGGGACGCAAGCGCCCCATGGCGGACAGCACATCGGGTGTCAGGAGGCCAGCCCAAACAGACATTAGGAGGGAGGTGGAGAAAATGCTGGATTTAGGGTAGTCAGAAACCCCACAGCCCCTGGGCCTCACCTGCAATCCTTGTTCCCAAGCCAGATGGCTCTACCCATTTTGTGTGGACTATCATGGACTCAATGCTGTCACAAAGTCAGGCGCCCACTCAGTGCCATGGACGGATGAACTACTGGACAAGTTGGGAGGGTGACATACCTTACCACTACTGACCCACTAAAAGAGTACTGGCAGGTAGAGTTAACTGCCAGAGCTAGGGAGAGGTCGGCCTTCATCACTCCGATAGGGTTACTTGAGTTTAAAGTAGTGCCTTTTGGAATGAAGAACGCCCTTGTCACCTTCCAAAGGTTGGCGAACCAGGTGTTAAATGGTGCTAAACAGTATGCAGTGACATACCTGGACAACACTGCCATCTTCAGTATCAGCTGGGAGGAACACCTGTCCCACCTTAGGGAAGTGCCGGGCAGGATATAGAGGGCCGAGCTCAGTGTAAAGGCAGAAGAGTGCCAGGTGGCCATGGCTGAGGTGGCATACTTCAGGCATGTAGTAGGCCGGGGACAGCTCCATCCTACTCAAGCAAAAAGTGAGGAAATCAAGGCATGGCCCAGACCTGAAACACAGAAGCAGGTTTGATGTTTTCTAGGGACCCCAGGGTACTATAGAAATTTGTACCAAACTACAGTGCCCTGGCGCTCCCTATCTGACCTGTTAAAGAAAAGGATGCCAAAAGGATTAACTGGGACCCAGCCTGTGAGCTAGCCTTTATACGACTAAAGGAGGCACTGTGCAGTGCTCCTGTATAGCCAGTCCAGACTATAGTAAACCCTCTAGTCCAGACTGATGCCTCAGAGTGGGTATTGGGGCAGTACTTAGTCAAACGTCTAACCAAGGGAAAGATCACCCAATGGCGTACCTCAGTAAGAAGTTACTTCCCAGGGAGCAGGCTTATTCTACAGTGGAGAAAGAATGCCTTGCAATGGTGTGGGAACTAAAGAAGTTAGAGCCATACTTATACGGGCAGCACTTCGAGGTACAAACAGATCACAACCACCCCCTGATTTGGCTGGCACAAATGGGTAAAACAAATGGTAGGTTGTTAAGGTAGAGCCTTGCCTTGCAAGGTTATGACATGACTGTCTCACATAGGGCAGGGGCAGCAAATAACGCAGATGGGCTATCGCGTCAGTTTAAGCAGTGAACTGAATTTGGAGAACTCATCCCATGCCTAGGAATATATTCTCCAAATTCAGACTAGAAGGGAAGAATGTGACACTCTATCTGCATTTCATCATATTGCATCATATTTGTGATATAAATATATGTTTATTTGAATGTCTGCTTGAAAAAATATGGCTGATAGCAGAACAGCAATCTGGGAGATGGAGTTTCAAAAGTGTGGTGAGGAGGGATGGCCTCTACATGACCCAGTGGAAACTCTAAGTAAAGACTTCCTTCAATGCCAGGTTATAACACATTGTAAACTATCCCTTTACTCTGAAATGCAGGGACAAAGTATGTATTTTACGACCTCTGAGGAAGAGGCAATTTTTAACCAATTCCTGTTAAGATTTCGCAAATAGATGAATACAGTTCCTCAGGAAGTTTCTAAAGACATCAAAGGGGTAATTCTGTCTGTCATAAGGCCTCACTAAGAAGAGGATATATATTTTTTTATTGGAATGTTCGAGCAGTGGGCTGAGACATGTGACTGATAAATTAATTCAAGTACTCAGGTTTGAGTGACTTCACAGCCAGCATCTGTGAGCTGTGTCATCAGGCAGGAGGAGTTTGTAATAAACGGATTACCAGCAGCTGGGAGAAAAATTTGCATTTGCCTTTGGTTTTGAAGTGGACCCTGATCAACTCTCACAGCACTTTAGGTAAATTCAACCACCTATTTATTACTTGAAACTTAGGGTAATCAGATAATTCAGTTACCAGGTGTTTTTTTTTTATAATTCCCTTTTCTTTTGACTATAAGTATTAATGTACAGTATATAGGTTTGGTGTTTTGTATGTATTTATTATTTTTAATTTCAGTAAACTTTTTGGTTTCCTTAATTCTGATCGAGTCTTTTCTCATTTTTTTTGCATGTGAATACTGGGACAGTATTTGATAAAGCTGACATAACTGTTAAAGGGCTTATAGTGTTACCATTTTGCACAAAAGGTAAGAACATACCTGGGTCTCAATCAAGTACAAAAGGAAGAACTGTGAACCAGGCTGGGTGCCACTGGCTTAAGTATTGCACTGCATTTGCCCGAAGAGTGCGATATTTGATCCTGTTAACTGGGTGTGCTAATGAAAAAGGGTTTATATTTGACCTCAGGACTCGAGACTAGTAGGTGTTTTCGGACCCAAAAACAGACAAAAGGGTTACCCTGTTTGTCACCTGTTCACATATTGCACTTCGAGGTTTGGCACTGTGGGAGCAGAGAGCCTGACCTGCAGAGTGCGTTTGTGACACCGATGATGTCCCCTCCCTTTAACCGAGTTGGCAATGGTCCAGACAGGTCCGTTCCAAGTCACGGAAGGGACCCTACAATGTACCCCACTGAGAACTCCAGGGAGTTCCCTCCAAGGCCAGGGCAAAGACCCTATTCGCCGCCCTCCTTAGGTTGGGTACTCTGTGACTTCAGAAAAGAAAACAGAGGGCCCTGGAGTACCAGGGGGACTCTGCCCCCAATTGACCTCATAGAGGGGGAGGGCAAGCAGGGTGGAAGCAACGCCAAGAAGCTGAGGCCCAAGAGCGTAAGGTCGGCGAGAATCGGTCCAGACAGGTCCGTTCCAAGTTACGGAAGGGACCCTACAGTGCACCCCACTGAGAACTCCAGGGAGTTCCCTCCAAGGCCAGGGCAACACCCTATCTACCACCCTCCTTAGGGTTGGGTACCTGTGACTTCAGAAAAGAAAACAAAGGGCCCTGGAATACCAGGGGGACTCTGCCCCCAATTGGCCTCATAGAGGGGGAGGGCAAGCAGGGTGGAAGCAACGCCAAGAAGCTGAGGCCCAAGAGCGGAAGGTCAGCGAGAATCGGTCCAGACAGGTCCGTTCCAAGTTACGGAAGGGACCCTACAGTGTACCCCACTGAGAACTCCAGGGAGTTCCCTCCAAGGCCAGGGCAAAGACCCTATTCGCCACCCTCCTTAGGTTGGGTACTCTGTGATTTCAGAAAAGAAAACAGAGGGCCCTGGAGTACCAGGGGACTCTGCCCCAATTGGCCTCATAGAGGGAGAGGCGAGCAGGGTGGAAGCAACGCCCAAAAGCTGAGGCCCAAGAGCGGAAGGTTGGCGAGAATCAGTAATGAATGGTAAAGATACAAGGGAAGATCAAGAATTACCACGCAACATAATTTACGATCTTCCCATGTCAATCTTCATTATTCATTACTGCTGGGTGGTACCAAGCCCACCCAAGGGACCTGGCACTGCCCTGAGGGAACAGTTTTGCACTGCCCTGAGGGAACAGTTTCCCTCAGCCACTGGCGAGGTTGATGCAGAAGGGTGAAACTCTTTTAGCCATACTAGGCCATATAGGGTCTAAGGCTGTTCAGGGCAAGGAGGTATCCCCCCATGACTGGGGGGACGGAAGATGTCCCTGTAAGTTCCTCCTCGCCCTGCAGGAAAAGAGATAGGTCCCCCAGAAGGCAGAGGAAATCACCCTACGCCAGGTCACGGGTGACCATCTTCACCGGGCCATGGGTGACAATCCTGATTTGTGAAGTCATGCCATCTGCCTAATGCAGATCGCTGTTCCTGTCAGTCTGGAAGTCACCTCACAGGCGTCATACAATGCCCTTGCTTGGTGCCTTGCAAGCTCCAGACCCTGTGCAGAGAGGTCGATAGCCTGCCTAGATTCCTCCAAGTCAGGCAACAATGCTAACATCTGTGCCAGCATTGACCACAAATGCCTGTTGTAGGCAGCGTCGTGGGCCTGATGGGATGAAAAGCAGAGTAACACACGAGACAAAGAGAATACTCTTCTTCCCCACCGGTCGAACTCCGCAGAGTCCGAATCCGGTGGTTGGTGGTGTGCCAAGTGCTGTAGCCCAGAAGGAGTGTCTAGGGCTATCAACCCTGAAGGTGGGTGAGGCAGAGAACCTGGGGAGTCCTGGGGTCTGCAATACCTCCTCCTGCAGTCTGCTGGGGCTGGGGATGAGGTGGCTGGTGACTGCCAGGTGCAGATTGACGCTTCCTGGAAAGGAACAGCTCAGGAAGGAACCACAAGGTGGGTCGCACTGAATTCGCGCAAGAAGAAGCATGTCTTCCACTCAGTATTGCACCTGACCATATGGGAACTATGGAGTTCCTGAACCAACCTCGAAAGGAATTGCTGATATTCCATGAAATCAGCAGTGGAGGAGAGGTGGATGGAACATTCCTCTTCCTCAGAGGAGGAAGTAGAGGAGCTTGGATGTTCAGAGTCCTCCTGGCGGTGGGGATAGGGTGAAAGACCTGCTTGTCCATAGCCCTGACATACCTAGGGAAGGCTGCTGCAGTAGCTCTGAACATCACCCAGATCAAAGGCCCCATAGGACCCACATGGCCAAGGAGAGGAGGTGGTATCTGCAGAGGTATTGGGGAAGGGCACCTGAGAGAAAGTGCCTGGCCTCTGTCAGGGTCTGAGACCTCGCAGTAGATCCTCTCAAAAGGGTGGGGGGAGAGAGATTCAGTGGTCGACTCAGTCAGCGAATGTTGCAAATTGGAGAACAAATCCCAGCTGAGCCCTGAGGGGATTCTCCCCTGTGGTGTGACCCAGGTTAAATGGTTCCAGAAGGGCAAACCCCAGCGCTGCCCACTAAGGGCACCTCTGCAGTCTCAGAGGAGAAGAAGCGGGGTTCGGCACTGCGGCTCCTCCCCACTGTCCGAAGGCTTCACTCGTGCTTCACCCATACTTCTCAAACCCTCAGATTCCAAAGCCACCCTCTTCCTTGTGCCCAGTGCTAAGAGGCCCCCCAATCCTACCAGCCCTCCCGAGGGAGGCCACAGAAGAGGAGGTACCAGTCCCAGTAGCCAGGGCAGCACCAGGAATGGCAGCTGCCACAGCTTCTGAGGCTGGGACAATCACCCCGGTGTCCCCAGAACCACTGTCTGCCACTGGGCCCTCGATGCCAGCATCAGCGCCTGTGGAGTCCGCGGCCTCCGGGGCTACCGAGGGATGAGCACCAGAGTGCCTGGTGTCACGTCCATGGGGGCTCCCTGACTCTGAGGAATCGAGTCGCCAATCTGGATAGGCCAGTGGGTCATCCCCCTCTGAAGAGGAGACCATGCAAATCTATCAATCAATCAATCAAGATTTATTTATATTGCGCTTTCTAAAAATTAAAGCGCAGGTACATAATAAAACAATCAGCAACATAAATATAAAACTAAAAACAGTTAATACAACGTGTAAATTATCCATTAAAAGTCTGTTCAAATAAATGAGTTTTCAAAGCTGCCTTGAATGACTCTGTGGACAGGCACTCTCGAATCCGATGAAGTAGAGAATTCCACAGGGTCGGGGCCACAAAAGAAAAAGCTCTGGCCGCCGATGACTGAAAACGGACCCAGGGAATCTCTAGCAATCCCTCGTCGGCGGAGCGGAGCGAATGGAGAGTGCAGTAGGGTCGAAGGAGATCTTGCAAGAAGCCCAGTCCCTGACCGTGTAGGGTCTTATAGGTTAGCAATGCGACCTTAAAGATGATTCTCCATCGCACCGGCGGTCAGTGCAATTCATGCAGCACAGGTGTGATGTGGCACGTTCTTCCCAATCCAGTCAACAACCTGGCCGCCGCGTTCTGCACCAGCTGCAGGCGAAGAAGATCAACCACCGGTAACCTTAGATATAGAGCATTGCAGTAGTTAAGACGCGAAGATACAAAGGCGTGAACCAATACCGGAAGGTCATCGTGCGGAACTAGGTGTTTCATCTGGGCAATATTACACAGATGGTAAAAGGCAGACCTGACAACGGCTGACACCTGTGCCTTCAGCGTCAGCCCGTTGTCAAGAATTACTCCCAGATTCCGCACCTGTTCAGAAGGTCTCAACTGGTTACCCCCTAGCACAAGGCCAAAGGGCAACCCAGGAGTCAACTTCTCTACATGGTGACCCAGGTCCACTACCAGCACCTCAAGCTTGTCTGGATTTAGTCTTAACCAGTTAGCACTCATCCAGTCCTGAATCTCAAGCAAGGCAGTTGTTAAAGACCAATAAGGCATCATTTTGTTCGGGTACAAAGGACATATAGAGCTGAGTATCTTCTGCACAGCAGTGAAAACACAGCCCGTAATGCCTTATAATGTCTCCCAACAGCAGCATACACATCATGAACAACATGGGGGGAAGCACAGAGCCCTGTGGTACCCCACAAGGCAGAGCAAAAGGAGCAGAGGAAAAAATTCCTGATACTACCTTCGGAGTTCTGCCTGTAAGGAAAGAATGGAACCATCTGAGGACTGTTCCTGACAGTCCACAGAGTAACCGCAGGTGATCTAGCAACATCCCATGGTCCACGGTGTCAAATGCTGCAGAGAGATCAAGGAGGACCAAGACTGAACGATGACTCCGATCTCTTGCTCTTAGGAGATCATTTAATACCCGAACCAACGGAGTCTCAGTACTATGCCTCTTCCTGAAACTGGACTGGAGAGGGTCATAGACTTCATGGGTGGTAAGAAAGTCCTCAAGCTGCAACGCGACTACTTTCTCGATAACCTTACCCAAAAAGGGAAGGTTAGAGATCGGTCTGTAGCTGGCGAGACAGTCAGGGTTGAGGGAAGCTTTCTTCAAAAGGGGTGTTACGATAGCCTCTTTCAGAGACTCTGGGAACACCCCTTGGTCCAAAGAGCACCAGGCTATCTCCGCAAGGATTGGTCCGATCACATCCATACAGCCCATAAGGAGGTGCGTGGGACCAGGATCCAAACTACAGCAAGTCGGTCGCAAGCCCTAGACAATCTTCATGATATTCGTGATCGCTGGCTGGTCAAAGTCTGTCCAGATAAACCGAGGGCCTGTAACCTTGCATCGATCACCGCAATGCTCATCTGAACGCTCACTGCGGATCTCTGACCTGATGGATGACACCTTATCAAAAAACTGAGCAAACTCATCACAATATTTGTGAAAAGGCGCTCCAACCCCTGAGCAGGCTGGATTGCACAGTCTGTCCATGGTTTGAAGAGCTGAGCTGGTCGATTTCTTGATGCAGCTGTCTCCCTGGACAGGAACTCTGCCTTCTTGACGAGATTGCTGACTGATAGTCCAAATAATGGGCCATCAATCTAAGCCTGTTGTCCTCCAGTCCAGATTTCCGCCAGCAGCGTTCCAACCTTAGCTCCACTCTCCTCAACTCCCTCAATGTCCCATCAAACCATGGGGACTGAGGGTGGAGGGAGAGGGGGCGAACACGGACAGGTGCTATGGAATCCAGAGCCCCCAGTACCACCCTATTGTAGTGCCCCACTAAGGCATCTGGTTCTATGCACTCCGTAGGCCAACTCAATAGGTCCAGCGCCGCCATTAGACCTCAGGGTAACCCCTCAGGCATGCACTGGACCATCTCCAAAGGGGTTGGTCTCATAGGAGGCCACGAAACTGAACCCTATGGAGTGATGGTCAGACCACCCAACTGGTTCCACCACCAGCTCTGTGATCTCCATCCCCAGGGTGAACACCAGATCCAAGGAGTGACCCTGAATATAGGTAGCAGTGGTAACAACCTGTGTGAAGCCCAAAGAAATCATTAGTTGGAGGATGTTTTGACCAAAATGCAAGAGTTCATCGTCGACCCAGGCGTTGAAGTCCCGCAGGACCAGCCACCTGGAAGGCTCCAACACCAGGTCGACAATGAAGTCTGTAACTTCCTGCAGAAAAAACGTTCCCGTCCACCGGGTGAATGGTAAACGAGAAGAATTCTGCAGTCCACACCTGCTCCCATGATGCACCTAAAGGATCTGGGGATCACCTGGAACTTCCACAAGGCCAAGTTCTGATTTAAAACAAATAGCGACCCTCTCGATCCAACCCCGGGCTGGTATATCACCGAGTACCCGCTGGAATAGCTAACTCCAATATGGGACCACTATTTTCATTCAGCCAGGTCTCAGTGATGCAAGCCAGGTCAAAAGACTCAACAAGGTCAGTAATAATTGCTGTCTTGTTCTTCATAGACCTGGCATTGCATAACACCGCCCGGGTTGGATGAGAGGCCTTGGAGGAGCGGGCTACTTGCCCACTATCAGTGGAGCCCTTGGGTATGGGAACCAGGCATTGCAAACCTCTATCCTGGACTCATTTCGCCCCAGGGTGCCTCCCTGACCTCACTACCCTAATCCCTTCGCTCTGCCCGTCCCCCCGGCTGAAGAACCCTGCCTCCCCTCTGCCACCTCCTGTGCAATTCCCAAGGCACAACAACGTTTATAAACCTCAGGCTGCAAGGGGGCAAACTGGAAAACATGTGTCCCTGGAAGCCTCTTCACATCGAAGCGCCACCACAGGTCAGAATACTCACCTGTAGCGCCACTCCGATCACCGTGCTGCGAACAGCACCAGGATCTGAAACAGCACTGTGGGTCCACTGTGCCAGGCCCTGCAGCTGTGGGCCACAACACCAGGGGGAGCCTGCACCTCTGAGGAGGTGACTACTGTAGCGGTGCTCCGACCCAGCTCGGAGGGAACTGAGTCATTCCTCCGGCACCGCAGAAGAAATGTCCTCTACAGCAAGGCTTGAATCGAAAAGGAGGTTTCCTCCTCACCGGAGCCATATAGACCTGTGAGGACCTGGAAACAGGGTTAAATGTTCTACACGGCATCCCTAGAGCATACCTCACGAAAGTCGGCAGAAGCTGCCGACTTTAAACGCATGGATTTCAAGTACATGGAGGTCCACGGAAAAGCAGGCATTGCAGTTGTCCATGTCATGGTTGTGACTTAGGCAGCGAAGGCAGACATCATGCCAGTCCGAAACGGAGTAATAGCAGTGTCAGTGGCTCAGTAGGTAGCACACTCGCCTCTGAGGCCGGGAGATCAGAGGACTGTGGGTTCAGTTCCCACATCTGGCACTTGGGTTAATATCCCAGTACTGACACTGTAGTGCAGCATGAGAGGGGTGCTGCACTTCTGAGGTGCCGTCTTTCGGATGAGACGTTAAAACCGAGGTCCCATCTGCCTGGACTGGTGGTAGTTCAGGTGGTTGTTAAATATCCCATGGCACTTATCGAAAAGAGTAGGGGAATTTCCCCGGTGTCCTGGCCAAGTTTCCCTCATTCACTATAAATACCACCAACAGCTTAATCTGGTTCAAAGTCAGTTGGTATTCATCTGTATCCCCCTCCCCCGGGTCGTGCCTGAAAATAGGCAAGATTTGTCTAGTGCACTTACCCGGTCAACAAAAACTAAATAAATAAATAATGCCGGGCGCGGGCCATTTGAGGTTTCTTCCTACCCCGGAACCAGACATGATGCAGAAACAAACTCATAAAACTACAGTAAAACAGACCCGGCACCGTCGGCAAGAATGTTTACAAAAATAAAAGGAATGGGCTTACTGGGAGGAAACAGCGTCGGGTGAGCAACCTCAGAACCGGGATGGAGGAACCGATTGGTTGAGGGAAAACAGTGTCGAAATGAAAAAGGCCTCTGACGCAGGTTTTTTTTCTGTTCTCTCGCGAAGCAGGTGCTACCTCGATGATGGGACAAAGAGAAGTGAGGTAGAGGAGGAGTCAGCGGCGCCCAATGGCCAACCCTCGGGCGCCACTCAGTGCATCGGTCTCCTGGGTGGCGCCATCGGCACCGACTCCTGCCACAAAAAAAAAAGCTCCCGAGCAGATGCATGCCTCCAGCTTACATCCAGCAGTAATGAATGGTGAAGACTGACAAGGGGAAGATGAACAGTTACATAAGCAAAGGCAAACAAGATGCTGGGATGCATATCTAGGGGATCAGTAGTAGGAGAGAGGACGTTTTACTGCCCTTGTACAGGTCACTGGTAAGGCCGCATCTAGAGTACGGAGTTCAGTACTGCTGCCCACACCTCAAAAAGGACATTAACCTGCTAGAGAAGGTCCAGAGGGCGGCTATAAAGACAGCGGGTCAGTAAGGCATATGTGGAGAGGTTGAGGGCACTGAACATGTACTCCTGGAAGACAGGACAGAGGGGGGACATGATTGGGACTTTCAAGTACTTGAAAGGGATAAATAAGGTTGTTAAGGAGAATCTCTTTAAGCTGAGTGGCAACCATAACATGAGGGACACAGTCTTAAGCTGGAGGGTGGGAGGTTTAGGAAGGTCAGGAAGCACTTCACAGAGAGGTGGTGGACACTTGGAATGCGTTGCCAGGAGGTGTCATCTCACTGAAGAAAGTGAGCAGCTTTAACAGAGGCTGGGACAGGCACAGGGAAGGTATCATGGGTAGGAAGGATGGGAGGAGTGGGGAGGGAGGGCAGTGACATTAACTCAAGCTGTGGACCCTGCAATACGAGCAGACTTGATAGACAAAATGGCTTTCTTCTGCTGGCTTTCAAGTATGTTCATATAAGAACTTACAATAACAGTAGAGCTTTGAGAGAATCTCCTACTAGGCCACACCTTTGGAACTATAAGCCATCAACATCAGGATCGCTTGGAAACGTTTTGCTAGCTGTGGGCTGCCCACAACAAATTCCCCATCACTCCTCAGTTCCCTGCCGGAGATTAGCCTCAGAGGGCCTCCAACCGTGAGGAACTAGGAGGTTAGATCAGCACCAGGCACACATGGAGAGGCATGGGGCCAGAGACAGGATGCATGCAGTAAGGTTTTTGGCACAGCATCTGATAAAATCCTCACTGAAATCAGAAAAGGGAAAGGAAGGAAGGAGAGTATGGCATGGCCTAATGGCAGAGGTTTCCTCTATCTACTTTACGTGAAGTTCTTGCGTAACTGTCCTAGCTTCATAGAAGATATCTCCCATTAGGCCACACCTCTGGAATGACTCCCAAGCAGTACAAAACAGCGGGAGGATGGCAGAATTAACAAAAGTCCTAGCAGCTTGCTGGGCATATTGTGGGCCTATCAATCCTTTCTGTCAGCTACTTTCTATGTTTCTATATGTAATCAGAGAGAAAGCCTTGCTGTACAGCAAGCCCAAAACCAGAACGCCTACAAGACACAATGCCCAGACTGTAATGTTTACTGAAAGTGTGAACAGTGCTCCATGTGGCTACAGCACATATGTTGGCAGCAGGGACATTTTGAAATAAGCAACGAAGTGGCCATACCCCTCGTGGGTGACCATGAACACCACCAAAAGTTCCTTACTGAACTTCCTATAACAGAATGTAATTCAATGAGTCACCCATTTGGACAGTCATTTTAGATACAGGAGTACCTTCATTCCAGGGGTGAATGAAGCGGAATTTCAGCAGTCCTTGGTGTGATCAATATAGTATCTCAGTATTCTATGTACATCAAAGTACGGAGCAGTGCCTCAGCCTGGATTGGCATGCTCAGGATAATATACAGGAAGGTGCATTATTTGATTTAGTGTAAATACTGATACCACCTTTGGTAGAAACTTAGTATACATACACACAGAGTGTCCATCTTTGTGAAAAATCAAAGGAAGAGAGACACATTAAGGCCAGAAGCTCGGAAATTCTCTGTGCAAAGGTCATCGCAATCAAAAACAAAGTTTTCCATGACAGTAAAAGTACAGTAACATATGAATTTACCGTAACAGCAGATCTTCAAGAGGAGCTCTTGCAGCAGGTTACACAACAAGGATTGAAGCCATCAGGTGCCAGGACCCTACGAAAAACTTCTAGCTAGCAGCATACAGTAGGGGACTGCTCCCTGACATCAGCCCGCCTCCGACATCGGCCAATGGTATAAAAGAGGTGGTCCCCTAGCCCTACCTCAGTTCTCCCGCAAACCCTCAAATGAAGAACCAAGGAGGTTCCTCCAAAGCGAGGAAATACAAAACCGTCAATGAAGAAACAGTTACCAGGGGAAGGTGGGAGGAAAGCAGCACCTGCTGCAAGAGCTACTCTCAAATATCTACTATTATGGTAAGTTCTTATGTAACTCTACTATCTCACTTCGAGGTGGAGCTCTTGCAGCAGGTTACACCATAAGGACCGAGTCCCAAGCAGTGAAAGGACAAACCCCCTAAGGTCAGGAGGAGGAGGTAAAAGTTGACTGAAAAGCTCATGAGAGCAGGCCCTGTAGGACAGCAAGGCCAAAGCCTGCCCTACGACATGAAGCAATATCCAAACTGTAATGCCAAACGAAAGTGTGTATGGAACTCCAAGTGGCAGCTGTGCAGGTATCAGCTGCAGACACATTCTTAATGGATGCAAAGCAGCAGCCATACCCCTGGTAGAAGGGCATTTGACTGGTCCCAACAAAGGCTTGTCATACCTTCTGTAACAATAAACAATGCAGTTAACTAGCCATTTGGACAAAGTCTGTTTAGAAACTGGAGCCCCTTCAATCCTTGGGGTGAAAGAAACAAACTGTTCAGACTTTTGGACAGCATGGGTGCAATCTAAGTAATAACAAAGCACCCGATGAACATCCAAAGTATGAAGAGCCTCCCCTCGATTAGAGTACTCTGGATGGTAAACAAGTAGGTGGATGTCCTGATTCAGTGTAAACTCAGACACCACTTTAGGAAAAATTTAGGATTCATCCACAAGAACACCTGGTCCTTGTGGAAAACTAAATAAGGTTCTGCACATCAGAGTCTGAAGCTCAGAAATCTTTTGAACAGTAATGGCAACTAAAAATAACACTTTCCATGACAGAAAGTGTAGCTCGCTTGCAGCCAGTTAGAAGGAGGCAGCGTCAGTCCCAAAAAAAAGAAAAGATCCCATGGCAGGGCAGGATCCCTGATGGGAGGTCTGAGGTGGAGAATGCCCTGCAAAAAAGTGCGTGAAAGATCCAGCTGGGCAAGAGTTTTGCCCTCTACAGGTGCATGATATGCAGAGATGGCCAAAAAGTGCACCTTAATGGAGGAGTAGCTCAGCCCTGAGTCTGATAGAGAAAGGAGGTACTGCAAAACAGAGTTCACTGGACATGTGAATGGATCAAGATGGCAAGCGGAAGACCAAAGGCAAAACCATTTCCACTTCATAGAGTAAGTGGCTCTGGTGGAAGGCTTTTTAGCAGCCACAAAGAACTCTGTCACTCTGTCACTCGGGAAACCCCAAACCAAGTCATGCTAAGTCGTCAGGAACCACGCATGCAGGTGCAACGATTTGAGATTCAGAAGGACCAGGGTACCCTGCTCCTGGGACAGCAAACCTGAGCTCAGGGGCAGGGGAACTGGGGGTTCCACTGCCAGCTGCTGAAGTAGGGGGAACCAAATCTGATTTGGCCAGTAAGGCACTATCAGGATCATACCTGCTCCTTCTGACTGCAGCTTGAGCAGGACTCTGCAGTAACTGAAAGGGAGAGAAGGCATGGAGAAACCTCCCAGTCCACGAGAGGGGCAATGAGTCTTGCCAGAAAACACCAGGCCCTGGATCTAGCGAAAAAAACTGGGCAGTTTGGCATTGAGCGGGGACGTGAAGAGGTCTAACTCATGCCAGCTTCATCTGTCGAATAGCTCTTCGGCCACAGATTGGAGGAGTTCCCATTCGTGTGCTTTGAACCAAGACCCGCTTAAACTGTCAGCCAAGGTGTTTTGTATGCCTGGGACATGCATGGCTGTGAGTTCCAGAAGATGCTCAATGGCCCAGTAGCAGACTTTCATGGCCTCCCTGCAGAGGATAGAGTGAGTCCCCCTTGCTTGTCTATGAGAAGACCAGTGACATGCTGTCCATCTGAATAAGGAGAGGTCTGGGAAGACTCATCTGGAATGCCTGAAGGGCATAAAAATTGCCGTATCTTCAAAATATTGATATGGAGATGTCGTTCCTGGGAGACCAAGTGCCCTGGGTTTGATGGTCAGCCAAATGTGCACCCCAGCCTAGGCCGGACGTGTCCATCATCAGGATCTAACAAGGAGACTCCTGTCAAAGTGGACCCCTGTGGAAAGATTGGAGCAGTTCAACCACTAGGCTAGTGTCTGGCACACAGAAGTGGAAACAGTCACCAGGTGCTCCAGCTCATCTGTTAGATTGATTCCACTGGACTGCATAGGGTCCATTAGGAATCCTCAAGTGAAGGCGTACAAGAGGGACCACCACAATGGCCACTGCCATGTGCCCTAGCAGCCTCAGGAATACTCAGGCTGGGACCTGGCATGCCGAGGAAACTAGGCGAGCCTGTTCCTGAAGGCGTTCCACTCTGTCCAGAGGCAGGAAGGCCTTGCCTTTAGTGGTATCCAGAACTGCCCTGATGTACTGCAGTCTTTGTAAAAACTTGAGGCGCCAAGGATAGCCCAAAGGACAGGACTCGGAATTGGTAGTAGTGACCCAATGCCACAAATCTGAGGTATTTCTAGTGATTTGCGTGCACGAGAATGTGTTGATAGGCATCTTGCATGTCCAAGGAGGCTAGCCAATCATGCTGATGAATCAGAAGCAGCAGAGTGCCGAGTGAAATCATCTTGCACTTTTCCTTGTAAAGGAACTTGTTCAACTTTCTGAGTCGAGAATAGGAGCATACCACCTGTTTTCTTTGGAACTAGAAAGTAATGGGAGTGAAAACCTGTGTTTCACTGTTCCAGCAGAACTACTTCTACTGTCCTGTTGTTCAGAAGGCCTTGGATTTTGGAAGCAAGAATGTATGACTGAGAGACGGACAGCTTGGGCTCGTTTGGGTGGATGATCCGGAGGGTTTCTGACAAGTTTAAGGATTACCCCATGCGGATAATCCTGAGCACCCATTTGTCGAAGTGATCAATTTCCACTGGTGAAGAACAGTGTCAGATGTCCTTCTACTGCCGAGGAAGGGTCCCTTCAGACAGCTGAGGTGGGACCTGGGCTGGAATCTCAGAGGGTGGCACTGGCAGCTTTAGGGCCCTGCGCCTTCTGCTGCGTTTTCTTTTGTGGCTGAGGAGTCTGGTTTCTGTTAAAGCCTCCTCTGCCCTTACCACGAAAGGACTGACGGTTTTGAAATGGACACCTGCTCCCACCCTTTTGAGGAGCTGCGGGAGGGGGTCTAGCTGTTTTAATGGCCAACCTAGTTTTCTGAGTGGCCTCTAGCGCTTGCTCAACCTGGGGGCCAAAAAGACATACACCATCAAAAGGCAAGGCCATAACTCTTTGTTGGGCATCATTGGTGAAACCAGAGATGCATAACCAAGAGTGCGACGGGTACAGATACCAGCCGCTGCTGCTGTGGTGTCAGTGTCAAAGGCATCCATAGCAGCCTTAATGTGCTGATTACTGGATTCAATGCCTCTAGTGATGGTTTGGAGGAGCTCTGAATTAACCGCTGAGTCAGGAAGAGCTTCTACCATAATCCTGAGTGAATGCCAGAGTGTATACTGCACTGAGAGAAATAGCCCTGGTAACTAGCAATGTGCATGCATAAGGTGGAAGCAGCAAAGACTCGCTTACCCAAAGTGTCGATCTTGCAAGATTCTTTGTTGATGGGACATGCTGTTGATTCTTGTGGAATAACAGCCTTGTCATTCTCTGCCAGAACCACGATGGCATCAGCAAAGGCTTGAGAGGCCAGAATAGGTCAATCCTAAGGAGGGGCATATTTCCTATCTATGGACTTGGCCACAGAAGGAATAAGCGCCGGATTATCCCACACCATCTGTAAGAGAGTCTCAAAAGAGGGCTGCACAGGAGGGATTAGTTCCACAGGAATATCCGGAACGTGCAGATACTATAGATGCAGCAATTTCCCAGGATCGATCTCCGAAGTCGAGAGAGAGAGAGAGAGAGAGAAGAATTTACATTTCTGAGCAGAGACTTAAAGGAAAGGTCCTCAAACAAAGGCTCTGTAGAAAGTGTTTTATTCCCCGCCCCAGGGGTGGAGTCATCATCTCCATCATCCCCAATCGTAGATCAGGATCAGGTTCAGCATCATTCCCTGCCAGCCCATGAGGGACTGAAAAGATAGGAAAGTGATGAAAAGAAGAAGGAGAAGCAGAGAGAATCAAGGTCAAAAATCTCTGACCCCCATGTGGCACCGCAAAAGCTCCCGACATCACCCCGAGAGGCAGTGCCAAGAACACAGGCAGCGCCGGCATGGGAAGCAGCACCGAGTGCAGCACCTGCATAGGATGTGGCACTGACCGTGGAGCCGGCAAGGAATGCAGCACCGCACACAGTGCTGGGGAAGCCGGCACCGAGTGTGGCGCCGACACCGGGGCAGCCGGTACCAAGAGCGACGCCGGCACCACAGGCAGCGGCACCGCAGTAGAAGCTTCCAATTTCCGAGAAGAAAGGAGAAGAAATTCAGCAGGAGATACCCTGTGCCACAGCCATGTGAGGGGGATAGATACCAGGATGCGGTGTTGATTGCAATCAAGGTGCAACGCCACGGAGTCCTTCAACCACCTGACCTGCCGGTCCGAGGCTGAGAGGCCTGAAGGCTCCGTGACAGACTAGTCGGCTCAGGTAGCCAGGACAACCTCCGCACCCACTGCTCCATTAGAGCGGCCCAATTGTGAAACTGCTCTCCGGAAGACCCTCCATCAGGCGGGGAGGGGCTCTGGAGTTGAGGATGCCAGGCATCAAGAACATAAGCTGGAGAGTGGCCCCATTCCCGATAACCGACGATCGATGCACAGACATACCAGAAGGCGTCCTCGAGCTGTGCCGTTTCTTTTTTGACCAGGAGGTCGAAGAAGAGTTCAAGGTTGAGCAGTGCTGAGAATGTGACCGCTTCTTTTGTGTTTTCAAGGAGACCGCCATCCCATGAGCACTGGACTGCCTGTAGTCAGACCCCCTCCGTAGAGGCGGCAGACCAGACTCAGCCCAGCTGACTGAACAGCTTTCATGAGATGTCTCCCTACTGTCACCTGCGGACTCGTGGTGACTCCGTCGATGGAGGGCTGAAGACTTCTTCTGTGACCATATTTAAATAAAGGAACTGCTTACTTTATTTTGTCTCTAGGAAACAATAAACTATCAAACTAAAACAATACTGAAAACTATAGCTGCTGCCATACAGATGAGAAGTTTGACTCCGGTGAACAGCTGACGTCGTCACTAAAGGCACTTTCGGCGGGAGAAAACAAGGAACTGAAAGCAGTTGGAGTCGGCGTAAGGTAGTCTATAGGCTCGCTGCTGTTTTCTCATAGCTCCTACCTCGCGCCCGCCCTTCTGAAAAATTTGGCTCCGCTGGGTCCTAGCACCTCAGTGTAGATCCCATCAGTGTGAATGAGTGGTGGAGACTTTATGTCCAAGAACAACAAAGAATAGTGGTGGAGGCAAATGCCAGAGGCTGCTGCCTGGCTGCAGCATCTGCCATGTCGTAGGAGAAACGCAAGACATGGGTTCCTATGTCCGAACCAGATTTTAAAATATGAAGCAGCTCAGTCTTCTGGGGATCATCTTGCTGAGTCTGGACCAGCTCCATGGCCTTTCCCCACAGAGCGTTCTGGTACTGGACCATGTAGGCCAAAAAATTCAGAGAGTGGATGGCACAGGTAGCTGAGGCATAGACCTTCCTGCCTAGCTGGTCCACCTACTTAGAGCCCTTATCTGGAGGCTGGGTGCTAAGACGATGCGGCCTCTTGGACCGATCATGAGCTGCCATAATGACCACAGAGTCCGCAACTGGTTGCTCACCAAAATAGGGTTAATTCCAGGGAGTGTTCTAGAGATGGTCAGCCTTTCTGGAAACAGTAGGGGTGGAAGACGGGTGTTTCCATGTTGATTTGGTGACGTATATAAAGGTGTCTTGGATCCTTCTGGTGGAGAAAAACAGCTAAACAGCATCTCTCAGGTCCAGTTTTAGTGGCTCTGTAGGTAGCACACTCGCCTCTGAGGCCGGGAGATCAGAGGGCTGTGGGTTCAGTTCCCACATCTGGCACTTGGGTTAATATCCCAGTACTGACACTGTAGTGCAGCATGAGAGGGGTGCTGCACTTCTGAGGTGCCGTCTTTCGGATGAGACGTTAAACCGAGGTCCCATCTGCCTGGATTGGTGGTAGTTCAGGTGAATGTTAAAGATCCCATGGCACTTATCGAAAAGAGTAGGGAACTTTTATTGAAAAGAGGACTCCCAAAACAAGCAATGAAACAGGTACCGAAACAAATATATACTAGAACATAACTTTTCAGCAGCAAAAATAAATAAAAACAACAAAGAAAATCATCATAACAGCCAAACCCCACAATTAACCCATAAAAAAGTACCTTTCACACGACCATGTATACGAAAATCAGTCTCATAAATAGTTTGTAAAGTAACAGTAATATTAGAAAGGAGTTCCTCAAATGAAACTGTACGCTGTTGAGTAGACCAAAAACATCTAGATTGCCATATATAAAAACGAAGAACGGAAAAAATTAATAGTAAAGTGTCAGCAGGATACTTAGACCATTCACCCTTATGTGCACCATACAGCAGTGTACCACAGGAAAGAGATAGAAATAAAGGCTCATTCCATTTCGCTGCTAAAAAGGCCCAACAAGCTTGGACATAGGGACATTGTAAAAAGAGATGTTCTTGTGTCTCTAACAAGGAGATACAAGACGCACGAGTACAACATCTATCACTAAGTTGTTTGTGTTTATGTGAGTTACCCACTGGTAATCTGCCATAAGAACTCAGCCAAACACTATCCCAAATAAAGTCTGGCAAACGTCTATTTGAAAGTAACAAAAGAACATGTTCTTGGGACTGAGAAGGACAATCTGGAAAAAGTAAAATGTCTGGAAAATCAGAGGAAACAATATAATTATACAATTGTTTTCTATGCATTGTTTCCAAATGAGAAATGGAAACTCTCCATTTCAATAAATGTCGAAAAATTTCCAAACTATATTTGGGAAAGAGGGAAAGTCTAGCAAAGGAAGTGGACTTACCCAGTTTCCAAAGGGGTACACCTTTCAAAAACCACAACCTGACATAAGGAAACCAAACCTTCCAACCTGGCCGTAGTACAGGACTTAAATTATATTAAATAAAAATACTAATAAAAAATGCCTCTGGATGAACCATTCCCACTCCACCTTGTCTTATACCCCTGTAAGTGTAACCCCATTTAACGGGATTCAATCTGCTTCCCCAAAAAGCTTGAAAAAAAAAACACTAAATAAGGCAGTAAAGAGAGACACAGCAGGTGGAAACACGTAACTAATATATAGAAAAATATGTACCATCAAGGTTTTAATAAGCAGGACATGTTTTCTTTTAGCAATTTGTTTACCTTTCCATCTAGCAACCAATAACTGAACAGTATTCAATTTACGAGACCAATTCGCAGACACCATATCACCGTCATTGAATTCAATTCCCAAGATAGTTATCGGATCTTCAGAAACTGTAATACCAGCAAGAGTACCAGAATCCGGCATAAAAAAATTACCCAAAGGAAAACCTCTACTCTTTACATAATTAATCTTAGAACCAGAAGTACTAGAGAAGAAAGTCAACACATCACCCACAATAGGACCTTCAGTGACATCCGAAAGACAAAGAACCAAGTCATCTGCATAGGCTAAAATCTTAACGGGAGAGACGTTGGCATCAATACGTACCCCTGCCAAACCAATATGGTACTAATCATACGAAGCAAAACATCAATAAAAAAAGACATACAAAACCAGGCTCGAAGGGCAACCCTGCCGCACACCCCGTCGCACTGCCACCGGATTACCAATCCAGCCATTCACATTAGGAAGAAGAAAAGCCGAATGATATAGTATCTTGATCCAATGTATAAAACCCTGCGGTAAACCATAGGCACGTAGAACGGAAAACAAAAACTCATGGGAGACACGGTCAAAGGCCTTCTCCTGATCAAGACTAAGAATATAACCATTCAATAGACCAGACTGGAAGTAGTAAAAGTTCACAATATCAATAAATTATCATACTGGGTCCTACCGGTATAGAACATGTTTGGTAGGGGCTTATCAAGCTGTCTACAAACAAAGATAAACGACTTAAAATTTTACTCAAAATTTTTAAATCTGTGTTCAGTAAACTTAATGTTCTCCAATTTCGCAAATCTGTCTTCATCTCCTTTTTATTAAGTAAAACAACCAAAGCCATATTCATCGAGGGTGCTAACTCTGAAGTAGACAACATCTGGTTAAATACCTGTGTCAAAACAGGAACCAAATCCTCCTGAAAGGTCTGGTAAAAAGCAGCACCAAAACCATCTGTGCCAGGAGAGGAATCCACATTCAGTGTAAAAATAGCATCACGTAATTCAGATTCAGTAATAGCACATAACTGCTGACCGTCAGCTTTAGATAACTGTGGTATCTGTAAGGAATCGAAATCAAACGAGCCATACAGAACATCATCATCTTTCTGATATAATGAACCCAAATAACTCCCAACTACTTCAAGCAAGGCTGAAGGAGCCATAACCAAGTCACCTGTTTCCGAGGCCAACTGCATGATTAAACGTTGACTAACCCGATCCTTACAGTCTTGAAAAGGATCCAATGCACCCTTATGCAATTTCAAACCAAATCTGTGTTCATGGTCCAAGGATTTGTCTCTATCATATCTATATTCAAACATACGTGTTTTAACATGTCTAATTTGAACACTGTAATCAATCTTCTCAGTCTCCGTTAAAGAAATCAACTTCTGTAATTGAGATCTGAGATGTAAATACTCCAAATACTGTGATGTGACCTTAGATCGAGAGAAAGATTGAAAAAAAGATTTCCAATCTTTCTTGGTGTCTTCCCACCAAGAAGCAGCATCATCATATAGGTCAAAAACAGAAATTCGAGCACTCAATTCCTTCTTCCAAGCTTTCTTAAGAGACTCCTCAGCCAAAAGATAAGTGTTTAATCTCTATAGATTCTTTTTACATTTAGGAGTCCCTGCCCAAGTCAAACAAACCATAAGTGACTTATGATCCGAGAATTCCCACACCCGTAAAAAAACCGAGGTGACCTGTAAAATAACTGAAAGAAAAATGAAATCAATCCTAGGAGACTGAGAGTTTTTAAAAAATGTATTACCACCAGCAGAATAAACACTACGGTAGGCATCCTTAAGCTGGGCCGTGTCCAATATCTGTAATAGCTTATTAGAGTCACAGAATAATTTTGATGTTTTCAAACCACTATCTGTAATACTAAGAGCACAATTAAAATCACCTGCCCAAACAATCAAACGAGAAGTATGCAGATAGGGGTGAATGTCCTGAAAAAGAGCAACACGTAGTGCCTTGGTCTGTGGAGCATAAATGTTGATTAATCTAAATCTTTCACCCCGAAAATTTATATCCAATAGTAAAGCTCTCCCCGGGCAAATGTCTACCAATTTGGAAACCTTTAATGCCGAATTAGTAAATAATACCCCAATACCCTCACAAAGGATTCCCATTAGACCAAAAAGAACCTCGAAGACCACAGGTTACGACGTTGCACTTCACAAATAGTTTTAGTCTTGTATCCTGAAGACAAATCACATCACTGCTCAGTTGTTGTAAACAAGACAAAGTAGTAATCATCTTCCTATGACTCTTTATACTATTAACATTAATAGATGAAATAGTTAAAGAATCCATAAATGTGATGAGAAAAAAAAGAGATAACAAACAAGGCTCATAAAAGAAAAAAACTACAAATCATGAAACTTTTGAAACTCGTCACGTTGAGAACGCCTTAGGAAGACTCTCAACCGTGTCACTTCTCATCATCACCCTCTGAAAAATTGTCTGTGACTGCAGAAGTTCTAGAAGAACGGTTAGAGTCCTCACCTTCAGACTCTTCTCTAGCAACTAGAACTGCGAAGCTGTTACCCACTTTCCATGACTCAGAAGTATCACCACTGGGTAAGGCCATGGGTGTATGCCAGTAGGAATAGTCTTCCCTGATCTATGTGCGTTTCTTAGCAGTAACCTTTTAAAAGGCAAAGCGGGGAGGGAGGAGGGGCATCTCAGAGTCGTCAGATCTATCTTGTAAAGACAAGTCAGGCCGAGGGCAGAGGAGCGACTACAGGAGGAAGCAGGGCAGTTTGATCTGGCAACCTGACTGAAACAGTATCACCCACACCTAAGTCCACTACCTCTAAAGTATGACTACTAGGGTCCGGAGACATAGGACGTATACCATCACCATTAGGGGGCATTTCAGGAACAGTATCCATATGTTGAGCAACAACAATCAAGCCCTCCTGAGAAGGACAATCCTCCCTATTATGGGATGCCCAAGGACATTTGGCATATCCATGTCTGGTTTGTTCACATAAATTGCATTTAAATAAATTAAGGCAAGTAGAGGCCTGATGACCAAATTCAAAACAATGAGAACAACGAGGGGTGTCACAGACCGTATTAAGATGTGTCCTGGAACCACATTAAAAACAGGACTTAGGCTGACCAAAATAAAACAAACTACCTCTATCCTTCCCTAAGAAAAAACTATTGGGTAGGTGCTGAGGTCCACTATTCGTAGAAGAAAGTTTGACCCGTAATTTCCAACCCCCATTCCAAATCCTTTCACTATCAAGAATTGGTACAGGTCTATCCAAAACATCACATCTTTTACACAACCAAAAAAGAATATCTTCTATATGAACCCCCTCATTACGAAACATGATAGTAATCAACTTAACAGATGGTTTGGTTAAAGGTACAGCTAAAAAGGGAATCCAGAGAGGAGAGTTCTTAACAGCGTGATAAGTCATCCAAAAGTGTTCTAAACCTGAAATAGTTTTAAAGTTAATATCATAGTTCGAGTTACCAATATGAATAAGTGCATAAATATCCGAAGACATAAACTTCAGAGATCCTTTAAGTAAAGCTTTTGCAATATAAAGTCAATCTGGCTGATCTTCCAAGCCTCCCTTATAAATCAAACAAACAGCATTCCTACGGGGAGCAGGCTCACCCTTATTAGAAAATAAATCTGAAAGTTTAAAGGGGGGGGGGGCCCCTATCAGACTTCAATGGGTCAGGGACAGTTGTTTCAGTAGCAGGAAGTGATATAGATGGCTGTACAGCAGACGTAGAAACCCCTTTAACAACCGCTGCTGAAATAGGTGGGTTAGGTAGCAGTGAGATAGAAGTAGTACTCTGTAAAGCAAATGAAGCCGCAGTGCCAGCAGCAGGAGAGTGACAGCGTTTCACAACCTCATCATTTGGGTCTGGTATCCATTTGCCATCAGCATGCTTTAACCACCCAGCCTCCGTTATCGCCTTTTCAGGGGACCAACCTTCATGAGTGTTAGGAGGTAAAGGGGAAAGGGAAGACTGCACAGTAGGAGAAAGCGGCGTAACGGATAGAGTCTCAGTCGTAACATCACCCACACCTTGAGACATATCACCCTCCTTCCCAGCTGAAACCATAGACCCAGAAGGTACAATATCCCCTTGTAATACAATATCAGTCATCCCCAATCGCTTTGTGGTAGCTGAGGTTTCGGTAAAACAGTTCCAGGCTTCGTAGCAACTGTACCCTGCTGACTGCAATCCTCAGAAATCCAGGTAGGCGTGCTGCTTCTCCAGACAGTTGCACGGCGTCGCACACACACATCGGGAGTCGAAATCCACGTCACTAGGAGCGACAAAAATGCGGGGGCAGGCAGAGCGAAACAAGTGAAACGGAGGCGCACTGTAGCTATTTCATGTAACAACTCGTTTCTCGATGCGTACATAGCTCCTCTGCAGAAAGCACATCTTCCAACAGACGTTCCTTTTCAGTAAGCTCCTGTACCGTGCCCTTTCTTGTACTACTCATTTCCAAAGACTTAACCACATCAGTATCCACTGCATCAGACGTAACAAAAAATTCCACAGGCAAGGAAGCCTCCTGAAATTCAGCAACCATACCAGTAGCCTCTTGCTCAATAGGGGCAGGGGAGGAGGCCCACTCCCCTGTCCCAGACACATCCATCTCCTCTGAGTCAGAGCAGAAGTGGCCATCGTCCGTCCGACAGCCAAATGTTCCCCCTCTGACAAATAGGGGAGTTTATTTAAGAAAAAGATTATACAAAATGACAATGCAGTAACAATATGAGAACAAAATAAAGAATGCAAAATTCACAAACCCAAGGCACATATATACAGTCAACAGAAAAAAACATAAGTGAGGAAAAGAAAAACACAATCATAAAAAGGAAAAGAAAAAGGCTTTAGTTGCATAGAAAATATAGAACAAAAATACAGGCTCCCAACCTCCATTCAAGTAATGGGAACATCTGAATTGCTATCCAAGGCATGTTTCTCCACGCAGCCTGTAACGTTTTAGAATGTAAAACCTTTGAATCTTCTCCATATTGGAATTTCAAATCCTTAATAATTTTACCAAGAAGGTCAGCATGAGAAACACATTTTTGTTGCAAAGAAAATAAACATCTGCTATTCCAGATGTGCCATTTAATGACCAACAGAAGTTTAGTCAAAGTGTCTATGCCAATCCTCTGCTCCTCTATAGTTACCCCACATCAAAGCCTCCACAGAAATAGAATTAAACCATGGAGCCTTCCATATAGAAGCTAAAAAACCCCAAAAGGGTACAATATACCCACAGGTTAAAAAAAGGTGGTCCGTGGTTTCTAACTGTTGCAAGCATCCAGGCCTAACACACACCCGTTCAGTCAGTTGTTTATGTTTTTGGTTTGCCTTAATATTTATCCTATCATGGCAGTTTAGCCAGTGAAAATCTTGAAATTTCTCTGGGATTCTAGGGATGTTTAATAAACTTAAAAGTGTAGTTCTGTAAGGGAGAGGACAGCGGGGGAAAGTTTCTGCTTCAGTAAAATGCATCTGTATAACCCAATTATAAAGCCCTTTACGATGTTTTGATAAAAAAAGAGGGCTAGTCAATTTCCAGTGCTTAATATATATAAAGGAGTCTCTAATATAAGATGGGATATTCAAGGATCTATATAGAACCCCTAAATTCCCCTGTCTCCATTGCCTTAACCATTGACCACAATTTAAATCCAACATGGATACCCAAGGTTTATCGGAAAAAATTAAAAAGGACGAAAATTAGCATAAAAGAAAATAGAATAAAAAAATTAGATCGGATTAACCATCCCCAAACCCCCCTGATCAGTCGGTAAATGGAGAATATTCCTTTTTATCGGCTTCAGCCGGCTACCCCAAACAGCTTGAAAAAAAATACTATAAATAGTAACTAATAATTGACTAGGGGGAGGAAAAATATAACTCACATAAAGGAATATTGGAATAAGAAAAGTATTAATCAAAGAGACACGTTTTCGTTTACCAAATTTCCACAGATTCCAATTTGCAATTAACAGTTTACCTGAGAAATACAAGGGTCCCAATTCAGAGTACACATCCCGGGACCAAAATAATCCCTAAAATAGTCAAATGGGTAGCTGAAAATCAATACCAGAAATTGTCAAATTAGGTGAAACAATAGAACCAAGCTGTAAACCCTTACATTTATCAAGATTTAAAACCAGTACCTGAATAAGAATTATATGTGAAACAAATATCAAGGGCATACTGAACAGAAACTTCATCTTTAACTAAAATGCACAAATCATCAGCATAAGTTAAGACCTTATATGGTAAAGGAGTAGAAGCCACAGTAATTGGTTTAAAAAGGCGAAGCATTCAAGAGTTTAAGTAAAGGGATCTATCTGAAAGGCATATAAAAGAGGACTGAGAGGGCACCTAACGAACCCCGGCAACAGACAACATAGGTCCCTTCCAACCCGTAATGACAGGAGTAACTGTTGCTGTATTATAAGACATTTTACCCATTATGCAATTGCAGAGGCAAACCATATCTTTGTAAAACAGCCCACAAAAGGTATGACTAACAGAATCAAAAGCTTGTTTTTGATCCAGAGAAAGCACCAAACCAGCTGCTCTAGACCTAAAACTGTGTTCAAAAGCTCCCGTAATAAAATGAGATGGTCCGAAATATTTCTGCCAGGTAAAGAACATGTTTGGACTGGAGATAAAAGGTGTGTTGCAACTAATTGAAGACGAGTATGTAGAATTTTAGCTAAGATCTTAAAATTCGTGTTAAGAAGAGAAATCGGTCTCCAATTCTGTATACATCTTTTAATCACCTTTTGTTTAAAAGATGAATCAGAATACCACCAGTCATCGCAAGGAGGGGCCCCAGACATAAGAATTGCGAAAAAGCACTGCCAACTCCTCAAATATATGGACCAATGAATTTACATAATTCACTGGTTAAACCACCACCACCGGGGGCCTTATTAATCTTCAAAGCTATAACAGCTTGTTCAACTTCAGAAGGCAAAATATCAACTATTAAAGGGGATAATAATTAGTCTGGAAGTTGAGTAATAGGGACAGAGTCCAAAAAAGATGCTAAAGCATCAAGATCAATCGACGGTGAAATAAAAGTCTGGGATGTAAAATAAGAAACAATATTAAGCAGTCGACTAGTATCTGTACAGAAATTACCCTGGGAATCAAATAAACCATCCATAGTTCGGTTTACATTTTAGGCAGTATATCCCTCATACGAGCAGACGTAACCTTTCTTTCCTTGTGTGCAATATAATTGCTGGTATTTTAAATGTTATTCCTGTAATAGATGATATTGAACCATTTGAAGTTTAATTGCTTGAATTTGAGCTGAAAATCATGTTTCACACATGAGGCTAAGGATTAAAGTTTTGAAGATGCAACCTATTGTTAAGATAAATCCTGTAGTCATCATCCTGAACCAATTTACCATAGGATTTTAGAAAAGCCATTAAATCCCGCACAGTGTCTTCCCACCAATTACAGGGGTCTGTATACATAACAAAAACTGATTTTCTGGCTTGAATAAAGTACTTCAAGTCCTGCTGAACAATCGTTTTAGCCAATAACAGAATTTAATTTCAGTAACTCAGACCAAAAGAAAAAGCACAGAATTCCTAATAACAAAAAGAATTTTATGATCGGAAAATTCTGCGGGGCGTTTGCCAATGCAATTTGTAACAGAGGAAATAAAAAATAATCTATCCTAGTTGCAGAGGTAGATCTAAAAAGTGGGATCTGCTTTACCCACCTTCTCAAAATAGGCATCCTTAAATTTGCATTTCGAATCATGGTAGGTCATATCACAAAATATTTTGGGTTGTCTGTTTCCTCTATCCCGGATCTTAAGGCCACAATTGAAATCCCCAAAAACAATATGATGGGCAGAATGCAAAAAGGCTGAATAAGCTTGAAAAAGTTCAATACGGGCCACCTTTGTCTGACGCATATATAATAAAAAGCGAACAATGTACTAGATATCCTGACATCTAAAATTAAAGCTCGACCAGGAATAAGGTCGATCAATTTTATTAAATGTACATCTAAATTATGGAACAGGATAGCTAGCCCAGAACAAGTGTCTTCACCAAGAGACCAAAAGTGGGGCCTGTATTCCAAAAGGAAATAGCTTGCTTTAATTCAGAGATAACATGCAACCTGGTATCCTGTAAAAAAAATATACCATCAGAAAAGATCGTAAACAAGAAAATACAGCCTGTTTTTCCGAATACCGTAATACTATTACGCATTAATGGAGTAAATAGATAAAGATGACATCAGAGTCATAAGAGAAAGGGAAAAACAAACAGAGGCAGAGCTCAAATTCAAGGAGGCTTCTTAGAAGAAGCTCTGGTGGTCCGAGTATGTTTAGTTTTTCCAGTGCGTTTCCCAGACAGAGGAGGGACCACATCAGAAGAGGGATCTTCCATTTCAGACCCTAAATCCAAAACAGATGAAAGTACTGAGGACCCTTCAGAGTCATTCCCCGAAACATCCACTTCAATGGGCAGGGCCAAAAATCTATTTTTAACAGGAACATCAGATGTCTTAGGCATTTTAGCCATTGGTTGAACCCAATGCTGTCTTGATCTGGAAGCCTTGGGTATAGGTGTCAAGGAGTATGGGAAACAGCCGTGGAAGGCACAGGGCGAATTTAACCTCAGCCCTAATGGATCACTTAATCCAGAAATGGAAACCGCCTGCTGGGTGACCATACGTAACCAGTATATCACTAGGCCGGGGCGGTATGTCAGAAGGGTGCAAGGAACCCTCAACTGTAATAGGAACAGTCGTAGGAGGTTTCAGAAAGTCACCACTAGGTTTCGGGGTAGAACGCTGGGTCTGAGCCCTTTGAGCTAGGGCAATAGACACTTGTTGTTCATCCCAATCAGCTTAGTTCACCCTGAGGCGAGCAGCAGAGGGACAAGAATGGTATATATGGCCTTTACATCACACAAGTTACACATTGATCATTCCGACAAGTAGCCTATGGCCAAATTCAGTGCAGGTTGTACATTTAAAGGCGGTCACACATACTACTAAGGTGGCCTGTGGTTCCACAATGGTAACAGGCCTTTGGCTGGCCTGCATAAAATAAAACCCTCTATCTCTGCCCAAAAAAAACAAACTGTTTGGCAAGTGGAGAAACCTGAATCAGATGTTTTCAAAACAACCTGTACTTTCCAACCCCATTCCAAATATGGTTTCATCAAAAATGGCAGAGCCGAAACAGATTCCTTGGAAAACAAACAAGGGCATTTGCCCAGTACCTGAAATGAAGGAGCAAGCCTCTGTAGCTGCGACAGCACTCGTTGATTCCTTCTGATCCAGACCATCTGCTGTCTGCTGCATAAATTTGCGAGGTAAGCAGCAAATCAGCCTCCAAAGTAGAACTTTGCATAGCGCTCTCCATAGGTTGCTCGCACTCAGGGACGTACTTCCAGCCCACAATAGCAGCTCTCAAGCCGCTATGAGATCGAAAACGAAGCTTCTTCATCATGCAGTTGTTGCGTAAAGTCGGCAAATCGTAGTAGCTTCAAGCTGTGCAGTTGAAATGGGAGCAACTTCCACAATATCCAAAGGCAAGGCAGACAAAACAACTTCATTTTCAGAGGTTGTTGCAGTAGATTCAGGTATCACATCTGAAGTAGGAGCATCAAAAAAACTTCTGAATCTAGAACCTCGGAGCGCATAACAGCAGCCGATCCTGCACTCAGCAGGACATCCTTCTCCTCCATCCTGAGTCAGAATGACAGACTCGCCGACCAGCAGTCCCCCTACTGGCAAAGAGTAGGGGAATTTCCCCGGTGTCCTGGCCAAATTTCTCTCATTCACTAAAAATACCACCAACAACTTAATCTGGTTCAAGGTCAGTTGGCATTCATCTGTATCCCCCTCCCCCTCCCCTGGGTCATGCCTGAAAATAGGCAGGATTTGTCTAGTGCACTTACCTGGTCAACAAAAACTAAATAAATAAAATAAATAAATCTTGCACTGTCCCAGCCCATACTGACTGGATGTGCTGCATGACCTCCATAAAGGTTGGGTCATCAGGAGATGACCTAGGGTCTCCTGGGGTCTGCAGGAGAGGGAGACAACCCTGATTGGATGACACCAAAGAGGAAGAGGAGGAGCTGTAGCCCGACTCCCTGAGGAAGACCTCGGGGTCGAATGCCAGTGCCTACGACCATATGACCGATGTCTGTGCCTGTCTGAGGACCCAGAGGACAGTGGCGGTGCTTTCTCTCATGGTGTTTGGAGCGACTCTGGTACATATCGTCCGGTTGCAGGGTAGACTCCTTAGGCTTTGGAGACAGCTTCTGAGGAGGAGCCTGAGGCTGACCCCAAAGGAGAAGTGTCTTAGGAGGGGGAGCAGGTTTCAGCAGCAGGTCTCCTTAGACGCATTCCACCAAGAAGTAAAGAGAACTGTCTGGTCTGGCAGAGAATTCTGCAGGTTAGAAGTGGATGTCAGACTGTCCGCGTCAATCCTTCAGAGGTGACACCCAGCGTTGGACCCTGAGTGTTCGGTTGCCTCGAGAGCACTTTATTATTGTTGCCATCAACTGAGAACAAACTGTTAATGCGTTGGCAGGGACCTTATGATGTGGTGAGACAAAAGGAAATGTCAATTTTGAAACTGAAATGCCAGGTCACTCACCAACAAGAGAGGTGTACCATGCAAACCTTTTGAGAAATGGGTAGAAAAGCCCTGGTACAGGCACTGTACAGTCACCCTGAGCCACAGCAGACAGAAATGGATACTGCTTATTAGAAGCTTGACCGTCCCATAAGTGATGAGTATCTTGATAAATCCTGACTTACAGTTGTGGCCAAAAATATGGCGCCTGCACTTTTCAAATAAACCACAATTCCTCTAAACATAAGTTGAAATTAACAACAGTACAGTATTTGGTCTCCACAATTCTTTGTTTCTCTATTAGTATTACAGAACCTTTATTTTTGATTCAGAATTTAATATATCCTTTTAAATCAGAAAATTAAAAGAAATGGCATTGACAAAATTACTGACACCCTAGACTTAATATTTGGTAGCACAGCCTTTGGTCAAAATAACTGCAACCAACCGTTTCCTATAGCCATGGATGAGCTTCCTGCGCCTCTCTACTGGAAGTTTGGCCCACTCTTCTTGTGCAAACTGCTCCAGTTCTTCCAGATTTGAAGGGTGCCTTCTCCCAACTGCTGTTTTCAGATCTCTCCACAGGTTTCAATGGGATTTAGATCTAGACTTACTGCTGGCCACTTCAGAACAGTCCAGCGTCTTGTCTTGAACCATTCCTGGGTGCTTTTTGAAGTGTGTTTGGGGTCATTGTCCTGCTGGAAGACCCCATGACTTTCAAGCGGAGACCCAGCTTTCTGACACTGGGTTCAACACTGCACTCAAAATGGCCTGGTAATCTCTAGTTTTCATGATGCCATGCACACGTTCAAAGCACCCAGTGCCAGAGCAGCACTGTGACCCCAAAACATCACTGAACCTCCTCCATGTTTGACTGTAAGGAAGGTGTTCTTTTCTTTGAAGGCTTCATTTTGTTTTCTGTAAACATAGAGATGATGTGCTTTACCAAAAAGCTCTAATTTGGTCTCATCTGTCCACAGGACATTCTCCCAGAAGGATTTTGGTTTGTTCAGGTGTGTTTTGGTAAACCCCCGTCGGGCTTTCTTGTGTGTCTCTCTCTCAGCAGTGGGGTCCTCCTGGGCCTCCTACCATATAACCCCCTTTCATTGAGTTGGCGACAGATGGTGTGAGTTGAAGCTGTCGTACCTTGTGTCTGAAGGTCAGCTTGAATCTGTTTGGCAGTTGATCGAGGTGCTTTCTCCACCATTCGAACAATCCTGCACTGCATCTTCGTTCAAGTTTTCTCTTGCGGCCACGTCCAGGGAGGTTGGCTACAGTGCCATGAGCCTTAAACATCCTGATAACATTACGTACGGTGGAAACAGGAACATCAAGGTCTCTGGAGATTGATTTGTAGCCTTGAGATTGTCCATGCTTGGCTACAATCTTCTGTCGGACCTCCTCAGACAATTCTCTGGCTGTCTTTCTTTTCTCCATGCTCACTGCGGTACACACAGTGACACAATACAGGAGAATGAGTCCTTTTCTCTATTCAAACTGGTTGAATGAGTGATTTTTATATTGCAGGCACCTGCAACTCACCACAGGTGAGTTCAATTCCAAAGTGAAGGAGAATCACCTGCTTGAAATCTAATTATTTCTAACTACTTCTAAAAGGTGCCAATAATTTTGTCCGGGCCATTTAAGGATTTCTGTGTGGAATAAGCAAAGATTTAGTACATTTTTCTGCTTTTTGTGTTTTATTCCACAGCAAACCAAAGAAATACATATGTGGATACCAAAATATTTTTTAATTTAAACAATTTTCTGGAAGGAATGGTGCATTATTAGAAAAAACTGCAAGGGCGCCAATATTTTTGGCCACGACTGTAAACCCTGAACGAGTGGAGGTATTTCAGTTGCTTCACTATTTTCAGGACACTTTCACAACTACCCCAGGACGAGCTAAGGGAGTGGAACATGACATCAGGGTCAATCAGCAGAAGCCCAAACATCAAAAACCTTACAGATTACCTGAAAAGATTAGGCAGGAGGTGACTGACGAGGTGAGGAAGCTGGAATGGTTGGGTGTAACTGTTCCTTCTAGGAGTGCATGGTCTTCCCAAATGGTGGTAGTGAATAAGGAAGGAAGGGGGGATAAGAGAGTGCTTAGATTTCCGAAAAGTGAATTCTATCTCAGAGTTTGATGGGTACCCCATGCCCAGAATAGATGATCTGTTAGACAGAATAGGAAATGCCTGCTACATTAGCACACTAGATTTGACCAAGGGATATTGACAAATTCCCTTGGCCACCAATGCCCAAGAAATCACAGCCTTCCCTACACCAGTAGGTTTATACCAGTTTACAACAATGCCATTTGGACTCCATGGCACACCCTCCACCTTCCTGCACTATATGGACCACATCTTAAGATCCCATACCCAGTATAGTTCAGGTTACCTGGATGACGTGGTCATTTTAGTCATGACTGGCCCATGCATTTAGTGCATCTAAGTGCTATTATTCAAACCATCAAAGATGCTGGGCTAACTATCTATCCTGCCAAGTGTGCCATAGCAAGGACAGAGACCAGATATTTGGGTTTTGTAATTGGGAAAGGATCCCTGAAACCAGAGCTTGACAAAGTGGAGGCAGTAGCCAACAGCCCCATCCCCATCACTAAAAAGCAGGTTCTACCTCTTTTGGGTTTAGCCAATTACTGTCTGCAATTCATCCCTGATTTTGCCACGTTGGCAACTCCATTAACTGAACTGACTAAAAATAAATATCCCAACAAAGTTAAGTGGACCCCAGCATGTGAGGAAGCCTTCAGAAACATTAAGGCTGTACTTTGTTCAGCCCCAGTCCTAACTAGCCCCGACTTTCAGAAACCTTTTGAAATTCAGACAGACGTCTCTGATATAGGCTTGGGAGCTGTGCTAACACAACACGATGAGAAGGGAGAACATCCAGTACTGTACATTAGTAGGACGCTGCATGAGTGAGAGCGAAAATATTCAACCATAGAAAAGGAATGTTTGGCCATGAAATGGGCCATAGAATCCCTTAAATATCATCTTTGGGGCAATGATTTTGTAGTGATGACAGACCATAATTCGCTATGCTGGTTAAACTAAAAGAAGGACAAAAACATGCAGATTATGAGGTGGTACCTGTCACTACAACCATATCGATTTACGGTGAAACACAGGTCTGGGGCAAAACATCAAAATGCAGATTTCTTATCCAGATATGGTGCTGAAAGCAAACCAAATGTTGACATATGAAAATGACTTGTTTTGTATTGTTTAATGATTATTGAAGGATTTGAGTGTTTATGTTAAAAGCACTAACCTCAGGGAAAAGAATAGTTCTGTACAGTAACCTGAGAGTACGTCCAGTACTCCAATTGTACAGAATTAATAATTAAGGTCCCTGAGGGGAACTTCTGGAGAGGGTGGGTGGAACTTCCAACCCTTCCAAGGGTGAAGTGTCTCAGCCAACAAATATATTGTGTTGCCTTCTTGAGGTGGGTAACAGGGAGCCCGTTATGAATAATAATAAATATTTAAAGAGATGCAACCCCCCCTCCCCATTTTATTTTCTATTTTTCACTCTCTCTTGTCTTGTCTTCTGTCTTTTCTCATTTACTCTGTTTTCTTGTCAGGATGGCCAACCTGGCAATCTTAAATCTTTTCTGTATTGTCCCTTTATTCTCCCATTTATTTATCTTGCATCTAAAAATTCTAGAGCTGGTGAGCAGTGGCTTGTAATTACGATGTAGGGCTTTAAATACAGTCGTATGCCCTTATTAAGAAAGCCCCAGCAATGTCCAGTATTTTCAGAATGAATCCTGACTCAATATTAAGAGAGCTCCTGAAATTCCCTGCTCTCTGTTGTGAGGCATGTTCTTTGTGCCTCTGTGTGTTCAAAAAATAGAAAAGTGCAGTTACGTAAGAACTTACCGTAACAGAAGATCTTCGAGAGAGGCTCTTGCAGTAGGTAATTACACATAGGACTGAAGCCGGCAGGCGTCAGGACCCCACAGAAAAATTTCTAGCTAGCAGTCTCTGGCGGGGGACCGCCCCCATGTCAGGAGACATCAGTATAAAGGGGCAGTCCCCCACACCCGTCTTCCAGTTCTTTCCCGCCAAAGGCCTAAAAAGACAAGACAAAAGAGAAGCGGATGTTTCCCTGACTGGAAAAGCAGCTGAAAAAGCTTAGGGGGATGGAGGACGGGAACGCATTTCTTACTGCAAGAGCCTCTCTCGAAGATCTACTGTTACAGTAAGTTCTTACGTAACTGTACTATCTTACTTCGAGAAGGCTCTTGTAGTAGGTAATTACACACAGGACTGAGTTCCAAGCAGTCTGGAACAAGCAGAAGCAAACGGGAGGAGGAAAACTACCCAAAAGTAGAACCTCTGGCTGCTGAGGTCCTACGAAAGAAGACCCTGCAGAACAGCCAACCCGAAGCCCGCTCTATGGCGAGAGGCAATGTCCAAACTGTAGTGTTTCATAAAGGTATGGACAGAAGTCCAAGTAGCGGCTGCACAGATGTCTGCTGCTGACACATTCCTGAAACAAGCAGCAGAGGCAGCGACTCCTCTGGTGTAGTGCCCTCTGACCTGACCCGGCAGGGTCTTCTTGTACTTGTCGTAACAGAAAGTGAAACAATGAGCCTACCATTTAGATAGGCATTGCTTAAAAACAGCATTGCCTTATCTTTTATGAGCAAAAGAGACAAACAGTTGATCAGTCTTCCTGAGATCTTTCGTCCTTGTGGTGCAGTATCTCAGGATTCGGTGAACATCCAAAGTAGGCAAGAGGTACTCTCCTTGACTGGAGTGCTGCGTAAAGAAAGCAAGCAGCTCCATGGATTGATTCAGCGTAGATTCCGCTACCACCTTGGGGAGAAACTTAGGATTGGTGCGTAGAGCCACACGTTCCTTGTGGAAAAATCAAATACGTGATTTTGCACATGAGGGCCTGGAGCTCAGAAATCCTTCGAGCAGAAGTAATGGCCACAAGGAAGAGAGTCTTCCATGAGAGGAACTTCAGGTCTGCTGAGGCTGCCAGCTCGAAAGGAGGCAGAGTAAGCTTCTCAAGGATAAAATTCAAATCCCAAGGAGGGTCAGAAACCCGAATGGGGGGGTCTCAAATGGAGGGCCCCTCTAAGAAAAGTCTTGGAGACTTCCAACTGCGCAAAAGTCCTGTCCACGAAAGGAACATGGTAAGCCGAGATGGCCGCCATGTGAACCTTCAGAAAGGAATGACTGAGACCCAGATCAAAGAGATGGTGCAAGTAATCCAACAGCTGCCGACCTGAGCAAGAGAATGGCTCGAGATCTTTGGAAGTGGCCCAAACAGAGAACAGTTTCCACTTCATGGCACAGGTGGATCTAGTGGAGGGCTTTCTGGCTGCCACCAGAATCTCAGCGACCAATGGGGAAACCCCAAATCAAGTTTGAGCTACGTCTGCAGAAGCCACGCGCGCAACTGAAGGGACTTGAGGCCTGGATGGACCAGGGTCCCCTGATCCTGGGTCAGCAAAAATCGCGACAGAGGAAGAGGAGGCTCCTCTGAATACTGTTGCAGAAGAGAGACTCAAACTTGCCTAGGCCAGAAAGGAGTGATGAGGATCATGCAAACTCCTTCTGAGCTCAGTTTCTGTAAGACCCTCGGAATCAAGGGGATCGGGGGAAAAGCATAGATGAATCTTCCCCTCCAGACTAAAGACAGAGTGTCTCTCCAAAAAATGCCTCGCCCTGGAGCGAGCGAGCAGAAGGCGGGAAGTTTTGCATTGAGAGGAGAAGTAAACAGTTACCTGGGGCGTCCCCCAGAGTAGGAAGATATCGTCCGCTACCCCCTGATCTAGTTCCCACTCGTGAGCATAAACAGATGGCCGACTGAGGTGGTATGCCAACGTGTTCTTGACCCCCGGGACGTGAATGGCCATGAGGTGAAGGTTGTGCTGCACTGCCCATTCCCAAACCCACATCGCCTCCCTGCAGAGAGGGTAGGAACGAGTTCCCCCTTGTTTATTGATGTACCAGACCACGCACATGTTGTCCGTCTGGACAGCCAGATATCCGGGATGCAAGGCTGACCTGAGCCTGGAGTGAGGCCGCTCTGTCCAGTGGCAGGAATATCATGCCGGAGGTTGTGTCCAGGATCGCCCTGATAAACTGGAGCCTCTGGGATGGGATCAGGTGGGACTCGGCCTGGTTGACGGTAACCCCCAGGCAGGTAAAAACCTGCAGGGTAAGGGAAAAGAAGTGCAGGAGTTTCTCCCTGGATGAGGCCACCAGGAGCCAGTCATCCAGGTACGGGAAAACCTGCACCCCCTGGGTACGCAGGTAGGCCGCTACCACTGAAAGGCATTTGGTGAACACTCGGGGCGCCGAGGAAAGACCAAATGGGAGGGCCTTGAACTGGTAGTGGTTCCCCTGGAACGCAAAATGCAGGTATTGTGGTGGGAAGGGCAAATAAGGATATGCAGGTAAGCATCCTGCATGTCCAGAGCACACAGCCACTGTCCCAGCTGAAGAAGGGGCAGAAGACTCTGTAGACAGAGCATCCTGAACCTTTGGTACTTTACAAACAAGTTCAGGGTCTCCTGACTTCTTCGGGACCAGGAAGAAGTGGGAGCAGTAGCCAGTCTCCTGAAGATGGGGAGGCACAGGCTCTATCGCCTCCTTCAGAAAAAGAGGATATTTCTTCCTGAACCAGAAGATGATGTTCTGGGGAGTAAGACGACCTGGGGGGAGGTTTTCAAGGAGGTTTCCAAAGAAACTCTATTGCGTGTTCTTCTGTGATCAGTTGGAGCAAGTGTCTGAAGTGATCCTCTCCCAACCTGGAAGATGGAGGGAGAATCTCCCTTCTACCAGTTCCTCTGGAAGGTCCAGAGGCTGTGGGAGAGGAAAGGAGTCAGAAGGTGTGAAGCAGCGTCGTGGCTGAAGCCCCCGCTGCTTTTTTGGGCGGGCTTGGCAGCTGGAGGGGCCAGACGTTTGTTGGCCCGCTTTCCGAGGTTTCGCCTTTTGCCGAGGATGTCTGCGAAAGGGATGACGCTGAGCCTCCGGGGGGGGGGTGTACATAGAGTCAACTGACTTAAGTGCAGTACCCTTCTCCTGCAGATCAGTGATGATGTCCTCGACATCGCCACCAAACAGCACTTGAACCCCTGAAGGGTGCGTCCTGGACAGCAGACTGCACCTCCGGGACCAAACCTGACACCCGGAGCCAGGCATGACACCACAAACCCAAGGCGAAAGCCGAGCTCCGACCAGCAGCGTCCACTGCATCGTACGTGGCACAAAGCATGTGCCGACTGGCCGAAAGTGCAGACTGGACTAGATCCGTCACTTCCTGCTTCATCTGAGACTCAGAAAGGGAGTCCAATTTAGCCTCCACCTCGCTAAGGACCTCCTTCTGGTAATCCCCCAAATGGCCAACGTAATTCAGGACCCTAATACCCAGAGTGGAAGAAGTGTAGAACTTCTTCCCGTACTGGTCCAGAAGGTGGGATTCCTTGTCGGGTGGTGACAAGCTCAAGTGCTTGGGGTTAGCTGTCCAGCTGTGAGCGGCGCTAATCACGACTGAATCAGCTTGACGGTGTGAATTTAAAGAGTCAACACCCTCCGGAGCCTGATAAAGCCTGTCCGACTTCCTAGGAAGGGGGGGGCTAAAGCCGATGGTTGCTTCCAAATGGTGGAAACAAGGTCGCATGAGGCTCAATCCAGGGTGGCACCAGGGCAGAAGCGGTCTCTGGCAGATTCAGGCGCGCAGCGAGTTTCGTACGCTGTGGATCTGGCTCCAAGGAATGCCACTGATGAACTGCCTGGATTTTGCGCAGCAACTCCATAAAGGAGGGATCCTCTGGAGGAGACTTCGGAGGAGTCCTTGGCCTGGGCTTGTCCGGAGTGCGGGACTTGTTGTCTGGGTTGGAATGATCATCAGAGTCATCCGAGGTCTCCGTGGAGGAAGCAGAGGAAGAAGACCCTTCCTCCCGGCGCGGGGGAGGAACGGACCCCTTGGGAAGCATATCCTGCCCAGTCCTGGAACCAGAGGGCTTGCCTCTGGTATCCGGAGGTGGCAAGGGGGTCTCCAGTCTCAGGCATAGGGGTTCCGGAAATGGGACCAGTGCCAGACGACAGCTCTCTACCTCCCTGGTGAGCTGAGCCTTGGCCTTAGCCCACCATGAAGCCAGAGTCTCCTTCAAGTCCACTGGTGGCTGAGGGGGCGGTGGAGGAGGAGGGGGATATGGATACTGACGGTATCCGTAAGGCGCGTGTATGTACCACGACAGTGGGTAGCCCGGCATCGGGTACTGGGGTGCCAGATATTGCGGGCCCGGGTATAACGGCGTCAGATACCCAGGGACTGGGGGGTCTGTGGGAGCAGAAGAAAAAACTACTCACCTTAGTAATGTTGTTTCTTCTAATGGAGTCTTGCTATATTATGACATATGCAGTGAGTCCCAACCTTCGAAATGCTCCGGAGGTGAAAGAGTTAACTTTCCATGCCAGGCATGGAACTTTGAGCACGAGCTCGGTTGAAAACTCTGTCTGTTCTTCAAACTCAAACTATCAGATCTTTACGAGCAAAACTCATAAGGTTCTGTGTGGAAGCTGTAAACCTACACTAGCCAACTGGCTACTAAATATAAGAACACATTTTTTGGTCCCAAAACAAAGACTCAAGTCAGTGGATCCAAAAAATAAAAACACAACACCCAAACACCCCAAAAAGGAGGGGTGAAAAAACAAGGTAGGCATCTACTAAGTGCCAACAATGCACTGCCCACCCACATCCCAAAAGCAGAGGTTCTGAGAGGGGCAGGCAGGGGGGAAGGTCATAATATAGCAAGACTCCATTAGAAGAAACAACATTACTAAGGTGAGTAATTTTTTCTTCAAACAACATGAAGTCTTGCTATATTATGACATATGCAGACTACACAGCAGTACCTCCATAGAGGAGGGACAGAACCTACTTAGGAAATAGGCTCTGAAGCACAGCTGTGCTGAACTGAGCATCACTCCTAGCCTGGATGTCCAGGGAGTAATGCTTGGTAAAAGTGTGAACTGTTTTCCAGGTAGCTGCTTGACATATCTCTAAGATAGGGATGTTCCTGGCAGCAGCCAGAGAAGCAGCTGTACCTCTGGTAGAGTGAGCCCTCAGGCCTGAGGGAGGAACCTTACCCAGTTTTTCATAGCAAAATTGGATACAAGAGACAATCCACCTGGCAATGGATCTTTAGTGGCAGGTTTCCTTACTAACCTCACCATAAGTGAGAAACAGTTGGAGGAGTCAAACCTGTGGCCCTTGAGTGCGTTCTACGTAGTAACTAAGGGCTCTTTTGACATCTAAACTGTGCAGTCTCCTCTCGCCAGAGGAGGAATGGTCAGTGAAGTACACAGGAGAGACTTAGATTGATTAGGTGGAAGTCTGAAACCACCTTAGGCAAGAACTTTCTGTTAGTCCTGAGGACCACCTTATCTCTATGAAAGGAGATAAAATCAGGCTCCACTGACAATACTTGTAATTCACTTATGCGCCTGGCAGAAGTGATGGCTACCAAAAACACAGTTTTCCAAGTCAAGTACTTAAGCTCTGCTGAAGACAAGGGCTCAAAAGGGGGTTGCACAAGCTGGGCAATGCAAATATTAAGATCCCAGGCAGGGGCAGGGTCCCTGAATGGAGGGTTGGTGTGAAGCAATCCCTTGAAAAACTTGGAGAATACAGGATGAGCTGAAAGAGAAGAGGGTTTACCTGCTGATAAGAAAGCAGACATGGCTGCCAGGTGCACTTTTAGGGTAGCTGGTCTCAGCCCCAAAGTATTCAAATGCACCATATAATCCAGGACTGTGGGTAAGTCAGCAGATTCTGGGGAAATGTGCTTGCCAAAGCACCATATGGAAAATCTCTTTCATTTGGAATTATACGTAGTCTTGGTGGAAGGCTTCCTAGAAGCCTTCAAGATATCCAATACACCTTGGGAGAGGTGTAGGTCAGCAAACTCTAACTCTTCAAGAGCCAGGCCTTGAGATTGAGAGATTTGAGATTCGGGTACCAAACTCTCCCCTTGAGCACAGGTTAACAGGTTGTGATTCCTGGGAAGACACAGGGGAAGGTGGACTGCAAGGACATAAGGAGTGGGTACCAGGGCTGTCTGGCCCAATCTGGAGCAATCAGGATCATCTTGCAGGGTTGAGATCTGATTTTGATTAGCACCTTGAACAGGAGAGGGAAGGGGGGGAAAGCATAGAGAAACTTCCCTTCCCAACTGAGAAGGAAGGCATCCAGAGGGACTGAGCCCAACACTGGGGGCCTGCAGCAAAAAAGGGGAAGTTGGTGATTGTCTGGGGCTGCAAAAGATCTATCTGCGGGTGCCCCATCTGGCAAATACTACCTCCAATACTAGGGGATCCAGTGACCATTCGTGATGGCCCGGAAATCCTGCTGAGAGCATCTGCCAGGACATTGTCCTTGCCTGGGAGGTGAACTGCCGTAAGGGAGGTGTTCAGGGAATAAGCCAGAGACCACAACTTCATTGCTTGTTGCACAAGGCCGTAGATCAGTGCCTCCTTGCTTGTTGATGTACCACATTGTAGTGTGTGTCTGTTCTGACCTGTACAACTTTGTTCTGAACAGATGTGGAAAAAACTTGAAGTGCTAGAACAACTGCTCTGAGTTCCAACAGGTTGATGTGGAGCAGAGATTCCTGAGGGGACCACAATCCCTGGGTAGTGAGGTCACCCATGTGAGCTCCCCACCCCAAGAGGGATGCATCTGTAGTAAGGATTAAGGAGTGAGACTGAGGGGTGAAGGGCCCCCCTGTCTCAGATTGCTCTGGTCCTGCCACCACTGAAGGGCTCGGATCAGGGTTCGAGTCACTGGGATCAATTTGGTTAGAGGGTCTCTCCTTTGAGACCAAAAGGCTCTCAAATGGAACTGGATGTCCCTCATCTGAAATCTTGCTCCCTGCACCACTGCTGTAGAAGCAGCCATGTGCCCCAGGAGCTGCAGAAAATGCCTTGCTGGTCGAGAGACCTGCAGGGTGAAAGAGGAGGCCAGAGAGACCAGGGTCCTTGCTCTTCCAGAGGAAGGAAGGCTCTGGCTCTTTGTGTTCAGTTCTGCACCTATGAAGGTAAGAAGCTGGACAGGTTCTAGAACTGACTTTGGAAGACTGAGAATGAAACCTAGAGATGTGAGCAGTTGCTGAGTTACCTGAAGGTGTAGTTTGACTTGGTCTGGAGACTGGCCTACTATGAGCCAGTCGTCCAGGTAAGGAAAGATGGCAATCTTTTGCCTTCTTAAGTGGGTAACTGCTACTGCCAGGCATTTTGTGAATACCCTCGGGCAGAGGTGAGGCCAAGGCATTGCTCTGAACTGGTAATGGCCTGAGGCAGTTTGAATCTGAGGTACTTTCGATGGGAGCTTCTGATAAGAACATGGAAGTAGGCATCCTGAGGTCCAGGGACGTTAGCCAGTTCCCTGGCCTTAGAAGGGTAAAATAATTCCCAGAGTCACCATTTTGAATTTGGTTTTAAAGGTGCTTGTTTAGGTATCTGAGATCCAGGATGGGCCGCCATTCTCCTGTTTTTTGGGGTAAGGAAGTACCTGGAGTACAACCTTTGCCCTGGTGTAGGGTGGAACCCTTTCCACAGCTCTGAGAGCCAGGAGGGTAGAAACTTCTGTTTCTAGGGCAAGTGCCTCTGATGGATTTGCAGGTGGAAAGGACCTGGTTCTCATCTTTGGAAATTTTTTGAAGCTGAGAACCAGTCCCTGGCTTACTACTTCCAGGACCCACTTGTCTGATGTTAAAGACTTCTAGTCCTGGACAAAGTAAGCCAGCCTGCCACCTACAGGTAGTGGAGAATCGGCCCTGGCCACCCCATCAGGGTGCCTGCTTGGCAGAGGCTTTAGGCTGAGGGGTGGAAGCAGGTCTGCTTGTACCCCGTCTGCCTCTCCCTCTAAAGAACCCCCTCTGGGCATAAGCTGAAGAGGAGGCCTGGGCTTGGTAAAAAGGCCTATGAAAAGGTCTGCCCCTGCCCCTGGAAGGCCGCCTTTGAGGAGTGGCCTGCCTTTCCTTGGCCTGAGCACTCCTATACGTGGTCCTATACTCATCCATTTTCTTCATGTAATTCTCTGTCTGCTCCCCAAACAGAGAATTACCCACAACAGGAAAATCCATGGCCTTAGTCTGGGTATCCTGTGAGAGGCTAGTACATCTGAGCCAAGCCATTTTGCGAAGTGCCACAGATGTAGCCATGACTCTTGATGACACATCAGAGTCCACTACAGCATGGAATTGCATCTTGGATGCCTCAATACCATCAGCAGCCACCTGCTCCAGCTCCTTGGCAAGCCGGCCAGGGACCTGTTTTGCTAGAGCCATAACAGTATCCCATCTGGATTTCTGATATCTAGCAACATAAGCCATATAATTTGCCTGTCTGAGTCCCAAGGATGCTGCCATGTACTATTTCTTTGCCATGGCATCAATCCTCCTGGAGTCCTTGTCAGGGGGGTGTGAAGCCAAGGGAATATTTGCCTTGTCACAGGCTGCAGCCTGCACTACCCCAACATGGCTGCATTGTTGTGTAAGGAACTCCGTATCAGAGCCTGACAATGTGTACCTCTTGTCCATTCTTTTATCCACAGGAGGTATAGTATGAGGAGTTTTTAGAATTTTTACTGTCTGTTTCCCAAAAGATTTATGCAAAGGAATAGACAGTCTCCTAGACTCTGGGATATCCATCATTTCTACATAGTCAGGCTCCTCTTGACCATCCACAGCTTCCTCCATAGGGAGCTGGAGGGTTTCAGCCACTTTTTTATAAAACATAAAATGAGAGGGGGACTCAGAAAGCTTAGGAGAAGACACTCCTGAAGGTCTGTCTGGGGAGATGTCCGGTTCAATGGGCACATCCAGACTTTCAAATCCACATTCACTCTCCTCATACTCCTCTTCCCCCTCCTCTGGTTCATAAAATTCCTCTAAATCATATTCTTGAACCGGTGGAACCGACCGAACCGTAGGCTTACCTGATGGTGCCAGTTCGGTCGGAACCGGGGAAAGCGACTGGACAATTTTAATCACTTTGGCTATTTCTTCAGCGGTTGGAGATGGAAATTTTGGCTCCACACCTGCTGATTTTCTAGTCCTTTTTGCTGGAACCGACTCCTCCGAGTCGGCTCTCCTTTTGCCCGAGGAAGTCTCGCCCTGGTCAGAGGGCACTCCCTCCGGTTCGGTTACAACCGAACCGGGCTGGCCATCCCAGTCAGCGGACTTCTTGGCCTCTCTTTCCTTGAGCCTACCAACTCTCTTATCCAGGGTAGCTGCAGGAAAATGTGTGCAAATCGGGCAGTCTGCATTGAGGTGGTCAAACCCCAGACAATAAACACAGGTGGTGTGGGGGTCAGCCTTGGCAAAGGCTTGCCCACAAACACTGCAGTGTTGAAACCCAGTGGGCCCAGTTTTTCTTTTGGGTTTCTCAGACATAGTGCCAGCCTAATCAAAACTTGCCCGTTTATGGCAATCTGCCAAGCAAGACTCTCTTATCGGTTTCCAACCGTGTCACGAGTCGTGGAAAAAACTGTAATGAAATCCAGTTTTTTTAGAACCGATAAGAACCGGGAACCGCACTCTAAAAGACAGATTTAATGTATTTACAACAACCTGATCGGTTCAAACGGAACCGATAATACCGTTTACAAGTTCCACACAGAAATTAAATGTAAAACCTATCTAGTACTTACGATACCACAGACAGAGCTTGAACTGACCGGTTGCGGTTTAAATTCGGTTAAAAAACCCGAAAAACTAATACTTTAACCGACAAAATGAACCGAGCAGAAGGAGAAGGAGAAATCTCCGGAGCGACTGTTCAGTGAGGCGGAGTAAAGAATCTGACAGTTTGAGTTTGAAGAACAACAGACAGAGTTTTCAACCGAGCTCGTGCTCAAAGTTCCATGCCTGGCATGGAAAGTTAACTCCTTCACCTCCAGAGCAGTTCGAAGGTTGGGACTCACTGCATATGTCATAATATAGCAAGACTTCATGTTGTTTGAAGACCCCGAAATGGCCCAGCGGGTGGGCCCAGTGTAGGGGCATCATCCGGCAATGGGATATTGTTGGGCGTCGGGTAGGCCAGTGCCGGCGCTGGTGTCCGAGAATCCGACGTTGGGTCATCCGGCCCAGCGGGAGGGAGACCCGATGGCAGCAAACCCACCTCCTCCATGTCACCCGGGGATGAAGGATTACCATCCCCGGGATCCAGCAGAGCAGACACTGGTGCCTCGGAGTGCAACGAGCGTTGCGGCAAGCTCGGGACGATGGATACGCTCGAAGGTTCCGGCGTCAGCTCTTACGTCGAGCAGACGCTGGAGGAGCCGACGTCTGTCTCATCGATGGGATCCGGGTGGACGTCGGAGGGGCCGGTGTCCGACTTATGGGACCCAGTGCCCGATGAAGGCTGCGAATGAGGGGTGGCCATGGCGAGCGCTTTGGAGGCCATGCGCTGCCCCGGAGGGTCTGGTGTCTTAGCATTCTTACCGGGCGGGCGTCCGGAGGAGCTGGAGTCCGACTTATGGAGACACTTTCGAAACAGAAGGCGCATGGCGAAGTTACTGGGAGTGGCTGCCTCCTTTGACCTGGAGGCTCGAGGCTGGCGCCACGCCCGTCTTGGGAAGCCTCAAGATGGCCACCACAGAGCTACCTGCAGCACCATGACCCCAGCCAAGGCGGGCGACCGATGAGGAGTCCCGGTGCTTCTTCTTGTGGCGGCCCTCCAGAGAAGTCGAAGCCCGCCAAAGTTTTTTTCAGTTCCTTTTCCATGGAGGTAATTTTTTGTTTAAGAAAGTGGGCCTCCAGGGACTGCTGCCTCCGCTTTCGGGTGGCCGCGTTAAACTGCTGGTAGAGCTGGCACTTCTCGATGGGATGATCGGGGCCTAGATAAAAAAAAGGCACTGGGAATGTCCGCCCTTATGCGGGAGCTGGACGCCGCCAAGAATCGCATTTGTTCCTGTGCTTGGAGGGAGTCGGGGACAACATACACGGCAGCTGAAGGTAAGGCTGACAAAAATCAGGAAAAAGTAGACAACTGGTGTTAAAAAACTACAGACGACTGACTGAGAAGCAGTGAACTTAACCGTGAGACACTGCAGGGGCTAACGGTGGGAAAGAACTGGAAGGCGGGCTAGCTAGAAATATTTCCGTGGGGTCCTGACGCCTGCCGGCTTCAGTCCTATGTGTAATTACCTACTGCAAGAGCCCTCTCAAAGCAAGATCAATGTTTTCTTTTATACAGAAAGCGCTTAGCGCTGTTAATATTGCTAGCAATCTCCGAGGTGGATCCCTTTCGAAGTGTGTGCACGTCTGAGTAGTGATGTGTGCGCACACTCGCAGAGGACCCTGCACACGTTCACGCAGGTAAAAGTCGTAGGAACAGAGCCGCTGTACTGTAAATTGCAACCGTTTGTTGCGATTAACTGAAGAATGCAGCTGTGCAACTGAAAAGGAGCTGGGAGATGCGCAACTGTTTACAGTCGCCAGGGAGACCAGGATTCTTTTTCTTTTAGCCCTGAAGCACTGCTGCAGTATCCACTCCTCAGATACACTGCAGAGGGGCTGAACTGTTGAAATTAAGACAAAGGCACTGAGGGCATAAGGAGTAAGAGCCCTGTAGTGGCCAAATAAATGTATAAAGGAGCTGTATTCACTAAATATGAAGCCCTCTGATAGGTAGAAGGCTGAAATGTACAGAGAGCCATCGGGTAAATAAAGTTATGAATGAAATGCCTTTAAAATTGTTAGGAAAAGGTTTTGTGCACACTCAATAAAGAATAAAGGTACAGGAGATTACGGTACAAGAGTCCAGAATTATTGTATGAAATAAATACATTTTTTTGTTTATGCAGGAGAACAGATAGGGAGCGCACCCCTCATCTGTTTTTCTCTGCTAAGGTTGTAGCTTCTTCTAGAATTAACCAGTGTTTTTCCTGTCTAGATAGAAATTGTTGTATTAAAGTTCAATTTACCTGAATCACCCTGTATCTTGGAGATGTCCTATTGTAGGGCTGGCAGCCCATGAAATGGCTGTCTTTATAGGAACTGGGGAGTGTGATGTCACAAAAGGGGGAGCAGCTAAGTTCCAAACCACACCCCCTCCTATAAGTAAGGTCTAGAAATGTGTTTTACAGCCTTTAATGTGGTATATGCTAAGGAAAATAATGCACCTATTTCTAAAGTGACATTTTCTGTACCCCATAGTCAGTGTGAGAGAGTTAGTAGCCATATAACTAGCCAAAGGTTTGCTAATTGCATAGTCACATGCCTATGAGGTCACAGAATACAGTACTATAAGAACTCTCCACCAACGGGGTAGTTTTTGAGAGGTGGGTCAGTATTGGACTGACCACAGTAAGAGGAGGATGTCTGTGTGTAGGCTTTCACACAAATGCTAATTTTCGTCAAAGAAAGGAAAATACGTTTTCAGGTGTCTGTGGAAAGAAGTATTTCCTGTTATTTGTGGGTGTGAAGAATAACACTAATTTTTTCCTTTCTGTGAACTTTATTTATTTATTTATTTTGGAAAATAAATTGACAAATGCATTTATTTGCATTTTTTATGCATCTTACTTCTGTCTGGACATATGTTATTATTCCACGCTTCTACCTCCTATACTCCTCAACCTACCTTTTCCCATTTATGGAAGGCATTTTCATGGAAATTTATCAAAAGGTATTCTAATATGACTCTAATCATCGGGGGCACTGCTGGGGAAGGTGCAGGGAAACTACGGCAACCCATATATACATTTATTTGGCAGTGCCCTGCACTACAGGGATATCAGGCACAACTCCAGATGGAACTTCAAGACATTTTTGACACATCCTTTCTTTTGAATGTCAATACATTCTTTTTACTGGCTCTTTTAAAAAGGTACAGGAATATAAATACTAGGAAACTGTTAGGAATTTGTATCCTAATGGTTAGAAAAACAATTATAAAGAACTGGGTTTCAGCTAACCTTCCTGCCATCTTTTTATGGCAGGATCTCTTGCGAAATATATATTATATGGAAAAACTAGCAGCCAAACTTAAGCAAACTATTCCTCGCTTTGAGATATTATGATGCAGATGGGTCACATACAGAATGGCTGAAAGACAGGACTTTGGTCCCTTACAGTAGGTATCCATTATGAAGGCTGAATTTTCTGTACCTGTATATCTATTATGAAAATCTGACAAATACAATGGCGAATTACATAATGCCAGATGTCGTTTTTTACTACTGTGTAACAATGCAGCATGTCTGCTTGTCGGTTGTGTTGTAATGAAAAATATGAATAAACGACTATTTTATCTCCCTCCCACCAAAAAAAAACACAAAATAAAACAGGAATGTCTTTCAGTGCAGACCCCTGCAGCTGCAGCTGCAGAACGAGTTGCTGCAGTTAAAGAATCCATGAAGACTTTCAACTGATGACTGTTAAGACTCAATGCTTTCGATGACAGTTCTCGGAAGCTCCTGTTTCAATCCCAAACCTAGCAAACCTTCTGCAAGGGACTTATGCTTGATCCAGAGTTTGTTATTTTACTTAGATATGTGGGCTTGGTGGCTAGCAATCCTGAGACTCAGAGTGGCAGAAGCAAATACCCTTTTGCCCACAGTATCAATTTTGTACAGTACAACTCCCTGTTAGAGGGCAGTGCATAAACTACCCTAGGAGTAAAAGCCTTTTCTTTTTCAGCCAGAATTACAATAGAATCGGCTACAGGCAGAGTATGATGCACAGATTTGGTCCTGGGTGCTGCATATTTCTCGTCTGCCTGACAGGAGACAGTAGAAATAGAAGATGGCCTGCTCCAAGCAGCCTGTATCAGTGGAACCAGCGACACAGGCATCGTCGGCATGCAGAGAAACTCTTAGCTGGAGGTGCCTAGCCTGAAAAATAGCAACTATCTCAAACTGCAAAGTATTATGAAAGTTTCTGAGCAGTGCTTGGAAAGAGAAATCTTCCTGAGGAGCCTTGACAAGGGTCGGCTCGGGCTCATGAAGTTCAAGGGAATACTCCTCCTTCTCACTAAAATAATCTCCAGCAATGATTAAATCAGGATCAGTCATATCATCAGAATCTGAATAAGGCGGCACTTCAAAAGGGACTGGCACCAGACGCGGTACTGACTTTGGTGCTGTAGGTGGCACCAATGCTGGCACTTGGGGTGGCCTTCAGGGCTCCAGCCCAGGCACTGAGCACGGCACTGGTGACAAAGGCAGCTTCGTACAGTGGTCCGTCTGCAGTACCAAGTGTAGGATCGATACAGGGGTGGCACCAACTATGGCACTGGTACCAAGGCTGATCCTCATAGAGTCTGGACTGATAGCGGCACCAGAGGCCTTATCACTGAAGGTGGAGTTGGTGTACCAAAGTGCAACAGGGGTGAAGGCAGCACCAGCACAGAGGCTGTCAGAGCCAAAACAGACACTGTCAATGGTGCCATTACTCTTAGATTCTGAAACCATTGCTTCATAAGAGCTGCCCAGTGGCAAACTGTTCACTTGAGGGCTCCCCTTAGGACAGAGGGAGGTTCTGAGACGTACATAACACACCTCCAGGCCTCAGAAAATCCAGTGTCATTGAAGGAGACAAAGGGGAAGATTTGAGGCCAGTAGTTATCAGATGCCATGCTGCAGAGTGACCAAAACGTGACCTCAGCTGGTGTCTTTTTTACTCTTTATGCTTTTTATGAAGAGAGGTCGAGGCCAAATGGTGACCAGGGCCAGATGTGGAGCATGAATGGGATCTGGACTGTTCCTTTTTGCAAATTTCAGAGGACTGTCTTTCCTTCTGGGTGAGAGACTGCCCAGTACCTCAGGGTTCAGACAGAGAAGAGTAGTGATCAGACACAGCCTCTTTGCTGAAGCAACTTGTCCCTTTGGGCTCCCTACCTGCCAAGGCATTGACCGTTTTCAGGAGGCAGGATAAGAGGAAGCTACGTAATATTTTTTTTTGTGTGTTTTTAAACTGACACTAAAATAAACTCTACGGTATACATGTAAAATGGCATCAATGAACTGAACAGAGATACTGTTGTTATGTAGACTGTGAAGTTCTAGCCCAGACCAGAAGAACTGTGCAGTAGACAGCAGGGGAAAAAAAGGAACTGGGGTAGTTGGGGGCTGATATCCCTGTATACCAGCAGGCGCAAGCTGGTGATGTATGTGTGGGGCCTACTTGCGCCACCATCCCCCATAAAGGTTCTGGCTCTTGCGGACTCCTAGTGCCTCTAGCTCAGACTCATAAGTGGGAATCTATGGAAAAGACCGATTCTTGGAAGATATTTCTACATTGACTCTTAGGTTCCAGGAGTCTGACCAATCACCCAGCTTGTTTAAGGCCTCTTGAAGTTTGTCCCCATCCTCAAAGGAGTCCACCAGCCTGGCCAGCTGACTGTGACCAGTGAACTAAAGCAGCCTGCTGGAGAGCCCTGCTTCCAGCTCAACGAAAATGTTTACGAGCTGTGGGCTCAGCATCAATGCCTGATAGAAACCCCTGGGTATCCCTCTCCATTTGGAGTAGTGTCCATCCATGTTAACATTAAAACTAAATTGTTATAACAACTACATACCTGTATGGCCACTTAGAGCATGCAGGCCTTGCCCCCGCTGACAGTCAGTAGTATAAATGTTACAGTCTCCGGCTCCAGCACTAATTAAAATAGCTCCTCCACTCTGGGGACCTTCCATAAAAGCAAGGTCTCGAATTGTTCCATCATGCATGCTGAATTCCAAATCTGGACCTAATTTGAAAAAAGCACAAAAAAAATCAATGTTCTGCCAGCAGTGCCCTTGGGTTTTTACTGCTCTTCAGCCCTACATTCTGTGCAAGGCTCCTAAACATCTGCAGATTTGGTTCACCTCTGAAGCAGAACCATCACCTAATGTACCATGTCATGCCATTGATCATATCAGATATCGATAATTTTATCTTTAGTGTCAGTGGCTCAGTAGTGTTAGTGGCTCAGTAGGTAGCACACTCGCCTCTGAGGCCGGGAGATCAGAAGGCTGTGGGTTCAGTTCCCACATCTGGCACTTGGGTTAATATCCCAGTACTGACACTGTAGTGCTGCATGAGAGGGTTGCTGCACTTCTGAGGTGCCGTCTTTCGGATGAGACATTAAACCGAGGTCCCATCTACCTGGATTGGTGGTAGTTTAGGTGGATGTTAAAGATCCCATGGCACTTATCGAAAAGAGTAGTGAAATTTCCCCAGTGTCCTGGCCAAATTTCCCTCATTCACTAAAAAAATACCACCAACAGCTTAATCTGGTTCAAGGTCAGTTGGCATTCATCTGTCTCCTCCTCCCCCGGGTCGTGCCTGAAAAGAGGCAGGATTTGTCTAGTGCACTTACCCGGTCAACAAAAACTAAATCAAAAAAAAAATCTTGTCTTTCGATCTGGAACCTTTGAAAATAGGCAATTTTGCTCAAAGGTACTTTCTAAATAACAAAACAAATAAAGCAAACACTTGAGAGTAGTAACAAGACAGAGGAGGGATATGTCAGATAAGTGGAAAACTCATACTTATTACATAAAAATCCCACAAATGGTGAATTCCACAGGAACATACAAGTTCTGCAGACACAAAATTACAAAATTCCACTACTCTTTAACAAGGCAAGCAATAAAGTGCAGTGTGCCCCCTCAATATTGCCCCAAAGGGTCTGTAATCAAGTTTTTTTTTTTTTTTTATCTTTAACTCATTTCTTCTTATACTTTAAAGTGGGACTATGGTCAAAATTTCTGGCATCAGTAAATTCAGAATTTGGATCAACATAGACCCAATCAGTCCCATGCCAAAAATGAGATCTGTAAGTTACGTTGTTTAAAAGTTACAAGTCATTTTACAACCCTAAATTCACTGCATGTTCAAAAAAAGCTAGTTTCAGTGAAGAGCTGCTGGTGATGCCATCTCCTGAATGCAGTCTAGTCCTCCCTGGCAGCAAGATTACAGGACCCATTTCTCCAAAGTTTAAAGTGATTAATGGAAGTTCCCAATATGCCTTTTTTACATAGTATGTCAATTGCCAGCCATGTTCAGATGCTGAAGCTGCAATTTGTTTTGTAAAAAAATCTGTCGTAATCAGTTTTGTTAATGTTTTATCAGCACTTTGTTTCTGCCTGCCCTCCAGTTTTCTCTGTGCGGCCACACACCCAGAATGGTGTCATGTAAGGGAAATATCAATGTTTTACATACAGCGTCAAGGAATTCTGGGTACATTATAAAGGTGGTTTAAATGTTAGTTACCCAGAGGTGCAGTCCTTTATTTTGGTGGTGGTGACTACACCTAATAAGGAGATGTACATAACAAGGCATTGTGGGTACAATAAGAAGTTGTTTTCTAGTTCCCTTACTGTGAGGTGCAGTCTCATACCTCTGTAGTGACGTCAACAATAAAAACTCTCATTTTTATTTTTCAAACAAGGCATTGTGCATATAGTATCTAGCTGACAAGAGTTCTTTACTGAGAGATGTAGTCTCCTATGTTGGTAGTGTAGATGTCTGGAATGTCAAGACTGACCAACAGAGGTCTCTGTTTCAAAACAATGCTTATAAACTTTACAGTTTACTAATCACATTTGCTATGGCAAAGCTTGCTAAATCACTTTAAAAAAAACTTCGTTTTCCTTGCAAGATGTAAAAGTTGGGTTGGCAGCACTGAAGAAAAAAGGGGCAGGGCTACGCAAATGAAATAGAGCACTGAAATAAAAGGATTTTTTTTTTCATGGAAAACAGCACTTTTTGGCAGTCTGAATGGTAGAAGACTGATTCACAGCTCCTACGGGTTACTATGCCCATTTGCTATGGCAACCTTCCATAAATCACTTTAACTTTGGAGAAACAGGTCCTACTGTATAAACTTACTGACAGGGAAGACTAGACTGAGTTCAGGAGATAACATCAGCAGCAGCTCTTCACTGAAACTGGCTTTTTTGAACAGGTAGTGGAATCAGGGTTACAAAATAGCCCATAACTTTAAAATGAAGTAACGTAGAAGCCTAATTTTTGGTATGGGATTTATTGGTGGCATGTTTATTCTAATTCTGCAACGTAGTACTTTTGGCCAGTCCCTCTTTAAACAGGGTTTCATCAGCTGAGATTTGAAACAACTGGGCTCATGTAGGTACCTCTGTTGTGAATGTGGTAGCAAACAGGTCACTCAGCAAGTGTTCGGAGTTGAGGTACAGACAGGCAGTGATAACAGTGTGGATGTAGAAATCAAGAGTTGGCTGATGATACCAATAGTTAGCCAATTTTGAGGTATAATTAGAGAGCTTTGAGATGACTTGTGGGCAATCATATGTTGCGAATGGAAACGCAGACACATGCCTGCACATACATACACACTAATGGCGACCCTCTTCTAAAGTATGTGTTTTACTTAAATGGCCCAATAAATGCAACTACCTTTGGATAGACATGCACCAACCCTCGGGTAGACATAGAGACACTGACAGACGCACATTAACTTCAAGTGACATACACAAGAATCTACAGACAGACAGTGACCCTCAGAGTCTCAGAGTGGCACAGAGAATCTTAGACTGATGCTGCTGAACATTATAACTAGTAAGAATGTATGCCCAGGCAGCCAGTTTTCATTACCATCAGCACGTCTTCATTAGTCTGGTTCTGCAGTGTAAATGCAGATGAGTGAGATGATTTGTTATTGTAGATGGGTTGTATGTGAACACACTATGACACAGACACTAATGCATATATAGGTAGACAGGTACACAGAGTAATACAAACACACACAAACAACATGTACACAGATGCAGCTACATACAGTGATGCGCACGTACTACTAATGCATCAGTTAAAACTCCTCTCTCCCCATGTGCTCTTGTTACCCATCTTCCTGATGCCTTCCCGGCTTGAAGCCCCTACTGTCCATGAGTCAGGCGTCCGCATTGGTCTCCCCTAACTTGCTTACTTAATTTCCTCACTGCCTTTGCACTTCCTTCCTCCACTGGGTAGGCATGCGCCTTCCTAACTAATCTCTTGTCTGATACAGTATTTTTTTTTTGCACACTGTGTCTTGCTGCTGTTTTATTTGTACCTGTATAGGTGTTCCATATTGTACTGTGACTGCAACTTATTTTTGTTATTGTGTATTATACTTTTGTTTTCTCTTGTTTCCTTCACAAGGGTCACACCTGGAAAGGAGCCTTGGGCTCAGTATGCCTTTCCTGGTTAACAATTTTCAAATAAATCAATAAACAAAACAAATAAACACACTAATACACAGTGTCTAACACATACAATACAGACAGCAACACACCTGTTATTACTTATTTTATATGAATGAGGGTGGGAAAAAGGAACCGGAGATCAAGCAGAGTCTGCAGTGATACTGTAGATAGGGAAAATGGGCAGGCTAGGTGGACCAATTGGTCCTTATCTGCTATGTTACTCCAAAACACAAATTCACGTGAGAGTGCGTGCACACACACGGACGCACACACACACACGCCCCAAACACAAGCACAGAGACACACTAAAGACCCCACTGCATGCAAAAGTCACAAACTAACAAATGAAAAAGTTACCATAGTAATCTTGTTTCCTCCAAGGGAATCTTACTGTATTCTGACAAATGCAGTATGGTCTCACCATAGGACTGTCCCAGAGCCGCAATGGATAACAGAACCTATGCAAATGGTGGACTGCTAGGCTCGAGCTCGGTTTTTAAACCACTGTCCCTGGTTGTACGTCCTACAACTGTCATATTCTTACAAAGCATGCATAATAACAAGCTATCTAAACCATCCTAATAAATAATTCACCCTTAAAAAAAAAAAACCCTCTTAAACTGTGTGGGCACCTCTAAGACTCAAGTCACAGATGCCCATGAAAACAATCAACAGCAACACCAACAGGTTTGCAATAAAATATGGACAGCTGGAGTGCAGTGCCCATTAGGTTCCAGTATAGGGGAGGTAGGGTGGGAGCTTAGAATACAGTAAGATTCCCTTGGAAGAAACAAGATTACTATGGTAATTTTTCCTGCAAACCCCAGGAAATCTTACTGTATTCTAACAAATGCAGACTACCCAGCAGTACCTTTGGAGATGGGCAAAGAACCTGTTTAGGAAACAGGCACTGCAAGTCTGATGTGCAAAACCTGCTATGACAAACCTGGCATCACTTCTGGCCAGGGTATCAAAGCAATGATGCTTGGTAAATGTGTGGACAGTTTTCCAGGTAGCTGTTTTGCAGATTTCCAACAGGGGAATATCCCTGGCAGCTGCCAAGGAAGCAGCTGTTCCCCTGGTAGAGTGGGCCCTGAGACCCGTAGGGGGCTCTTTACCCACCTTACTGTAGCAAAACTGAATACAGGCAACAATCCAGTGTGCAATGGATCCTTTTGTAGCTGGTCTTCCTTTCCCCACTTCTCCATAGGTCAGGAAAAGCTGAGTATTGCCCTGCCTATGGTCCTTAGTGTGATCCAGATAGTAGCTGACAGCTCTCCTAACATCCAGGCTATGCAGTCTATGCTCCCCTGCAGTGGAGTGGTCAGTAAAAAAGGCAATATAATGGACTGATTAAGGTGGAAGTTAGATACCACCCTGGGGAGAAACTTCCTATTGGTCCTGAGAATCACTTTGTCCCTACGGACAAAGATATAGTTAGGCTCTGTAGACAAGGCCTGGAGCTCAATGATCCTTCTGGCTGAGGTGACTGCTACCAGAAACACTGTTTTCCAAGTCACATACCTGAGCTCTGCTGAAGACATGGGCTCAAAAGGTGGCTGCATGAGCCGGGCAATGCATATGTTGAGATCCCTGGCTGGAGTTGACTCCGTGTGTGGCGGATGCAAGTGCAATAGCCCTTTGAAAAACTTCCTGAATACCATATTTGAAGCCAGGGTTGAGTCCTTACCTGCTGAGAGGTAAGCAGAGACAGCTGCCAGGTGCACCTTAAGGGTACATGTTCTGAGGCCAAGGTAAGGGAGGTGTGTCAGATAGTCTAGGACAACTGGCAGACCTGCCTGGTTGTAGTCTATATCCTTTTTCTGACACCGGATGGAAAACCTTTTCCACTTAGATGTATAGGTCTTCCTGGTAGAGGGTTTTCTAGAGACCCCGAGAACCACCAAAACCTCTTTGGAAAGATATATGTTGGCGTACTCTAAGTCCTCAAGAGCCAGGCCTTGAGCCTCAGGGACTGGAGATTAGGATAAAGGATCCTGCTGTGAGAGGAGGCCAGTAGGCTGTGCCTCCGGGGAAGGCTGATTGGTCTGACTACTGACAGGGACAGGAGGAGTGAGTACCAAGGCTGCCAGCCGAATCTGGGGCAATGAGAAGAAAAAATTACTCACCTTAGTAATGTTTCTTCTAATGGAGTCTTGCTATATTATGACAGATGCAGTTTGTCCCACCATTAGAACTGCTCCGGAGGTGAAAGAGTTAACTTCCATGCAGTGCATGGAACTTAGAGCGCGAGCTTGGTTGAAAGCTCTGTTAGGGTGGTTTCAAGCCGAAACCGTCAGATCTTTACAAGCAAAACTCACTAAGGCTCTGTGTGGAAGCTGTAACCTACACTAGCCAACTGGCTACTAAAATATTCACACATTTTCCTGGTCCCAACACCAAGATTCAAGTCAGGGGACCAGAAAAATAAGATAAAATAACTAAATAAAACACAACACCCAAACATAAAAGGGGGCATCAATAAGTGCCAACAGTGGACTGCCCACCCCATACCCGAAGTAGAAGTTCTGAGAGGGGCAGGCAGGGGGGAGGTCATAATGTAAGACTCCATTAGAAGAAACAACATTACTAAGGTGAGTAATTTTTCTTCAAACAACATGAAGTCTTGCTATATTATGACAGATGCAGACTACACAGCAGTACTTCCATGGAGGAGGGACAGAACCTACTTAGGAATAGGCTCTGAAGCATCGGCTGTTAAACCGAGCATCCTCTCCTGGCCTGGATATCCAGGAGTAATGCTTGGTGAAAGTGTACTGTTTTCCAAGTAGCTGCTTGACATATCTCCAAGATAGGGATGTCTCTAGCAGCAGCTAGAGATGCAGCTGTACCTCTGGTAGAGTGAGCTCTCAGGCCTGAGTGGGAACCTTACCCAGTTTTGATAGCAAACTGGATACAAGAGACAATCCACCTGGCAATGGATCTCTTAGTGGCAGGTCTCCTTTCTCAACCTCACCATAAGTGAGAAATAGTTGAGGAGTCAAACCTGTGACCCTTAGTGCACGCTTCTTAAGTAACTTAGGGCCCTCTTAACATCTAGCTGTGCAGCCTCCTCTCACCAGAGGAGGAATGGTCAGTGAAGAACACTGGAAGTGAAATAGATTGGTTAAGGTGGAAATCCGAAACCACCTTAGGCAAAAACTTCCTGTTAGTCCTGAGGGACTACTTATCCCTGAAGAAATAAAGTCAGTCTCCACTGATAAAGCCTGTAACTCACTTATGCGCCTGGCAGAAGTGATGGCTACTAGAAAACAGTTTCAAGTCAAATGTAAGCTCTGCGAAGACAGGGGCTCAAAGGGGTTTGCATCAGCTGAGCAATGCAAACATTAAGATCCTAAGCAGGGCAGGATCCCTGAATGGAGGTTGGTATGAAGCAATCCTTAAAAATTGGAAAATACAGGGTAAGCAGAAAGAAGAGGGCTTCCTGCTGAAATGAAAGCAGAGACAGCTGCCAAATGCACTTTCAGGGTAGCTGGTCTCAGTCCCAAAAATTAAGATGGACCATATAATCAATACAGTGGGTAAATAAGCAGATTCCGGGAAATATGCTTCCCAGAACACCATATGGAAAACCTTTTCCACTTGGAGTTATAGGTAGCCCTGGTGGAAGGCTTCCTAGCAGCTTTCAAGATTTGAGAACACTTTGAGAAAGTTGAAGAACTCAAACTCTAACTGCTCAAGAGCCAGGCCTTGAGGTTGAGGTTGAGATTCGGATACCAAACTCTCCCCTGAGCACAGGTTAACAGATTGTGGTTCCTGGGGAGACACAGGGGAAGATGGACTGCTAAGGACAGAAGGAGTGGGTACCAGGGCTGCCTGGCCCAGTCTGGAGCAATCAGGATCATCTTGCAGGGCTGAGACATGATTTTGACTAGCACCTTGAACAGGAGAGGGAAGGGAAAGGCATAGAAACTTCCCTTCCAATCGAGGAGAAAGGCATCCAGGGGACTGAGCCCAACACTGGGGCCTGCAACAAAAATGGAAGTTGATGACTGTCTGGGGCTGCAAAAGATCTATCTGAGGTGCCCCATCTGGCAAAAACTATCCCAGTACTAGGGATCAGTGACCATTCGTGATGGCCCTGGGAAATCCTGCAGAGCATCTGCCAGGACATTGTCCTTGCCTGGGAGGTGAACTGCTATGGGGGAAGTGTTCAGGGAATAAGCCAGAGACCACAACTTCACCCGCCTCGGTGCACAAGGCCGAAGACAGAGTGCCCCTTGTTTGTTGATGTACCACATTGTAGTGGTGTTGTCTGTTCTGACCTGTACCACCTTGTTCTGAACAGATGCAGAAAAACCTGAAGTGCTAGAAAAACAGCTCTAAGTTCCAACAGATTGATGTGGAGCAGAGATTTCTGAGGGACCATAACCACTGGGTGGAGAGGTGGCCCATGTGAGCTCCTCATCCCAAGAGGACGCATCTGTGCAAGGTCAAGGTGGGACAGAGGATGAAAGGCACCTGTCTCAGATTGCTCTGATCCTGCCACCACTGAAGGGCCTGGATCAGGATTCAGTCACTGGGATTAACTTGGATAGGGATCTCTTCTTTGAGACCAGAAAGCTCTCAAGCGGAACTGAATGTCCCTCATCTGAAATCTTGCTCCTTGCACTACAGCTGTGGAAGCAGCCATGTCCCTAGGAGCTGCAGGAAATGCCTTGCTGGTCGAGACACCTGCAGAGTGAAAGGCGAGGCCAGGGCCACCAAGGTCCTTACCCTTTCCAGGGAAGGAAGGCTCTGGCCTGCTTTGTGTCCAGTTCTGCGCCTATAAAGGTGAGTACTGGACAGGTTCCAAAACGACTTTGGAAGATTGAGAAGAAGCCCAGAGATGAGCAGCTGCTGGGTAACTAGCAGGTGTGATTTGACCTGTCTGGAGACTGACCCACAATGAGCCAGTCGTCCAGGTAGGGAAAAATGGCAATCTTTTGCCTTCTTAGATGAGCAACTGCTACTGCCAGACATTTTGTGAACACCCTTGGGGCAGAGGTAAGGCCGAAGGGCATTGCTCTCAACTGATAATGGCCTGAAGGCAGTTCGAATCTGAGGTACTTTCGATGGGAGCTTCTGATAAGAACATGGAAGTAGGCATCCTTGAGGTCCAGGGAAGCTAGCCAGTCCCCTGGCCTTAGGGAGGGTAAAATCATTCCCAGAGTCACCATTTTGAATTTTGGTTTTAAAAGGTGCTTGTTCAGATACCTTAGATCCAGGATAGGCGCCACTCTCCTGTCTTTTTGGGAGTAAGGAAGTACCTGGAGTACAGACCCTTGCCCTAGTGTAGGGGAGAAAATACAGGTTACTCACCTGTAACAGGAGTTCTAGGAATGGTATATGTTGTTCATCCACACTATCTGGCAGGTTCCTTACCGCTTTAAATCTTGCCGGAAGGTCATCAAGCTGGCTCCTCCCACCCACCCGGGTGGTAAAACTCTTGGCTCCGCCCCATGATGCCAGATCTGGCCCGCTGGAAGCTCAGGTAGTACGTCGAAGCCTGGGAGGTCAGGTGGGTCGTGTGGATGAACAACATGTACCATTCCTAGAACTCCTGTTACAGGTGAGTAACCTGTATTTCTAGGGACATGGATATGTTGTTCATCCACACTATCTGGCAGACTCCTAGCAGTTCTCCGGGAGGAGGGAGGCAAGGCGCACACCCCCTTATACTTACTTGGGAAATAAGGACTGGAGCCGAGGCCCCAAAACCAGCATCCCGGCGTGACTCAAGGTCAATGTGGTAGTGGGTAATGAAGGTGTTTGCTGACTTCCAGGTAGCAGCCCTGCAGATTTCCTGGATAGGGACGTCCCTGGAAGCAGCCACCGATGCAGCAGTATGGCGGGTAGAATGAGCTCTTATTCCTCTGGGAGGCTCCATGCCTGCCAACTCATAGCAGAGATCTATGCAGGACGTGACCCATCTGCTTATCATCCGCTTGGCTGCAGGTCTGCCAGGTGCGGCTTCAGCGTAGGTGACAAACAGCTGGCGAACCTCTCCCGAATCAGCCGTGCGCTCCTTGTAATAAGCGGCCTTCTAGGGTCAAGTATGGGCCTATTAAGCCTCAGGTGTGACTGGGGTAGAACACCGCAGAGTCAACACCTGGTTAAGATGTGAAACTCCCACACCACCTTCGGAAGGAATTTCGGTGGGAAGCAGGGACACCTTGTCCCTGTGGGAAGACCAGTAGGAGACCTCGATGCTAAGCGCCTGGAGTTCTCCCATCCTTCTGGCTGACGTGATAGCCACAAGAAGGCGGTCTTCCACACAGGTGGGGAGACCACACCTGTGCATTGGTTCGAATGCTGCCGAGCTTTGCCAGTACCAGCAGTAAATCACGGAGGTGGGGTTCCCACACTGGAGGAAATGTGATCAAGGCCTTTGAAAGCGCCTGACCACCTTCTCTCGCCACTGACTGCTGACCGGCCCGCGCCTGTAAGCAGAGAAGGCTACCAGGTGCACCTTTCAGGGTCGCCGACCAAGCCCTTGACTAGATAGGGACCATAGATAGTCCAAAATGCTAGCCACAGAACAAGAGGAAGGGTCCAAGCCTCATTCTCGACACCAAATGGAAAATCTCTTCCATTTGAAGGCGCAGCATTTTCTGGTCGACTCCTGCAGGGGCGCCTCAACGACGTTGAGGACCTCGTCGGAAAGACCCAAGGCCTGGAACTCTAGCTGCTCAAGAACCAGGCCGTCAGGTACAGGGATTGAAGGTCCGGATGGAACACCTTCCCCTGATTGACTGAGAGCAGGTCCGGGCGAGCTGGAAGCTACTCGGGAGCCTGGAGCTGAGGCTGAGGAGATCTGGGTACCAGAACTGGCGGGGCCAGTCTGGGGCTATCAGAATCACCTGCGCCTTGTCCCTCCTTGCCTTGAGAAGCACCTTGTGAATCAAGGGAAAGGGAGGAAAGGCGTAAAAGAGGCCCGGGGTCCATAGCCTCGAGCAGGCATCCCCCTGCAGCCAGCCCTGCTGAGGGGGGCGGGCATGAAACAGCCTCAGCTTCACGTTCTCCCTGGAGGCAAACAGATCCACCTGAGGTGTGCCCCAGTGGGAGAACAGATTCATGTACTACCTCCGCAGGAGAGACCACTCGTGAATCAGCCCCTATCCGGCTCAGGGCATCGGCCAGGGTGTTGGAGGCTCCTGCCACATGAATAGCTAGAGAGATCCTCCTCCAGGCTGCGCAGTGACCAAATCCGGACAGCTTCCTTGCATAGAAGCATGGGCGTGTCCCACCCTGGCGGTTTAGGTAGTACATAGTCGTGGTATTGTCCGTCTGGACTCAGTCCCTTGACCCCGAAGAAGCGGAGCAAAGGTGGTGAGAGCTAGGCGGACCGCTCGAACTCCAGCAGGTTGATGTGGCATCGGGACTCCCTTGAGGACCAGAGGCGTCACCTTTCGGTATTCCCCAGATGGGCACCCCAACCCATCAGAGAGGCATCGGTCGATAGAGAGACCGTCGGCTCGGGGCGGACAAACGGGATACCCTCCTGCAGATGAGATGGAACGGTCCACCATCGGAGAGCGTTCCACATTTCCTGGGTCACTACCACTAGCTGGTCCAATGGATCGCAGCGTTGTGACCACTGGCTGGCCAGTCCCCACTGAAGGGGTCGCATGCGCCAGCGTGCCCAACGGACCACGCTGGTGCAGGCACTCATGGGACCCAGGAGGCGCTTGGGAAGTCCCGGGCAGGGTGCGGTGCCCAACCAGAAATGATTGGGCAAAGGAGGTAAGAACCTCGGCCCTGTCCGCTGGGAGCCGTGCTCTGGCTCGAAGAGAGTCGAGCTCTGCCCCTATAAACAGAATCAACAGCTTCGGCTCAAGTTCCGACTTGGCCTCGTTGATGAGAAGGCCGACTTGAGAGCAAACCTGGAGGGCCAGATCTCTGGACCGCTCCACCTCCTGTCTGGAGGGGGCTGCTATCAGCCAATCGTCCAGGTAAGGGTACACCCAGACCCCTCGGCGACGCTTGAAAGCTGTCACCACTGCAATGCATTTGGTGAAGACCCTGGGAGCTGAAGACAGACCCGAAGGGCATGGCTCGGGAACTGAAGAGGGATCCCTTAGCTCAAAAGCGAAAGAATCTCGATGTGACGGAGGATAGGGACATGAAAGAACGCGTCCTGCAGGTCCAGAGAGCAGAACCACACGCCGTGTTCCAGAGATGGTATTATCTGCACCAGAGTGACCATCCTGAAGGTTCGAGACCTTAGGAACTTGTTCAGGTCATGTAGGTCGAGAATAGGGCACCAGCCCCGGTCCGTTTCGGAACCAGGAAGTACCTGGACACAAACCGCGGTCTGAGGGTCGCTACCTCCTGATCACCTCCTTTTGGAGGAGGAGGCGATGTCGGCTCGACAGGCGACAGTGAGCTCGGGACCCGAGGCCCCAGTCGTGCGACGGCTCTGAGGCGGGGCCTGCTCGAATTCTAGAGGCAGGCCTTTCCACCACCTCAGTACCCACCTGTCTGTGGTAATAATGGACCAGGTGGAAAGAAGTGTCGGAGCCGTCCTCCACGGGGGGAACCTGGGGTGAGGTGACGGGGATGGGGGCGACACCCCTCAGCCCGTCACTGGGCAGGCTTGGAGGAGGGACCGGCTGGGGGACCTCCTGGGCCTTTACCTCCCTACTTCCTGTTGGAGGAAGCCGATGGCTTGGGTTTGGGATGCGAAGCCCGAGCCTGCTGGCCCTGACGTTGCTGGGCCGGGCATGCCGGGGGCGCAGAAGGACGAAAGGGCTTAGGCTGTGGCTTGCGGCCTTTGTCCTTCTGAGCGGAAGAGACCCGAGTCAAGGTAGCATTGGACTTCTCGATCCTCTGCAGGTGACCTTCCACCCCAGGGCCGAAGGGTCAGTCCCAAAAGGAACATCCGCCAACTTGTGCTGGGTATCCGGTAAAGGTGGATATCCTCAGCCAAGCCCGATGGCATAGCCACTACGGCCGCCACAGACCTGGCACAGGTCCTCAATGTCTAAAGCAGTCTGGAGCTGCTGTTTGGCCACTCCCTGCCTGGTCCCGCACCTGCCTGACCGTAGTCTGCAGATCCAGCGGGAAGATGAGGACGACCTCATCCAGGAGCCCAACAGGGCATGAGAAAATGTTCCATGAGGACGGCTGAGCTGGCCTGACGAAGGCCGAGAGAGGATGCAGCATAGACTTTTCACCCGGCATAATTCAATTTCTTGGATTCCTTGTCGGGAGGTTTATCCACATCCCTGGCGTTCCTGGTGCTGGGAACGCGCTATCGGTAACCCCTCAGCAGAGGGTGTTCCAAACCGGACAGGGAACCGTGGGGACCGCATACTTCCTGGCCATCCTGGCCGAAGGCGCAGGGCAGGAAGCAGGGCGCTGCCAAAGCTCCAAGGCCGGACCCACTATGGCCTCGGACACTGGAAATTCCTCCGTAGGGGAATCCCCTCAGTCCAGAATCTCCGTGAGGGGATACCTGGCCCGTTTAGAAATGGGTTCGAGCTTCATCCCGGTGGACTCCGATATGAGCCGAAGCAATCCTAGGAAGGATGAAGGGCTATCGTCCACTGACTGTCCTCCTGAGGACTCCAAGTCCATTCGCTTGGAGAAAAGGGAGGAATCATCCTCGGACTCGGAAGAGTCCTCAAAGAGCTGCCTCGGGCCTGAGCCACCCTCCATCTGCCGAGGCTTATCGGGAGTGAGGGTGACAGACAGCCTATGGGGCAGTCCCTGAGCCGACCGAGAATTTTTGGTCGGAGCCCCAAATAACGGCTGTGGAGGCGGAGGTTCCACCGAAATTGGTGGGGCAGCTGGAATTGGCCGAACAACCGGCCTGGGAACAGGCTCCTCAGCTACAACGAGGGGTTGTATCGGCCGCTCCGGTGACAGCCACTTAATGGCCGGGGAAGACGACTGGGTCGGCTTATTCCCAGTCAGAAGGAGCTGTTGCCACACGAGTTCCTCATACCTCCGACGCAACTTGCGCCGAAGTCTCCCCTAGTCCGAGGAGGAGGAAGAGGAAGAGCGGCCGTGCCGCTTGTCAGCGATGCCGAGACCGCTTAGGACGGCAAGATCGGTTGGACCGCCAAGACGTCCGAGAATCGAGAACTCGGCTAGGCCGAGGACTGTGCGGGTAGGTGTCGGAATTGGCACTCCCTCGGCTTGACGATTCCACGGACGACGAGCCGACAGGACCTCAACTCCCACCGGGGAACCGAGGAGAGGATTCTCTGCTTCTCCAGCCGACAACCTGTCCAACGGGTCGAGAAAAATCTCGACCGCGTCGATGGGAGTCTCTGTCAACTGGCCTGACGGGGACACCGTGAAGCCAGTGGCCGAAGCCGAGGGGTCGACCGAAGTTGACTGTCGACAACTGGGGAAGGGGGATCTTTCCCACTCTCAAGAGCGTCGACGGTGAGACTTACTTTTGCTCTTTTTGGACCGAGAAAAAAGGTCCAGAAGAAGTTGAACCCTCACCTTTCGTCGAGAGGGTCAGACAAAGCTCCTTAAAAGAAGCTGAATACGAGGCACCGAGAGAGAGCGGGACAAATGCCGCAGCCGAGGTATAAGCGGCCCTCGCCGCCTCCTCTTCGAGGGCGATCATCTGCTCGAGCTGATCCGCCAAGCCCACCGCCGCGGACACCGCCAACCGGGCCTCTTTAGACTTAACCGGAGGAAATCTTTTCTCGGGACGCCCCAGCTGTAAACGGGCAGCACGGTCTTCGAGGACGTAGGCCGAAAAAGAAGAGCACAGGTCGCAAGCCTGCGGGTCGTGCTCAAGGCCTAAGCAGTAGACGCACGTGGAGTGCGGATCCGTCCGAGACATCTTCTGCCTGCAAGGGCATCTCCGGAAACCGGGAGTCGATTTGTCCATCGCAGCCGCGAGGGAGAGAAGACTGAAGTCTTTTTTGCAAAAAACTTTGATTTCGAAAATTCGAAGAATTAGGAACCAGTCTTATACGCAGAGCGTTAAGGAGGGAACCTGAGCTTCCAAGCGGTAAGGAAGATCTGGCGTCATGGGGCGGAGCCGAGAGTTTTACCACCCGGGTGGGTGGGAGGAGCCAGCTTGAAGACCTTCCGGCAAGATTTAAAGCGGCAAGGAACCTGCCAATAAGTGTGGATGAACAACATATCCATGTCCCTAGAACCGATGTTCTTAGCCATTACTGATGTTCATCCAGTTTGGGGGATTGTGCTATTGGTAAAGCTGTGTTGAAAACTTGCCCCACTGTGTCAAAGGGCTTAGGGATGGGTCAATGTGCTCTGTGATGTCCCAGCTAAGTGTGTTCCTGTGATGAGTCCACACATGAGTGCACCTGCAAGTAATGCACACATGAGCTGAGCAAGCACTGCAGCCAGGTTTTGAGTGTTCATGTTGCTAAGTGGGATGCATCCAATACAGCAGTGGTTGCACTGAAGACAGCCTTTTTCGTTCAGTAGCTTGCAAGCCAGCCTGACTTACATGATGTATGATAATACCACCGTCGAGACCACTCTTAGGGTATGAGAACTGCGAACAGAAGATGAGCGGTTCTGCAACCCTAGGAATGTACGCGAGACCACTCTTACAAACATAATAGTTGTCTTGTCTGCAGTATTAATATATCACAGATGGAGATTGACCAATGATAATTTTTTTAAAATCTTACCTGAATGTGCCTGTTTTCAGGGCAGCTGCAAAGAATAAGAGTGTCTCACGTGCAGCTTCCTCGAGCTATAATGCTAGCAGCAAAGCACAGCGCAGTGTTCTACCATTAGAGTAATTTCTTTTTGGGGCACTAACCAGGAACTCCTATCAAGGTTTCTTGTCCTATCCACAGCATTTCCGCCACCCACGTGGTACAGGTTCTTGAGAGGCATACTGAGCTGAGTGTGCAGTTGCGTGGGAGCTGGAGCAAAAGACAGATGTGCAGGAGCAGTCTGTGGGGCTCAGCAGTAATCATTTGCTGGCCATACACTTCGTTTTAGAGCAGCTAGGGCTAAGACTATTTGGCAGCACAAATCATTTGTGTGTGACTGAGACCTGGAGGAAAGAAAACTGCCAGAGAAACTTGAATCTTAGAAGCAGGAGGGGAAATAGGGTTTTTAAGAACCCTGTTAAGAGCAGACAGTGCTCATGTGGGGGCTCTTTTTTTCCAAGCATACCATTCAGGCAGTTTCTTTGGTTGAGAAGAAACTGCTCAAATAACCAAAACTCAGATTCCAAAATAGGGGTTAAAATGATCCTTGCCCGAATGTGACTCAGAACAGGAACAGAAACTTTGACAGGAGTCATCTCTTGGTGCTCCCCCCAACCAAAACAAAAAAAAAGAAATGACAGGCACCCAGCCACATACTTCTGTACCACTGTTTAATAACTAGGCAGGAAAAGTAGGTGGCATGGAAAGAAAGAATCTGCATATTCTTCCTAATAATGAGGTAACTAGCATAGGCTGCGGTTAAAATGCAACGCTTACATCTAGTTGAGGGTCCGGCCTTGGCAACATCTTACTAATAGCTACAATATTATACCCCAACCAGATTCAAGATACATTTTATGAAAAGAGAAAGCTGTCTAATGGGGGTCCTACTGACCATATTATGATAAACAGAAATGTTTGACAAATGAACTGTAATTGATAAGACCTGCAGTCTCGCTCTGACAAATATTTTCTTTGTGACAGAGCTGTTTGCTCCCTGTCACCACCTTCTCCTTTTGTCAGGCTCTGACCAAGCGACTTTCCAGCACTGTCACCACCACCACCCCCTCCCTGCGCCATCCAGGCTGGTGGGGATCCACACTGCGCAGAGACCGAAAGTACCAGTGGCCATCATGTGTAGGGGGTAGGCAGGCACAGGTTTTTCCTCCCTGTGTTTTTCCCTCTCCCCATTCCCTGATGCCAAGCACAGGCTGCAACCCAAGCATGGTTCCTCCATGCAAGCAGTGATATCCTGCAGGAGAGCCAAGCTTCCTCAGCCCTCTGTAGGGGGTCACTGCAATGTTGGGACTTTGGTGCCTCCCTTCCCTCACAAACTGCCACGCTGCATCGCCACCTAGCAGATCGGTCCCACTTATGTTTCCATTCTTGAACCCAGGCCACAGGTATGGAAGTACACAGCACTTTCAGTGGATCATCCAAATTAAGCTGCAAAGGAAAGTCCACTAGGCATAGGTTGCCATCAGCTAAAGCAGTGGGTACCAGATCTCCTTCAGGCAGTGTTGGGTTATAAGTAACATTTGACGCTACTGGTTTTCCCCTTTTTCCATCATTTGTAGGACCTTCTGGACCAAGGGGATTGCTGAAGGCATACATAAAAAACAGGTTACTCACTTGTAGTAGTAGTTCTAGGAGTGGTTTATGTTATTCATCCACACTTGTTGGCAGATCACTTTTCCCTTTAAGGGTTGCCAGAACGTCTTCAAGCTGGCTCCTCCCACCCACCTGGGTGGTAAAATCCTTGACTTCACCCCATGACACCAGATCTAGCCTGCTGGTAGCAGAGGTGTGCATCTAAGCTGGGGAGGTCAGGTGGGTCAGTATGGATGAACAACATATACCACTCCCAGAACTACAGTTACAGGTGAGTAACCTGTTTTTCTAGGGATGTGAATATGTTGTTCTATCCATACCTGTTGGCAGACTCCTAGCAGTTCTCCAGGAGGAGGAAGGCAAGGCGCACATCCCCTACTTAGGGAACAGGGACTGGAGAACAGAGGTCCCAAAACCAGCATCCCGGCGTGACTTGAGGTCAATGTGATAAGGGGAAATGAAGGTGTGTGCTGACTTCCAGGTAGCAGCCCTGCAGATTTCCTGGATAGTGATGTCCCTAGAAGCAGCCACTGACACAGTGGTATGGTGGGTGGAATGAGCCCTTAGCCCTATGGGAGGCTCCCTACCCGCCAACCTTTAGCCGAGATCAATGCAGGAAGTGATCCACCTGCCAATCGTCCGCTTGGCTGCAGGTCTGCCAGGTGCGGCTTTGGTGTAGATGACAAACAGCTGGCAAACCTCTCCCTGAACTTCCACCATACACTCTTTGTAGTAGGCGAGTGCTTGTCTCAGGTCCAAAGTATGGAGCCTGTACTCCGCCTCCAAGGTGTAACTGGGGTAGAACACCTGCAGAGTCAACACCTGATTAAGGTGAAACTCCAACATCACCTTTGGAAGGAATTTCAGGTGGGGGTGCAGGACAACATTGTTGACCCTGTGGAAGACCAAGAAAGGAGACTCCACCGAGAGTGCCTGGAGCTCCCCAGTCCTTCTGGTGACATGACAGCCACCAAGAATGCGGTCTTGCGTGACAAATGTAGCAAGTCACACTTGTGCATAGGTTTGAATGACTTGCCCATGAGCTTTGCCAAAACCAGCAGTAAATCCCACAGAGGTGGAGGTTCATGCACCAGCGGGGATATGTGATCTAAGCCCTTGAAAAAGCACCAGAACACCTTCTCCTGCGCCACCGACTGTATACCGGCCTGTGCCCGCTAGGTAGAGATGCCGGCCAGGTGCACCTTAAGGGTAGCTGACTGAAGTCCCAGCTGGGAAAGGGACCACAGGTAGTCCAAAATGCTAGCCACTGGACAGGATGAGGGGTCTAACCCCTTGCCCTGGCACCAAATGGAAAATCTCTTCCATTTGAAGGCACAGCATTTTCTGGTCGATTCCTTACGGGATGCCTCAACAACCGTGAGGACCTCATCAGATAGACCCAAAGCCTGGAACTCTAGCTGCTCAGGAACCAGGCTGTCAGGTGCAGAAACTGAAGGACCGGATGGAGAACCTTCCCCTAATTGATGGAGAGTAGGTCTGGGCGTACTAGGAAACACCTTGGGAGCCTGGAGCTGAGGCTGAGGAGATCTGGGTACCAGAACTGGCATAGTCAGTCTGGGGCTACCAGGATCACCTGCGCCTTGTCCCTCCTGGCCTTGATGAGCACCTTGTGTATCAAGGGAAGTGGAGGGAAGGCATAGAAGAGGCCTGGAGTCCACAGCCTCGAGAAGGCATCCCCCTGCAGTGAGTCCTGCTGAGGGGGGGGCTGGCATGAAACAGCCTTGGCTTTTCATTCTCCCCAGAGGTGAACAGATCCACCTGAGGGTGCCCCAGTGGGAGAACAGGTCTTGTACTACCTCCTGGTGGAGTGACCACCGTGAGATGCCTCGCCTATCCGGCTGAGAGCATCGGCCAGCTGATTCGAGGCTCCTGCCACATGAATGGCTAGGAGATTCGCCTCCAGACTGAGCACGAGGGTCCATGTGCAGAGAGCTTCTTTGTACAGAGACAAGGAGTGCTTCCCGCCCTGTTTGTTGAGATAATACATGGTCGTGGTATTGTCCATCTGGACCTGGACCACTTGACCCCGAACGAATGGAGCGAAGGTGGTCAGAATTAGCCAAACCGCACTGAGCTCCAGCAGGTTGATGTGGCATCGGGACTCCTGAGGGGACCAGAGCCCATGGGCTCTGTGCTCCCCCATATGGGCACCCCACCCCATCAGCGAGGAGTCGGTCATCAGGATGACCAATGGTTTGAGGAGGACAAATGAGATGCCTTCCTGCAAGTGAGCTGGGACCAGCCACCACTGGAGGCCGTCCCACATCCTCTGGGTCACAGTGACCTGAGCGCTGAGACCACTGGCTGGCCAGTTCCCATTGAAGGAAACGCATATGCTAACGGGCCCATCAGACCACGCTGGTGCAGGCTGCCATGTAGCCCAGAAGGCGCAGGAAGTTCTAGGCAGAGCGCGAGTCTCCAATCAGAAATGACTGGGCAAAGGAGACAAGAACCTCCACCTTGTCTGCTGGGAGCCAGGCTCTGGCTCGGCAAGAGTCGTGCACTGCCCTGATGAACTGAACCACCTGCGAGGGCACGAGTTCTGACTTGGCCTTGTTGATCAGGAGGCCAAGAATGAAGCAAGTCTGGAGGGCCAGATCCCTGGACCGCTCCAGCTCTTGCCTGGAGGGACCCGCTATCAGCCAGTCGTCCAGGTAGGGATAGACCCAGACCCCTCGGCGCCTCTGGAAAGCTGTCAAGACTGCCATGCATTTGGTGAAGCCCCCAGAAGCTGATGAAAGGCCAAAGGGCATGGTCTGGAACTTGTAGAGGGTTCCCTTGGCTTGGAAGTGGAGGAACAGTCAGTGGGATGGACGGATTGGGACGTGAAAGAACGTGTCTTGAAGATACAGGGAGCAAAACCACATGCCATGCTCCAGGGGTGGTATTGTCTGAGCCAGAGTTATCATCCGGAAGGTGCGGGACCTGAGGAACCTGTTCAAGTTGTGCAGATTAAGACTGGGGCACCAGCCCCCCATCTGTTTTGGTACCAGGAAGTACCTAGAAACTAACCCCGAGTCTAAAGGAGGGTTCCGCAACTCTGCGCACCACCTCCTTGCAGAGGAGCTGAGCGATGTTGTCTTGGAGAGCTGACTGAGTGACAGCGGACACCAGATCCTCCCGTGGGGCGCAGGCTCAGCTTGGGGAGACTAGCTGGAATTCCAGAGGCAAGCTCCGACTGACCACGTCCAGCACCCAATGGTCCGTGGTGATAACGGACCAGGTGGAAAGGAAGGGGCAGAGCCAGACCCCCATGGGAGGACCCAGGGGAGGTCTGACGGGGTTGAGGGTAGCACCCCTCAACCCATCACTGGGCAGGCTTAGAGGAGGAGGAGGGTCCAGCCAAGGGGCCAGTGGGACCCTTCCCTCCAGGCTTTCTGACCAATGAGGCCAGTGACTTGGCCTGTGGTCACCAGGTTTGCACCTGCTGGCCCTGCTGCTGGTGCAGCTGGGAAGGTCTGGCCGCAGGAGTAGAAGAGAGAAAGGGTTTGTGCTTCTGGTGCTTGGAGCTGTTGTCCTTCTGGGCAGATGTCACAGAGTCCAGGGTGGCACTGGACTTCTCAATAAGTTGGAGGTGGCCCTCCACACCGGGCCCGAACAAGTCAGTACCCAAACAGGGAACATCTGCCAGCTTGTGTTGAGTGTCAGCCGTGAAGGTCGAGATCCTCAACCAAGCCCTATGGTGCATGGCTACTGCAGCTGCTACCAAGCGGGCACAAGAGTCACCAATGTCCAGAGAAGTCTGGAGTTGTTGCTTCACCACTGCCCTTCCCTGGTCCTGGACCTGCTTGACTGTGGTCTGGCGGTCCACCGGAAGGTGAGGAATAACCTCATCCAGGGAGCCCAAAAAGGCATGGGAAAAGTGTGCCATCAGCACGGCCAAGCTAGCCTGATGAAGGCCAAGTGAGGAAGCAGCGTAGACCTTCGCCGAATGATACAATTTCTTGGATTCTTTGTCCGGCGGTCTGTCCACGTCGCCTGTATTTCCTGAGCGTCGAAAGACGGAGTCAGCCACCAGACCCTCAGCCGAGGAATGCTCAGAAAACCCTGAAAAGGAGATGGTTGGGACCGCATATTTGCGGGCCATCCGGGCCGAGGGCACAGAGCAAGATGCAGGACACTGCCACAGATCCAGAGCCGGGCCAGCAATGGCCTCGGCCACAGGGAAGGCCTCCGTAGGAGAGTCCCCTTTATCCAGGATCTATGTTAAAGGATATCTGGCCCATTTCTGGAACAGTTCAAGCTCCATCCCCGTGGACTTGGAAATGAGCCGAAGAATGCCCATGAATGAGGTGGGTCCCTCGTCCATGGAAAGGCCCCCAGAGGACTCCATATCGATGGGACGTGAGTTCAACGAGGTCTTGGACTCCGAGGAGTCCACGTACTGAAGCTAGCGTCCACCTGAGTCGCCCTCAACCCACCTTGGGCGATCCGGAGTGAGGGTGACCAACAGCCGATGGGGCAATCCTTTTGCTGACCGAGAATCCTTGGTTGAAGCCCCATACTTTGGCTCTTCAGGTGGCAGCTCCACCACAACTGGCAGAGAAGCCTGCTTTGGCCGGGCCGGCTGGGCCTGAGCCAGCACCTCCGCAGGGGTGATGGTGGCAGGAGTCAATGTCAGCCATTCGGGCGACAGCAACTTGACAGCCAGGGTAGAAACCGGGGTCGGCTTTGTACCAGTCAAGGCTAACTATTGCCACAACAATCTTCGTAGTGCCGACTCAACTTGCGCCAGAGCCTCTCTTCATCAGAGGAGGAGGATGAAGAAGAGTAGCGGTGCCGCCGCTTACTGTGATGTCGGGAGCGAGATCACCGGTGACGGCGAGATCTGTCCGACCCGATAGAGGAGGATCGAGACCTCGACTGTCAGCGGAGCTGACGGGGGGGGGGGGCATCAGAAGGAGCCGTGGATCCCTGCGGCTCCTTCAGATCAGGCTCCTGAGTGGTCGGATTCGACCCAGCAGGCTCAGCCGACCCATCTGAAGACAATGGAAGCACCGGATTCCGAAAGTGAGAGTTGTCGGCCTCATCTGGCGACAACCTCTCATTCAGTTCGAGAAAAATCTCAGCCACATCGGCAGGCGTCTCAGCCAACTGGTCTGATGGGGGCTCCGTGAAACCAGTAGCCTTGGCTGCAATATCGACTGAAGTCGAAACCAGAGTCTCCTAGGAGCAGGACCGCTCCCGATCCCAAGAGTGTTGACGTCAAGTCTTTTCCTTCTTCGACTCCTTGTGAAATGTGCGATGCAGAAGGGCCTTCTCCCTTAGTCAAGAGAGACTGGCATAGCTCTTTGAAGGAAGCCAAATAAGTGGAGCCCAGTTGGAGCGGAATGAAGGCAGAAGCTGAAAAGGAACCAGCTGCGGCCTGGGCCACCTCCTCCTAGAAGGCCTTGAGCTGTTCAGGCTGCTCAGTGGACCCCACAGCAACTGAGACCATCCAACGGGCATCCTTGGATTTAACCGGCAGGTAACGCTTTTCCAGTCACCCCAGCTGGAGTCAGGCAGCGCTGTCTTCCAGAACCGATGGGTGAAAGGACCGACAGAGATCGCAAGCCTGTGGATCGTGGTCATGTCCCAGGCAGAACATGCATGTGGCGTGAGGGTCGGTGCGAGACATCTTCTGCCCACAGGGGCACTGGCGGAACCCAGGAACGGTTTTCTCTTCCATCATGGAAGCAAAATAAGAAGCAGTAGACGAAACTCGAACAAGTTTTAAGGTAAGTTTTGTAGGCAAATCTGAAGATTCAAAAGCCAGGGCCTACTACACATTCGGGAGCGCTAAGGAGGGAACCTGAACCTTCCAGCGGAAAGAAAGATCTGGCATCATGGGGTGGTGCCGAGGGTTTTAACCACCCAGGTGGGTGGGAGGAGCCAGCTTGAAGACATTCCGGTGACCCTTAAAGGGAAAGGCGATCTGCCAATAAGTGTGGATAGAACAACATATCCACATCCCTAGAAGTGACCTTTCCACTGAAGTTTGAATGTGCTCTGCCACAGACTATGGGTCTGGAAAAAGCATAACTGAATTTCCCAATAAAATTCCATCTATGAAACCCATGGCATGACCATCTACCCCCAGGACATCCTCCAATACTAGGCTATTTGGCAGTCCCTTGCCCTCCTTCCTGTTCTCAGCAGGTCTTAATAGCATTTCAAGGCGACAGTGTACCCGACAGTACAGAGTATAGTTCAAAGATGTATTTAAATTCACATGCATGGAGCACTATTTCAAAACAATCTCTTGGACTAGACTAGGAGTGAGAAAATGACTCATGGTTGTGGTCTGTACCTCACAAATGCCAGACTGCCAAATACTGCAAGACATTTCTTTGGACCAGGTCAAATATCTGCTGATGGGATGATTTGCTATCTATGCCCACTCTGTGACAGACACTATTAGAAAAGGGTCTGCCCATTTTGTTCCCAACAACTGAAGCTGGGGCCATGCTCAGGGGAAGGAACAGACCACTATGCCTAATAAGGGTCAGCAGGCCTATGTCATCAGGCATCACCGAGAGGCACCGATAAGTATGTATACTTCCCAACGAGTATTTTACATAGGGGTTAGTTATCGTCTGACAAAATGTCCCAGTCAATTTGATATAAGGGACAGCAAAAGGTGGAGCTGGCAAAGTAGGGTTATCTTCAAGAGTGTGTACCAGCGGGAATCTACCCACTGCTTAATCCAAATGCTGAGGGCAGCTGTCTGATCCGCCAAGTAGTAATGCCTGAGCTGTGGCATCGTTAACAACCCCCAGAGTAAGACCAAAACTGTTCTATGGATTCAGGCCAGTTTTCGTGAGAATCCCTATGTGACCTTAACTGGAAGAAGCCGAGACAGAAATAGGAAGCAAGAATGTACATTCATTTTTATGGAGTTGATTTGGCCCAGCAGGGACACGGGAAGCAGGTTCCAACATGCCAAGTTGGCCTATAACTTGTCAGAAAGGAATTCATGACTAAGAGAAGACTGACCTGACATGAAGAACAGAGTATGATCTCTCGAAAGCTAGTTCAATAAACTGTATCACTTGCAACATACTGCATTTGTTTTGGGTTTTTTTTTTTTGTTCTTTTTTTCCTCCTCTACAGTGTTGACTAGACTAACATGGCTATCACATTTCTTTTGACTAAGAAGACAAATGTTGAGTCATCCGGAGTCATTTCAATACACAGGTATTTAATTTGATTGTGGTTGGTGCACACACCCGGGAATGTAACATATAATTGTGCTGAGCTACCTCGAACAAATAGGGATCAGGATTCAGAATAGTTAACTTTGTACCCCACCGGCCAGACTGACGGATTGCTCTGGGTCAGAGAAGATGAAAACTGAATCATCTGCATACAGGGGCAACATTCACCCCCAACCCCCACCACTGATGCAGTTAAGTTTCGTTGTACCAAGGCTGCTATGGGCTCCAGACAAAGGGCAAACAGTAGACATGACAGAGGGCAGCCCTGACTGGTTGCTCTCGTAAAAGAAAAATGCTGAACGGTAAGGCCATTCACTTGAAACACCTCTGGAACTATATATAAAGGTGTTAATACTGCTAATAAATTTGGGGCCAAATTGAAAAACCTGCAAGGCATATCTTAAAAACTGCCAATTAAACCCATCCACTGTTTTTTTCTGCATCCATGGACATCACCAACTGGTGGGAGAGGCAACATTTTTGCAAAGAAAAAATATTAAAGAGTCTTCTGATGTTATGGTACAAGAACAGACCCCAGATAAACCCCATCGGATCAGGGTGCATTATGGAAAGAATATGGCACTGCAGCCTTTTAGCCAAGATGCCTGCTAACAACGTCACATCTACACAATCTTACAGAACCCACTCGTCTAATGAGGCTCAGTGGCAATGTACGTCACTGCTGCAGGGGGTCAGCATTTGATTAGTTAGGGGCCAATAACTGATCTGATAAAGTTTATCTAAATTATCAGGAAGATGGATTCTTAGATATTTTATATCAGGAAGGTCCCAGTGGAAAAGGTATGTTTGTGTGAGATCTGGGGTTGAGGCATGCTGCATGGGGAGTACTTAAGTTTTGGTCATGTTCAGTCTGTAGGAAGAGACATGACTGAATTGGTCCAGTAAACAAAAGGCCTCAGGGAGCGAGATCTCTGGGTTGGTTACATATAGCAAGACATCGCAGGCATAGAGCACCACGTCATGCTCCATGTCTCCCACTCAGATGTCCTGGCATATTTCGCTCTCTCAGATTGCCTGAGCTAAAAACTCTATATAGGGTGCAAATAAAACTGGTGACAAGGGGCAACCCTGCTGGATATCTCTCCCCAGTGTAAAAGATGTGGAGGTATGACTGTTTACTTTAATAAAGGCTTGCGGGAGGTATGCATCCATTACAGAAGCAAGACGAAGTGATGCAAGATTCTCATTCTGCCTATCACTGTAAACAGACAAGGCCTGACACCCTAGCAAATGCTTTTTCAGCATCTAAGCTAAGTACTAGTGAAGGGTTCTTGCCGCAGTGGATATGATGTAGAATGTAAAGGGTGCGCCTGATGTCACCCGTCTGCCTGGCCCACATAAAACCAGTTTGGTTACGGTTTATTATGGATGGTAAGAGGGGATCCCGTCTTTGGGCCAGAATCACCATAAATAACTTATAATCTGCATTTAGTACAGGTATCAGGCTACAGGATGTGCAGTCCATAGGGTTCTTTCCAGACTTGGGGATTACAGAAATGGTGATGTACTTCCAAGTGGGCAGTATCTCAACCCCCAAAGAATTTCATTGCAGACCTTTAACAGTGGGGGATTAGGTGTTCCCACTGGCATTTATAGAGTTCGGCAAAGTAACCATCAGGCCCCAGGGCCTTCTGGTGTTTTGCTCCCTACATCACTCCTCCAGCTCAGACAGCTGGAATGGAGATGTGAGTCTCTCTGCCTGCTAGTGGGTCAATCCAGGGAGGTTCAATGGAGCTAGAAAAGCTTCCATCCGATCTGTTTCATGTGGACCCTCCAGTGAATAGAGAGCTGAGTAGTAGGTTCAGAAGGCCTCAACTATCTGTTGTATCCCCTTGAGGACTTGGCCCATACATGGGTGCTTGAGGCTGGCCACCATCACCGTGGTCTTCTGCTTCCTCAACTGATGTGCGAGGATTCTAGTGGCTCTGGGGCCCACTTCATAACATTTACAGTATGAATAGGTCAGAGCTAGTTCAACCTTGTCGAGAAATATGGAGCTAATTTCTCACTTGACCCAGTTTAATTGGTCTTTTATTGAGCTTTCCCCCTGCTTGTGGGCCTCCTGTAGAAACTGGAGGGTATCCTGTAGCTCCTAGAAGTGTTGCTGCCTCTCTTTTTGTTTTCATGCAGTGCATATAATATTATAGCGACAAAGCACAGTTTTGAGCGTGTCCCACCAAATTACCTCAATTTGGTCAACTCCCTGGTGAAGTTCCCTTATCTCAGCTATTTTGTCTTTTAGAAATGTGCGGAACTCCTCTGATCTGAGGTGAAAAGTGTTCAGCTGCAACTGTGTCCTTGGCCTTTCCTGTGTTAAGCACAGTTTCATCTGAACTGGAGCATAATCTCACAGGAGGCTATCTCCCACTTCACCGTACCATACCTATTGTATGTGTTCTTGCTGCATGTAGGCATGATCAAGAAGTGCACGCAGTTATTGGTTTTTAGATGTAGGGCTCTCCAGACATCTGTCCAGCCAAGATCTCTGAAAAGAGAGGCACACAACTTGTGAGCAGCCGGCTATCTTTGTGGGTGAACGTTGGAGGTATCCCAGGTGCTGGAATGGAGTATATTAAAACTCCAGGAAGAAGTAACACTTCCTGGGTGTTCATGAGGGGTTGATCAAAGAACTGTTTGATCTCAGGGGTCTTTCTTCCCAGGGGCAGGTACAGGGAAGCCAGAGTAACATCAGTCTGATATATCGAACCTTGTACAACAATAAGCAACCCCTCTTTGTCTTAGATGACTTTGTGCTCCTGAAAGTGATTGCTATGGGGTGTTAAAAAGGGCCATCCCCTGCACTTACCCCTGTGACTTTCCGAGCTATATATCTTCTGTAAGCCAGATTTCTGGACTTTCCCATGCTCCTGTGCATCTAGATGCATTTGTTGTAGATAAAGTTCAGATGGTCTCTCTTAATGCAGGATAAGATTTCACTGGTTATTTAACCCACTGACGTTCAACAAGTATAGTGTTAGGTCATTCCCCATTAGCCAGGCTTATGACATCTCTACCTGCAAACCTCACCACCCTTCTACCTTGTGGGGTGTTTGTGTTGTACCTCTGTCTTTAAGGATAATCTGTGAATTAAGCACTTAAAAATACAATCAATGAACAAACTGTGAAACACTGAACTGGAGACCAGAACCTAAAAAACAGGGCCAACTGGGCTCCCCTAGAGATATGTTGGCAGTGCTGAGCCTCCAAGGTAAGAGCTCTTCAGGGGGATTTTCGCATGCAGAAAAGGTCTGTGGTCAGGGAAATCACTCCACTAGTGGAGATGCCCTGAAACTGCAACCACTATTCGGAAAAATAAGGTTTAGATGTCAAGGTGCAATGTGACACTCCCCCCACTGCCCCCCGCCAAACGCTGCAGAGTATTACAGCCACACCGATGCATCCTGGGTGGGGTCATATTGGGCCCTTACCTAAATGCCATGCATAGTATCTAGGCCTGTCTTACCGACCATGTTCTAACAGCTCTGCAAATGAGTTACAAGGCCCAACCACATAACCAACTGGCATGTGCCTCTATTTTCAGGCCCTCTGTTAAGGATTGCAATTAACAGGTAAAGTGTCATTAAGACATAAAAAATGTCCAAATACATGTTCAAATCTCCAACTATGTACCCCTCAAAGATAAGGAGGGAATGAGAACGATGAAAACATGTCAGGCTGAGTTAAGGGCCTACCTTCAGAAACGCAACAGGATCGAGTCCTGAAAATATGAATGAAGTTTTGCATAGAGGGAATATTAAAAATCAACAAAAACATACAAACAAATAATGCAAGTCACCATGTGCAACTATGTCCATCAATGCCACTCAGCTGTGCCCTTGGAAATCCATGCACCCCCGGTCGAAAGCCCCATCACCCCCATCCCTCAAAGGTCTCCCTACACCAGTATTTCATAAAAGCTGCACCCCAGCAGGTGCCCCAGGCCGTTAATGGTGCACTGTGGAGGGCTATATGTACTTCTACCTTCCAGCAGACGGTATCTGGAATTCCGCTTAGGTTGGGAAGGGAGGCCGGCCCCGGGTCCCAGAAATCATCAGGTGTGCCAAGAAAGTACTGCAGTAATAGCCACCCACTCTCCAAGGCCTGGCCAAAGTACCATCCAAGTGGCAAGTCCTTCATATCCAGCAAATAATTTTTAGCCCGAGTTATGGTATCTACCTAGGTGCTGCTGGGGGGCTATTGTTAAAGATGCTGTAAACACAGTTATGTGTATAGATGACAGCGAGTGGGCCCAAGCAGGCAAGGAGAAAGTGGGGAAAGGGAGCAGCATATTGAGGAGAGCTCCTAAGTAGAACCCACACTGAGCTCAGGAGGAGTCAAGGAGAGGTCCGGCCCCCCCAAATCAAGGCACGGCCTATGTAGGTAGCTGGTCAGTAGTGCACTGGTCTGTAGGTCTGGCAGTAAACTGCTGGATCTTCAAGTGGCAGCTGTTGTCCCTATGGCAGAAAGTACAGTTACGTAAGAACTTACTGTAACAGTAGATCTTCGAAAGGAGCTCTTGCAGCAAGCTATAACAATTAGGACTATGCTGCAGGCACTAGGACCCTCCGGAAAACTTTTCAGCCAGCAGTATACAGCAGGGACCGCCCTCAACGTCGGCTCCGCCTCGACGTCTGCCCTGGTACAAAAGGGGGTGGACCCAGCTCTACCTCAGTTCCCCCGCCACGGCCCGTGAACAAGCCCTGACAAGTGAAGGAGACGAAGTACTCGATAGCGATGTAGATGAAGATCTGCATGCCTCGAGGGGAAGGCGGTGGAGGGGACGTTACGCCTGCTGCAAGAGCTCCTCTCGAAGATCTACTGTTACGGTAAGTTCTTATGTAACTGTACTATCTTACTTAGAGTGGGAGCTCTTGCAGCAGGCTATAACAATTAGGACTGAATCCCAAGCAGTCCCACACCAAAGAGGTAGTCGACCCCGGGAGGTGGAATATACTGACTCCAGAGGCCTAGGACAAAAGTCCCTGCAAGACAACCAGACCAAAACCGGCATGGCATCTGGAGACGATATCCAAACTGTAATGCTTGACAAAGGTATGCACCAAATTCCAGGAAGCGGCCGCACATATGTCCCTTATAGAGACATTTCTCAGGGTGGCAAAAGAAGCAGACACTCCCCTGGTGGAGTGACCCCTGACCGGACCAGGTAGGGGTTTATTGTGCTTTTCACAGCAGAAGGATACGCAGTGGACGATCCACTTCAAAATCGTCTGCTTGGTCAATGGTTTGCCCAAGCATTGTGGTGCAAAGGCCATAAAGAGTTGCTCTGACTGACAGTGCGTAGCTGTCCTTTTGAGGTAATACCTCAGTCCTGTGGACATCCAATGTGTGAAGGAGAGCTTCCCCTCTATTAGATGTGGAAGGAAAATAGACTGGAAGGTCAACCGACTGGTTGAGGGTCAACTCCAAGACCACTTTCGGAAGAAACTTAGGACTTGTTCTAAGGGAAACCCTTTCACTGTGTAAAACCAAATACGTCTCTTTACACATCAGAGCCCGAAGCTCAGAAACTCTTCGAGCTGAGGTAATAGCAACCAAAAAACACACCTTCCAGGAAAGATAACGCAGCTCACAATCTGCTGCCAGCTCAAAGGGAGGGAGGGTGAGCTTCCCCAACATAAAAAGGAGATCCCAGGGTGGGATAGGATCCCTAATGGGAGGTCTCTTATGCAAAATTCCTCTCAGAAAGGTGCGGACTACATCCAACTGTACTAACGCCTTGTCTCCAATCTGAGCATGATAGGCGGAGACAGCCCACATGTGCACCTTAATAGAGGAGTAACTCAGGCCATGTTGGTACAAGGACAGGAAGTACTATAACGCTGAGTTCACTGGACAGGTGATGGGGTCCAAATGCTGTGATGAGGCCCATAAACAAAACTGCTTCCATTTCATAGCATAGGCTGAGCGGGTGGAGGGCTTCCTTGCCAACATTAGGACTTCCGCCACCTCCAGGGAAGCCCTGCATCTCTGTTGAGCTACATCTGAAAGAGCCAAGCATGCAGATGTAAGGAACGGAGATCCAGATGGACCAACAACCCCTGTTCCTGGGATAGCAACTGCGAGCATATGGGCAGCAGAGTTGGAGGTTCCGTGGATAACTGCTGCGGGAGTGGGAACCAAATCTGCCAAGGCCATCTGGGGGCTACTGGAATCATTCGCGCTCCTTCTGCCTGTAACTTCAGCAGGACTCTCTGAATGAGAGGGAAGGGCAGGAAGGCATAGAGAAACCTCCCTGCCCAGCAAAGGGATAACGCGTCTGGACAGAAAACTCCAGGTGCGTGCTCTCGCGAGCAAAAAATTATCAGTTTGGCATTGAATGGTAATGCAAAGAGGTCCAGCTTTGGATGACCCCACTTGTCGAAGAGCTGATCCGCTATGGACTGTAACAGCTCCCACTCATGCACTCTGGAACGAGACCTGCTTAAGCTGTCGGCCAGATTGTTCAGAACGCCTGGAACGTGCACTGCGGACAGCAGAATGTGCTGCTCCAGCGCCCAGTGCCAGACTCTCATCGCCTCCCTGCAAAGGGGATACGAATGAGTACCCCCTTGCTTGTTGATGTAGAAGATGACCATCATATTGTCTGTCTGAATTAGAAGACAGCCCGGCACCAGGTCCTCTTGAAAGGCCTGTAAGGCGTAGAGAACAGCTCGCATCTCCAATACATTGATATGGAGAGATCGCTTCTCGGGTGTCCAAACCCCTTGCATTTGATGAGCACCCAGGTGCGCTCCCCATACCAGATCCGATGCATCTGTCGTAAGAGTCTGACCTGGTGGCTCCAGACGAAATGTGACCCCTTTCTCCAAATTGCGGGGGTCCATCCACCAAAGCAAAGTTCTCCTGACTGGCTTGGTGATCCTGACCAGAAAGTCTAGATTGTCGTAGCCCTGGTCCCACTGTACCCTGAGCATCCACTGTGGGACCCGTATGTGGAGGCAGCCAAGAGGAGTGACTGGAATGGCAGCCGTCATGTGCCCCAGTAACCTGAGGAAGTTCCGTGCTGGAACTTGAGGAGTTACTGAGATCCATTCGGCAATCTCTTGCAGGCGATCGCCCCTGTCCTGGGGTAGGAAAGCCATGCCCTGGATAGAATCCAGGACCGTTCCAATGAAGACGAGTCTTTGACTGGACTTGGGGGGATGATTTCTGAAGGTTCAGGGTGATCCCCAGCTCTTGGAACACATATAGGTGTCTCTGAGGGTGTGAAGTAGGCTTGACCTGGACGGGGCTGTAAGCAGCCAATTGTCGAGGTAAGGGAAAACGTAGTGCCCCATGCACCTTAGAGCTGCTGCCACCACTGCCAAACATTCTGTAAAGACTCACAGAATAGAGGAGAGACCGAACGGAAGAACTCGGAATTGGTAGTACTCCCCTTGGAAGTGGAACCTCAGAAACTTCGGTGGGGAGGGAAGACCCTGATACGCATATGTGCATCTTGCATGTCTAGGGAGCAGAGCCAGTCTCCTTGGTGCAGCAGGGGAAGTAGACTTGGAAGGGTCACCATCCTGAACCATTTGTACTCTATAAAGCGATTGAGAGAGCTGAGGTCCAGAATGGGATGAAGATCCTGCGTCTTTTTTGGGACCAGGAAAAAATGGGAATAAAACCCCTTTCCCCGCTGATGCAAGGGGAATACCTCTATTGCCCTCTTCTGCAAGAGGGTCTGAATCTCTCCTATTTGTGGGATGTGAGAAGGAGGATAACGGGAGTACTCTGGTGGAGTATTTGGGGGGAACTCTGTGAACTCCAGCATGTGTCCCCTCCTGATGATATCTAGGACCCATTGGTCCACAATAATCGACTTCCACCCTTCGAGATGAAGGGAGAAGTGGCCCCCGACTGTCTCCACTGGATCTTCTTGTGGAAGGGGGGGCGGAAGGGAGTCACTGGGCTGAGCTGGGTGTAGGCAGAGAGGCCTGAAAGAACTTGGGCCCACGTGTAGACGCGCCTCCAGGCTGCTGGTTACCGTATCTCCTATGGAAGCCGCCTCTCTGCCCCTGCTGATTACCACGGGCATGACCTTGGTCACCTGAGGGTTTACGAAATGGCCACTTACGTTGCCTTCGCTGGTCGCCGCGGTACATCTGACGGACCGACCAGATAGACTTGCCCGACTCTTGGAGACGAGAAATCAAAGCTTCCGTCTCCTGCCCAAATAGCACGGTACACTGGAAAGGTAAATCCTTGATACTGGCCTGCAGATCCTGGTGAAAGCCCAAGATTCTCAACCAGGCGTGGCACTATAGGCACACCCCGGAAGCGGCTGCCCTGGCTGCCGTATCTGCAGTGTCATACGAGGCTCTCAGGACATGGGAGCCTATGTCTGAGCCCGATTTCATGATGGCCAGAAGCCCTGTCTTCTGATCAGAATCTGGCATGGCCTTCAAAAGCTCTTGTCCTCTCTCCCATAGCGCATTCTGGTACTGGACCATATGAGTCAGGAAGTTAAGGGACCGGATGGAGCAGGTGAAGGCAGAGTAAACTTTCTTGCCCACCTGGTCCGGATCGGGAGGCTGTGAGCTAATGTGCTTCAGCTGCCTGGACTTGTCATGGGTAGCCGTGATGACTGAAGAGTCCACCTGAGGGTTCTCTGCTAAAAAGGCTTCTGCCCTTGGGGCCTTATACAGCCTGTCCGATTTTTTGGGAACAGCTGGGATGGAAGCCGGACGCTTCCAGGTAGTCCGAGTCAGGTCCTGGAAAGTGCCCACTAAAGGAGGGACCAACAATGGTTTCGGCTCCTTTTGCCTCAGGTATTTGGCCAACCTTCGGTGTTCTGGATCCAGGTCCTCCGTTTCCCACTCATTGGAGGCCTGGATATGCCTCATGATGTCCATAAAGGTCAGATCGTCTGGAGGCGAGTGAGGCTGGTCCTTCTCTCCCAGGGACCACTCCAAGTTGAGAGAGGAAGAAGATGTCGACGAATAAGAGGGAGATCGACTACTAGGTCTGGAACAGTCAGATCTCTCATGACCAGATTCCCTCTGTTGTTGGTAGTTGGGGAACCGATGTCGGTCCAAAGACCGGCGACGGAGCAAAGACTGATGTCTGTCAGAGGTCCGACGTTGGGAGCGCTTTGTCTAGGAGATCGATAAGGGCTGCGAGTGTGAGACCTGGACCGGCGATGGTCTCCAGAGTCTTTGGAGCGTCTGTGGTGGTCTTTGGACCGGGCATGGGAATGAGCCCTGGATGGAGGTGAAGGCAGCCGCTCTGGGGACTTCCTCGGGGAAGGCTCACTTCCAGGCTGTGGTTTGCCCGCCTGGTCCGGTACCCAGTGTCTGGGCTGGTGATGGGGGGGGGGGAAGAGGGGTCCGCTTCTGGACCTGTCCCCACCAAAAGAAGAACAACTCCTGCAGCTCATCCTTTGAGAAAATCTCAGCAGCGCGGCCTGGACAGGGAGTATCCGGGACGTCGGCCCATGAAGGAGAGCCCTATTGGGAGACCGGGGGGAGGAGAACTTGGCAGACGGGGACGTTGGCTCCTCCGTGGCTGTGCCCGCACCCTTCGCCCCTTCAACTGACTACGGGGTGCTACCGGGGGGCGCTGGAGAGTCCTTCGGCTCTGGAGGCACCTTTAGCAGGCGGCACCGGTGCCTTGGGAGCTGGGGCTGGAGCTTTTACCTCCAAGGGCTTGGTGGCAACCCTTAGCGGGGTTACCTTAGGCTTGGCCGGCTTCTCCCCCGATGGGCCAGCCCTGGCCTTAGAAGATTTTGGATTCTCGCCTGAGCCCGGGGAAACATGGGCCTTCTTAGGAGAGGGCTGCGAGTGAGAACAGGACCGATGCTGGGACCAACTATGGTCTTTCCCATGGTGCTTGGTCTTCTCCTTGCACTTCCTCTCAGAGGAGTGCAAATCCATCTTCTTTTCTAAAAGGAACGCCTTCAGGGCCTTGAGACGTCAGATCTGGGTCTGGCTGGTGAACGCCTGGCAGGCTGAGCAGGCCACAGTATCGTGGTCCGGCCTGAGGCAAAAGACACAGCACTTGTGCCCGTCCTTAGCAGGGATCTACCTCCCGCAGTCGCACATGTTCTGGTGTGACTTTGGAGAGACAGACGACGGCAAAGACATCCGTCGAGAACTTAGAAACACCGTCGAAAAACAGTACAAAAAATATACTTATTTAGCTGTTTCTGGCAAGCTGGAAATACAGGTTACTCACCTGTAACAGGAGTTCTAGTAATGGTATATGTTGTTCATCCACACTATCTGGCAGGTTCCTTGCCGCTTTAAATCTTGCCGGAAGGTCTTCAAGCTAGCTCCTCCCACCCACCCGGGTGGTAAAACTCTCGGCTCCGCCCCATGACGCCAGATCTGGCCCGCTGGAAGCTCAGGTTGTGCGCCGAAGCCGGAGGAAACAGGGTCAGGTGATGAACAACATATACTATTCCTAGAACTCCTGTTACAGGTGAGTAACCTGTATTCTAGGGACATGGATATGTTGTTCATCCACACTATCTGGCAGACTCCTAGCAGTTCTCCGGGATGAGGGAGGCAAGGCGCACACCCCCAATATACTTACTTGGGGAACAGAGATTGGAGAACCGAGGCCCCAAAACCAGCATCCCGACGTGACTCAAGGTCGATGTGGTAATGGGTAATGAAGGTGTGTGCTGACTTCTAGGTAGCAGCCCTGCAGATTTACTGGATAGGGACGTCCCTGGAAGCAGCCACTGATGCAGCAGTATGGCGGGTAGAATGAGCTCTTATCCCTGGGAGGCTCCATGCCCGCCAACTCATAACAGATATTTATGCAGGAGGTGACCCATCTGCCTATCGTCCGCTTGGCTGCAGGTCTGCCAGGTGCGGCTTCAGCGTGGTGACAAGTGACTGGCGAACCTCTCCCCGAATTTCCAGCCGTCGCTCCTTATAATAAGCGGCCCTTCTGAGGTCAAAGTATGGAGCCTATATTCCGACCTCCGAGGTGTGATTGAGGTAGAACACCGGCAGAGTCAACACCTGATTAGGTGAAACTCCGACACCACCTTCGGAAGGAATTTCGGGTGGGGTGTAGGACAACCTTGTCCCTGTGGAAGACCAGGTAAGGAGACTCGATGCTAAGCACCTGGAGTTCTCCCATCCTTCTGGCTGGCGTGATAGCCACCAAGGCGGTCTTCCACGACAGGTGGGGAGACCACACCTGTGCATTGTTTCGAATGGCTTGCCCATGAGCTTTGCCAGTACCAGCAGTAGATCCCCGGAGGTGAGGGTTCCGCAATGGAGGAAATGTGATCAAGGCCTCAAAGAAGCGCCCGACCACTTTCTCCTGCGCCACTGACTGCTGACCAGCCCGCCCCGGTAAGCAGAAATGGCTGCCAGGTGCACCTTAAGGGTCGCCGACCCAAGCCCTTGACTAGATAGGGACCATAGATAGTCCAAAATGCTTCACAGGACACGAAAAGGGTCCAACCTTTATCCCGACACCAAATGGAGAACCTCTTCCATTTGAAGGCATAGCATTTTCTGGTCGACTCTTCACGGGACGCCCAATGACGTTGAGGACCTCGTCCGGAAGACCCAAGGCCTGGAACTCTAGCAGCTCAGGAACCAGGCCGTCAGGTGCAGAGATTGAAGGTCCGGATGGAACACCTTCCCTGACTGACTGAGAGCAGGTCCCGGCAGCTGGAGCTGCCTCGAGTCCTGGAGCTGAGACTGAGGAGATCTGGGTACCAGAACTGGCGAGGCCAGTCTGGGGCTATCAGATCACCTCGCCTTGTCCTCTCGCGCTTTCAGCAGGACCCTGTGAATCAGGGAACAGGGGAAGGGCGTAAAGAGGCCCGGGTCCACGGCTCGAAAAGGCATCCTGCAGCGAGCCCTCTGCTGAGGGGGCGGCATGAACAGCCTTCAGCTTCAAGGCTCTCCTGAGGCAAACAGGTCCACCAGAGGTGTGCCTGCAGGAGAACAGGTCTTGTACTATCTCTGCAGGAGAGACCACTGTAGCGATGCAGCCCCTATCCGGCTCAGGGCATCGGCCAGGGTGTTGGAGGCTCCTGCCACATGAATGGCTAGGAGATCCGCCTCCAGGCTGCGCACTAGTGACCAGAAGCGGAGAGCTTCCTTGCATAAGGGCATGAAGCACGTCCCACCCTGGCGGTTTAGATAGTACATGGTCGTGGTGTTGTCCATCTGGACCCGGACCACTTGACCCCGGAGAGACGGAGCAAAGGCGGTGAGAGCTAGGCAGACCGCACGGAGCTCCAGCAGGTTTATATGGCATCGGGACTCCCGCGGGGACCAGAGGCCGTGCACTCGGTGTTCCCCCAGATGGGCACCCCAACCCATCAAAGAGGCGTCGGTCGTTAGAGAGACCGTCGGCTCGGGGCAGACAAACGGGATACCCTCCTGCAGATGGGACGGAACGGTCCACCACTGGAGAGCGTTCCACATCTCCTGGGTCGTCCACACACGCTGGTCCAAAGGACTGCAGCGCTGTGACCACTGGCTGGCCAGTCCCCACTGGAGGGGATGCATGTGCCAGCGTGCCCAACGGACTACGCTGGTACAGGCCACCATAAGACCCAGGAGTCGCAGGAAGTCCCGGGCAGGGCGCGATTGCCCAACCAAAAATGACTGGGCAAAGGAGGTAAGAACCTCGGCCCTGTCCGCCGGGAGCCGTGCTCTGGCTCGAAGAGAGTCGAGCTCTGCCCTGATGAAAGATATCACCTGCTTCGGCTCGAGTTCCGACTTGGCCTCGCTGACTAGGAGGCCGAGTTGAGAGCAATCGCGGAGGGCCAGATCCCTGAACCGCTCCACCTCCGACCTGGAGGGGGCTGCTATCAGCCAATCATCCAGGTAAGGGTACACCCAGACCTCGGTGCCAAGAGGAATGCTGTCACCACTGCCATGCACTTGGTGAAGACCCTGGGAGCTGGAGAGAGGCCAAGGGCATGGCCTGGACTCGAAAGGATCCCTCCTGAAGTGGAGGAATCTCTGATGAGACGGACGGATAGGGGCGTGAAAGAACGCGTCCTGAAAGTCCAGAGAACAGAACCACACGCCGTGTTCCAGAGATGGTATTATCTGAGCCAGAGTGACCATTCTGAAGGTTCGAGACCTTAGGAACTTGTTCAGGTCGTGTAGGTCGAGAATGGGGCGCCAGCCCCCCGTCCGTTTCGGGACCAGGAAGTACCTGGACACGAACCCTGGTTCTGATGGAGGGTCCTCTATCTCTTTTATCACCCCTTTCTGAAGGAGGAGGGCGATGTCGGCTCGACGAGCCTCTAGAGAGTCTGGGGACCCCGAAGCCCCCCTTGGGGCGACGGCTCTGAAGGGTGGAGCCCGCTCGAATTCCAGAGGCAGGCCTCTTCCCACCACCTCCAGAACCCACCTATCCGTGGTAACAGCAGACCAGGCGGAAAGGAAGTGCCGGAGCCGTCCCCCCACGGGGGAAACCAGGGGCGGTGGCGGGATGGGACACCCCTCAGCCGTCACTGTGCAGGTTTGGAGGAAGGACGGCCGAGGGACCACCAGGGCCTTTTCCTCCTTGCTTCCTATTAGAGGAAGCTGGCCGAGGCTTGGAATACCAAGGTCTAGCCTGCTGGCCTGACGTTGTTGGGCAGGCGGCAGAGGTGAAGCAGGCGCGAAAGGGCTTAGGCTGAGGCTTACGGCCCTTGTCCTTCTGCTTGTGGACGAGACCGAGTCCAAGGTGGCATTGGACTTTTCGATCCTCTGGAGGTGGCCTTCCACCCAGGGCCGAAGAGGTCAGTTCCAGGAAGGGAACATCCTAGCTTATGCTGGGTATCCGAGGTGAAAGTGGATATCCTCAGCCATGCCATGCGCATAGCCACTACGGGACGCCACTGACGGGCACAAGAATCCCCAATATCCAGCGCAGTCTGGAGCTGCTGCGCTACGCTGCCTGCCTGGTCCTGCACCTGCTTACTGTGGTCTGCAGGTCCGCGGGAAGATGAGGCGACCTCATCCAGGAAGCCCAACAGGGCATGGGAAAAATGTGCCATCAAGACAGCCGAACTGGCCTGATGAACGCCGAGGGAGGAGGCAACATACACTTTCCACCCCGCATGGTCCAGTTTCTTGGACTCTTTGTCGGGCGGTTTGTCCACGTCCCTGGCATTTCCGGCATGCCGGAAAACACTGTCCGTGACCAACCCCTCGGCCGAAGGGTGTTCGGAAAAGCCAGACAGAGAGCCTGTAGGGACCGCATACTTCCTGGCCATCCTGGCCGAAGGCGCAGGACAGGAAGCCGGACGCTGCCACAATTCCAGGGCCGGACTAACAATGGCTTCGGCCACCGGAAAGGCCTCCGTAGGAGAATCCCCTCGGTCCAGAATCTCAGTGAGGGGATATCTAGCCCGTTTGGACACTGGTTCGAGCTTCATCCCAGTGGATTCTGAGATGAGCCTGAGTAGTCCAAGGAAGGACGAAGGGCTATCGTCCATTGACTGCCCCCCAGAGGACTCCAAGTCTAGGCGCTTGGAAAACAGGGAGGAGTCGTCGTCCGACTCCGGCGAGTCGTTGAATAGCTGCCTAGAGCCTGCGCCACCCTCCACGTGCCGAGGCTTATCAGGAGTGAGGGTGACCGACAGCCTATGGGGAAGGCCATGAGCCACCGCGAATCCTTTTGTCGGGCCCCGACTGTCGGCTGAGGCGGAGCGTTCCACCAGTATTGCGGGGCAGCAGGAACAGACCAACAACCGCCTGAAACAGGTTCCTCACCACCGCGAGGGTTGTTTCGCCGTTCCGGTGACAACCATTTATGGCCGGAGAAGAGGGCCTGAGCTGGCTTGTTTCGCCAAAATTAGTTGTTGCCATAAGTTCCTCATATTTGGCGCAACTACGAAGACCCGTCCGAGGAGGAGGAAGATGAGGAAGAGCCGCGACGCCGCCATCGCTGGTGCCGAGACCGCCCAAGTCGACGGATCGCCAGACCGAGATGTCCGGGACCGAGAATTCGCCAGGGCCGAGGTCGGGCGCGGGAGGAGCGCCAGGAATTGGCAATCCCCTCGCTTGGTCGACAACCGACGGCCCGGAACCGGAGGCTAGATGAGCCAACGGTATCCACAGTCCTCGCCGGGGGAACCGGGGAGGAGGGATTTTCAGCTTCTCCAGCCGACAACCCGTCTGACGGGTCGAGAAAGATCTCGACCACGTCGGCGGGTGTCTCGGTCACCTGACCTGACGGGGGCACCGTGAAGCCAGTGGCCGAAGCCGATAATTCGACCGAAGTCGACTGTCGACAAGGGAAGGGAGATCTTTCCCGCTCCCAAGAGCGTCGACGATAGGACTTACCCTTACTTTTCTTCGACCGATGAAACGGTCCAGAAGAAGTTGGACCCTCACCTTTGGTCGAGAGGGTCAAGCAAAGCTCCTTAAAAGAAGCCGGATAGGAGGCCCCGAGCGAGAGCGGGACGAATGCCGCAGCCGAAGATGTAACGGCATGAGCCGCCTCCTCCTCGAGGGCCATCATCTGCCTGTTGTTCTCGGCAGGCCTGCAGCCCGCGGACACCGCCAGTCGGGAGCCCTCATGGATTTAACGGAGAAATCTCCTTCCGGGCGCCCAAGTTGGAGGCGAGCGCAGATCCTCAGAGGCGTGGACCGAGAAGAGTAGAGCACAGTTCGCAGGCCTGCGGGTCGTGCTCTTGGCCTAGGCCATAAACGCACGTGGAGTGCGGATCCGTCCGAGACATATTCTGCCCACAGGGGCATCTCCGAAAACCGGGAGTCGATTTGTCCATCGCAGCCGCGAGGGATGAACACCGTGAAGGTGTAGAAAAGTTTTGAAGAAATTTTCAAATTCGAAGTTTTTAGGCCCAAAGCTTAATCGCAGAGCGTTGAGGAGGGAACCTGAACTTCCAAGCGGTAAGGAAGATCTGGAGTCATGGGGCGGAGCCGAGAGTTTTACCACCCGGGTGGGTGGGAGGAGCTAGCTTGAAGACCTTCCGGCAAGATTTAAAGCGGCAAGGAACCTGCCAGATAGTGTGGATGAACAACATATCCATGTCCCTAGAAATGAAGGCTTCTTCTCACGTGTGCGGAATGCGTCGGGAAAAGAACTGAAGTGGGACTGGGTCTGCCCCCTTTTGTACCAGGGCTGACGTCGGGGCAGGTCCGATGTCAGGGGCAGTCCCTACTGTATACTGCTGGCTGAAAAGTTTTCCGGAAGGTCCTAGTGCCTACGGCATAGTTCTAATTGTTATAGCCTGCTGCAAGAGCTCCCACTCGAAGTGATATATCTGGGATCCTCAAAGGTGCTGCTTGATTTCTTTCATAGTGGCAGCTGTTTGCTGCTTTTTGGCTTCCACAGAGTGCCAAGCCTGGCACTCCAACCACCTGGCAATGGAAGTGGTGAGTGTTGAAGCCTTTTCTGGTACCAAGGGAAGGGAGATGTCCCTACTATCCAGATCAATTTTTGCCTCCGCCATGGTATTCAAACTCTTTTGCCCATTGTTGAAATGAATTACCAGTTTAGCAGGCTATGGAGTATAACAATTGAGCCCCTGTGCTTTCAGAGTCTTCTAAATGGGTGCATAAGCTCTTCGCTTTGCCTGCAGGGTTGATGGATAATCACGATCAAGGCACATTCTGTCGTTATTGTATTGTACAGTTTTTGCTCTCCAGGCTTTAGTGAGTGCCTCCTGCTCCTCATTCCTGTACAGGAATCAAGCAAAGATTGAGCGAGGGTGGGCTTCAGGAGTGGCAGGTTTTGACCAGATGTGCCCTCTTGATTTCAAGGGGGCAGGATTGCAGAAGTTCAAGCGACATTCTCAGGAACTGCAGGAGAAAGGGTGTCAGGGATGTACCCTCTAGTATACCATACAGGCCGAGATTATTCTGACATTTGCGATTTTCAGCATCTTCCATCTTCTCTTCTAGACACTGGATGTAATGTGGTGCTGAAGGAGGATCATTTCTGTGGTATCCACATGCTGATTGGTGAGGGTTAGTTGTGTCTTGTGTTCCGCGGTCTGCTGCTTGAACTTAGTTATGTCTGTGCGGAAAGAAGCTTGATGGAAGTCTCTTGAGTTCAGTAATAAGGAAGTCGAGCGTGTGGTTGACATGTTCAGTTGGTGATGATTTTTTCATGTGTTTGGCAGTGCCGTGGTGGCAGCGTGAGCAGGAGGAGGAGGCAACTGAGGCCTGCAAATATTTTCAGACCCTCCCTCCTCACTTTGGCCAACATCCTCCACCTCTGAGCCCAGTTCACCTGGACTGGACTTCTCCATGGTGTACGTGCAGAACCCTCTGGTGATTTTCAGCAAGATTTAGCTAGCTGTTTGGTCAGTTGGAAGGTTTTAGTCAGAAATGGGTTCCCTGCTACAGTCCTCAAGCAGCCACCTTGAGAATGATGTCACTGGAAGTCCTTCAATTTATATTTTCTGTCCCTACCTCCAGGCATGCCTCCTTTTAATGGCCACGTCCCAACCCTGTCCCCCACCATCTCTACCACTAACCTCTTGAACTTCACAGCTTGCCTCCCATGGCATGGTCCTTGAGAAACAGATTCCCTCTAGAGCCCCATTTGGTGGGTGGGCAGGCAGCAGGGGTGAGGCCATCATTTGGTGTTGGCTGAGGCTTTATCTTCCAGTTTTTCTCCCTGCCCCTGGATGCAGCCCGACGCTCCTAGTGAGTAGTCATGCATATGCCGCCAGCCCGCTGTTGCTGTCCTTTCTTCCACCCCACGAAACATGCTGTACTGCCACCTGTGGTCACTCAGGTTGCAATCAAGCAGCAGCTACCTCAACACGCCTGCCAGTCCACCTGTGACTGGGGCTCATTCCTGAACCAGAGTCGCCAGTGTCACAAGTGGCAGCACTACTGGTGCGCCTATAGGACAGTCAGGAGTCAGCTTTTTTAAGCAATAATATACAGTAGACTTTTCCATGTGTACAGAGGAACATCACTGGGAGAAAGCAGCTTTAGCTGCTGCCTTTTTTTTTTTTTTTTTTAACAGCTGGTAGTTGAAAAAAGATCAATGCTTATATGGGTCTCAGACAGTAACTGAGTGTTATCTCATGCAGGCAGTTACAGAGACAGGGTGGTACTTCACAAATTACACAGTTATAACAGGACTCATACCACTGCAGTTGTCTTCAGTTAAGAACTGGCCAAGTTAAGGATCAGTAAAGATCACTGATGGGAACAAAGGTCGCACTGCACAACAAACCTGTAAGATTTCCACACGTTTAGGTTAAGATGTAGAAGCTGACTTATACAGGGTAATACTACAGTTAAGTAGATGTACAACTGTCTGGCTGTTAATGTATTTCATCTACTTGGGGTTAGATAGCTGTTTGACCTGTACAGGATGACACTGAGCATCTTACTGACCTTGGCTAGTAGACTGGCTAAGTGGCTAGCAAAAGCTGCTTACTTCAGACTGTTTTGTGTGCTCTCATGATTTGTTTTCAATCAAAATGGGTAAATTTAACCATATTTTTCAAACACAAATTAGTCAACAAAGAAATACTACTAATTTAATTGTAACTGGGATGTATAATGAGGACTGTCATTTTGGAATGTACATTATTAAGCGTATATTCTAATTACCAAGATAGCTGTCTACCCACAACTGCTGGCATTGTGCATATTATTAATCCATTTTCCCAAGACACTTCACTGGTCATTCTATATTACCTGTGGCATTGCAGGTCTCTGCACTGAATGGTACTACTTTCACATATTTATCATTGGAACCAGTGGCCAGCAGCTGTCCACAGGGGCTCCATGACACACAGTAGATAGAGCCTTTGTGATGCTTGTTCCTTTTGAAACGTACTACGGGTGGCTTAGGAGAACTGTAAACACTGTTCAAAAGAAAAAAAAAAAAGAAAAGAAGAACATGAGTATATACATGCCCTGAAGGAATACAAGTTATTATATTCCAAGTTAACATGAGGCCTTCCCTGCATGATTTTTGGCAGAATAGAACACAGGACATTAAGTGAAAAACCTTTTCGAGAATAATGCCTGAAGTTGTACTCAGTGTTGAGCCTAACCAAACCTGATATAGTAACAGAATAAAGCCCAACTGGTCTGTATCAGTAGTACATATTAAGACCTTTTAGGGGTTGTGAGTGGGAGAGGTTCCTCAGAGTGCCACCCTAAAGTCCCTGCTGTTTTCTTTACTGATCATCTTCCCAGGTTCTGAGAAGGTTTCAGTTACAGGTGTGCAAAATTACATGATATTCAGCCACTTTAACAACTGCACTTGGAGGAAGGGATATCCTGTAAGAATTAAGATATGAAATTCAAGCCGGCCCACCGGTGCAGAGGCAGGGCGTCCGTCTGCGATGCCGGTAACGGACTCAGGACATCGGAGGGCTGGCTGGGGGGAGAAGGACTAGGCATCCTAGGGATTGCTCTCCTTTTCCAGGGTGAGGGGGGTAGAGTGTCCGGCTCACCGTGGACCTCTGGCAGAAGCTTGGGATTTCACTATGCCGGTGCAGTCACCTGAGTGGGTGGGGCAGACACAGGACGTCACTGCACATCCCCACCCCAGGGTCCTGTCGCAAGCCAACAGAAAAATTACGGACCCCCATGCATGATGCCCTGCTTCCCCGCCATCTCCGCTGCCACCAGTGTCTGCTGGGGAGGGGTCCCGCTCCTGTAGACCCACCCTGGGGAGGTAAGCCAGGACAACATACAAAGGACCATGGGTAGGGCGCGCCCACCTGGTGGCCCTGCCCAGGGGGGCAAGCCTAGGCATGGGGGATGGGGACAGCATGTGGCCAAGGCATGGGGGGATGGCATGTGGCCAAGGCCGAGCTCCCTTCGGGGATGGTGGAGCTGGACCATAAAAATAATAATAATAAAAAAAAATAATGAAATTCAAATGACCACAAAGTGTAGCTAATGATCCATAAACGTGCATCTCTTAAGTGGAAAATTACAGTTATGTAAGAACTTACCGTAACAGTAGATCTTTGAGAGAGGTTCCTGCAGTAGGTCTTCACATATAGGACTGCGCTCCCGATGTCAGGACTGCACGGCAAACTTCTAGATAGCAATACATAGAGGGGGACCACCCCCGGCGTCACATGATGGGACGTCAGCGTCACAGTATACAGGGGGAGGTCCCCACACCTATCCTCCAGTTCTCCGGCCGGAAGACCCTGGGAAGGGGAGAAAGGAGAAGAAACTCCCTTGAGCCCGGAGTCGCTGATAAAAAGCCCTAGAAAGTGAAAGGAGAAAAAAACAGGAGCTGGGGGAAGGTGGGAGGGAAAAGGTGACCTACTGCAGGAACCTCTCTCGAAAATCTGTTACGGTAAGTTCTTATGTAACTATAATATCTTGCTTCAAGAGAGCTCCTGCAATAGGTCTTTACATATAGGACTGAATACCAAGCAGTCAAGAAAAAGAAGTCGGGAGACTGAAGCCCAGGAGAAGGAACCATCTTCCAACTGGTAAGCCTATCAGGACAAAAGGCCTTGCAGGACAGCAAGACCAAAACCTGTCTGTACCTAGAAGCGATGTCCAGACTGTAATGCTTGGTGAAAGTATGAACCGTAGTCCAGGTGGCCTCAGCACAAATCTCTGAGGTGGACACATTCCGTAAAAAGGCTGTGGAAGCAGCCATGTCTCGGGTCGCGTGGCCCTTAACTTCCCGGAAGGGTTCGTCACTTTGATAAATGAACGAGATGCAATTAGTCAACCATTTTGACAGGCACTGGATGGCAGTGCCCTGACATTAGGGTGTGAAGGTTACGAACAATTGATCTGACTTGCGCACCTTCTTGGTCCCAGAGATACAATATCTCAGAATCCTGTGCACATCCAACATGTGCAAGAAGTATTCCCTTCTGCTGGAATATTCAGGAAAGAAAACAGACAACTGAACATCTTGGTTCAAAGTAAATTCTGAAACCACTTTTGGCAGAAAAGAAGGGTTAGTCCACAAAGCCACCATGTCTCTGTGGAAAATTAAATAAGGCTCCTTGCAAATGAGGAGCCTGAAGCTCTGAAATCCTTCGAGCTGAAGTAATAGCAACTAAAAAGAGCACTTTCCAAGACAAATAGCTCAAGTCACAACTTGCTGCTGGCTCAAAAAGGGGGAAAAGTAAGTTTCTCTAAAATAAAATTTGAGTCCTGGGGGGAACCGGACTACGGACCGGAGGTTTTAAGTACAGGATCTCCTTTAGAAAAGTTCTGGAGACCTCCGACTGAGTGAGGGTTCTGCCCTCCACTGGAAGGTGGTAGGCCGAGATCGCTGAAAGATGGACCTTCAGGGGGTACTCCAGGACCTGGGGCACAGAGTGAGAAAAGGGGTCCAGGCCATTGGCTGCTGCAAAAAATGGTGAATCTCTTACACTTCATTGCATATGTGGATCTAGTGAAAGGCTTTGTGGCCTCCACTAGAACCTCGGCAACCCTCGAGGAGACACCAAATTGTGAAACAGCTACGTCCAGAGGTGCCATGCATGTAAGTAAAGAGAACTGAGGCTTGGATGCACCAGGCTGCCCTGCTCCTGCATCAGAAAGTAAGGTAAAACGAAAACCCAGTAGAAGAGTACACAGTAGCAGGGGAGGTACTAACAACAAAAATATAAAGGGACTTGGGGATAGTCATATCAGATGACCTAAAGGTGGGTAAGCAATGTGAGAAGTCAGTAAGGAGAGTCAGAGGGATACTGGGATGCATAGGAAGGGGCATCACAAGTAGAAAAAGGGAAGTGGTTATCCCTCTGTACAGACAGTTGGTGAGACCCCATCTGGAATACTGTGTGCAGTTTTGGAGACCCCATCTACACAAGGACATAGACAGGATGGAAGCAGTCCAGAAGAGGGCAACTAAAATGGTGCAGGGTCTGCATCAGAAACCATATGAAGAGAGACTGAGAGAGCTTAATATGTATACCCTTGATGAAAGGAGGGACGGGAGGACGTGTTAGAAACTATCAAATACCTCAAGGGAATCAACAAAGTCCAGAAGGGTAGCATCTTTCAGAAAATGAGATGTGTAAGAACAAGGGAGCAATTTAAAGATAGAGGGGGGACGGCTCAGGGTAATGTGAGGAAATTTTTTCATGGAGAGTGGTGATGCATGGAACCGCCTCCTGGGAGGTTGTTGGGTCTAAAACAGTGGGGGAGTTCAAACATGCATGGGACAGACATAAGGCAATTGTAGTGGGGGGTTGCAGGAAGTAGGCTGTTGGTTAACTAGAATCTGCAGCTTATCCAATAGGAAGGGAAATGGGCAGACTGGGTGGGCCAAATGGTCCTTATCTGCCATCAAAGTCTATGTTTCCATGTTAAGTGTGGAAGAGGTACTGGGGGTTCTGGTGCCAACTGCTATAGCAGTGGGAACCAGATCTGCCGAGGCCAGAGGGGAGCAATGAGGATCACTGGAGCACCCTCTGCTTGAAGCTTCAGCACTACCTTCTGCAGAACTGGAAAGGGAGGAAAAGCGTACAGGAACCTCCCTGTCCAACAAAGAAACAGCGCATCTCACCAGAAAATGCAACACCTGGGAATGAGCGAGCAGAAGCTGGGTAGTTCTGCATTGAATGGGGAGGCAAACAGATTCAGCTCTGCCCATCCCCATAGATCAAAAAGATCCTCCACTACCTCTTGCCTTACCTCCCACTCATGAGCCCGCACGACGGTGCGGCTGAGACTGTCCACCAGGATGTTGTGAACTTCCTGAACATGGACTGCTGTCAAAGACAGGCTGTGATGGACTGCCCAGTACCACACCCACATTGCCTCTCTGCAGAGGGGGTACGATCGGGTGCCTCCCTGTTTGTTTATGTACCAGACGGTGACAGTATTGTCGGTCTGGATCAGAAGTGTTCCAGAAAGTAAGAGGGCTTGAAATGTCTGAAGGGCGGAGAGCACCGCTCTCATCTCCAGGACATTTTTTTTTTTTTAATTACTATTTATCCCCTCCTTACTGCCTGCTGGCCCCGACCCTTCGGGACATCCAATGAGTCATTCTCCCACCACTTGCCCACCAGGACTCACCCCTTGCTCCTCCATGGAGCTTGAGTCCCCCGAGCAGGGACGAGGCGGGCCCTTTCACCCTGTAATCCTTCATCTCGTCAGGCCGAGGTGGTGGTCCTGGTGAGTGAGGCACATCGGAGGCACGCTATGGGAAGTCCATCTTCCCGGAGCCAGCAGTGTATTTCCTCTTTTCTTCCTCCACTGCAGTGTGCAACCCTGGCGTCAAGGCATAGCCGCCACATCCACACTGCAAGGCCGCCCGCTCCCCCGCGGGTCAGGCTTGCAGTCCGGAGCCTCCCACCTCGGGAGTCGACAAGGCGCGAGCTGTGGCTGCACCCTCCCCGGAGAAGGCGAGCTGTCATTGGATGCTCAAGTCCATCTCCCCCCGGCCAACCCACCAACGACTCGAGTTTGCTCCCGAACCTGGGTCGCCGGCATGAAGCGAGGTGTGGCATCCAGCGCCTCAACCCTCAGCACCACCGGGCTGGCCTCCAGGACATTTATGTGCTGATGTTCTTCTTGCAGGAACCATCTTCCCTGGGTTCGATGGTCTCCTAGGTGGGCTCCTCAACCCTGACCCAAAGTGTCCATCGTGAGGGTCATGGATAGATATGGGGGTGGAAAGGGGCCCCCCGAGGAGAGACTGGATAACTCCTGGCACCACTGAAGATCCCTCTTCATGCTGCAGGAGACCAGGACCCTGTGGTCCAGGTCATCTGAACACTGATCCCACTGGACCCTTACGAGTCCACAGGGTCACCCTCATATGCAGTCTGGCCAACTGAACTGTGGGAATGGCAGCCACCATTAAACCCAACAGATGGAGAACAGAGTGGGCTGCGGTCCAGCGAGACTTGGACACGGACGATGCCTGCTGGCTGCATCAAGGTTTCTGCCCAGTCCCGAGACAAGAAGGCTCTGCCCTGGACCATATCCAACACTGCTCCAATAAATTGGTGGCGCTGGGAGAGTGAAAGCAGAGACTTGGGATAGTACACGGTGATGCCAAGTTGGGAGAAGAGGTCCAGGGTGGTGGAGAGAGACTCCAGCAGACTGTCCTGGGAGGGAGCTGACAACAGCCAGTCGTCTAGCTATGGGAACACATAAATCTCCTTGTGGTGCAAGGCCACAGCCACCACCGCCAGGCACTTGGTAAAAATCCCGAGATGCCGACAACAGGCCAAAAGGAAGGGCCTTGAATTAGTAGTGGTTGCCCTGGAAGTTGAACCAAAGGAAACGGCAGTGGGCCTGGAGGATAGGGACGTGCAGGTACGCATCTTGCATGTCCAGCGAACAAAGCCATTGGTTCTAGTGCAGCAGCGGTAAGAGCCCCTGGAGAGTTAGCATGCCGAACCTCATGTACTCGACGAAGAGGTTCAGCAGGCTGAGGTCCAGGATGGGCCTCAGATTGCCAGTCTTTCTGGGCACCAGGAAGAAGTGGAAGTAACACCCCCTTCCTGTCTGCGTGAGAGGAACCTGCTCTATGGCTGATTTTGACAAGACATCCTGGATTTCCTCCTAGATGAGATGCAGATTGCCTGGCGGGTAGTGAGACCTGCCTAGAGGATTGTCCAGGGGTCTGCCTGGGAAGTCTATTGAGTGCCCTCTTGTTATCAGTTGGAGGACCCAGGCCTCTGTGGTTATCACCTCCCACTCCTTTAGGTGGAGGGCGAACCTTCCCCCCACTGGCTCCACTGAAAGAGCGGGAGAAGGTGGAGGGGTGCCCACGAGTCAGGAGGTGAAGGGAGAGTCCTTTACTGCTTACAGCGGCCTTAAGGGTTTTGGCTGGGGGGGGGGGGGGTTCTGGGTGCCAGAACCCCGTGGCATGGCGTTTGCTCTGGCATCTGGTCTGGTTTTGTCTGTTCTATCTCCTCTGTGGGCAACAAAAAGTTTGCTTGGGTTTTGTAGTGGAGCAGTACATCGAGCAGATGTCCCTAAGGGATCTGCCACCCTCCTGTAACTCCATAATAATATCTTTAGCGACACCGCCGAACAGAACAGGACCCCTGAATGGGGCAGCCAGAAGGGTGGTTTGAATGTCTTGCGCTAGGCCTGCAAGGTGAAGCCATGCCAAATGTCTCGGGCAGATGCCCAAGGCAGTGCATCAGGACACCAAGTCCACTGAGTCATAGGTGTCACGCAATACATGGCAGCAGGAAGACTTGTTAAGTCTCACCTTGTCCAAGAGCTTGATCCTGAGTTCCTCATCCTGAATGGACTTGAAACTTTCTCAAGATCGGACAGAGCAGATTTTTGGAAAGAGATCATGTGGGCCACGTAATTGAGAGACCTGATAGCAGAGGTGGCGGAAGCGTAGACCTTGCGGCCGTATTGGTCCATTTGTATGGACTCTTTGTCCAGAAGAGAGGCACGCAGGTGCTTTGGCTGAGCTGACCTATCATGAGCTGCTGTGATGACTACAGAGTCGGCCTTGGGTTGAGTTGTGAGGTGGCTGGCCCATTCCGGGGGATGATAAGTCCTGTCAGCCTTTTTAGAGACCACAGGAATTGAGGATAGTTGTTGCCATGCTGTGGACGTTAGGTCTTCGTGCAGCCCTGTCCAAGATGGGATGGGTAAAGGGTCCACATTAGTCAAATCCAGGTGCTCTGTGAGCCTCTTTCTCTTGGGATCCATCTCTTGGGATGCCCAGCCGCAAGTCTGCTGGACGGATCCAAGGAGCTCCGCAGAAGATGGGTTCTCCGGCAGAGATTTGAGAGACTCCTTTGGTTGGGGTTCCAAATGGGAATGAGGCTCAGAGAGAGGTACAGAGTTAGAGTCAGTATTAGTGTCTGAAAAGTCCGGTCTGCTGGGTAGGGAAACTTTGTCCGAGATTCCAAAACCAGAGGGGATTCTAGTTGGACGCCTGCTAGAATCCCTGTTCGGTGACCAATGGCCAACAGGGAAGGGGCTCCTAGTGACCACCTTGGGGGTCGGAGTAGAAACCAAGACCAGTTAAGGGCATCCAAGCTCCTGCAGGAGCTGCAATTTGGCATCCTTCAACCAAGCTGGGATTGTTCCCTTGGGTTCAGCCTGAGGTCTGTCTGCAGCTGGAAGCTGTGGAGGAGGTGGATGTGGAGGCTGAAAACCTGGAAACCCCGAAGAAGAATAAGAGGGGTAACCAGGGGCCTGTTATCAGTAGGGGTAGGGATGGTAACAGTACACCTGGTACATATGGCCCAGTGTCAGGTACCCTGGCGTCGGAACATGCGATGGGTAACCTGGCAAGGGCCCCCCCCAGTGCCACGTAAAAAGGATACTGCAGCGGGTATCTGGGGTTCATGCCCATAGGGCTGGATGGTGGAGGAGCCGAAGGCCCAGAGGGAGGCAGGCTGAGGGATCACCAGGAACAAATGGGTCCATTGGCAGGCCAGCAGGCCCAGGGGTCCTGGCTGGCACCCTAGAAGGGCTGGGTAGGGACTCTGGTGTCAAAGAAGGTCTAGGCAGAGCGCCCAGACCAGAGGCCATCAACAGGTCGAGAAAACGTTGACAGGTGAATGGTCCAGTGTCAGGAGTCTGAGAGGGCCCGACGTCTGGTCAGAGGAAGGTGGGGGGGTAAAGGAATAGAGACCCCCGTCGACAGGCCCGCTGGGGAAGCGGGAGGCTCGGACAAAAGGCCCAACATAGAGGATGGGATCCCCTGGCCAGAAACGCTCATCTCCCAGAGGTCCAGGGAGAATGAAGGGTCAAGCTGAGTTAGAGGTATAAAACAGTCCTTGGAGGGAGAACCTTCGCGGGACGAGATGATGCCTGGAAGCTGGCTCTGCTCAGTGTCAGGTAAGGCAATACAGCCCGAGGGGAGAGCCTCGGGCGAGCAGGTGATTGACCTGACTGAGAAGGCGTCCAACTTATTGGTCGCGGTCAGGCAGGTAGCAGTGGAGCTGAAGCACGGCATATCGACTGGGGCCGTGCACCCTTTGATAGAGACAAAGGGTGACTTACCAGCCTGAGAGCTGCCGACAGGCCCCGAAACACCTGTCACCCTCTGACTAAGGTAGGAGAGGGAGTCAGTGCCCGATCTGCCTGAGCAGACGGAGACCGATGAGGAGAACTGAGGTGGAAGCCCCACCAGCAGTGGCGTCTGCTGCCTGGTGATGCTGGGTAGAAGGGGACCCATCCCGGTCCCGACATTTCTCTTTCTCCTTTTTCTTGTGCTCAGCAGTGCGTGAGGAGGACCGTTCCTGCAACTCCTGAAGCTCCTTTTCCATCAACGCAAGGCGTTGTTTCAGAAGGTGGGCATTGAGGGCTTTCTGGCATGACGCGTCTGGCCTTGTTGAAGGACTAGCAGATGCAGTAATCAATCCAGTGTTTGGGGCCTAAGCACAGGATGTAGCGGGAGTGGTCGTCCCCGTGCGGCATTCGGGCACCACACTTTGAGCACTTCTTGGGTCTATGTGAAGCAGAAGACATGCAAAATGGAAACAACGAAAAAGGAAGAAATATCAAAATATACTTGGAAAATGGCGATCGACTGGAGTCGAGTTCACCGTGAGGATCCGCCTAGCACAGGTCAACAGCAGGGAAGAACTGGAGGGCAGGCATGGGGACCACCCCCTATAAAGTGTCACGCTGACAACCCATCATGCGACACTGGGGGAGGTTCCCTGCTATGTATTGCTACCTAGAAATTTGCCGTGCAGTCCTGACGACATAGGGCACAGCCCTATATGTAAAGACCTACTGCAGGAACCCTCTCGAAGTAAGATCTTGGGAGTACCTTTTGATTATTTTTCAGATCAGGATACACAAAAGTTGGTAACTGAAAGCTGGTAATTAAAATAGAACATCATTTATTTTTCTGTTGGTTCCAACATTGTTTCTGTGGTTTTCATACCTGTTGGGTAATCATGTCATCCAGCTAGGGATGCTGACACAGTTACAAAGCTGTGACATCATCACAAAACCACAACTGCATCAGCATTCCAGTAACACTTAACATCAAGTTGCATTCTTGCCCTCAGTTTATGGACAAATGTATCAGTCCATTTAAGATTCACATCCATTTAAAATTCACATTTGCTTAGAATCATAAAAAAGGGACTATCCTACCTCACGAGCGTTTAAGCATCAGTCTAAGCCTTCGACCGTAGTGTGTCACATAATGTTTTTATTCAATGAACTTATATGGCCTCACCTCAGGTGTGTGTTGAGTGAGTGCGTGCGTGTGTGTTCTCATCAGGAAAAAAATTCACAGATTTTCAATTCTGCAAACAGTACAGCAGCGCAACTCAATTCAACTCAAAAGCATACAAAGAATATCGGTCCTAACAGAACAAGGGCATGGCTCAATCTGTGCCTAAAAAACAAACTTTTTATAATAAGATCATGGTTTATCAGAATTTCATTTGTTGGAAGAATATTCTTCTGGAGAGGAACACTCTTGGCCAGGTCCCAGTGACAACGCAGGAACCAAAAGAAAATGCATTTACAGTAAGTTTTATAGAATTTCTTCATTCTGTGTCATTCCACATTGTCACTGGGTTATTAGGTTACTCATAACTGCTGGGATGTAATAAACAGTACTCACATCTTCACTGGAATGGAGAGAATATTTTTCCAGTTATTAAATATTTGCTTATCTTTTGACTGTCACTTGCAGCATGTTGCGCCTAAAACTTATATCAATGGGACTCAGTTTCCAATCTGTAATGTTTTGTGAATGTATGCAAAAAGGTCAAAATGCCTGCTTTGCACAAGTCAGACACTGAGGTTTCTGCTCTTTCAACCCAGGACAACAGCTCAGACACAAAGAGCAAACCTAGGAGGCATGTGTCAATTGCGGTCCCGTCCCTAGCCTTACTGTCTGCTGAGCTTCACGGATCTTCACCGACTGGGAGAGAGACCAATCCCAGAGGGAAGGCAGACTCCAATAGGTGCAGAAGCAGAGATTCCTTGACAGCAGTACTACCTGGCTAAATCCCCCTTGGAGTGCACAGTCCGGGCTCCTAGCTCCACTAAGGCGACTCCTCTCCTCAACTGCTCTGCTCAGACTCAGCCAGCGGCTGCCCTCAGCAAAAGAAGCAGGTGGAACATTTGCCCAGAATTCCTAGCTGTTGTATGTAAATCAGCATTTGTACTGCTGTACCACTACTGAAATAGTGGTCTACTAATAGAAAGCTCTCAGCTGGAAGCAACAGCTCAGACACAAAGGGTACCCCCTAGGAGGCATACCCCAACAGCGGTCCAGCCCCTAGCCTTACTGTCTGTTGTGCTTCACTGATCTTCACCGACTGGGAAAGAGACCTTCTCTCCTCCAGTCTCTAGTTGTGCTAAGTGGCAGACCATAACATTCAGAATAGTGGGTGGGTGACAATCCACAACCAGGCTGTGTTTCCATCGAGGTTGCTGATGACATCATAGAGACCTCGAGAGCGAAGGACAAAAATTTGATGTCTATACAGGTAGTTTAAACTAAATAAAGGGGAGTATGATGCAGCTCAAACCCCTGCCGTCGGTGGGCTGGTCATCACTCCCCAAAACGCCAAATGTGCACATACATCCTCAGAAAACAAATCAGAGCCAACATCTGCCCAAACCACCAACCTCCATAATCTCTTGGCTAGAAAGAGCAAACTGGAGCAGTCCAGGAGGAGGGTACAACCTCGTGCCAAAAAAGATGTACATTCCTGGAATGCAATGGTTGTAAATACTAGGAGCCTAACCAACAAACTAACAGACATCTTGGAAACAGAAAGGCTGGACTGGGTGGCTGTAACAGAAATGTGGTTCACGGAAAACCACAGATGTGGTACGGCCATTCCTGGTTACAATCTGTTCAGGAAAGATAGGAAGGGCAAAAAAAAAAGGAGGGGGGCATAGCCATTTACATTCGGGAAGAAATAAAAGCCACAGAAGTAAAAGAGCAACCTGAGGACAACAGTAGACATGAGCAAGGGAAAACCTTTCAGAATCGGTGTCGTGTATAGGCCCCCAAATCAAGGAGATGAAGGAGACAAAGCCCTAATAAAGGAAATCCACAAAATGTCTGATAAAGGTGAAGTATTAATGGTAGGGGACTTCAACCTACCAGATATTAACTGGAGCACACTAACATCAGCGACAAGAATTAGGGACTTCTTATTGTCACTACAAGGTGCAGGACTGTGTCAGCTTGTTAAAAACCCAACAAGGGGAGATGCCATTCTCGATGTTGTCTTCACAAACTCAGAAAGTATCAAGGACATCGAAGTGGGATGTCATATGGGCAACAGCAACCATCGCATGGTAAACACAGGACACCAGCCACCCAAAGGTAAAGGTGCTATATTTCAGAAAGGCTGACTTCCAAAAAATGAGGAACAACATAAGTAGTCAGTTAATGGAAGTAGAGGTTGAGGAGGTGGAGGTCACGTGGGGCAGACTCAAGAGAGCAATAAAGACTGCCACAGATTAATGTGCCATCTCTTTCCCTACCAATACTATAACCTCCTCCCCCCTTCCACCACCCTTATTCTTTTAAGGTAAATGTTTTCATCTTTATTATTTTTCCTCCCTTTTTTAGGTGTTCACACAAGCTCCTATGATAAATGAGGATGAGAATCATGTGGTATAAAATCTACATGCGAATTAAAAGAAACATGAAGTTGATAATCGTGGATTGAATTATGTGCTAAATAATATAAAAACTGCTTTCATTTTTTCTGAATAAATGGATGTGTTTTCTGTTTAATGTAAACACTAGTTGTTTGTATTGTCACTCAAGGGTTAAATGGATAATTAACTCAGCCTGAACTGTGCTGGGTCACGAATGGTTAAATGCACTCATCAAGACTTAAGATCTGTGTATATAAGGCCATTAAGTAATTATGTTCACCATCTCTGATGAAGCCAGTAAGGACTGGTGAAACGTAAGCTGTGGTGCATGCCTGCACCACAATTTCCTGTATCGCACTGTTTGCTGTTTGCACGATGGACTAAGTAAAGGAAAAAACTTTCGCAGCATTTTCTGTGGTGGATGATTTGCTTCTCGTGACAGGGGGCGAGTGCCTTGTACTCCACTAAACTAAATACTGACCTTATTGGTGCACTGCCATCCTTGCGCTCACTGCTACTCTTTAGTTGGGAAGGTGTGTCTGTTTGCAGATGACACCCAAGATATGTAGCAGGGTGGACTGCCCAGGAGGAGTTAGCAAGATGGAAGTTGACCTCAAGAAACTAGAAGAATGGTCTGGAGTGTGGCAGCTGAGATTTAATGCCAAAAAGTGCAACGTCATGCACATAGGAAAAACAAAATCCAAGAAAGGAGTATTACCTAGTAGGCAAAAGACTGGCGGCCTCAAATCAGGAACGAGATCTGGGAATCATAATCTCAGATGACTTGAAGGTTAGTAAGCAATGTGAGAAGGCAACAATGAAGGCCACCAGAATGCTGGGCTGCAATGGGAGGGGAATCACGAGCAGGAAGAGAGAGGTGGTACTACCACTGCATAGATCGCTGGTCAGGCCTTACCTGGAATACAGAGTACAATTCTGGAGGCCTCACCTCAGCAAGGACATTGACCGGGTGGAAACAGTACAGAGAAAGGCAACACAAATGATTCAGGATCTGCAGTGCATGTCCTACAAGGAACTACATAGGGAACTGAATATTACTCACTGGAGCAGAGAAGAGAGAGAGAGGGGACATGACTGAAACATTCAAGTACATAAAAGGCATTAATAAGCTACAGGTGCACAGGAACTTTTTCACATCAAGAAGAGTTCCAGGACCAGGGGACATGACCTCAGGCTGCAAGGAGGGAGGTTCTCTACCAACACCAGGAAGTTTTTCTTCACAGAAAAAGTGGTGGACACTTGGAACAGCCTGCCCCAAGAGGTTGTGGGGGTCAACACTGTAGGCGGATTCAAGAATGCATGGGATAGACGCAAGGGAGCCCTGACTACAAAGGGCAACTAGAGTGTCAAAATAGGTCTAAAACAAATGGGCAGACTAGATGGACCTAGCAGTCTACTTCTGCCATCAACTTCTATGTTTCTATGACACTGCCAGAGCCCTAGTCAAATATGCTTTGATCAACACTGGTGGCTACAATTTTGCTGCCACAAGTCTCTGCTACGCACGATTTGGCCCATCCAAACTAGGTCGTGCTGTGCCATATACTGTGACACAATTTATCTGACTGATAAAAGGATCGAGTTTTTACTAGGTAGGTTTTTGGCAGCCCTGCAAACATTTAACTTGTAGAGTGGTTTCACCCTGTCATTGGACAGCATACTTCTCAACTTCTCAGCATTAGAATGTGTAGCACTGGCCTTTAAAATGAGCAAATGGACAGAATTTGTAGCACATTTTTATTTTAAAGAATACGTTTAAAAGAAGTGGGCACCATATGTTTACTGTTTCTTTTGTCAGTTTACATTTTTAGTAGGTTGTATGTCCATAAATAGCAGTAACATTATGAAGAACACCAGTAAATCTCTGCGGAGCAAGGGTAAATTTGGGTGGAAAATTGATAGCTCTATGCAAAATTCACAGCAGTTGAGAGATGTGTTAGACAGATTGTAATGTACAGCTTATGGGAAAACATGTACAGGTAACTTTCAGAATCAGTTCCTAGCCAATGGTGACAGTAAAGTGTTTGGGGATATATGGGGCCCGCTGATCAGGGCAGCAGAGAAGGGGACCATATCAGCTTGATCAATATGATTCCACAGAAATCAGAAATCTCCAGGTGCTCGATGGCAGAGCCAATTAGTAAGGTTAAGGGTAGTGATCCAATGGTCCAGGGTAAACTGCTGATGGAGTACCTTGGGCACAGAGGAATGTTATTTGTATTGATCTGAGTGAATGCTAGTACCTACTCACTGTAAATACTGTTGCCAATGGTTACTGTGTATAAACTGCAGAAAGTGCTGGAGTAGAATCAATTGTTGAGCTCTAGTATTGTTAATGCATGAAGTACTACAACATCTGTATTAATTTGTCTAACCAATGAAAATGTACCTGCTTAAAGGGCACCTTTTCTGGTGCTTTCTCCAAAAACCTGTAAGGACACTTACCTGGCCCCAAGACCAGTGCACTATAAATGTTTTATTTATTTATTTAAACCTCGGATTACAAATACATTTAAGCTAGGGGCAGCTCATTTACAAAGGTTCCACATCAAAGGAAAGGTTTACAATAAGGTTGGGAGGTACAGACAACATTCATGGTATCAACGGTGGTATAGACAACATTCATGGTATCATCGAAGCACAGCAAGTCAACTGGTAACTAAGTGGGAACAGTGCTACACACTCAAGATTACAAGCAAGCATAAAAAACCATAAGATACATTTGAAGCAACATTACTAATCAGAGATGGGGGGGAGAAGAGGTAAGGGAGATGAGAGGGCAGAGTCCAGATAGAGAAAGAAAAGAAAATACAATACGGCAGCCAGAGGTCTTGTCGTAAGGTGAGAGGGGGGGAGGCTAAGGTGGTAAAAGAGGGGAAAAGGAGGGGATGAAGGGAGATGATTAGGGAAAGTGGGGACTAGAGGGTCTGGACAGGTCCAGGAAGGGGGCCAGTGGGATAAGAGCAAGGAGGGGGTGAGGTAAGGGAGGAGGTGGCAGGGGGAAAGGGGAAACTGTTCTGTCAGGAGAGGTGAAAAAAACAAAAAAAAAAACAGGAAGCCAAGTAAAGGCCTCAGAGAGTGAAAAACGTGGTAAAAGAGTGTCTGCAGAAGTGGAAAACTAGGTGCTATCTAACTAGGTAACAATCATAAGTGCTTTCAGTTAGGAGATGCTGACAAAGCAAAAGTTTAAATTGGGACAGACTAGAAAGACTGCTTATTTGGTTGCTTAGATTATTAAACCACAGGGGGGCTCTATATTGAAAGGATCGCAGGTATTGAGCGGTCCAACAGTGGGGTACTAGAAGGAGGTCAGAAACTCAGGTATGTGTGTGTTGGGTTTTAGGGGATTTGTTTAGCAGGCAACCAATGCTCAGGGGCTGTAATCCAAGTAGAGCTTTTTTTGAACAGGAGGCAGGTTTGATATTTGATCCTGTTATTTAGTTGGAGCCAGCCAGATTGACCATATAACTCACAGGTATGAGTGAGGCGCGCAGCACTCGTAACTAACCTACAGACTTTGTTCAGGGTCACTGTGAGTCATTTAAGAGATGTGGAAGTTGCAGCACAGTATATGATTAGACCATAGTCAATTATCGAGAGGATCAAGCTGTGAACTGCAACCTTCAGGGCTTCTTGGGGTAAGACTTCGTCTGTGTCTGAAGAGGAGCCCAATTCTGGTATTAACATCTCTGGCAACGTTTTCAATGTGAGGCACAAAGGTGAGGTGACTATCCAGGGTTAGACCTAGGTATTTGAAAAGCTGACTTTGTTCAAGAGCATCTCCATGGTTGTTGGTGATAGAGAGTTGATGGGCCTTAAACTTATTCCGAGAGGATAAAAACAGCTGGACTTTAGTTTTTTTGTAGTTTAGCACCAGTTTGTGATTGTTAAACCATCTCTCTGCTTCTGTGAAGCCTTGTTGAAGACTATTTTCAAGATCATTGGGATCTGGTTGGCTAGTAAAGATGACCGTGTCATCTGTGTAGAGGAGAGTACGCTGGTTGCAGACAGCTGGAATGTCGTTCAGGAAAATACTCAACAATAAGGGACTCAGGATTGAGCTTTGAGTTACCCCTGATCGGACAGCTCTCTGCTCTGAAACTACATTTGATATCCTCACCCTCTGCAGTCTACCACTGAGGTAGCTTCCGAACCATTTCAGGGTGTTTGGGGCAACACCAGTTTTAGAGAGTTGGCCAAGCAGCAGTGTGTGATTCACTGTGTCAAAGGCTTCTGCTAGGTCAACAAAGGCTGCACCTACAATCTTGCCTTGATCGACTGCCTGTTGGATGAAGCTTGTGAATTGTAATAGTGCTGTGGTAGTACTGTGCCCCTTTCTAAAGCCATGTTCTTGTGGGCACTGGATGGAGTATGTGTCCAGATAAGCACCAAGCTGGTTGGTAACAATTCGCTCGAGCACCTTGGAGAGTGGAGGGAGAATGGATATAGGCCTATAGTTACCCTGTAAGGAACGATCACCAGTTTTATGCACCGGAGTCAAGATGGCAGTTTTCCAGGCATCAGGAAATTGTCCCAGTGTAAGACAAAGGTTTAGAATCTTAGTTATAGGTAGGAGAACTTCATCTAGGGTTAGGATGATAAGCTTAAGGTCTAGTCCGTCACTACTGTGTCTTGCATTTCTTAGGACCGTAGCTCGTAGTTTTCTAACCAGGTTGCATGATTCCCTTTTAAAATAAAAAGGGGGGTGCTCAGGACCATTTTCATCACTGTGGCTTGTGGAGCAGGCAGCATCATCATTGAAAGAGTCAGGTGGGAGAACTCAACTCAAATTGGTAAAAGCGTTGTTAAAGGCATTAGCAATTTCCAGAGGGTCAGCGGTAGGGGTCCCATTTATGTTTAGCACTGCAGGCGATACTTTACGTTTTTTGCTAGTGACGTCATTTATATTAGACCAGAACCTTCTGCTATCACCCCAGAATTTGGTAAGCATCTCCCTATGGTACTTGTCTTTTGCCTGGTGAGTCTCCCTCATGCAGTTGTTTCTAGCAGCTTTATAAGCTTGTAGGTCCTGCTGCTTACCACTGGCTTTGCACAGTGCCAGAGATGGTCCCGAAACTTCATGTGGGAAAGGCGCTCAGGAGTATCCAGGGGTTAACCGTGCCAGAGACCTTAATCTTTTTGAGAGGGGCATGCCTATCACAAGCAGTGTTGAAAATGCTTATTAAGGGACAGAGGGCTACATTAACATCATTGGTTGAGTCCAGGATGTTCCAATTTTGGGCACGAAGCTGTTGTTTTAGGAGGTCCAGGTGGCCCCTTCTGAGACACCTACTGTAGATAGTTTGGGGGGATAAGGAACTTATTAGTCCAACTGCATGTGATTGGAGAATGGTCACTGATGGAGTCAGGGTGCACAGTTACATTGGAAAGGCGATTAGGTTGGTTAGAAATTATCCATTCGAGGGTGATGCTAGTCCCCGATTTATAGTTTATCCTAGTGGGTGTATTAATAAGTTGAGTTAGGTGAAGGGCTATTATTGCGTCCTTTAGTGAGTTGGTTGCAGCCGACAGCCAGTTTATGTTAAAATCTCCCATGATAACTGTCTTTAATTAATTGCTACCAGCATGTAGGGTGTAGATGTAGGGACTTCATTTCCAGATGGACTAGGGTTCCCTATTCCTATAAAAGCAGATCTTTGCACAAGAGCAGAGGTACTGGGGGATCCACCGCCAACTGTTGCAACAGGGATACCGTATATGTCAAGGCCATAGGGGGGCAATAAGTATGAGAGTTGCCCCCTCCATCGTCAACTTGAGCAGCACTCTCTGAATGAGTAGAAAAGGAAGGAAGGCATACAGAAACTTCCCTTTCCAGGAGAGGGACAATGCATCTTGCCAGAAAACTCTAGGCCCTGGAGTGAATGAGCAAAAACGTGGCAGTTTTGTGTTGCATGAGGACGCAAAAAAGGTACAACTCTGGGTGACCCCATCTTACGAAGTGGTCGGCGACCACTGAGGTCAGCAGTTCCCACACATGAACCCTGGACTGTGATCTGCTTAGCTTGCCTACCAAGATGTTTTGGATGCCTGGAATGTGCACTACTGATAGTTCTAGACTGTGTTCCACATCCCAATAGCAAACTCTAATTGCTTCCCTGCAAGTCCCCCCCCCAATTTGTTGATGTAATGTGCCCTACTAATGTTGTCCATCTCTATTAACAGAGGACAAGTGCTCCTGAAATGCCTGGAGCTCGTATAGGATCGCTCTCATTTCCAGGACACTGATATGCAACACACGCTCCACCTGGTTCCATGCCACTTGTGCCTGAAGAGGCCATAGGTGGGCTACCCACTTGGCGCTCCACCTGGTTCCATGTGACTTGTGCCTGAAGAGGTCATAGTTGGGCTACTCACTTGGATCCGAAAGCATCCATACTGAGGATCTGATGTGGGGTAGGAATCAGTAATGGGACACCCTTCAGCAGGTTGCTGCGGTTCATCCACCACTGCAGCTCTCTGCACATGGGAGACTTGACTAGAACCATTTGATTTAAATAGTCTGTTAACCGGTCTCACTGGGCCCTCAGAGTACACTGGTATCCGCAAGTGAAATCTGGCCAGTGGCACTGTGGCAATGGCTGCTGCCATAAGGCCCAGAAAGCACAGACACATTCTTGCTGGGACATAACGTCAGTCGTATACCAGCTGTGCTTGGGCAATCGGTCGTTCTGCCCTGTCCAGGGCAGAATTGCAGAGCCCTGGGCCATAGCCAAGACTGCCCCTATGTATTGCAGGCATTGGCAGGGTATCAGCACAGACTTCGGTATGTTGACTGTCACCCCCAGGGCATCAAACATCTGTCTGGTTCGGGCTAAGGTCTGCAGTACATGGTCCCTGGAGTCATCCAGGTAAGGAAAGACATTCGGGCCTTCCCTGTGAAGGGCTGCTGCCACTACTGCCAAGCACTTGGTAAACATCTGTGACATGGAAGACAAGTCAAAGGGCAACAGTCTGAACTGGTAATGCTTCCCCTCAAACAGGAACCTCAGATATTTCCTATCAGGTCTCCTGATTTTGATATGAGATAGGCACCTTTGCTATCCAAGAAACATATTCAATCCTGTGTTTGCAGTAGGGGAAGGAGACCATGCAGAGTGAAAATTCTGAACTTCTTGTATTGTATGAAGACGCTGAGGTTCCCGAAATCTAGAATAGGCCGCAGATCTCCTGTCGACTTGTGGACTACAAAGTACCTGGAATAAAACCCTCTGTAGGTCTGTCCGGGAGGCACAGATTCCATGGCTCATTTTTGAAGTAGTGTCTGTACTTCTTCTTGCAACAGGAAAATGTGTCCTGGTGGATATAGTTTTTACAACTTGTGGACGATCTGGAGGGTTGACCAGAAGCTCCAGAGCATGACCCTTCTCTATAATCTCCAGTACCCACTCATCTGCGGTAACTGCCCTGCATGCCCTACACTGATCCAGATGGAGGGAGAAGTGACCCCCTACAACCAACACTGGAGGTCATGGTGGTTGGGGGGTGTATAAGGAGTCGTGCTGAGCTTGGGGGTGACCAGAGCCACTGGCTCCACCACCTCTAGATGCTTTTGTTTTTTTAATATACTCATGTTTTATACAATTAAAATTAAAAGATAAAGCTTATATCACAATTAGGAAACAACATACATGGAACACAAATATAATACACTATACAATATAGCTGTATCTCCTAATATTGTCCAAGTTGGGGGAGGGATCCCAAACAAAATGTCCAAGTATATAGCATGTGTATGCTGTGGGAAATAGCCCAAGAGTACATGGCAAAGCTCTAAAAGTCTTTAAGAAACTAAAAGTCCCAACTTGCCTGCCCTAAAAAAAGGGTGTGATACCATGCACATATCTAAAAGTTAAACGAAGAAAGTCCATAGAGTGTAGTAACTGATAGCCTTAATTTAGGAGCTCCTAGCAACACTGTCAAGTGAATACTGTAAAATGGCTTTATTTAGCGCTAGAAAACTTTCGCGGAACTGACAGTGCAAGTCCGAATGCACATTGAAATTACTTCACTCTGGCTATGGCAGACATTACAGGTCTTGAGACAGCTGTCAACATCATTGCATTACTTAACTAGATGCTGACACCTCGTACTCAAGCATAATAGTATGCAAAGGAATGATTGTGCTGTCAGCAATTGTCGGCGATTACCAGTGATTAACAATAGCAGTTAAATAGCTGTTTGCCTCCGTTTTTCTACTTGAAAGCTGAGTTTGCAGTGTTCTGAAACAGCAGGGTGTGTTGCGTAAAGTAAGGAGCGCTAAGCAAAACTCTTCAAAACTTTTTCTTTTACAAATTGTTTAACAGAGATGATTGCAATAAGCTTTAAATATACTAAGGCCCCGTCCACACTACACTGCTCTGCCCCAGTAACAGATGCAATCCGTTACGGCCGGGAAGTGGTACAGTGCGGCCACACCTCGGTGGTGTCCGTTACTGGACCGGCACTGCCGGTCCACACATGGGGAGCCGGGTGACCGTTACGGCGGCGTCCGATCCCACAATGCAGCTCGTGCTGCAGTCCCTGCAGGGGACCGTTACCATCGGTCCACACTACCGTATGCTATAACGGCGGGATCGGCTATAATCGCCAGAAACCACCTCATATGTGGTTTCAACAACGGTTATGAAAACGCCTCCTGTAACGTTACAGGTGTAAACGCAAACCATTGTGGTAACAGTATGGGCACTCTGTAACGTTACAGAGGCGTAGTGTGGACAGGGCCTAAATGAATTAGGTGCAATGGCTCAAGCTTGTTGACTGTACCACGCCCAAAAGACTTCAGCAATTTAGAATTTAGTTCTTCAGTCTCTCAAAGTTCTGTTTAAATTTTTCAAAGGCTCTACCCGAAGTAACCCGTCAGGAGAAAAAAAAAAAAAAAAGAGTCCACGGGTAACACAAGGGTGACACAACAATTCAGAAATTCAGTAGTTCAACATCAGTCAGTTTTAAAGTGCTGAAACTCAGGCTATCAAAGGGAGATAAAGGGGATAAGTTTAGTTGTAGTTTTAATTTTGCTGATCATACCTTGTCAGCAAATATAACGAAAATTAAATTACAGCTAAATAAAGCCATTTTACAGTATTTAAACTAAAGGAAGTGGGGCTTAAATACAACCCCATTAATATAGATGGACCAACACAGTATTAGATGCAACATTCGTGCCCATTAAAAGTGGAGCACATAACTTGTGCAAACCTTCTGCAAATACAGAAACAAAGTTAACATTGATATCAATCAAAAAAGGGACATAATTCCTGCAGTATGGCAGTTTAGGTGCCAGTATACCAGAACCGTCCCTCAGCCTTCGTCCTGATCAGCCTGATCTTCAATCCGATCCTCAGTCTGCCTGCTCTTAGCCTTCTGAAGGGCTGCTGCCCATTTCCCCATGTCTGCTGGATCAGTGAATACATAAACGTTATATTCGATACAATCCAGAGCTTGGCTTGGAAAATAAGTGCGTGCATGACTTCCAGATCCTGAAGCACTCTCCGTACCCCACTGAACTGCTTCCTTCGTAGGTGGGAAGCATACAAAATGTCCAGCAATGCCAAAATTGTAACTTAGTCCAGGAGAAGTGGCTAGTACCTTCTAGCCTATTGAAGAAGATGATCGCAGGTAGCCACAGAATCCAGCAATGCCATCACTGCGTGCAGGACCTCGCCATCTTGCCTGCCAGGAGGTTGCACTTGGTAAACTTTAATTATAGGTCAGCCTTTAATCCCAGAGTAAGTTTTAAACTGCTCACCCAGCCAGTCCTGGAGAAACTGTGCCAGATGGTCCCCTTCTTCTCCTTCCAGGATTCCCAGAAAACGGACATTCATGGAATGGACCTGATTTTCTAACATCTCCAAATAATTCCAGGCCAGTTTAGGTTCTTTAGCATACAGGGCTGAAGCCACACTGTATTGGTCTGAATGGCACTTAACATCCTGTACTTCCATTTTCAGGGTGTCCGCTGCCATTTCCACAGCGACCATCCCTGTTGTAAGGGCATCAAACCCGTCATTCATTAAAGTAACCGAAGCAAGGAGCTGCTGCATTTTCACTCTCCAGGTTTGCAGGGTTTCTTCTTGTCCAGAGTCTGCAGCTCCATTGAAAGGCATTGATCGAGTACTTGGCCCTGCAGTTCCAGATTTTAAGTGCTGTTTTTTTCTGTTTATCGGCAGAGGAGCCCACCTTTGACATGCCCATGGTGAGCAATAGGTTTTCCGATATGAGTAGGTATGATTAGTTCTCTTGGAGAATCCAGCAAAAAGGTACTTTTTAGTAGTGTAATATTCATTGCTGGTTTCAGGCTACCTCGTTGCTCGGGCTCTACATCCGCCCCTACCCATCTCTAGGTGCTTCTGTATGGACAAGGGGTGGGAGGGTGACTGGCAAGGCTCCCGCACCTCTACCTCTACCCTGCTGTTTGCAGGCCTGATGGCTGCATCTGACAGCAGATTGGCAAAAATTACATCTGCCCTTACCTCTACCTTGGGTATGGTATGGGGATTTGAGTAGTAGTAGCAGTAGTAAAAAGCTTTATTTTTATACAGGACATGCTGGAAATTCACATCATTAGGACCAAGGTCCTGTTTACAACATGGTCCTGTTTTCATTTATACACAGAGTTACACACAAAACAATTACAAAAGACAATGTGTACATAAATGTATTACCACCCTCCACCCTTTCTAGCCGTAGTTATTGCCTAACCCCTAATCTCTAATGCACTAATAGTCAACCTTGCACTTTTGTTATACCTTGCAAATTTTGTTGCATCTCTCCTCGCAATCTTGCCCTAGTTCAACCTCCTTGTATGATATCTAGCCATTTTCTAACTACAAAGCTATGTCCCACCAAGTGTTTGCCAAAGATATTTGTGCTATTGTATCTATCTATCTAGTTCAAGACTGTTAGCATTGTATCCATCCAGTTCATTGTTACATTTCATAGTGGTATAGGTTGCCCTGTTGTAGTACTTAAGTCTGGACCTCTTACTGTTGGCAATGATATCGTTACAACCATAAAGTAAATAACACAGCATTCCTATCTTATTTTTCCTTAGCATACATTCGTAATGAAACAAGCAAGGGAACAGTGAGTGAAAAGAGCAGAGAATTAAGAGTAAAACAAACAAGAACAAGCATTTGTCAATGCCGAATGCTTGCTTGCTGGCATTGGCATTGGCAGTGTAGAAGTTACAGAGCTGCATAATAGGAATGGCAGCGAAGTATTCTACTGAAGCCAACCCCACCACCACCCTGCAGAGAGTGACAGGCATTGGGGTGTGCCTTTGGGTCGTCAGGCATAATGACCACGCCATTTCACCACACCCTACCCTGCAGACACTGACAACTGTCACTGTGCCTTGGGGTCTTTGGCCCTTATGCGCACCCCATTCCATCAGGAAATACGGTGAGATGGGTGTGGTATAGGAGAATGAGGTGAAGTTTGGGCCCGAAGAGTCCGAGGCACACCTTGATGCCTCTCACTGGCTGCAGGGTGTGGGTGGGGTTGGGGGTGGAATGGTATGAGCATTACAGGCAAGAATCGCAAGTCACACCCCTGATGCCTGTCATTTACAGGGTGGGGCGCTATGGTCGGAAACCCTAACACCAGGCATCGCTGGTATTTTTACCCAAATTTTCAACATTTTTTTGTGACCCCTACCTCATGAACAGTGGCAATATCAGTTTGTTAGCCGAAAACTGCTTTTGCACAGCGACTACGGCATTTGGCACCACAGGTGCAAAATCACATTCCGAACAGGATGTGAAAAATGACATCGGTACTGTACATGGGGAGGTGTAAAAAATGGCAATGTTGAAAACCTGCTGTGAAAATCTTAAGAAAACCGGTAAACTGGTGAAGTCACGCGCGCGTAGAAACTGTGCAACGCACACCCGTAATGTAACTAGTTTGGGGATTTTTTTTTTACAGCACATTGTTAACATAGGCATTTTGGAACCTCCAATCATGAACAGTGTCAGTGTGATTTTCTTTATCTGTCCCGAACAATGATTTCCCACAGCGACCACGCATTTCTGCGCTGAAAGTGTGAAAATGCATTTTGGCTATGTTGTGGAAAATGACAGCTGTACTGTTCCTAAGGAGGTGTGGAAAAATGCCACTAGTGAAAATCTGGACTGAAAATATTACAAATTCATGAACTTACGAGGGTGCGTGGAAACTGCGCACTGCTCACTCGTAACACAGTCATTTTACGGAGTTTTGTCACCAAATTTTCAAAATAGCCATTTTAAGACCTCTGCTCATGACCAGTATCACTGTGATTTTCTTAATCTGTCCCAAACATTGTTTTTGCACACCGACTGTACCACTGTGTGCTACATGTGCGGAAACACATTTTGGGTGAGAAGTGAAAAATGGTAGCTGTACTGCTCATAAGCAAGTGCGGTAAAATGGCACTGTTGAAAATCTGGTGTGCAAATATTACAAATTCGCAAACTTGCCAGCGTGTGTAGGAACTGCGCAACATGCGCTCCTAAAACAGTCATTTTTGGGAATTTTTTCACCAAATTTTCAACATAGCCATTTTCACACCTCTGCTTATGACCAGTGTCACTGTGATTTTCTTAATGTGTCCCATACATTGATTTCGCACACCGACTGCGCCACTGTGCGCTACATGGGCGGAAACACGTTATGGGCGAGGTGTGAAAAATGACAGCTGTACTGCTCATAAGGAGGTGTGGTAAAATGGCAATGTTGAAAATCTGGAGTGAAACTATTACAAATTTGCAAACTTACGAGCATGCGTAGGAACTCTGCAACGCACGCTCGTAAAACAGTAATTTTTAGGATTATTTTCACCAAATTTTCAACATAGCCATGTTAAGACCTCAGCTCATGAACAGTGTCACTGTGATTTTCTTAATGTGTCCCGTACATTGATTTTGCACACCAACTGCGCCATTGTGCGCTACATGGGCGGAAACACGTTTTGGGTAAGATGTGAAAAATGACAGCTGCACTGGTCATAAGGAGGCGTGGTAAAATGGCAATGTTGAAAATCTGGAGTGAAAATATTGAAAATTTGCGAACTTACATGCGTGCGTAGGAACTGCACAATGCACGCTCGTAAAACAGTCATTTTTAGGAATTTTTTCACCAAATTTTCAACATAGGCTTTTTGAGAGCCCACCTTATGAACACTGGCAGTGTTGTTTCGTTAATGGGTCCCGAAAGGTGATTTCGTGCAGTGACTGCGAAATCACCCTTCGGGCCCGATTAACGCCATGACAGTGCAAGAATTCATGAGGAGGGGTCCCAAAACACCCATGTTGAAAATTTGGGCCCAAAATTCCCCAAAATGCCTGAGATATGCAACAAAGTTGAAAAAACCCTATTTATTCCATTATACAGCTTACCGGCATTTCCTTCATTCGCGGTCGGCTTTGAAGAGTGCAGACGTGTTCCCGGTCCACCGATGATCGTCGCGCCGAGCTCCAGAGGTAAGTATGGGGTGAGGGCGGGGTGTGGGGAAGCAGGGTGTGCAGTGGGTGGCTGCGGGTTATGGGGGGGGGGCGGGAAGACTGTGAGGGAAGGTTTTCTTCTTTACAGGTTTTTAGACGACGCGGGACGTTTGCTACGCTGGGGTGGGCTCCCAGCGTGGCAGCTGGAAAGGCTGTTTGTGCGGGCTGGAGCCGATGGGGGTTTGGGCACCCCCGTCGGCCATAACATCTTTGCCACGCTGGGGTGGGCTCCCAGCGTGGCACATGAAACTTTTTTGGGCGTGGAGCTGATGGGGATTGGGCACCTCGTTGGCTATGACAGTTCTTGCCCACGCTGGGGTGGGCTCTAGCGTGGCACCTGGACAGCAACTGTTGTTGGGCGTGAAGCCGGCCGGGATTGAGCACCCCGTAGGCCACAGCAGTGTGTGGCGGCATGACCAGCACAACATGCGTGTTTTGCGTGTGTGGTGTGTGTGTGCGTTATAGGGGGAGAGCTCTGCTATGCAGCGGAGCTCCCTTTCAACTGTATGCCACTGCATTTTCCTGCTGTCATAGACAGCCGCAGCAGTGATTGGCGCACTGCGACTGCAAACACACTGACTGAATTGGAAGAGGCAGACACACCTCTAGAAAACTCGTATGATGGCACTATGTTTCTTGCACATGCGGGCAAGCAAACATAAAAACGAACAGGATTAAGGAGATCATTTATATCAATCTATATCAGAAGGTAATACTAACTCTAGTAAAACATCTATAAAACATTTTTATAAGGGTTATAATAAAAATGAGGAATTCCAGGATGTATACATATAAACATTACTACAAAATTAATCTCATTACAGGGAGCTTTTTTTTTACAAATAAGATAGCAACAGGAACTAAAAACAGACTATGATGTGAACATCCAAGAATAAGACAGAAGACATAATTACATTTAAACCAAGTTAATTAAAAAAGTAAGTAGAAAGTTATAAAAAATTAAAAACAGGTTGGACTGAAATGATCCCTATTTTAAAATGGTTTATCTGTCCTTCTTTTTGGAAATGTAATAGATTGATGCTGAAAGCTGAATACAGAATGAGAACATAATTGTGGAAATTAAGTATTTTGAACAGGTATGCAGTTTTTATGGAATCTAGAAGTTTAGCTAGAACTATAAAGGAAGATCTATAAAAAATATTATATTATATTATTTAAGAAATGTATCTATTACAAAAATAATGATTGTTATGAAATTTGAGACATTACAAGTACACTTAAGGGTAGGATCTACATTGGATTCTGAGAGCTGGTTATCTGACAGTCTGTACGGTATCTACGTTAGAAAAAAATAATGTATAAAAATTACATATTGATTTGTTTACATTTAGAAACAGCACTTTAATGTATATCTGGCCTGAAGAAGTAGCGTGAAACTACGAAACTGTTGCTGGTTCAATATATATGGTGTGAATTAAGAGAAGAATAAAGAAAACTAAGGATTTTTATAATCCATCCAGTTCATACCTGTTAGCATGCCTTCTTTTTAGTACTTCTGTGTAGTCTGCTCACTTTATTGAATGTAATCAAATTGTATATCTATACTGTGTACCAAATCTCTGTATACTATCCTCATGTTCCCCTACCCCCCCAGGTTGCACCGGGAGACAAGCAACTTGTTGCTCAGCATGCCTTCCTGGTGAAACATTTCAATAAATAAAAAAATACAATTACACTTAAAACAAGGCATTCAGTAAATTTATAATAAGGCCAGTTATATACTAACTGACCACTGCACATACATCGTATCCTTAGTTCATTCTTCAAATCCCTCATGAATGATTTAATACTATCATTTACTGTCACTTTTGTTTTGTGTATTGAATTCCATACTTCAAATGTAACAGCAGCAAAACACATCCTACTATACTTATTAATCTAGGCGATTTAAAACATTGTAAATTTGTCTGTCTCAGATTATGCTGGTGTGGCATTTTTTTCTAATTTTTCATATAAATAAACTGTTTTTTTTAAATGCAAAACTTTGAAAATTTGATTTGCCGAAGCTACTCTTTTGTTTTCTGGAGTTAACCATCGTAATTCTTCAAACAGTAAACAGTGATGAGCTTTATAATCCTTAAGCAGAATAAACCTTGCAAGTCTATTGTACATTACATCTGTCTTAGACAATGGACGCTTATTTGCAAAGCCCTACACATGGTTGCTGTAATCAAGGACTGGCATCAATAGCTCTTACCAAATGGATTTCTTCTCTTGTAAATGTGGATGCATTTGAGCTCGGCCCCCTACATTAGAAGGTCCCAGCTCAATGGCCAGCACAGCAGAATTTTCTAACAAATTTGGCTAGTATATTTAACATATAATGCCAATGCAATAACAGTGTAGGTAAGTAGCCTCAGTATTAGCTTCATTGTCTTATTTAAACTGTCAATTTCTATGATAGATAAGATAGGGTAGAAATAATATGTTCCCAGTTTGTTTCTTTCCCCAACAGGAATCTGTTACACAAACCATCTCCCCTAAACAGATTAAAAATACTCTGTATATGCCTACACAAAAAAACAGAATATTTAAGTTAAAATAAATGTGCAAACTGCAATTTTAAAAACAACATTGCTAGTCTGACTGGTTACGGATTTTCTGCTACCAAGTGACGCTCGCTCACCTGAACTATTGCTGCTCTGGGCTGAACGTCATTGAGTAAGCCCCTTGGAAGATCATTTGCAGCCTACAAAACTGTTAACATTCAGACCTCAGCAGGCACGGGGGTGAGCCAGCAGCTGAGTGTCCCTCCCACAAGGCAGGGTTACGCATTTGAAACCCCGCACTGCTCCACAGAACACCACATCATTTTCTATTCCTACCTGAACTGAAGGGAGGGAGAGACAGAAGAAGGTCAAGTGAAACCTGGGGGTAGCAGGGCCACTGGAACCAATTCCTTTTGGTGCTTTAGCACCACAGCCTTGCAGATGGTGGGCATGGTCACCCCAGGCCACAGGCCTACGAAAGGGCCCCTACTATGTCCTCTAGAAGGAGTGGAATAGAGGGACTTAAACAGACCTTAGTGTCCTTGTAGAAGTCTGAAGACCATGGAGGGCTTCTTCAACAATCCTATCCAAACAGTTTGGAATCTTTAAACTGAGCATTTAAAACTGCTTGTTGCACATCATTGGCAAAGCCAGCCACTCTAAGCAAGGAATAACATCTAATGCAAATACCAGAGGCAGCAGCCCTGGCAGAAGCACCACAAACATTATAGGCTGAGCATGCAGCAAATGTTTACCAACCTCAGTGCCAGCAGATAATGTTTTAAGCAAATCATTCCTGGCAGAACAGTCAGGCAAAGCCTGGGCAGCAGAACAAGCAGCATTCCATAGGCTGTTCTTGTATTTAATCATATACTAACATACTAACATACTATTTGCCAGCAGATTAGGCCTTATGGTCTATCAAGTCTGCTCGAACCTAGATCCTTAGTTGGGTGCCGAGACCCTCCCATCCCTTGTGCTCCAGAAACCCCTATCATCCATCCCCACCCCCCCGGGACAGGCCATCATCTGATACATCCACTTTCTGTGTCTGTCCCACCCTCTCTTAAAGCTCTCCACTGTGGATCTCTGAACCAGCTCACCAGGCAGAGCATTCCAAGGGTCCACCACCCTCTCAGTGAAAAACCTCCTCCTCTTTTCCCCCCTCACCCTTCCACCTTCCAACTTCAAACCATGCCCTCTGGTGATGCCTCCCTGCTTTAGTCTAAAGATCCCCTCCATGTTTACCCTATTTATTCCCTTGAGGTACTTGAAGACCTCAATCATGTCCCCCCTGTCTCTCCTCTCCTCATATAGTCCAGATAATTTGCAATCCTAAGGCCCAGAGATGCAGAGGCAAAAGAATGCATGCCCATTACATCCAGTCTTCTAGATGCTTTACCAGGAGGCCGAGTACTCAGTTGTGCAGTACCTTTAGACCTAACATGAGCAGCCATGGTGACTAGAGTCAGTTTCTGACTGGTTAGCATAATAAGGCTTAGCAGAAGGTACAGGATACTGCTTATCAGGCTTTCTAGGGACTGCAGGCAGAGAGTTAGATCTATGCCATGCAACAAAAGTACGAACATACGAAAATGCCGGCAGAAACAGGCCTCAAGTCTATAGAGTCTGCTTGAGTGCACAGATAGCACCTTATAATGCTGCTGCCCTTCCCTTCCCCCATCCTATTACCTATTCCCCTATCCCAACCCCTCTTGAAGCTGTCTACCAGATAATGTTTCAAGATAAGATTGTCTTGAAGCTGTCTGCTGTCAAACAAGTTTACTCATTCAAATGCCTAGGGATTCTGCTTGACCCCAATCTCTCCTATATGGCTCACACTGACAGCGTGGCTAAAGCTGCCAACACATGCCTTGGATTACTCTACAAGCACAGGCAGCACCTCACCCCAGAGGCCCTGAAGATTGCCGCCCAGAGCTCTGTGGTGTCATTTTTGATTATGGCCTCATTATCTATGGCTCTGCCACGACATCTGCCCTTCGACATACAACAACTGCACTTAACAAAGCATACCGACTCACAACTGGTGCCCACTACCTCATCCACACCTGTGCCCTTTATGAACAATCCGGATGGCTCCACCTCCCCAATCGTATAAAGTATCTCACATGTGCTATGGCGGGAAAAATCAACCTTGGCCTCACACCCCCCGGTGTTACTGCCTTGTTACATCAAAACACCAACCGACAGAACACCAGGAGCTCGACAACCCAGATTCTACAAGTTCCTCGCTGTCGAACTACACAGGGCCAACACTCCTTCACCTATAGGGCTCCTCTATGGATGAATGGTCTCAGCCACACCATCTCCTCTGCCTCAACACTAGGTCTGTTCAAAACCAGGCTCCGGGCCCATCTCATTTCCTCTAGCTCCTGTGACTGCCTCTCCTAGCTGATGACCTACACAGCTTTAATCCTAAATTATATACTTCTTAACCCCAGGCCCCCCCAGTCCCCTTCCCAGCTCCTGGCGTCCTTCAAATCTCAGGTCTTCATACCACCTCATTAATCTCCTTGCCCTATTATAGCACTTATCCCCACCACCACCTTGCCCCTTTTCTCTTCTATCACTCCTTCCCATTTATTTTTCTTCAAATGCCTCCGGCTGCATCTTCATCCTCCCCCTCTCATCCCTGTTTCTCTTCCACCCCGGGCACCTGACCCTACCCATTCCTTGTGGGCACATGCGTCCTAGCTGTATTCACCATTTTACTATAGCTGCATCTGTTAACTACCCACACTTCTCTTCTACACCATACTCTTCCTATAATTGAACCCTTTCAATAGTACTGTTGAACATGAATTGTTTACTGTTATTTTACTGTTGCTTCCTTGTTGTTTGTTATTTCTGATGTAGAACCTTTGTAAAAGAGACTTGGCTCAAAGGTACTTGTAATCCTGGAAAAAAAAAATAATAATAATATTAATACCATCTTGCAGGCCACTTGTCCACCACTTTCAGTGAAAAAATGTCTCCTGATCTCTCTCCTGAATCTATCCCCCTCCAATCTCATTTGGTGTCTTCTCGTGTCCCTCCCTCTTCTCCTCTGGAAAATCCTCTCTGTATTAGTCTTGTTTATTCCCTTCAGGTACTTGAAGGTCTCCATCATATCTCCCCTATCCCTCCTCTCTTCCAGAGAGTACATATTCAACTCCCCCTGTCTTTCCTCGTATGACTTGCCCTCAAATTCCTGGATCACCTTTGTAGCTCTACACTGTACCCCTACAACAAATTGATGTCCTTCTTCAGGAACGGGCACCAGTATTGCACACAGTACTCCAGGTGGGCCCTGACTAGTGACCTATACAAGGGCAGGATAACCTCCCTACTTCTGGAGGTGATCCCTCTAGCTATACACCCCAGAATTTTGTCGGCTTTTGCCACCACCCTTCTGCACTGAACAGAGTTGTTCATGCTCCCTGTTATGATCAAGCAGTATCCTCTAAGACAAGATACACAGGTGAAATAATAATGGAGGGAAAGGAAGGCACCTCCAAAATCTCCATGTGATGTCTCTTACTGGAATCTTCCTCTTCCACAGCAAACTGTGTGGCAGACTGCACCTGCTGCATCGTGGCCTGAAAATAGAGGTCCTCATGAGGAGACCTCCAAGTATAATCTGCTGCTCCTGAATGCAGGACTAAAAGGCAGAGCCTGAGGGCAGGTGTGTGTCTCTCTCTCTGCAACTGCTCCTCACCCTCATATTCCTCCTCCTCTAGATCCGCATCAAGCTCAATGAAGTCAGGATTATATTCCATGTCATCACTGTCATCACGAGCAATGATGGGAACCACAGAAGGAGCCGGTGACACCAGCAGCGGCTGAGAGGCAGGGATCTGTAATGCACTTATGGAACCTGTCGACAAAAGCCCTGAACCAGAAGGCCCCATTGCTGGCAAAGCTACATACAATGGCAACCCTGGCAGAATGCGTCGAATCATATCTGAAAACAATGTCAGCACAGCCTGGGGGTCGACAGTGCCCGAAAATGGTACAGGTCTATCTGCATTGACGGGCCAGAGTCCGATGACAATGACAACATACTGTCCATAGCAGGTATGGCAGCACCTGAGCCAGACCTTGATCTCTGTGACTAGGTGACAGTCCGGGGGGGGGGGCTTTTGCTGATGTCGCTGGAGTGAGCATTTATGAGGCTGCACCTGTTTTCAATGGCAACCAGACCTCACCAACAAAGCAGACTTGTCTTTATCCTTATGTCTGTGCTTACTGCCAGATAATGAGGAGGCCTGAGATGACGCCATGTCCTTGTTCTTCGGCTTTGATGATTGTTTTCTGGACAGCAACAAGAGAGAAGCAGACTTTGCGCGTTTTTCCTTCTTCATAGCTTTTAAAGCTTTTGAGCAAGGAAGTTTTCTTGAGTCTTCCGATGATGTCACTGTGTAGCCTGGTTGAAACCTTGGCAATCTCACAAGTCCTCACATTGTTAGAAAGGCCCAAACACTGCATACAAATGGAAAGTGTGTCATCTTTGTAGATTTTATAACTACAAATGCAGCATCTAAACAAAGGTTCTTTAGAGTTCGGTGGCATGCAGAGATGACTACAGGATTACCTGAAAAGTATAGAAAATTACAAAAAAAAAAAAACAAAGACTTAAGTGATGTTGTTTTCTTCAGCAGGTTCGACAAGGATGATCGACAGTGAGAGAAAGAATTGAGAAGTGCTGGGACAGCCCATGTTATATATGCGTTGATGCTGCACATCACTGTGGGCAGCTAGCAGAAAGTTTTTATGTGGTCCAGACACTGATGGCTTACAGTTCCACAGGTCTGGCCTAATGGAGGAGATATCCTTGATGAAGATTAACTGATTCCGGTTACATGCCATTCCACTTGTATGCACACATTTTCAGTGTCCCCAGCATGTGCATATAAGTGGAACTAATTGCAGCACACTTCAATTGTTGTCAGAGACCTGGTGATGGCATCAGTACCCAACAGAAAATGCAACTCACAGCAGAGTGAATGCAGCCTGATCATGTTACAGCCCAATGGATCCAGTAGATATATATAAATAAACTGCAACAACAAAAAATATATTAATGCATCTATTAAGGTTGAAACGTAAAGCATAAAAAGCAAGGAAACAAACAGGGAACACTGGAGAAGCTATAGTGTGGCATTCCACGGGATCTGAATGATTATGCAATGTAGTGCTGGCGTTATCCTAATTTCAGCATCAACTATGCACGCACTGCTGTGTTGCTATTTTACTTTATCTGACAAAGTGCCAATACTAGGGTAACACCAACAATGTGACTGTACAAATCCCAAGGAGTACCACACTACAGATTCACCAAGATTACAGGGTCTTTTTTTTTTTATTAAGCTTCTTGTTTATGCTGCTGTTCTTTGCCACCCTCAACTCTCTCCAGATGCCATGGTACTCCTATCCGGTAATATCCATGCCTTACAGCGATGCCACCTCCTCCATGTAGTCTCAAATTGTCTCCTGGGTAGGGACAGGACAGGGGATATACAACAAACTTACTGCTTTTCCCCATGAACCACCCTGGACTTGTCCAAGTGGGTGATCTCCAATGACAACTGACCAGGGAGCCAGGCAGGAGGCCTGGTAGGGGCTCCCTATAAGAGTTACCTGGGCAGCCATTCTACCCAAATTGGTGGGGAGGTTGGCCTGCAACGGAGCCTTTCCTTGCCCAAAGATGAAGTAGAAGAGAAGTACCATCATGCTTCCAGGCTGAGGGTCAAGCCCAGGAACTTGAGAAGTCCCTTGACCGTCATCTTGACCGAGAATCTACATCTCAACTGATGACTACAGCGTCTATGGTGAGGAGAAATAGGTGAAGAGTCAATCACCCAGACTTCTACCACTGAACCCCAGAAGGAGGCAACTCTAGTGTACCAGCTCCTCCCAACTCTCCTGGGAGAGGGTCGAAAGGTACAGAGTCCTTCATACTGAATCATCCTTGATCCCCTTAGGTAACGGGCTAACTAGGTCGAGAAGGATCTTGACCGCCTGATCAGTCTGCATCACAGCCAACAAAGCCAATGGGGGTACCATGGCGCTAGCGGCCTTACCCACGACCACCACCAGCTCAGCCGAAGCCAAGTGCTCAACAGTCATTAATCAGTCGAGGGAATCGGAGCAGAAAGAGTGTGCTCATTTCTGGTCCCACGACCAATCGTGGGATTTTTTCACCTTTTTCTTCTCGCTATGGGAAGGGGCCTTGCAGAGTTTCTGGAAAGGTTGGCACATTTCTTTGAATGTGCCTATGAAGGACACCCCAACACTGGCCTCGACTGTGAACAGCACTGACGCCAAGAAAGCACTCGCTGTAGCCTGGGCCGCTGCCACCTCCATGACTGCAAGCTGGGTCGCTGAGCCCGCCACCGCAGACACCACCTTATACGCATCCTTTGAGCGGACCAGGGGGCCCATTCATTTGGCTGACCAAGGAGGAGGTGGATGTAACGATCCTTGAGCAACAAGGGCAGGAGTGATTTACACAGTTGTGCTCTGCCCTGAGTCAGTAATTGCATGACGAGTGCGGGTCCATCTTGGGACATTTTTTGGGATGTATGCGATGAAACACTTGAAACCTGGACTGGACCAGGCTTCATCTTGATCCATGATGAGAGCAGAAAGCAAGAGAAACTTGAAGTGAAGACAAATGCTGATGGCGAACTAAGAAATAGCTTTGGGCCTACACCACATGCAAAGCTATGAAGGAGAAGACCTGATTCTTCCAACAGAAAGACAAGATCTGACGTCATGGGTCGGAGCCAAGGAGTATAACGGATGGGTGGGTGGGAGGAACTTAGCTTGAAGATGTTCAGGTAGAATTTAAAGAGAAAAGGAAGACTACCAGAAGTGTGCATACTGCCCCATATCCATGCCCCTAGAAATACTGTTTTCCATGACAAAATCGAGACACAACACTTGTCCATGGGCTTGAATGGTTCACCTATTATAAGTGGCAGCAGCAGTAGTTCCCGTGGTGGGGTGATCCAACCCACTAAAGAAACAGCCAACCACCTTGTCACTACTGGCATACCTGCCTTAGTACGGTTTGCTGAAATGATGGCCAGGTACAGCTTGAGGGATGTGGCTCAAAACCCTGCCTGAGACACGGGACACAGGTAGTCAAATATGTGTATTGTGGAGGAGAGGGGCAACAATCCACCACCATGAGAACCTTGTCTACTTGCAAGCCAGCTCCTTCCAAGATGCTTCTAGCAAGACTAAGAACAGCTTCAGAAAGCCCAGGGGCCTGGAACTCCAGTCCTTCAGAAACCAGGTGGTCAGGTGCTGGGACTATAGGGCCTGGCTGTCCCCTGGACTGCAACTGGTCTGACAAGAATGGAAGCAGCTGCAATGCCTGCGGCTGAGGTTGAGGAGATCCTGATACCAGAACTGTTGCAGCCTGTCATTCAAAATCATAATCAAGTACATCCTATCCATCCATGCCTTAAGAAACAACTTGTAGCTCAGAGGAAATGGAGGGATGGCATACAGGATGTCCTCTCAGTCCTGGGCTCAGCATATCTTCTTATAGTGCAAAAATCTGAGATGTTACGATCGCAGTGCTTATCCCAATTATTGCAACAAGACACTGAAAGAAGGTTTAACATTGCTTAGTGCAATTATGAATTCCCCTACATAAATTTTTACTAGGGAGATAAATATTTACGATGGACATAGAGCTAATAGAACATTATAAAATAAAAGAAAAAATTACTCACCTTAGTAATGTTGTTTCTTCTAACGGAGACTTGCTATATTATGACAATTGCAGTATGACCGCAGGTTAGAACTGCTCCGGAGGTGAAACAGTTAACTTTCCATGCAGGCATGGAACTTAGAGCACGAGCTTGGTTGAAAACTCTGTCTCTTGTGCTTCAAATGCAAACTGTCAGATCTTTATGAGCTAAAACTCACTAAGGTTGTGTGTGGAAGCTGTAAACCTACACTAGCCAACTGGCTACTAACACGAACACTCATTTTTGGTCTAAAACAAAGACTCAAGTCAGGAGACCCAAAAATACAAAAACACACCACCAATTCACCCAAAAAGGTAGGTGAAAAACAACAAGGTGGGCAAAAAAAAAAAAAAGTGCCAACCCTGTACTGCCCACCCACATCCCCAAAACAGAGGTTCTGAGAGGGGCAGGCAGGAAGGGAGGTCATAATATAGCAAGACTCCATTAGAAGAAACAACATTACTAAGGTGAGTAATTTTTTTCTTGAACAAATATGAAGTCTTGCTATATTATGACAACTGCAGACTATACAGCAAGTACCCTCATGGAAGAGGGACAGAACCTACCTAGAAATAGGCTCTGAAGCGTGCTGTGTTAAACCGAGCATCACTCCTAGCCTGGATGTCCAGGAGTAATGCTTGAAAAGTGTGAACTGTTTTCCAGGTAGCTGCTTGACATATTTCTAGAATAGGAATGTCTCTGGCAGCAGCCAGAGAAGCAGCTGTACCTCTGTAGAGTGAGCCCTCAGGCCTGAGGGGGGAACTTTACCCAACTTCTCATAGCAGAATTGGATACAAGAGACAATCCACCTGGCAATGGATCTTTTAGTGGCTGGCTTCCCTTTACCAACTTCGCCATAGGTGAGGAACAGTTGGAGGGAGTCAAACCTATGACCCTTGGTACGCTCTATGTAGTAACTAAGGGCTCTCTTTACATCTAGGCTGTGCAGCATCCTCTCCCCAGAGGAAAAGTGGTCAGTGAAGTACACTGGAAGTGAAATAGATTGATTAAGGTGGAAATCTGAAACCACCTTAGGCAGGAACTTTCTGTTAGTCCAAAGGACCACCTTATCTCTATGAAAAGAGATAAACTCCTGCTCCACTGACAACGCTTGTAATTCAATTATGCATCTGGCAGAGGTGATGGCTACCAAAAACACAGTTTTCCAAGTCAATTACTTGAGCTCGGCTGAAGACAAGGGCTCAAAGGGGTGTTGCATAAGCTGAGCAATGCAAACATTAAGATCCCAGACAGGGGCAGGATCCCTGAATGGAGGGTTGGTGTGGAACAACCCCTTAAAAAACTTGGAAAATACAGGATAAGCTGAAAGAGAAGAGGATTTACCTGCTGAAATAAAAGCAGACAGCTGCCAAGTGCACCTTCAGGGTAGCTGGTCTCAGCCCCAAAGAATTCAGGTGGACCATATAATCCAGGACTGTGGGTAGATCAGCAGAGACTGGGAAATATGCTTTTCCGAGCACCATATGGAAAACCTTTTCCATTTGGAATTGTAAGTAGCCTGGTGGAAGGCTTTCCTATGCCTTCAATATATCCATTACACCTTGGGAAAGGTGTAAATCAACAAACTTTAACTCTTCAAGAACCAAGCCTTGAGACTGAGAGATTTGAGATTCGTACCAGACCCTTCCCTGGGCACAGGTTAACAGATTGTGATTCCTGGGAAGGGACAGGGAGATGGACTGCTAAGGACAGCAGGAGTGGATACCAGGGCTGTCTGGCCCAATCCGAGCTATCAGAATGACTTTGCATGATTGGGATCTGATTTTGACTAGCACTTTGAACAGGAGAGGAAAGGGAGGGAAGGCATAGAGAAACTTCCCCTCCCAACTGAGGGCTAAAGCATCCAGGGGGAGTGAGCCCAACACTGGGGGCCTGCAGCAAAAAAGAGGAAGTTGGTGATTGTCTGGGGCTGCAAAAAGATCTATCTGCAGGGTGCCCCATCTGGCAAATACTACTCCCAAGACCAGGGGATCCAATGACCATTCGTGGTGGCCCTGGGAAATCCTGCTGAGAGCATCTGCATTGCCCTTGCCTGGGAGGTGAACTGCCGTAAGGGAGGTGTTCAGGGAGTAAGCCAGAGACCACAACTTCATCGCTTCGGTGCACAAGGCCGTAGACCGAGTGCCCCCTTGCTTGTTGATGTACCACATTGTAGTAGTGTTGTCTGTTCTGACCTGAATACTCTTGTTCTGAACAGATTTGGAAAAAGCTTGAAGTGCTAGAAAGACTGCTCTGAGCTCCAACAGGTTGATGTGGAGCAGAGATTCCTGGGAGACCACAGACCCTGGGTGGTGAGGTTGCCCATGTGAGCTCCCAGCCCAAGAGGGCGCATCTGTAGTAAGGATTAGAGAATGAGACTGAGTGACAAAAGGAACCCTTGTCTCAGGTTGCTCTGATCTTGCCACCACTGTAGGGCTTGGATCAGGGTTCGAGTTACTGGATCAACTTGGTAAGAGGATCCTTTCTTTGAGACCAAAAGCTCTCAAATGGAACTGGATGTCCCTCATCTGAAATCTTGCCCCTGCACAACTGCTGTGGAAGCAGCCATGTGTCCTAGGAGCTGCAGAAAATGCCTTGCTGGCCGGAGACCTGCAGGGTAAATGAGGAGGCCAGGGAGACTAGGGTCTTTGCCCTGTCCAGGGGAGGAAGGCCCTGGCTTCCTGTGTGTTCAGTTCTCGCCTATGAAGGTAAGAAGCTGGACAGGCTCTAGAACTGACTTTGAGAGATTCAGAAGGAAACCTAGAGAGTAAGCAGTTACAGTTATCTGAAGGTGTAAATTGACCTGGTCTGGGACTGGCTCTACTATGAGCCAATCGTCCAGGTAAGGAAAGATGGCAATCATTTGCCTTCTTAGGTAGGCAACTGCTACTGCCAGGCATTTGGTGAATACCCTTGGGGCAGAAGTGAGGCCGAAGGGCATTGCTCTGAACTGGTAGTGGCCTGAGGGCAGCTCGAACCTGAGGTACTTTCGATGGGAGCTTCTGATGGGAATATGGAAGTAGGCATCCTTGAGGTCCAGGGAAGCTAGCCAGTCCCCTGGCCTTAGAGAGGGTAGGATAATTCCCAGAGTCACCATTTTGAACTTTGGCTTTAAAAGGTGCTTGTTTAAATATCTGAGATCCAGGATGGGCCGCCATTCTCCTGTCTTTTTTGGGGTAAGGAAGTACCTGGAGTACAATCCTTTGCCCTGGTGTAGGGAAGAACCTTTCCACAGCTCTGAGAGCCAGAAGGGTAGAGACCTCTGCCTCTAGGGCGAGTGCCTCTGATGGAGTTGCAGGTGGAAAAGATCTGGTTCTCAGCTTTGGAAATTTTTTGAAGCTGAGAACCAGTCCCTGGCTTACTACTTCCAGGACCCACTTGTCTGATGTTAAAGACTTCCAGTCCTGGACAAAGTAAGCCAGCCTGCCCCCTACAGGTAGAGGAGAATCGGCCCTGGCAATCCCATCAGGGTGCCTGCTTGGCAGGGGCTTTGGGCTGAGGGGTGGAAGCAGACCTGCTTGTACCCCATCTGCCTCTCCCTCTAAAGAACCCCCTCTGAGCATAGGCGGAGGAGGAAGCTTGGGCTTGGTAAAAAGGCCTATGAAAAGGCCTGCCCCTGCCTCTAGGAAGCTGCTTCTGAGGAGTGGCCTGCCTTTCCTTGGCCTGTGCACTCCTATAGGTGGTCCTATATTCATCCATTTTCTTCATGTAATTCTCTGTTTGCTCCCCAAATAGAGAATTTCCCACAACAGGAAAATCCATGGCCTTAGACTGGGTATCCTCGACAGGGTAGTACATCTGAGCCAAGCCATCCATGCGGCGTCCAAGATGTAGCCATGACTCTTGATGAAACATCATTAGAGTCCACTGCAGCATGAAATTGCACTTTGGATGCCTCAATACCATCCATAGCCACCTGTTCCAGCTCCCCGGCAAGCTGGTCAGGGACTTGTTTTGCTAGGGCCAGCACAGTATCCCATCTGGATTTCTGGTACCTAGCAGCATAAGCCATATAATTTGCCTGTCTGAGTCCCAAAGATGCTGCCATGTACTGTTTCTTTGCCATAGCATCAATCTTCCTGGAGTCCTTCTCAGGGGGGTGTGAAGCTAGGGGAATATTAGCCTTGTCACAGGCTGCAGCCTGCACTACCCCCACATGGCTGCATTGTTGAGTGAGGAAATCAGTGTTGGAGCCTGATAAGGTATACCTCTTGTCCATCCTTTTATCCACAGGAGGTGTAGTGTGAGGAGTTTTTAAAACTTTTACTGTGTTTCCGAAAAGATTTATGCAAAGGAATAGACAGTCTCCTAGACTCTGGACTATCCATCATTTCTACATAGTCTGGCTCCTCTTGGTCATCAACAGCTTCCTCAACAGGGAGCTGGAGAGTTTCAGCAACTTTTTTATAAAACATGAAATGAGAAGGGGACTCAGAAAGCCTTGGAGGAGAAACCTCTAGGGTCTATCTGGAGAGATGTCCGATCAATGGGCACATCCAGATCTTCAAACCCATATTCACTCTCCTCATATTCCTCTTCCCCTCTCCGGTTCATAAAATCCTCAAAATCATAATCTTGAATCGGGAACCGCCGAACCAACGCTACTTTGAAGGTGTCGGTTCGGTCGGAACCGAGAGAGAGACTGACAATTTGAATTGCTTTAGCTATTTCCTCAGCAGTTGGGGAGAGAACTTTGGCTCTACACTAGCTGACTTTCTAGTCCTTTTGCTGGAACCAGCTCCTCAGAACCGGCTCTTCGTTTGCCGAGGAAGTATCGCCTGGTCAGAGGGCACTTCTCCAGTTCGCTTGGCACCTAACCGGCTGGCCATCCGGTCAGCGGACTTTTGGCCTCCCTTTCTGAGCCTACCAACTCTTATCTATGGTGGCAGCAGGAAATTGTGACAAATCTGGCAGTCTGAATTGAGGTGGTCAAACCTCAGACAATAGACTATGTGGTGTGTGGTCAGCCTTAGCAAAAGCTTCCCCACAAACACTACAGTGTTGAAACCCAGTGGGTCCGGTTTTTCTTTTGGGTTTCTCAGACATAATGCCAGCCTAACCAACTTGCCTGTTTATGGCAATCCACCAAGCAAGACACCCTTATCGGTTCCCAACCGTGTCACAGGTCGTGGAAAAAATGTAATGAAATCAGTTTTTTAGAACCGATAACCGGGAACCGTACTCTAAAAAAGGACTAGTAGATTTTAAATACAACCTGATCGGTTCAAACCGAACCGATAAAGAATTACAAGTTCTACACAGAAAAAATAAATGTAAAACCTATCTATTACTTACATTACCACAGACAGAGCTTGAACCGACCAGCTGCGGTTTAATTTCGGCTAAAAACCGAAAAATAATACTTTTAAACCGACAAAATGAACCGAGCAGAAGGAGAAATCTCCGGAGCGACTGTTCAGTGAGGCGGAGTAAAGAATCTGACAGTTTGTGTTTGAAGCACAACAGAGAGTTTTCAACCGAGCTCGCGCTCTAAGTTCCATGCCTGCACGGAAAGTTAACTATTTCACCTCCGGAGCAGTTCTAACCTGCGGTCATACTGCAATTGTCATAATATAGCAAGACTTCATGTTGTTTGAATAACCCTTCCACTTTTGTAAGGGCTGTTCTGTAATTTGCCTGTCTTCAGGTGACTTACTTTTTGTGTTTTCTACACTCAAATTCCTATTGTCAGGGCCAATGGAGGTTACAGTAAAATATGCAGCTCAGGTATCCTAGCTCTGAGGTGTCCTGTTTAAGACTTATACTGTAGGTGGGTTTCATCCCCTTGTGTTTTCTAAAGCAACTCGCCTAAGGGGAGGCATTTACTTTTTCTGTATGTGCAATACAAGCAATATAAACTAATGGATTAAAGGTTTTTTAAGAAGTCTATACAATGTGGCATTGTTTTTATCTCTGTATATTTTTTTACCTACTCTGTAACATTTATTGTAAGTAAGTGATTATATCTGTGTGTCTGTCATCTGTAAAGACTTTAAATAAATTGAGCAATAAACTTTACTTGAAGAGGAAGACTGCAGTGCTGGGCTCAGATTAGAATCATTCCCCTTACAAAGTGCCCCGCCTGCCTACCTCTATGAATGTCCGTTGTATTAGCCACAGTACACAGAGAAATTGACACTTTTTGATATGTACATTTTCTTGGCCCCTGTGAACAAAATCCTTATTCTGCAAATATTTAAAGAGGTATTCTGGCCACCAGTTAAAGCTGGCATCAGCAGAACTTGAAACATACAACATTCCAAAAATGTCAAATTTTAAGTCATTCTGTTCTTTATTACTAAGGTGAAACGAAGTACAGCTATTTTCTTCCCATGTGTTGATGTAAGATTTGTGAGCACCTAATAGAAATTACAATTTTTGTAATTTAGTGGTACTTTATAAATGATTTGAGTGTAAAAAAGGGGAAACCTTAGAAATTCAGCACCTGCTTGCCGTGCGACCCAGAAGGACCGATTTCCAATTCTAAGTTTCAATCAGGCTGATGACTGGTAGAGGCGCTGTACGTAAGAGACCCCTGCTTCCCAGGGAGGGCTGTGGGGATGGGTCAGATATATCCTCTGAACCCCTCCTCACTCCTCCGCTGCTACACGTCATGAGTTTGCTCCACAGTTCAGCCAGAGTTGGGTGTTGTTTCCTGTCACAGTCTACAGGCCAGGAATTTTTCACTTAGGGCCAAGCCAGAACCGAGCCAGGGGCATGGCTTGATTCTACAACCCAAAACACGAGCAGAGTCCTGGCTACTGCAGGCTGTTCTATACATAGCAGTTGAACATTTTAGACACTACACTAACTGCTTAGGCTGATGAAACTGCTTACTTTGACCACAACTGGCTCGGCTTGACCTTAGCTCCCAACTGCTTACAGAGGTCGAGCCAAGCTCGGGGCCTGGTCTGGCTTGCCCACCTCTAGACATTCGTAAAATGAAACTGAATGCTTTCCTATTTGTAGTATACAAGTGTTTTCACAAAGTTAGTCTAAAAGAAAAACACAAAACATTTGTTTTAGGATTTATAACAAATGGTTCCTCACCTTGGATCAATAATTTCTGGGTATGCACAGACTCGTAGAGTTTTAGAGTTGGAGCCTACAGCATAGAGCGCACCACTAGGATGAAATGCCACTGCTCTAACTGCTTGTGTGTCCTCCAGGAGGTTGATAGGAATGAACTGCCTTTTTGATTGGTCTTCCTGCAAAAAAAGGACCTAAAATAATGTCATATCTCCAACATCAGAGACAGCAAGCACTGTTGAAAACAAGAGAACAGTGCTGCTCCACACAGGAAAAAAAATCACAGAGAAAACAAAATCAGCACAAAACTGAGAAATAAAGTACTACAGTGCAATTTATTGAAGACTATATCACATACATGCAGACAACCCAGCACTTGGTAGTACACCACTTAGTCCCCTGAGGGAATCTCCTCAAAAGAATACCACTCCTTGACTGACTGGCAAGCATTAAATAACCCCTAGGTAAGGGTGGTCAGTAAGATGATAGGATTTAGGAGTTCAGCAAAACACTGCAGTACCACCTACTAAGAACCTGCATACTTTCTAGATTTAAATCCAAAGTGGGGAGTAAGGTAGCATGAGGTGCAGTCAAGTGACATACTGCCCCTAGGGGGGTGACTGACTGTCTGTTAATCTAACTCCTGGTTCAGAATCACATTGCATCATTCCACACATTCAGTAGTGCTAGAAGGATGGAATGCTAGCAGGAAGAATTCATGTGCCATGGTGATGAGGCTGTACATGAGAGTAAAACGGATTAATGTAATGCTGTCAGAATCTTTACAGCCAACCAGACTGCAGCATTTCTGAGACCATTTTTTTAATAATACCTTATACTGTAATACATTATTTTTTTTTTTTTAACTATTTTTTACCCACCATCGCTGAATTCTCTCCGGCGACTTCCCTGGTGCATTCTCTACCTCCTTACGTTGCCTCCCGTACCTGTCACCGCCTCCCCCGCCTCGGCATCTCCCGGGTCTGCTCCGGAAGGGTCGCCTGCCAAGGGCGCCAATCTTATAGTGTTGAGCCGCCGGGCTGGGGGACACGGAGGGTACCGGCCCAACTCCAGGAGTGTGGAAAGAGAGGGGAAGCACCATCGCCTATCAGAGGTGGAGGGGGGTTTTCCCTCCCTCGTTATGCCCTCCCTCTCCCTGACAGAGTCCTGACGTGCAATGACGCCAGGGAACGTCTTGCCGTGACTCCGCAACCCCCTACATCAGCCCTAAAGCATTGTGGTACCTCCGGTCTCCACCAGAGGTCACCGCAGTGCCAGGCATAGTCCCTGGATCCCACTGAGGAAGGAGAGCTGTCCTCCGGATGCTCAATCTTTCCCCTCCCCTGCTGACCCCCGGCGATCCAGGCTAGTTTCTGAACCCGGGTCACCAGCGTGTCGCGAGGCGTAGCATACAGCGCCTCAGCGCCACTGGGCCGGACTATACTGTAATACATGATGAGCCAGTTTCAGTGGTGCCTCTTAAATGCTGTATTTCACATTCCAAAGAAATAATTCACATTCTTGTTTTAGAATTCAAAACAATTGGTTCAATGGTTCACATTCTCCAGCTTTCTCTACACTTGCCCTTCTATTGCTATGCTCCCATTTACTCTGGAGTGCTGCCCATTGCTTCCTTTAATTCTGGTCTGATACCCACTTCCTAATAAAATCTACAACCACTGGCAGCCTGTTTAAACCCCCTCATCTTCCCTCCTTCCTACTGAATTTCTCTCCTCCCACCTACCATGCTCCTGCTTACCCTTGGTCTGCTCCCGTTTCTCTTCTCTATTACATCCCTTCCCTCTTCTTCCTTTCCCTCTCTCCCCCCCTCCTAAGCCTCCCATTTCGTCTTACTGCATCCCCCTTCCCATTGCCTTTTCTCACTACCTATGGACCCCAGGGGCATCAATCCTACCCACTTCCTGTCTCCATGCTGCCCTCCTTAGCCCCCCACCCCTCCCACTGTCAACAGATGCCAAGGAAGAGACTAAACCCCTTTAACTTTCATATGATCTTCCCACTGCTGCTTCTAGCAGGAGACATAGAATCCAACCCTGGCACCTCCCTACCCTCCCACCTCCCCTGGAGATTGAAAAAAAAATTACTCACCTTAGTAATGTTGTTTCTTCTAATGGAGTCTTGCTATGTTATGACATATGCAGTGAGTCCCAACCTTCAAACTGCTCCGGAGGTGAAAGAGTTAACTTTCCATGCCAGGCATGGAACACTGAGCTCGAGCTCGGTTGAAAACTCTGTCTGTTCTTCAAATTTAAACTGTCAGATCTTTATGAGCTTAACACAGTAAGGTCCCTTGTGGAAGCTGTAAACCTACACTAGCCAACTGGCTACTAAATATAACAACACATTTTTTGGTCCCAAAACAAAGACTCAAGTCAGGAGACCCAAAAAATGAAAAACACAACACCCAGTCACCCCAGAAAAAGAGAGGGGTGAAAAAACAAGGTGGGCATCTACTAAGTGCCAACACTGCACTGCCCACCCACATCCCAAAAACAGAGGTTCTGAGAGGGGCAGGGAGGGGAGGTCATAATATAGCAAGACTCCATTAGAAGAAACAACATTACTAAGGTGAGTAATTTTTTCTTCAAACAACATGAAGTCTTGCTATATTATGACATATGCAGACTACACAGCAGTACCTCCATGGAGGAGGAAAGAACCTACTTAGGAAATAGGCTCTGAAGCACAGCTGTGCCAAACCGAGCATCACTCCTAGCCTGGGTGTCCAGAGAGTAATGCTTGGTAAAAGTGTGAACTGTTTTCCAGGTAGCTGCTTGACAAATCTCTAGAATGGAGATGTCCCTGGCAGCAGCCAGGGAAGCAGCTGTACCTCTGGTAGAGTGAGCCCTCAGGCCTGAGGGAGGAACCTTACCCAGCTTTTCATAACAGAATTAGATACAAGAGACAATCCACCTGGCAATGGATCTTTTAGTGGCAGGTTTCCCTTTACCAACCTCACCATAAGTGAGGAACCGTTGGAGGGAGTCAAACCTGTGATCCTCGGTACGCTCAATGTAGTAACTAAGGGCTCTCTTCACATCTAAGCTGTGCAGCCTCCTCTCGCCAGAGGAGGAATGGTCAGTAAAGTACACTGGAAGAGAAATAGATTAAGGTGGAAATCCGAAACCACCTTAGGCAAGAACTTCCTGTTAGTCCTGAGGACCACCTTATCTCTATGAAAGGAGATAAAATGAGGCTCCACTGACAAAGCCTGTAATTCGCTTATGCGTCTGGCAGAAGTGATGGCTACCAGAAACACAGTCTTCCAAGTCAAATACTTGAGGTCTGCTGAAGACAAGGGCTCAAATGGAGGTTGCATAAGCTGAGCAATGCAAATATTAAGATCCCAGGCAGGGGAAGGGTCCCTGAATGGAGGGTTGGTGTGAAGCAATCCCTTAAAAAACTTAGAGAATACAGGATGAGCTGAAAGAGAAGAGGGTTTACCTGCTGAAATGAAAGCAGACACAGCTGCCAAATGCACCTTTAGGGTAGCTGGTCTGAGCCCCATAGTGTTCAAATGGACCATATAATCCAGGACTGTGGGTAAATCAGCAGATTCTGGGGAAATATGCTTCCCAGAGCACCATATGGAAAACGTCTTCCATTTGGAATTGTAAGCAGCCCTGGTGGAAGGCTTCCTAGAAGCCCTCAATATATCCATTACACCTTGGGAGAGGTGTAGATCAGCAAATCCTAACTCTTCAAGAGCCAGGCCTTGAGATTGAGAGATTTGAGGTTTGGGTACCAAACCCTTCCCTGAGCACAGGTTAACAGATTGTGATTCCTGGGAAGACACAGGGGAAGATGGACTGCTAAGGACAGTAGGAGTGGATACCAAGGTTGTCTGGCCCAATCTGGAGCAATCAGAATCACTTTGCAGGATTCAGATCTGATTTTGACTAACACTTTGAATAGGAGAGGGAAGGGGGGAAGCATAGAGAAACGTTCCTTCCCAGTTGTGAACAGAGGCATCCAGAGGGACTGAGCCCAAGACTGGGGGCCTGCAGCAAAAGAGGGGACGTTGGTGATTGTCTGGGGCTGCAAAAAGATCTATCTGCAGGGTGCCCCATCTGGCAAATATTACCTCCAGGACCAGGGGATCCAGTGACCATTCGTGATGGCCCTGGGAAATCCTGCTGAGAGCATCTGCCAGGACATTATCCTTGCCTGGGAGGTGAACTGCCGTAAGGGCGGTGTTCAGGGAACAAGCCAGAGACCACAACTTCATTGATTCGGTGCACAAGGCCGTAGACCGAGTGCCTCCTTGCTTGTTGATGTACCACATTGTAGTGGTGTTGTCTGTTCTGATCTGTACAACTTTGTTCTGAACAAATTTGGAAAAAGCTTGAAGTGCTAGAAAAACTGCTCTGAGCTCCAACAGGTTGATGTGGAGCAGAGATTCCTGAGGGGACCACAGTCCCTGAGTAGTGAGGTGCCCATGTGAGCTCCCCACCCCAAGAGGGATGCATCTGTAGTAAGGATTAAAGAGTGAGACTGAGTGACAAAGGAACCCCTGTCTCAGATTGCTCTGATCCTGCCACCGCTGTAGGGCTTGGATCAGGGTTCGAGTCACTGGGATCAATTTGGTTAGAGGTTCCTTTCTTTGAGACCAAAAGGCTCTCAAATGGAACTGAATGTCCCTCATCTGAAATCTGGCTCCTTGCACTACTGCTGTAGAAGCAGCCATGTGCCCTAGGAGCTATAGAAAATGCCTTGCTGGTCGAGAGACCTGCAGGGTGAATGAGGAGGCCAGGGAGACCAGGGTCCTTGCCCTGTCCAAAGGCAGGAAGGCTCTGGCTTCCTCTGTGTTCAGTTCTGCGTCTATGAAGGTGAGGAGCTGGACAGGCTCTAGAACTGACTTTGGAAGATTCAGAAGGAAACCTAGAGAGGTAAGCAGTTGTTGAGTTATCTGAAGATGTTACTCGACTTGGTCTGGAGACTGGCCTGCTATGAGCCAGTCGTTCAGGTAAGGGAAGATGGCAATTCTTTGCCTTCTTAGGTGGGCAACTGCTACTGCCAGGCATTTGGTGAATACCCTTGGGGCAGAGGTGAGACCAAAAGGCATTGCTCGAACCTGAGGTACTTTCGATGGGAGCTTCTGATGAGAACATGGAAGTAGGTATCCTTGAGGTCCAGGGACGCTAGCCAGTCCCTTGGCCTTAGAGAGGGCAGAATAATTCCCAGAGTCACCATTTTGAATTTTGGTTTTAAAAGGTGCTTGTTTAAGTATCTGAGATCCAGGATGGGCCACCATTCTCCTGTCTTTTTTGGGGGTAAGGAAGTACCTGGAGTACAATCCTTTGCCCTGGTGTAGGGGTGGAACCCTTTCCACGGCTCTGAGAGCCAGAAAGGTAGAGACTTCTGCCTCTAGGGCAAGTGCCTCTGATAGATTTGCAGGTGGAAAGGATCTGGTTCTCATCTTTGGAAATGTTTTGAAGCTGAGAACCAGTCCCTGGCTTACTACTTCCAGGACCCACTTGTCTGATGTGAGAGACTTCCAGTCCTGGACAAAGTAAGCCAGCCTGCCCCCTACAGGTAGTGGAGAATCAGCCCTGGCCACCCCAATCAGGGTGCCTGCTTGGCAGGGGCCTTAGGCTGAGGGGTGGAAGCAGGCCTGCTTGTACCCTGTCTGCCTCTCTCTCCAAAGAACCCCCTCTGGGCGTAAGCTGAAGAGGAGGCCTGGGCTTGGTAAAAAGGCATATGAAAAGGCCTGCCCCTGCCCCTGGAAGGCTGTCTTTGAGGAGTGGCCTGCCTTTCCTTGGCCTGTGCACTCCTATAGGTGGTCCTATACTCATCCATTTTCTTCATGTAATTCTCTGTCTGCTCCCTGAACAGGGAATTACCCACAACAGGAAAATCCATGGCCTTAGTCTGGGTATCCTGTGACAGGCTAGTACATCTGAGCCAAGCCATTCTGCTGGAGTGCCACAGATGTAGCCATGACTCTTGATGACACATCATTAGAGTCCACTGCAGCATGGAATTGCACCTTAGATGCCTCAATCCATCAGCAGCCACCTGCTCCAGCTCCTTGGCAGCTGGCCAGGGACCTGTTTTGCTAGAGCCATAACAGTATCCCATCTGGATTTCTGGTATCTAGCAACATAAGCCATATCATTTGCCTGTCTGAGTCCCAGGATGCTGCCATGTACTGTCTTTCCATGGCATCAATCCTCCTGGAGTCCTTTGTCGGGGGGTGTGTGAGGCCAAAGGAATATTTGCCTTGTCACAGGCTGCAGCCTGCACTGCCCCAACATGGCTGCATTGTTGTGTAAGGAACTCCGTATCAGAGCTTGACAATGTGTACCTCTTGTCCATTCTCTTATCAACAGGAGGCATAGTGTGAGGAGTTTTTAGAATTTTTACTGTCTGTTTCCCAAAATATTTATGCAAAGGAATAGACAGTCTCCTGGACTCTGGGATATCCATCATTTCCACATAATCAGGCTCCTCTTGATCATCCATAGGGAGCAGGAGGGTTTCAGCCACTTTTTTATAAAAAATAAAATGAGAAGGGGACTCAGAAAGCCTAGTAGGAGACACTCCTGAAGGTCTGTCTGGGGAGATGTCCGATTCAATGGGGACATCCAGACTTTCAAATCCACATTCACTCTCCTCATACTCCTCTTCCCCCTCCTCCGGTTCATAAAATTCCTATAAATCATACTCTTGAACCGTGGAACTCGCCGAATCAGACGCTTACCTGATGGTGCCGTACTGGGTCGGAACCGGGAAGCGACTGGACAATTTAATCTCTTTGGCTATTTCTTCAGCGGTTGGAGAGGAAAGTTTTGGCTCCACACCAGCTGATTTCCTTGTCCTCTTTGCTGGAACCGACTCCTCCGAGTTGGCTCTCCTTTTGCCCGAGGAAGTCTCGCCCTGATCAGAGGGCATTCCCTCTGGTTCGGTTGGAACCGAACCGGGCTGGCCATCCGGGTCAGCGGACTTCTTGGCCTCCCTTTCCCTGAGCCTACCAACTATCTTATCCAGGGTAGCTGCAGGAAAATTTTTGCAAATCTGGCAGTCTGCATTGAGGTGGTCAAACCCCAGACAATAAACACAGGTGGTGTGTGGGTCAGCCTTGGCAAAGGCTTCCCCACAGACACTGCAGTGTTGAAACCAAGGGGGCCCGGATTTTCTTTTGGGTTTCTCAGACATAGTGCCAGTCCTAACCAAACTTGCCCATTTATGGCAATCCGCCAAGCAAGACCCTCCTCAAACAACATGAAGTCTTGCTATATTATGACATATGCAGTATAACCCCAGGTTAAAACTGCTCCGGAGGTGAAAGAGTTAACTTCCTTGCAGAGCATGGAATCTTGAGCGCAAGCTCGGTTGAACACTCTGTCTGTTGAAGCTCAAACTTAAACTGTCAGATTCTTTACTCCGCCTCACTGAACAGTTGCTCCGGAGATTCCTCCTGCTGCTCGGTTTGTTTGTCGGTTTTAAAGTGTAATTCTCGGTTTATTTTACCGAAATTTAACCGCAATCGTCGGTTCAAGCCCTGTCTGTGGTATTGTAAGTAATAAATAGGCTTATTTATTATTTTTCTTCTGTGTGGAACTTGTAAACGTCTTTTTCGGTTCAGTTTGAACCGATCAGAGGGGTTTAAAAATTACTTTCTAGCCCTTTAGAGTGCAGTTCCCGGTTCTTATCGGTTCTAAAAAAAAAACGGATTTTATTACGTTTTTTTCCACGACCCGTGACACGGTTGGGAACCGATAAGAGAGTCTTGCTTGGTGGATTGCCATTAACGGGCAAGTTTTGGTTAGGCTGGCACTATGTCTGAGAAACCCAAAAGAAAAACCGGACCCACTGGGTTTCAGCACTGTGGCCTCTGTGGGGAAGCCTTTGCCAAGGCTGACCCACACACCATTTGTGTATATTGTCTGGGGTTTGACCACCTCAATGCAGACTGCCCAATTTGTAAGAATTTTCCTGCTGCCACCGTGGAAGAGAGAGTTGGTAGGCTCAGGGAAAGGGAGGCCAAAAAGTCCACTGACCCGGATGGCCAGCCCGGTTCCAACCGAACCTGAGGGAGTGCCTCTGACCAGGGCGATGCTTCCTCGGGCAAACGAAGAGCCAGCTCTGAGGAGCCGGTTCCAACTAAAAGGGCTAGAAGGTCAGCTAGTTTGGGGCCAAAAGTTCTTTCTCCAACCGCTGAGGAAATAGCCAAAGCTATCCAAATTGTCCAGTCTCTTTCCCCAGTTCCGTCTGAACCGGCACCATTGGGCAAGTGCCCGGTTTGGTCGGTTCCCTCGGTTCAAGATTATGATTTTGAAGATTTTTATGAACCAGGGGAAGGGGAGGAGGGGTACGAGGAGAGTGAGTGTGATTCTGACAGTCTGGATGTGCCCATTGAACCGGACATCTCTCCAGACAGACCCTCAGGAGTATCCCCTCCCAGGCTATCTGAGTCCCCTTCTCATTTTTTGTTTTACAAGAAAGTTGCTGAGACTCTGCAACTCCCTGTTGAGGAAGCTGTTGATGATCAAGAAGAGCCTGATTTTGTGGAAATGATGGATATTCCAGAGTCTAAGAGACTGTCTATTCCCTTGCATAAATCTTTTAGGAAACAGACAGGAAAAATTCTGAAAACTCCTCATCCTATCCTCCCTGTGGATAAAAAGGATGGACAAGAGGTATGCTTTATCAGGCTCTAATACGGAGTTCCTATCTCAGCAGTGCAGCCATGTGGGGGTAGTGCAGGCTGCAGCCTGTGACAAGGCTAATATTCCTCTAGCCTCTCACCCTCCTGAAAAGGATTCCAGGAGGGTGGATGCCATGGCGAAAAAGCAGTACATGGCAGCATCTTTGGGACTCAGACAGGCAAATTATATGGCTTACGCAGCTAGGTACCAGAAATCCAGGTGGGACACTGTCCTGGCCCTAGCAAGACAGGCCCCTGAACAGCTTGCCAGGGAGCTGGAGCAGGTGGCTGTGGACGGTATTGAGGCATCCAAGGTGCAATTTCATGCTGCTGTAGACTCTAATGATGTTTCATCTAGAGTTATGGCTACATCTGTGTCTCTTCGCAGAATGGCCTGGCTCAGATGTACTGCCCTGTCACAGGATACCCAGTCTAAGGCTATGGATTTTCCTGTTGTGGGAAATTCTCTGTTTGGGGAGCAGACAGAGAATTATATGAAGAAAATGGATGAGTATAGGACCACCTATAGGAGTGCACAGGCCAAAGAAAGGCAAGTCACTCCTCAAAGGCAGCATGTCAGGGGCAGGGGCAGGCCTTTTCATAGGCCGTTTTACCAAGCCCAGGCCTCCTCTTCTGCTTATGCCCAGAGGGGGTTCTTTAGAGGAAGGGGCAGAAGGGGCTCTAGTAAGCCTGCTTCTACCCCTCAACACAAAGCCCCTGCAAAACAGGCTCCCTGATGGGGTAGCTAACCTGTGTGCCCAGGGGAGATTTGGTATCCGAACCTCAAATCTCTCGATCTCAAAGCTTGGCTCTTGAAGAGTTAGAGTTTGCTGACCTACACCTTTCTCAAGGTGTATTGGATATCTTGAAGGCCTCTAGGAAGCCTTCCACCAGGGCTACCTATAATTCAAAATGTAAGAGATTTTCCATATGGTGTGCTGGTAAACATATTTCCCCAGAATCTGCTGGTGTGCCCACGATCCTGGATTATTTGGTGCATTTGAATTCCTTGGGGCTGAGGCCAGCTACCCTAAAGGTGCACTTGGCAGCTGTGTCTGTCTTCTTGTCAGCAGGTAAGCCCTCTTCTTTATCAGCTCACCCTGTGTTCTCCAAGTTTTTAAAGGGTTGCTTCACACCAATCCCTCTGCTCAGGGATCCTGCCCCTGCTTGGGATCTTAATATTTGCATCGCTCAGCTTATGCAACCCCTTTGAGCCACTGTCTTCAGCAGAGCTGAAGTACTTGACTTGGAAAACTGTGTTTCTGGTAGCCATCACCTCTGCCAGGGGCATAAGTGAGCTACAAGCCTTGTCAGTGGAGCCTGATTTTATCTCCTTTCATAGAGATAAGGTGATCCTCAGGACTAACAGGAAGTTTTTGCCTAAGGTGGTTTCAGATTTTCACCTTAATCAATCCATGTCTCTTCCTGTGTACTTCACTGACCATTCCTCCTCTGGTGAGAGGAGATTGCACAGTTTAGATGTCAAAGAGCCCTTAGTTACTATACAGAACGTACAAGGGTCACAGGTTCAATCCCTCCAATTGTTCCTCACTTATGGTGAGGTTGGTAAAGGGAAACCTGCCACTAAAAGATCCATTGCCAGGTGGATTGTCTCTGTATCCAATTCTGTTACGAAAACTGGGTAAGGTTCCTCCCTCAGGCCTGAGGGCTCACTCTACCAGAGGTACAGCTGCGCCTCTGGCTGCTGCCAGGGACATTCCTATCCTAGAGATATGTCAAGCAGCTACCTGGAAAACAGTTCACGCTTTACTAAGCATTACCCTTGGATATCCAGGCTAGGAGTGATGCTCGATTTGGCACAGCTGTGCTTCAGAGCCTATTTCCCAAGTAGGTTCTGTCCCTCCTCCATGGAGGTACTGCTGTGTAGTCTGCATATGTCATAATATAGCAAGACTTCATGTTGTTTGAAGAAAAAATTACTCACCTTAGTAATGTTGTTTCTTCTAATGGAGTCTTGCTATATTATGACCCCCCAGCCTGCCCCTCTCAGAACCTCTGTTTTTGGGATGTGGGTGGGCAGTGCAATGCTGGCACTTCTTTGATGCCCACTTTATTTCACCCTTCTAGGGTGCTTAGGTGTTATGCTTAAGTTTCTTCTTGAATCCTGACTTGAGTCTTTTGTTTTGGGATCAAGATCAAAAGGTGTTTTGTAGTTAGTAGCCAACGGCTAGTGTAGGTTTACGGCTTCCACACAGAACCTTAGTGAGTTTTTGCTCAGAAGATCTGACAGTTTAAGTTTGAGCTTCAATAGACAGAGTGTTCAACCAAGCTCGCACTCAAGATTCCATGCTCTGCATGGAAGTTAACTCTTTCACCTCCGGAGCAGTTCTAACCTGGGGTTATACTGCATATGTCATAATATAGCAAGACTCCATTAGAAGAAACAGCATTACTAAGGTGAGTATTTTTTTTCTTATCGGTTCCCAACCGTGTCACGGGTCGTGGAAAAAACCGTAATAAGATCCATTTTTTTTTAGAACTGATAAGAACCGGTAACCACACTCTAAAAGACAGATCAATATATTTCAAAACAACCTGATCGGTTCAAACCGAACCAATAACTGTTTACAAGTTCCACACAGAAGAATTAAATGTAAAAGCTATCTAGTACTTACAATACCACAGACAGAGCTTGAACCGACCGGTTGCGGTTTAAATTTGGTCAAAAAAATGAAAAAATAATACTTTAACTGACAAAATGAACCGAGCAGAAGGAGAAAATCTCTGGAGCGACTGTTCAGTGAGGCGGAGTAAAGAATCTGACAGTTTAAGTTTGAAGAACAACAGACAGAGTTTTCAACCGAGCTCGAGCTCACAGTTCCATGCCTGGCATGGAAAGTTAACTCTTTCACCTCCGGAGCAGTTCGAAGGTTGGGACTCACTGCATATGTCATAATATAGCAAGACTTCATGTTGTTTGAAGGTCCTTCACCCAAACATTAGAAGCCTTCTCCTCAAACCTTCCCAATTGCAGCCCTTCATGTTAACCTTTAGTTCAAACCTGACATTCTAACACTGACCGAAACTTGGCTTACCCCTAAAATCCCTGACTTAAGCATCTCTGTCCCTGGGCTACACCCTGATCCACCAGGACTGTGCTAGTAGGGGCAGTGGGGTAGCCATGTACCTCACCTCCACTCTCCAGTTCACTCCAATTCTAGCTACTTCCACCCCCTCTGCTTATGAACAACTACTACTAAAGTTCATCCTCCCCCACTCCCTCCCTGTTTTTATCACTGACATCTACTGCTGCCCTGGCTTCTCCCCTCAAGCATTACGGACATCTTATCCTCCACCATGACACATGCCTCCTCTAACAAAATTCTTATCTTACGTGACTTTAACTAGAACTGGCTATCCCCTCCCACTCCAAAACTCACTTTAACAGAGCCTCACTAAACCTGGCCCAAATAATCAATGAACCTACTCGCCTAAACCACAAAATCCTCAACCATTCCCTCATTGACTTGGTCCTCACCTCCCACCCTTACCGCATAATCAAGACTGCCATCCTCCCCGATGCCTTAAGTGACCATCACCTGACCTTCTGTGTTCACAAGATTTACTGCCCCAAAGCCCCGCCCAAAATATTACTTATTTGGTCATTCAAATCACTTGACCTCGCCCCCTTGCACAATGACCTATGTTGTATCGACTGGTCCCCAATTCCCTCAGCCTCCTCCTGGTCCTCCATTGACAATGCCCCAACTTACTTTAATTCAAAATTCCTCAAAATATGGAACATACATGCCCCCATCCACTGCACCAGAGTAAGAGGGTCTCATCTCCCCTGAATCATGGCAGAACTATTAGCCTGCTTACGCGCCTGTGACCTGGCCTGGCTGGAACACAAACACAACCCATCTGCTGCTGCCTTACAGAGGTATCGCTACCTCCAAAATACCTGTACTAGGGCCGTTAGACTTGCCAAAGCCAAATACTTCTCAGACACCTCTGAATCCAATATCAACTACCCATCAAAATTCTGGAAGGTAGTCCACGCACGCTTCTCTCTCCCCCCCAACTCAGCCACCTGTACCTGTCCTCAAAGTGGGTGACTCCTCCCTATCTGATCCCCTCTCAGTTGCCTCAGATTTTTAACTCCTTTACCTCCTACGCCTCCCTCTCTTCTATCCTCCCCAATTCTTCTCCCATCCCCGGACCTAATCGCAGCCCTCCTCCTTTTTCTTCTCATCTCTAGAGTCACCCTCTGTTATCCTCAATGCCCTCCTCTCACTTAACTTAACCAAGGGAAAGAGTCCTGATGGCCTAGATTGTAAACTCCTCTACCCAGCAGCCCCAACTATCTCCTTACCTCTTGATGACTCTTAAATCTATCCTCCTCCAGCGCTTCTGTGTTATTCCCTTCCACAAAGGGAGCAGCCTCTCTGCTACTGGAAACTACTGCCTCATCTCCGTCCTTCCTATCCTGTCCAAGCTGCAGGAATGTATAGTGCTAACCCAACCAGGGGTGTCACGATAACATTCTGTCGATACAATAACCATGACGAAATTATTGCGATAACCTTGTTATCAAGATAATTTTGCCACTTGTGCAACAATGTTAGAAAAGGTATTTAAATTAAAAATATTTTACATCATTTACATATTTGACTCTTTTTCAAGCAGTGCTATGCATTTATAAAGCTTATTTTGAAGTCTTTGTTGTAAAATCTCTGAACTTTATAAAACTGCTTGCATTTTGTTTACATAAAAATTCAAATACACAATTAATACATGTGTTATACACACGCTCAGAGTACAATACATTTTAAAATGTGAATAAATAAATATTTTTACTTGCTTGTTTAAAGAGTACCTTTCCTGGATTTTTCTCCTTGCCTGCATAATCATCAGGAAACTCCCTTACCTGACTGGGAGTTCCTCTGTAGTAGCTGAAAAATTTTCTCTTTAGCCCGCAAAGGAAGAGAAGGGATCATATTTGCCCCCAATGGGGGTTATCCACTCAATCCCTTCCACTTCTAGATCGCCGACGCTGTCCCCACACTTCCTTGTTTTGTGGAGTCATTCAATGCCTAGTGCGAGAATGTACGCCATGCAAGTCTATGGGGTGGCATTTTAAAACTTATTTTTATGATTTTAACCTGACCTATAGTACAAATCAGAGTCGGTATTCAAGTAACACGATCTTTGTTACTTTTGTTAGATCAGGGTGGAGCCCTGGATGTAGCCTGCCTAGATTTCAGTAAGGCCTCCCAACACCATTCCACATAGAAGACTCAAACAAGCTGGGCAGCCTGGGAGTGGATGCAAAGGTAGTAAACTGGGTAAGAAATTGGTAGGGGATAGACAACAGAGAGTGGTGGTAAATGGAGCTCAATCCAAGGAAGAGAGGATGACCAGTGGGGTGTCACAAGGATCAGTACTGGGACTGGTCCTCTATCATAGTAATCTTGTTTCTTCTAAGGGAATCTTACTGTATTCTGACAAGTGCAGTAAGGTCTCACCATAGGACTGCCCCGGAGCCGAAATGATTAAAAGAACCTATGCTAATAGTGGAATGTTAGGCTCAAACTCTGTTTTCAAATCACTGTCCCTGGTTGCACTTTCTGCAACTGTCAGATTCTTACAAAACATGCAGAAGCCAAATACTAACCATCCAAACTAAGTTTACTACTCCTAAAAAACCTTATTAGGGGAACAGAAACTCCAAACAACATGAGGCATCACTAAGACTCAAGTCAACAGATGCCCAAAAAACAAATAGGTACCCACAGGTTTCCAACATCAGTGATACAGAAGTGAGCAGAGCCCTGTAGGTCCTAGCAGGGGAGGAAGAGTGGGAGCTCAGAATACAGTAAGATTCCCGTAGAAGAAATAAGATTACTATGGTAAGTAATGTTTTCTTCAAACCCCAGGAAATCTTATTGTATTCTGACAAGTGCAGACCACCCAAGCAGTGCCTTTGGAGGTGGGCAGAGGACCTATTTAGGAAACAGGCTCTGCAGAAAGTACAGTTACGTAAGAACTTACCGTAACAGTAGATCTTCGAGAGAGGCTCTTGCAGTAGGTAATTACATATAGGACTGATGCCGGCCGGCGGCAGGACCCCATGGAAAAATTTCTAGCTAGCAGTCCCTGGGAGCATGCCGATCATGGTGACTGGCGCCAGAGGATCGCCGGTATAACGGGCGGGTCCCAGACGCCCACCTTCCAGTTCTTTCCGCCACAGGCCGAGAATTCCCGGACGAGAGAGAAGCGATATTTCCTAAATGGAAAGGAGCTGAAAAAGCCTAGGGGGATGGAGGCGGGAAGGTATTACCTACTGCAAGAGCCTCTCTCGAAGATCTACTGTGACGGTAAGTTCTTACGTAACTGTACTATCTTACTTCGAGAGGGCTCTTGCAGTAGGTAATTACATATAGGACAGAATCCCAAGCAGTCTGGAACAAACGAAAGGCACCAGGAGGAGGAACTACTCCAAAAATTAGAAAATAATCTAGCAGGACTCAAGAAAGGAGGCCTTGCAAGACAGCTAATCCGAAGCCTGCTCTACGGCGAGAGGTAATGTCCAAACTGTAATGTTTAGTAAAGGTATGGACTGAAATCCAAGTGGCAGCAGCACAGATGTCTGCCGCAGACACGTTCATGAAACAAGCCGCGGAGGCGGCAACTCCACGAGTGGAGTGACCTCTGACTTGACCCGGGAGGGTCTTGTTGTACTTGTCACAACAGAAAGTGATGCAATGGGCCAACCATTTTGATAGGCATTGCTTAGAGACAGCATTGCCTTCTCTTTTGTGAGCGAAAGAGACGAACGACTGATCAGTCTTTCTGAGATCCTTAGTCCTATCAGTGTAGTATCTCAGAATCCTGTGGATATCCATGGTATGGAGCAAGTATTCTCCTAGGTTGGAGTACTGCGTGAAAAAGGCAGGTAATTCAATAGACTGATTTAAGGTAGACTCCACTACCACTTTTGGGAAAAACTTAGGATTCGTGCGAAGAGCTACTCGTTCTTTGTGAAAATCAAGTAGGGGATTTTGCACATCAGGGCCTGGAGCTCAGAAATTCTGCGAGCAGAAGTAATGGCCACCAAGAAGAGTGTTTTCCATTATAAAACTTCAGGTTCATGGAAGCCGCAGGCTCAAAGGGAGGAAGGGTAAGTTTCTCGAGGACAAAGTTTAAGTCCCAAGGCGGAGCTGGAGTCCGGATAGGGGGCCTAAGATGAAGGGCACCTCTGAGGAAAGTTTTGGATACCTCCAGCTGAGCGAATGCCTTTTCAGTGAAAGGGACATGGTAGGCTGAAATAGCCGCCATATGGACCTTCAAAGAGGAGTGACTGAGACCCAGGTCGAAAAGATGACGCATGTACTCAAGCAGAAAAGTCACAGGGCAGGAAAAGGGCTCCACATTCCTGGACGCAGCCCAGATAGAAAATCTTTTCCACTTCATGGCGTAGGTGTACCTAGTGGAGGGTTTTCTAGCCTCCACCAGAATCTCGGCCACCTTAGAAGAAACGCCAAAATGAGATTGGGCTAGGTCTGTAGGAGCCATGCATGAAGATGAAGGGACTTGAGTCCCGGATGGACCAGGGTCCCCTGATCCTGGGTCAGCAATCCTGGAGACAAAGGAAGAGGAAGAGGAAGAGGAGGAACCTCTGAGTATTGTTGTAGAAGAGAGAACCAGATTTGCCTGGGCCAGAAAGGAGCGATCAGAATCATTCTCGCTCCTTCTAGAGCAAGCTTCTGTAACACACGAGGGACCAGAGGAATTGGGGGAAAAGCATAGACGAATCTGTCCTTCCAGCTTAGAGACAGAGCGTCGCTCCAGAAAGCACCTCGCTCTGGAGCGAGTGAGCAAAAGATTGGGAGCTTTGTGTTTTGGGAGGAAGCGAACAGGTCTATCTGAGGAGTCTCCCAAACCTGGAAGATGCTTTTGAGGACTTTTACGTCCAATTCCCACTCGTGTGGAAGAGTCGACGAGCGACTTAGTCTGTCTGCCAGGACATTGTCGACTCCCAGAACATGGATCGCCGTGAGGTGAAGGTTGTGGAGAGTTGCCCAATCCCAGACCCTCATTGCTTCCCTGCACAGCGGGTAGGACCGAGTTCCTCCCTGCTTGTTGATGTACCACACCACACACATGTTGTCTGTTTGGACAGCTAGGTGACTGGGAAGGATGTATTGGTGAAGGGTCTGGAGCGCATAAAGCACTACTTGAAGCTCGAGCACGTTGATGTGGAGAACCATCTCCAGCTTTGACCAAAGGCCTTGGGTTCGGTGAGGACCCAGATGGGCTCCCCAACCTTCGCCTGAAACGTCCGTGGTCAGAGTCTGATCGGGGGGAGGATGAAAAAAGGGGACCCCGGAAGAGGTTCTCTCGAACCATCCACTATTGCAAGTCTCTTACCATCGGCGAGGAGATCAGAACTGGATGATCTAGGTCGTCTACTCATTGATCCCACTGAGATCGAAGAGTCCACTGAGAGATTCTCATGTGGAGGCGTGCGCGCGGAACCGTCGAGGATGGCCACCGCCATAAGCCCCAGTAGACGGAGCACTGACCTCGCCGGGACCCTCCTGTGTTCTGACAGGAGGGAAATCTGTGACTGAAGGCAGGCCCCCCTGTCCGGAGGCAGAAAGGCTTTGCACAAAGTTGTGTCAAGAATTGCCCCGATGAACTGGAGCCTCTGTGAAGGATCCAGGTGAGACTTGGAATGGTTGATGGTAATACCCAGGCCAGTGAAAACCTGCCGGGTGAGGGAGAGGAAATGCAGGAGTTCCTCCCTGGACAGGGCCACCAGGAGCCAGTCGTCCAGGTAGGGGAAAACCTGAGCTCCCAAAGAACGCAGGTGGGCTGCTACCACCGCCAGGCATTTGGTAAAGACTCGGGGAGCCGAGGAAAGACCAAATGGGAGCGCCTGGAATTGGTAGTGGACCCCCTGGAACGCAAACCTGAGGTACTTTCAGTGTGAAGGGCGAATGGGGATGTGCAGGTACGAATCCTGCATATCTAGTGCACAAAGCCATTGGCCCGGCTGAAGCAGGAGCAAAAGGGATTGAAGGGAGAGCATCCTGAACCTCTTGTACTCCATATACTGGTTCAGGGAGCTGAGATCGAGAATAGGTCTGAGATCTCCCGTCTTCTTTGGTACAAGGAAAAAGTGGGAATAGTACCCCGTCCCATAGAGGTGAGGAGGGATGGATTCTATAGCCTGTTTTGCAAAAAGCGCTGAGATTTCTTCCCTGACCAAAGGAAGATGGTCTCTTGAGTAAGCGGAGTTCAGGGGGGGTGACGTGGAGGTTTCTGTAGAAACTCTATGGAGTGTCCCTCTGCTATAATCTGAAGCACTCATGAATCCAAAGTTATCCTCTCCCAACCCGGAAGGTGGAGGGAGAACCTCCCTCCTACCGGTTCCTCCGAGGCGTCCGGAGGCGGTGGGAGAGGGAAGGAGTCAGATGGTGTGAGGCAGCGCCGCAGCTGGGGCACCCGTTGCTTTTTTGGGTGGCGGGGGCCTGGCAGCTGTGGGGGCCCGACGTTTAGTGGGCCGCCTTCCCTGAGGTTTCGCTTGAGCCCGGCTGCGTCTGCGAAAGGGACGGTGCTGTGGGGGATGGGGACGGTACATTGAATCAATGAATTTAAGGGCCGTCCCCTTCTCCTGCAAATCAGTGATGATGTCCTTGACATCACCACTGAAAAGCACAGAACCTCTGAAAGGTGCTTCTTGGATGGCTGACTGCACCTCCGGGACCAAACCTGGCACATGGAGCCATGCGTGACGCCGAAGACTTACGGTGAATACAGAGCTCCGTCCTGCGGTGTCCACTGCGTCGTAGGTCGTCTTCAGAATGTGACGACTGGCCGAACGAGCAGAACGGACCAGGTCAGCCAACTCCTGCTTGAGCTGAGAGTCAGGCAGAGAGTCGATCTTGGATTCCACCTGGGTAAGGACGGCCTTCTGGTAATCCCCCATATGTGCAACATAGTTCAGGGCCCTAATTCCCAGTGTGGAAGAAGCATAGATCTTCCTTCCATACTGATCCAAAAGGCGAGATTCCTTATCCGGGGGGGCCGAGCTCAAGTGCCTCGGATGTGCTGACCCGTGTGAGCGCTAATCACAACTGAGTCTGCGGGGGTGAGAGTCTAAAAGTCTACACCTCCAGAGCCTGGTATAGCCTGTTCGACTTCTGGGAAGTGGGCTAAGCCGACGGTTGTTTCCAAATAGTGGAAACAAGGTGGGCGTGAGGCTCAATCCAGGGTGGCACTAAGGTAGGAGCCGTAAGGGGCAAGTCCAGATGCTCGGCGAGTTTTACCCATTGAGGATCTGGTTCTAAGGAATGCCACTGATGAACTTCCTGGATCTTTCTGAGCAACTCCGTGAAGGAAGGATCCTCCGGAGGAGACTTCGGAGGAGTCCTTGGCCGGGGTTTGGACGGAGAGCGTGGCTCATCGTCTTTCTCGGAACCTCCATCGGAGGCCTCTGAGGAGTCCGAGAGAAAAGGGGAGGAAGAGTCTGAAGCAGAGTAAGACTCCCTAACTCGTCTAGGGGGAGGAACGGGTTCCTTGGGAGGGATCCCAGAACGTGTGTCCTGACCCTCTATAGATCCTGAGGGCAAAGCCCGGGAATCTGGAGGTGGAGAGGGAATGTGCCGTCTGGGGCGTACAGGAGCTGGGGGTGGCACCGTCGCCATAAGATGGCTCTCGACTTCCTTGGTGAGCTGAGCCTTGGCCTCAGCCCACCAAGAAGCAAGAGTCTCCTGCAGATCCACCGCCGGCCTAGGGGGTGGTGGAGGAGGAGGGGGATAGTTGTACGGAGGAAATCCGTAGGGGGGAGTATCCGTAACCTGGCTGCAGGTATCCCGGAGTCTGGTACTGTGGCGTCGGGTACTGCGGCGTCGAAGGAGTCGGCACCGGGCACGGCGGTGCAGGATACTGCGGACCTGGGAAAACGGTGTCGGATACGACGGCGGATACCCAGGCGCTGGAGGAGCTGCCGGAGCAGACGGCCCAGCCGAGTACTCCACGGGCGGATCAGCCGGGATAGGCCTGTGGGGTGGAGGGCCAAAAGGAAGAGGAAAATCCCCTGCCAGCGTCGGAGGGGCCGGTGTCGGAACTGGCGTCGGCGGAGCCAGTGTCGGAGGAGCCAGCGTCGGAGCCGGCGTCAGGGGAACCGGCATCAGATCCGGCTCTTCAGGAAGAGGATCGGACTGTAGCCCATAGTCCCGAGTCTCGTCCGGGGACGGGGGGGCGGAATCCCCGGGGTCAGGCAGGGGACTGGGGCTCCCCTGGCCGGCAGCGAAGGCCTGGACGACAAGTAGTAAGTTCCGCGTAGGCTCAGAGGCCCGGCGCTGCGTGGAGAAGCGCCGGCGTGGCAAGGGCCGAGTCGGCGGATGCCAGAGAGCCGGCATCAAGCTCGAGTCCCTCGCCGGGCGGGCCGAGAATGAGAGAGGCCCGGTCCGAGGGAGACGCTGCAAGCGCCGCCGGTCGAGGCGCCCAGAGGCCTTCTCCGGCGTCGTCGGAGGGGCCGACGTTCGCATAAGAGGAGTGCCGCGCAGTGAGCGCAGGCCTAGCTGCGGCAGTACTGGGGCTGGAGTCTCCTTTCACCCGGAGATGCCCGGCGGGCTCAAACTCGAACCCGTCGGGCGGGCTGACGCCTCCTCCAAAGCCTTGGAGTCTGCAGTCGGGCGATCCCCCGGAGGGGATGTTACCTTGCCTGCGACTCCGGTCAGAGTCGCGGAAGAAGAGGCCTTCTCCCGGTGCCTTTCCTTATCCCGCTTTTTGTGCCCTTCAGGGGAGGTCGACACCTGCCGAAGTTTTCTCAGCTCTTTCTCCATCGCAGACATCATCTTTTTGAGGAGATGGGCTTCGAGGGACTGCTGGCGTCGTCTGCGGGTGGCCGCGTTGAACCAGAGGCAGTGCAGACACTTATCGACCGCGTGGTCAGGACCTAGGCAGAAGAGGCAGAGGGAGTGACCGTCTTTGTGAGGCAGTTAGGCGCCGCTGAAGTGCACTTATTCTTTGAAGGGACGACATATGCTGACTTTCACCTGACGAAGAGTAAAATTCTGAAACTAATCAGAAAAAAGCGACGGAAATGTAACAGGACTGAGCGATAAGAACTTAACATGAGCGCTGCACGAGCTGACGAGGAAAGAACTGGAAGGCGTCTGGGACGCCCTTTATACTGGCGTCCTCTGATGCGGTCACTAACTTAGAGGCGGTCCGCCAAGGGACTGCTAGCTAGAAATTTTCTGTGGGGTCCTGCCTCAGCTGGCATCAGTCATATGTTAATTACCTACAAGAGCCCTCTCGAAGTAAGATCTGCTGTGCCAAACCTGGCATCACTCCTAGCCTGGGTGTCCAGGCAGTAGTGCTTGATAAATATGTAAACTGTTTTCCAGGTAGCTGCCTTACAGATTTCCAAAAGAGGGATGTCTCTGGAAGCTGCTACTGATGCAGCAGTCCCTCTAGTAGAATGGGCCCTAAGTCCCTGTGGGGGCTGCTTACTCACTTTGCCATAACAGAATCGGATACATGACACAATCCATCTTGCTATGGATCTCTTTGTGACAGGTTTACCTTTGCCAACCTCTCCATAGGTCAGAAACAGCTGGGTTCTATCCCCTCTGTGACCTTTTGTGTACTCTAGGTAGTGCTAATAGCTCTCTTAACATCCAAGCTATGTAGTCTATGCTCACCTGAGGAAGAATGATCAGTAAAGAAGACTGGCAGGGCGATAGACTGATTAATGTGAAAGTCAGATACCACCTTAGGGAGGAATCTATTATTTGTCCTGCATACCACCTTGTGCCTATGGAAGTCCACATAGTTGGGCTCCATGGCCAAAGCCTAAATCTCACTAATCCTTCTGGCAGAAGTAATGGGCACTAAACAAACAGCCTTCCAAGTCACATACTTGAGGTCAGCTGATGACATGGGCTCGAAAGGAGGCTGCATAAGCTGTGCTATGCAAATGTTTAAGTCCCACACGGGGGTAGGGGCTCTATGAGGAGGGTGCAAATGCAGAAGTCCCTTAAAAAACATTCGGAACACTGCATTCGAGGCCAAAGAGGATGGCTTACCTGCTGACAGGTGAGCATACACTGCAGCCAGATGCACCTTCAAAGTAGAGGTCCTGAGGCCTAGAGAGTGAAGATGGGTGAGATAGTCAAGAACTACTGATAACCCAGCCTGGGTATGATCTAAGTTTTTGTCCCTGCGCCAGAAAGAAAATCTTTTCCGCTTAGAGGTATAGATTTTTCTGGTAACAGGTTTTCTGGATACCCTAAGGACCTCCATTACCCCTTCTGAAAGATTCAGATGTGCATACTCTAGGTCCTCAAGAACCAGGCTTTGAGTCTGAGGGAATGGTCAGCAAATTGTGCATCCTGGGTAGACTGATTGGCTTGGCTACTGATAGAGACAGAACTAGGGAATACCATGGCTGTCTGGCCCAATCTGGGGCAAGAGGATCATTGAGGCTGGCTACAGATCTGAGCTTGTTCAAGGCTCTCAGCAACAATGGGAAGGGAGGGAAGGCATACAAGAACTTCCCTGTCCAATCCAGGGTCAATGCGTCCAGTGGTGCTGTGCCCTTCAGTGAGGGTCTGCAACAGTACAGAGGGAGCTGGTACTTGATTGGGGAAGCAATGAGGTCTACCTCTGGAGTGCCCCACCTTCTCAACACCAACTGCACTACTTGCTTGTTTAAGGACCATTCGTGATGGTTCTGATTAATTCTGCTCAGTGCATCTGCCAGCACATTGTCCTTCCCTGGAAGGTGGACTGCTGACAGCAAGATGTTCAGGTAATAGGCCAGGGTCCATATTTTCATAGCTTCTTTGCACAGAGGTGTGGACCTTGTGCCTCCCTGTTTGCTGATGTAATACATAGTAGTCATGTTGTCTGTCCTGACCTGGACCACCTTTCCTTGCAGCATGCTGGCGAATGCAGGTTGATGTGCAGCAATGACTCCTGTTTGAGGCAAGTACCGTGGACAGTATTCTTCCCTAGGTGTGCTCCCCACCCTACTAGGGATGCATCTGTAGTGAGCACCATAGATAGTTGCTCTTGGAGGAATGGAACCCCCTGTCTGAGGTTTTCCAGATCCTGCCACCACTGGAGTGCCTGCACGAATGTTTGAGTGACTGGGACCAGCTTTGATAACCTCTTTTCTGATTCCAGTAATGCTTGAGGTGGTATTGAATATCCCTCATCTGAAATCTTGCAGCTGAGGCTGCCATGTGGCCTCACAACTGGAGAGAGTGCCTGGCCGGTCTGAGGCAGTAAGGCTTGAAGGAGCCTACCAGCTGTACGAGAGGGTCTGCTCTCAGCTGAGGAAGAAAGGCCTTTCCTCTGACTGAATCCAGCTCTGCTCCTATAAACTCCAGGAGCTGTACTGGCCGCAGCACTGACTTTTACTGGTTTATTAAGAACCCCAGGGACTGTAACTGTTCCTGTGTCAAGGCCAGAGACTGCCTGACCTGCTGAGGAGACTGCTCCACTAAGAGCCAGTCATCCAAGTACGGAAAAACTGCCACTCCCTGCCTTTGTAGGTGTGCCACAACCACAGCCAAGCATTTTTTGAACACCCTTGGAGCAGAAGTAAGGTTGAAATGCATTGGTCTGAACTGATAGTGGCCCGATGGAAGTCTGAACCTTAGGAATTTTCTGTGAGACTGCCTTATTAGGATATGGAAGTAGTTATCGTTTAAATCCAGAGATGCCAGCCAGTCTCCTTGCTTTAAGGTTGGCAGAATCGTTTTTAAGGTGCCCATTTTGAATTTTGGTTTCAGTAAATGCCTGTTCAGGTGTCTGAGATCCAGTATGGGTCGCAACTCCCCTGTTTTCTTGGTTGTAAGGAAGTATCTTGAGTAAAGGCCCTTTCCTTTCTGTAAGGGAGGAACTGGCTCCACTGCTCCTAATGAAAGCAGATTCAATAACTCATTTTCCAGTAAGAGTGTCTCTGAGGGGGAGGAAGGTTGAAAAACTCTTGCCCTCAGTCTTGGTCTGAGTTTGAAACTGAGTGCAAGACCCTGACCCACTACCACCAGGACCCACCAGTCTGTGGTGATGGACTGCCATTCCTGGAGATAGCAGGTCAGCCTGCCCCCTACTGGAACTGGGAAGGTGACCCGAGCAGATCCCTCAGGGTGTCTGCTTATTTTGAGGTGCTGACTGGGTGCTGGGGCTAGTGCGGTCGGTGCCGATCCTGCCCCTGCCTCTGAAGTAGCCTCTCTGCTGCTGATATTGTGGATAGGCTTGAGGCTGGAAAAAAGGTCTGTAAGGTCTGCCCCTTTGACCCCTGGCATGTTGCTTTTGGGGGGTAGGAGAAGCCTTATCCTTAGCAGCAGCACTTTGGTATGCTGCTTTGTACTCATTCATCTTCCTCATGTAAGCCTCTGTCTGCTATCCGAACAGAGATGAAGGCTCACATGGGAAGTCCATGGCTTTGGACTGGGTATCTTGGGTAAGACTGGTAGTCCTTAGCCAAGCAAATCTCCTGAGAGACACTGAGGAAGCCATCTGCCTGGCTGCTGTGCCACTGCTATCCACTGCCATTCTGAATTGGACCTTGGAGGCCTCTACCCCTCTCTTGGCAGTGTCCTCCAGGTCTGCTGCCATTGGTGCTGGCACAGATTTTGTAATCTCCAGCACAGTGTCCCAGAGTGTCCTTTGGTACCTGGCAACATAAGACATGTATGAAGTCTGCCTAATTGCCAGGGAGGAATCCAGACATTGCTTCTTTGCAACAGAATCCAGCTTTCTTGAATCTTTATCAGGAGGATGCGATGCCAGGGGAATGCCTGCTTTATCACAAACTGCTGCCTGTACCACACCCTCATGGTTAGGGTGACCGAACAGGAACTCGACCCCACCCATAGCAACCCAATATTTCTTATCCACCTTTCTATCAACTGGTGGAATATAAGTTGGGGTATGAAGGATTTTCATGACCTGCTTCTTAAGGGACTTGTGGATGGGCAGTAAAACTCTTTTAGGAGCCTGAACATCCATCATATCTCTATAGTCCTGCTCCTCCTCCTCCTCCTCATCAGTTGATTCCTGTGTGGGGAGGTCCAGGGACTGAGCCACCTGTTTAACAAATTTATAATGAGAGGTAAAGTCCTCAGTTCCCTTGTCAGGGGAGTCAGGATGATGAGGATCAGGTAAAATATCCGGATCAATGGGTTCACCATAATCCTCTTCCCCATCCTCATCAGCATCATACTCATATTCCTCAGCAAAAGTATCCAATTCAGGTTCCAAGGAACCGGGAACCGAAGTGGAACTTGAGGGATCCAAACATGGTCGCTTCAGAACCTGAACCGGGGTTACCGGCTGAAGCGACTGAATTATTCTAATAGTGTTTGCTATTTGCTGAGCGGTTGGAACCGGGTTACTCGGTTGTGGTTCAACTGCTGAATGTTTTTCTTTTTCTCTTCTCTTTCCTGCGGCTGCTGGGTTAGCGGCAGGGTCAGCAAGTCTCTTTTTTGCTGATAAACCATCACCCTTGTCAGAGGGCTGATCCTCCGGTTCTTTTTGGCCCGAAATCAGTTTGTCTGCAGCTGGTTCAGCAGCCTTCTCAGACATCTTCTCCTGCAGTCATTTTAAACGCCTCTCAAGCATCGACTGAGGGACGTTTTTACAGATATCGCAATCCTCTTTGAGGTGGTCAAACCCCAAGCAAAAAATACAAACAAGATGAGGATCTGCTTTTGTGAACGTTCCCCACACTCTGTGCAATGATGGAAACCTGTGGGGCCTGTTCGCTTCTTGGTCTGTGACACTGATGGTTTGTGAAAAACCAAACTAAACCGAGAATTACCCCGGTAAATTTAAGCTATTAAAAACCGCCTTACCGGACAGTAAATAGTAGGTTTAACTTAAATGAAGACACAAAATAATATTGGTTCCTTCTCGGTTGAAAGAACTGAGGAGGAACCGAAAAGACTTACCAAAACTACACTAACATACTAACATACTAAAATGCCAGCAGAATAGGCCTAACGGTCTTTCGTGTCTGCTCGTTTGGTCAGCCCCCACCCTGGGTGCTGACCTTGCTGTCCCCCTCGCCTTCTCTGGCTTCTCCCTTCCCAGTTCCGGATATTCTTGCTGCATTGGATTTTGCTTCCTGAACCCTTCCCCTGTACCTGTCCCACCCCCTCTTGAACCCCTCCACTGTCTCTGCCTCCACCAGCCCCCTAGGTAGTGCATTCCATGGCTCCACCACCCTCTCAGTGAAGTAGCACCTCCTTTCTCCCTGAATCTTCCCCTCCAGCTTCCACCCCATGCCTCTAGTGGCCCTCCTCCTTCCTTCAAGCACCCGGACTGTTCCTCCCTATTTACCCTCTTCATGTACCTGAAGACCTCTATCATGTCCCCGGTCCCTTCTCTCTTCCAATGTGTACATATTTAGCTCTTCGAGCCTCTCCTCATAGGTCCTGTCCCCAAGCCCCAAATCATTTTGGTTGCCCTCCTCTGACCCTCTCCAGGAGGTTAATGTCCCTCTTTAGTGTGGCTCCAAAACTGCACTGCAGTACTCCAGGTGCGGCCTCACCAAGCAGTTATACAGAGGGAGTATCACTTCCCTCCTTCTGGAGGTGATCCCCCTAGCGATGCATCCCAGCATCCTGTTGGCCTTGGCTGCTGCCCTCCTACAAGTCTCAGAGTTGTTCATCTTGACATCCACCACCACCCCCAGGTCCATCTCAGCCATTGAGACTTGTAGTATCCCCCCAGGGTGTACACTTGGCCTGGGTTTCTGGCCCCCAGGTGGAGTACCTTGCATTTCCCTGCATTGAACCTCAGCTTCCACTTTCTAGACCATCTTTCCAGAGCCTCCAGGTCCCCCTGCAGGGCCACCCTCCCTCCTCCCCATCCACCACCGCCCCCAGTTTCGAAGTCATCTGCAAAGAGACTCATCTCACTCCTGATTCCTGTCCTATGTCAGATACGAGGAGCTGAACAGAAGGGGGCCCAAGGACTGATCCCTGTGGGACCCCACTAATGACCCTCCTGGGGATGAGACTATCCCACCAACCACGACCCTCTGGGTCCCGTCCTGGAGCCAATTGCCTATCCATCTGATCATCTGGTTTCCACCCCCATTTCTCTAGCTTATCCAACAGGCCCACGGTGAGGAACAGAGTCAAATGCCTTGCTGAAGTCTAGAAAGAGGACATCCACTGGTCTACCCAGGTCCAAGGCACTTGTCACCCAGTCATAGAACTCCACCAGGTTTGTCTGACACGATTTCCCCGGGATGAATCCATGCTGTCTATCGTCCAGGCACCCTGACTTATCCAGGTCCCCCTAGCCTCTCCTTGACAATGCCCTCCATCACCTTGCCCACCACCGATGTCAGGCTGACAGGCCTGTAGTTCCCTGCCAGCTCCCTTGATCCCCCCTTGTGGATAGGCACTACATGCGCCACCTTCCAGTCTTGGGGCACCCACCCTGTCCTCAGAGAGATGGTGAAAAGCTCTGCCAGGGGTTTCGCCAGGACATCTGCAAGTTCCTTCAGCACTCTAGGATGTAATTTATCCTGCCCCAGTGCTTTCTCCGTCTTAAGGGAGCTGAGGCTTCCCTCACTCTCTGCTGTGATTTCCACTTCTGTACCTCTTCTCCCTGTTTAGCCCTCCCCACCTGCCAGTGATGCCCCTCCCCAGACCTGCCGATCGGTAAGGGTCCCCCTCCTCATTATCTCTGTCTCCTCCCATGTATGATGCAGCATCCCATTTTCCTGGTGAAAACTGAGGTGAAGTACTCATTTAGTACCTCAGCCTGCTCCCGGGTCTTGTGCCCATCTCTCCTGATTTAATCCTGCTAATCTGCCCTTCACCCTTCGTCTTTCCCCAATGTATCTAAAGAACCCTTTTTTCTCTCCTAATTTCCCTGGCCAGGTTCTGCTCCTTCCTTGCCTTAGCCGCCCTCACCACTCTAGTGGCCCTTCTAGCCATCAGCCTCGTGATCTCGATCCCTTTCACTCCTTGAGCACTTGAATTTCTTATAGGCTGCTTTCTTTCCCCTTACCACCTCCTGGACCTCCCGGTCCACCAACAGGGTTTTTGGGCCCCACCGCATTTTCGTCTTACCTTGCACAGGTGCTGGTAGCATCCCACCCCTCTCCTGATGATTTCCCACCTACTATCAGCGCCATGTCTGACCCAACTCCATCCAAATGCTCCTAAGGATCCTTCCAATTTCCTTAAAATCCGCCCTGAAGTCGGTTACTTGCCTTTGTGCAGCCTTCTACCCTCCTAGGTCCAGGCAGAACCAGACTGTGGCATGGTCACTCCCTGCCAATGGGTCCCTTACCTCCAGGCCCTCAATCTGGTCACTGTCTGCAGGACCACATCCAGTACTGCAGTGCCTCCTGGTCGGTTCCCTCACCTGCTGAGTTAGGAACGTGTCTTGAAAGACATCCAACAACCTCTGTTCCCTGGTCACAGAGGATGTCATAGTCTCCCAGTCTGTTCCTGGCATGTTTAAGTCCCTAACACCACCACCTTTCTCTGCCCAGTCTGCAGTGTCTCCTAACATCTGCACCAGACTCCTCCAGCTCCTCCGCCCAGGGCAGGGGTCTTACACCACTCCTATTTTTACCTCTTGCCCCCTTGTTATCAAGGTGACCCAAATCACCTCCACGGTTCCCTCCGCCTCCTCTACTCCCCCTATGCCAATGCAGTTTTTGACTATCATTGCTACCCCTCCTCCCCTTCCCTCCCCCCTGTCCTTCCTGAACATAGTGTAACCCTCCAGGTTCAGGTCCCAGTCATGTCTTGCAGTGGCCCAAGTCTCAGTGACCGCTGCCACATCCACTGCTCCCTCAGTTAACATCGCCTGGAGCTCAGACATTTTATTGTCCAAGCTCCTGGCATTTAGCAGGACTACCTTCCACCCTTTCCCTATAGTTCCATTTCTCCTGCTCGTGTTCCCATGGGGATTCTGTTTTCTCCTGGTCTGCACTTTGCCAGTTGGCCTTTTCCTGCAATCCTCCTGGTCCCCAGAGGGGTAGAGACAGAGTCCCTCCTTTATCGGCACCCCCTTGACAGCCTATTCTCCTATCCCACCCCCCCTTCACAAGTTTAAACCCCACTTTTCACCAATGAACTCCTCTATTTTCAACTTAAGGATTCCCCTCCCCTCCAAATTGAGATGTAGTCTATCTCTAGCATACAGCTCCTTATCCTCCCAGGTCTCCCCAATCCCCCATCAACCCATACCCTCTGGCCTCACACCACTCCCTGAGCCACTGGTTTATCTCCCTAATTTTTTCTTTTTATGTTCCCCACTAGCCCTGGCACTGGCAGGATTTCTGGAAAGGAAACTGTGCATCCTATGTCATGACAGACCCTGCAAGAGCCCCTGAATCTTGGCCTGTATCTCTAGCTCGCTATTTCCTCAATGTCATTTGTACCCAGGTGACCAGTATGTCTGGGGAACCCCACAGTCCTTTGCCAGCTGATATACCTCTGTGCTTAGCCCTGTGCACCGTTAGTCCAGGAAGCATCTTGTTCTAACTGGCCAGGCTTCTCCTCCCTATCCCATTTGATACCCTGATCATAGAATCCCCAGCAGGAGCACTCTGACCACTCCTTTCCTCCATCCCCCCTTCCATGTCCCTCATCCTTTCTACCGCCCTCCACCCGCTGGCTCCTTGTTCCTCCCCTATCTGGGTGCCACTTGCCACCCCTCCTTATTTACCATGGCCACCCCTCCCCTCCAATCCTATGCCTCCTCCTCCTCCTGAGTATCCTTCTATACCTTGCTAACTCCCCTCACTGCTCGCAACTGGTCCTTCTCCCCATCTGCTAAACTAGCCTGGCTCGTCCCTCCCTTCCTTGCTGTCTCCATTTAGTCCCTCCTGCAGTCGGCTCCCCTGGCCTAAACCCTCAGCTCCCTTACTGAATCCTCCTTGTACTTCTGGTCCTTCTCCTTTACCTTTCCTCCCAACTGGTCCTTCTCCTGCGCTTTCCTCCCTCTTCCCCTGCCCTCCTGCTCTGATTCCTGCTCCCCATTTCTCCTGCATTCCAGGTCCCCCTGTTCTTCCTGCTATCTGGCCCTGCCTCCCACTCCCACACCCTTTCCGTCTCTAACCACCTCTGTCGTGGCTACATCACCCCCCTCATCCCTGAGCAGAAGAAGAGAATTGAAGCGGTTACTGAGTACAAGGTCTGATCCACCTCCCCGCCTTGCTTCCTTCTGTCCAGCACTGGCCATCTGCCTACTTCCCTGAGAATGTTGTCCCTCCGTCCCCTTTGTGAGGGTCCCCAGTTACCTGCCTGCTTCCTTGGTAGTGTCCTTTTGGACCCCCTCTGCCAGGGTCCCTATGTGACCCCTGAGTATTCTCCTGCACCCCTTTCCCTATACCCCCACCCCCAGTGCTTGGTGCAACCCTGTGGGAGATTTCCAGCCCCCTTCCTCAACCATACCATGGACCCCCTCTGCCAGGGTCCCTATGTGACCCCTGAGTATTCTCCTGCACTCCTTTCCCTATACCCCCACCCCCAGTGCTTGGTGCAACCCTGTGGGAGATTTCCAGCCCCCTTCCCCAACCATACCACCCCCCTTCCCCCAGCTTTCTCCTCATCCCCGCAACCTCCTCCCTAAGCTGTGCTAGCTGGTAGCACACTGGGCAACCACCAAACTTCCAAGCCCTGTCCAGTATCATGGCTGCTCCACACCCTGTGCACCCCACCACCCTCCCAAAGATGCGGCCCTAATGATGTGTGGTTCCATCCCTTCCAAATAGGTTTCCTTGGGTGAGTCACCAGGTTCCCCAGTCCAAGATACCCTACCGCCTAATCCAGGTCACCCACTAATCTTAGAGACAATCCCACTGTACACCAGTAACTCTTGTTACTAGGTGCAGTACAACACATTAAACTTATAAGGGAAATGAACAACTCCCTAAGCTCCTCTCTCCCAGCCTTTAAATCCAACCTCCAGTGGCTAGAACTACATAAGCTGCACCAGCAGCCTTTTCCTCCAATTGCAGGGCAGGTGTTCCCCTATAAATTTGCAGACTTCTGGGGAGGGAGGGGTGACGGAGGGAGGGTCTTGGGCAGACACCTGACAAGAGAGAGTGTATCAGCCCTGTGTCTCCCCTCCAAGCCCTGCAGCTAAAGAACGAGGCCCAAGCAAATCCCACCAAATAGGTTTTAAATCAGAAGAAATAGGCCTCTACCAGCGCAGCCTGTTACACAGTGAAACATCCACAAAAAGAGCCCCACTTACAGCCACCAAATCAGTTTACAAACATCCAGCATCCCCCAAAACAATACCCTGCTAGCCCCTTAGAAGTAAGAAAGAAAATAACTAACCTACCAAGTAAAATCCACAAGAACCCTGTGAAAACAACAGCAGCAGCTACTGTCCTGGAGCACAACTGATCCTGTCCCCTTCCAGTTCTTTCTGACACTAATCTAACTAATTCTACCTGTGAAACCAAGGACAGTGCTTCAATAATCGAATAAAGTGAACAGACTTTAAAAGAAACCAAGAAAATAATCTTTTCAGTTAGAGTAAAGGAGAGCTGTCCGGAGACGTCTCATTGAGGCAAGTGGAGTAAAGAATCTGTTGGTTGCAGGAAGTGCAACCAGGGACAGTGATTTGAAAACAGAGCTTGAGCCTAACATTCCACTATTAGCATAGGTTCTATTAACCATTTTGGCTACGGAGCAGTCCTATGGTGAGACCATACTGCACTTGTCAGAATACAGTATTTCCTGGGGCTTGAAGGGAAGGTATGCCTTTTTGCAGATGACACACAGATCTGCCATAGGGTAGCGACTCCAGGGGAGAGGTGTGTGTGTGTGTGTGTGTGTGTGTGTGTCTAAAAAATCAGTAGAGACTGAAGAAAGCTTGAGGAGTGGTCAAAAGTGTGGCAACTAAGATCTATGCTACAAAGTGCAAAATCTTGCACCTGGGGCAAAGAAACCCAGGGCGGAGTACAAGATGGGAGGGGGCAGGGGAGTGATACTGATGACCACCAATCAGGAAAGAGACATGGGGTAATCGTATCTGACAACCTAAAGGTGGCCAAACACTGTGGCAAGGCAGTGGGAAGAGTTAGAGGAGGGCAACTAAAATGGTACACGGCCTGCATCAGAAGTTCTATGAGAAGCTAAAGGACCTCAATATGTAGACCTTGGAGAAAAGGAGGGGGGTTATGATGGAGACTTCCAAATACCTCACGGTTATAAATAGGGTACAAGAGGGAAGCATTTTTTCAGAAAAAAAGATGCTCAAGAAAAAGGGCTCATGCTGTGATGCTGGAGGGGTGTAGATTCAACGGAAATGTGAGGAAGTGCTTCTTCACAGAAAGAGTGGGGGATACCTGGAAAAACCTCCTAGCAGAGGTAGTTGGGGCAAAAACTAACAGGATTCAAGAATGCATAGGATGGGCATAAGGGAAACTTATTGGTTAGGAAAGGGAAGGTAAAGCCGGAGACTAAGTAGGGACTGCAGTATTACAGTACGTAGGGAAAATGGGCAGACTAGGTGGACCAAATGGTCCTTATCTGCCATCAGTTTTTATGTTTCTAAGTAAGTCAGTGACTGGTGCACATACCTTTCCCCCCCCATTTCTTTTCCCCATTACTTGGGCTGGCACACCTGTGATGGCGCAAATGTGTGATGTAAAGATTTTTTTATTTTTATTTTTTTTTTTATTTTTAGTTATTTAACCAGGTGAAACACACTAAGCTGAAAGCTTTTTTACAGGCGCACCCTGGGAGCACAGGGAAGTTAAGTGACTTGCTCAGGATCACACAGTATGCAAGTGGAAGCTGTGGGATTCAAACCCAGGTCTGGTCTGCTGGATGTCACCAGATTTGCAGCTCAGAGCCTTAAATCACTACACTATACATGTCACACATGTACTCATCTCCTGCACCCAGTCAGGCTGTTGCTGCTGCATCATCCAGCCTCTATTAGATAGTGATCAAGAAGCAGCTTGCACTATCCCTCCTCCTCAAAGCGCAGTCAATGGATGCTCAGTCCTCCTTCATGCAGTCAGCCTTCGAGCTATCCAGGTCTATTCCTAAACCTGATTTACCAGCATGGCGACAGGCGAGGTGCCCAGGCCCTCAAAACTCCACACCACACAGCCAGCACTGCATTTCTTGTTTTAAGGAAAAATACAAAAAATCTGATAGGAGGATAGTGAGGAATCATGGTTGCACTTGGAAAAGGATACATTGCTAGAAAAGCAAGCTGAGGTGTTTTATCACTTGTATTATCGCGAAATATTATGCTGCATGATAATCGCGATACTTTTTTGGGGTTTTTTTTTTTACAACTACTGTATATGTTATTGGCAGCGGTAATTATCGTGATATATCGTCACATCATGTTATCGTGGCATCCCTAATCCCAACTCTCTCCTTTCCTAGACTCCTCTTCCTTCTTCACTCCTTACCAATCAGTCTTCCTGAAGTCCCACTCCACAACTACCCCCCTTCTCAGGCTCACTGATTCCATCTACACAGGCAGGGACCAGCGCCTCATCATCTCTGCCATTTTCATCGATCTAGCTATAAAGCATTCAACAGCATCTCCCTCCCCAGCCTCCTTTCTCAACTCTCAGCTGCTGGTCTCTCAGAAACTGCTACCAGCTGGTACCACTCCTACCTTGGGAGCAGGTCCCAATCTGTCAAAATTAGTGGCACTCTCTCTCCACCCCTCCCTATAACCATTGGGGTCTCACAAAGCTCTCTACTTGGTCCACTGTTATTCTCCATCTTTCTCAATGACCTCCCCTCTGCCTGTTCATCCGCATTCATTCACATGTATCCAGATGACATGGTCCTATATACCTCTGGCCCCTCCACCGTTGATGTGGCGCACAGACTCCAACTTGACTTTGACCAAGTTCAGCTCTGGTTACGCTCAAACCAGTTATTTCTGAATGCCAAGAGGACCGCCTCCATATCCCCTGGCATGAAGCAGAGACTCTCTAGGCTTCCCATCTTCTGCATCCTTGATGGGGTCTCCTTTACGGACATCCCCGCCATCAGGTATTTCAGGGTTTGGCTCAACCAACAACTCAGTTTCTCTGGTCATGTGGATGTCACTGTCAGAAAACTGCACCCCAAGCTCGGTGTCTTGTACAGAAACCGCAACTGCATCCCTTTGCTGGCCTGACACACTATTATCCAGAGAATGCTCTTCCCAATCTTTGACTACAGAGATGTGGTATACTATGCAGACCCCGGTACTTCCCTTGCCAGACTGGATATTCTCTTCCACTCTTTCTGCCACTTTACATTTGACTGCCCCCCTCGCACTCAACACTGTTCTCTGTACCAGTCCCTATATCTCCCCTCTCTTGAGGGCAGACACTGTGCCCACTGCATCAACACTGTTAGCAAATATTGGTTTGGTTCCTTCCCCTCCTATCTCTCTGCCTCCCTCTCCCCACCCCTCCCTCCTCTTTAGGAGTTCCAATGTTAGGAACCTGGCTGCCCCCTCCTCTGACAGCCATCGGCCAAACTGATTTCAGACACCGCTTCCCAAAGCTCTGGAATTCCCTCCCTCCTGCCATCCAGAATGCCCCCTCATCTCGAGTTCTCTCCTGTCTCCTACAGGGCCTCATCTCCCCCTCCTGCAACTGCTACTAATGTCTTCACCCCCCAGTGCCTCCCCTACCTCTCCCCCCCATCTCTCATTCTCCCCGTTGAATTCAAGCTCAGAATACTTCTCCTAGTAGCTATGCACTTTGTACTATGTAATTGCACATTTACTTGTTATATTGTATAGCATAGTGTATGGTATACTGTTATATTGTAAGTGTTTTTGGTGATACCCGTATTTTCATGCCTTGTTCTGTACTGTAACCACTCCCCCTCCCCCCAGGACGCAGCTGGAAACGAGTGGATTGTTCAGTATGCCTTTCCTGGTGAAACTTTTAAATAAATAAATAAAATTATTTCTCTGCATAGCTTCCATAATCAGCTCCATCCTTCTCCCAAGCCACTACAGAATGCAAGCTCAGTACCACAGCTAATTTCAACAGGTCATCACACGTGTGTTGTGAAAACAGCTATCCATGAACACTCTATAAACAGCTAACAGTAATAAAAAAAAAGTACCTCTGACAAAACCTTTAAAACCCTTAAAAAGAATGAAAACAGGTGTTTCTGAGACTATGTTAATAAATAAATTAAATACACATAAAAATAAATTAGATACAATTGTGGGGAGGACAGAAGATGGAACCCAAATGTCACAGGGCCAAAAAAATGGAAAAGGAGGGTGGGTGCATAAGCTGGAAAGTTATGTGCACAAATGCCTGCAGTCTGGGGAACAAAATCCCAGACCTAATGGCATTAATGGAAGATGCAAACCTGGACATAGTAGCTATTATGGAAACATGGTACACAGGGAACAATGACTGGGATACAGCCATACCAAGACACACATTTTTTAGGAAGGACAGGAAAGGGAGAAGGGGAGGGGGGTGTTATGTATGTGAAGGAAGGGATTAAAGCAACAGAGTCTCAAGGGTCACAAGAAGGAGCAGATGCACTGTGGGTCACCCTGGAGGTGGAAAAGGACAGCCATTTGCACTGGAGTTATTTACAGGCCTCCGGCACAGGGAGAGGAATCAGGTGAAGCCTTTGTGGAAACCATCCACAAAATGGCAGCCACACTGGAACTGCTACTAATGGGTGACTTCAACCTGCCTGAGGTAGACTGGAGCACTCGGACTGCAAGTACAACAAGGGTCAGGAACTTCATGACAGTCTGTAGCAGAACCAACCCGTGAGGTGGCTATACTGGATATGGGGCTGACCAACGGGGACAGGATCACAGAAGTGGCAGTGGGCAGTCCCCTTGGTGCCAGCAACCACAGGACAGTGTCGTTTAAGGTAACCACAGTGGAGAAGGCAAGTCATACAAGGATAAAGGTCCTAGATTTCAAGAAGGCTAACTTTAAACACATTTGTTCCCACAGACGGCCATATGGCGTCGGAACCATCCATTGCTACATCTGACCCAAAATGGCCACCGGGAGCAAATGAGTTAAGGAGATGGGTAGAAATCTCAAAAGAGCCCCAGCAGCAGAAGGTACAGGGGGAGATAAAACAGTGGTCTAGACTCAAGCGAGTCATAACAGAACTAACAGGTCACTGTGTCAAAATGGATAGCAAGAGTAAAAGAAAGAAAATGCCATTATGGTTCTCAAAGGCAGTGGCTGAGAAAGTAAGGGAAAAGAAAAGAGCCTTCAGAAGATACAAGGAAACACAAAAGGATGAGGACAGAGAACAATATCTGGAGGAGGAGAGAGAATCTGGGAAAATAATTAGAAGGGCTAAAGCACAGAGAAAAGTATAGCCCAAGCTATTAAGAAAGGCAACAAGACCTTCCTCAGATACTTTAGTGAGAGGAAAAAGAGCAGAAATGGGATCGTTAGGCTGAAGAAGGAACATACGAACTTAAGACTTTGCCAGCAGAGAAAGGCCTTATGGTCTATCGAGTCTGCTTGAGTGTGCAGCTAGCAACCCTTATACTGCAGCTGCCCTTCCCTCCCAACTCTCCTTCATACCATATCCCATCCCCTTTTGAAGCAGTTCACTGTTTTACAGGACACCACCCAGACACCTCACTCTCTGTAAAAAAAAAGTGTATTCTCATTTCCCTCCTGAAACTTTAACCCACAATCTGAGATTGTGACCTCGAGTGTCCCTACCTACCCTTAACTTGAATAGTTCCTCTATGCCTGTCTTGTTTATTCCATTCATGTACCTGAAGGTTTCAATCATATCCCCAGTGTCTCCTCTCCTCCAGTGAGTACATGTTCAACTCCCTCCGCCTGCTCACATAGGGTATGTCCCCTAGTTCCTAGAGGGAGAAAGGGTGGAGGATGACCTAGAAAAGGCAGAGATACTGAACAAGTACTTTTGCTCAGTATTCACCAGGGAAGGGAAGGGGAGGGTGAGGGACCAAGACTCAGTAAGAGAGGTATTCAGGGGAGGGAGTTAGACATCAGCCCATTCACAGAGGAAAGAGTCCTAGAAGAACATTGGAAAATAAAAGCAGATAAGGCAATGGGGCCAGATGGGATCCACCCCAGAGTACTAAAGGAACTCAGGGAAGTGCTGGCGGAACCACTGGCTGTCCTTTTCAACACATCACTGGAGACAGGAGACGTACCGGAGGACTGGAGGAGGGCAGATGTGGTCCCTTCTCCACAAGAGTGGAAGTAGAGAGAAGGCAGGCAATTACAGGCCTGTAAGCTTGACCTCAGTAGTAGGGAAAAGTACAGTTACATAAGAACTTACCCTAACAGTAGATCTTCGAGAACAGCTCTTGCAGCAGGTTACACCATTAGGACTGAAGCCAGCAGGCGTCAGGATCCCACGGAAATTTTCTAGCTAGCAGTATTCAGCGGGGACCACCTCTGATGTCGGTCCCGCCCCCGACGTCAGGCATAGTACATAAGGAGGCAGTCCCCCAGACATACCTCTCAACTGTACCACATTACGAGGAACGTTCCTCATTTTACTTCACAAAAGCTCCCTGTTCCACATTGTGAGAGCTTGTTCCACATTCAAAGTCAACATTTCATAGCAAAAATCCATAGTAAATGATGCAAAAAGTATATTATTCAATTAATAACAGACTTTCTGAACATAAATGCAACATGTTAACAGTGTTTTGAGCTCCTTAGGTAAAGATTTGATCAAGTGTTCCACATTTTGCCCATTTGTTCCACATTTTCATAGGCAATGTTCCACATCTGGGGGAAAAAAGGTTGAGAGGTATGCCCCCAGAATCCCCAGTCCTCCAGCCGGAGACTCCCGGCCGCTGGAAGACATCAGAAGAGGAGACTGAGGATCCACCGTCAAATGGCAATCAGAGTGATGCTGAGAACACCTGATCCTAGGAGAAGGATATTGGAACTAGAATCTACCTCCAGTGGGGATGGTGGGAGGGAAAGTACCTGCTGCAAGAGCTGTTCTCAAAGATCTACTGTTATGGTAAGTTCTTACGTAACTGTACTATCTTACTTTGAGAAACCGCTCTTGCAGCAGGTTACACCATTAGGACTGATTCCCAAGCAATAAAGGAAATCCCACACCATTAGGAGGAAGGAAGGTAGAAGTCCTTAGTAGAATCTAAACCTAGGACAGAAGTCCTTGAAGGACTGCTAGACCAAAACCTGCTCTTCACCTCGATGCAACATCCAGGCTATAATGCCTGATGAAAGTGTGCACGGAGCTCCAAGCAGCTGCAGCACAGATGGCAGAGGTGGACACGTTCTTTAGGGCAGCAAAGAAGGTAGCCACCCCCCTTGTGGAATGACCCTTAACCGCGCCCGGTAAGGGTTTGTTGCACTTCTGGTAACAGAATGTGATACACTGAATGAGCCACCTGGACAGCGACTGTTTGGAAACAGCTGTGGGCAAAGGAGACAAAAAGCTGGTCCGATTTTCGGTGGTGTTTGGTTCTGGTCAGGTAATATCGAAGACACCTATGCACATCTAAGGTGTGCAACAGGGCCTCTCCTCGATTAGAATACTTGGGGAAGTACACTGGTAGATCAATGTCCTGATTAAGGGTGAGAGCTGAGACCACCTTAGGCAGAAACTTAGGATTAGTCCGTAGGGATACCCTGTCTTGGTGAAAAACCAAAATAAGGTTCTTTGCACATAAGTGCACGAAGTTCAGAAATTATTCTGGCCGAGGTAACGGCAACTAGAAACAATGTCTTCCACGTAAGGAGACGTAGCTCACAATCTGCAGCTGGCTCAAAGGGTGGCAGCATAAGCTGCTCCAGGACAAAGGGTACATCCCATGGCGGAATCGGATCCTTAATTGGAGGTCTAAGGTGGAGAACACCTCTCAGGAAGGCTTGTGCCGTGTCCAACTGAGGTATGGTGCGTTGGCCTATAGGAGTGTGATAGGCTGAGATGGCACAGAGGTGTACTTTAATCGAGGAGTAGGCCAAGCCTGTCTGAAAAAGGGACAGAAGGTAGTCCAAGACCAACCTTTCTGGACAATCCATAGGTGAAAAACCGCACGCTTGAACCCATAGACAAAATCTGCACCACTTCATGGCGTAAGTAGCATGGGTAGCCAGTTTCCTAGCAGCAGCAAGAACGTCTGCTACCTCTTGCGAGACCCCGTGTCGCATCATGGCTATGTCTCTAGGAGCCAAGCGTGCAGATTCAGCGAATGAAGGTCCGGATGAACCAAGGAACCCGCCTCCTGAGACAGCAAGTGGGAGCTGATTGGCAGAGGCACTGGAGGTTCCTAGGACAGTTGATGTAGTAGAGGGAACCAGATCTGCCTGGGCCAAAATGGCACAATAAGTATCAGCGTCGCTTGCTCTCTGTGAAGTTTCAGAAGGACCCTCTGGATCAGCGGAAAGGGGGAAGGCATAGAGGAATCTGCCCGCCCAGGAGAGGGACAACGCGTCTCGCCAGAAAACACCAGGCCCTGGATCTAGCGAGCAAAAATTGGGCAGTTTTGCGTTGGATGGGGACGCGAAAAGGTCCAACTCTGGTGTACCCCATCTGCAAAACAGATCCTCTACTACCTCCTGGAGTAGTTCCCACTCGTGGACTCTGGCCTGAGAGCGGCTCAGGCTGTCTGTGATGACGTTGTCCACTCCTGGGACATGAACAGCAATGGTGTTTGCACCATGTTGTAAAACCAGTCCCACCCCCTCATGGCCTCCCTGCAAAGTGGGTAGGAATGGGTGCCTCCTTGTTTGTTGAGGTAATACATCACCGCGGAATTGTCTGTTTGTAACAGAAAAGTACCCGGTGGAATCTCTGACTGGAAAGCCTGCAGGGCGTAAAGAACTGCTCTCATTTCCAGGATATTTATGTGGAAATGAGTCTCTTGGGCTGTCCACGGGTCCTGAGATTGGACACCAGAGGTGTGCTCACCATCCAAGCCCTGAGGCGTCTGTGGAGAGTGTCACAATCGGAGACGGAGCAATGAAGGGGACTCCTGCCGATAAATTCTTAGAATCTAGCCACCATTGCCAATCCCGGATTATGGTCTTCGTGATCCGGATTGGGAGCTGCAGATGGTCTTGCTTTTGATCCCATTGGACCCGTAACATCCACTGGGTCACCTGCATGTGGAGACGGGCTAGCGGGACTGTTGCAATGGCCACAGCCATGTGTCCGAGCAGGCAAAGGACCAGTCTGGCAGGAACGGTCTTGACAAAATGTCCCTGATGAGGGATCTGATGTGTTCCGCTCTGTCCTGGGGTAGAAAAGCTTTCCCCTGGACGGTGTCCAGAACTGCACCTATGAACTGCAGAATCTGTGACGGAACCAGGTGTGACTTCTCTTGATTGATAATGATGCCCAATGTCTCGAACAGAGACTGAGTACAATGAATGGCGGACATCAGGGCCTCCCGAGAGGGCGCCATGAGAAGCCAGTCATCCAGGTAGGGGAAGACGTAGTGGCCTTGTCTCCTCAGTCTCGCCTCTACGACCACCATGCACTTCGTGAATACCCGAGGTGCCGATGACAGTCCCAAGGGAGGGCTCGGAACCGATAATGGTGACCCTGAAACTCGGCTCAAAACTTCCTGTGCGCTTGAGCAATGGGTATATGCAGGTAAGCATCCTGCATGTCCAAGGACGCTAGAAAAGCACTCTGCTTGAGCATGGGAATCAGACCTGGGAGGGTCACCATGCGGAAGCGTTTGTACAGGACCGACTTGTTGAGGTCGCTGAGGTCCAGTATCGGACGGAGGTCCCCTGTTTTCTTGGGAACCAGAAAGAAGTGAGAATAATAACCTGTACCTCTCTGGTTCCATGGTACGTGCTCTATAGCTTCTTTTCTGAGAAGCACGAGCACCTCCTGCTGTATCAGCAGGGCGTGCTGACCCGAGTAACGAGAAAGCAGGGGAGGTCTTGCCGGTGGGTGGTCGAGGAATTCTATGAAGTGGCCTTTCTTGACCAATTGGAGAACCCACTGGTCGGCGGTAATCGACTGCCACCCTAAAAAGTGGCGAGTGATGTGACCCCCAACCTTTTGTGCCCGTTGATCCAGAGGAGGGGCAGGGGCCGGGAAGAAGTCATGCTGTGGCAGCACTGGTCCCTGCAGGCTGGGCCGGTTTAGTGTAGCACTGGCCTCTGCCTGGGGATGACTTAGCCTGGGCTTTACATTGAAAAGTGCCCTTTTGATGCTGGCTGGAACGTGGCTGCTGCCTTTGTTGCTGGCTGCAAAACCGGCTCTGGTTCCTGCGAAAGGAACCAGGCCTGGATCTGTACATGGCCTGTACAGACCTGACTGCCTTCCTACGTCCTGGAGTTTGGTGATAACCTTCTCCGAGGGTTCACCAAAAAGTACTTCGCCATTGTAGGGGACATCAAGAATGTTCTTCTGTATGTCTGGGGTAAAACCGGAGACACGGAGCAAAGAGTGTCTCCAGAGACAGATGCCTGAAGCTGCAGCTCTGGCGGACGAGTCCGTAGAATCGTATGCGGCTCGTAGCACTTGGGTACCCACATTAGACCCTGTGCGGAGAAGGTTTAGGAGCTCCGCCTTCTGACCACCATCCGGTAGTTTATCGACCAGGTCCTGGCCCTGTTCCCACAGGGCGTTCTGAAACTGTACCATGTGAGACAGGTAGTTCAGGGACCTGATGGAGCATGTAGAAGCCGCATACATGTGGCTCCCCAGAGCATCCAGCTGTTTGGATTCCTGGTCCGGTGGTTGTGTGCTCATGTGCTGCAGTCTTTGGGATCAATCATGCGAGGCTGTAATGACCAGGGAGTCTGCCAAAGGTTGTTGAACTAGGTACTGGTCCTCTTTCGGGGCCTTGTACAGGTGGTCAGCTTTCTTTGGCACAGTGGGAGTGGAGTGGAGTGCGGATGCTTCCACGCAGCCTTGGTGATGTCCGCGAAGGTGTCCACCAAGGGTGGCACTACCACAGGCTTTGGGTCTTTCTGCCGAAGATAACGGGCAAGGCACTGTCTTTCAAGGTCGAGGTCTTCAGCATCCCATCCCATGTTGTCCTGGATGTGCCTCATGATCTCAGAGAAAGAGGGATCATCCGGAGGAGACCTGGGTAGGTCATGTGGGTCAGGTGATGGAATGCTGAGAGGAGAAGGAGATCTGGAATATTCCGAGGTATCCGATCTAGAGTCCTCCCCTGACGGAGTGTACCGACAACGTCTGGGTCGCTTGGGGCTGGGAGACCCTGATGGAGATCTTGAGGGAGGCCTTCTCCGGTCCTTGGATCTACCCCTAGGAGGTGGAGTCTGCTCCTTAGGGGTTGGTGGTTGCCCTGCTGGCCCCTTTGGTGGAGGAAGGGGTGTAGGAGGTGAAGGAGTAGGAGGAGGAAGTTTTACAGGGACCACATCCTTTCAGATGGTGTCCCACCAGAAAGTAAAGAGATCCTTTACCTCTTGTAGATTCATGCCCGACGACGGGCCTGGTGCCGGTGGTCTGTCGCCGGGGTCAGGCATCAGGTCTGCGGGTGTCTCTGGGTTGGGCGAAGGTTCCCTCGGAAGCCCGGCATCCTCTGGGTCGCCCGCCAGGTCTTCGGGCAGTGTCGTGTCCTCCTCTGTGGAATCCCTGTGACGGTGTCCACCAGTAACTGGAGGTGGGGTAGTCTTGACTCTGGTGATCTGCGAGGCTGACGTCGTCGCTGGCTGACGCTTTGGGTCCGGGCGAACCGCTGGCCGGGTGTCTGGTGCTTGGCTGGTGTCCGCGTTCGCTAATGCCTGGGCCGACTTCGGATGCTTGGCCGATGTCGGGTCCGTCATCCGCTTTAGGGACGTCAGGTCTTTCGTCTTCCTGGGTGGTGGATCCGGACCTCTGAGAGGCTGGGAGACCGATCTGGAGTCAGGGTCCTGACGTCAGGTCGATGAGGAAGACTTGTGGTGTTCAGAAGACTTGGAAGGGGCCCGAGAGGAAATGGAGGAAGCCGAGGGCCTAGAAGTCTTGATGGGCTGAAGAGCTGAAGAACCGCCTGAAGCCCGGACTTTGACCTGAAGGGGGCTGAGAACGAGCCCTGGAGGGAGCGCGGTCAGATCTGGTGGAGCCTGAGCTACGGGAGTCCGAGGCTCGGTTCGGGGACCTGGACCTTGCTTTCTCCCAGTGTTTATGGGCCTTGGAAGAAGAATCACCCCTGGAGGAAGGTTCTTTGTCCATCCTGCTAAGTTTTTCTTTCAACAGAAATGCCTGAAGTGCCTTCTGACGGCGGATCCTGGTGCGGCTGTTAAACCCTTGGCAAAAGGTGCAGGCCTTGGTGTCGTGGTCCGGGCCTAAGCACCGCACACAGGAAGAATGAGGATCCTTGAAAGGGATCTGTTTTCCGCAGGCACACTTTGAAAGGTGTCTCTCAAGTGAAGGAGTTGGAGAGGACATTAGTTTGAAGAAACTCTTGAAGTTCTAAATCGTTGTGCGCTAGATAGAGAATGAGAGGCCGATGCTGGTGAGTGACGGCAGGAAAGAACTGGGATTCTGAGACGCCTCCTTAAGTACTATGTCTGACGTCGGGGGCGGGACCAACATTGGAGGCGGTCCCCGCTGAATACTGCTAGCTAGAAAATTTCTGTGGGGTCCTGGCGCCTGCTGGCTTCAGTCCTAATGGTGTAACCTGTTGCAAGAGCTGTTTCCCGAAGTAAAATCTAATAGAGTTCTTACTTAAGGAGAGGACTGTGAAGTTTCCAGAGGATAATGGGGCACAGGATCCAAGGTAGCATGGATTCTCAGCAGGAAGATCCTGTCAGATGAATCATATAGACTTCTTTGACTGGGTAAGCAGGGTGGTAGATCAGGGAGGGGCAGTGGATGTAGCCTACCTGGATTTCAGCAAGGCCTTCGACACCGTCCACACAGGAGACTGCTAAATAAATTGGGGAGCCTGGGAGTGGGTCCTACAGTGGTAAAGTGGGTTGGCAATTGGCTAAGGGATAGGACTCAGAGGGTGGTGGTAAATGGCATGAAATCTGAGGCGAGGGAGGTGACCAGCGGGGTGCCACAGAGATCAATGCTGGGGCCAGTTCTATTCAATGTCTTCATTAGCGACATTGCAAAGCATCTGAAGGGAAAGATGCGCCTCTTTGCAGATGACACCAAGATCTGCAACAGAGTGGGCACACTGGAGGGGGTGGAAAAAAATGAGAAAGGACCTAAGCCTATTAGAGGAGTGGTCATGTGTCTGGCAGTTGAGTTTCAATTCTAAAAAGTGCAAGACCATGCACCTGGGTCACAGGAATCCAAAGGAGGAGTACAGAATGGGTGGGGAAATTCTGGCCACCACAAGCCAGGAGAGAGACCTGGAGGTTATCATATCCAATGACCTGAAGGTGACCAAATAGTGTGAAAAAGCGGTGGTGATAGCAAACAGAATGTTGGTGTGCATAGGGAGGGGCATAACAAGCAGGAGGAAATAGGTGGTGATGCCACTGTACAGATTACTGGTGAGGCCTCAGCCAGAGTACTGTGTCCAGTTCTGGAGACCACATTTCCAGAAGGACATTGACAAACTAGAGACAGTCAAGAGAAGGGCAGCGAAGATGGTACATGGACTGCACCAGAAGCCCTACAAGGAAACACTTAAGGATCTTAATATCTATTCACTGGAGGAAAGAAAGGAGAGGGGAGATATGATAAGAGACTTTCGAGTACCTTAGTGGAATAAACAGGGTACAGGCAGAAAGCTTATTTCAGAGAAAACTCTGCACGAGAACAAGGGGGCATGATATGAGGCTGAAGGGTGGAAGGCTCAGGAGTAATGTTAGGAAGCATTTTTTCACTGAGAGGGTGGTGGAGCTGTGGAACAGCCTTCCAGCAGAAGAGGTGGGTGCGAAAACAATACAGGGGTTCAAGAGTGCATGGGATAGACATAAGGGTACCATGGAGATGTGCAGAGCAGGACAGCCGCAGATCAAATAGGATCCTGGATTGGGGGGGGGAGGTGGCCAGCAGCCGAGCTAGAAACAGCTTTCAGAGCGAGCTCTGTACTTGAATTGCTAATTACAGGAACATATAAAAGAAAAACCACCTTTAGCAATAACCAAATACGTATTTCATTAGATCTCCACGAACTGAGCATTCTGATATCTTATTTGTGGCTTTCCGACTGAGAAGCCCAGGAAAATGGTCCGTTTGAACAAAGCGACTGCTGGAGGTTCCAGCATGCACCCGAAAGACACTCAACCTGAGCAAAGTAAAGACCCAATACCTGCAGAATTGGAAGAGGCACCGCAGCCGTCCAACATGGCTCTTCTAAAGGCGATGCAAAAACTGGATAGCCAGATGGAAGATTTTGCCACTCAATTTAAAGCTATGGACACTAAAGTGGGGCAACTAGCGGGGGACACCAAGGCAGCGGCACACTCTGCTTCGGCCGCAATGTCTGCCACAGCGGGCCTGGTGAAGAAGAATGGCCTGCTCCGACGCTGGTTGGAAAACCTAGAAAACTTATCACAAGCCATGAATAGCAGGATACTGGGCATACCTGAACATGCAGAAGCCGAGGACCCTCTGAATTTCCAATATGGTTTCTTGAAAGATCTCCTTCATATGCCGTCAGCGTTCACCATTGTTAAGGCATACTGGATAACTCCACGTGGCTCTAGGAGTCGCACGATGAGGGGCCTGACGACACCGCGCACTTTCCTGGTGGTCTTGGGTTCGATGGGAGAGAAGCGCCATCATCTGAGGCCAAGAAATCTGAACTATGGACTGGGAGGGAATAAGATTCACATATTCCCGACCTGAGCTTTACAACCCAACAGAGGGGAAAGCATATGACGCTATCAGCGGCTCGACTACTTTTTATTTTTTATTTATTTAGTTTTAGTTGACCAGGTAAGTGTACTAGACAAATCCTGCCTATTTTCAGGAACGACCCAGGGAAGGGGGATACAGATGAATGCCAACTGACCTTGAACCAGATTAAGCTGTTGGTGGTATTTTTAGTGAAACTACGGCAGCTAGGGATCCAACATGTGCTTCTGCTCCCGGCGAGTCTCCATGTCTTCTACGGTGGCAAGACTTTCCAGTTTTCACAGCCAGCTGAAGCCACCAAATTTACCGATCGGGTTCAGAAGGAATCTGATGCAAAAAATTCTGAGGTGGATAGTGATAATGAGGACAGTGAGGGTTAAACCTCCCAGAGGGTAACTTTAACTAAATGCTGTCTTACTGAATCACCTGTGACTATCGGGTATAAGGCCTTCTATTCCTTTACTTTGCCCTCCTCTAATCAATGGACTTACCAATTTAACTTTTATGTGCTAGATTTGTCAGGAGGAGCTATTTGCTTTCAAACTGGACTACATTTACTGTTCTTTAAAATGTCCATAACTGTAAAGGGCGTTAAAAACCTTGAAGAGTAAAGTCAGGATTTATTGGGACTTTAAATGAGTTTATGCTCTATAGAGAACTGTCTAGATATTGGTTTAAAGATTGTAAGAGTTCATAAACCTGAAAGCTGTTTTTGTTTTTTATTTGGTTTTACATCGATGTTGGTGGGAGCTGTATCTATCTATATGATAAAGAAACATACTATGTAAAACAATGGTTTGGTCAATCTCCCGCTCATGGCTGCATTAAGCCTTATTGTATACAGTTCGCAGGATATTAACTAGCATAATTTGTGATAACCCCCCAGTGATGTAACTCAATATAGGGACTGCCTATTTGATGTTACTGTGAAAATTCCTTAACAACATACAGTATAATATTGTTATTGCAGTATGTCTCAAGCCTGCCTATTGGGAATGTATGCTGTACTTCTATGCAGTAAATCAATAAAGTACACACAAAAAAATAGGATTTGGGGCTGCAGCAGTGAGTAGGGAACTGGGAAAACTAGGTGGGCCGTATGGTCCTTATCTGCCGACAGATTCTATGTTTCTATCTTTATACACAACAAGGTACCCCTCAGTGTGAAACACTTGCTGGTATTCCACACCTCGCTATTGTGACACTGACTCGGAGTGGAATACCAGATGGTACTTCACACTCAGGGGTACATTTCTCTACATATGTTACGGCTCTACAGACCTCTGCAACAGGAACTGCTCTTAGTGAAGCTACAGGTGTAACTACTGCTCACAAGGAATGGTTCGGAGCCTTTTTGGTACTTCCCTGTGGGAGAACAGCAATGTTAGAGTAGAATCCAGTTGGGCAAGATTGGTTTGTAAATATGCCTCCCTTTGTAATAAGGATAACAGGACTTAAACAGCTGAGATGACTTCTTAAGGTATTGTGAGATCACAATACAGAAACTAAGAGTATATGTCACATCAACCAAATATAGTAGAAAGCAACCGTGACACCCATCCCAGAGAGCGCACTGACTTGGTAACATAGTAATTCAAGGTAAAATGAGATTCTAGGTTCATCATGTCTGCCTCCAAATCAAAATGGACTCTTCACAAGCAAGGATGAAGCAAGTATGCAAAGATGTGCCACTTTAAGGGATTTCCTACCCACTCTGCTATTCAGGATACCCTATGATTCCACTTGGAAGTAGAAACTTTCCCAGGCTTACGTTTAAGGGAGATGCAGATGCCATATCCACCGTCTCCGCTGGTAGGCCATTCCATAGGTTCATCAATATCCGAAAGAAAAAGTTTTTGCTAATGTTACCCCTGAATTTACCACTTTTGCGCTTCAGGGTGCATTGCTGTGTCCTGCTAGAGGACACCAGAAGAAACAACTTTCTCTGTTCAGTCTTGTTAATAACCCCTGATTATGCAGAACACTGAGATCATGTCCTCACTCAGCCTGCTTTTGTCCAGGGTGAGCATGTTAAGACTTCCAGAACCTTTTACTGAAATAAAAGGCCCTTTATGGGCAGGGCTCTCTGCTCATCTTTAGATGCTGTACCATACTTCTTTAAGTGGTGTCTACACTGCATGAAATGGTCCACATTTCTGTCCCCCTTCCCAGAGTAGTCTGCTCCATATGGTGATACTACACATTAAGAACAGGGCTTTACATACTTTGGTCATTTGTTCCATATTGACTGATTAGGAAGCTGGAGCCACCACTGAGCGGGAGCAGGATGAACTGCAAACAGGGAACTATGCTTTTTATTTCTTTAAATCCCTGTACTGCGTGGGCTGATGTGGGGCTAATTTGTGCTTGGGGAGACTGAATGGGACAGGGAGGACGCCGAGAGAGGGAAGGACATAGAGGGAGGATTACGGGCTCATGTGACTCGGCCAGACTGAGTCCCAGAGGTTTAAATTTGCCATTTTTGTAGTCTGTCCTCAGTTGCTGAGCCACTGCCGAGCGGGAGGAGGATGGACTGCAAACAGTGAAGTGTGATTTTTGTTCCTTAAATCCCTGTACTGTGTGGGCTGATGTGGGGCTAATTTGTGCTTGGGGGACTGAATGGGACAGGGAGGGAGGATGCTGAAAGAGGGAAGGAGAAGGAGGGACATAGACGGAGGATTGCAGGCTCTCATGACTCAGCCAGACCAATAGGGAGGCCGGAGTCACTCCCTCAGGGCCAAGCGACCCCTTGCATGAGCGACTCTGACGCATGAGTGACAAGACGCAGGAGTGTGGTGTCTCGAGTGGCGTCTGCAGAACGTCAGCAGGGAGGACAGCAGGCAGCGCTGGTAAAGGCAGGCATAGGGAGGGGTACGAGTTGCAATGAATCTGCTGAGAGGAATCGGCCAGACTAAGTAACGAGAGCTAGTACTGCCTAAGGGATACAGAGAGGATGTGAAGGACAGGGCAAGGAGGCAGGTGGATGAATGGGGGGGCGGAGGGGTAAGGATGACTGGGTTGGGGGCACAGGGAGGCTGGAAGGGTAGTGAGCTGCAAGGGGTGTGGAGCAGCACTGTTCCTGGGAACCTGGTGGAAGGTGGATGGGGGTTCAGTGTCCAGGCTATTCAGACAGCTTATGCTGGAAATAGACAGCATGAAATAGGAACTGGGGGGCAGGTATGAGTGGGAGAGGAGAAGATGGGGCAGGGAGCACGGAGGGCTCCATCACAGAATAGACCAGGCTACCACAGGCTGAAAGGGTGCTCAGCCAGGAAGCCGGGGGCAAGTCCACAAGAACCAGGGAGTGCAGAAAGAGGGAGTTGGCAGGTGGTAGAGAATGAGAGTAAAGAAAGGAAGTAAGGGAGAGGTTCCGGGTAAGTGGAGGCAGGGAGGACATGGGCAGGAGGTTGGGGACAACAAATAGGTACGTGGAACTTATTGATGAAACAGAGCAGGAGGATGGGGAAGGCAACACAGAGCAGGGGACAATGAAGGAAGGGGGAAACACAGGGTGCAAGGAGAGAGGGAAGACAGTGGGGTAGGGAATCAGGTGAAGTTGGTACAAACTCACTAAATAAAGGGAGAAGGAGGCCACAACATGTAGGGAGGGGGGAGAGGGAAGCACAATGATGGGGACAGTGAGAGGAAGTACAATTAGTGGAGGCGGGGGTGGTTGTGCACAGGAAGGAGGACAGAAAGGATGGAGGAGGAAGAAAGCAGGTGGAGGTGCAATCAGTGGGGAACAGAGGGGGGAAGGACAGGGTATTAGAGGACAGGACATTGAGGAAAAGGGACTTGTAGGAGGGCAAACCATGGGGGAGGTGCAGGAGATGGGGATCAAATACTTGTACTAGGGGAGTCTATGCTCGGGGAGTAAGGGAGCAAGGAAGAGCCGAACCTGGGTGGAGTGTATGCCAGGTATGACAAAGGGGAGAGTAGGGCAGTTCATTCAGAAATGTGTGAAGAAGATGGGAGTGAAGCCTCATATCATAGTACATCTAGGAACAAATGACCTAGAAGGCAGTACAGTGGATTAAAGTGCAGGAGAGGTTCAGTGAGGTGGGGAGTATCTGCAATTGGGTGGGAAGTTTAGTGACATTCTCTGAGGTACTCACAGTACCTAGTACAAGCACCACTAGGAAGCTAAGAACACAGGCATCTAATATGTGGCTGAAGGGATGGTGTGCGGAAATGGGGTATGGGGTAGTAGGGGAATGGGGCAAGACATGGAATAATAAGGGGCTTTATGCCAACGATAGGCTGCATCTCAACACTGAGAGTCCACAGACATTGAAACGGGCTGGAGAATTACATTAAAAAAAAAAATGATTAAACGGGGGCTGAGTCGGACAGCAAGGGAGTCACCTTCCAGGGAAGACTGAAGGCCTCATCCCCAGAGAGGAGGAAGAGAATGAGGGAAGTTAACAAGGTGGAAGTGCAGGAGGGTGGGATGGGGAGGGGGGCAGGACACAAAGCGGACTGTTGTATCCTTGAATGCAAGGAGCTTGGCAAACAAGGTGGCAGAGTTCCAGGCATTGATGGCAGAAGGGAAGGTAGATATTGCTGCCATCTCAGAAGAAAAAATTACTCACCTTAGTAATGTTGTTTCTTCTAATGGAGTCTTGCTGTATTCTGACAATAACAGTGAGTCCCAATCTTCGAACTGCCCCGGAGATGAAAGAGTTAACTTTCCATGCCAGGCATGGAACGCTGAGCTCGAGCTCGGTTGAGACTCTGTCTGTTGCTGTTTGAACTCAAACCGTCAGATCTTTACGAGTTAAACTCACTGAGGTCCTGTGCGGAAGCTGTAAACCTACACTAGCCAACTGGCTACTAACATAAAAACACATTTTTTGGTCCCAAAACAAAGAATCAAGTCAGGAAACCCAAAAAATGAAATAAATACAACACCCACTCACCCAAAGAAAGAGGGTGATAACAAAAAAGGTGGGGCACCTCCTGAGTGCCAACACTGCTACTGCCCACCCACATCCCAAAACAAAGGTTCTGAGGAGGGAAGGCGGAGGGTCAGAATACAGCAAGACTCCATTAGAAGAAACAACATTACTAAGGTGAGTAATTTTTCTTCAAACAACATGAAGTCTTGCTGCATTCTGACAATAGCAGACTACTAAGCAGTACCTCCATGGAGGAGGGACAGAACCTACTTAGGAAATAGGCTCTGAAGCACAGCTGTGCCAAATCGAGCATCACTCCTAGCCTGGATATCCAGGGAGTAATGCTTGGTAAAAGTGTGAACTGTTTTCCAGGTAGCTGCTTGACATATCTCTAAGATAGGAATATCCCTGGCAGCAGCCAGGGAAGCAGCTGTACCTCTGGTAGAGTGAGCCCTCAGGCCTGAGGGTGGAACCTTACCTAGTTTCTTATAGCAAATTGTATGCAAGAGACAATCCACCTGGCAATGGATCTTTTAGTGGCAGGTTTTCCTTTACCAACCTCACAATAAGTGAGGAACAGTTGAAGGGAGTCAAACCTGTGACCCTTGGTACGTTCTATGTAGTAGCTAAGGGCTCTTTTCACATTTAAACTGTGCAGCCTCCTCTCACCAGAAGAGGAATGTTCAGTGAAGTAAACAGGAAGAGACAGATTGGTTAAGGTGGAAGTCTGAAACCACCTTAGGTAAAAATGTCCTGTTAGTCCTGAGGACCACCTTATCTCTATGGAAAGAGATAAAATCAGGCTCCACTGACAGGGCTTGTAACTCACTTATGCGCCTGGCAGAAGTGATGGCCACCAGAAACACAGTTTTCCAAGTCAAGTACTTAAGCTCTGCTGAGGACAAAGGCTCAAAAGGGGGTTGCATGAGCTAAGCAATGCAAACGTTAAGGTCCCAAGCAGGGGTAGGGTCCCTGAATGGTGGATTGGTATGAAGCAATCCCTTGAAAAACTTGGAGAATACAGGGTGAGCTGAAAGAGAAGAGGGCTTACCTGCTGAAATAAAAGCAGAGACAGCCGCCAGATGCACCCTTAGTGTAGCTGGTCTGAGTCCCAAGCTATTCAGGTGAACCATATAGTCAAGGACTGTGGGCAGGTCAGCAGACTCTGGGGAAGTATGCCTTCCAGAGCACCATATGGAAAATCTTTTCCATTTGGAATTATAAGTAGTTCTGGTGGAAAGCTTCCTAGAATCCTTTAGAATATCCATAACACCTTGGGAAAGGTGTAAATCAGCAAACTCTAACTCTTCAAGAGCCAGGCCTTGAGATTGAGAGATTTGAGGTTCGGGTACCAAACCCTCCCCTGAGCACAAGTTAACAAGTTGTGATTCCTGGGAAGAGACAGGGGAAGGTGGACTGCTAAGGACAAATGTAGAGGGTACCAGGGCTGTCTGGCCCAGTCTGGAGCAATCAGGATCACCTTGCAGGACTGAGACCTGATTCTGACTAGCACTTTGAACAGGAGAGGGAAGGGGGGAAAAGCATACAGGAACTTCCCTTGCCAACTGAGAACTAAGGCATCCAGGGAGACCGAGCCCAAACCTGGGGGCCTGCAGCAAAACAGGGGAAGTTGGTGATTGTCTGGGGCTGCAAAAAGATCTATCTGTGGGGTGCCCCATCTGGAGAAGATCACCTCCAAAACCAGGGGATCCAGTGACCATTCGTGATGGCCCTGAGATATCCTGCTGAGAGCATCTGCCAGGACATTGTCCTTGCCTGGGAGGTGTACTGCTGTGAGGGAGGTGTTCAGGGAATAGGCCAGAGACCACAACTTCATTGCTTCTGTGCACAAGGCCGTAGACCGAGTGCCCCCTTGCTTGTTGATATACCACATTGTGGTGGTATTGTCTGTTCTGATCTGAACAACTTTGTTCTGAACAGACTTGGAAAAAGCTAGAAGTGCTAGAAACACTGCTCTGAGTTCCAACAGATTGATGTGAAGCAGAGATTCCTGAGGGGACCACACCCTTGGGTGGTCAGGTCTCCCAAGTGAGCCCCCCACCCCAAGAGGGAGGCATCTGTAGTAAGGATTAAGAGTGAGACTGAGTGACAAAAGGGACTCTCTGTCTTAGATTGTTCTGATCCTGCCACCACTGCAGGGTCTGGATCAGAGTTCGAGTCACTGGTATCAGTTTGGTAAGAGGGTCCTTTTTCTGAGACCAAAAGGCTCTCAAGTGGAACTGAATGTCCCTCATCTGAAATCTTGCTCCCTGCACCACTGCTGTAGAAGCAGCCATGTGCCCCAGGAGCTGCAGAAAATGCCTTGCTGGTCGAGACACCTGTAGGGTGAATGAAGAGGCCAGTGTGATAAGGGTCCTTGCCCTGTCCAGGGGAAGGAAGGCTCTGGCCTTTTCTGTATCTAGCTCTGCACCTATGAAGGTGAGGAGCTGAACAGGCTCTAGAACTGACTTTGAAAGATTCAGAAGGAAACCTAGAGAGGTGAGCAGCTGCTGAGTTATCTCTAGATGTAACTTGACTTGGTCTGGGGACTGGCCTACTATGAGCCAGTCATCCAGGTATGGGAAGATGGCAATCCTTTGCCTTCTTAGAGAAGCAACTACTACTGCCAGGCATTTTGTGAACACCCTTGGAGCAGAGGATAGGCCGAAGGGCATTGCTCTGAATTGGTAATGGCCTGAGGGCAGCTCGAACCTGAGGTACTTTCGATGGGAGCTTCTGATGAGAATACGAAAATAGGCATCCGTGAGGTCCAGGGAGACTAGCTAGTCCCCTGGCCTTAGAGAGGGGGTATAATTATTCCCAGAGTCACCATTTTGAACTTTGGCTTTAAAAGGTGCTTGTTTAAGTATCTGAGATCCAGGATGGGCCACCATTCTCCTGTCTTTCTGTGGGTTAAGGAAGTACCTGGAGTACAGTCCTTTGCCTTGGTGTAGGGGTGGAACCCTTTCCACAGCTCTGAGAGCCAGGAGGGAAGAGACCTCTGCCTCTAGGGTAAGTGCCTCTGAGGGATTTGCAGGTGGAAAGGATCTGGTTCTCAGTTTTGGAAATTTTTTTGAAGCTGAGAACCAGTCCCTGGCTTACTACTTCCAGGACCCATTTGTCTGATGTTAAAGACTTCCAGTCCTGGACAAAGTAAGCCAGCCTGCCCCCTACAGGTGGTGGAGGATCGGCCCTGGCAAACCCATCAGGGTGCCTGTTTGGCAGGGGGTTTAGACTGAGGAGTGGAAGCAGGTCTGCTTGTACCCCTTCTGCCTCTCCCACTAAAGAACCCCCTCTGAGCATAGGCAGAAGAGGAGGCCTGGGCTTGGTAGAAAGGCCTACGAAAAGGCCTGCCCCTGCCCCTGGGATGCTGCCTCTGAGGAGTGACTTGCCTTTCCTTGGCCTGAGCACTCCTATAGGTGGTCCTGTATTCATCCATTTTTTTCCTGTAATTCTGTTTGCTCCCCAAACAGAGAATTAACCACAACAGGAAAATCCATGGCCTTAGTCTAGGTATCCCGACAGGCTAGTACATCTGAGCCAAGCCATTCTACAAAGTGCCACAGATGTAGCCATGACTCTAGATGAAACATCACTGGAGTCCACTGCAGCATGGAATTGCACCTTGGATGTCTCAATACCATCAGCAGCCACCTGCTCCAGCTCCTTGACAAGCTGGCCAGGGACCTGTTTAGCTAAAGCCATGACAGTGTCCCATCTAGATTTCTGATACCTAGCTGTATAGGTCATATAATTGGCCTGCCTGAGTCCCAAGGATGCTGCCATGTACTGTTTCTTTGCCATGGCATCAATCCTCCTGGAGTCCTTGCCTGGGGGGTGTGAAGCCAAGGGTATATTAGCCTTATCACAGGCTGCAGCCTGCACTACCCCAACATGGCTGCATTGTTGTGTAAGGAACTCCATATCTGAGCCTGACAAAGTAAACCTCTTGTCCATTCTTTTATCCACAGGAGGTATAGTATTAGGAGTCTTTAAAATCTTAAATGTCTGTTTCCCAAAAGATTTGTGTAAGGGAATAGACAGCCTCCTAGACTCTGGGATATCCATCATTTCCACATAGTCAGGCTCTTCCTGGTCATCCACAGCTTCTTCCATAGGAAGCTGAAGGGTTTCGGCCACTTTCTTGTAAAACATGAAATGGGAGGGGGACTCAGAAAGCCTAGGAGGAGACACTCCTGAAGGTCTGTCTGGGGAGATGTCGGGTCAATGGGCACATCAGACTTTCAAAACCACATTCACTTTCCTCATACTCCTCTTTCTCCTCCTCTGGTTCATAATATTCTTCCAAATCATAATCCGGAACGGTGGAACCCGGCCAGACAGCGCCTTCCTGATGGTGCCGGTTCGGTCGGAACCGGGGAAAGCGACTGTACAATTTTTATCGCTTTGGCTATTTCATCAGCGGTTGGAGAAGAAAGTTTTGGATCCACACCAGATGATTTTTCCTTTCTTGTTCTCTTAGCTGGAACCGACTCCTCGGAATCGGTTCTCCTTTTGCCCAAAGAAGTTTCGCCCTGGTCAGAGGGCACTCCTTCTGGTTCGGTTTGAACCGAACCGGGCTAGCCATCCGGATCAGCGGACTTTTTGGCCTCCCTTTCCCTGAGCCTACCAACTCTCTTCTCTAGGGTAGCTGCAGGAACATTTTTACAAATCTGGCAGTCTGAATTGAGGTGGTCAAACCCCAGACAATAAACACAGGTGGTGTGGGGGTCAGCCTTAGCAAAGACTTCCCCACACACACTACAGTGTTGAAACCCAGTGGGCCCGGTTTTTATTTTGGGTTTCTCAGACATGGTGCCAGTCCTAACAAAACTTACCCTTTTAATGGCAATCTGCCAGGCAAGACCCTCTTATCGGTTCCTGACCGTGTTACGGGTCGTGGAAAAAAACGTAATAAAATCCATTTTTTTAGAACCGATAAGAACTGGTAACCACACTCTAAAGTAGAAATAAAGATTTTTACCACAACTTGATCGGTTCAAACCGAACCGATGTACTGTTTACAAGTTCCACACAGAATAGAAAAACAATATAAACCTATCTAGTACTCACGGATACCACAGACAGAGACTGAACCGACAGGTTGCGGTTTAAATTCGGGTCGAAAACCGAGAAAAGCGGTACTTTAACCAACAAATTGAACCGAGCAAAGGAGAAATCTCCGGAGCGACTGTTCAGTGAGGCGGAGTAAAGAATCTGACGGTTTGAGTTCAAACAGCAACAGACAGAGTCTCAACCGAGCTTGAGCTCAGCGTTCCATGCCTGGCATGGAAAGTTAACTCTTTCATCTCCGGGGCAGTTCGAAGGTTGGGACTCATTGCTATTGTCAGAATACAGCAAGACTTCATGTTGTTTGAAACCTGGGTCACCCAATACCATGACTGGGATCTCACGATCCTGGGATACAAGGTGTACAGGGACTGGGAGGGGTGGAAGAGGGGGAGGGGTGGCTATTTACGTTAGGGAGGGATTACTGTGTACCAGGAAGGAGGGGAAAGAAAGGAGGCTAGAAGCCATGTGGGGATTGCTCCAAAGCCCCAAAGGTAAGAAGCTCAGGATGGGGGTGGTGTACAGACCACCCTCACAAAACAAGGAGGTGGATCAGGAGCTGGGGGAGCAAATCAGGAAGGTCAGTGGCAAAGGGAATACAGTTATAGTGGGAGACTTCAACCTACCTGGAGTTGATTGGCGGATGGTAACTACAACAAACGGCAGGGAACAGGTACTGATAGAGGCTATCCAAGGCAGCTACCTAGTGCAGGGAGTGACAGAGTATACCAGGGAGGGGAACATACTGGACATTGTGCTAACAAATGGTGACCAAATCCAGGATGTGGTAGTACAGGACCCTCTAGCAGGAAGCGACCACTGCTCAGTGTAGTTCAACCTCAACACAGGGAGGGAGTCGGCTAAGACCAGGACAAGAGTGTTAGACTTCAGGAAGGCAGATTTTGCCAGAACAGGCAGCATCCTAGAGGGGTATTTAGCTGGAATTAGCCCAGGGATGGATGCTGAGAAGAAGTGGGCAATCATTGGGAAGGGACTGAATGAGGCCACGAACATGTGTGCCAAGACTCAGAGTAAGCAGTCCAGGTCAAAAAAACCTAGCTGGCTCAGCAAGGAAGTGGAGGGGAAGGTGAGGCGGAAAAAAGATTGGCCCTCATTAAGTTCAAAGAATTTGAGCGTGAGGAGGACAGGAAGGTGTTCACAAAGGCATCTAGGGAGGTGAGCAGGGCAGTCAGGACAGCCAAGGCAGCAAAGGAGCTGAAACTGACTCAGGGGTTCAGAGAGGGGAAAAAAGGGTTCTTTAAATACATAAGGGAGAAGAGGGGTTGTAGGGATGACATTGTTAGAATCAAAAGGGAGAGGGGGTGAGCAGAAAAAAGGGAAGACCAGGCAGAGGCACTCAGCGAGTACTTCTGCTTAGTGTTCACGAAAGAAAGAGATGGCCCAGTACCACAAAGGAAAGGGGCAATGGTGGGGGGTGGGGCAGAGATAACAGATGGGGTCATCCATGAGGATAGAGTTCTGAAGAGCCTCAAAGCCCTGCGGGTGGACAAGGCCCCAGGACCAGATGGTGTATGTTCAAGGGTCCTGAAGGAACTGGCAGAGGTGCTGATACACCCTCCGACAGACCTGTTCAACACCTCCTTGGAGACTGGGAATGTACCCAGAGACTGAAGGATGGCTCACGTGGTGCCCCCGACAAGAGGGGACCCAAGGATGAACCAGGCAATTACAGACTGGTGAGCTTGATTTCTATAGTGGGAAAGTTAATTTTTTTTTTATTATTATTATTTTACCAGGAGAGAGACACTAATCTGCAAATAAGTGTGGATGAACAACATATCCACGATCCTAGAAAAACAGGTTACTAACCTGTAATAGTAGTTCTAGGAGTGATATATATTGTTCACCCACTATTACATCCTCACTTTAAATCTTGCCAGAGTCTTCAAGCTGGCTCCTCCCACCCACCCGGTGGTATATACCGCCACACCCCATGACGCCAGATCTTAGCCCGCTGGAAGCCAGGTTTTCTGGCGTCCGCAGTTGAGAACCAGGATGAACAACATATACCACTCCTAGAACTACTGTTACAGGTGAGTAACCTGTTTTTCTAGGATCGTGGATATGTTGTTCATCCACACTATTAACGAACTCTAGCAGTTCTCCGGGAGGAGGGAGGCAAGGTACCCCTACTTAGGGAACAGAGATTGGAGAACCGAGGCGCCAAAACCAGCATCCCGGCGTGACTCGAGGTCGATGTGGTAGTCGGTGATGAAGGTGTTTGCTGACTTCCAGGTAGCGGCCCAGCAGATTTTCTGGATAGGGATATCCCTGGAAGCAGCCACCGATACAGCGTATGGCGGGTAGAATGAGCTCTTATCCCTCTGGGAGGCTCCCTGCCCACTAACTCATGGCACAGACCTATGAATGATGTAATCCATCTTGCAATAGTCTGCTTTGCTACAGGTCTGCCAGAAGCAGCTTCAGTGCAGGTGACAACAGCTGGTGAACCTCTCCCCGAATCTCCGCCGTCCTCTCCTTGTAATAAGAGACAGCATGTCTCAGGTCCAAAGTATGGAGCCTGTACTCGGCCTCTGAGGTGTAGCTGGGGTAGCAAACCGGCAGAGTTAACACCTGGTTAAGGTGAAACTCTGACACCACCTTCGGAAGGAATTTCTGGTGGGGGCATAGGACAACCTTGTCCCTGTGGAAGACCAGATAAGGGGAGTCCACCGAAAGCACCTGGAGCTCCCCTGTCCTTCTGGCAGATGTGATACCCACCAGGAAGGCCATCTTCCACAAGTGTGAAAAGGCACACTTCTGCATTGGTTCAAATGGCTTGCCCATGAGCTTTGCCAGTACCAGCAGAAGATCCTACAGACATGGAGGTTCAGGCACTGGAGGGGATATGTGATCCAGGCCATTGAAAAAGCACCCGACCACTGTCTCCTGCACCAGTGTCGGCTGACTGGCCTGTGCCCGGTAAGCAGAAATGGCTGCCAGGTGCACCCTAAGGGTGGATAACCGCAGACCCCCTTTGGAACCAAAGGTAGTTGAGAATGTTAGCCACTGGACAGGACAAAGGGTCCAGGCCATTGCCCTGACATCAAATGGAAAACCTTTTCCATTTGAAGGTGTAACATTTCCTGGTCGATTCCTTTCTGGATGCCTCTACCACAGTGTAGACATCGTCGGAAAGACCCAAAGCCTGGAACTCTAGCCCCTCAGGTACCAGGCTGTGAGGTGAAAGGACTGAAGGTCCGGATGGAATACCTTCCCCTGACTGAGAGATATCAGGTTCGGGCGTGCTGGAAGCCGCTCCGGGGGCCTGCAGCTGAGGCTGAGGAGATCTGGATACAAGAACTGGCGCAGCCAGTCTGGGGCTACCAGGATCACCTTCGCCTTGTCCCTCCTCACCTTGAGGAGCACCTTGTGGATCAAGGGAAATGGAGGGAAGGCATAGAGGAGGCCTGAGGTCCATGGCCTCGAGAAGGCACCCCCCTGCAGCGAGCCCTGCTTAGTGGGGCGGGCATGGAACGGCCTCAGCCTGGTGTTGTCCCTTGAGGCAAACTGGTCCACCACTGGTTTACTCCAGTGGGAGAACAGGCTGTAAGCTATCTCTGGATGGAGAGACCATTTGTGGGATGTCTCGCCTAAGCAGCTGTGAGCATCCGCCAGATGATTTGAGTCTCCTACCACATGGATGGCTAGGAGATCTGCCCCTAATTGGCTCACGAGGGTCCAGATGTGGAGTGCCTCCCTGCACAGCAGACGGGAGTGCGTGCCACCCTTTAGTTGAGGTAGTACATGGTCATGGTATTGTCCGTCTGGACTAGAACCACTTGACCCCAGAGCTGAGGAGCGAAAGCTGATAGTGCTAGTCTGACTGCTCTGAGCTCCAACAGGTTGACATGGCATCGGGACTTGTCAGGGGTCCAGAGCCCGTGGGCCCTATTGTCCCCAATGTGGGCTCCCCAGCTCATGAGAGAGGCCTCGGCCGTAAGGACGACCATCGGCTTGGGGTGGACAAACGGGATCCCTTCCTGCAACCGGTCTGGGGTGGTCCACCAGTGGAGAGGGTCCCATATCTTCTGGGTTACAGTGATCAGCTGGTCGAAATGACCATGGTGCTGAGTCCACTAGGCAGCCAGCTCCCACTGGAGGGGGCATGTGTGCAACTGGGCCCAATGGACCACTGAAGTGCCTGCCGCCATGTAATCCAGAAGGCGCAGAAAGTCCCGGGCAGGGCACAATTGCCCAACCAGAAATGATTGAGCAAAGGAGGAGAGAACCTCCGCCCTGTCTGCCGGGAGCTGGGCTCTGGCTTGACAAGAGTCAAGCTCTGCCCCGATGAAACCCATCACCTGAGAAGGCACGAGTTCCGACTTCCGACTTGGCCTCATTGATCAGGAGGCCGAGATGGGAGCAGGTCTGGAGGGCCAGGTCCCTGAACCTCTCCACCTCCTGTTGAGTGGAACCTGCTAGGAGCCAATCGTCGAGGTAAGGATAAATCCTGACCCCCCCCCCCCGACACCTGAGGTGGGCTGCCACCACTGCAATGCATTTGGTGAAGACCCGTGAGGCCGATGACAGGCCGAACGGCATGGCTCGGAACTTGTACGAGGTCCCTTCAACCCAGAAGCGGAGGAACAGCTGATGGGGATGGACGGACTGGGATGTGAAAGAACATGTCCTGCAGATCCAGTGAACAGAACCACATGTTTTGCTTCAAGGATGGTATGATCTGGGACAGAGAGTGACCATCCGAAAGGTGCATGGCCCAAGATATTGACTGCCTGATGAAGGCCCAGGGAAAAAGATGCATAGACCTTTCAGGCTGAATGGTCCAAAAGTGTGGAATCTTTATCAGGAGGTCGGTTAGTATCGGCAGAACTGCCAGTACGCCTGAACACAGAGGCAGTCACCAAGCTCTCAGCCAAGGAATGCTCTGTGAACCCTGCAAGGGATCGAATGGGCACTGCATGCTTGCGGGCCATGCAGGCAGACGGAGCTGGACAACAGGCAGGGTGCTGCCAGAGTTCTAAGTCGGGGCCAACAATGGCCTCGGCCACAGGAAAGGCCTCCATCGGGGTATCCCCTCTTTTGAGGATGTCCGTGAGATGGTACTCTGCCTTTTTCTGGATTGTCTCCAGGGGCATCCCTGTGGACTCAGATGAGGTGAGGAATGCCCTAAAAAGACAAGAGACCTTTCTCCGTCTCTAATCCGAGGAGTCCGGATATAATGGTCAACCACCCAGGTCACCTTCGACACAACACGCTGAGGGTGGTCTGGGGTGATGGTGACCGACAAACACCAGGGAAGTCCGGTGTCCGGCCTATCTTCCTTGGAAGGAGCCCCTCCCACAGGCTGCTTGGGCAGTGGTTCCACCACGATCAGTGGGGAGACCGTTTTAGGCCGAGCTGGAGGTTTTACTGGCTCCACGGGTGGGGGAATCAACTAGATCGGCTCCGAAAGAGTCGGCTTCAGCCTAGGAGGTGAAAGCCAAGTAATGGCCGGGGTGGAAGCCGGAGTTGTCTTGTGCCCGGTCAAAATGAGCTGTTGCCACATGAGGTCCTCGTAGCACCGACGAAGGATGAGGACGACCAAAGATGTCGCCTCTTTTTAAAGCGTTTATGGCTCTTCCTCGGCCTTTCAGTCGAGGGGGTCCGAGACCTCGATCGAGATCGGACAGGCTGATTTGGTCGCTCAGGAGACACCGGTGGGACCAGGGACCACTTCCTCGATAGGAGTCCCAGCAGGCTGGGTCTCCTCATCAAGGAAAGTCAGAATAGACATTCAATCGAGGGAATCGTTGACCTGCGTCGGCGATAAAGGATTGATCTGATCGATGACTGTGTCTACATTGTCGATTGACAGTTCAGTTGACTGACCAGACAGCAAAACCGAAAAGCCAGTGGCCGAAGAAGCAATCTCGACTGAAGTCGAGACCGCAGATTTCTGGAACTGAGATCTCTCCCACTCCTAAGAGCACCTCCGTCGGGATGAAGATGATCCCGGATCCTTCTCCCGCTTACGGGATTGAGAGGAGAGCATGCCCGCTGGACCCTCTCCCTTGGTTGGAAGAGACTGGCACAACTCTCGGAAGGAACCCGAGAAAGTGGAGCCCAGGTTGAGTGGAACGAAGAAGTTCTGAGTAGTTTCTGCAGCCCGAGCCGCTTCCTCTTCAAATGCTTGCATGCGTTCCAATTGCTCAGCGGATCCCGCAGCCGCGGAAACCACCAACTGAGCCTCCTTGGATTTCACCAGAGGATTCTGTTTCTCCGGCCTCCCCAACTTCAGGCGCGCGAGACAGTCATCGAGGATGTTAGAATGGAAAGCAAGACACAAATCGCATTTCGAGGTGTCATGGTCGACACTGAGACAATACACGCACACAGTGTGGGGATCGGTGCAACGACATCTTCTGGCCACACGGGCACCTACGAAATCCGGGGGAAGACTTGTCTTCCATAACCGAGGAAACAAACTCGCAATCGCTAACGCGAACAAGACGGATTTTCGGAATAACCAAAGGTTTTTGAGCAAGGGCCTACAAAATGCGTGAGCACGAGGGAGGCAACCTGAATCTTCCAGCGGAAAGGAAGATCTGGCGTCATGGGGCACAGCCGAGGTATATACCAGCCGGGTGGGTGGGAGGAGCCAGCTTGAAGACTTCTGGCAAGATTTAAAGTGGAAGGGGACATGCCAATAAGTGTGGATGAACAATATATCCACAATCCTAGAAGCTTGTTTACAGGTGTGACCTGGGAGCACAAAGAAGTTAAGTGACTTGCTCAGGGTCACACAGTATGCAAGTAGAGGCTGTGGGATTCAAACCCAGGTCTCCCAGGTTTGTAGCTCAGAGCCTTAAACCACTGCACTATACTGCCTCCTAAGTGGATAGAGACCATTCTGAATGAGAGGTTAATAATCTTTCCTGATAGTAATGGTCTACAGGACGAGAGACAGCATGGGTTTGTCTTGAGAAGATCGTGCTAGACTAACCTAGTCTACTTCTTTGACTGGGTCACTAGGGCGGTTGACGAAGTCCACTCTGTGGACGTCCTGTAGCTGGACTTCAGCAAGGTTTTCAACTCGGTGCTGCTCGGGAGGTTACTGAGCAAGCTGAGGGACTTGGGGGTGAGGGAGAAACTGGTGGTGTGGGTTGAAAGCTGGCTACAGGGCAGACAACAGAGGGTAGTTGTAAGGGGGGGGACATCCAAGTCAAGGCCAGTAACTAGTGGGGTACTGCAGGGTTCGGTGCTGGGCCCTGTTTCTTTCAATGTCTTCATTGGAGACATTGCAGAGGGGTGAGGAGTAAGATCAGCCTGTTTACGATGACACTAAAATTTGTGCAGAAGTGGACTTCCATTGACGTCACCACTCTGAATGACCACATAGGAGAGGGGCTCCAGCACATCCTGCTAGATAAATCTCCCTAATCCAGCTCAACCGATCTTAAAAAGCATAAAAATAAAGAAGCAATGTCTGGGAGTAAGGACAAAGCGAAATTGCGCCCAGGGAGACACAAGGAAAGAGCGGATTTTAGTGGATGCGAGAGACGGCCCATCTCCAGCCGTAGCATATCCCCAGCAAGCAGCATGGCCGGAGATCTGGACCCAGACACGGACAGAGAAAGTGAGAGGCTTCCCAGGACCAGATACGAGATGCTCCTAGCTGAAATTCGTGCGTTCCGAGCGGAGAATAAAAAAAAGAGTCCTCAGCCCTACAGAGTAGATTGACAGAGGTGGAGGAAAGACTAGAGCGCTCTGAGGAGGCTGCAGGGGAGATCGCTGAGGAGACCACTCGTCTACACCAGGCTGTCAACTACTTAGTCGACCAACATGAGATATTACAGGACAAGCTGGTAAACTTAGAGGCTCGCTCCAGAAGGGATAACCTCCGTATTTATGGTCTCCCAGAGGAGTCGGAAACTGGCAGGATGGAGGATTTTCTGACTGATTTACTTAAGGACGTATTAAATCTCCCCCCATCATTTCAATTTAAAATTGAGAGGGCACACAGAGCTCTGGCAAGAAAGCCAACAGATCCAATAGCTAGGCCACGCTCGATTGTTTTGAAACTGTCCAGTTAGAGAGACAAAGAACTGCTTCTGCGAACAGCGTGGGCCAAGACAAATGTTACCTATAATTCATCCAGGCTGCTGTTTGATAACGACTATCCCTCAGAAATAATTAAGAAAAGAGTAGCTTACTCTCCAATCTTGAAGATTTTGAAGGAGAAAGGGATTCACTTCCAAACGCTGTACCCTGCCAAATTGAGGGTCTGCTGGGACGCTGGTACTAAAATATATGCAAGCCCTGATGAAATTGCCCCAGAACTAAAGAAGAGGGGATGGTGTTCCCAGTCGACTGGTCCTGTGCCACAAGAAAAGCGTCCCCCTCGATCGCAATGGCAGAGCCTCTCGAATAAACGTGCAGGCACAGGCAAATGGAGAGGATTTCGCTTGCTGCAGGAAATCAGGGAGTTCATCGAGAGATCCCAAACACATTCTAAGGAAGCAGATCTGGAAGACCAGAGTCCGAACACTTGAGCCAGTGAACTGAAGATCTAAGATAGCCGTCTGCTTGCCTCTCCTGCTCCAAAGTAGCTGCGATGTTTGGCAGGACATTGAGACACTGAGACAATAAGGTCCCTTTAGTTTTTTCAGTTTGAAAATATTATGTGCAGCCTTCGCCTTTATTTTATTCTCTGTGCTGTCCTAGGATACACTGAAGGCTGCGGGTTACAAAAGTGACTTAAGTTGTTACAGTTCTGCAGGACCAAGTTTACTAAATCTCCTAAGAGCAAATATAAGTGGGATGTGCTGGGGTAATGTTTCTGTTGACCAACTGTACCCCTCCCCCCCGCAGCTATTTCAACTGTTGCCCCTATAGGGCGATTCCTAGGGAGGGCAGTCATGCAATTTAGCCTGACTGTTTCCCTTGTGTGGTTGATGTTACTTTTTTATCGACCTCGATACCACAAGGGGTCAGGGAGGCCTGATCAAACCCATGGTCACAATTCCTCCCTTAGGTTCCGGGTCCTTTACTAGGTCTGCGGTGCCTTTGTTCAGAGGGGTAATTTTTATACCCTCATTTCTTGGAAGTACTATTGTAAATAAGTTTAAGATGTTAAAATTTGTTATATTTAGGTATTATGCTAATCTAGTAAAAATGCACAATTTTTTTTATAGTTGCCAATTTGAGATTATTACGTTGAATCTGGTGGGCCCAATGTGTAAGGAAACACAGAATTTTTTAGGGCTGAATGGGGAGAAGTTTCCTATCACTTTGTTATTTAAGCAATCAGGGTGGGTTCCCCCTACAGAATCTCTATCCACCCCAACTGGGTCAGCTCTGAATAGTAAAAAACAAGCCGGATGGCTAAGTTACCTACAATTAGGGTTTGCTCCCACAATGTTAATGGGTTAAATAACCCAATAAAGAGATATAGAGTGATCAGCTCTTTGAGAAAGCTGAAACCCTCATTTCTCCTTCTACAGGAAATGCACTTAAGTAAACAGGAGATCAAAAGCTTTCTAAATTTGGGTTTTCCACAATAGTGGCTTCAGTTTATAGGAAGGGGAAGAGAAGAGAGGCGGTGGTTTTGGTCCCTAAAAACACTCCTTTCCACCTGACTAACTCCTATACGGATCCAGAGGGCAGACTAGCACTGGCCGTGGGCCACTTGGAGGGGCAGGATATCATGCTGGCCTCGATCTATATTCCCCCTGGGGAAGGACCTGAAGTGATAAAGATGTTATTTCAGAGGATCATGGAAAGGCATAAGGGAGTATTAGTAATTGGAGGGGATCATAATCTAACCACTTCCCATTTGGATACTTCCAGCATGAACACCCCAAAAAAATCCCCAGCACTACGGGTGACGCAGGCCTATTTCTCTGGTGCCCAATGAGTGGATACCTGGCGATACCTTCATCCTAATACAAGAGAGAGTACACGCATTTTTAGGCTCCCCACAAAGTATACACATGGATAGACTATATCCACGTCTCCAAGGAACATTTATATAAGATTCAAAACTGTACACAGACACTCACTCCTAACACTTACCATGACTTGGGAAAGGGAGAAAATCAACACCCTGTGGAAATTTAACAATTTCCTGTTGAATTTAAAAGATTTTAAGGAAATGGTTCAACATAAAATTAAGCAAATCATATCTGATAATGAGAAACAGGGGACAAAGAAGGGAATACTTTGGAACACCCTGAAAGTAGTCCTTAGGGGTGAGATAATAAAATACGTGGCCCACTATAAAAAGAAACAATAGTTACGCCTTGATAAACTTCATAAGCAACTTAGGGATTTGCAGGCCCAGCATGCAGCTGGAGATAAAGGGGTCTTTCCACTATTGCAGGCCACCAGAGATCAGATCCAGGGGATTCTGGATATCCACACAGAGCAAGCTTTACAATTTATTAAACAAAAGTACTATGAAGGGGGGCCTAGGGCCACTCGTTTACTAGCCCATAGACTCAGGCAACACAAGACCTGATCTAATATCAACCAGATCAGAGACCCGAACTCCAAGAAAACAGTTACTCTCCCTAAGGAGATAGAGCATGCTTTCCAGACTTACTACAGTGCCTTATATAAATCAGAGGAGGAAAGGGATGCCCAGGAGATGGAAGCCTTCTTAGAGGGTCTCGGACTCCCGAGATTATCTGAAGAGCAAAAACAGTTTTTGGAGAAATCCATCTCCCCAGCAGAACTGGCCCAAGCTCTCTCAGCCCTAAAAACTTATAAGAGCCCAGGCCCGGATGGATACACAGGCGATTTCTACAAGGCATTTAGAAAAGATCTATCCCCTACCTTATTAGCGGCCTGTAGAAGTGTCCAATCAGGTGAATTAACCCCCGATTCACGACGATATGCTTATATATCTAGCATACCAAAACCGGACAAAGATATTACATCTTGCTCCTCGTACAGACCCATCTCCGTTCTTAATATAGATTACAAAATATTCGCATCTATTTTAGCTAAGAGATTTGAAACATTCTTGCCGGAGGTAATAGACCTGGACCAAACTGGCTTTGTCCCAGGGCATCAAACACAAGATAACATAAAAAAGAACGTTACTCTTGCTACAGCATGCTAGGAATGAGGGGTCCCAGTTTCTTTTGCTTTCTCTGGACGCAGAGAAGGCGTTCGACCACGTCGAATGGCCTTTTCTGTTGGCAGTATTGGGGAAATTTGGTATTCCACATTCAGTTATTAACCTAATAAAATTAATGTATACAGACCCTAGAGCTTTCATTCTGATATATGGTTCATTCTCCCACCTTATTTCATTGTCCCGTTGTACAAGGCAGGGTTGCCCCCTGTCCGCTCTGCTGTTCGCATTATATTTAGAACCTTTAGCCCAAGCCCTAAGGCAGGAGGTGAGTGTGTCCGGGGTGGAGCTGGCATCAGGTACTCACAAGCTCACACTTTACGCGGATGATCTTGCAATATACACGACCGATCCTGAGGCTTCCCTCCCCCCTCTCTGGGACAAACTGATCAGATTTGGGGAAATGTCAGGATTTTTGGTTGTTTGTTTATTGTTCTAGGAATTAATACCTTTGAGCCAAGGCTCTTTTACAAAGGTTCCACGTCATTAAGTACAAAAACATAGTAGACAGTGTTACAAACAATCAGTAAGCCGTTTAACAAGGCCACAACTTAAACAGTAACATTTATGTACAGAAAAGAAAAAATAACTCAGAGGCAGTGTCAAGGGCAAGGAATAAGGATTGGAGAGCTTGAGAGGGAAAAGAGGGAGAAATAAGAAGTTTAGGAGCAGACAGAACCAGGTTAGTGGTACTCAGGTTGTCTTTGTCAAAGAGGAGACCATGGTGGTTGAGTGAAACAAATGTAAGTGCACTCAGTGAGATGAGACTTTAGTCAAAGCAGTCACAGGAGCTGGAGGCTGTGAGGTGGCGTAAAGTATGGTTTGAAGCTCCCAATGTCGTGGAGGATAGGGAGGGCAGGTTAAGGGCATTGTAAGGAGGAGGCACGGTATGTAAAAGATCTTTGTCCCTGAGCAGTCCGGCATCTAGGGACAAGGAAAGGTTGGTGGTCAGATCTTCTGGTGATGCAGTGCCATTGTTCAGGCAGAGCAGGTCCCGGATACATGGAGAAGTGAGTCCCAAGATTGATTTTTTTGCCATCACGCAGGTGAGATACATGAGGCGACTGGAAAGATGCAACCAACCGGTTTCTGCGTAGAGGCCCCAAGTGTGGGTCCGTCTCTGTGCTCCAGTGAGGAGTCGACAGGTTTTGTTTAGTGCTGTTGAGATGTGCTTTAGTGCAGTGGTAGTAGCTGATATAAAGTTAATCTGACTAAGACGGAGGTTTTGGCCCTGAATTTCATCCCATCAGCAAATCTTAGGAACAGGTATTGCTTCAGGTGGGACTTAAAAAGTGTTAAATACCTAGGGGTATGGATTGGTCTAACATATGAAGACCTGTTCCCCCTAAATTATTCTCCCTTTTTGCTTAAAACCAGTGCCGAGTTAGAAAAAATGGAGCACCCTCCTTTTGTCCCTATACCAGAAAATAGAATCCATTAGGATGGTGATCCTTCCTCGCTTCCTCTACCTGGCCCAAACCCTCCCAACGCAGGTAACAGATGCGTTCTTTAGGACACTGCAAAGGAAAGCATCAACCTACATTTTGGGGAAACAAAAACTGAGGATCAATCTTTCTGTTCTGCAGCTTCCCAGGCAGCGGGGAGGTATGACCCTTCCTAACTTTAGGTTATATCATCTAGCCTCCCAAATCAGAATACCACTATACTGGTTAGATAAGAATTACAGAGCCAGATGGAAGTCGGTTGAAAATCAAGAGAGGGAACTCAAGGATGTCTTCCACGCACTGCTTTCCTTTCCCCTTCACTTAAAATTAGAGAAAATTAAAAGCCCATTTACACAATCCACACTGAGGTTCTGGCAGAAGGGGTTATCCCTCCCGGAATTCATAAAATGGAGACCCGCCTTGTTCTCCCTGCCTCATATAGGCCTTCTTGCCCCGGCTAAGCTGGACAAGGGATATCTTAAATGGCAAAGGAAAGGTCTGCATTTGATATACCATTTTATGCCACAGGGGATAATTTTATCATTTACGGACTTAGTCCAAAAATATGGCATCCCATACTCAGACAGGTTTAGATACTTTCAAACCAGGGATTACCTCCGTTCACTTGAGGAGGTGAGGTAGAGGGACTGTCCCCTTCCCGGACTTCTAGAGACTTTAGTGGGAGTGACAGACGGGAGACCTGTCCCGCCTCATATAATCTCAAACCTGTACAAGGGTTTACAATCTCTGAAAGAGAACCCCCTAGATAAAATCAGACTAGTATGGGAAAAAGACTTGGGGACAGGAATTCCCTTATCCCTATGGGAAAGGTATACAAAGACAATGCAGAAAGGCACCAGTTCTGGACACTGGAAGGAATTTGCCTGGAAACTATCAGTGAGGTATTTCAGGGCACCCGCAGTGACTCAGAAATACAGTATACATGGGGGAGCAGACTGTTGGAGGCAATGTGGATTTACTCCAGCCACTTTAGACCATATTTTCTGGTCTTGCCAGGTTTTACAACCTTTCCTTGCACGCTTCCATGAAGCCCTTCAACAATAACCTCACCAAATATTACTCTTGATCCTCTCTTTTTTCCTTTTTGGTGAATGCCACCTAGATCAACTGGATACCCCAACAAAGAAATTTATTAATCTGGCCTCCCTTGCTGCCAAAAGAGCCATTACCAAAAGGTGGTTGTCCCCCTTGCCTCCCACTCTGGATCAGCGGCACCAAATAATGATAGATATCTACAAAATGGAGAAAATTACAGCCACATTAAATAAATCCCAGGCTGGCTTTGAGAATATGTGGAGAAAGTGGGTAATATATATTACACCCATACGGACGGAGTTTATACCATAAGTTGAGCTTGTAGTCCACTATGCCAGGGGAATTAATTGACCCATCCATTTATTTTAATGTATTATTTATGGCAACATGTGAAATAAGATTAACTACAGACCGTGTGTGCACTTAGTGTTCATTATTTTTAATTATTTATGTTCTCTGTAATTTTATTTTCTTATTTTACTGTATTGTTAATCTATATTTTTGTTCCTTAGTAATGTATATGTTCCTTATTACAAAATAAAGACTGAGAGTTAAAAAAAAAATTTGTGCAGAAGTGGACAGTGAGGATGGGAGGCAGGCACTTAGGGAGGATCTAGCTAAACATGAACATTGGTCAAAGGAGTGGCAGTTGGGGTTTAACGCTAAGAAGTGCAAGGTCATGCACCTCAGAGCCAGAAATCCCAGGACCAGCTACTAGCTGGGGGAAGTGTAGGTAGCAGCTTCAGAGGAGGAAAAGAACCTTGGGATACTAGTCACAAGGGACATGAAGGTATCAGCACAGTGTAGGAGGGCGGCAGCAAGGGCAAATCAGATGTTGGGGTGCAGTGCCAGAGGGATCACCTCTAGAAAGGAAGAGGTCATCCTGCCCTTCTACAGAGCACTGATGAGGCCACACTTGGAAGTACTGTGTACAGTACTGGTGCCCATACCTCAGGAAGATGTGAGATTACTGGAGGGGGTGCAGCACAAATGATCATGGAACTAGGGAAACTGCCTTATGAGGAAAGACTAAGGGAGCTCAACATGTACCCGCTGGAGGAGAGAAAGGGGGAACATGATAGAGACCTTTAAGTACTTAAAAGGCTTAAACAAAGTCAGAGGGGGGGACTGTTCCGCTTAAAGGGGGGTAGGGTCACTAAGGGGCACAGTCTGAAGTTGGAAGGGGGAAGGTACAGGAGGGAAATAAGAAGGCGCACTACTTTACAGAGAATGTGGTGGCGGGATGGAATGCACTACTGGAGTTATTTGAACTGAGGACAGTGGACAGCTTTAAGCAGGGGTGGGATAGAGTCAGGGAAGGGTTAGTACAGACCAGAACACAAAGGGGGAGGGAGGACCAGGAGAGGGATGGAGGGAAGGGGGGGGGGGCAGCTGCAGTGGTATTAAATTGAGGGCTGCACAATCGGGCAGACTTGATGAGACCTGTGAGCCTTTTTCTGACAGCAATTTCGTATATCCATATGCTGAGAGATTATTCACGGGTCTCTTTGATGTCACACCTTAAAGATGAAATTATTTGGTGCTACAGAGTTTTCTGTTTGCGCCCTAAGACCACTAGAATACATTTCCAGATGGTGTTAGGGCTGCTGAGTTTCTGTTTTCAAGACTTATCTCTTCACTTATACTTTGATGACGTGCAGTGCTCTACTGCTGCATATCCTCTCTTCTCTTGTTCAGCACCTTGGGAAGTAAGACTTGAGAGTCTAGACAGTCCTGACTGGCAGTATGGTTATATATTTACGGTTGTACAGCATCAAAAGCTTCACATAATACCTTCATAACCAAATGACAGGCAACTAAACACAGCATTTTGTCACACCAATATATGGTTGTTTTTCTGCTATGCTGCATAATTTCCATATCTAGAAGACGAAGGTATTGAAAGTAAATAAAAACATATAATTACATCCTCTATTGTATATCTTAAGATTAGCCAAAGCGGCAATGTAGTGAAGCAGAGGAGCTATTTGGATCATGTGGCAACGTGGCCCATCTTCACTGCTTTCTGCTGAATTGGGGCATTTTTTTTTATAATATGTAGATGCATAATTTCATGGACTTAGATTTGAAAATACTTCATTCATGCACAATAAAGATAATGCTGACCTTTAACATAATACCTGCACTATTAACGCATGTGTCTAACAAAAGTCTTTTTTCTTTTTTACATTTAGTGTTCTTGCTCTTCTCCTGCTTGCCCCAAAAGCCAACACTGGCCAGACCCCCTCTCCCAGTCCCATCACCTGCCTTCTCCAGGACTTAGCACCATCTTCTGGTCCTTCCTGGCTTGCCCCCAGGTTGGGCCTAACAAAGGGGGACACTGGTCCCCAGTGGAGTTTAGTGTGGCCAGCAGTGGGTGGCATGGTCAGTGGTATGTGACCTGTGGTGTAGGACCAGCATCACATTGCTACATCCGGGGGTATTTCCTTGGCTTCTGTTCCCGTCACCTTAGGATGTGATATGGAACCTCGGACATGTGAATGCATGTGTGCGCGTGACAGCTGGGGCATCTGTAGTCATCAACATCCTCCCTCCCTGCAATCCACAGCTCCAGCTTGCACTGGCACCTGGCGTCACCCTGGTGGCGACAGCACAGTGGAGTCTGTTGGCCAACCATCCCTGAGAAGGACTGCGTCCTCTAGGATGCTCCATCCTCTTTTTCTGTCTGACCCTCCAATGACTCAGGCTCCTTCTCAAACCCAGGTCATCTGAAGCAGTAGTGCTATCGCTGTGCAAGATGGGTTTCTAATAGAAAACTATTAGGAGCATGCATAAGCAGGCTGGATGTCACAGATTCAAAGGTCAGCCCTTCAGATGGAGTGTTTTCAAATCTAAACAGAACAAATAATACAGTCTCTAAAAATTCTACAGGCAGCAGTGAGGGGTGCCAAACAGCAACTCAGTCCAAAGAACCCCCCTTTGTTGGATTGCCGCTTTAAGCTTGTTCAGAGTCCTACATTAAGTACCAAAATATTTCATGACTCACTTCTCCAGTTCTTGTACGGTCTGGAATTTGGGATGAAATTTCTGAACTGTGTTGATGCGTGATGCTCTGGTCTCTTATGCTGTATAGACAGAAATACAGGTAATAAGAATCTGAAGTTTTAAAAAACACAGTAATTTAACTCTTGTTCTCTTTTTTTTATGTTGCCTTTTTAAAGAGCATCTGATTAGAAAGGATGTGAATCTTGCAGAATGAAGGTTTGGGGTGCTTTAGATGCCCTGGTAATCATTTTGTTTGCTTTTACTTGCTTCTTTACTCACCCTGACATTTCATTTTTGTTTTGCCAACTACTAGTAGAAAGGAATCCAACAGAATCCTTGTATTATGAAATCAGAAAATCTTTAATGTCAAGGCCAGCGCTGTATTTCAATGGGATACTGCAAATCTGTTTTCAGATATTTACAAAGGAATAACACTTTCTACCTCCAAAATATTCCAGATTTAATAGAAATATGAGTTTTCATAATCTGTGACTTTTTGGTATGATTTAATTGGTGATATTTTCTTCCTAACCAGATTTTACTAAGAGATCTGTTTTAAATAATTATAATATCATACAGATGGACCACAATAGGGAAAACACATAAAAGGCAAAGCTTGCTGTTGAAAGAAGTATCTTTTCTTTGAAAAAGACAGAAAAATATTTTAGTTTCTCACTGAACTGCACTGGGCTCGTACGCAACTGGTACTTTCTGACATCACAATACCAGAATTCTATTAAATTCTTTTCACTAGCAGTGAAAAAACATAGGTGTAAATACACTTGTTTCACTGCACAAATATTATAAAAGAACGTAATTATGAACACATCAGAACACGGTAAATGAGCTGTCAGTTGTCTATTTATCTGAAGCAAATACATGCTCTTTAATTTTTCTATCCTCCTCCCCAAATCCAGATAATAGCAGCTGGGATGGATGCACCCTTCTTTAAACAACAAGGGTAAGCAAGTGATTGCTTTCAAAGTTAGCACAAAAATAGTTCCTTGATGGGCCAGTGGGGGGTGCAAATATCAGGTGTACAGCACCCTTTCTTCCCAGGAGTCCAGGATTGCATCTCCATGACACTCTCTGCTCCTGTCCAGCCCCAGACTGGGATTCCAGAGCATGCATGTGAACTACAGTCTCCCAGGCAGCAGCAGCATGGGGTGTAGACAGTATAACACCCCGTCCAACCCAGACCTACCACTGTAACAATCTTTATCTGGGATTTTTGAGACGGTCTCATTAATGGAGGCAATATCTATGCAAGAACTTTATATTTAAATAAAATTCTGCTTACAATACACTTTTCATTTTTCCTTTATTTTCTTTCTCTTTTTTTTTTTATCTCTGTTTGCCTGTCTGTCTTACTACAGTGTTTATTCTCTGGCCAACCACCTCATCTCTGAGCTCGGCAATCAGCAAACCCTGCCATTCTCAAGGTTCTCCATGGCTTGCCCACATGGCAGGGTCGACGGGGGGCATCCCCTCATGGGGAACTATATGGTGTGGAGGTTTAGCAGGCATTGTGTGGCCCCAAGTGTGCCGGCCCCATCATCCTTTGTGGCAGCCATTTTCAGTCTTCTTCTCTCCCTGAGCCCTGCAAGCACCATCAGCCATGGCCTCCAGGAGTGCGTGTATGTCACTGCTGCAGAGATAAAGTCCCCAACTTAGTTTGTGGGTGCTTTGTTCACTCTCCCCAAGGAACACCAGAGGACAGTGTTACAACAGGCACATGTCTTTCCCTCCCCTAGAGGCTGGGGCTTCCAACTGGATGCCTTTATCAACCTCCTGCCAGCTTGCTGTGACAACACAGGCTCAGACTGCAAACCTGGTCTGCCAGCATGGCAAGCAGTTCCCCAATGGCTGCATTATTGGGACTACCCTTATCGAATCAACAAGGCACGGCAGGGGGTCACATTTTGGTGGAATAATGATCCATCTTCGGTGAGTTGAAGCATGAGGCAAAGTCGAGTGCTTCCACCACCAAGAAGGGCCGCTACCCCACCATAATGCACAATGTGGAGTGCCTTACTGCAATTAAGATATGGACCCATCGGTCCATTCGTTTATGAATTAGTGTGTTTTAATTGAAAAAATGTAAAATAAAAAAAAAAATAGTTAAAAGGAGCCCATACAGTTGATGTAGTGTTGACATCTGGACAGAAGGTGGCGACAACACTGCAAGGACAGTGTCACCTTTATCAAGCAAGAAAGGGAAATGCCAAGGGCAGAGGCAGAAAAGTACTGGCCTCAGAGGACAGGTCAGCTAGTGTCTGTTGACTTTGGAGGGTGCAGCTCAGACAATTGCTGACAGTATAAAGGCGAGTAAAGACCCTTGGGGAGTTTGTGTAGTGCAATCATAAAAGTCAGCCAGCAGAAGCACAAGATCAGCAATTACAGTTTGTAAGTACCAGAGTGGCAGTTGGCACTGGCAGTACAGCAAAAGGGTCAGCAGCAGTAAGAGGAGGGAGCCATTGTAAGTGAGCCTTGTTTATTCAAATCAGTCTCTTGAGACACAGCTGCTGCTTACTGATAGAAGATTCACAATTTATTTCTGTATTTAAAAGGCCCCCCCCTTCCAGAGCCCACCATAATCCAGCCACACCTCCTCCTATGCACTCCCTGAGGGAATGGTGTCAGACTTGGTGTCCCCCTGGGTGAGGGAAGTGGTTGCCCGCATCCCATTCAACTAGTCTAGCAGCCTCCTCGCTCAACCCAGAGAGGTGCATGCAGATAGGGAAACACCGCAATCTCCAGAAGGTGGGTGAGAGGCACATTCCTCAACCAGTACCACTAAGTAAATTCTATATCATTGTGGCGGGGTGGGGTGGGGCTGCCACGAGGTGGTACCTGTGGTGGGAATTGGGGAGGATGTAGGGATCCTTTGTAACAGAGACGCTAAGAAGGGTGGTTGAGGACCCCAGAGAAGGACGAAGAAAGAACAGTTATGTACTTACCGTAACAGTAGATCTTTGGGAGAATCTCGTCCCTTAGGCCACTGGAGCTATACCCGCATCAGCGCTATGATCACACGGAAACTTTTGCTAGCCGGAGCCACCCATGATGATGTCACGTGTCAACATCTACATAAACAAGGGCAGCCCCATCACTTCTCAGTTCCTACCAGAGATTGTGCTTGAAGGACTCTTCCTGGGGTACCAGGTGATTATACCAGCACCTCTGATCTTAGGCAAACAAAGGTGCTGGAAATAGCAGCCATGAAAATTCCCAAGGCAGAACTGGATGCTATATTCTCCTACAGCTAATAAAAAGGGGGAAGGAAGGAGGTCCACCATGGCCTAAGAGAAGAGATTCTCTCAAATATCTACTGTTACGGTAAGTACATAACTATTCTACTTTCTTCGAGGGTATCTCTTCCCTTAGGCCACACCTTCTGAGCGAGTCCCAAGCAGTCCCAAAAGTTAACTGAGAGGTTGGAGCAGTCTGCTCATGACAGCAGGACATGTAAAACAGCAAGGCTGAAACCTGTATATCTAACGAGAAACAATGTCCAAACTGTAATGTTTAGAAAAGCTGTGGACAGTGCTCCATGTGTTTGCAGTGCAAATGTCAGCCACAGAGACATTCCTGAAACAAGCAATAAAGATGGCCATCACTCTAGTGGAATGACCATGAACCGCACCAGGAAGTTCCCTACTGGGCGATTGTGTAGAGAGTTGGACCACCCAGATTGCGTAGCGCAAAAGCTACAGGAATCGCACGCCGCTTTCCACTGTAAATGTAAGCTAAGCGTAATGCTTACGTAACGAGACACACATGTCAACTGACCAAGTTATCGGGAGTCTCTGATAAATCGTGGACATAATAAATTAATGTTATCTTTTATCGGGGGGCTGTGCCTTAATTATCTTCTAAGTAAAAAAGATAATATTTACGCAAATGCGTAAAGTTGCAGGTAGCTACGCAACATGACGTTTGCTCATCGTCAGTTACGCATTAATTGCAGCTCCACCGCTGGTCCGACACACTACACAATCACCCCCTACTGTACTTCCTGTAACATAATGTAATACAATGTCCTAGCCATTTGAACAAGCACTGTTTCGACACAGGAGTGCCCCCTTTCCCATGAGCGAATAAACAGCTGAGAGGACTTCCTGCAGACCCTGATGCGAGCAATATACAGCAGTATCTTAGGATTCTACGTACATCCAAAGAATGAAGCAACACTTCATCCTGACTGGCATGCTCAGGATAATAAACAGTAAGGTGGATGGTTTGATTTACTGTAAACTCAGATACTACCTTTGGTAAGAGCTCAGGATTAATGCACCAAGATACTCTTGTCTTTGTGGAAAATTAAATAAGGAAACTCGCCACATTAGAGCCTGTATTAAGCAAATAATTAAGGTCTCAAGGCAGGAATGGTTTGCGAATGGGAGGTTTCATATGCAGAATACCTCTCAAAAAGGTACAGGAGGCCTCTAGTTGGGCAACCATATGGCCATCAATGGGGTACATGGAAAGCTGATACAGCTGCCAGATGCACCTTCAGAGAGGAGTACTGCAGACAAGAATCTGACAATGATAGGAAGTATGACAACACCACACTTGCCGGAGAGGTGAATAGGTCCATATACCTGGAAACAACTCATAAAGTGAAATGCTTCCACTTAAAAGAATATGTATGTCTGGTGGAAGGCTTTCCACAACCAGCACATCAGTTATGTTATGTGACACCACAAACCATACAATGGCTATGTCTTCAGAAGCCAGGCATGCAGATGCAGGAACTTCAGGCCCAGATGAACCAAAAACCCCTTGTTCTGTGATGACAAACTCCTGCACAGAGGCAGAGGTACTGGGGGTGCCACTGCTAATTTTTGGAGCAGCACATACCATATTTACCAAGGTCACAGAGGTGCAATGAGGATGAGGGATGCACTGTAGTTTCAGTACAGTATGCGCCGCTTATAACATGCTCATTTGACAATAAGCAACCTGTCCTTTGCAAGCGGCGTCTGGTACAACAATTAGGCTCCAAAAAAAAAAAAAAGATTCTACTACAAGCGGTATTCAGAACTCCTTCAGCCCTACTACCCCCTCCGCCCACTCCGCTCTGCCGACAAAGGATTGCTAGATGTTCCCAGGATCCGTCTGCAGACATCAGGTGCTAGGGCTTTTTCTTTTGCAGGCCCGACCCTGTGGAACTCTCAACCTTGTCGGATTAGAGAGTGCCTGTCCACCAAGACTTTTAAATCCCCACTAAAAACATTTATCTGGAATGGCATTTGGGGATAATGTTTAGTCTTGTTATTGTTTCCTTGTTATTTTATATATATTTTTTTTTATCTGATGTTTTTCATATTGTTCATGTGCTTTGGTTTGTTGAAAAGCGCTTTAAAAATAAATTCTGATTGACTGAGAACAGTAGTGATTTCAGTTCTTTTATGAATAAGTTTGCAGTCGGCAAAAAAACCTCTGGAGACGTTACTGATATTTAAAAATCAGCAGCAACAAAAGAAAATCACAATTTAAATCTAAAAATACTAGCAAACAGAAAATGTAAGCGCCAATCGATGCCATGCTGTACTTATCTAGTGCTCCTCTGGGTTCTGATACGTGCTCCGTAGAGGACAGTTATCTCCATCTACTCCGTGCCGTGTGGAATGTAATCCTCCATAGTAGTTTGGCGCTTCTTTCCGATAGTGTAGCGATGCCAGACGGACTACGTTTGTGACCTGATCTCACTGGGGGATAATATTGTCCCTCTGCTCGATGGCAAGTGGAGCAGAACTAGCTGTACAGCACAACAATCAGAACTACGCTTACAACCTACATCACCAGAGGAAGGGAAAACAATGTGGATCAATCATCCAGATAAAGGCAGAAAGACAGCTGAACCTCATTAAGTAGATGTTAAGTAGGTGTATTTAAGGATCCGGTGGCCATTACTACAGGAATTTAAGGTCAGCTTTAACAGATAATTTTAACATTGACGGTATAGTGATTGGCATTTGGCATAGGCAAAACGTCCCTTAGAAGCGAACGTCCAGTAAAAATGGAGCCGATATAAGTGCCGCATACTGTAATACTTTCTGTATTAATGGAATGGGAGGGAATGCATACAGAAACCTCCAAGTCTGAAAGAGGGACAACACATCTCACCAAAAAACTTCAGGCCCTGGAGTGAGCAAGCAAAAAATTTGGCACTTTTGCACTGTGTGGGGATGCAAAAAGGTCCAGCTCTTGACAAGCCCACCTTTTTTTTTTTTTCCAATTTTGCTTCTCACTGTGCTCCTGGTGGGGAGATCCCCGACTCGGTGCCTCTGTGCCCGACATTGGCATCCCCCAGAACCCAGACCCATGATTTACCCCTTGCAGCGGGGCCCCCGAAGAAGAAACCGAAATCTATCAAGTTCAGTACTGTGGCTGGCTGCAGTGTCACTCGGTGCGGGGTCTGAGGACTTCACACTGCACAGGCGCATGGGGTTTTTCCTTTGTTGGTCCTCCCAAGGCATGGACGTGCATGCCCTGCAGGCGTCTGCCACTGCCTTGCTTCTTGCTCTTTGGTCCCGGCGTGGTGTACTCCCAGTCTGTACCAATACCCCCAAGGTGGACAGCTGTCCCTAGGAAGCTCAACCAACCCCCAAGCCCACCCAGGCTGGCCCTCTGATGCTCCGAGCTCATTCACAAAACAAACCTGGGTCACCAGCATTGCAAACGGTGGTGCTACCACTGCATTGGCGGCCCAGCACTGGGGTCAACAGTTTCTGTTCATGCATCTTGGACTATCACCCGCTTAGCTTGTCTGCTAACATGTTTTGGATACGTGGGAGATGCATGGTTGACAGCTCTAGGCCGTGTTCCAGCACCCAGTACCACACTCTCATTGCATCCCGACACAGGAGATAGGAATGAGACCCCTCCCCTTTTTTTGTTCATGTAATGCATTACACTGACATTGTCTGTCAGAATTAGCAGATGATCCGGAGTTAGATAGCACTGAAAACCCTGAAGATTGTGTAAGACAACTCATCTCCCGGACATTTATGTGCTATATGGTTTCCTCCTGGGTCCAAGACCCTTGAGTTTGATAAGGGCTCAGGTGTGCCCTCAACTCTGATCCAGATACATCCAAGGTAAGAATCTGAGTTGGAGCTGGTGTCAGAAATTTAACACCCCTTAAGAGGTTGCTGCGGTCCATCCCCCACATCGATGTTCTGCATAAGTGGAGCGTGACAAGCACCTTCTCATCCATGTCATCCACCAATTGGTCCCACTGCACTCTCAATATCCACTGCATTATCCACATGTGTAAGACAGCCAGTGGTAGAGTAAGAAAAAATTACTCACCATAGTAATGTTCTTTCTTCCAGGGGGTTCATCAGCATTATTGGCAGGTGTAGTATGCCAGCTGGATTATGCTGCCCTGGAGAGGCGATGTCAAAGCAAATGAGGAAGGCATTGGCCAGTCAGGATAGAGAGAGAGGAGAGTGCTGTCTGCAGTCAGCCTGAAGGACCTCAGAATTGTTTCAAAGCTGAAAAAGAGCAACAACTGTGCTCAACAGGGGCAACCACTGTTAGCAACTGAAATTCCAAACCACTACTGAGCTACAAATCAACAAGAAATCAGAAAAACTCAGCAAATTTGGCTAAACCCCATTAGACAGCCATCCCCAGACAGGTTTCGTAAGGGAGGATGGGTGGGAGTATCAATAATGCTGAAGAATCCACTGGAAGAAAGAACATTACTGCGGTGAGTAAATACAGGTTACTCACCTGTAACAGGAGTTCTAGGAATGGTATATGTTGTTCATCCACACTTATTGGCAGGTTCCTTGCTGCTTGAAATCTTGCCGGAAGGTGTTCAAGCTGGCTCCTCCCACCCACCCGGGTGGTAAAACTCTCGGCTCTGCCCCATGACGCCAGATCTAGCCCGCTGGAAGCCAGGTTGTGCGTCGAACCCAGGGAGGTCGGGTGGGTTGTGTGGATGAACAACATATACCATTCCTAGAACTCCTGTTACAGGTGAGTAACCTGTATTACTAGGGACATGGATATGTTGTTCATCCACACTTACTGGCAGACTCCTAGCAGTTCGCCGAGGAGGAGGAGGCAAGGCACACCCCCCCTACTTAGGGAAAAGGACTGGAGAACCGAGGCCCCAAACCAGCATCAGGCGTGACCCAAGATCGATGTGGTAGTGGGTAATTAAGGTATGCCGACTTCCAGGTAGGAGCCCTGCAGATATCCTGGATAGGGACATCCCTGGAAGCAGCCACCGATGCAGCGGTATGGCGGGTAAAATGAGCTCCTATCCCTCTGGGAGGCTCCATGCCCGCCAACCTATAGCGGAGATCTATGCAAGAGGTGACCCACCCGCTCATCGTCCTCTTGGCTGCAGGTCTGCCAGGTGCGGCTTCAGCGTAGATGACAAACAGCTGGTGAACCTCTCCACGAACTTCAGCCTACACTCCCTAAGAAGGCGCTCAACTAGGGTCCAAATGGAGCCTATATTAGGCCTCAGGTGTGATTGGGTAGAACACCAGCAGAGTCAACACCGGTTAAGGTGAAGCTCCGACACCACCTTCGGAAGGAACTCGGGTGGGCGCAGGACAAACTTGTCCCTGTGGAAGACCAGATAGGAGACTCGAAGCGCCTGGAGCTCTCCCATCCTTCTGGCTGACATGGTAGCCACCAGAAGGTGTTCTTCCACAACAGGTGGGAGTATCGCACCTGTGCATCGGTTCGAATGGCTTGCCCGTGAGCTTAGCCAATACCAGCAGTAGATCCCATGGAGGTGGAGATTCTCGCACCGGAGGGGAAATGTGATCGAGGCCTTGGAAAAGCGTCAGACCACCTTTCCTGCGCCACCGACTGCCTTCCGGTCCGCACCCGGAGGGCAGAGATGGCTGCCAGGAGCACCTTAAGGGTCGTCAACCGAAGCCCTTGCTGAAGAAGAAAGGACCACAGGTAGTCCGGAATGCTCACCGAGGAACAGGAGAAGGGACCAGGCCCTTCCCTAACACCAAATGGAGAAACTCTTCCATTTGAAGGCGTAGCATTATCCGGTCGACTCCTAACAGGACGCCTCAACAACGTTGAGGACCTCGCCGGAAGACCCAAGGCCGGGCAACTAGCCGCTCAGGAACCAGGCCGTCAGGTGCAGGGATTGAAGGTCCGGATGGAATACCTTCCCCTGATAACAGAGATCAGGTCCAGGCGGGCCGGAAGCCGCCTCAGGAGCCTGGAGCTGAGACTGAGGAGAGCTGGATACCAGAGCTGGCGGAACCAGTCTGGGGCTACCAGAATCACCTGCACCTTGTCCCTCCTCGCCTTGAGAAGCACCTTGTGGATCAAGGGAAATGGGGGAAAGGCGTAGAAGAGGCCCGGGGTCCATGGCCTCGAAAAGGCATCCCCTACAGCGAGCCCTGCTGAGGAGGGCGGGCATGAAACAGTCTCGGCTTCGCATTCTCCCTGGAGGGAAAAAGGTCCACCTGAGGCGTGACCCAGTGGGAGAAAAGATCTTGTGCTACCTCCAGCAGGAGAGAACCCCTCGTGAGACACAGCCCCTATCCGGCTTAGGGCATCGGCCAGGGTGTCGGAGGCTTCTGCCATTCAAATGACTAGGAAAACCACTTCCAGGCTGTGCACGAGACCATATGCGGAGAGCCTCCTTATATAACGGCAAGGAGCGCATCCAGTCCTGACGGGTTAGGTAGCACATGGTCGTGGTATTGTCCGTCTGGACCTGAACCACTTGACCCCGTATAAACGGAGCGAAGGCGGTGTGAGCTAGGTGGACCGTATGAAGCTCCAGCAGGTTGATATGGCATCGGGACTCCCGAGGGGACCAGAGGCTGTGCACTCTGTGCTCCCCCTGATGGGCACCCCAACCCATCAGAGACGCATCGGTCGACAGAAGACCGTCGACTCGGGGCGAACGAATGGGATACCCTCCTGCGGATGTGCCGGAACGGTCCACCACTGGAGAGCGTTCCACATCTCCTGGCTCACTGTTACGGACTGGTCCAAAGGATCGCAGCATTGTGACCACTGGGTGGCCAGCCCCCCCATTGAAGAGGACGCATGTACCAACGGGCCCAACAGACCACGCTGGTGCAGGCCGCCACAAGGCCCAGGAGGTGCAGGAAGTCCCGGGCAGGGCGCGATTGCCCAACCAGACATGACTGGGCAAAGGAGGAAGAACCTCGGCCCTGTCCGCCGGGAGCAGAGCTCTGGCTCGAAGAGTCGAGCTCTGCTACGATGAAAAGAATCACCTGCTTCAGCACGAGTTCTGACTTGGCCCTGTTGAAGAAGAGGCCCATCTGAGAGCAATCTGGAAGGCCAGAACTCTGGACCGCTCCACCTCCGCTCTGGAGGGGGTTGCAATCAGCAAGCCATCCAGGTAGGGGTACACCCGGACCCTTCGACACCGCAGGAATGCTGTCACCACTGCTATGCATTGGAGAAGACCCTGGGAGCTGGGAAGAGGCAGAAGGGCATGGCTCGGAACTCATAAAGGGATCCCTCCGCTCTGAAGCGGAGGAATCTCTGAAGAGACGGACGGATCGGAATGTGAAGAATGCGTCCTGGAGGTCCAGGGAACAGAACCACACGCCTTGTTCCAAGGATGGGATATCTGAGTCAGAGTGACCATCCTGAAAGTTCGAGACCTTAGGAACTTGTTCAGGTCATGCAGGTCGAGAATGGGGCGCCAGCCCCCCGTCTGTTTGGGGACCAGGAAGTACCTGGACATGAGCCCCGGGTCTGAAGGAGGATCCACACCTTCCTGATCACCTCTATCCCAAGGCACAGGGCAACATTGGCTCGGCAGGCCGACGGCAAGGCTTTAGATGGGGGACGGCTCAAAAGGGAAGGGCCCGCTCGAAGACCAGAGACAGGCCCTTACCTTCCACCTCCCACACCCAATGGAAGGGAAGTGGCCGGGCCGTCCCCCCCCCGGGGGGGGACCCAGGTAAGGGTGGTGAGGTCAGGGGCGATGCCCCCCAACCAGTCACTGAGCAGGCTTGGAGGAGGGACTGGCCAAGGAAGCTCTTGGGCCTTTACCTCCTTGCTTCCCATTAGAGGAAGCCGCTGGCTTGGGTTTGGGATGCCAAGCGCAAGCAAGCTGGCCCTCTTGCTGGTGCTGATGGGCCGGTCATGCCGCAGGGTCCGAAGGGGCTTACGCAGATGTTGCCAGCGGCCCTTGTCCCTCTGGGCAGAGGTGACCGAGTCCGGAGTGGCACTGGACTTTTCGATCCCCTGGAGGTGTCCCTCCACTCCAGGGCTGAAGAGGTCAGTCCCCAAGAAGGGGATGTCCGCCAACTTGTGCTGGGTATCCGCCGAGAAGGTGGATATCCTCAGCCACTTCCTGCGGCGCATGGCCACCGCGGCCGCTACTGACCTGGCACAGGAATCACCTATGTCCAGAGCAGTCTGAGGCTGCTGCTTAGCCACCGCCCTACCCTGGTCTCGCACCTGCCGGACCGTGGTCCGCAGGTCACCCAGGAGATGAGGGATCACCTCCTCCAGGGAGCCCAAGAGGGCATGGGAGAAGTGCGCCATCAGCGCGGCCGAGCTGGCCTGTCGGAGGCCTAGGGAGGACGCAGCGTAAACCTTGCACCCGACATAGTCCATCCTTTTGGACTCTTTGTGGGGAGGCCTATCCACATCCCGAGCATTTCTGGAACGCTGGAAGACGTTATTGGTAACTAACCCCTCAGCAGAGGGGTGCTCCGAGAAACCGGGCAAAGAGCTGATAGGGACTGCATACTTCCTGGCTATCCTTGCCGAGGGCGCAGGACAGGAAGTAGGCCGCTGCCAAAGCTCCAAGGCTGGACCGACAATGGCCTCAGCCACAGGGAAGGCCTCCGAGGGTTAATCCCCTTGGTCAAGGATTTCCGTCGGGATAATACGCCCGTTTGGACACGGGCTCGAGCTGCATCCCGGTGAACTCAGAGATGAGCCTAAGCAGACCCAGGAAGGACGATGAGCTGTCGTCCAAAGACCGGTCCTGGGAGGACTCCAGGCCCACCCGCCTGGGGAACACAGACGAGTCGTCGTCGGACTCGGAAGGGTCTGCAAAGAGCTGCCTCAGGCCTGAGCCACCCTTCACCTGCCGAGGGCGGCCGGGAGTGAGGGTGACCGACAATCTGCGGGGCAGGCCGTGACCAGACTGAGGTTCCACCACAATCAGTGGGGCATCTAGATTTGGTCGCACAACCGGCCCGGAAGTGGGCATCTCGACTGCGGCGAGCGGTTGCGTTGGCCGTTCAGGTGGCAGCCGCTTGATAGCCGGGGAATTAATCGGAGTCGACTGATTCCCAGACAACAGCAACTGCTGCCACATAAGCTCCTCGTAACGTCGATGCAATCTGCGTCGAAGCCTCTCCTCATCTGAGGAGGAAGACGAGGAGGAACGATGTTGCCACTTAACTCGGTGCCCCAACCGAGACCTCCGAAGTCGGCAGGAGCGACTTGACCGAGAAGAAAACCGAGACCAAGATCCTCGGTGAAACCGAGGGCGGGTCTGGGAAGGAGCGTGGGACACCCGCTCTTCCCTCGGCTCGGACGCTTTGACCGAGGACTGCCACCCCGAAGGCATGGGCAGAACCTCGGCCTCCACCGGGGAAACTGGTGCATAAGGGTTGATGGCTCTTCTAGTCGACCACCCGGGTGACAGGTCGAGAGAAAACTCGACTACGTCGACGGGAGTCTCGGCAGGCTGGCCTGACGGGGACACTGTGAAGCCAACGGCCTGAGCCTCAACCTCAACCGACGTAGACGGTCGGCTGTCCGGGGAAGGAGACCTCTCCCACTCCCACAAACGCTGACGATGGGACTTACCCTGCGACTCCCTCGACTTGGGCAGAGAGGCAAGTCCCGAAGGCCCCTCTCCCTTCATGGAGAGGGACTGTCGAAGCTCCTTGAATGAAGCTGAATGACAGGAACTCAGAGAGATCGGGATAAATGCCGCGACCGAAGAGAAGGGAGATGCAGCCTTGGCCGCCACCTCCTCCAGGGAGATAGAGTGCTCGAGCTGCTCAGCCAAGTCAGCCATCGCGGACACCGCCCAACGAGCCTCTATGGATTTTACCAGCAGGGAAAACTCCTTGGGGTGCCCGAGCCTCAATCGGGGAGCACGATCCTCCAGGACGTTGGTCGAAAAGGTGCGGCACAACTCGCAGACCTGCGGGTCGTGGTCCAAGTTGAGGCAGTATACGCACGTGGAGTGCGGATCAGTCCTGGAGATATTCCACCCGCCGGGCACCTCCGAGAGTCGGAAATGAACTATCCCCATGAGCCGCGAGGAAAAGAAGACCGAAGTTTAGAAAACTTCAAAACTAAATTCGGACGAACCGAAGAATCAGGAACCAGTCGAAAACGCAGAGCGCTATGGAGGGAACCTGAGCTTCCAAGCGGTAAGGAAGATCTGGCATCATGGGGCGGAGCCGAGAGTTTTACCACCCGGGTGGGTGGGAGGAGCCAGCTTGAAGACCTTCCGGCAAGATTTAAAGTGGCAAGGAACCTGCCAATAAGTGTGGATGAACAACATATCCATGTCCCTAGAATTTTTTCTTCTCACCCCAGGAATTCTTCAGCATGTATTGACAGGTTCAGACTACAAAGCAGTACAGTTGGGAGGAAGGCACAGAAACATACTTAGGAAAGAGAATCTGTAGCACCGCTCTGCCAAAATTTGGCATCAGACCTGGACTACACATCCAAGCAGCAGTGTCTTGTGAACATGTGAACCATTTACCAAGTAGCTACTTTGCAAACCTCTAGCAAAGGAATGTCTTGTGAGGCTGCTACCGAGGCAGCGGTTCCCCTAGTTGAGTGGGCTCTGAGCCCAAGAGGGGTCTGTTTACCAGCTTTGCTGTAACAGAACTGGATGCAAGAGACAATCCGGCAGGAAATGGATCTCTTGGTCACCAGTTTTTCTCTGCCCACTTCACCATAGGTGAGAAAAAGCGGAGTGTGTCTCTCTCTGAACTACTTAGTACGCTCCAAGTAGTACGACAGGGCTCTCTTGACATCCAGGCTATGCAGCTTGCATTCACCTGGACTGGACTTGTCTGTGAAAAGAACCGGCAAGGAAACAGACTGATTAAGGTGGAATTCAGAGACCACCTTGGGCAAAAATGTCATATTCATCGTAAGGACTACCATGTCCTTGTGGGGAATTATGTAATTAGGGTCCATACAAAGGGCCTGCAACTCTTGAGATTTGTCTGGTGGAGGCAATGGCCACTAGAAAGACTGTCTTCCAAGTTACAAACTTGAGGTCGGCAGTAGCCATGGGCTCAAATGGAGGCTCCATGAGCTTGGCTATACAAAGGTTCAAGAACCAAGGGGGAACTGGTTCCCTCACAGGTGGCTGAAGGTGCAGCAACCCTTGGAAAAACTTTTTGAAAATGGGCTTTAAGATGACAGACTTTTCTTTTCCAGTGGAAAGGTAGGCCAAAATGGCCACCAGAGGTACCCTTAAGGATGAAGCTTTCAAGCCTTCCGTCTGAAGGTGCACTAGGTAATCCAGTAAGATAGGAGAAGATGCCTGCAAGGACTCGACATCCTTATCCTTGTACCACAAAGAGAACCTCTTCCACTTGGAAGCATAAGTCTTCCTAGTGCTAGGTTTCTTGACTATCCGTAGAATCTTAAAGACTTGCTCAGAGTACAGAGATTCAGGAAACTCTAGCTCCTCAAGTACCAAGCTTTAAGGTGAAGGGACTGGGTATTGGAGAACGCTACCCCATCTGAGGAATGGTCAGGAGACTGTGGTAGTCTGATGGGCTTCCTGACTGAGAGGGCGAGGAGCAGGGAGTACCAAGGTTGTCTCGTCCAATCTGGGACCACCAGAATCATGGTGGCTGGCTGAGCCCAGAGTTTGAGAAGAACCCTGTAAATAAGAGGAAAGGGAGGAAAAGCATAAAGGAACCTCCCTGTCCAGTACAGGGTCAGTGCATCCACTGGAATGGTCCCCAAAGCTGGAGGCCTACAGCAGTGCTGAGGTAACTGGTGATTGAAGCTGGACACGAATAGGTCCAGATCTGGAACTCCCCCATCTCCTGAAAACTGTGGCTAGGATCTGTTTATTGAGGGTCCACTTGCGGTGGCCCTGACTGATGCGGCTTACAGCATCTGCCAAAGTGTTGTCCTTGCCTGGAAGATGGATGTCTGACAGGGACACGTCAAGGGAGTAGGCCAGGGACCAAATCCTCATTGCCTCTGTGCAGTTTGGTTGACCTTGTGCCCCCTTGCTTATTGATGTGGAACATGGCAGTCATATTGTTCATCCTTATCTGGACTGACTGCCCTCTGAGCTGTGGGGCAAAAGCCTTAATGGCCAGGAACAGTGTTCAGAGTTCCAAAAGGTTGATGTGGAGTATGGACTCTATGGGTGTACAAGTGCCCCTTATGGACAGGTCCCCTAGGTGAGCGCCCCAACCTAGAAGGGAAGCATCTGTAGTCAGGATCTGAGATGGTTGCTGAATCCGAAAGGGAACTCGCACCCTGAGATTTTCTGTTTCCTTCCACCAGTCCAGAGCCCACAGAAAGGTTTCTGTAACTGGTACTAGCTTTGTGAAGGAGTCTTTTTTTCTGGGACCAATGAGACTTGAGGTGGTATTGAATGTCCCTCATCTGAAATCTGGCACCCGGGACTACTATGGTCACTGAGGCCATGTGGCCGAGCAGTCTGAGGAAGTGTCTGGAAGGTCTCGGCTGGCGTAGACTGAATGAATTTAGCAGAGTGAGAAAATTCTCAATTCTGTCTGTGGGAAGGAAAGCCTTCCCTTGCAGCGTGTTGAGCTTTGCCCCTATACGTTGCAGGATTTGGTCAGACTGGAATTGGGATTTTTCCTTGTCGATAATGAAGCCTAGAGACTGAAGACAGTGTCCTGTCAGGTCTAGAGCTTCTGAGACAGCCCAAGGAGAATTGGCCATGATTAGCCAATCGTCCAGGTAAGGAAAAACTGAGACTCCTTGCCTTCTGAGATGAGCTGCTTCCACTGCCAGGCACTTGGTGAACACCCTGGGAGTGGATGTTAGCCCGAAAGGCATGGCTGCAAACTGGTAATGGCCTGAGGGAAGCCTGAATCTGAGGAATTTTCTGTGGGATTGCCTTACTGGAACATGAAAGTAGGCATCCTATCCAGGGAGACTAGCCAGTATCCTTGTTTTAGAGAATGAATGACCTGAGTCAAGGTTACCATCTTGAACTTTGGTTTCAGCCAGTGCTTGTTCAGGTACCTTAGGTCCAGAATAGGTCACCACTCCCCATTTTTCTTTAGGGTTAGGAAATATCTGGAATAAAGACCCTTTCCCCATTGGGAAAGAGGTACTCTTTCTATGGCTTTGGCCTCCAAGAGGTTCTTGACCTCTAATTCCAACAGTTGTTTTTCTGTTGGGGTGAGAGGGTTCGAGAGTTTGGGGCCAAGGAGAATTGGAAATCTCTTGAACTGAAGGGAGATGCCCTGTTCCACTAACTCTGACACCCACTTGTCTAAGGTGATCTAACGCCAATGATGGAGGTAGTGGGAGAGCCTGCCCCCCACAGGAAAAGGGGAGGTGACAAAAAATGAGTCAGGAAGGGGGGCGGAGACTGCAGTCCAGCCAGAGGCAGCACTTTTCTGGAGTTCCTACTAACTGATTACTGTATACAGTATATTTGATTATAAAACCTTTACTTTTCTCTGAAAACTACCTTAGCTTCGGATAGAAGTCCGGTGATTTGTTCCTGCATCTTTTGGAAGACATTGGATATAGCTATGGGGAAAACAAAACCCCCCAAGCAAGATTTCTTTCAGCCACGCTCCTCCATTGAAACACGCGGAACAAAACGATGGCGCGTCTAACTCGGCAGGCCCTGAACAGACACCAGCATCTTTGCATACACTTCAAATAGCATTAAATGCCTTAACTAAGACGGTCCAAGGGATGGATCACAAACTTGATGCCTTTTCGCTATGCATCCGGGTGATGGAATCTCGGATTGATGCCATGGGGGAGACAACAAAAGACGTAGAGGTCACTGCTGGGAAGGCCTTGACAGCGTCAGCTACGGCCATTAAAGAACAAGCAGCATTACGAAGTCGGATTGAACAATTAGAAAATACGGTGCGGGCTGCTAACATACGTATACTTGGTCTCTCGGAAGGCACAGAGGGGGACAATTTATCTGCTTTTCTTGATAAATGGCTTAAGAGTGTCACAGGTCTCAAGGCTATAAATATTCGACGAACACATAGAATTACCCCCCGTAGGCCAGTTTCTAGCCTCGAGAATCCCCGCACTATCTTGGTCACCCTAACCTCAGCAGCAGAGAGGGACTTGGTACTAGGAGTAATCCGATCTAAGGGTCCAGTGTATGAAGAGGACTCCCGCATATTGTTTTTTCCAGATTTAGCTTATGCAACAAGAATGCGTCATAAAGCTTCTGATGGTGTTGAAAGCTTAGGTTTGGGATTACCTATAGCTCCGGCCTTTCCTGCCCGACTATGTTTCACCGAAGGCCGACGTCAATTTCGATTTACCACCCTAAAGAAGTAGAAGCCTGTGTCGAGAGAATAGCAGCTCGAAGAATTCAAGAGGATCGATCATCAGATGAGGACCCGGAGGAGGACTGAACAACAAGGACTTTTAAGGAATATTCTGAATGTGGACTTACTGGGCTGGTCTGTTGTTTATTCTTCTATCTATCCATGTAGAACTTTATTGTTTATCCGACCTGACATTATATGCTAAAATATGTTTGAAATGGTTGCGCAGGTTGGACGCTATCCAGATAGATTAATGTAATGCTGTTACTGAATATCCAGATAAACAAAACCAGCGTTTAGTGAAGTTAAACATCTTTAATCAAATTTATTCAGGAAAAGTGACCTTTGAATAACAACTAGAACTGTTGGGATAATAAGTAGGCCTTATATTTACACCGCGATGTAGTCTACCTATTGTTTTCCCATTTTGATTAAAATCATATAATCGTCATTTCCTTTTATTTTTACCTGTATTTAGCGGGTATATTGTGATGCCTTAAAGATCTGTTTAATTCTAGTATTTGAGGGTATGAAGAGCTTTAGAAAGTAGTGAAAAGTTGCTTATTAATTATAAATAATTAATACAGGACCTAGTGGTCGGCTAAGATATTTTATAACCGAACTGTTTTATGCAGATATGTAAACTTGGGGCTTTGACTGCATAAGGGCTCCTAATGTTGCTTAGTAATCTGTATAGATTTCCTCATTGCTAATTCTCTCAATCCCCAAAGATGTACCAACTGTAGTATGTGATCACATCTCCTTTGTTATGTGTATTGATGCAGAAAGATTCTTTCCACATACTCTGGAAAATTGTTTTTTATGCACATGTATAAAATAATAAATAAAAATTAAAAAAAAAAGTCAGGAAGACTGCTGTCTGGACTGTGCAGCAGGAATACGAGAGAGAGTGGCTCTTCTCTGACCTCTCCTACCTCTGCCTCTGAAAAAAAACTCTTGTTTGGGAAAAATCCATAGGGACTGGCATAGGATAGAAAGTCCTAGGAAAATAACCCCTGCCTCCCCTGCTCTGAGACTTCTGGGAGGAGGAGGAGGAGTGCTTTCCTTTGGCTGAGTTACTCTTGTAAGTAGTTTTAACTCGTCCATTCTTTTCATGTAAGCTTTAGTTTGGTCCCCGAACAGGAAGTTGTTCCCACAAGGATAATCCATAGCTTGCGAATGGACATCCTGAGTGATAGCTGTAGGTCTTAACCAAGCAAACTGCCTGAGAGAAATGGCCTGTGCCATGACCCTCGAGGCTGTGTCATTGTTATCTATGGCCGCATGAAACTGATACTTGGTGGCTTCCATGGCCCGCTTGACAGTTTCAGTGACATCCCTGAGCATAGTGTCTCCCCCATGTTGCACAATGGCAAGGATAGATTTCAGTAAAGCTCTCCGATATCTAGCTGTGTATGCCATGCAAGCAGACATGCATAACAGCAAAGAAGCAGTAGCATATGATTTCTTGCCCATAGCATCTAGTTTTCTAGAGTCTTCCTCTGAGGGGGAGCTGATGGCAGCACATCGGCTTTGTCACAGGCCACTGCCTGTACCACCCCTTTGTGATCTGGATGTGTATAGAGAAAATCAGCAGTACGCTTATCGAACTGGCATTTCCTCTCAATCTTTCTGTCCACCCCAGAGGACGTCGAAGGGGTTTCCAGAACCTTTAAAACTGCTTTCTTCAATGTGTTATGGATAGGGAGGATTAGTTTCTTCGAAGGAGTGCGACCCATCATTTCTACATAGCCAGCCTCCATCTCCTGATCAGTGTTGTCCTGGAGGGGAAGTTCCAGGGTGTCCACCATCTGCTTAAGAAATGTGAAAAAGGAAGAAATTTCATCACTGTCATCATTTAAGTCAGCCACAGGGTGGCCATCTGGGTCTAGTGGGTCTCCGTGAGGCGGTTCATCAACATTATTCTCTCCATCATAACAAAAACCTTGGGCATAATTAGTGTCATGAAGAGGAGTACTAAGCCCTGAAGGACGCGAGAAAATATTGCCCATGGATTGTAAAGTTTGATACAGATGCCAGGCTTTAGCTAGTTCATTTGCAAAGGGCATATCTTTATCAACCACTGTTGTCTCTATATGCCTTTCAGGGGAGGGAGGGACAGCAGTGTTGTTATCTTTCTTATTCTTTTTTTAGCAGGAACTGGCTCAGACCCTGCTCATTTTGCCTTTTAGAGGCTTGGCTAGAATTTTTACTTCTACCAGACTTATTTTCATTAGAGTCCTTAGCGGACTTATCAATAGTTTTATGTTAACTTGAGGTACCCTCCTCAGTGCTTTTAGAGGAGAAGGAGGCACACTGAGAGGCTATAGTAATGAGAGTTTGGCCAAAAAGCTAAGCCAATTGAAATTAAACTTGCTAGAGTTTTTTTTTTTTTTTTTTTTTTAAAAGTACCTCCACACCTCTTGCCAACAGTAGCCCACTGCACAGTAAAAGAAGGTTTTCCTAGAGAAGAGGGGAATCACCTTTCAAACATTATTAACTCATATACAAAAAAAGGTTCCAGAAAATAGCGCTAATGTGTGAAAAATTTACAGCACAAACGCGAATAAAAATACTGATTTTTAGCACAAATGTGGTAAAAACACAAACTCAGACTAAACACTATCGCATAAAATAAAGACGACAATGTACCACACACGCAGCAAACTTTACCTCAGAAAAAAACGCAGAAGCGGGAAAGCCGGTAAAAAACCTTGCAACTGTGCTGAAATAAACACAATTACGATAAAACTGGTATAAATGAAGTAAATACCTCAAAATACTTCTAAGGCAGCACTCAAAAGTAAGAAAATGTCACAGGAAGATCTCTGAAGATGGAGGGCTTCGGGGCAGTATTGCCAGTTCAGCAGAGAAAAAGTTCTGAGCTCCTTCAGGCTGACTGCAGACAGCACTCTCCTCTCACTCTATCCTGACTGGCCAATGCCTTCCTCATTTGCACTGACTCCACCTCTCTGGGGCAGCATAACCCAGCTGGCATACTACACCTGTCAATACATGCTGAAGAATTCTTGGGGTGAGAAAGAACAGTTACATAAGGACTTGCCATACAGTAGATCTTCGCAAGAATCTCTTGCAGTAGGTCACAGCTTAGGCACTATGGCTGCCAGGCACCAGGACCACATGGACACATTTTTGCTAGCAGTCTAACTGGGGCCTCCCATGGTGACGTCATCACGTTGCTATCCCCCTACTATATAGCTGTGGGCAGACCCACACCCTCCTCAGTTCCTCACTAGAGACCATCTGCCAAGGACACACTCCTGAAGGAACCGAGGGAGAGACAGACTCGTCAAAAGGAGTGTGTAGGGACTTCCAGTGATGCCGGCGTACATGGCGGACTACTTGTTCAGTAGCTCCCCTGAACCTTCGACTAAATCTGCTTTAATCCCCCCCCCCCCGAAGCTGGCTACCAGAGGCAAACAATGGCGTTTGAATGAGATGATGCTGCAGACTCGCCAGAAGCTGAAGGAACTGGAGGCAAACACCCCGCATAATGCTGAAAAATCCAACTCAGTGCTTATATCACTGGAGGCCTGCAATATGCCTCGGCGCTCGGCTTCCCCAGGTTCCGGCTCGGCAGATGACAGTAGCTCAGATGAAGAACCGGCATTCACGATTACTTCCAAGAGTCTCTTTAAAGAACTTAGGCGCGCTTGGGAAACACTATGGCAAATATCCAAATGGAGCTAAAGGAGATCCACTCTGAACAAAGTACACAAGGGCAGAAGATAGCGGATCTGGAGCAGCAGGCCATGGAGGCATCTGTAACTACTGATCTGCATAATGGCGCAATTCTCCAGCTGCACGACAGGGAGGTCTGGATACAACAAAAGCTAAAGGACCTAGAGAATCACTCTAGACGAGCAAACATCCAGATCCATGGCCTCTTGGAACAGACAGAATCAGGGGAAATGACAAGTTTTATGGAGAGCCTCATCAAGGAACTTTTGAACTTGCCCTCGGACTACACATTAAATTTGATTAGAGCTCGTCGCTCTTTGGATCCTAGACCTTTGGACCCTAAAGCCCGCCTGAGGTTGATCATCATTGCTTTCCTAGACTACAGAGTTAAAGCAGACATCCTGAGAAAGGAGTGGGCTAAAAAAGAAATTATATTCGGGGTCACTCGACTGTTCTTCGAGCATGACTATGCCCCCATAACTATGGATCGCAGACATAAGCTACTACTTCCCATTTTAAAACACATTTGGGTAAAAGGAGTGAAAGCCCCCTTGAATTACCCAGCAGTGCTCTGGATTACAACAGACTCTGGTGTGCATACTTTCCCAGCTATTTCAGGAGCAGCCAAGTTCCTTCAGTAGTGGGACATAACTCTAACAGATATCCTAGATGCCAATACCATAAAAGAGCTGGAGTATAGCCGTTGGTATGTAGTTCGAAACCCACGCGGGTCAAGAAGCCAGACCAAAGGGAAAATTGCAGAGGATTCCTCCTTAGAAAAGCTGGCAGCTAAATTGGGCGCAGCTCCCCCACTCTTGGGCCTTCGCCCCAACGTTCTACAAGAGGGAAAGGGAAAAATCGAGCGCCCAAAGTAGGTCGAGTATCAACAGCATGAGAGCAACAGGGCACTTGAAATGGATGCATAAGCAGATTCAGAAAGGCTGACTCCAGGCTAGAATGAAGAGGTCTGGGACTTAAGTACCCGCTATTTCCCCTTTTTCTCTTCCTCACTTTGAGGGAAGGGGGAAGATCTTCTCTCCTAGACTACTTGGACTTATACCAAACATTGACACTGTTTCTTTAACTTTAAATCAGGAAAGCGATACCTAACATAGGCAATGCAAGGAGAATTATCTAAAGTTACGATGGGTTTAATTCTGGGGCATAATTCGTAGTACAAGCCAGCAAGTTATTTGAATACATGTTACCAGTAGTTCTTAATCAAGGGGGTGGGGTGGGGCGGAGGGATTTACAGATGCTGTTACAGGTAGTCAAGAAGTGTTCGCTGGGTATACCACCTAATACTGTGGCTGAATTAAGCCTCAGTTTGGCACAACCCTTAGTAGTTGTTCCAGCCCCCCCCCAAAAAAAACTTTGGACAGTTTGGGGAGGGGAGATGGTGGCACAATTGGAAGTACTAGAAAGGTTTACAGTTCTGGGGCCAAGGGTTTGGCCTCCTCATTGTATAAAGTTTCATGTTAACTGTTTAATTTGGTTATTTTTTCTTATTGGTTGGCCTGGTGGTATGTGGGTGTGGGGGGCACATTGGGAGGTGAGCTGGGGAAACAATATATCAATTATTCCTTAAAAAATTATTACTAATGGAACTGAATTCTATGTCATATAATGTGAAAGGGTTAAATGTACACATCAAAAGGGCTAGAATTTTACAGGAACTGCAGAGACATCGAACTGGTGTAGCTCTGCTGCAAGAGACTCACCTAAACGAAACTGAACACTCTAAATTAAGACGTTCCTGGGTGGGGGAGGTCTACGCAGCCAGCTGGTCAGGCCACCCCCACTGGAGGGGAGTAGCAGTTTTGTTTAGGCGAGATCTTCCTGTCCAGGTGATCTCTCAGGTCCAGAATCCCCGGGGACGTTTTGTTAGGCTCCATCTACTTATCTTTAATATTAAATGTGTGTTGGTCTGTCTGTATGCACCTAATGAATCAGAGGAGAATAGGATTGTTTTGAAAAAAACTGTTAATGGAGACCATACAGGACCCAGATACTCTATATATCTTTGGGGGAGATTTTAATAGAGTGGTCTCAGTTCTATATGACAGAGCTCACTCAGGTGGGGTGTCGGGTCAGCTCCCAAAATGATAGCTTTCTGAAGAAGCTGATGGGGGAGGATTGCACAGCAGATGCCTAGAGGGACAGTTATGGGGTGCATCTAGACTATACCTTTTTCCTCCCATAGACACAGGGCATACTCAAGGACAGATATGTTCCTTGTGTCTCAGGAGAAAATGCATCTGGTACAGAGTTGCGAAATCCTACCAATGTCATGGTCTGATCACTCTCCACTATCCCTTAGGTTACAACTCTTTCCCTCTGTCGGAAATTCTAATTGGAGATTAAACGTGGGCCTCCTAAACTCGTTCGATTTTAAATATACACTAAAATAACAGCTCTCTGCCTACCTGGACACTAATGATCCAGACTCGACCTCTCCCTAAGTTATATGGGATGCCCTTAAAGCCTACATCCGGGGTCAAATCATTTTATATAGTTCCCGGCTAAAGGGACAGCAACAGGCCACGTTGGAGAGGCTGGAGAAAGAACTTGGGGAGGCGGAGTTTCGACATAAACTGACCCTCCACCCTGGGGATAAGGTCCTGTGGCAGAAAAAGAAGATGGAAGTAGAGCAACAACTGGCATATCATGTGGAAGGGGCTATTAGGGGAACTCAGTGTAGGTACTATGTGGAGGGAAACAGGGCGGGCAGACTTCGGGCCTGCGCACCTCATAAACAGCCCACAAGCTGAGCAGTGTTGAGGGTGGAGGACCCAGAGAAAATAGGGGAGCTTATTATGGATCCCCCCAGGTATTACAGGGGCATTTGCTAGATATTGTAGCAAATTATATAGCCAAGAACACGCATATAATGCGACACAACAAACAATGGAATTTCTAAACTCCCTGACTCAGACCCTTACTCAAGAGGACTGAGACTTACTGGAGAGCCCAATCACTCAGGGGGAGATAATCACTAAGATTAAAAGCCTTAAGCAGGGTAAATCCCCAGGCCTAGATGGCCTGCCATCAGAATTTTATTAGGTTTTACAGGAGTGCCTGGTTCACCCCTTAGTCCTGTGCTATTGTCATATTCAGGAGGAAGGGGAGGTCCCAGAATCTTGGCATTCCACCCTAATCTCGGTTATCCCTAAGGAGGGGAAAGATCATACCCAATGTGGGTCATATCGCCCGATCTCATTACTTAATGTGGATTTAAAAAATTATACAGGGGTCCTGGCGGACCGTGTGCAGCGGGTGGCTCCGGGACTTTTACATCGAGACCAGACAGGATTTATAGCTGGCAGATACTTACAGGACAATGTGAGGTGTTTGCTTAACATACTATCTGCTCAATGGGGACGAGGGACTTTCCAGCTGGCCATCTCCATGGATGCTGAAAAAGCATTTGATAGGGTTAATTGGAACTTTCTAAATGCAACCATGGAGAAAATGCAATTTGGCCCAAAATTCTTAGAAATAAATCTGTATGCTTCCCCACAAGCACAGGTTAGGGTAAATGGATAAACTCAGGGTACTTTCCAATTAGTAGGGGAACCAGGCAGGGCTACCCCCTGTCCCCACTTCTTTTTGCCTTGTTTTTGGAGCCCCTCGCAGCGGCGGTTCGCCAGGATCGGATGATAGAAGGGATTATGGCGGAGGGGGGTGGATAACAAAGTAGCTTTGTACGCAGATGATTCAATATTCTTCATTGGGTGCCCCGAAACCTCCCTGCCACGACTGCAGACTTAACTTGGGCTACTCGGGTTCATCTCTGGCTACAAGATGCAAGTCAGAGGCCTTGGTTCTGAGTGGGAGCTGCCCTTCATCAATGCAGTGGGATTTTCCTTTCTCATGGGCCAAACATAACCAAATACGGTATTTAGGTATTCAGATCACCACAGTGCACAATGCCTTATTTGAAGTCAATTATAATTGCCTTTGAATACCATTCAGAATGATTTGGCAAGGTGGACATTGTTACCCCTTTCACTAGCAGGCCGAGTTGAGTCCATTAAAATGAATGTACTACCTAGATTTATCTTCTTGTTCTCTACTTTGCCTGTCCGGATCCCAACCCAGTACTGGGGAAAAGTTCTGAAGGGCATAACTCAATTTACTTGGGGAGGCCGTAGACTGAGGGTGGCTAGGAGGATCCTATACCAGCCAAAAGATGGAGGAGAACTGGGACTTCCTGACTTACATAGATAATATCTGGCATGTCAGATGACCCCGGTGTGTTCCTGGGCCAAGCAACGGACAGAGTCTGGCTGGTATGAGACAGAGGAGGGTGCTGGTCTTTCAAAGCTATTGTTCACTTTTGCATGTCTTGACCAACACATTCCCCCACCCGGGGCTGACTGGTAATATTTGGACTAGACACTCCCTCGGGATCTTCCATAAGGTCTGGAGAGAATTAGCCTTGCCGCCTTCTCTGGGCCCCCTGACCCTCATAAGGTACCACACTAATTTTGGCCGCTTACTAGACTTTCCCAACTCATTGAGAGAGGTACCTGTATGTTCTTTGATAGACTGAAAGAGAAATTTGGTTTAGGTAACTCAGAATTTTTTAGGTATTTACAGGTCAGACACTTCATAATGAGTGGAGGCACAATATTACACTTCATAATGAGTGGAGACACAATATTACTTTTGCAGCGACAAAAGACAATGTGGGAAGACTTTATTTATGGGGTTACCACTCTGAAGGTCAGGACGAGATATCTCGGTGTTATACAGGATGCTAGGGGAAAGGGGCCTAGAACCTTTAAATTCAATAAAGACTGCCAGGGAAGGTGAGCTCTCCATCATCATCCCAAAGGAAATATGGGAGAAGAGATTTAGGATCGGGCGGAGGATGACCGCCTCCCCAGACTGGAGGGAATACTTTTGGAAAATAATTATTAGATTCTTCCGCACTCCTGTAGTTACAAAGCATTTTGGGACCACTTTTTCAGACCAGTGCTGGCGGAGATGCGGTCTCACAGGATCCCACACACATATTCTCTGGGAGTGTCCAGTTATTAGGAACTTTTGGGATGAAGTCAAAACAAAAGTAAATCAGATTTTAAAGGCGAACATACCCTCAGACTTCCTAAATTGGGTTTTGGGGTTTCCCGGTGGTTTTGGGCCTTTCCCCTACCCAGAGAAAGTTGGCATTAGTTTTTATTGTTACAGCCTTAAAATGTTTCTCCTCATGGTGGCTCCAACAGGAAGCCCCTACAGTGGGTGAGTGGCTTAACTGTGTAGGCCAAATCCATGACCGAGAGAAGCTCACTGCCAGAATACACTTGAGGAAGGAAAAGTTTCTAGAAATATGGAATCCGTGGTTGACATGGTCTGGAGCTGGTCTCTAGGGTGGAGAAAGTCAGTTGATGGATAGTACATTCAGGATAGGATTCTATCTCTGAGGGGGGGAGGCAAAGGACCCCCCTCTTACTATGTTACTGTTGTCCCCTCCCCCCCCTTTTTTTCCCTTTTTTCTTTGTTTTGACCTCCCCTGCTCTTCCCTCCCCTTAAGTGCCCCCAACAAAATACAGAATGCAGATATATTGGTGACTGGATAGCGGCAAATGACAGTTGCTTGATTTATTAGGTGGAATGAGATAAACAAGTCGCCTAAATCTTTTTTTTTAATCAAACTTGAATCGTATGTTAGTGACATGCTACCATAGGCCAAGAAGAGAACACAGTTAATTTTTTTTTTATATATACGAAGTGTTTTATTATATGAGTTGTATAACAAGTTTGCAATGTTGAATTTTGACTTTGAATGTATTGGCTCAAAGGAGTTTTTGTTGGAAATTAAGCAAAGGGGGAGCACTGTGCAAGAAGGAGCCACCACATATAAGGAGACAATGGGTGGAATCTGGACATTTTGACCACCCTAAAGCTTCTTTGGACTGACATTTTGTTTGAATGAAATGTTGACCCTCATTGCTTAATATGTATTGCAATTCAAACTTTTGAATAAAATTGAGTTACCAAAAAAAAAAAGAGCATGTAGGACAGAAAATACACCAACATGGAAAAGGAGATAACAGGAATGTAGAGACAAGGGGGAAGGAGAAGGGAGAGCAGGACCTGCTACAAGAGATTACCTCGAAGATAGAGCAGTTACATTAGAACTTACCGTAAAGTACAGTTATGTAAGAACTTACCGTAACAGTAATTCTTCGAGAGAAGCTCTTGCAGCAGGCAATAACCGTTAGGACTAAGCCGCCAGGCACCAGGACCCCACGGAAACCTTCTAGCTAGCAGTCTTCAGCGGGGGACCACCCCAGACTACGGCTCCGCCCAACATCAGCCAATGTTATAAAGGGGGCGGTCCCCAGCCTCACGTCAGTTTTCCTGCTGGAGACACGGAGTCTAGAATGGAAGGAGAACTGGCAGGTTCTTTGCCAGATGTAAACAGCAGAGAAAGCCAGGGTGGGGTGGGGTGGGGAGGAAGGAAAGTAATGCCTGCTGCAACAGCTCCTCTCAAAGATCTACTGTTACAGTAAGTTCTTACGTAACACTATTATCATACTTCCAGCAGGCAATAACTGTTAGGACTGAGTCCCAAGCAATAAAGGATAAGGACTAGGAAAGTCTGGGAGGAGGCTAAAAAACTGCCAACTAAGGACTTAGGAGAGAAGGCCCTGGAGAACTGCCAGGCCAAACCCAGTCCTTCGTTTGGAAGCCACATCCAAGCTATAATGCTTGACAAAGGTGTGAACAGAACTCCAGGAGGCCACTGCACAGATGTCTACTGTGGAAACATTCCGAACAGAGTCAAAGGAGGCAGCCACTCCCCTGGCAGAATGGCCTTTTACTGCACCCAGTAAGGGCTTGTTGTACTTATAACAAGAAACAATGCAGTTAACCAACCGTTTAAACACAGTCTGTTTGGAAACTTGACCCCCCCCCCCCCGAGATCTGGGAGCAAATTAAGCAAATAACTGATCCATTGTTCAAAAAGGAGCGTTCTGTGAACGTCGAGAGTATGCAGTAACGCTTCCCACCTATTAGAGTGCTTGGGATAGTAAACTGGCAGGTTGAAGTCTTGATTTAAAATAAACTCTGACACCACCTTTGGTAAAAACTAAGGATTTGTGCATAAGGACACCCTGTCCTTATGAAAAACTAAATAGGGCTCTTTACACATCAGAGCCTGAAGCTCTGAAATTCTTTGGGCGGAAGTAACAGTAACTAAAATAGCACTTTCCATGACAGAAAGCGTAGCTCGCAATCTGCAGCTGGCTCGAACAGGTGGAGCGTAAACTTTTCTTTTTTTTAAACTTACTTTATTTATAAGATTTCAGTCAGAATACATTCAAGTTACATTCAATCCACAGTATGAAAGGTTACAAAAGCAAATTCACATACAGATTCATACCATTTCTCATTTACTCTAGGCTAACAATAGGGGTGGTGGATATCTGCTCCACTATTTGGATATGTACTTAATGAGGGACTTTCAATCTGTACATATCTTTTACTAGTAAAACTTTATTTATTTCTGGTACTATCCTCCCTCCCTTCAGGAGAATAATGAGGGCAGCATAAATTTAAATGAACGGACAGCCCTCCCTAGAATAAAAAGGGGATCATTCACTATGGGACAAAATCAGATCTTTCCCTAGCCATGTACAAGATCCAACGTCTCCAAAGTATTTCGAATTGAAGTAGTTTTTTATTCAAGGAAGCTGTCAATGCTTCCATTCTATATATGTTTATCATAATTTCCTGCCATTTGTCTATGGTGATAGGTAGGTGAGACTTCCAGTTCCTGGTTATAGCTTTTTGCGCAGCTGGGAATGCTATTTTCAGGAATCTGGTGGTGAGTGGGTCCCCAAACCCCTCCGGAACTTCCAAAAACAAGAAACAGGTGGGTGATACTAATATATCTGGTGTAAATATTTTTCCCAAGACTTGTTGCAGCTCCAGTAAGAAAGTAGACAGTACTGGGCAGCTCCACAACATATGAAAATATGTTGCCTGCGTCTGTCCACACCCCTTCCAACAATCTGTCCTATTGTCAGCTAAAGGCTGTCCTAAACTCTTTGGTGAGCGAAAATATCTAGAAAAAATTTTCCAGGAAAAATCTTGCCAGCCGATAGCTGAAAGTCCCCAATGTATTATAGAGAGAGTCCTTGTCCAGACTTCCTTCGGGATCTGACCCCCCAAGTTCCTTTCCCAGGCTCTTTTTATAGAGTCTGTAGTATCCCCCTTCCAGGCTAATAAATCCCTGTATAAATTAGAAATAATATGAGTCCTGCTCTCTCTATCACTTTCCTGATAGTAAGGGCAATCTGAGGTGGAGATATAGATCCCAAACTAAACTCCGATATGAACTTCCCTACCAGATTCCTGACTTGAAAATATCTAAATCTATCCTGCCAGGGGATGTCATATCTGTGAACTAAAACCTCAAAGGGGATAATCCCTTCATTTTCTATAAAATGCCAGATTAAATGTAGGCCCCTTGATTCCCATCTCCTGAATCCACTATCCCAAATCCCAGGTGAAAAAGAGTCCAGGTGTGGAACCGAGAAAAGAAGGAATTTCCAATTCTTAGCCCTTTTGTCATTTAAGATATTATGCCACATCTCAAGTGTAAAAGTTGTAAAGGGATTTTCCTGATGGCCCATATAAGGTTTTTTACCTCGTCTGAGCAGTGAGTTATTTAAGTTAGAAAGATTTCCATCTAGAAGTTCCATATTTTTCTATTTGGCGATATACAGATTGTCCAACCAATACTGGATAGTTCTCAGTTGTGCCGCATGATAATAAAGCTTAAAGCTGGGAAGTGAGAGACCTCCCGCCTTCTTCGGGATTTGGAGAACTAAGAGCCGGATCCTGGGCTTGTGTGGGCCCCAAAGAAACCGAGAGACCACCCTATTTAATATATTAAAATATGAATCTGGGACCTTGATCGGAATTGTTTGTACCAGATATAGGAGTTTGGGGAGAATTATCATTTTTATGGCCTCCACTCTCTGGGTCAGGGGAAATAGGGATAGATGACCAAATTCCAATTCTGTCCGGATATTTACTAATATTGAGGAGAAATTAAGCGGAAATAAATTGTCAAACTGAAATCCCAGCCGTACTCCCAGGTATTTAAAATTGGTCAGGTCCCATTTAAAGGGAAACCTCTGTTTAATACGATCAGATGGCACATAGTGCTTTTTTAGAACCTCTGTCTTAGCTAAATTCAACTTGTAACCAGCCAAGAGGCTAAATTCTGATAAGACGTCCCACAGCTTTTCTAGTGATTGCTCCGGATCTCTGAGATAAATCAAGAGATCGTCTGCGTATAGTGCTAATTTATGCATCTCTCCTCCCACCTCCCATCCCCGAATCCCCTCTTCTTGCCTCAGCGCCTCAGCTAATGGTTCAAGATACAGTGCGAAGAGAAGGGGGGAGAGGGGGCAATGCTGCCTGGTGCCACGCTGTAAAGGTATTGGGTGGGAGACATTACCATTTATTTTTATGTATGCCCTTGGCCTAGTGTAGATCTTGGATATGATCTCTATGAAGGCTTCCAAAAACCCAAATCTGCCCAGGGCCAATTTCAAGAAATTCCATGCCACCCGGTCGAAGGCCTTCTCCGCATCCAGACTCAAAATCATGCAGGGGGCCCCCGACCGAGCGGCATGGTGCATCACATAGAGAGTTCTTTTAATATTATCCTGAGTTTGCCTGCCTGGGATGAATCCCGTCTGGTCATAGTCAATCAGTTTGGGTAGGATCTCCTCCAATCGCTTTGCAAGAATTGAAGCATATAGTTTATAATCAATGTTTAATACTGATATAAGGCGATAGGACCCACACTGAGTTGTGTCTCTTCCAGGCTTGGGGATACTCGAAATGACTGCGTAGTTCCGAGTCTCTGGCAGGTCCCCCTTTGTGCCAATCTGCAGGCTCTCAATAGTGGGATACTTATTTCTTTTCTAAAGAATTTGAAGAATTCAGGGGTGTATCCATCAGGACCAGGCGATTTTTTTGTTTTTAATTTCTTAATTGCAACCTCTAGTTCTGTTAAAGATATGGGGGAATCCAGATGATCTCTATGTTCCTGGGCCAATTCAGGGAGCCTTAGTTTCCTTAGGTAGTCTTTGATGGGTTCACGACCCGGTGAGTGGTCCGATTTATATAAATTTAAATAGAAATCTCTGAAGCCCGAGAGAATTTTCTCCGAGGACCTCACGAGATTTCCCGATCTGGGGTCCCTAATTTGCATTATTGTGTGTTCCGCCCTCTGTCGCCTAAGTCTGTGGGCCAGAAGGCGGGAAGCCCTGGGGCCTGATTCGTGGTATCTCTGTCTTAGACGTTGCAATGCCTGCTCCGTCCTGATGTCAATAATCCCCTGTATCTGTTGTCTAACCTTCAGTATCTCTGGTTGTACCGAGGTCATTCCCATTGCCGCCTGATCTAGTAGGTTGTGAAGCTGCCCCTGGAGTTGTTCCATTTTTTTATGTTGTTGTTTTTTAAAATATGTGGCATATTTAATACAATCCCCCCTGAACACTGTCTTAATTGTGTCCCACAGTATGGTATTGGGAATTTCCAGAGACTCATTGTCCTTCAAGATTTGCGATATTCTGTTCTTGGCCATGTCTGTAAAATCTTTTAGATTCAGGAGATAGTTGTTAAACTTCCAGAGGGACTGACCACTTTTAACTTCCCATTTCAAGACCATAGTCACCTGGGCATGGTCCGATAGGACTGATGGGATATGTTTACAATCTAGTATCTGCTCCTGGTGTTCGCCTGAGACTAATATATAGTCGATCCTGGCATAGGAACCATGTGGGAAAGAATAATGGGTGTATTCCCTTTTATTTATATTCTGATGTCTCCAAGCATCCAACCAAAAAGCACCCTTCAGGTGCCTCCTGATTAACTTGCCCACCGGGGTCTCCCTAAAGGCCTGCTTTCTAGAGGTGTCCCTTGGATCCCAGATCTGATTTAAGTCTCCGCCCACCACCAGTGCCCCTGTCTGATATTCAGCAATTTTACGAAGTAGGGGACTAATGGTCTCCTTTGAGGAGCCCGGTGGAGCGTAAAGAGAAGCTAGGGTGATAGGTGTGCCATCTAAATTGCCCACTAAGACAGCCAATCGGCCTTCCGGATCTGAGTAACTATTTGTTTTCTGGAATGGTGTCCCCCTAGCGACCAGCACCGCCGTCCCCCTTCTCTTCCCTCTTCTGAAGGAAGCTGCAACAATCATATCATAGCCGAATTTTGCTAGTTTTAAATGTTATGATCTATTAAGATGTGTTTCTTGCAAGAAAATAAAGGTGGGGTTTTCCCTCTTCAGGGTCGACATAACCTTGTATCACTTTACTGGGTTATTTAGCCCATTGACATTATGTGAAGTGATTTTAATCTTTTTGCTATCCCCCATTTATATACGTAGGTAGATTCCCCTTTGGATGTGAGAGGAACAAATCTCTCAACTCTATTATTTCCTTTCTTCCCCTCTGTACTCTTTCATTCCCTCTCACCTCTAACAGAACTCTCAGACATAGTATTAGATATAACAAGTCTTGGGATTTTGCATGATAGGTATAAGTACTTTGCCAGTGTAAGTGATCGAATTGTACTAAAACATATAATCTAACTTTCACAAATACAAAACACATAAACACACACATTAACCTAGGAGGTACTCTTAACTGAGCAACTTGTACCTCCCGGATAACTCTATTTACAGAGTGACTCCCAAGGTAGGGGAGCAGAGTATTCTGTTCCCTTAAATATCGAGTGAAACCTACTCGATTGGGAGGGGTAGGAGCCTTAATTGCGGCCCGTTCCTCCTGGACTCCAAAATAATTGAGTCCTTGCCAGTTGTTGGGGCGCATCGTCATCAGCAACAATTCTAATAAAAGATACATTATGGGTAATCTTGCCCCACCATACCAACTTTGCTTAATATTGAGCTTACTCATCTATCCTTCTACTTCCCACCTTACAATCCAGGATCCCTCAGAACTAGTTTGAAATGGAGATCCCCGATATCTGAGAGTGTTATCAGCTCAGTTGTATAACTCGGAGTCAAGACTGTCTCCCTGTGGTGAGCCCCAGAGCCCTCTGTGGAGCATCGGAGACACCCTGTAAGTCCCCAGGCAGATGAGCAATTCTGCTGGCATGATTGACACCGATAATGGGGTTGTAAAACCATAGCCCAGAGCCCCACCCCTCCCCAAGTTAGAGGAAGGAAGGGAAACAGCTACACTCCCCAGAGACCCCCAGCTCAATCCTTTCATGGACTTCCCATTAAGCTGGAGGTGCCTGGAAGGAGGCAGGTCCACCTTCCAACTCGAGATTTATAATCTATGAGTTGCTATCCCACTTCTATTTACTGTGACAATATTTTATCAACAGAACCACAGTGTAATTTCTTATTCCATTAAATATAATCCCTTATGCCCCTACAGGAGGAAACTGATCCAGTCCCCCTCTGTCATCTATGCGTTATGCCTCGAGCCTTAATGCAACGGATCGCCCCCGCCGAGGGCTCACACCCATGTGACCGTGAGTGTACGTCCCGTACACAGGCCCATCCGTCACATCTCCAGCCCAGGCAGGATCGCTTGAAAGTTGCAACGTTTCCCCAAATGGTATACACCTGTCCCCTCTGCCCACTTATACATCAACCGGAACCTTGGGCTTCTAAGACAGACTATATATTCTATCTGTTTACGTTTTATACAATGCATCCCCCTTTGTTCCAAAAGAGAACAGTGTTTAACTCCCTTATTCGCCCACTTTGCTATTCATCCCTCTCCCACAACTCTGACCTCATACGCCGACATGCGGTGGTATAGCTGGACCGACTATTTTCAGTTACCCCCCCCCCCTTTTTAATTCCCCCTCAGGTGTATTTAGCGGTCATGTCTTCATCCCACAGCTACCCCCTCCTGTGGGGAAGGTTCACCAGGTTTCCACCCTTGTCCCCCAACGCCCAAGTCCAAAGACTTCCCGGATCAAACTATATTCAGCTTCAGAAAATTGTCTAAGGTGGAAAATAATGAAATAAGTCAGTAAATCAGGTGTATGCTAGTCCAGCAAGGCGTCTCTACGGTAAGGGGGCCAGAGAACCGTGAGGGAGGCCTGCGGAGTAAAACAAGAAAGACCTCACCGAGAGAGTTGCTTCATTCATGTATTGGATCCAGCATTGTGGCAACAGTCTTCAGCGCCTCCGGACTGCGTTAATCGGGACAACATTCTCTTAATATCTATGAGGGTGGTGTTAGCCACTCTCCTTCCTTCGCGGCTGCCATTGCGGGGGTTGCTCACATGCCATGGATTCTGCAGCATCTGAGGAGAGTCCCTACGTCTGGTGATCAGGGCAACCTCATGGCCACACTCCTTAAAGGCCTGTAGTGCTTCTTCTGCTGAGTAGTAGACTTCAGGTCCTGATTCCCAACATACTCGGAGTCTGGAGGGGTAAGGCGTCTGGAATTTCACTTTAATTTCTCTTAGTTTCCTTAATAGTGGCACATAAGCCTGCCGCTGTTGCTGGATTAACTGAGGATATTCTTGGTCGAACAGAAGTCTGGCTCCATTATACTCCACTCGACCCTGCTTCCAAGCTGTTCGTAGGATTTTTTCTTTATCCCGGAAACTTGAACATTTCACAATTACTGAGCGGGGTCTGGCTGTAGGTGAGGTTGGCTTTGGGACTAGGGCTCGATGGGCTCGTTCGATCTTAAAATTAAATGATTGTGGTAAGTCCAAAACATGACGTAGTAAGTCTTCCACAAAATCACTCATTTCTCCGACCTCGACTGACTCTGGGAGACCATGAATTCTAATATTATTTCTCCGAGAGTGGGCTTCTAGATCGAGGCATTTGGCTGAAATATCCTCATTTTGCTGTGTTAGGTACTCAATTGCCCTAGAGATCTGCTGTAGATCGTCCTCAGCTGTCGATATCCTTTCTTCTGCCCCCGTAACTCTGGTTTCCAATTTGGTTAGATCCAAGTGTAATTTGTTAAATTCCAATTTCGTTTCCGATCTGAATTGCTTTATCTCGGATAGTAGTGTTTCACACCGTGATCTTGACAGATTATCCATTTCGGTCTCGGTTTCTGCCCCCGCCATACTCAAGGGACACTCTCTCCCACTTGCTGCCGAGCTTGTAGGACTCAATCCTGGGCAATCCTGTTTTCCCTTTGCAATTTTAGAGCGGGATCTCCTCCTAGGTATATTTCCACGACTCGATTTGTGCATTTTTGACGTTATTGATTTAATAACGATTGTGTGGAAATAGATTTCTGGATCTCTGGCAGATGAGCTCTCTGTTTAGGCTGCCATGTTGCCGATGACGTCACCGGAAGCCCCAGTGTGAACTTTTCTAACATAAAAATGAGACCCCAAGGAGGAATGGGATCTTGGATGGGAGGCTTTAAGTGTAAGGTGCCAGCAAAAAAGTACGGGACACATCCAGCTGAATAAGGGTTTTCCCCTCCAGTGGTGCATGATATGCAGAGATGGTGGACAGATGCACCTTAATGGAGGAGAAGCACAGGTCCTGCTCAAATAGAGAGAGAAGAAACTCTAGGATGTAGTTCGGAGGACAAGAAAAGGGGTTGAGCTGGCGTGCAGTAGCCCACAGGCAAAATCTTTTCCACTTCATAGCATATGTGGATCTAGTGCAGGGTTTTCTGGCTGCCACCAAATCCTCTGCTACCTTGTGGGAAACCCCATAACGCGCCCTCACTCAGTTTGTAGGAGCCATGTATGATGATGCAGGGATCTGAGATCCGGATGGATCAGATTTCCCTGGTCCTGGGAGAGCAAGTGCGAGCTCAGAGGCAGGGGAATTGGAGGCTCCACTGCCAGCTGTTTAAGTAGCGGGAACCAAATCTGCTGAGGCCAAAAGGGTGCTATGAGAATCAACTCTGCCCCCTCCGCCTGAAGCTTCAGAAGTACCCTCTGTAGAAGGGGAAAGGGAAGAAAGGCATAGAGAAACCTCCCTGTCCAGGAGAGGGATAATGCATCTTGCCAGAAAACTCCAGGCCCTGGATCTAGCGAATAGAAATTGGGCAGTTTGGCATTGAGTGGGGGTGCAAAAAGGTCCAACTCTGGTTGGCTCCATCTGTCGAATAGCTGATCTACTACTGACTGGAGAAGCTCCCACTTGTGAGCCTTGGACCGAGACCTGCTTAAGCTGTCGGCCACAACGTTTTGGACACCTGAAACACGGACAGCAGAGAGTTCTAGGTGATGTTCCTGTGCCCAATACCAGACCCTCCCTGCAGAGGAGGTAGGAGCGAGTACCCCCCACTTGTTGATGTAAAACACTACATGCTGTCTGTCTGAATGAGAAGAGGACTAGGGGCTAAGTCAGCTTGAGAGGCCTGTAAGGCATTCAGGACTGCTCTCATTCCCAGGATGTTGATGTGGAGTGACTGCTCATCGGGTGACCAGGTCCCCTGGGTCTGCCTGCTCTCCAGATGAGCACCCCAACCAAGGCCAGAGGCATCCGTGGTGAGAATGCACCTTAGGGGTTCCTGCCAGAAGACGACCCCTGTCAAAGAGATTGAGTGGGTCCATCTACCAGGTAAGTGTCCTGCGAACTGGGTCGGAGACCAGAACAGCTTGCTCCAGGTTATCCAACCTTTGGTCCCACTGCCCCCTGAGCATCCACTGGGGACCCCTCATATGGAGGCGAGCCATGGGAACCGTTGGGATGGCTGCCACCATGTGGTCGAGGAGCCTTAGATAGGTTCTGGCTGCAACATGAGGCGCCAAGGCTACCATTTGGGCCTGATCCCGAAGGCAATCCCCCTTGTCCGAGGGAAGGAAAGCCTTTCCCTGAACAGTGTCCAGGACTGCCCCGATGAACTGGAGTCTCTGACTGGGCCATAGGGACGACTTGTGAATGTTCAGGGTGATCGCCAGCTTTCGAAAAGTGTAAAGGTATCTCCGAGAGTGCAGACCAGCTGTTCCCGCATGGGACCTGCCAGAAGCCAGTCGTCTAGGTAGGTAAAGATGTAATGCTTTGGCACTGCAAGACCGCAGCCAACACCACTAGGCACTTGATGGAGACTCTGGGAGCAGAGAGGCCGAACGGCGAGGCTCGAAACTGGTAATGTTGACCCTGGAAGAGGAACCTCCTGTGAGGTGGAAAAATCAGAATGTGCAGGTAAGCATCCTGCATATCTAGAGAGCAAAGCCAGTTCCCAAGGCGCAAGAGGTTCAAACATCTATCAAGCGTCGACTGAGTAAAATTTTTACAGATTTCACAATCTGCCTTCAGGTGGTGAAACCCTGGGCACAAAACACAAACCAAGTGAGGATCTGAGTTTTTTTTTTGTTATATGCAGTCAGTTTAGCAACTGACGAAAGAACAGAGAGTCACCCTGGTTTCTCTCAAAAAGACCAAAACTGAAATAACCAGCCCAGGTAAAGTTTAAACACAGAAATTTACCTTTTAAAATGTAAATAAACATTTGGATCCCTCCCGGTTAAACAAACCGAGAAGAAACCGAAAAACTTACCAGAATAAAACAATCTAGACTAATCTACCTGTAAACTCAAGAACAGTGCTTTAAAAACATACAGAAATAAAATCTTCAAGAAAGATGGAGGGCTCTCTGAGGTGTCTGTACTAGGCAAGTGGAGTAATGAATCTGACGGTTGCAGGATGTATTCCAGGGACAGTGGTTTGAAAACCGAACTCAAGCCTAACATTCCATGATTAGCATAGGTTCTATTAACCATTTTGGCTCTGGGGCAGTCTTATGGCAAGACAATACTGCAGAAGTCAGAATGCAGTAAGATTTTCTAGGGTTTGAACTTAGGATTGGTCCTCAAGGACACCCTGTCCTTGTGGAAAACTAAATAAAGCTCTTTACACATCAGTGCCAGAAGCTCAGAAATCCTTTGAGCAGATTACTTAGCAACTAAAAATAACGCTTTCTGTGACAGAAAACGTAGCTTGTAGCTTGTGGCAGGTTCAAAGGGAGGCAAAGTAAGCTTTTCTAAAATTAACAAGTCCCGGGGGGAAATAGGGTCTCTGATGGGAGGTTTCAGATGTAGTATGCCCCACAAGAAAGTGCAGGAGAGGTCAGCTGGGCAAGTCTTGCCCTCGATAGGTGCGTGGTACACAGAAATGGCGGATAAGTGCACCTTGATCAAGCAGTAACTCAGGCCTGAGTCCAAAAGGGAAAGGAGATATTCTAGAATGAGATTCTATGGACAAGTAAAGGGGTCTAAGTGGCGAGTAGTGGCCCATGTGCAGAACTGCTTCCACTTCACAGCATAAGTGGATCTAGTGCAGGTTTCCTAGCTGCCACTGGGATGTCTGCCACCTGGGGAGAAACCCTAAATTGGGCAACTGCAAAGTCTGCAGGAGCCATGCATGAAGGTGCAGTGACTTGAGGTCTGGATGGACCAGGGTGCCCTGCTCCTGCGATAGCAGATCATAGCACAGAGGCAGGGGAATCGGAGACTCCATTGCTAATTGTTGGAGGAGTAGAAACCATATCTGGCATGGCCAGTAAGGAGCTATGACGATCATCTCTGCCCCCTCTGACTGCAACTTGAGAAGTACCCTCTGCAGTAAAGGAAAGGGAGGGAAGGTGTACAGAAACCTCCCTGTCCAAGAGAGGGATAACGCGTCATGTCAGAAAACACCAGGTCCTGGATCTAGTGAGCAGAAACTGGGCAGTTTTGCATTGGATGAGGACGCAAATAGGTCCAGCTATGGGCAGCCCCATCTGTCGAAGAGATCTTCGACCACTGAGGGAGAAGTTCCCACTCGTGTGCCTTGGACTGGAATCGGCTTAGACTGTTGGCCAAGGTGTTCTGAATGCCTGTTACAAGTACAGCAGTCAGGTCCAGGTGATGCTCTATGGCTCAATACCAAATTTTCATGGCCTCTCTGCCAAGGAAGTAAGAATGGGTACCCACCTGCTTGTTTATATAAAAGACCACTGACACGTTATCCATCTGGATCAACAGAAGGCCCGGGAGTAGGCTAGTCTGAAATGCCTGAAGAGCATACATGATCGTCTGCATCTCCAAAACAGTGATGTAAAGATTCTGCTCTAACGGGGACCAGGTACCCTGGGTCTGACAGTCTGTCAGATGGGGGGCCCATCCCTGGCTCGACGTGTCCGTGGTCAGGATCTGTTGAGGGGATTTCGACTGGAAGTGGACCCCCGCAGAGAGACTTGAGTGGTTCAGCCACCACTTCATAGTCTGCTGCACCGAGTTGGATAGAGATACAGGAAGATCCAAATTGTCTGTGTGCTGATCCCACTGGACCCAAAGGTTCCACTAGGCTACCCTCATGTACAGGTAAGCCAGTGGGATTGTTGCAATGGCCACCACCATGTGTCCCAGTAGTCTTTGGAAGGCTCTGGTTGGGACCCGGCAAGAAGATGAGACCAGATGAGCCTGTGCCTGAAGGCATTCTGCCCTGCCTGGGGGGAGAAAAGGTTTGCCCTGGGCAGTGTCCAAGATCGCCCCAATGTACTGGAGTCTGACTTGGCCATGGAGAGGATTTGGGTAAATTAAGTGTTGCTCCCAGATCCCGAAACAAAGCGAAAGTGGACTCCATGGTTCTGGAGCAACTGCTCCTTGGTGGGAGCTGTCAGAAGCCAGTCATCTAGGTAAGAGAAAACATAATGGCCTTCTCTACTTAAGGCCACTGCCACTAGTGCAAGGAATTTCATAAAGACTCTTGGGGCCGAGGACAGGCCAAACGGCAAAGCCCAAAACTGGCAGTGGTTTCAATGAAAGCGGAAACCAAAGAACCTTCCTGTGGGGTGGGAACACCAAGATGTGACAATAAGCATCTTGCATGTCCACAGAACACAGCCAATCTCCTTGACGAAGCAAGGGTAGAAGGCCGGGGAGAGTGACCATTCTAAACAGTTTGCATTCTATGAACTGGTTCAGGTGGCTGAGGTGTAGGATGGGACCCAAGTCTCCTGTTCTCTTTGGAACCAGAAAGAAATGTGAGTAGAATCCCTTCCCCTCTCTGTGCTGGTAGGATGGGTTCTATTGCCTGTTTTCTCAGGAGTGCTTCGATCTCTTATTGGATAAGGGCGAGATGGGCCTGAGGATAATGGGAGGGGACTGGAGGAATGTCCAGAGGATCTCCAAAAACTCTAGGGTGTGTCCCCGTTCCATTAGCTGCAGAACCCACTGATCCAAGGTTGTTCTGCACCAACCCTCTCGACAGAGAGAGAGAGAGAGAGAAATGACCCCCATCGTCTCCCTCAGAGATTCAGCTTGGATTGGGGGGGTCGAGTAAGGAGTCAGGCAGAAGAGCCGGTGGTAGGTAACGCGGCCTGTGAGGTTTCTGGGAGCAGAACATCCTGTAGCTTGAGAAGCAGCCTTTCTCTTAAAGGCACTTCTAGGCTGTTGGGCTCTCTGCTGCTGCTTGGAAAGAACTGCCGCTGAGACGATTAAGGCAGAGACTGGTACAATGTTTGAACCGAATCTAGAACCTTGCCCTACTCTTGAAGGTGAGTGATTATATTTTGAGAATCCTCGCCAAACAAAACAGGGCCTCTAAAAGGGGAATCCAGAACCTTAAACTAGGAGGCAGTATGGCGCAGTGGTTTAAGGCTCTGAGCTGCAAATCTGGAGACCTGGGTTTGAATCCCACAGCCCCCACTTGCATACTGTGTGACCCTAAGCAAGTCACTTAACTTCCTCGTGCTCCCAGGTTGCACCTGCAAACAAGCTTTCAGCTTAGTGTGTCTCACCTGGAAAAATAATTGGTTAAAAAAAAAAAAAAACTGGACACCTGAAGCAAAACCGGAGACCCAAAGCCAGGAGTAGAGACAAAGGCAAATTCCTGTAGCCGCAGCCCTACCTGCGGAGCCTGCAGAATCATAAGAGGCTCAGAGGGGCGTGGTCAACACTGTAACATGGCAGATGCAGCTTAGCTGAACCTCTCACGGCACTCGTGTTTAAACTGAACAACTGAGGTAATCCTCAAACATCTGCATAAACAGACATAGCGAGCGACTTAGTGGAGTAAATGGAGGCAAAAAAATAAGCAGTTAAAGCTATCTTTTGAATCTACAGAGCCGCTGAAAGAATCTCGCTGCGGGATAGAGGCACAAAATAAAGCCGCAAGCACCGATATGGAGTCCCATGGGTTATCCAAACTTGAAAGATCCCTGGCTAATGTACCTGCAACCATGGCGCAGATCCAACATGAGATGAAGGTGGGCTTTACGAACATTACTGCCCAGATCACTCACCTGCAGACCGTTGTAATGGACCTGTCTGAGACCTCAGCCGCCCACTCATCGCAGATCACCGAACTGGAGCATAGAGTGGGGACCCTAGAGGATTCCCTGTCAGCAGTTACAAATGAACGGAACAATTTACAAAAAATGCTGGCTGAACTGGCTGAGAGGGTCGATGATCAGGAGAACAGATCCCGATGCTCTAACTTGCATATCATCTGGCTGCATGAGGGAGTGGAAGGACGGGAACCAGAAAAAAAAAATTGTACAAATGGCTGGTGGAAAATCTGGACTTGCCTCAAGAACTGGCAAATTGTGAGGTGGAAAGAGCATACAGAGTGGGCCCTGCACCCAAGCCAGGAGATAGACCACGACATTGCTTAATCAAGTACTTAAGGTATACTGGCAAGGAGTTAATACTTAAGATGGCTAAGACCAAGGGTCAAATCTCTTCATATAACCAAAAGGTGTTTATTTTTCAAGACTACAATAGAGAACTTCAGGCCAAGAGGCAGCGAATCAATGAAATCGAGGCCAAGCTCTACAAGATGAGGTGGGCTTTTGCCTTCCTATACCCTGCAAAGCTTAGAAATGACAGGCCTGGAGCCGCTCCTCAGTTCTTTCAATGTCCCAGAGCTGCCACGAGGTGGGTCGAGGAGGAGGAGGCTAAGAAGCACAGAGGTGCCTCACCATCGCAGGAGGAAGACACTGATGAAAGCTACGTGGTACTGTTGTTTTAGATTATAACTCCACTATTGTTGTTCGTGGTTTATGGTGGGGGAATTTAGGCTACCATACCTAACCCTCATGATCCTCTTTGATACTGGGGCTGCCATTTCATTGGTGGGCCGGACTACGATGGTGGGCTTTTGGCCTGGGCCTTCTCACCACTATGTGGAACCTGGGACTAACAAGCCTGGTTTAGCGATGGACTTGGGACTTGAATACGGAGTCAGGATCACGACTTGCTTGATGCACTGGGGCCAGGCTGGGCCTCGTTGCTGCCATGATCATCACTGATCTGAGCCAGGGCCGGCTTCCTATGGTCCTACATTAGGGGGCAATCCATTGCCTTTTCCACACATAGTGCAAGAATGGCTGAACAGGAGTTAAAGAAACTCCGAATTAAGATAGAGGCCTGTGAAAATGCTCATAAATTAAAGCCTACGCAGTCACTCTTAAGGGTGGTCCAGAAACTGAAATGGCGCTTCAACACATTGAGCAGTGCACAAATTGAAATAACCATTTTATTGGCCCAATCAGGTGCTTATTTTGATGGAAACAGGGGAGGGAAATATTTAGCATGGCAGCTGCGCGAGCGGGAGGGTGAGAAATTTATTGGGCAAATCCATGACTCCTCTGGCCACTTGGTCCAGGATGCATATGCTATTAGGGAGGCTTTCAGGGATTTCTACAAAGCCCTCTACACTTCTGAGGTGCACCCTTCTCCCTCAGATCTAGATAATTTCTTTGCTAAGGCCCCACTTGAAACCTTAAGTGAGGAGAAAGCCTGTGCACTTGATTCACCCATCACCAAAAGTGAGATAAGCATAGTCATCAGGTCACTTAAGAGTGGCAAGGCGCCCGGCCCTGACGGGCTCCCTATAGATTTAAAAAAAGATTTCCATAATATTCTGCTTGACCCCATTTCCGATATGATAGTGGAAAATCTGGCAATGGGAGAACGACTCCCTCCACATGGTCTGCAGGTATCATCATGCTTCCTAAACCCGGTAAAGACCCGAATGGGTGTATGTCGTATAGGCCAATATCTTTGCTGATGGCAGACTATAAAATTTTGGCCAAGGCCTTAGCTTCTCGACTTGACAGTGTACTCCCAGATCTTATTCATCCCAACCAGACAGGCTTTGTTAAGGAAAAGCACGGAAAGAATAACATTCACAAGAAAAGTAAAGCGTGTGCACTCGCAGGTAGAAAATAATTCATAAAGCTTTTCAATTTGAAGATTGAAGCTCTTTCTTCTCCACAATCGGTAGATGCTACACCACCAAGGAATTTGAGGAGTTCATACACTATATTAATAACAAAAACTTTGCATTCAGTTTTACATATGAGCTAAGTGATAATATGCTTAATTTCTTGGACGTCACCCTATGTGCTAATTCAGATAATGAGACCCAAAGTAAGGGATTTAGAAAAGTTACAGATGCAAACAGTATACTACATAACAGTTCTCATCAATGTTCCTTGGTGGATTCCATCCCATATGCACAGTATCTCAGACTGCGTAGAAATTGCAGTGCAATTTCAAAATATGAATCACAGGCCAATGATCTAACGAAACGACTTTTAAATAGAGGCTACTTGTTGTCCAATTTGAATAAAGCTTTAGACAAAGCAAGATTATAGGATGAGGAAGGCTTACTAACTTTAAAACATAGAGTTGAATACTGCAGCAGTTTCTCTCCATTCCCCACTCCGTTTCTACTGTCCCCCACCATGCAGCAACCTCTCCAAACTACTGACCGTCATCTGAAGTAAAATACCTCCCCTCCACATTTTAGACATGTTAAAGGGTCTCCAGAGATAGCATCTCATACCTGACAGATGTTGTTGTAGTAGTCAGAAACCCCCCCCTCATGCGTCAAACCCTTGTTTTTATGTGTTGTTCTGCATAGACTGGCCACCTATGCGATTTTCGTTGGTTAATTTTGTTTTGTCTTTTTGTCTTTCCTCTCCTGTTCCTGGCTATCCACTTGGATATCTGTTAGGTTATAAGATGGGATTCCAAAGAGACTAGAGCTTAAATAGGTATGGCCCCTTTAAATGGCCAAAAATATTGAAAGCTACTTCAATGTCCTTTTGTTCAAACAAGACTTCAAAAACACTTTTTTCCTTCCAAAGCAGCTTTTCCCTGGAGTTTGTATAGGAAGTAGCATTTGGGTTATTCGCCATTACAGATGTCTTTATAAGCTGCATTTAACGCAGCATGATTGCAGCTCTCAAACGCCGCAAACATTAAATAAAGACATTTTTGTTTTGTTTCTTTATCAGGATTAAAAAGCTGTTGCATAAACCTTGATAGCGCTAAAGCGCTAATTTACTGTCATGATGAGCTTCGTTTGAAAACAGCTAAGATGGCTGTATGTAAACACGCAACACTGAAATGCTGTTGTACTTCCTGATATGAAAGTGCTGTGTTCTGAGTTCTGTGTTAAGTCAGCCTTATAAATATATACCAAAATAAAGGTATAAAGATAAAATGAGTAAGTAGGTGGGTGCATAGAGGACTAAAAGAATATGCTGTATTACCTGGTAGGTGTTGCAATCCTTTTTGTATGCCTTTTCTCTAGGGGCCGGCCGGCCATAGTATTGTTACCCTTATACTAAAAGGGAGGGACTTTCTGGGCAAACATACAAAAAGAAGGTTTAAACAAAATATTAATATGCTCACAACTTTTATATGAGTCTAAAAGGTATCAAAATAAATTCCGTTATGTTTAAAATGTATAAACAAGCTGTTTGTAAAATAAAAGCATTAGTACATTTGATTGATGGATAACTCATCCAATGAGAGCTCAGTATTGGTATATATTGCCAGCAGTGGCAAGTAAAAAGTAGTAGCAGTAGGGGATGGTGAAGTGTATGCATCCAGAACTAGTGCTCTAGTTTAATGTAGATACTACTAGTCATGATTTATGCCTACGTGTTTGTGCTATTTTATTTTATTCTTTGATTTCTGCCGGAATAAATCCGCCTTTAATTTTGTTTGATATATTTTGTCTGGAGTTCTTCAAATAAAACTGCCTGAAATCCAGCTGAAGAATACAGACTGTGTCAGAGTCCTTCTGTAACCCACCTTGTGTCCTCTTACACTGGTGTTAGCAGTGGGATTCCTGGTTAATTATAACTGGGTGAGTCTGTCTGAGACTCTAGTGGACTCTGTATGCAGAAGAAACAAGTGGACTTTGATACCTTTCCTGGAATTATTACTCGTTCAGCGTCTGCAGCCTTTCAACTACCTTTATTGTCTGGAAATGGAGCCTGTTGTGAGAAAGAAGGAAGGGAAACCTATTTCAAAGGTGGAAGGAGATCCGGAAGAGCAAGCGAGTGGAGGAGGTACAGAGGAGGAGATACCCCCTTTGGAAACTCACGAACTGGTAAGGTGGTTATGCATGCACCAGATGGAAATGGAAAAGCAGAGAGAAAGAGATAAAAAGGGAGTATGAGGCTAGATGGACTGATACCCTGAGGGCAATACAGGCTCTGGGTGTCAGCAGGCCGCCAGATCCACCAGCTGGGGGATATAAAGATATTAAACTAGTAAAACTATCAGATACTGACGACATTGAAGCTTACATTATGACTTTTGAAAGGGTTGCCACAGCCTGTGCGTGGCCCAGGGATCAGTGGGTGATTCGCCTGGCCCCTTACCTAACTGGAAAAGCTCAGCTTGCATACAGTCATGTAGAGGTAGCACACGCTAATAATTACGATCAGGTGAAAGCTGCAATTCTAAAACGCTATGACATAAACACCAAGACTTACCGGCAGCGGTTTCGAACTTATAAGTATCAGAATGCAGATAACCCTCAGGACGCCTATATACGTCTAAAGGACTTATGCTTCAAGTGGCTACAGCCAACCACCAGGACACTTGACCAAATCTTAGAGACTGTTATTTTAGAACAGTTTATCAAGATCCTCCCACAAGATGTTCAACTGTGGGTGAAAGAACGCCGGCCTGAGACCTCTGATATAGCGATTCGTCTTGCAGAAGATTTTGTTGCTGCCAGACCTACACAAGCAAAAGGGACATTACCACATATCCATCCACCTACTGTTTCTAGACAAACTGTACCCCCTTCTTTTCCGATGAACCAGCCAATAGTGACTAAAACATACCCAAGGGTGCAAAGGGGGTATAATCCAGACATCATCTGTCATGAGTGCGGCAGTAAGGGACAGGTGGCACGGTTTTGTCCAAAAAGAAAATCGGAGCCCACACATTTGGCTTTGGCCAATTGGGGACACTATATATTGCCAGTTCAAATTGGACAAATTACCGTATACAGTCTCCTTGATTCAGGGAGCAGACAGACCCTTATACAAAGTAACCTACTAAATTCATCTATTAGAACTGAACCCCAGACAGCTTGTGTGACTTGTATACACGGGGACACTCATCATTATCCTCTTTATAACTTAGATTTAACGGTACAAGGCCATAGATATAATATGCAGGTGGGTGCTGTCCCCAACCTACCGGTCCCTGTGTTGATTGGGCACGATTATCCTGACTTTCAGTCCCTAATCTCTAACAATGTAGTTGCCTTGGTAACCAGATCCCAGACTACAGAAGATCTGGAACAAGTCTTCCCTTTTTCCTCTGATATATTTGAGGAGATTAAAAAGGTCAAAAAGTCGAAGGGACAAGAAGCAATGGAACCAGGAACACAAAAAGTAACCTGATATGAATAGCGATTCCTTGGTACCAACTAGTGACTTTAAAACTGCACAACAACAAGACCCTAGTTTAAAGAATTGTTTTTCACAAATATCTGAGGGTAAATAGGGTTCAGATAAATATAAAATACATAATGGCTTGTTGTACCTCAAGTGTGTGAACCCAAAAAGTGGGAAAATAGTAGAGCAGTTAATGGTACCCCAAGAATATAGACAACAACTGTTGGACTTGGCTCATAATATACCTTTAGCTGGACATTTAGGTGGGGACCGCACATTGAGTCGTCTAGTATATCGATTTTTTTGGCCTGGTGTTCACGAGCAGGTGGCAGACTTCTGCAGAAGTTCCGCAGAATGCCAAAAGATGTCTAGGTTAGACAAAAGTGATAAGGTACCCCTGTTGCCTTTACCATTGATAACTACCCCTTTTGAACGAATAGCTATGGATATAGTTGGGCCATTACCTAAAAGTTCAAAGGGTAATCAATATATATTAGTAGTGTGTGATTACGCTACCAAGTACCCAGAGGCTATTCCTCTGCGCAATGTCACTGCTTCAAAAATTGCAGAAGAACTTGGCAAACTTTTTAGTAGGACAGGCATACCAAAAGAAGTTTTGACTGACAGGGCAGTAACTTTTGCTCTCTCCTACTAAAAAGATTCTATAATATCCTAGGTGTTACTGCCATTCATACCACTCCATATCACCCACAGACAGACGGTCTGGTGGAACGCTTCAACCAGACACTCAAGAAAATGCTACAGAAATTTTGTCAAGAAGAGGGCCGTAAATGGGATGTACTACTACCCTACCTGATGTTCGCATATAGGGAGGTACCCCAAGCTTCCACAGGGTTCTCTCCATTCGAGTTACTCTATGGACGTAACCCTCGAGGTCCACTAGACTTAATAAAAGAAAAATGGGAAAATGGGCAGACATCTCAGGACCAGGACCCTAGTGATTACATCTGTCAGCTTAGGAAAAAACTAACTAAATACATAGAACTTGCTCATCAAGTTAACAATAAGCAACAGGAAAAACAAAAATTCCATTATGACAAAAGTACAAAGATTAAAGAATTCCAGGAGGGTGAGAAAGTGTTATTATTACTCCCATCATCAGATAATAAGTTATACATGAGATGGCAAGGCCCATATACAGTGGTTAGACGAACAGGCCCTGTGACTTACCAAATTGAATTATCAGACAAGAAAAAGAAATATAATGTATTTCATGCAAACCTGTTAAAAAAATGGGTGGAAAGGCAAGATCTCCCTGTATATTTCATACATCCGGAAACCCCTATTAGTGAACTGGACTTAGTCTACCAACGTTTAGAAATAAAGGGTGGCATTAGTGACCTTAATATAAACAATGAATTGTCTAAGCAACAAAACGCTGAACTCTACACCATGTTAAAGTCTTATACTAGTTATTTTATGGGAATACCTGGTAAAGTAGTAAATGAAAATCATAAAATTAATACTTTCCAAAGGGAACCCATAAGGGTAAGACCTTATAGAATACCAGAGAGGTTAAGGTCTGAAGTAGAAAACGAACTAACAAAGATGCAAGAGATGGGTATCATCGAGCCCTCCAATAGTGAATGGAATTTTCCTATGGTAATCGTAAGAAAAAAGGAGGGTGGGGTCCGAATCTGTTTAGATTTTAGAAAACTAAACAATATATCTAAGTTTGATAGTTATCCGATGCCACGCATTGATGACATCCTTGACCATCTGGGAAGAGCACAGTACATCTCAACCCTTGACCTCACCAAGAGATACTGGCAAATTCCTTTAAATCCCAATGACAAGGAAAAAACAGCCTTTAGCACTCCACTGGGCCTCTATCAATTCACTGTCATGCCATTTGGACTCCATGGGGCCCCAGCAACTTTTCAACGGCTCATGGACAAACTCCTTTTACCACATTCTGCATACAGTGCAGCTTATATGGATGATGTGGTAATTTTCAGCAATACATGGACCGACCATTTATTCCACCTAGCAACTATATTAAAAGTCATTACCTCTGCAGGTCTAACTATTAATCCAAAAAAATGTTTTTTGGCCATGAAAGAGACTGAATATTTAGGCTTTCAAATAGGTGGGGGCCTGATAAAACCTATAAAATCTAAAATTGAGGCTGTAGCAAATAGCCCGAGACCAATAACTAAAAAGGATGTGAGATCTTTTTTAGGACTTGCCAGTTATTATAGACGTCTTATTCCAAATTTTTCTATGATAGCTAACCCAGTCACTGAACTAACAAAGAAACGTCAGCCTGAAAAGGTGATGTGGACGTCAGATTGTGAAGACGCATTTGTAACAATTAAAGCAACACTGTGCTCATACCCAGTTCTACGTACACCAGATTTTACATTACCATTTATAGTACAAACAGATGCTTCAAACTCAGGCATAGGGGCTGTATTATCTCAAATCATAGATGGGGAAGAACATCCTATAATTTATATCAACAGGAAGCTACATGAAAGAGAAACCAAATATTCCACCATTGAGTAAGAATGTTTAGCAGTACGCTGGGCCATAGAGTCATTAAGATTTTATCTATGGGGAACTGAGTTTGAATTATGGACAGATCATAACCCCCTATGCTGGCTTAATGTTATGAAGGACCGGAATCCCCGTATAATGAGATGGTACCTAACACTACAGCCATACTGTTTTAAAAAAAAACATAGGAAGGGTAGTGAACATAAAAACGCAGATTTTTTGTCAAGATATGGACATGACCATACTACAGCAGACCTTGGGGTGAAGTAAAATATAAATTAAGGTTAATTAGCGTTTAAGTGTATTTAAATTTGATTTGTTTAAAGCAACAAACAAAGTTTGTTTCTATAGTATACAAAAGGGACCCCGAGGTGGAGCCTGAGGAGAGGGTGGGCTTTGGCTCCATCTCTTTCAGTAAGAGATCTGCATTTAATGGTATAAACAGAAACACTGATATTCAGTATCTTCTGTTATTTTAAGGTGGGAGGAGACTGTCAAAGGGTCTCCAGAGATAGCATCTCATACCTGACAGATGTTGTTGTAGTAGCCAGAAACCCCCCCTTCATGTGTCAAACCCTTGTTTTTATGTGTTGTTCTGCATAGACTGGCCACCTATGCAATTTTCGTTGGTTAATTTTGTTTCGTCTTTTTGTCTTTCCTCTCCCGTTTCTGGCTATCCACTTGGATATCTGTTAGGTTATAAGATGGGATTCCAAAGAGACTAGAGCTTAAATAGGTATGGCCCCTTTAAATGGCCAAAAATATTGAAAGCCACTTCAATGTCCTTTATTTGTTCAAACAAGACTTCAAAAACACTTTTTTCCTTCCAAAGCAGCTTTTCCCTGGAGTTTTGTATGTTAGGAAGTAGCGTTTGGGTTATTCGCTTCATGACGTCTTTACGAGCTGCATCGAACGCAAGCGCACTGTCGTGGCAGCTCGTAAACCGCATAAACATTAAATAAAGATGTTTTTGTTTCTTTCTTTATCAGGATTATAAAGCTGTTGCATAAACCTTGATAGCGCTAAAGCGCTAATTTACTGTCATGACGAGCTTCGTTTGAAAACAGCTAAGATGGCTTTATGTAAACACTCAACACTGAAATGCTGTTTTACTTCCTGATATGAAAGTGCTGTGCTCTGAGTTCTGTGTTAAGTCAGCCTTATAAATATATACCAAAATAAAGGTATAAAGATAAAACGAGTAAGTAGGTGGGTGCAGAGAGGACTAAAAGAATATGCTGTATTACCTGGTAGGTGTTGCAATCCTTTTTGTATGCCTTTTCTCTAGGGGCCGGCCGGCCATAGTATTGTTACCCTTATACTAAAAGGGAGGGACTTTCTGGGCAAACATACAAAAAGAAGGTTTAAACAAAATATTAATATGCTCACAACTTTTATATGAGTCTAAAAGGTATCAAAATAAATTCCGTTATGTTTAAAATGTATAAACAAGCTGTTTGTAAAATAAAAGCATTAGTACATTTGATTGATGGATAACTCATCCAATGAGAGCTCAGTATTGGGTATATATTGCCAGCAGTGGCAAGTAAAAAGTAGTAGCAGTAGGGGATGGTGAAGTGTATGCATCCAGAACTAGTGCTCTAGTTTAATGTAGATACTACTACTCATGATTTATGCCTATGTGTTTGTGCTATTTTATTTTATTCTTTGATTTCTGCTGGAATAAATCCGCCTTTAATTTCGTTTGATATATTTTGTCTGGAGCTCTTCAAATAAAACTGCCTGAAATCCAGCTGAAGAATACAGACTGTGTCAGAGTCCTTCTGTAACCCACCTTGTGTCCTCTTACAAGACAGCTGCCTCAACCTCGCCATACTATGGACTGTCATGAGAAATAAGATAACTGACCAAAAAAAACAACATGCTCACTGTAGACGCACTTATTTACACAGACGAGCGCCAACGAAAAAGGAGCACAGCTACGGTGGCTGAACAAGGACATGCTCGCTCCCTACATTACTGCCATACTCTGTTTAAAAAACATGACTATCAGGTTCTGACGGGGAAAAACATGCACAGTGTAAAAGTGAGAGCTAAGCACTATCTGTGATGGTGAGGGGGAATACAGCATGTACTGCCAACCAAGTCAAATGCTTTGTATACAGGACAGTACTTTATTCCTCTAACTAAAAAACTACTTTTCCTCACTTTCTACATTTTAACAGCTTTTTTTCAGTTTTGAGTCTCTACCTGGGGGCCCATTTTCAAAGTGCAATAAGACACTCCAAGGTGTGGGTTATGGCCTGATAAGAGCACTTCCCAGGTGCTAAAGGCACTCGGCGCAAGTGCCTCATAATGCACCTGGGGCGTGCTCTTATCAGGCCATAACCCACACCTCGTTGTGTCTTATTGCTGGCATATAAAACTAGTCACCCAGATTTGGCAGATATTCTGTTTATATAGCTATTCGTTGCCTGAGAACTTGCATTTCTAGGTCTCTAACACAGACTGTTTTACTCATCCTTTGTGTTGAAGTTAACTTCGAACTGATATGCATAGGTAGCTCAAAATTCTATGATCTGGAACATCCTAAGCAGAAGCATAATATAGATTTATATAGAAGAGATGTCTATTTCTATGACTAAAATAGGATCTGTCATATGTTACTTAGCTGAATGTTCACCATCTTTAATGTTCCAGTTTCCCAATGGCCAAGTTACCTGCAGCAATAATTTAATAATTAGTGGCTTCCATTTTTTTTCATAGAGAAAGCCAGTTATAATCTGCCGTTATAACCAGCTGAGCTGGTTACAATGGCAAACATGCGACGGATTTCCCTATGACCATGCACGCACCAGTCACTGGTCTCCCGTAACCGTAGAGCTGCATACCTAAGTGCCCCTCGCTATCGGCGGTAACTTAATTTTTTTTTATTGAAAAATAAGAAAAAATGTTCAGGATCCAAAACCAAAAGGAAACATTACCAGCATGCGAGTTTCCCTGCCCGCATACATTTGCCGCCACCAGCAGATCTCCAGACTTCTTCAAGCCGGAAGGACGCTGCAGAAGCCGCTCAGCAGTAAGTTTGATGAAGAAAACTAAGACAAATATACCAACAAAATATTTTTTTCCCCAAACAAATGGGGCACTGTTAACCTGGCAGACTACGGAGAATGCAGAATCCCGACTGGTCTGCTTGCTGCCTGAAAACCAGTCTATTTGCTTATTTTCTATAATTGCTAAGTCGAAAAAATGCACGCCAGCAATTACAAAAAATAAAATTTGGGGTTGCCTGTGTAAAATCGAGTTTTACACCCTCATTGTGGGATGCTTTTTACAAACCCTTCGGACTTCGCCCTCGGGGTTTATGTAGCATTCCACAACTCGGGTGTTTGTAAAATCTCATTGCACATGCCACCCCATATATTATTCTCTATATAATATTAATAATATTACAATACTTCTATGGCTAGGTTATTAGGGGCAGCAATTTAATGATTCCTCCTGCTTTTTGCTATTATTTGCACTAAAGGGTGCCTTTTCATCCCTAGGTAATAATTTTAGTATTTAAAATTATTTGAATCAAATAAATTAAATATATTAGCAGCAGGAGATTGTTTCGCTTAAAAATATAATTGATTTTGGTAAAAGTGCAATATGTGGTGCATGCATGTTCTCTCTCACTTACTTGGTTATAAATTTATAGCAATTTAAAGATATTTGTTTATTTACTTAAAAGTAAGATTATGTTGGTGTAGGTTACAACCTATTGTTGGTATATACTATACCACATGATGTCCTTGTTCATTTCTTTTTACTATTTTTTCTTTCAATTAAGTTACTTGAAATAATGAATTGTTTGTGATGTCATGTCGATGTGTGATGCTATACCTGTATAAATAGGGGCCTCCCCCCTCTTTCTGACACGCCCCTGAGGAAGACCTTCCGGTTGAAGCGCTGGGGTTGCCATTGTAGTGTTTACCGACTGTGGAGAATAAAGAGCTTCAGCCTTCAAACTGAAAAGCTTTATGGGTTATTTTCTACCTGCGAATGTACACGCCTTACTTTTGTTGTGACTGTCTTTGGGCTAGCTACTCTTGTGTGCACAGACTGTCCTTGTCCACAGCGTACTGCCTTACTTCAACCAAGAATAAAATTCACAGAACCTTAAATGTAATTCATCATTGGGGCAGTACCCTCAGAGGCATGGGGCAGTCGTTCTGGCTGTAGATGCAGAAAAGGCGGTCGACCGTGTGGAGTGGGGGGATGCCTCTCTGAAATGCGTAACAGGGTGGGCATTGGTCCTTCTTTTCGGTCCTGGGTTAAAACTTTATACACACTCCCCAAGGCCCAAATCACGGAGAATGGCCTGCTCACCTCACCTTTTGAACTGGGACAGGGAGCAAGGCTGGGCTGTCCCCTCTTCTGTATGTTCTATCCCGTGAGGCTTTGGCCTCGGCAATTCGAGCACACAGTGATATTACAGGGCAAAAGAGGGGGAACATAGAACATAAAGCAGCACTGTATGCTGACGACCTACTCTTGTACCTGCAGCAGCCTTCTAGGGACTTGCCTGTGGTACACCAACTAAAGGGGGAATTTGGGGGGCTGTCAGGCTATAGGGTAAATTGAACGAAGAGCGAGCTCCTCCCAGTAGGGCACTGTGAGAGACCTGCACTAATAGCTAACCTAGGCAGGCTTCAGTTAGTCTCTAAAATCAAGAATTTGGGGATTCAGATCTCGGGTAAGGTCAATTCATTATATGCCCTCAACTTCAAGCCCCTAACTCAAAAAAACAGCACAGGATTGCGACAGATGGCAGAGTCTCCCCTTATCCTTAATTGGCAGGGTCGGAGTAGTGAAAATGTCAATTTTGCCCAGATGTTTATATCTCTACCAATCACTTACGATACCAGTGCCTAAGTCTCTTTTCAAGAGCATAAATGCCATCTTGCACCGATTTCTTTGACGTGGTAAATCTGCCAGAATAGGTCAGGCTATCTTGCAGCTACCCCAGAAAGTGGGAGGGTTGGGTCCCACAAACTTTTACTGGTATTACCTAGCCACCTAGCTTGCTTATTCGCCTGTTGGGAATGTGGGGGCAGTACCAAGTTGGATTGCAATGGAAGAGGAACTGCTGCCTGGACACCTGAAGGAGGGTTTGCTAGCTGTGGCCCTTTGGCCTGCTAACAATGTGAAGGTATCCAACCCCTTCTCCGCTGCAACTCTGAGGGCATGGCGAGAAGCCCATATGCTCATAAAACATACCCCTACACCTTCCTCCTTCACAGACCTGGTTGTGGCTGTGAAGCTCAGAGGACCCTGTTCTGCTGCGCTACTGCGGAGACTTCTGCACTGGTGGCGCAGGGGGTTGTGCTCGGTACAGCATCTATATGAAGGTGGAACAATTTTAAGCCTCTCATACATTTGTAGTAAATGGAACATACCCCGGGGTGACTTTTTCGTCTATCTCAACCTTAAGAGTAGACTGGAGGCTTCCTGGACACCACATACGGTTGGGTGCAACCCTCTCTTTTTGAAGAGGGACTGTATAGGCCTCAGCCTAACCAAAAAACACTAACTATGTACTACCAGATAATCCAGAATGTTGATACTGGCCCCTTGAGTAAGGTGCAAATGGTCTGGAGTTTGGACCTAAACACCCCATGTGATACACAACTGTGGAGGCAGGCTTATAGGCATCTTAATACAACAAATGTTTGGTCCTTTAAAAAAGAACTGAAGCAATATCTGCTGAACTCAAATGCCTGTAACTGCCTTACCTGAATCCCTATCTTCAACTTGGATACCCCCTCTTAGAACACCTCTGACTCCCTTAACCCGGGTCCATATCCTCAACCCGGATACCCCCATCTGTCTGAGCTTTCCTCCTGTTTTACCTACCCTGGACCCCCAACTGCCATCCTCACCACCCCCCACTCCCTCCCTCCATACTCCCCAACACCTCCCTTTACACTCACTCCCCCTAAATATTCTCCTTCTCCCAATCCCTTTCTCTCTCTTTCTCCCTCTCTCCCCCTCTAATCTACCCCTCGTTCGCACTCTCCCCCTTTCTTTCTCCTATGCTTTCCAATACTCTACCTTGAAAGGCCTCCTTGGGGCAGCTATGCCATACATTGCTAACTGGGAATCTCTTCTCGCTGTTTAATTTCAGTTGTCTAGGTTACTCAAATGTATAGAAACATAGAAGTTGATGGCAGATAAGGACCGCAAGGCCCATCCAGTCTGCCCATTTCTTTTTCTACCTTATAAATGTGCCATCGGCCTTTGCTCTGTCAGTGACCTATCTATTCATAGTCATTTGTATTGCTCCCTTATGCCTATCCCATGCCTGTTTGAAGCCCTGCACTGTATTCATAGCCACCACTTCTTGTGGTAAGCCATTCCATGCAGCCACCCTTTCTGTGAAAAAATTTCCTCACATTCCCCTTAATCTCATGCTGTGTCCTCTTGTCCTGCTATTTTCTTATATTTAAACATGTTAGACTCTTTCACCTTGTTTATGCCCTTAAGGTGTTTGAATGCCTCGATCATATCACCTCTCTCCCTCCTTTGCTCAAGGGTATACATATTGAGCTCCGTTAATCTGTCCTCATATGTCTTCTGATGCAGTCCCTGCACCATTTTAGTTGCCCTTCTCTGGACTGCCTCAATTTGGTTAATGTCCTTGTGAAGGGTGTGGCCTCCAATACTGCACGAGTACTCAGATGGGGCCTAACCAATGTCTTTACAGAGGGATTATTACCTCCCTCTTACGACTTGTGATACCCCTACTAATACACCCCTAACACCCCTAGCCTTACCTACTGCTTTAGGGTCTGCTTGGATGATTTTAGGTCATCAGTGATGATGATGATGCCCAAGTCTCTTTCTTCCTTTGTGACTGCTAGCAACTCCCTCCCAGCCTATAAGTGGCTTCAGGTTTCTCTTCCCTATGTGCATGATTTTGCACTTCTTTGCATTAAATCCCAGTTGCCACTCTTCTGACCATTCTGCTAGTTTATCCAGATCTCTTCTCATTCTGCCCACCCATCTGGCTCATCTACTCTGTTGCAGATCTTGGTGTCATCTGCAAACAGACAAGCCTTACCCTCTAGTCCATCTGCAAGGTCACTAATGAAGATGTTGAATAGGACTGGCCCCAGGACTGATCCCTGAGGTACCCCACTTGTGACTTGCATCTCTTCTGACTGCATACCATTTACCACCACTCTCTGTTTTCTGCCAGTCAACCAGTTTGCCACCCAGTTGACCAACTTCTGACCCACCCCGCGCCTACCCAGCTTATTTATCAATCTTCTATGTGGAACAGTGTCAAAAGCTTTGCTGAAGTCAAGGTAGGCGACATCAACTGCTCCCCTTGGTCCACCACTCTGGTTACCCAGTCAAATAAATCTATGAGATTAGTTTGACAGGACCTTCCTTTGTAAACCCATGCTGTCTTGGATCCTGTGCCCTATGGATTCCAGGTGTTGCACTATCCTTTCCTTAAGGAGTGCCTCCATAATCTTGCCCACTACTGAGGTAAGACTGACCGGTCTGTAGTTCCCGCCTCCTCCCTGCTACCACTCTTGTGGAGCGGGATCACATGAACCCTTCTCCAGTCTTCTGGGACCTCTCCTGTGCTCAGAGACTCACTAAACAATTCTGCTAATGGCTCTGCTAGTTCCTCCTTTAGCTCCTTAGTACCCTGGGATGTATGCCATCAGGTCCCATTGCCTTATCCACTCTGAGCTTAGCAAGCTCTTGTAGGACCCTTTCTTTGTGAAGGAAGTAGTGCTCACCTCCCTCCCCTGTGTCCATGATGCTGAGCTGTGGGCCCTGCCCTACCTTCTCTTCAGTAAATACTGAGCAAAAGTATCTATTTAGGATAGATGCCTTTACAGGGTCCTCCTCCTCACATGCTCCCTTTTCTCCATTAAAGCTTAGCAATACCCCCTCTGGACTTTCTCCTTTCACTAATGTATCTATAGAAGTCTTGTCACTTTCTTTACTGTTAGTGCTAGTGTTTCCTCAGTTTGGGACTTTGCCTGCCTTACTGTCTTCCCTGCTTCCCTTAGGGCAGTTTGGTATACCTCCCTATCTTCATCCCGCTGTGTTCCCTTATATTTCCTGAAGGCCAGCCTTTTGGCTCTGACCTTTTCTGCTACTGTATTTGAGAACCAAAGTGGTTTCCTTCTTCTTTTGCACTTCCTTTTCTGTCTAACACAATGGGATGTTGCTTCAAGTATTGCATCCTTAATGCTTGCCCACTTTGCCTGTATCCCTCACCTGTGTTTCTTTTTGCCAGGGCTATCTTAACTCTGTTGGCCATCTTATCAAAGTCAGCTCCTCTGAAGTCCCATATTTTTGCCTTGGAATGGGATGATTTAGATGTAGTAGCCAAATTGAACCATGCCATGTGATGGTCACTGGCTCCCAGGTGACCTTCTACCTGGAGATCTGTGATCCCTTCTTTGTTAGTCAGTACTAGATCTAGGATAGCCCTGTCTCTTGTGGGTTGCTGTACCAGTTGTTTGAGGCCTCCTCTGCAGGAATCCACTATGAGTCTAGTTCTGGCAGATGTTCCTGCTGGTATTGACCAATCTGTATCTGGCATGTTGAAGTCTCCCATTATCAGAACCTCCCTTTAGCTGTCATGTTTTGTATATCTTCTAACAGTAATGTGTCTATGTCCTCCCTCTGGTCTGGGGCCTGTAGACAACCCAGTTCTTATGCTGTCCCATTTCCTGTTTCCAGGGTGACCCACAGTTCTTCTGGCTCCTTATGTGTATTCTGAATTTCTGTAGCTTTGATATTTTCATTAACATACAGGGCCACTCCTCCCCCCCTTTTTGCACCTCGGTCTCTTCTGAACAATACATAGCCAGGTACTGAAGTCTCCCAAGTGTGGTTACTGGTAAACCACGTCTCACTAATTGCTACTATGTCCAGTTTAGCCTCTGACATTATTGCCTGCAGGTCTGGGATCTTATTTATCTATTATTATTTATCTATTTTCTGTATTACACAGTAATCTTATGTTTTGTGTTAACTGTCAAGTTTTTGTTACGTCTCTGCTGTTTTACATTCTGATGTGGAACCTTTGTAAAAGAGTGTATACTCAAAGGTTGTATCCAAATTACCAAATAAATAAAAAATAAAAAAAATAAAATCTCTTGCATTGTTCCAAAAGTAATAAGCTCCAGCAGGTGCAGCTGAGCACTCTGTACAGGGCCTATGTGACCCCAGCTAGGCTTCATGCAATGGATCCTCAAAAACCTAACCAGTGTCCCAAGTGCCTTAATAGCCCAGAGGATCTCATGCACCTTGCACTTACCTGCCCCATGGTGGCCTCCTTTTGGCACAATGTACATCGCATTATGGCAGATGTGTCGAGTTACCGACCCTCTCTAGCTCCAGCGGAGCTACTCTTGAGAGCTGACCTCCAACACCCTGGGGGAAGATCCTCCAACTCCTTATGGTCCTTGGCATTGGTTAATGCCCGTAAAACTATAGTCCAATCATGGATGGCAACTACGCCCCCTACCATTCAACAGCGGGTCAATAATCTCAATGACTGCTTGACCTTGAAGCAGACTCAATACACAGCTATGGGCAGAAAACAGCACTTTTTGGATACCTGGAACCCACTGATGTTGGCCACTGAGATGGGTGTTTCCTACCTGAATAAATTCTTTCATTTCATGGAGCCCTCCGAGGTATACATTTACTGGAGAAGAGATACACCCCCTATTGGGCTGGAACTGACTCAGATCTCTACTATGTAATAACTTGGATGAAGATAATCACTGTATTTTAATACTTCATAAATTAGCACGGTACTGTACTAGGCTATTAGCAAACCCACTGACCTGTACTTGTACATAAACCTTAATGTACTGTGATTCAAAATTGCAAAAATGATACTGTATTATATATTTTGATGTATTCTTTGTTGTAGCATCCATGCTTCTCAATACAATATTTTGAAAAAAAAAAAAAAAGAGGCTCAGAGAGCGTGAATCCCCATTTCTGAACCTGACTTTAAAAAGGTGCAACAGCTCAGCCTTTCCAGGAAGATCAGGCTGAGCCTGTGCCACCTCAAAGGCCTTCTCCCCAGAGCATTCTGATATTTAACCTTGTGGGCAAGGAAGTTTAGGGAACGGATAGTGCAGGTGGCTGAAGAATAGACCTTTTTGCCAAAATGGTCCATCAGTCTAAAGTCCTTATCGGGAGGCTGAGTGCTAAGATGTCGGGGTCACTTAGAACGGTCAGAAGCCACGTTAATAACGACTGAGTCAGCTTCTGGATGCTCCCCGTAAAAAGGTTAATTCCTTGGGGCATTACACAGGTGATCAGCCTTCTTAGATGTTGCCAGTATAGTGGAGGAGTGTTTCCAAGCTACCCTATTGACATCCTTGAAGGAGTCAATAAGGGGAGGAATGACTAAAGGCAGTGACTCCTTCTTACGGAGGAAAATGGCTAGCCTACATCACTCGAGGTCCAATTCCTCCATGTCCCAACCCACAATGGCCTGGATGCGACTCATCAAATCCATTAAAGTCAGGTCGTCTAGAGGAGATTATGGGGTATCCTTGGGCTCCTCTGACTCAGATGGTAGAGCAGAGTCTCCAGACTCATCATAAAAAAAGGAGGAATATCCCCCTGATTTGCCGGAGTCTTGAAAGGGAGAGGGCGAGTGACGGTGCCTACATCGGTGGGTCCTCAGGCGACCAGCACCAGCCCCATCTGGTTGTGGCATAGGCTCCCCTAGGAGGTGGCGTCAGGGCCTTCCTAGGGGTGCCGGCTCCTTAGCTGGATTGGTAGGAGGGTCCCTCGGTGTCTGAGTTGAGGGCTCTTTCAGGGCCTCCTTATCCTTGAAGTATGCCAACCACGCCGCAAAAAGGGCGTTAAAATCTGTGGGCAGGTTCTGAGGCATAGCTGGGGGAACTGGCATCTGTGGGGTAGGTTGAGAGGGTCCTGGCATTGGTTCCTTGGGCTGCGGTAACCCTGGTGTCGGATCCACTGGCATCAGGTTAATCAGCGTTGGTCCCTGAGGTAAGGAACCGACCAGTGTGGGTCTGACTGGAGTCAAAAGACTGGGTGTCAGTCCCTTGGATGTCGGCTGTGTGACAACAGGGCCAGCCGGCGACTGTGGAGGGTTCGGAGACGACAGCTGTGGTATTGCCGGAGTCAATATCAGGGTGGCCGGCACCGAAGGGACAGGCGCAGATTGATGCCGGTCTGGTGATGCAATCAATCAATCAACATTTTATTTATATAAGGCGCCCTTCCTTTGCTCAGGGTGCCTTTACAGTACACAATAGAAAGTACATAATATTACAGTTTAAGAACAGATAAAACAAATCTGTGTGCACTAAATAAATTCCTGTGAAGCCTGGTTAAATAAATGGGTCTTCAATAACTTTTTAAAACCCTCTACAGTCTGGCTCTCTCTTATTTGGCAAGGTACAGAATTCCACAGGGTAGGTGCCATAAAGGCAAAAGATCTTCCTCCTGATGTTTTTAGGGATACCCTGGGAATCTCTAGCAATCCCTCGCCAGAGGATCAGAGCAAATGGGTGGGGCAGTAAGGGCACAAGAGTTCTTTCAGGTAGTGGGGTCCCTGTTCATGTAGGGCTTTATAGGTCAGCAGCGTGACCCTGAAGGTAATCCGCCACTGTATTAGCAGTCAGTGCAGTTCCGCCAGCACAGATGTTATATGACTGGATCTAATGGTTCCAGTCAACAACCTGGCTGTCGTGTTCTGCACTAGCTGCAAGCAGCGGATATCTACCCCCGGTAGCCCTAGGTAGAGGACGTTGAAGTAATCAAAACGATTGGTGACAAGGGTGTGGACCGAGGTAGGAACATCTTCGGGTGGGACCAGGTGCTTCACCCGGGCTATGTTCCTTAGGTAGTAATAGGAAGATTTAACTACAGCCAAAACCTGCACCCTCAGGGTCAGGCCTTCATCAAACACCAAGTCCAGGTTTCGCACCTGGCCTGAGGCAGTAAGTGGGGCACCCCCCAGATTTAATCCTGAGGGTTTTCCCACCCATGCCCCTGTTGTCCTATGACCAGGGTCCACCACCAATACCTGTCTTTCCTGAGTTCAACCGAAGCCAGCTGGCACTCATCCAGTTCTGAATCTCCAGTAGGCAGTTATTAAACACCGCAGCAGAATCTAATTCCTGTTCGGGCACAAAGGACATGTACAGCTGAGAATCATCGGCACAGCAATGAAAACTCAAACTGTACCATCTTATAATGTCCCCTAATGGGAGCATGTACACCGCGAATAACATGGGGACAGCACCAAGCCCTGTGGAACCCTGCAGGGTATCCCATGAGGGGTAGAGGAATAAATCCCCGATACTACTTTCTGGGATCTACCCTCGAGGAAAGACCAAAGCCAACTGAGGACCGCCCCCCCTCAGTCCACAGAAGAACCACAGGCGCTCGAACAGCACCCCATGATCCACGGTGTCGCATACTGCCGAGAGATCAAGAAGAAACAAGATAGAACCAATCTTTCGCCATCAGAAGATCATTAAGTACCTGCACCAAGGCTGTTTCGTTGCTATGCCTTTTTCTGAAGCCAGACTGGAGAGGGTCATATATTGTGTGGTTAGTTAAATGGTCCTCCAGCTGCAAAGCGACCACCTTCTCAATAACTTTTCCCTACAAAGGGTAAGTTCAAGATCGGTCTGTAGATAGCTGGGCAGTCGGGGTCAAGGGAGTTGTTTTTAATTTTTTTATTTATTTATTTTTTTTTTTAAAGGGGCATACTACTGCCTCCTTTAAGGGATCTGGAAAGATCCCTCCCTCTCTCCAATGAAACTCCCACTATCCCAGCAAGGACTGGGCTGATAACTTCTACACACCCCACTAGTAGGCATGTATGGCCCGGTAAGTTGGTCGCAGAGTCTGAAGATCCAGACAGCAGAACCACATGTTTTTCTCCAGGGATGGTATGATCTGGGACAGAGTTACCTAGATACATAGACAGTGTCGGCAGATAAGGGCCTATGGCCCACCTAGTCTGCCCATTTGAGTTTGTAACTTCAGTTTATGTTTTCCTAGAACTCTGTTGCCCCTTACCTCCAGAATTCCTTTATGTCTATCCCATGCATTCTTAAATACCGTGATTGTTTCAGCCCCCACCACTTCCTCAGGCAGGGTGTTCCACTTGTCCACCACCCATTCTGTGAAGAAATTCTTCCTCATGTTTCCTCTGAATTGTCCTCCCTCCAACTTCACCCCATGCCCTCTAGTCCTGGAAGATCTTTTTCGCTTAAAAATAGTGTATTCTTGCACCCTGTTCCTCCCTGTAAGATACTTGTATGTCTCTATCATGTCCCCTCTCTCCCTCCTCTCCTCCAGGGAGTAGATATTCAATTCCTTCAACCTGTCCTCATAGGACTTGTGATGCAATTCATGTACCATCTTTGTTGCCCTCCTCTGAACCTTCTCTACCTGTCTATGTCCTTACATAGGTAAGGTCTCCAGAACTGTACACTGTACTCAGGTGGGGCCTCACTAGAGTCTTGTATAGTGGAATTATGACCTCCTTTTCCTGCTGGTGATGCCCCTGCCTATGCATCCCAGCATCCTATTCTTTACCTGCTGCCTTGTCACACTGTTTCCCTACCTTGAGGTCATCAGAGATGATAACCCCAAGATCCCTTTCCTGCTTGGTGCATGCTATATCCTCACCCCCAACTGATGTATTGTGCCAGGGTTTTGTGCCCCATATGCATTATCTTGCACTTCTTTGCATTGAATTTCAACTGCCAAACCCCTGACCATTCTTCAAGTTTCTGCAGGTCCCTTCTCATTCTGTCTACACCCTCGGGTGTCTCTACTCTGTTACAGAGCTTTGTGTCATCAGTGAACAGTGAAATTCTGCCTTACCATCCTGAAAGTGCGGTACCTGAGGAACTTGTTTAGGTCATGCAGATCTAGAATGGGGTGCCAGCCCACCATCCGTTTTGGCACCAGGAAGTATCTAGAGACAAACCCTGGGTGTGCAGGAGGGTCCGCTACTCTGACCACTACCGCCGTGCAGAGGAGTTGGGCTATGTCACCTGGGAAAGCCAACTGAGTGTCTGCAGACAACAAGCACGCCCATGGAGTGCGGGCTCGGCTTGGAGGGTACTGCTCAAATTCCAGAGGCAGACCCTGACTGACCACTTCCAGAACCCACCTGTCCATGGTAACAGTGGACCAGGCAGAAAGGAAGTGGTGGAGCCAACCCCCCCACAGAAGGACCCAGGGGGAGGCGTGATGGGCATGGAGAAGGCACCCCCATCCCGTCACTGGGAAAGCTTGGTGGAGGAAGAGGACTTGATCAAGAGACCACAAAGACCTTTGCCTCTGGGCTTACAGGAGGCTGAAGCCGCTGTCTTAGGCCAAGGGCACCAAGACTGAGCCTGCTGCTGCTCAGAGTGGAACTGGGTAGGCTTGGCCACAGGGGTGAAAGGCTGAAAGGGCTTACCCTTCTGCCTGGAACCCTTAGAGTCCTTCTGGATGGACTGAATAGAGTCCAATGTTGCACTGGACTTCTCTATGTGCTGGAGGTGACCGTCAACTCCGGGCCTGAACAGGTTGGTGCCCAGAAAGGGAACATCTGCCAATTTGTGCAGAGTATCCACTGTGAAGGTTGAGATCCTCAGCTAAGCCCTACAGCGCATGGCGACTGTGGCCGCAACCGAGCAGGCACAAGAATCCCCAAGATCCAGAGCTGCCTGGAGCTGCTGTCTGGCAACAGCTCGACCCTGATCCCAAACCTGCTTGACCGTAGTCTGGAGCTCTGCAAGAAGATGAGGAAGCACCTCATCCAGGGAGCCCAGCAGGGTGTGGGAAAAGTGTGCCATAATAACGTCCAAGCTCGCCTCACAGAGACCGAGCAAAGAGGCAGCAGAGATCTTTTTTGGAGAGTAGTCCAGTTTCTTGGACTCATTGTCTAGAGGTATGTCCACATCCCTGTGACTTGAGAGCTGGAACACAGAATTGGTCACTATCCCCTCAGCCAAGGGGTGTTCAGTGAACCCCGAAAAGGAGCTTATAGTTACCACTTATTTGCGGGCCATATGGGTCGAAGGCACAGGGCAGGAAGCTGAGTGATGCCAAAGCTCCAGAGCCAAGCCAACAATGGCCTCTGCCACTGGGAAGGCCTCGGTTGAAGAATTCCCCCTTATCTAGGATGTCAGTAAGGGGCTAACTAGCCCACTTCTGAATGGGTTCCAGTTGCATCCCCATGGACTCTGAGATGAGATGGAGGATGCCCAGGAAGGACGAGAGCTATTCCTCTGCTGAGAGATCCCCTGCAGATTCCGCGTCCACCGGAAGAGAGTGGAGCGAAGGAATTGTGGCTGGACTATGAAGAGTCTCCGTATAGTGGCCGACCACCCTTGTCACTTTTCACCTGCCGCAGACAGTCAGGCATCAAGAGTGACCGACATCCGATGGGGAAGACCCTTGGCAGACCAAGACTCCTTAGTCGGGGCCCCGGAGAAGGGCTGTCGGGGTGGCAGCTCTACCTCGATCAGTGGAGAGGCCGCAACAAGCTGAGGTGCCACGTTTCACCAGCTTGAAAGTGGAAGTGGGCCTTGCAGCTTGCCGGGAAGGGAACCGACCCAGGCCGCTCACTGGCACCCATTACCCAGCTAAAGGCGCAAAAGCCGTGAGAACTTCTCCAAGCCCACTGGGGCTGGACCTGCTCCTCCCAGACCCAAGGACCCTCCACACCCTAAAGAAGCCTCAGGGATCACCCGCTTGCCCGGTCCCTGAAGAAAAAAAAGCGCTCCTCAGGAGTTCCTGTGGACAGGGGCGCCCGCTGCCGGGAAGGGAACCAGGAGCCCGGCCGCTCACTACAGCACCCGTACCGCTAAAGGCAAAAGCGTAGGAACTTCTCCAAGCCCACCGGGCTCGACCTGCTCCTCCCGGACCCAAGGACCTTCCACCACACCCCAAGAAGCCTCAGGGATCACCACTTGCCCGGCAGTCCCCGAAGAAAAAAAGCCACGCTCCTCCAGGAGTTCTGTGGACAGGGGCCGCCCGCAGCATGCTTGCCCAGGAAGGGAACCAAGAGCCCGGCCGCTCACTGGCACCCCGTACTGCTACAGGCGCAAAAGTCGTAAGGTACGTTTTAAAACACTTTCTCCCACCAGCTCTCTTCAGTAAGGGCTGGTGGCACTAGCTGGACCCACCGTTCACCGAAAGCGTCTGTTTTCACTTTTCTACTGGACTGCCTAAGCGTGCTTGGGGGCTGTGGCAAGCCACTCTCCCGCCTGGTGGGCCGTTTTGACTAGTGTTACAGCTCCTCTGTGGATACTGTCCCGCGGCCCTGCCTGCCGCTCCCCACACCCCCACCTCACCCACCCTGGTCGACCCATTAGCTTTATAGGCTTTTGGTGGTCATATGACTAAGTGCCCACTTTTCCATTGGCTCCTTATACTCTATAACCACTTGGGGCGTTAATCATACTCGCTGACTGAAAGACCTTGCCAACAGCCCTCCTGAGAGCAGCCCTGCCTTTTCGCGTTTTTTTCCACTTTCGAACCCGATTTCTCTCTCCACTCTCTCCACCTTTATCATTCTCCTCCACTTCGCTGAATCCTTGCTTCACCCTCTAAACTAACTCCCTTTTTTCCCTGCTCTGCCTGCTACTCTGTTTCCTAACCCAAAAAAATACAAACAAAATACGCTAACATGTCTCTCTTGAGTGCATGCCGCCACCGTGTGTAGGCTAAACTACAACTTCTAATCCATTATTTGCCTTCTCCTCCTGGTTTGCCTAAACTACTCCTCGCTGTCTCTACCTCTGGTCATACACCACAACACCCCCTCACTCTGTGATTTCTCCTTCTCTAACCTACTCCTTACCAAACAATATGCCAAACCTGCCCTACACTACCTCTTTCTAAAGAATGGGTGCACGTATCTCTCCCTCACAACCTACCATCAAACAAGGAAGAAACGGTCATCTATCGAATCTATATGTAAGCTGCAGCTTAAATTCCTAGCCTCTCTTCACCTACTACTGGCGGGTGACGTGGAACCAAATCCTGCCCTCCCCCCAATAGCAACTCCCCTGGCAAACCTAAAAAAGGTCTACTGTTTACGCATATGAACATTATAAGTTTCCTGGGCCATATGGCCGAGCTTGAGGCGTGGACCAAAGTAGCTGGACCTGACATCCTTTGCCTCACGGAAACATGGCTCAAACCTCGCATACAGGACGCCCAATGCCACCTACCCGGATACTCTATCCTGCGACAGGACAGGCCAGGCTTGAAAAGGGTTGGGGGTGTTGCCATATACTATAAAAACCACCTCACCATTAAGCCTGTTCCTGTCCATAACCTCAACGGATCTGCGAATCATTACATGCTATCCTGTCCTAGGTGCAAAAAACCTGCACATTATCTGTCTCTATAATCCACCCACTGGAGGGTGGATGGCCTCCTGAACTGCTCCAGCTAACCTCACAAACCATAAACTCGAGACGAAGCCATCTTCCTGGGGGATGTCAACCTAAACTGGCTGGGCCCTGCCCACAGCTGCCTTGCAGCCCTAATCCAAGGTTTCCACCTCCACCAGCTCATCACTGAAAATACCAAGATGATAAACTCCCAATCAGACACGCTTATTACTGGATCCTCACAAACAGACCTGACCGCATTACTAAGGCATGCACCCTGGCTGATGCTATAACTGACCACTCACCCACTATCTGTCACTGGCACGCGAGTCCCTCTCCATCCCCCAGTCCCGCCTGGTCACTTTCAACCACGCACACCTGGATCTGAGTGCCTTTCTCCTGGACATATCCTGCATTGACTGGACGGATATCTACCAATCTACAAAAGTTGAGGATGCCCTTAACGTGTTCCTCACCAAGTTCACAGAAGCACAGACTAAACATCTCCCGAAAGTACAAAGAAGGGTCAGGGGACAACAGACGAGGTGGCTCCACAAAGACCTACTCAGCCAACTCAGATCCAGGGACAAACTGTGGAGGAAGTATAAAAGTACTGGCCAACCAGGGATCACACCATCTATAAGCAGCATAAAACTCTTGCAAAAAGCAAATAAGGCTAGCAAAAGCAAATACTGCAGAACCTACTTGCCAGCTCAGCCAGAGATCCACACAAGTTCTGGGGCCACATAAAACCTTTTCTGGGTACACTCAATCCATAACCCCTCGGAAATTATTCTAGATGGTGTCCACTGTAATGACTCCCTTACCATTGCAAATGCTGTTAATAAGATGTTCTCTGATCTGTCCCAGTATACTTCCACACTTCAACCTCCAACTGTGGTTTCCCAGCCCTCATCAACCGGTGCACCAGCAGATACCTCTCTCAAGAAACATGTGCTGGATATTTACAAGCCCTTCTATTTCAAAGCTGTGTCTGCATCGCAAGTCTTCAAACTGTTAAACTCAATATCGGACACCACCAGCCCCTGGTCCGACTCACTGGAACCTTGCCTACTAAAGGCGGCCACCATCTCATCTCCTATCCTCTAGCCAAGGTATTCACCTCTCCTCTCCAACAGTACCTTCCTGACATCTGGAAATCAAGAATCACCCCCATCTTCAAAAGGGCAGCAAAGTGAGATCTCAAACTACAGACCCATAGCTATTCTGTCAATCCTCAGCAAAATACTTGAAAACTAGTAGCCACTCAGACCATTGATTTCCTTGAACATCAAATCTGCTATGCGCGCACAACATGGTTTCGAAAAACCACAGCACCACAACGGCGCTAGCCAAATTCACCACTGATACTCTCACAGGCATGGACAAAAGTCAGCTTACTGGTGCTATCTTTATCGACCTCATCAAGGCTTTCGACCTCGTGGACCACCCCCTACTCCTATCCGCCCTTCATAAATTTGGCTTTTCACCTCCTGTCATAAGCTGGTTCAGGAGTTACTTAACCAGCAGGACCCAAGCAGTCAAACTTAACTCATCAATCTCCGACTGTACTACCATCAACATTGGAGTGCCACAAGGATCAATACTGGGTCCCCTCCTATTTTCATTATTCATAAATAACCTGCCATACAGCATTGCGTCCTGTGACTCTCTACTCTACGCAGATGACCTGGTTATCTATGCTAGCTCTAATAATGTAGACCAACTTAACGTGGCACTGACATCTGCTTTCCACGCTGTCCAACTCTGGCTAAACACCAACCGCCTTATACTGAACTCCAGCAAAACCAAACTGATGCTTCTGGGCACTGCCCACAAGATAAGGTCCTGCCACTCTCCTTTAAAAGTCCTTGACCTGGATGGGACCCCCCTTGAGGTGGTTACCTCCTTCCGTTATCTGGGCATCCTGCTAGACCAACCTCTGGACCTAGACCTGCACATCCAAGAAACATGTAAATCTGTGAACTGCAAACTGGGTGCTGCCTACAGATCCAGCTACATGCTCACACCTGCAGCCAAACTAGCCATTGCCAGGGGTCTCCTCCTACCCGCTCTGACCTACTGTGCTCCCATCCTACCCATGGCGCATAAATCCACACTACAAAAATGGGATGTCACTTTCAACAATATATGCAGGTATGCCTCAAAAGCCCCCAGACTTAAACATCACTGCCAACTGTATAAAGACCTCGGCTGGCTCTCCCCCTCTGCCACCAGACTATACTACCTGGGCTGCCTTTGCGACTCCATCATTAGACTCAACAGACCAGCATCCCTAACTGAACTGCTTCAGCCAGCCCTCCCTCCACGTGAGCTGAGATCCTCTGACAAATCCCTACTAAAATCCCCTCTGCCGCACCTCCAAAGGGTCTGGAGCGTTCGGGTACACAGCCCCTCAAGTGTGGAACCTCCTGCCACTCGACCTTAGACTGACATCTTCCCACGATCTCTAAGCGCAAGCTACATGAACACCTTCTTTCCATGGACCAGTGTGCCTGTTATGACCCTACCTGAGCTTGTCCTGCTAACCTCTCTCTCTTGCCCCACCACTCCCTCCTTCCTACTCCTTACCCTATTTTACTTACAACATTAACACTGTGATATATGTCTCTGCCCATATGCACTTCATTTCGAGTTCAAAACTCCGACCTCGAAGCCTACTTGCACTTGTCTAAAGTATGTTACTGCACTTTGACTACTGCATTGTTTACCTGTTATTGCTGTTTGCACTATTGTACCTGTTACTGCTGCTTACTGAAATGTTTGTACTGACGATCTATGGGTACCAGGTACTGGCGTAGCCAATGCCTAAGCGCCCCCCAACGGACCCGTTTCAGGGTACTTCTCTCTACTTGCACTTGTCTAAAGTGTGTAATTTTGTTGTCAGTTACTGCGCCTTGACTACTGCATCGTTAACCTGTTATTGCTGTCTGCACTGCTCTACGTGTTACTGCTGCTTACTGGAATGTTTGTACTGATGATCTAGGGGTACCAGGTACTGGCACAGCCAATGCCTAAACGCCCCCCCAATGGACCCGTTCCTCTACTCCTACTGCCCCTGGACCTCCACAGCCCCCCACCCCCACCCTGCCTGAACACCGTTTCCCCTGCCCAGATACAGTTCCACAACCCCGGACATTAGTCGCACCATCAGCCGCTGAAACTGCTCACCGGCCGTACCTTACCCCGAGCCCCCGCTATCTTTAGCCTCCCCCGCCGGTCTACAGCTCCACGATCCTGGGCTCCTCTAGTAGGCTATCCTGCCGCTAAAACCGCTCACCCGCCGCTTTCACCCCTGTATTCTCACACTCATCGATCTGTCCAGCCTGCATACGGTTTCCATGGACACGGTCTCATCCCTCAGCCCCCTGCCACCATTCCTGCCATATCCCCCTAACACTGACTTTTCGTTTCTACACCCCCCAGTTAGACCCGTTTGCTCTTAACCTCCATGGCCCCCGACTACCCTGCCGGGAACAGTACCACAACCCCGGTACTTGTCACACTTCCAGCCGCTGATGCTGCTCCCCACCGCATCTCCCCCAACCCCGCCATCCTAACTCTCCCCTGCCGACTTGGGTTCCATGAACCCGGCTCCTCTTGAGTGGTTGCACGCTAAAGCCGCCTGTGCGTCTTCACCCCGATTCCTCCCTTCAGCTCTCTAGCCGCCTGACGGTTCCATGGACTCGTCTCTTCCCGAAGCTCTTTCACCGCTTATGCCGCCATATCCCCTCACCCAGACGTATACCAGAAGCCCCTTGCCCCGTCCATATGTTCCCCGCTCACCTCCTCTGGCCGCGATGCCTATCATGTCCTTTCCTGCCCTGTTTTCATGCCGCTTTACCCCTCTATAGCCCCACTGCAGGTGGTGTCTCCCCTGCCTCCAGCTCTGCCTGACCTACTCTCTCCCCCACCTCGACCAAGTACCGCCACCATCCATTTACCGCCCACACCCAGACCCCCCATCCTGCCTCCTTCATCCCTGCTGCCACCTTAACCACTTAGCATGCGGTTGCCTTCCGCATCCCCCCTTTTTACCTGCTCACCCAGTTCCCCTCCCTTCTCTCCCCCTCCCCTGACCCACCTGTCCTTTGGATCTGCCCTGTATACCTTTACCCGCTCACTAAATGCTACCTGTACACTGTAAATCTGCTGTTTTTCTCTTGACCTGTTGATTGTCTCTGAAGCTGTACTCCTTTATTGCCTTTTACTGAAAACTGTTCTCAGTATTGTTACTGCTTCCCTGTATTATGTAAATGAACTCTGTATTGTTACTGTACCTCCTGGGTCGTGCCTGAAAATAGTCACCTGTTTGGCTAGCGCACCTACCCGGTAAACAAAAACTAAATAAAATAAACTGGCTCCGGGAGCTCCGGAGGTGTGGGCATCGGCCTGGAGGGCGACAACCCCAAAATCGCCAGAGTCTGAATCAGGGCAGGCTTCTGACTGGCCAAGACCAATTGTTGCCACATGAGGTCCTCATAGCACCGATGCAACTTGCGTCAGAGCATCTCCTCGGCCGAAGCAGATGAAGAATAGCTCTGCCTTCCTGCCTGTTCAAATGCCTGCCACCCTGTCCTGTGCCCATCCTGCCTGCACCATCTCTCTCTATGTACAGGTCCCATTCCCCTCCAGTTGCTGATGTCATCCTACTGCCACTGTTGGCTGCCGTGCCCCCTGATGCACCCTGTTCGCCACTTCCAGGTGCCTTCGTGCCATATCACAGCTGTTCCTGTTCCTTGTTCCTATGCCCACCGCTGCACCGTTCGCCACTACTGCACCGTCTCCACCGGTGCCATGCACGCCTCTGTCCACCCTGTCCGTCGCACCCCACTGCCTCCTGGGGCACTGCTCCCCATGCCTGCTATCCACCTGTGTGGCATCCTTGTGCAGCCCCCTCGTGCTCTGCTGCACCCCTCCCTTGCACGCACCCCTGCTCTGCCTGTGCACTGCTGGTATATCAGTCGTCACTCCCCGGCGTGCCCCCACCTCCTCTCCCGGTGAACCGTTTGCATCTGGGTTGTTCGTTTCTCCGTGGTGGTGTTGTCGCGTTTTGTTTTTTTAAGTCAGCCATTCGCTCATTTGACGGTCGCCCACGCTTCCTGTGTGCCGTTCTGCTGTGTGCTCTTCTACCTCTCGCCTACCCACCCGGCGCCCTGTTTTGTGCTGTGCCCAGTTGCTATTCGGTATGTTGTGCCGTGCGCTGCTGTGCCATTTGGCGTTGTTCCTAGGCCCACCTTTCAGTCACCCTCTGCGATGCGCCCTTATCACATGGAACCCAGGATGCCACGGTAACCCTGTAACCAAGTAAAAAGCAAAAGGCTTGCCCCAATGGAAGAACGAGGCACAGGAAGAGAAAGGGGGAGGGAGAGAAAGCAGGGCATGCTGCAAGACATCCTCTTGAAGACTTACTGTTATGGTAAGTTCTTACATAACTGTACTATCTTACTTCAAGGGTATCTTTTACAGCAGGCCATCACTGGTAGGACCAAGTCCAAAGCAGTTCTCATAGCACAGACAAGCAGGTCAGGAGGATGGCTGAAAACAATGACAGCCTATGAGAGAAGGCCCTGAAGGACCGCTAGGACAAAACTGGCTTGTCTTCTAGAGGCAATGTCCAGACTGTAGTGCTTGGTAGAAGTGTGTACAGTACTCCAGGTGGCAGCGGTACAAATGTCAACAACAGACACATTACGAAAACAAGCTACTGATGCAGCCAAACCCCACGTGGAATGGCCTTTGACCCCACCAGGAAGTTCCTTGCCATACTTCTGGTAGCAGTAAACAATACAATTTGCTAACCACTTAGACAGACACTGTTTGGAAACTGGGGAGCCCTCTCTCCCAGGGGCAAACAAAAAAACAACTGGCTGGACTTACAAGACTCCTCAGTCCAGCATGTGTAGTACCTCAGAACTTTATGTACATCCAAGGTATGGACCAATGCCGCCACCCCCCTCGATTGGAATGCTCTGGAAAATAAACAGGTAGGTGGATGGACTGATTCAAAGCAAACTCCAACACCACCTTAGGAAAAAACTTAGGATTGGCATGCAGAGACACCCTGTCTTTGCAGAAAACTAAATAAGGCTCCTTACATATGAGGGCCTGAAGCTCTGAAATCCTTTGAGCAGAGGTAATGGCAACCAAATATAACGCCTTCCACAACAGAAAGCGTAGCTCACAAGACACGGCTGGTTCAAAGGGAGGTGACATAAGCCTTTCTAACACAAAATTGAGGTCTCAAGGCAGTACAAAGTCCTATACAGACGGTTTCAAGTGCAGAATGGGCTGGCTACTGAGCAGACACGAAAGACCGTTAGGCCTATTCTGCTGGCTTTTAGTATGTTAGTATGTTACAATGCCACAGCAGAGAAGTGCGGAACACATCAAGTTGGGCCACTGTATGCCTGTCTATAGGTACATGGTACTCAGAGATGGCAGAAAGATGTACCTTTATAGAAGAGTATCGGAAACCCAAGTCCGAGAGGGACAGAAGGTATTCTAGGACTTGATCCACTGGACAGGTGAAGGGATCCAACTAGCGCGAGGCAGCTCAAAGAGCAGAGTACTGCCATTTCATGGAATACGTGGCCACTCTTGGTGGGGGGGGGGTCCTGAATGTGGCTATGGCTATGTCTTCAGGAGCCATGTGTGGAGATGAACTGACATGAGGTCTGGATGGAATAGAGTGTCCTGGTCCTGGGAGAGCAAGCTTGTGCAAAGGGGCGGGGCAGCAGAGATTCCACTGCCAGCTGTTGCAGCAAGGGTAACCAGATCTGGTGAGGCCAGAAGGTGGCGATGAGGATCATTGTTGCCACTCCATCTGGAGCTTAATTAGAACTTGCTGAAGGAGTGGGAAAGAAAGGAACCTCCCTCTCCAAGAGAAGGACAATGCATCTCACCAGAAAACTCTAGGCACTTCATCAAGCAAGCAGAAATGTGGCAGTTTTGCAGCGAGAGGCAATGCAAAAAGGTCCAACACGGGCCAACCCCATCTATCGAAGAGGTCTTCTACCACAGAGGTCAGAAGCTCCCACGTGTGAGCCCTGACTGCCAGCAGTTTAGGACATCTGCTAGGAAGTTTGGACACCAGGAACATGGAAGGCTAAGAGCTGCAGACCATCATTGCTTCCCTGCATGGGGGGGGCAGGAATGAGTCCCCCCACCTGCTTGTTTATATAATACATATCGCACATGTCTGTCTGAAGTAACAGAGGACCCAGGAGAGCAGAGTTTGGAAGGCCTGAAGGGCGTACAGGACTGCACACATCTCCAGAACATGGATGTGGAGATCCTGTTCGAACTACAACCAAGTCTCATGGGTCTGGTGGAACCCCATGTGGGCACCCCAACCAAGGCTCAAGGTGTCGGTCGTGAGAATTTGCTGAAGGGGAGGGACAGCGAAGGGAACTCTCAGAGACAGGCTGCTGGGTTCCTGCCACCACAGAAGCACTTTCTTGACTGGGCCTGACTCCAGCACTAGTTAATCCAGGGCGTCTATGCATTGGTCCCACTGGACCCACAGAGTCCATTGAGGTATTCTCATGTGTAGCCTGGCTAAGGGAACCATCACAATGGCTGCTGCCATAAGCCCCAGAAGTCCTAGAAATTCCCTTGAATGAATGTGGCGGTTGGAGAACAGGAGGCAGGCCTGAGCCATGAGCCGCAACACCCTTTCTGATGGCAAGAAGATCTTGCCCCGAGCCATGTCCAGGACAGCCCCCTATGTAAAGGAGGCACTGGCAAGGGGTAAGGAAGGACTTAGGCAGGTTGATAGTAATGCCCAGGGACTGGAACAGGCTGCAAATACCCTCCAGAGTTTGCAAGAGACGGTCGCTGGATGGGGCTGCCAGGAGCCAGTCATCCAGATAGGGGAAAAATTTAAAAATACTGTCTCCTCAAGGCTACAGCCTCCACCACTAGACATTTGGTAAAGACCCTAGGGGCCAAAGACTGGCCAAAGGGCAGGGTCCGAAACTGGTAATGCTCTCCAATAAAATGAAAATGGAGCAAACACCTGTGGAATGCAAAAAAAAAAAAAAAGTTACTCACCTGTAGCAGTAGTTTTAGGAGTGTTATATGTTGTTCATCCACACGTCTGGCAAAGTCCTTTCCCTTTAAGAGTCGCCGGAAAGTCTTCAAGCTGGCTCCTCCCACCCACCTAGGAGGTATAACTCTCAGGTACGCTCTACGACGCCAGATCTTGCCCGCTGAGCGCTGAAGCCAGGAAGGTTGGGTGGGTCCATGTGAATTAACAACATATACCACTCCTAGAAAGTACAGTTACATAAAAACTTACCATAACAGTAGATCTTTGAGGGATGTCTCTTGCAGCAGGTAATACACTTGGGTCGTCGCCAGAGGTTGCTGTGGTGCATGGCAGCTCTTCTAGCAGTCTTTCACCAGGGCCCACCCACTGATAACATCCATCATCCTGCTTCCTATATAAGAGTGGGCGGTCCCTGGTATCCTCAGTTCCCCAAGCAAGGACCGAGGGGATCCGAGATACCATAGCTGTCCCTTCCCACGTGCTAAGTGGAACAAAGTCATTCTCTTAGAGAAGGAAGGGGACAAAGGGGGGGGAACATACCTGCTGCAAGAGACATCACTAAAAGATCTACTGTTATGGTAAGTTTTTACGTAACTGTACTATCTTTCATGGGATGGTCTCTTGCAGCAGGCAATACACTTGGGTTGATTCCCAAGCAGCGTACCCAAAAGAAAGTGGAATTATGATAAGAGACCCTGTAGGACTGCGCAGCCAAAGGCTGTCCTATAGCGAGAAGCAATATCCAAACTAATGCTTCGTGAAAGTGTGAATGGTGGACCACGTGGCTGCATTGCAAATATCAGTGATGGTGATCCCCTTGAAGCAGGCCGCCGTGGAGGCCTGGGCTCTAGTGGAATTTTTTTTATTTATTTATTGGAATCTCGGATAACACCTTTGAGCTAAAAGCTCGTTTTCAAAGGTTCCACGTCGTAAGGCAACAGACAAGGTACGCAGACATTACAAAACAGATAGGGGTATATACAGCAGGCAAATACATTATTGTACATACAGATACAGATTCAAGCAAGTACAGTTAAAATACATCAGGTAGGAGAGATCAACTTTATTGCAACAGTATTAAAAGCATACCTAAGGTGGACAAACAATTTATAGTGGTAGCTGAGCTTTAGATTGTGCAGGTAGAATTATGGAGGGTCAGAAGTGGTAGTGACCAAAGGAGGGAGAGGACAGAATAGATGATAGCAGGGGGAGGGTGGGGGCAGAGACAAAGGGGATGATAGAATAAGGGGGGTCGAGTGGTCAGAGGGGTGGAATTGGATGGGAATCTACCAAGGGTTACATAAGTAGGTGACAGGGTAGGGCTGGTAATGTGGAGGGAGAGAGGGATAAGGGAAAGGGTTTTAAAGTGGGGGTGAGGTGAGGGGAAACTGGGGCAGGGGTGAATATTGGGGGATTAATATTTGTGAAGAGAAAGCAGGAAGGCGGGGGATAAAGAGGGGACGTGAGGGTAAGTGCTCAGTGGGGTTACACCGGGGGATGGGGGGTGAGATGGGTGCTATGCAGGACAGATAAGCCATCAATAACAGTAGGATTAGGCACAGGTGACGAGTCGGGTTACTAAGAGGACCAGGCACTGCAGCAGCTTGGCCTTAAATGGACGAGCTTCGCTTCCTCAATCAGCTCAGAGTTAAGGGAATTTAGCTAGCAGGAGGGCCCTGTATTCGAAGGACCATTGCCCTAGTGAGGTCCGGCGGAATGGGATAATGAAGGCAGCTTTACTCGACCCCAGAGTTAGTCTGGAGGAAGTGGAGTTTCTTAGCAGTTGCCTCACTCCAGGGGAAGCAAGACCTAGGGTGGATCTTTTAGCTAACAGACAGACTTGGCACTGAATTCTGCTATTCAAGTTTAACTAACCAGTGCTTGAGTATAGTTCACAAGTGTGAGTTAAATGGTCCACACTCAGGACTAGTCTGCAGGCTTTGTTTAAGACAATCTTGATTTGCCTAAGTAGTGTATTGGTACCGGCTCCGTAGACTACCAGTCCATAATCTATGATAGAGAGCACAGAGCTGTTAACTGCAAGCTTGATGGCACTTTCGGTATGGCATTGCCTATGCCAGTAGAGCTGACCTAGTCTGGCACTAGCTGCCTTGGCAACATGGTCTATGTGCTGACTGTAGGAGAGAGAGAGAGACGTCAATGTAGACACCAAGGTACTTAAAGGTGGTGACCATTTTGAGTGTATCAAACATGTTATTGCAGATATTGAGGTGATGTGAATTATGACAGTTTTGATGGGAGGCAAACAACATTGTTTTAGTCTTACTGTAGTTGAGCAAGAGCTTAGACTGAAGGAACCATTTTTCCACAGCAGTAAAGTCGTCTTGCATGCCTTTTTCCAGCTCTTCCGGAGTAGTGTGACACGTGTAGAGAACAGCATCATCTGCATATAGAAGGATCTTATTCTAGGAGACTTTGGGGAGTTCATTTAGAAACAGGCTGAACAGTAGGGGGACCCAAAATGGAACCCTGGGGCACCCCTGTGTTGACATCCCGATGATCAGATTGAACGTCAAGAATCTTGACCTGCTGGACCCTGTTAGAGAGGTAAGTCTGCAACCAGCCTAGAGAGACAAAGGATATACCAATGTTAGAGTTGTGTGACACGCAAGTCACGGTTGACCGTGTCGAAGGCCTTGGTGAGGACGATGAAAGTGGCCCCCACCAAGAGCCCTCGGTCAAGTGCTTCATGGATATGACTAGTAAACTCAACCAATCCCGTTAAGTACTATGTGCCTTCTGAAAGCTGTGTTGTTCCTGGCATTGAAGGTTGTACTTATCAAGGTATGTACCTAACTGATCGTATACTATCCTCTCTAGTACCTTGGGGGCCAGATTTGAGATTGGCCTGTAGTTGGTCAGGCAGGTTCTGTCCCCGCTTTTAAAGACCAGGGTGACCACCGCACCTTTCCAGCATTGAGGGAAAATGCCAGTGGTTAGGGAGAGATTTAGGATCCAGGATAGCAGGGAGAGTAACACATCCAGGGTGAGAGCCACAATCTTTAGGTCAAGCGAGTCCCCCACTGGATTTAGTGTTCCCCAGAACTTTTTCCAAGTATTTTTTTTGCCTCAGTTGTAGAGATGACCTTCAGGTAGAAGGGAGGTGCTGTGTGTGTTGGAGGGATGTCGGTACAACTAATGGCAGAGCTAGGCACAGGTTGGAGATAGTCTGGAGGAAGGACCCCACTAAGGTCTGTGAAGGCCTTGTTAAAGCCATCTGCGATAGTTTTGGGATCCTGGGTAATTGCACCCTCAAAGTTTATTTGCGATGGTGGTGATTTATTTGGGTTTGTACTGTTCCTGATAGGGGCTGCTTGTATTTTGTGTAACAAAACGTGATGCAATTTGCCAACCAACTGGAAATGGTTTTCTTGGCAACCGGAGAACCTTCCCTCATGGAGGCGAAGGTGACAAACAATTGAGTTTTTTTTTCTCAAGGATTTGGTACAGTTTATATAGTACCTCAGAATACGATGAATATCTAAGGTGTGTAAGAGATGTTCTCCTGGATTAGAATGCTCGGCGTATTAGGAGGGCAATTCCATGGTCTGGTTTAAGGCATGTTCTAAAATCACTTTTGGCAGAAAGGAGGGACTGGTGTGGAGAACCACTCTATCCTTGTGGAAGATTAGGTAAGGCTCTCGACATATCAGAGCCTGAAGCTCGGAGATCCAGCAAGCCGAAGTGATGACTACTAGAAACACCATCTTCCAAGACAGGAAGCGAAGATCAGCGGTGGCTGTTGGCTCAAAAGGCGCTAGGGTGAGTTGTTCCAATATGAAATTTAGATCCCAAAGGGGGGCAGGGCACTTAATGGGAGGTTTGATATGAAGCATGCCACTTATGAATATCTTGGCAAGATAATGTTGGTACAGTAATTTGCCTTCACAGTGTTCATGAAAGGCCAAAATGGAGGCCAGATGAACTTTGACAGAGGAATAGCAAAGACCCTTCTTGGCAAGTGAAGCCAAGTAGTTAAAGACTTTGGATAAAGGACATGAAAATGGATTCAGAGAAAAGGAAGCAGCCCATATGGAAAAGCGTTTCCATTTAGCGTTATATGTTTCCCTGGTTAATGGTTTTCGTGAGGCCAGGAGAACGCTGGCCACAGGTGAGGAGACTTGAAGACATGCTATGAAAGCGTCCTTAGGACCAAAACGTGAAGGTGTAGAGAATTCAGGTTGGGGTGAAGGAGGGTGCCCCACTCCTAAGTCAGGAGATCTGGTTTGATTGGCAATGGAATGGGATCTGTCACAGACAGTTGTTGGGAGTAGGGGAAATCACACCTGCCTGGGCCACAAGGGGGCTATGAGGATCATCATGGCTGGTTTGAGTTGTAGTTTCAGTAGAGTCCATTGCAGGAGCGGGACGGGTGGAAGCATATAAGAAGAGTCCTGTCCACAGTTGGGACAGGGCATCAGCAGACAGTCCCCTTCTGTTCGGGATAATGGAAAAGTATTTGGGGAGTCGGTGACTGCTGGGGGATGCAAACAGGTCCAGTTGCGGGTGTCCCCCATGATCGAAAATCATCTGAAGAACTTCATGATGAAGAGTCCACTCATGTGTGGAGGGCTGGTGACTGAGAATGTCTGCAGAGTATTGTGGTGTCCTGGTAGCTGGACGGCAATTAGTGTGAGTTGTTGGGAGTGTGGCTTCTTGCCAGACCTTCAGCAGCTCCCTGCAGAGAGCGCGAGATCTGGTTCCCCCCCTTGTTTGTCCAAATAGAACACCACGGAGGTGTTGTCTGACTGGATCAGTAAGGGTCCGGTACAAAGGCAGGGGCGAAAAACCCAAAGGCCAAGGTGAACCGCCCTCATTTCCAACAGATCCATGAGTGGCAAAACAGTGAATTGGGACATTTGTCCTGTGCCCCATAAGGGCCAAGGTGAGCTCCCCAGCCATTCAGGGAAGCATCCGTGGTTAACGTTTGCTGGGGAGGGGGAGCCTGGAAGGGCATGCCCTGAGATAGGTGGTGCCGGTGTGTCCACTAGTCCAGAGTGAAGCGTAGGGAAGGGGCGACTGTGAGATTGTGGTCGAAGTCGCCCGACCGCTGGTGCCATTGATTTTGAAGTACCCATTGTACTGGTCTCCTACGAAGATGGGTGTATGCCACTGTGGGAATGGCAGCTGCCATATGCCCCAGAAGCCGTAAGAAACTTCTGACTGTTATGTACTGCTGGGTTTGGGTGTGCAAAGCTGGAGAGAGAGAAGTTTGTTTAGTCTGTCGACAGGGAGGTAAGCCCTGGTGGAGACCGTGTTCAGAAGCACTCCTATATACTGGAGTGACTGGGAAGGCTTCGGGTTGGACTTGGGCCAATTGATGTTAATGCCCAGATTCTGGAATAGGGTAAGGGTGGCCTGAAGGGAGAGAAGCAAAGCCTCTTCAGAATTTGCTTTTATCAGCCAACCTTCTAGGTATGAGAAGATGAAATGTCCATCTCTTCTCAGGGCCGCCACTACTACAGCAAAGCACTCGGTGAAAACTCTTGGAGCAGACAAGAGTCCGAAAGGAAGTGCTCAAAATTAGTAGTCGTGTCCTAGCAAGTGAAAGCGTAGGAACCGGTGGTGGGCAGGGTGGATAGGGATATGCAAGTATGCACCTTTCATGTCCAGAGAGCATATCCAATCCCTCTTTTTTAACATCGGTAGTATGGATGTTAGTGTGACCATCTGGAAACTTTTGTACTGAATGTGTAAATGCAGTTGTTTTAGGTCTAATATCAGTTTGAGGTCTCCCGTATGTTTGGAGACCAGAAAGAAATGGGAGTAGAATCCCTAATGTAACTGCAAAGGAGGAACAAGATAAATGACCTTTTTGTGTAGAAGCGCCTGAAGTTCCTCTTGGAGGATGGGAATGTGGTTGGATGGGTAATGGACAGAGCAGGGTGGGTGCGGGGGAGATGGAGATGTAAGTTCCAGCATGTGTGTGCCCCGTACGTGTGATGGAATACCCACTCGTCCGAAGTAACGGCTTTCCAGGCCTCCAGATGAAAGGCAAAACGGCCCCCCACAGCTTCCGAGGCCTGAACAAGGAAATGGGGGACAAGCCCTAATGGGTCACTGGGCCAGGGCTGGCCCATCCTACCCTGAGGGTGGGAACGGGGGCCCTTTGAGGTTGGAGTGACAGTCCTGAAGGAGGTGTGGGAACATCCGTGCAACCTCGATAAGTTCCTCTGTTCTTGCCTCTCCGTTTAGCTTGAAAAGTTTAGGAATGGAACTGGTATGAGGGCTGTGGTGTGTGGTACATACAGTGCACCATACAGAGAGTGTGGCCTGATGCTTGGAAATCATCCAAGAGCATTTGAGCGCCTGGGTCAAAAAGCTTGGAGCCATTAAATGGGGCATTGACCAGTTTATGTTGTATATCTGGTTGTAGATCCCACACACGCAGCCAGGCATGATGGTGGAGAGTGACTCCCAGAGCCGCTGCCCAACCTGAGGTATCCACTGCATCATATCCAGAGAGGAAGAGATGCTGGTAAATAGAATTTCCTGTAGCTATCATAGCCAGTAATTGGTCTTTCTCCTGTGATGGAGGAGTTTCCTGACTACTTCGATACCCAAGGACCAGAGGGTACATTGGTATTTCACCATATGTCCCATATAGTTGAAAATTCTCAGATTCAGTGTGCCCACCTGGAAAACTTTCTTCCCCAAGTAGTCTAGGTGGTGGGATTCCTTATCTGGAGGTAAGGAGCTCATGTGTCAGGGATGTTTAGTACGATCATGAGCGACGGCAATGACCACTGACTCTGCCTCAGGGTTAGATGAAAAGAAGGGGTGATCAGGAGGAGCCTGGTAAAGGTGATCCGCCTTTCAAGGAAGAGCTGGGACAGCCAAAGGCTGATCCCAGGCGGCCAGTACTGCATTTTGGCATGTTTGGATGGGTGGGGGTACTACAACCACCAGGTCCCTCCGGCAGTTCAAGGTAGTCTGCCATGTCTTTTCTCTGCTTATTACGCTCAGTGGTAGAGAAACCCATCGTTTTTGTATCTGGACCATCATGTCGTGAAATGACGGGTCATAAGGGGGAGAGGCCGCTGCATGGCGGGAAGGTTCCTTTTGCAGGAGTGACATAGTGGAGAGGGAGGACGGAGGATGAGAGTCCCATTCTTGGAGCTCAATATTCTCTAGGTCCTCTGGGATGTCTTCTGGGAATTCCAGATCCTCAGAATAGTATTCTTCCTCATAATCAAATGGGAAACCAGGTGGAGAACTTGGTCCCTCATTAAAAAAAACATTTTGGCGGTGGTGTGGGTGACCCCCCATCACCAGGAGCTGGAGGCTGTGTATGCCTCATTACATCCAGAACCTGCTGTACTACTGTAGCCATGTCCACTGAGGTAGTAGTGGAGGGGGGCTTCTGTGAAACCAAGGGAATAACAGAGGAAAGTGGACGTGAAGTATAAGCTCGTCTGGAACCTGGCTGATAACAGTCCGGGGTCCCGGTCCCACTCAGGCTGACTCCGATGCACAAAAGACCTTGAAGGAGGGGCAGCTGAAAAAGCGAAATCCACGGTGTTTCCCAAGGTAACCTGACCCATCATCAACGAGGCAGGAAGACAGGAAGATTTTACATGTTTAATAGCCATTATCGTCGACGAGAGAGGAGTCGTCGACAGGGTACAAATGGCAGTAGTACAGAATTCCGCTTAAATTGCCAAAAAAGCACTAGAAAGTGCTGTCGACAAGAGAGAGTAAACTCCTGTCGACAAGGAGGCAATTTTCGAGGGCGTCATCAAAGAGGAAAGGCCTGAAGTGGTCATCATCGATGAACACTTGGAGCAGGATGTTGAAGCAGGAGCATCCTTGTCACATCTGTGCTTCTTATGTGAAGCACTGGCTGGGGGTCCTTGGGACGGGCCCCCCCTGCTTCTCTAAGACAGCGTTTTTTTTTGTTCCATGAGGTAAGCCTTAATATCAAGCAATAGTCATCGACAAGTTGCCTGATAAAATTCCTGACAAAGTTTGCAGGAAAATGAGTACGTGTGGGTCTCAAACACTGGGCACAGACTGCATGATTGTGGAAACAGTAGATCCTTCTACCGCAACTACAGGAACGAAATAAAGGTGATTTGTTTGAAGATCTTTCTGACATCTGTCGAAGCAGTGGGAACAGGGGAAAAAAGAAATTCCCTTTGCTCAGTTTCTCGTCGATGACTGCTTACCCTTTGCACTAGCTGCTGCATGCGAGATGAAGATGGAGGAAAAATGAACTGAGGATACCAGGTACCGCCCACTCATAGAGGACGCAGGATGATGATGTCATGGGTGGGCGGCCCCTGGTGAAAGACTACTAGAAGAGCTGCCATGCACCACAGCAACTTCTGGCGATGACCCAAGTGTATTACCTGCCATAAGAGACCATTCCGTGGAAGATTTACTGTTACAGGTGAGTAACCTATTTTTCTAGGGACGTGGATATGTTGTTCTATCCACACGTCTGGCAGACTCCTAGAAGTTCTCCGGGAGAATGAAGGCAAGGCGCACATCCCCTACTTAAAGAACAGAGATTGGAGAACTGAGGCCCCAAAACCAGCATCCCGGCACGCCTCAAGATCAATGTGGTAATGGGAAATGAACGTGTGTGCTGACTTCCAGGAAGCAGTAATGCAGATTTCCTGGACAGGGACATCCCTAGAAGCAGCCACTGATGCAGCAGTATGGCAGGTGGAACGAGTCCTAAGCCCTATGGGAGGCTCCCTACCTTCCAACCTATAGCAGAGATCAATGTATGATGTAATCCATCTGTCAATCGTCTGCTTGGCTGCAGGTCTGCAAGGTGTGGCTTCAGCGTAGGTGACAAACAGCTGGCGAACCTCTCCCCAAACTCCGGCCATGCGCGCTTTGTAACAAGCAAGCGCTCACCTCAGGTACAAGGTATGGAGCTTGTATTCGGCATCTGAGGTGTGATTAGGGTAGAACACCAGAAGAGTCATCACCCAATTAAGGTGAAATTCCGACATAACCTTCAGAAGGAACTTCGGGTTGGGGCACAGGACAACCTTGCCCCTGTGGAAAACCAGGTAAGGAGATTCAATGGAAAGCACTTGGAGTGCCCCAATCCTTCGGGCTGACATAATGGCCACCAAGACGGCAGTTTTCCGCAAGTGTGACATCTCATACTTGTGCTTCAGTTTGAATGGCTTGCCCGTGAGCTTTGCCAGTATCAGCAAAAGATCACACGGAGGTAGAGGTTCATGTACCGGCCCGCGCCGAGTAAGCAGAGATGGCTGCCAGGTGCACCTTTAGGGTCGTCGACCAAAGCCCCCCTTTGGAGAGAGAGAGACCACAAGTAGTCTAAAATGCTGGCCACAGGACAGATCAAAGGGTTCAGCCCCTTGCCCTGACACCAAATGGAGAATCTCTTCCACTTGAAGGCATAGCATTTTCTAGTCGACTCCTTCCAAGAAGCCTCCATGACAATGAAGACGTCTTCAGAGAGACCCAAAGCATGGAACTCTAGCCACTCAGGAATCAGGCTGTCAGGTGCAGGGGCTGAACATTCAGGTGGACTACCTTCTCCTGGTTGATGGAAAGCAGGTCTGGGTGTGCTGGAAGACGCCTCGGGAGCCTGTTGCTGAGGCTGGGGAGATTGGGGTACCAATACTGGCATGGCCAGTCTGGTGCCACCAGAATCACATGTGCCTTGTCCCTCCTGACCTTGAGCAACACTTTGCGTATCAAGTGAAGTGGAGGAAAGGCATAGAAAAGGCCTGGGGTCCACGGCCTCGAGAAAGCATCCCCCTGCAGCGAGCCCTGCTGAGGGGACGGGCACAATATAGCCTCAGCTTTGCATTCTCCCTGGAGGCAAACAGACTGTTGGCTCTGGATGAGGAGCCCACTCGTGAGATGCCTCGCCTACCTGGATGAGAGCGTCCGCCAACTGACTCAAGGCTCCTGCCACATGGATGGCTAGGAGATCTGCCTCCAGACTGTGCACCAGAGTCCAGGTGCAGAGAGCTTCCCTGCACAAAGGCCAGGAATGATTCCCTCCCTGCTTGTTGAGGTAGTACATGGTTGTGCTGTTGTCCGTCTGGACTTGAACCACTTCACCCTGAAGAAACAAAGCCAACGCAGTCAGCGCAAGCTGAACTGCTCGAAGCTCCAACAGGTTAATGTGACATTGGGATTCTTTGGGGGGCCACAGCCCATGGACTCGGTGTTTCCCCAAATGGGCACCCCAACCCATGAGAGAGGCATCGGTGGTCAGGATGACATTAGTTCGTGGAGGACAAACGGGATCCTTTCCTGGTGATGTTCTGGGAAGGTCCACCACTGGAGAGCATCCCACATCTTCTGAGTCACTGTGACCAGCTGGTCGAAGTGACCTCTGCGCTGGGACCACTGACTGGCCATCTCCCATTGCAGGGAGCGCATATGCCACCTGGCTCATTGGACCACGGAGGAGCAGGCTGCCATGTAACCCAGAAGGTGCAGGAAGTCTCTGGCAGAGAGCAAATGCCCAACTTGAAATGACTGGGCATAGGAGGAGAGAACCTCCGCCCTGTCTGCTGGGAACCGTGTTCTGGCTTGGCAAGATTCAAGCACTGCTCCAGTGAAACTGATAACCTGCGTAGGCATGAGTTCCGACTTGGCCTAGTTGACTAGGAGGCCCAGGGCGATGCAAGTCTGGAAGGCCAGGTCTCTGGATCGCTTCACCTCCTTCCTGGAGGGACCTGCAATCAAACAGTCATCCAGGTAGGGGTAGACCCGGACCCTGCGACAAAGGTGGGTCGCCACCACTGCGATGCATTTGGTGAAGACCCTGGGTGCCAAGGAGAGGTCGAATGGCATGGCCTGGAATTCATATAAAGCTCCCTCTGCTCGGAAGTGTTGGAACCTTTGGTGAGACAGATGGATCAGAACATGGAAAAACACATCCTGAAGATCCAGAGAGCAGAACCACATGTTTTGCTCCAGGGATGGTGTGATCTGGGAAAGAGTTACCATCTTGAAATCGCAGTATCTGAGGAACTTGTTTAGGTCCTGTAGATCTAGAATGGGGTACCAGCCCCCCGTCCATTTTGACACCAGGAAGTACCTGGAGACAAACCCTGGGTGTGAAGGAGGGTCTGATACTCTGACCACTACCTCCTTGCGGAGGAGTTGGGCTATGTCACCTGGGAGAGCCAACCGAGTGTCTGCGGACACCAAGCTTTCCCATGGAGCGCGGGCTCGGCTTGGAGGGTACTGCTCGAATTCTAGAGGCAGACCCTGACCGACCACTTCCAGAACCCACCTGTCCATGGTAACAGTGGACCAGGCAGAAAGGAACTGGTGGAGCTGAGCCCCCCCCCCACAGGAGGACCCAGGGGAGGCATGATGGGCATGGGGAAAGCACCCCCCATCTCGTCACTGGGCAGACTTGGTGGAGGAAGAGGACCTGATCGAGGAACCACAAGGACCTTTGCCTCTGGGCTTATGGGAGGCTGAAGCTGCTGTCTTAGGCCAAGGGCATCAAGACTACACCTGCTGCTGCTCAGAGTGGTACTGGGTAGGCTTGGCCGTAGGGGCGGAATGCTGAAAGGGCTTACGCTTCTGCTTGGAGCCCTTAGAGTCCTTCTGAATGGACTGAACAGAGTCCAACGTGGCACTGGACTTCTCTATGTGCTGGAAGTGACCGTCAACTCCGGGCCCTATCAGGTTGGTGCCCAGAAAGGGAACCTCTGCCAATTTGTGCCAAGTATCTGCCATGAAGGTCGAGATCCTCAGCTAAGCCCTACGGCGCATGGAGACTGCGGCCGCTACTGAGCAGGCACAAGAATCCCCAAGATCCAGAGCTGTCTAGCAACAGCTCGACCCTGATCCCAAATCTGCTTGACCATAGTGTGGAGGTCTGTGAGAAGATGAGGAAGCACCTCATTCAGGGAGCCCAGCAGGGCATGGGAAAAGTGTGCCATAATAACGTGTGAGCTCACCTGACGGAGACCGAGCAAAGAGGCAGCAGAGATCTTTTTTGGAGAGTAGTCCAATTTCTTGGACTCTTTGTCCGGAGGTATGTCCACATTCTTGTGACTCAAGGGCTGGAACATGGAATCTGTCACTGTCCCCTCGGCCGAGGGGAGTTCCATGAACCCCGAAAGGGAGCCGATGGGTACCACGTATCTTCGGGCCATACGGGCCGAAGGCGCAGGGCAGGAAGCCGAGTGCTGCCAAAGCTCCAGAGCTGGGCCGACAATGGCCTCTGCCACTGGGAAGGCCTTTGTTGAAGAATCCCCGTTATCCAGGATGTCAATAAGGGGCTAACTAGCCCACTTCTGGACGGGCTCCATTTGCATCCCCATGGACTCTGAGATGAGATGGAGGATGCCCAGGAAGGACGATGACCCTTCCTCCACCAAGAGATTCCCTGCAGATTCCGCGTCCACAGGACGGGGGTGGAGCGAAGGAATTGTGGTTGGACTATGAAGAGTCTCCGTACAGCGGCCAACCACCCTTGACACTGTCCACCTGCTGCGGACGGTCGGGCATCAGGAGTGACCGACATCCGGTGGGGAAGACTCTTGGCAGACCAAGACTCCTTAGTCAGGGCCCTGGTGGAGGTCTATCAGGGTGGCAGCTCCACCTCGATCAGTGGAGAGGTCGCAACAAGCCAAGGCACCATGGTTTTCACCAGCTTCGAAAGTAGAAGAGTGGTGTCAACTGGCTCCGGGGGCACCAGAGGCATGAGCATCAGCCTGGAGGGCAACAACCACAAAATCGCCAGAGTCTAAACCAGGGCAGGCTTCTGACCAGCCAAGACCAGTTGTTGCCACATGAGGTCCTCATAGCACCGACGCAACTTGCATCGGAGCCTCTCCTTGGCCGAAGCAGATGAGGATGAAGAATAGCAGCGGCGATGCTTCTTGTGGTGCTGAGAGTGGAAACGGTGGGTTCCGTGAGACCCACTCGAAGAAGTCAACCTGGACCGAGACCACCGGGTGGACCAACAGAGTCACTCAGAAGGAGCCGGGGAAAACCACGGCTTCCCTTGGTCGATAGGAGCTTTGTGAGCCAGCCCCTTGGGCTGAGTCGGCTCCTCGGTTGGAAGGACTGAAGTCCTAAATAGAGAGTGGTCGGCCTCGTCAAGAGAAGGCGGGTCAGCTGGGTCAATAAAAACCTCCTCAAAATAGTCAGCCCGGAACTTGGCAGGCTGGCCTGACAGGGCACCATGAAGCAGCGGCAGAAGCCACGATTTTGACTGAAGTCGAAACCAAAGTTTCCTGAGACCGAGAATGCTCTCGGTCCCAAGAACGTCTACAGTAAGACTTCTCTATCCTTCAACTCCTTTTTTTTTGTGGGAGCATGAGCTGTGCGAAGCCAAGGGCCCCTCTCCATTAGTCAGGAGAGACTGGCACAACTCCTTGAAGGAACCTGAGAAAGTAGAGCTCAGTTTCAAGGGGACGAAGGCAGATGCACAAGAGGAATCTTCTGTGGCGTGAGCCACCTCCTCCTCAAAGGTCTTCATCTGCTCAAGCTGCTCAGCAGACCCCATGGCCACGGACACCACCCAACAGGCTTTTTAGATTTGACCGCTGGGTTACGTTTTTATGAACAGCCCAACTTCAAATGGGCGAGAAGGTCGTCAAGCACATTCGGTTGGAACGCGTGACAGAAATCACAGGCCTGGGTATCATGCTCATGTCCCAGGCAATAGACGCACATGGCGTGTGGGTCAGTGCGCGACATCTTCTGCCCACAAGAGCACCGGTGAAACCCAGGCAAGGACTCTTCCTCCATCATGGTCGCGCTCCATCATGGTTGCGAACAAAGATCGTTCTGGTGAAAAAACTCTTACGAGTTTTAAGTTTTGGCAGTAAATCTGAAGATTTGAGTGCCAAGGCCTACTCAACACGGGAGCGGTAAGGAGGGAACCCGCTTCTTCCAACGGAAAGGAAGATCTGGTGTCATGGGGCAGAGCTGAGGGTTATACCATCTGGGTGGCTGGGAGGAGCCAGCTTGAAGACTTTCCGGTGAATCTTAAAGGGATAGGACACTGCCAGACATGTGGATAGAACAACATATCCACATCCCTAGAACTTTTATGTTTTTAAACCTCCCAAAGGTGCACCCACCTCCTTAGTTCATCCACATATTTTTACGATGTGTGATTTCCTAAATTATTTCCATGTACCTTGGAAAAATATTCCAAATCCGATACTCACAGTGCAAGAAGACTTCAATGGTTATTTAAAAACTTTTTCCAACATCAGTACTTACAGAAGGAACAGAGCAGAGACAGGAACAGTTCACATAAACAGCTAGCGCAGAGCCAAGTGCATGAGAATACCACTGCCAATAAATAACCCAACACCACACATATATAAGAGAGACCAATGTCTCAAGTAACAAATCAGTTAATTACATTAAAAAAAAAATACCCACAATAAATAGAATCAAAGCATCAAAACAATATTGTAACAACAGTTTAAAAGTCCAAATTTCTTTCATATTTAAAAAAAAAAAAAGGGGTCCTCTGCTTCTTTTCTTTTTCTTTTCTTTTCTTCTCTATTTCTTTTATTTAGTCCTTGTTTCCTTTCCATTTTGGCATCTTCATCTTTATACAATATTGCCTGAAGATTTAAAAGGACCCATTAAGCTTTTAAGCAAACACCTAGATGCATTTTAATGTCTATGCATAACTATTGTTATTTATTGTTAGCTTATAAAGAGAAATAAATATGATTCTTATTTATTTACAAATTTTAGTATAAACAAAAAAAATTCTACTGATGAAGTAATTTCATAAATGCACCTTCCATATACCCAAACTAGAAAATAAAATAGCGTCACTGTTATTTATTGTTAAAAGCAGCCTAAAGAAGCGATGCCATCTTGAGGAAAATAAATCATACTTTTTCATTATTAAATGCGAACTAAAAGGTAAACTCAATTCTAAGGCTTAAATGAATGGTAAGCTGAAACATTTCTATGTGTTTGTACAAGTAAACGGGGCAGGGGGTTGTTTAAGAAGTTGTTTCGGGAGAGAAAGGTATTTAGAAAAAAGCAGTATATAAATCATAAAACCAATTATATTTATTCTGCAAAAACCGACGGACAGTTATATATTTGGTACAGTTTACCTAACCATATAACAAATGCTTGACCTCAGTCAAATCATTCAAACCAGGTGGAAAACATGCACAGGTACGATATATCCGAACAGTTTCTCTTTCACTCACTGCACTCTCCCAGTCTCCCCCTCTCGGGTTTCTTCTAACTTTTCCAATACCAAAGAAACGCATGGTGTGTTCCATCTTGTTTTTTCTATTATGAATATGCCTACCGATGGCATATTTCAAGTTGCCATGCCTCCATGCCCATACGTGCTCCCCAATACACTGCTTAAAGTGTCTTATGGTTCGTCCAATGTAAAAAGCTTCACATTTGCACTTTAAGATGTAGACTACTCCTTCAGTATTACAATTTATAAAAAAGTGTTGCAGAAAATATTTTTCTTGCCTCTGGGATAGGTTATTTCTGGTCCTTGGATAATATAATTAGAAAACATACAGTGGCCACACTTTTGATTTACATCGGGGACTTTCCAAAATGTTCTATTCATTTCAGGAGGAACATAATAGCTTCTAACCACTTTGTTTCTAATTCTAAAAGCCCTACAATATGTTATGATCTGGTTTCTCTGGCAAGATATTCTGCAATTTCAAGTCCCTGAATAAAATAGGCCAACGTTTATTTAATTATTTCTCTGACCTCAAAAGGTCCCTGTGTATAGGTAGTAATAAATCTAGGAAATTCAAAACCATCATTAACTCCCTTCGATTTAAAAGTGGTCAACTCATTTCTCTCTCTGTTGTCCACTTGTTGCAAGGCTTCATCTAGTATCCACTGTACCCTCTGACCAAAACTTTATTTACCATTTGTTCCGCTCTTATTTTGTATCTACTGGGATCACTACAGTTTCTTTTGGTGTGCATTATCTGTCCTTTTGGTATAGCTTTTTTAACATGCTCTGGATGACAACTAGCAGCTTGCAGAAGGATACTGCGATCAGTACTTTTAACAAATAAATTCGATGCAATATCCCCCTCTCCATCCATATACAGCGTCACATCCAAAAATTCAATAGATTCAGAATTCTTAACTAACTTGAATTTTAAGGCTGCATTTGTCCCCTCCAAATACTGCACAAATGAAATCATATCCCCTTCACTGCCTTTCCATATCATCAATTTATAGTCAATAAAACACCTCCACAAATCCACACACCCAAGGTGTGGATTCGTGGAGGCATCCCTGACAAAAAAATGTTCCCAACAGGCCAAATACAAAATCGCAAAATGGGGGGCGAACGTTGCGCCCATTGCTGTCCCCCAAATTTGTAAATAGTATGTGCCCTTAAATACAAACATGTTTAGTTTCAGCACTAACTGAGCCAGATCTAACAATAATTCTGTAGGTGGATTTTCACCATTGGGTCTCTTATTCAAATAAAATCTCAGTACTGCTAAACTCTCATCATGTGGGGGGGGGTCGATGTATATAATGATTGTACATCTAATATGGTGAAATACAAGCTTTGATCCATCTCAATATCCTGCACCGAGTTCAGTATATCAGTGGTATGACGAATGTAAGAAGGGACACTTTGTACTATAGGTCTTATATGGGCATTGACACATTTTGACAAGGGTTCTGTTATCCAACCTACTCCAGAAAGAATTGGGCGACCCGGTGGATTTGTCAAACTGTTGTGTACAATATAAATAGTTGGAACCACCAGGTGTTCTGTAGTCAAAAAGTATTGTCCTTCCCTATTGAATTTTTATCTACTGCCCACCTTAAATCGTCAATTCGTTTCTTAAAAACCCTTGTCAAATTGCCTGCAAGTTTCCTATAATAATTTGTATCACTTAACTGCTCCAATATTTCTTTTTTATAATCCCCACTATCAAGTAAAGCAATAGCACCCCCCCTTATCTGCTGGTTTCACAACCACAGACTTGTCATTGGCTAAGTTATGCAGTGCTTGTTTTTCTTTCATAGTCGTATTACTGACTAAATCCCTTTGATTAGTAGGGTTCATGTCCAAAGTCATAAGATCCACTTCACACTATCGAAGGAAGGCCATCACCGCTGTTCCACGTGGCAGGCAGTATGTGGATTTCGGATACAGGTTATTCTGTGTAGCATGATTTGGAGGTGATTCACTGATGGATTCTGAAACACCCTTCAGAAAATATAGTCTTTAAAGTAATTTTTCTCGCAAATAATTATAAATCAATTATAGTTCTACTAATATCTAGAAGTGCAGTAGGAATAAATGCTAAGCCCTTATTTAAAGCACTATGTTCTTCCACTGTTAAAGCTCTTTTGGACAAACAGATTACATTATCAGGTTCTCTAATCCATTTTCTTAACTGCTGACATTTTGTCTTCTTCCACCTCTCACCCCCCATCCTCGACCCTTCCTCTGTTCTGTGTAAATTTGAATCATGTCTGCCGATTGCTCCTTGATGGACTCTATTTGTATCTGATCCTGCTGGGAGGGTGGGGTTGGGGGAGAGTTCTGTTGAGGCACTGATAAGAGCTATTACTGGAGGCATCAGATTCTGGTCCTGAAGTGTAATCTAATAGTGGAATCTCCTTCTATTTGCACCTTTCTAAGAACAGATCTTGGTGCTCCTTGCTGCTTGTTAGACCAATTGAAAATAGTTCCATTTTGATAATCTTATATTCTTTTTAACTTTTTTTTGCTTTAGTTGTTTTTAACGGAACATATTTACTGTTCTTTCACACTAGAGATTATCTCAATTGTTGTCTCCACTTCTTGATGTTACTGGCCTCCTTCTTGGCCAATAACATCAAGAAATTGGAACAGCAATTAGCAGGATTGGTCTCTGAAAGTGAATTAATTTAAGAAAGGAACTGGATGAGAAGATTGCTAAGTATGATATTCGATTAAAAGCAGCCAAAGAAAAAAGTTAAAAAGAGATCTAAGGGATTATCAAAATGGAACTGTTTTCAATTTGGTCTAACAAGCAGCAAGGAGCACCAAGATCTATTCTTAAAAAGGTGCAAATAGAGGAGGCAACTGTATTAGATTACACTTCAGCAGGGTTTTAAATAATTGATTAGCAGTTTATGTTTTTTAAACACAGTGAGGCAAGTGCTATGCATTTTCATGTTTTAGCACTTTCATGAGCAAAACGCTAATCAATTTTTGGAGTTAAATAAAACCCTGCTTCAGGACCAGAATCTGACGCCTCTAGTAATAGCTCTTATCCAGAAGATCAGGACAGAATTATTTAATGCCACAACAGAACTCCCCCTCCCACCCCACCTTCCAAGGAGGATCAGATGCAACAGAGTTCATGAAGGAGCAAATCTGTAGACACGATTCAAATTTACACAGAACAGAAGAAGGGGTCGAGGATGGGGGGGGTGAGAGGTAGAAGATGACGAAATGTCAGCATTTATGAATATGTACTGGAGACCCTACAAATGTAATCAGTTTGTCCAAAAGAGCTTTAACAGTGGAAGACTGGAGTGCTTTGAATACGGGTTTAACATTTATTCCTACTGCAGCTCTAGATATTAGTAGAACTATGATTGATTTACAGTTATTTGCAAGAAAAATAACGTTAAAGACTATATTTTCTGAAGGCTGTGTTTCAGAATTCATCAGTGAGTCACCGCAGCCGAATCATGCAGTACAGAATGCTCTCCAGACAAAATCCACATACTGCCTGCCATATGGAACAGCAGTGATGGCCTTCCTTCGACAATGTGAAGTGCATCTTATGACTCTAGACATGAACCCTACTAATCAAGGGGGTAACCAGTAATTTTATTATGAAAGAAAAACAAGCACTGCATAACTCAGCCAATGACAAGTCTGTGGTTGTGACACCAGCAGATAAGGGGGTGCTATTGTTTTACTTGATAGTGGGGATTATGAAAAAGAAATATTGGGGCAGTTAAGTGACAAATTATTTTAGGAAACATACAGGCAACATGACAAGGGTTTTTAAGAAAAGAACTGACAATTATTTAAGGTGGGCAGTAGATCAAAATTTGATAAGTAGGGAAAAACAAGAATTTTTGACTACAAAACTCCTGGTGGTTCCAACTATTTATATTTTACCCAAAGTACACAAAAGTTTGACAAATCCACCAGGTCGCCCGATTAGTTCTGGAGTAGGCCAGATAACAGAACTCTTGTTAAAATCTGTCGATGCCCATATAAGACCTATAGTACAAAGTGTCCCTTCTTACATTTGTGATACCACTGATATACTGAACACTGTGCAGGATATGGAGATGGCTCAAAGCTGGTATTTCGTCACATTAGATGTATAATCATTATATACATCGGATCCCCCATGCTGAGGGTTTAGCAGCACTGAGACTGTATTTGAATAAGAGACCCAATGGTGCAAATCCACCTACCGAATTATAGTTAGATATGGCTCAGTTAGTGCTGAAACTGAACATGTTTGTGTTTAAGGGCACATACTATTTACAAATTAGGGGGACAGCAATAGGGGCAACGTTCGCTCCCAGTTTTGCGATTTTGTATTTGGCTTGTTGGGAACATTTTTTTGTCAGGGATGCCTCCATGAATCCACACCTGGGGTGTGGATTTGTGGAGGCGTTTTATTGACAATATAGTGATGATATGGAAAGGAAGTGAAGGGGATAGGATTTCGTTTGTGCGGTATTTGGAGGGGACAAATGCAGCCTCAAAATTCAAGTTAATTATGAATTCTGACTATTGAAATTTTGGATGTAATGCTGTAAAAGGATAGAGGGGGGTATTGCATTGGATTTATTTGTTAAAAATACCGATCACAATGCCCACCTGCAACTGCTAGTTGTCATCCAGCGCATGTTAAAAAAGCTATAAGAAAAGTCAGCTAATGTGCACCAAAAGAAACTGTAGTGACCCCAGTAGATACATAATAAGAGCAGAACAAATGGTAAATAAAGTTCTGGTCAGAGGGTACAAGCAATGGATACTAGATGAAGCCTTGTAACAAGTGGACAACAGAGAGAGAAATGAGTCGATCACTTATAAATTGAAGGGAGTTAATGATGGTTTTGAATTTCCTACATTTATTACGACGTCTACACAGTGGGCTTTTGAAGTCAGAGAAATCATTAATAAACTGCCTATTTTATTCAGGGACTCAAAATTATAGAATATCTTGCCAGAGAAACCAGACCATAACATATCATAGGGCTTCTAGTATTAGACACAAAGTGGTTAGAAGCTATTGTGTTCTCCCTGAAATGAATAGAACATTTTGGAAAGTCTCCAATGTAAATAAAAAATGTGGCCACTGTTTGTTTTGTAATTATATTATCCAAGGACCAGAAATAACCCATCCCAGAGGCAAGAAAATACAGGTTACTCACCTGTAACAGGAGTTCTAGGAATGGTATATGTTGTTCATCCACACTCATTGGCAGTATCCTTGCCGCTTTAAATCTTGCCGGAAGGTCTTCAAGCTTGCTCCTCCAACCCACCCGGGTGGTATAACTCTCGGCTCCGCCCCATGACGCCAGATCTGTTCCTTGAAGTTAGGTTGTGCGTCAAGCCGGGAAGAATGTAGGATGGATGAACATATACCATTCCTAGAACTCCTGTTACAGGTGAGTAACCTGTATTTCTAGGGACATGGATATGTTGTTCATCCACACTCATTGGCAGACTCCTAGCAGTTCTCCGGGAGGAGGGAGGCAAGACGCACACCCCCATATACTTACTTGGGAAAGAGAGACTGGAGAACCGAGGCCCCAAAACCAGCATCCCGGCGTGACTCAAGGTCGATGTGGTAGTGGGTAATGAAGGTGTTTGCTGACTTCCAGGTAGCAGCCCTGCAGATTTCCTGGATAGGGACGTCCCTGGAAGCAGCCACCGTTGCAGCAGTATGGCGGGTAGAATGAGCTCTTATCCCTCTGGGAGGCTCCATGCCCGCTAACTTATAGCAGAGATCTATGCAGGAGGCTACCCACCTGCTTATCGTCCGCTTGGCTGCAGGTCTGCCAGATGCGGCTTCAGCGTAGGTGACAAACAGCTGGCGAACCTCTCCCGGAATTTCAGCCGTGCGCTCCTTATAATAAGCGAGCGCCCTTCTAGGGTCCAGAGTATGGAGCCTATATTCGGCCTCCGAGGTGTGATTGGGGTAGAACACGGGCAGAGTCAACACCTGGTTAAGGTGAAACTCCGACACCACCTTCGGAAGGAATTTCGGGTGGGGGCGCAGGACAACCTTGTCCCTGTGGAAGACCAGGTAAGGAGACTCGATGGAAAGCGCCTGGAGCTCTCCCATCCTTCTGGCTGACGTGATAGCCACCAAGAAGGCGGTCTTCCACGACAGGTGAGAGAGAGCACACCTGTGCATAGGTTCGAATGGCTTGCCCATGAGCTTTGCCAGTACCAGCAGTAGATCCCACGGAGGTGGGGGTTCCCGCACTGGAGGGGAAATGTGATCAAGGCCTTTGAAAAAGCGCCAGACCACCTTCTCCTGCGCCACTGACTGCTTCCCGGCCCGCGCCCGGTAAGCAGAGATGGCTGCCAGGTGCACCCTTAGGGTCGCCGACCTAAGCCCTTGACTAGAAAGGGACCATAAATAGTCCAAGATGCTTGCCAAGGAACAGGAGGAAGGGTCCAAGCCCTTGTTCCTGACACCAAATGGAAAACCTTTTCCATTTGAAGGCATAGCATTTTCTGGTCGACTCTACGGGACGCCTCAACTACATTGAGGACCTCGCGGAAAGACCCAAAGCCTGGAACTCTAGCCGCCAGGAACCAGGGTAGGTGCAGGGATTGAAGGTCCGGATGGAACACCTTCCCTGATTGACTGAGAGCAGGTCCGGGCGAGCTGGAAGCTGCCGCGAGTCCTGGAGCTGAGACTGAGGAGATCTGGTACCAGAACTGAGCGAGGCCAGTCTGGGGCTATCAGAATCACCTGCGCCTTGTCCCTCCTCGCCTTGAGAAGCACCTTGTGGATCAAGGGAAATGGGGAAAGGCGAAAGAGGCCGGGGTCCATTGCCTCGAGAAGGCATCCCCTGCAGCGAGCCCCTGCTGGAGGGGCGGCATGGAACAGACTCAGCTCGCTGCTCCATGGAGGCAAACAGGTCCACCTGAGGTGTGCCCCAAAGGGAGAACAGATGCTGTACTACCTCCGGCAGGAGAGACCACTGTGGGATGCAGCCCCTATCCGCTCAGGGCATCGGCCAGGGTGTTGGAGGCTCCTGCCACGTGAATGGCTAGGAGATCCGCCTCCAGGCTGCGCACGAGTGACCAAATGCGGAGAGCTTCCTTGCATAGAAGCATGAGCGCGCCCCGCCCTGGCGGTTTAGATAGTACATGGTCGTGGTATTGTCCGTCCTGACTCGGACCACTTGACCCCGGAGGAACGGAGCAAAGGCGGTGAGAGCTAGCGGACCGCCTCGAGCTCCAGCAGGTTGATGTGGCATCGGGACTCCCGCGGGACCAGAGGCCATGAGCCCGGTTCCCCAGATGGGCACCCCAACCCATCAGAGAGGCATCGGTCGACAGAGAGACCGTCGGCTCGGGCGGACGAACGGATGCCCTCCTGCAAATGATCTGGAACGGTCCACCACTGAGAGCATTCCACATCCCTGTGTCACCGACACAAGCTGGTCCAAGGGATCGCAGCGTTGTGACCACTGGCTGGCCAGTCCCCACTGAAGGGGACGCATGTTCCAGCGGGCCCAACGGACCACGCTGGTACAGGCCGCCATGAGACCCAGGAGGCGCAGGAAGTCCCGGCAGGGCGCAATTGCCCAACCAGAAATGATCGGGCAAAGGAGGAAAGAACCCCTCGCCCTGTCCGCTGAGCCGCTACTTCTGGCTCAAGAGAGTCGAGCTGGGCGCCCGATGAATAAAATCACCTGCTCGCTCGAGTCTGACTTGGCCTCGCTTGATAAGGAGGCCCAGTTGAGAGCAGACCTGAGGGCCAGATCTCTGGACCACTCCGCCTCCTTCCTGGAGGGAGCTGCTATCAGCCAGTCGTCCAGGTAAGGGTACACACCGGACCCCGGGCGCCGCAGAAATGCTGTCACCACTGCCATGCATTTGGTGAAGACCCTGGGAGCTGGAGACAAGCCAAGGGCATGGCTTGAACTCAAGAGAGATCCTTCCGCTGAAGCGAAGGAATCTCTGGTGAGACGGACGGATAGGGACGTGAAAACGCTGGGCCCTGCAAGTCCAGAGAGCAGAACCACACGCTGCTCCAAGGATGGTATTATCTGAGCCAGAGTGACCATCCTGAAGGTTCGAGACCTTAGGAACTTGTTTAGGTCGTAGGTGAGAATGGGCGCCAGCCCCCGTCTGCTTCTCGAACCAGGAAGTACCTGGACACAAACCCTGGGTCTGAAGGAGGGTCCACCACTCTCTTACCACCTCCTTCTGGAGGAGGAGAGTGATGTCTGCCGACGAGCCGCCAGTGAGGCTGGGGATCCCGTTTCCCAGGGGCGACGGCTCTGAAGGGTGGTGCCTGCTCGAATTCCAGAGGCAGGCCTCTTCCACCACCTCAAGACCCACCTGTCCGTGGTAACAGCGACCAGGCGGAACGGAAGTGCTGGAGCCGCCTCACGGGGGACCTAGGGTAAGGTGACGGGGATGGGGCGACACCTCAGCCCGTCACTGGGCAGGCTTGGAGGAGGGACCGCCGAGGGACCTCCTGGGCCCTTTCCTCCCTGCCTCCTGTTAGAGGAAGCCGCGGCTTGGGTTTGGGATGCCAAGGCCGAGCCTGCTGGCCCTGACGTTGTTGGCGGGCGCTACAAGGCACAGAAGGACGAAGGGCTTAGGCTGTGGTTTGGCGGCCTTGTCCTTCTGAGCCGGAAGAGACCGAGTCCAAGGTGGCATTGGACTTCTCGATCCTCTGCAGGTGACCTTCCACCCCAGGGGTCAAGAGGTCAGTCCTCAAAGGGAACATCCGCCAACTTGTGCTGGGTATCCGAAGTAAAGGTGGATATCCTCAGCTAAGCCTCGCCGACGCATAGCCACTGCGGCGCCACCGATCTGGCACATGAGTCCCTACATCCAAAGCAGTCTGGAGCTGCTGTTTGGCCACTGCCCTGCCCTGGTCCCGCACCTGCTAACCGTAGTCTGCAGATCGGCGGAAGATGAGGGATGACCTCATCCAGGAGCCCAACAGGGCATGAGAAAATGTGCCATGAGGACGGCCGAACTGGCCTGACGTAAGGCCGAGAGAGGACGTAGCGAGACTTTTCGGCCCGACATAGTCCAATTTCTTGACTCTTTGTCAGGAGGTTTGTCCACATCCTTGGCGCCAGCCGGGCCGAAAACGCTGTCGGTAACCAACCCTCAGCAGAGGGTGTTCCAAAACCGGACAAGGAACCGGAGGGACCGATACTTCCTGGCCATCCTGGTCAAGGCGAGGGCAGGAAGCAGGGCGCTGCCAAAGTTCCAGTGCCGACCCACTATGGCCTCGGCCACCGAAAGGCCTCCGCCGGAGAATCCCTCGGTCCAGAATCTCCGTGAGGGGATACCTGGCCCGCTTTGAAACGGGTTCGAGCTCCATCCCGTAGACTCCGAGATGAGCCAAGCAGTCCTAGGAAGGACGACGGGCTATCGCCCATTGGCTGACTCTCCTGAAGACTCCAAGTCCAGTCGCTTGAGAAGAAGGAGGAATCATCTTCGACTCGAAGAGTCCTCAAGAGCTGCCTCTGGCCTGAGCCACCTTCACCTGCCGAGGTCGGTCGGGAGTGAGGGTAACTGACAGCCGATGGGGTAAACCTTAGTCGAACGAGAATCCTTGGTCGGAGCCCCAATTGGTGGCTGTGGAGGCGGAGGTTCCACCGCAATCGGTGGAGCAGCTGGTTTTGGCCGAACAACCGGCTGGGTATAGGCCTCGGCAAGTCGAGGGGTTGTCGGTCCGCCCGGTGACAGCCACTTAATGGCCGGAAGGCGCTGGAGTCGGGGTTTATTCCCCGCCAGGAGGAGCTGTTGCAACATAAGGTCTCGATTGCCTCGACGTAATTTACGCCGAGCCTCCCCTCATCCGGAGGAGGAGGAGGATAGCCGGGCGACGCCCGCTTATCAAGGGTGCCGAGACCGAGACCGCCTATGACGGTGGGAACGGCTGGACCGCAAGAGGTCCGAGACCGAGACCGAGAGTCCCGGAATTTCCGGGGTCGGTGCAGGGAGGTGTCGGCCGGAACCGACACTCCCTTCGGCTCGGAAGGTCCATCCGAGGGCTCCGGAACCGGAGGCACAGGCGAGCCCACGGGATCCTCAACTCCTCCCGGGGGAACCGGGGAGAGGGGAATCTCGGCTGCTAAAGGCGACAGCCCGTCCAATGGGTCGAGAAAAATCTCGACTTCATCAGTGGGAGTCTCGGTCAACTGACCTGACGGGGACACCGTGAGGCCAGTGGCCGAAGCCGAGCGGTCGACCGAAGCCGACGGTCGACGGCCCGGGGAGAGGGACCTTTCCCGCTCCCAAGAGCGTCGACGGAGGGACTTACCCCTGTCCTTCTTTTTGGACCGAGAAAAGGTCCAGCAGACGAGCCCTTCTCCTTTAGTGGAGAGGGACAGACAAAGCTCCTTAAAGGAAGCGTAGGAAGAACCCAGAGAGGCGGGATAAATGCCGCGTCCGAGGAAGATACAGCCACCGCCTTCCTCTTCGAGGGCTACCCATCCGCCGGAGCTGATCCGGGCCGAAACCGTCAGCCGGACACCGGCCAACCGGGCCTCCTTGACTTCACCGAGGGAAACGCCGGGACGGCCCAGTTGCAATCGGGCAGCACGGTCTTCGAGGACGAGGCCGAGAAAGATGAGCACAGGTCGCAAGCCTGCGGGTCGTGCTCAAGGCCTAAGCAGTAGACACACGTGGAGTGTGATCCGTCGAGACATCTTCACCCGCATGGGCATCTCCGAAATCCGGGAGTCGATTTATCCATCGCAGCCGCGAGGGATCGAAGACTGAAGTCTTTTTGCAAAATATTATTTTTAAATCCGCAAACGGAGAAATAGGAACCAGTCACAAACGCAGAGCGTTAAGGAGGGAACCTGAGCTTCCAAGCGGTAAGGAAGATCTGGCGTCATGGGGCGGAGCCGAGAGTTATACCACCCGGGTGGGTGGGAGGAGCAAGCTTGAAGACCTTCCGGCAAGATTTAAAGCGGCAAGGATACTGCCAATGAGTGTGGATGAACAACATATCCATGTCCCTAGAAAATATAGTTTCTGCGATGTTTTTATAAATTGTAATACTGAAGGGGTAGTCTACATCTTAAAGTGCAAATGTGAAGCTTTTTACATTGGACGAACCATAAGGCATTTTAAGCAGCGTACTGGGGAACACGTGTGGGTATGGAGGGATGGCAACTTGAAATATGCAATCGGTAGGAATATTCATAATAGAAACAAAATGGAACACACTGTAAGTTTCTTTGGTATTGAAAAAGTTAGAAGAAACCCAAGAAGGGGAGACTGGGAGAATGCAGTGAGTGAAAGAGAAACTATTTGGATATACTGTACCCGGGCATATTTTCCACCTGGTTTGAATGACTCGAATGAGGTCAAGCATGTTATAGTATATGTTTAGGTAAACTGTACTGGGTATATATCTGTTGTCTGTTTTTGTAGAATAAATATCATTTTTTTATGATTTATATACTGTTTTTTTCTAAATTCCTTTCTCTCCCGAAACGACAACTTCTTAACCCCCCCCCCATTTACTAGACTCTTTTTTGACTTTTGTGTAAACACATGTAGAGATGTTTCAGCTTGCCATTTGTTTACCTTAGAACTGGGTTTACCTTTTAGTTCGCATTTAATAATGAGAAATTATAATGGTTTCTTTTTCTCAAGATGGCACTGTTTCTTTAGACTGCTTTTGTCAATAAATAGCAATGATGTCATTTCATTTTCTAGTTTGGGTATATGGATGGTGCATTTATGAAAGTATTTGATCAGCAGAATATTTTCTTCTTTATAATAAATTTTGTAAATAACTAATCACATTTCTATTTATAAGCCAACAATAAATAACATAGTAGTTATTTATTGTAAGAGTTTTCACTGCTATGCAGGTGATACTCAGCTATATATGTCCTTCATGCCCTATCAGGATGGAGTGGTTTCGTTGTTTAGCAACTGCCTCCGGCGAGATTCAGAACTGGATGAGTGCCAACTGGTTGAAGCTGAATCCTGACAAGACTGAGGTTTTGGTAGTGGATCCGGGTACAGGGGGTCTTCGGCTGGGCAGGCCTTTGGGCTTCTGCTCGGAGGTAGCCGGCTGATGACCTCTGAATGGGTGCAGAGTCTGGGCGTTATTTTCGACGAGGGACTGACGCTGAAATCTCAGGTGTCGTCCGTCATCAAGACCTCATTTTACCATCTGAGGAATATCGCCCGAATTAAGCACCTGGTTCCACCCAGTGACCTTCCGACATTAGTCCATGCCTTTGTGACCTCCCGCCTTGATTACTGCAACACCCTATACTTAGGGCTACCGGGGGATGATATTCGCTGCCTGCAGCTCGTGCAGACGCGGCAGCTAGGCTGCTGACTGGGCTTTCTCGATCTAGCCATGTCACGCCTATGCTGCGCAGACTGCACTGGCTGCCAGTTCAGTGGCAGATCACCTTCAAGGTCAGCTTGCGGACCTATAAAGCCCTACATGGACAGGGACTGGATTACCTGCAAGAGCTTCTACATCCCTACCGCCCCCTCCAACCGTTCAGTTCCGACGATTAGGGATTACTAGAAATTCCCAGGGTCCACTTGAAGACCTCTGGGACGCAAGCATTTGCTTTTGCAGCCCCTACCCTGTGGAATTTTCTACCTGCTGGGTAATGGGAGTGCCTGGACTGTGGAGAGCTTAGTTGGCACTGAAGACTCATTTATTAAAGCTTGCTTTGAGTATTGAACTGAATGCTGTTGTCTAGTTACTGTATTTTAAATATTTATAGATTTTTAATGTTTTAGTATTGTAAAAGCGCTTATGAGTTGTGCTTTTTATAAACAAAGTTTATTATTATTATTAGTTATGAATAGAAATTAAAATGCATTTAGGTGTTTGTGTAAAAGCTTAATGGGCCCTTTTAAATCTTCAGGCAACACTGTATAAACAAGATGCCATTATGGAAAGAAAACAAAAAAGAAATATAAGAAACAGAGAAGAAAAGAAAAGGAAAAGAAGCAGAGGACCCCCTTTTTTTGAAATACGAAAGAAATATGAAACTTTTAAACTGTTGTTGCAATACTGTGTTTTGATGCTCTGATTCTATTTATTGTGGGTAATTTTTTTTTTTGACGATGTAATTGATTTATTTGTTATTACTTGAAACATTGGTGTCTTATATGTGTGGTGTTGGGTTATTTATTGGCAATGGTATTCTCGTGCACTTTAATTAATTATTTTTGTAAGTATACATAGACCCAACACTTGTAACGTTCTTTATACCTCTGATGAAACCATGTAGAGCTGTGGTGAAACGTAAGGCTCTGCTCTAGCACTTTATGTGAACTGTTCCTGTCTGTGCTCTGTTCCTTCTGGAAGTACTGATGTTGGAAAAAGGTTTTAAATAACCATTAAAATCTTCTTGCACTGTATCAGATTTTGAATATTTTCCAAGGTACACTGAAATAATTAAGGAAATCAGACCGTAAAAAGATATGGATGAACTAAGGAGGTGGGCGCACCTTTGGGAGGTGTAAAAGTTTTAAGATGTTTAAGATTGCAACACCTCACAAATATGTATGATAGTGGAGAGCCTATTTTGAGAAAAAAACTTTGATGTGCAGATAAGCATCCTGCATATCCAAACACAGTCAGTGTCCCCCTGGTGGAGCAGGGGTACTAGACCCTGCAGGGTGACCATCCAGAAACATTTGTACTTTATGTGCAAGTTGAGACTGCTCAGGTCCAGAATGGGATGAAGATCCTCCGTCTTCTTGGGTACCAAGAAAAAAATGGTAGTACCCCCATTGCTGCTGGGAGGAGGGGACAGGCTTCATGGCCTTCTTTTGAAGCAGAGCTTGTATTTCGGCCCATATAAGGAGAACGTGACCTGGTAGGAATGTGGATGCCCTTGGCGAATTTGTGGGGGGACCACTCCAGAAAATACAGGTTACTCACCTGTAACAGGAGTTCTAGGAATGGTATATGTTGTTCATCCACACTTATTGGCAGGTTCCTTGCCGCTTTAAATCTTGCCGGAAGGTCTTCAAGCTGGCTCCTCCCACCCACCAGGGTGGTAAAACTCTCGGCTCGCCCCCATGGACGCCAGATCTGCCCGCTGAAGCTCAGGTTGTGCCGTCGGCCGGAGGTCGGTGGGGTGTCAGATGAACAACATATACCATTCCTAGAACTCCTGTTACAGGTGAGTAACCTGTATTTCTAGGACATGGATATGTTGTTCATCCACACTTATTGGCAGACTCCTAGCAGTTCTCCGGGAGGAGGGAGGCAAGCGCACACCCCCTACTTAGGAAATAAAGACTGGAGAACCGAGGCCCCAAAACCAGCATCCCGGCGTGACTCAAGGTCGATGTGGTAATGGGTGATAAAGGTGTGTGCTGACTTCCAGGTAGCAGCCCTGCAGATTTCCTGGATAGGGACGTCCCTGGAAGCAGCCACCGATGCAGCAGTATGACGGGTAGAATGAGCTCTTCTCCCTCTGGGAGGCTCCATGCCTGCCAACTTATAGCAGTGATCTATGCAGGAGGTGACCCACCTGCCTATCGTCCGCTTGGCTGCAGGTCTGCCAGGTGCGGCTTCAGCGTAGGTGACAAACAGCTGGCGAACCTCTCCCGGAATTTCAGCTGTGCGCTTCTTATAATAAGCAAGCGCCCTTCTAGGGTCTAGAGTATGGAGCCTATATTCGGCCTCCGAGGTGTGATTGGGGTAGAACACCGCAGATTCAGCACCTGGTTAAGGTGAAACTCCGACACCACTTTGGAAGGAATTTCGGTGGGGCGCGAGACAACCTTGTCCCTGTGGAAGACCAGGCAAGGAGACTCGATGCAAGCGCCTGAGCTCTCCCATCCTTCTGGCTGACGGATAGCCACCAAGAAGGCGGTCTTCCACGACAGGTGAGAGAGATCACACCTGTGCATTGGTTCGAATGGCTTGCCCATGAGCTTTGCCAGTACCAGCAGTAAATCCCACGGAGGTGGAGGTTCTCGCACCGGAGGGGAAATGTGATCAAGGCCTTTGAAAAAGCGTCCAACCACCTTTTCCTGCGCCACCGACTGCTCCCCGGCCCGCGCCCGGTAAGCATATATGGCTGCCAGGTGCACCTTTAGGTCGTCGACCTAAGCCCTTGACTAGAAAGGGACCATAAATAGTCCAAAATGCTTGCCACAAGAAAAGGAGGAAGGGTCCAAGTCTTTGCCCTGACGCCAAATGGAGAATCTCTTCCATTTGAAGGCGAGCATTTTCTGGTCGACTCTACGTGGACGCCTCAACAACATTGAGGACCTCGTCGGAAAGACCCAAGGCCTGGAACTCTAGCCGCTTAGGAACCAGGTCTCAGGTGCAGGGACTGAAGGTCCGGATGGAACACCTTCCCCTGATTGACTGAGAGCAGGTCCGGGCGAGCTGGAAGCTGCCTCTGGAGCCTGGAGCTGAGGCTGAGGAGATCTGGGTACCAGAACTGGCGGGGCCAGTCTGGGGCTATCAGGATCACCTGCGCCTTGTCCCTCCTTGCTTTGAGAAGCACCTTGTGAATCAAGGGAAATGGGGGAAAGGCGCAGAAGAGGCCCGGGGTCCACAGCCTCGAGAAGGCATCCCCCTGCAGCGAGCCCTGCTGAGGGGGCGCGGCATGAAACAGCCTCTAGCTGCCTCCCTGGAGGCAAACAGGTCCACCTGAGTGTGCCCCAGTGGGAGAACAGATCTTGCATACCTCCAGCAGGAGAGACCACTCGTGAGATGCAGCCCCTATCCGGCTCAGGGCATTGGCCGGGTGTTGGAGGCTCCTGCCACATGAATGGCTAGGAGATCCGCCCCAGGCTGCGACGAGTGACCAAATGCGGAGAGCTTCCTTGCATAGAAGCATGGAGCGTCCGCCCTGGCGGTTCAGGTAGTACATGGTCGTGGTATTGTCCGCCTGACTCGGACCACTTGACCCTGGAGAAACGGAGCAAAGGCGGTGAGCTAGGCGGACCACTGGAGCTCCAGCAGGTTGATGTGGCATCGGGACTCCCGCTGGGGACCAGAGGCCTGCACTTCGGTGTTCCCCAGATGGGCACCCCAACCCATCAGAGAGGCATCGGTCGATAGAGAGACCATCGGCTCGGGCGGACAAACGGATGCCCTCCCGCAGATGGAATGGAACGTCCACCACTGGAGAGCGTGCCCACATCTCCTGGGTCACTATCACTAGCTGGTCCAAAGGATCGCAGCATTGTGACCACTGGCTGGCCAGTCCCACTGAAGGTGGCGATGTGCCAGCGGGCCCAACGGACCACTGGTACAGGCCGCCATGAGACCAGAAGGCGCGGGAGTCCCGGCAGGGCGCGATTGCCCAACCAGAAATGATTGGGCAAAGGAGGAAGAACCTCGCCCTGTCCGCCGGGAGCCGCGCTCTGGCTCAAGAGTCGAGCTCTGCCCGATGAACAGGATCACCTGCTTCGGCTCGAGGTTCGACTTGGTCTCGTTGATGAGAAGGCCAACTTGAGAGCAAACCTGGAGGGCCAGATCTCTGGACCGCTCCACCTCCCATCTGGAGGAGGCTATCATCAGCCAATCGTCCAGGTAAGGGTACACCCGTACCCCTCGGCGCCGCAGGAATGCTGTCACCACTGCCATACATTTGGTGAAGACCCTGGGAGCTAGAGATAAGCTGAAGGGCATGGCTCGGAACTCGAAGAGGGATCCCTCTGCTCGAAAGCGGAGGAATCTCCAATGTGACGGATGGATAGAGACGTGAAAGAATGCGTCCTGTAGGTCCAGAGAGCAGAACCACACGCCATGTTCCAGAGATGGTATTATCTGCGCCAGAGTGACCATTCTGAAGGTTCGAGACCTTAGGAACTTGTTCGGGTCGTGTAGGTCGAGAATGGGCGCCAGCCCCGTCTGCTTCGAACCCAGGAAATACCTGGACACGAACCCCGGGTCTGAAGGGGGGCCTCCACCTCGTGATCACCTCCTTTGGAGGAGGAGAGCGAGTGTCGGTGGCAGCCGCAAAGTGAGGCTGCGACCCAGGCCCCCGAGGTGCGACGGCTCTGAAGGGCGGGCCTGCTCAATTCCAGAGGTAGGCCTTTTCCACCACCCGACCCACCTGTCCGTGCTAACAGTGGACCAGGCGGAAAGGAAGTGTCTGAGCCTGCCTCACGGGGAACCAGGGTGAGGTGACAGGGATGGGGGCGACACCCCTCAGCCCATCACTGGGCAGGCTTGGAGGAGGGACCGGCCGAAGGACCTCCTGGGCCTTTACCTCCCTGCTTCCTGTTGGAGGAAGCCGATGGCTTGGGTTTGGGATACCAAGGTCGAGCCTGCTGGCCCTGACGTTGCTGGGCCGGGCGCGCCTCGGGTGCAGAAGGACGAAAGGGCTTAGGCTGTGGCTTTGGCCTTTGTCCTTCTGAGCGGAAGAGACCGAGTCCAAGGTAGCATTGGACTTCTTGATCCTCTGCAGGTGACCTTCCACCCCAGGGCCGAAGAGGTCAGTCCCCAAAAAGGGAACATCCGCCAACTTGTGCTGGGTATCCGAGGTAAAGGTGAATATCCTCAGCCAAGCCCGACGACACATGGCCACTGCGGCCGCCACAGACCTGGCACATGAGTCCCCAATGTCTAACGCAGTCTGGAGCTGCTGTTTGGCCACTGCCCTGCCCTGGTCCCGCACCTGCCTGACCGTAGTCTGCAGATCTGCGGGAAGATGAGGGACAACCTCATCCAGGGAGCCCAACAGGGCGTGAGAAAAATGTGCCATGAGGACGGCCGAACTGGCCTGACGAAGGCCGAGAGAGGATGCAGCATAGACTTTTCGCCCGGCATAATCCAATTTCTTGGATTCCTTGTCGGGAGGTTTGTCCACATCCCTAGCGTTTCCGCACGCCGAAAACGCTGTCGGTAACCAACCCCGGCCGAGGGGTGTTCAAAAACCAGACAGGGAACCGTAAGGACCGTGATACTTCCTGGCCAACCTGGCCAAGGCGCAGGGCAGGAAGCAGAACGCTGCCAAAGTTCCAAGGCCGACTCCACTACGGCTTCGCCACCGGAAAGGCCTCCTAGAGAACTCGTCCAGAATCTCCGTGAGGGGATACCTGGCCCGTTTAGAAATGGGTTCGAGCTTCATCTCGGTGGACTCCGAGATGAGTCGAAGCAACCCTAAGAAGGACGAAGGGCTATCGTCCATTGACTGCCCTCCCAAGGACTCCAAGTCCATGCGCTTGGAGAAGAGGGAAGAACCATCATCGGACTCAGAAGAGTCCTCAAAGAGCTGCCTCGGGCATGAGCCACCCTCCACCTGCCGAGGTTTATCGGGAGTGAGGGTGACAGACAGCTTATGGGGCAAACCCAAAGCCGACTGAGAATTTTTGGTCGGAGCCCCAACTAATGGCTGTGGAGGCGGAGGTTCCACCAGAATCGTTGGGGCAGCTGGAATTGGCTGAACAACCGGCCTGAGAACAGGCTCCTCGACTACAACGAGGGGTTGTTTCGCTGCTCCGTGACAGCCTACTTAATGGCCGGGAAGACGACTGGGTTGGCTTATTCCGGCCAAAAGGAGCTGTTGCCACATAAGTTCCTCGATCTCGACACAACTTGCGCGCCGCCTCCTCAACGGAAGAGGAAGAGCGGCGGGCGCCACTCTGCCGCGTGCCGAGACTGAGATCGCCTGCGGTGGATCGCTGGACCGCCGAGGATGTCCGAGACCGAGACTCTCGACTCAGGCCGAGGAGGCGGGAGAAGTGTCGGAATCGCACTCCCTCGGCTCGGACGATCCCACCGGGCGCCCGGAACCGGAGGCACAGACGAGCTGACGGGATCCTCAACTCCCACCGGGGAGAGGGGATTCTCAGCTTCTCCAGCTGACAACCCGTCTAACAGGTCGAGAAAAATCTCGACTGCGTCGATGGGAGTCTCGGTCAACTGGCCTGACGGGGACACCGTGAAGCCAGCGGCCGAAGCTGAGGGGTCGACCGGAGTCGACTGTTGACAAGGGGAGTGGGATCTTTCCCGCTCCCAAGAGCCTCGACGGAGAGACTTACTTTTGCTCTTTTTGGACCTGGAAAAAGGTCCCGAAGAAGTTGGACCCTCACCCTTGGTCGAGAGGGTCAGACAAAGCTCCTTAAAAGAAGCCGAGTACGAGGCACCGAGAGAGAGCGGGACAAATGCCGCAGCCGAGGTAGAAGCGGCCCGCGCCGCCTCCTCTTCGAGGGCGATCATCTGCTCTAGCTGATCCGCCGCGCCCGCCGCCGGACACCGCCAATCGGGCCTCTTTAGATTTCACCGGTGGAATTTTTTCTCGGGTGCCCCAGTTGTAATCGGGCAGCACGTCTTCAGGACGAGGCTAAAGGAAGAGCACAAGTCGCAGGCCTGCAGGTCGAGGCTCAAGGCCCAGGCAGTAGACGCACGTGGAGTGCGGATCCATCCTAGACATCTCTTCACGCAAGGGCACCTCCAAAACCGAGTCGACGGTCCATCGCAGTCACAGGAGAAGAAGACCAAGTCTTTTTACCAAAAACTTTTTGATTTCGAACTTTCCAAGAATTAGGAACCAGTCTTTAATCGCAGAGCATTAAGGAGGGAACCTGAGCTTCTAAGCGGTAAGGAAGATCTGGCGTCATGGGGCGGAGCCGAGAGTTTTACCACCCGGGTGGGTGGGAGGAGCCAGCTTGAAGACCTTCCGGCAAGATTTAAAGTGGCAAGGAACCTGCCAATAAGTGTGGATGAACAACATATCCTTGTCCCTAGAACTATAGTGTGTGCCTGTGCTCTGTGAGCTGAAGCACCCAGTTGTCGGTGGTGATGGACCCCCAGGAGGAGGAAGAAATGACGTCTGACTGCCACCTCCTGAGGCCCTGTGAGGGGGTAGGAAGGAGTCAGAAAGAGGGGGCCGCCCCTGACTGGGCTGTGGAGGCACCTCTGGTGGCTCAGGGAGGGGTGGTGGAAGGCGCAGGCAGGGCAGCTTCTGTCTTACATTTGCCATGGGCCTTGAAAGGGGCCCTGGACTTCCTCCATGAGGGGCGATGAAAAGGGGATCTATAACTTGATTTCAGCTAGGTGTGGTACATAGAGTGGACTGACTTTAAGGTGCTCCCAGAATTTTGGAGCTCGGAAATAATGTCCTGGACGTTGCCTCTGAACAACTTGGAACCGCGAAAGGGAGCATCCATAATACTGGACTGGACATCAGGGGTGAAACCCGAGATGCTGAGCCAGGCGTGGCACTGCAGATTAAGGCCTGCCACCAATGCCACTCAGCCAGAGGCATCCACTGCATCGTATGCGGCCCAGAGGACCCGAGTACTGATGTCAGACCCGTCTTTGGGACCTGGAGAGTCTGCTGTTTGGAGGAGTCATCTGGCATTGCTATGACCGCCTCCCTACCCTGGTTCCACAATAAATTTTGGTACTGCACCATGTGAGCCAGGTAGTTAAGGGCCTTTATGGCAGGGGTGGTTGAAGCAAAGGCACACTTGCCCACCAGGTCCAGCTGCCTCAACTCTCTGTCTGGAGGGAGGGCACTAAGGTGCTTCAGACACTTGGTGTGGTCGTGAGCCATGTTAATGACCACAGAGTTGGCCTCGGAGAGCTCGCCGATAAAGGACCTACCAGCTGCGGGGTGGTATACTCTGCGTCCCTTCTTAGGGACTGCAGGAATAGAATGAGGATGAACCTATATGGCCTAGTAACGTTATCATATGGCAATCATCAGGGGAACCACCAAAGGGGGGGTGTCACGCTGGCGAAGGTAAATCGCCAGACAGTGAGGCTCTGGGTCTTGTTCCTCAGTCTCCCATCACATCGTGGACAGGATATGCCTCATTATATACATAAAGGTGGGGTAATCAGGTGGAGACTTGGGGACGTTACTGGGCTCCCCCTCACCCCCCCCGAGGAGACTCTCTCAAGGGAGGAAGGCTCTGAATTGATTTCATCTGTGGCAGTCCTCAGCCCCACTGTCACCAGGTTGAGAGTCAACCAGGCAAATGGCGGTACCAGCGTCTGTGAGGCTCCTGGGGGTAGGAGGTGCAATGGGTCCCAGATGAGCAGGGACAGGGGAAGCAGTGCCCTGAGGAGGCCCCTGGGGCTGCAATGGAAGTAGCACGCCCACATTAGGGGCCTGCGACTGCACATATGCACAGAGTGCCAAGATCAGACCATGGTAATCCCTGGGTGTTGGCGCCAGACCCTCAGGCACTGGTTAGTTCTAAAGTGGCTGTGGCCGACCAGTGCAGGATACAGGTAAGCTGGAGTCAGTCCCCTAGAGGCCAGATAGGGGTAGGCCGGTGCCAGACCCCCAGGCATCGGTGTCTGGTACCCTAGCTGCGGCCGTTCAAAGGTAGGTAGAGGTGTAGATGTTGAGGCCCCCTTGTTGCGGCAGTGGTACGTCAGGCGTGGGTCCAACAGGCACAGGTAGAGGGGGAGGGCCAGCAAAAGCCTGTCCCGCATCAGGGGAAGAAGCAGCCCAGAACCTGCGGGTTGCAGGAGTGTGGGAGCCAGCCCAACGGGAGTCAGCCTGGGTGATACCGGGGTGGAGTGTACAGGCGTTGGGTGGGATGAGACCGGTGCTGGGGAAGAAGACCTTGCTGGAGATGGCTGGGCTTGCAGAGACACTGGTACCCAGCAACACCTGCCCTGCAACTGAGGGGCAGACCAGATGGAGGTCCTGGAGGCCAAGACCAGCAATGGAGGTGCGGGTGATGGGGCGGCAGTGCAAGGACTGGCGCCAGCAGCATCCACACCAGCTGGTGGAGCTCCAGCCAAGCCTCCTGCTGAAGAGCCTGCAGAAAACAACGTCTGGAAGAGCAGGGGTTGTGGGGCAGGATAAGAGGTACCCTACCCCGCCGAAGAGTTGCCACCGGTCACAGTGATTTGGGTGGGCGGTTGGGCCACCAGCAGCACTGAGGGGGTAAGGGCATGCAGGATCAAGTAGGTCAACCCCCCCCCCAGGGAAGAGGACCCTGAAGTGGTTGACAGCAAAGCCTTATGCGGTGACCGTGAGTGGGAGGAAGTCTGGCAATAGTCCCAGTCTTTGTGCTTCCCTGAGGATCTTTCCTTCGATTTTGAAGAGGAGGAACCCAAGGACTGGGCTGGGGAAGCAGAGGCGCTCCAGGCCTGCGGCTCTCGTTCCATCTGGAAGACCTTCTTGAGGATATGGCTTTCGAGGGTCCTCTGGCGTTGTCTTTTGGTGGCAGGATTGAATTTCTGGTAGGCCTTGCAGGCCCAAATGTCATGGTCAGGGCCTAAGCAGAAGAGGCAAGTAGAATGGCCATCCTTATCTGGGATCTGTTTGCCACAGGCGCTTTTAGTGAAGCATTTGGAAATTGAAGAAGGCCAAGAAGACATAAAAAAAAGAAGAGCGGGCACCAACAAATGACAATGTTTACGAAGTTAAACAAGAAAAAAGGGAAAAAGAAAGTGCACTTTTAAAACATGGGGAAACTGCCATTTGACTGTAGCTGTGGCGGAATCTGTAGTCTGACATGCGCTGGTTGACAGTGGGAAAGAACAGGGGAGGGCATGGGGGCCGCACACCTTACAAAGGATTGGCTGACTTCAGCCGTTGATGTCGGAGGTGGGCAAACCCCACCCCCAGGTACTGCTAGCTGGAAAAGTTTCTGTGAGGTCCTAACACCCGATGGCCGAGTCCTACGAGTGATGGCCTGCTGCAAGAGATAACCTCAAAGTAAGATCTGATTACTCTGATGGTCTCGCAATTCACCGCCTCTTGCTATCTCTGTCTCTTTTTCACCTTTGCACATCTACAGTCATAAAAATATATGAATATACTGACTAGAATTTATTGAATAGATTAGCACTGAATAGATTTGGCAGGTTTAGGAGGGAGGTAAGGAAGCAATTCTTCACAAAGAAGGCAGTAGACACTTGGAATGTGCTGCCAGAAGACGTGATCTCAATGAATACAGTGGGCAGCTTTAAGAGAGGCCGAGATAGACGTGGTGGAAGGTAAGGATCATGAGTAGGGAGGAAAGGAGGTGTGGGGAGGGAGAGCAGGGACAGTAGCTCAAGCTGTGTACTCTGCAATACAAGCAGACTAGATAGATCAAACAACCTTCTTCTGCTGCCTTCTTCGTATTTCTGTATGTTCGTATGTGAAACTGGGATCCCTTGGCTTGAAATGTCTATAGTTATATTGATGAAATGATTGCAAAAAGCTATTTGGAATTTAGTGGGTTAACTTGAGATGCAGTTTGAGCTCCCCTCAGGATCGTTTGCAAAACTGTCAGCAGGAGGTCAGCTTGGGACACTGTTCTATTTGCAAGTCTGCTCTGCTAAGAAACTGAGAAAAACTCTAGATACATTCTGTGAGAAACAGGATAACTCCTTATCGGGCTCAGGATAAAAAAGTTACTCTAACTGTCAGGTAAAGACATACTATAAAAAGAGCAGCAATCTTTGTTGGAAAGAAACAGAAACTTGGAATTAGAGATACCCTCGGATGAAGGATTTTGTTTTCCCTGTATTGCCTTAGTAAAGTTATACTGAAAAAGTTTTATTTTTTATTTTACTGTTATTGATAATAAAATGCTATTTGCAAATTTTGAAACTGCTCCTGGTTTTCATATGCTTCCTGACCTGTGCCTCGACGACAGATGGTGTTAGCAGTGGGATTTATGCTGTACATACTCTAAGCCAGGAGTTTTGTGCATGGGTACTAGGCCTGGTACCAGGGAAGCATACAAGAAAGGTATGGATTCTGCAGCAGCAAGCCCAGGAGTACTTACCAGAAGAGTGGCAGCCAAAGTAGCAGAGAGAAGTTCAAGCTGAGACTGTACAGCCAGCACAAATGATAGAAAAAGAAGAACAGGCAGTGACAGGTTCCTGACTGCCTTTTTCAAATGGTGGGCTATACAACAAAAAGAGATGGAAGCAGAGAGAAAAGGAGATTCAATATTTAGAGGCACAGAGAAAAGAGGAGATGCAGCAACTCGAAAAGAAGAGATGCAGCGATAGGAGCAGCAGAGAAGAGATGTAGAGACAGGAGCAGCGATGGCTGGATGTTTTGCAAGCTATCAAAGCTGGGGGATCTGGCACAGGTTCAACAGAGCAACAAAACACAGACATTAAACTTACAAAGCTGTGTCCCTTGGATGATACTGAAGTATACCTGACAACTTCTGAAAGGGTTGCCACAGCCTGCCAATGGTCAAAGCAGCAATAGGCAATCAGGCTGGTACCTTACCTGACAGGTGAAGCCCAGCTTGCCTACAGCAACATGGATACTCCACAGTCAGAAAACTATGACCTAGTGAAAAGAGAAATCCTGAAAAAGGTATGACTTCTCAGGAGAGACCTACAGGCAAAGATTCTGGTCTCTGAAGTACAACTCGGTTGACAATCCTCGAGAAGCATTCACCTGACTCAGAGAACTCCTTATGAAATGGCTCCAATCAGAGGGCAAAAAACAGTCCCACAGCTCACTGACATACTTACAATGGAGCAGTTCATCAACTTCCTGCCTACAGGGTAGAAGAACACCGACCAGAAAATGGGGAAAAGGACGTTTCTTTGGCTGAAGACTACCAGACGGCCAGATAAACGCCACAGCAGCGAGATGACCGCTAAGCACCGGTAAGACCCTCTTTTTCCCCAATTTAACTCAAAGTCTGATAAGAACTCTAGTGGGGGTAACAAATCTGCACCCAAAGACTTTGTTTGCCATAACTATAATAAGCCAGGCCATATTTCAAGAAACTGCCATAGTAAGGAGGATAACACTAGAGTAGATTCGTCCTTAGCAAACTGGGGCAAGTACAAAACGGATGTCAAGGTGGGAGATACAACTGTGAAGGGACTTATAGATTCAGGAAGCAGACAAACCCTGGTGCATGTTGAATTTCTTGAAAAAGAACTATGCCAAAGGACCAGGTATTGGTGTCATCTGCATCCACGGGGATGCTAGATACTATCCCACCACCCAAGTGACTCTGAATACTAACGGGGTGTCACACCAAATTAAAATGGGGGTAGTACCCAAATTACCTGTACCTGTGGTTACTGGAAATGACTTTCAGCAATTTACTGAGTTAATCGCAGAGATAGAGGCGGCCAACAGCCAATTGCTTCCTAGTGGCCTTGTGTCACTCGACGCTGAAAAGGCATTCGACTGGGTCGCTTTGTCTCACATATTCAATTCCCTCAAATTATATGGATTTCCTGACTCCTTTTTAAAGTGGGTGCGAATCTTGTACCAAAACTCTTCTTCTGCAGTATTAACTAATGGGGTTATTTCACCATTCTTTGAAATAGGGACAGGCACCAGACAAGGGTGTCCTTTGTCGCCTCTATTGTTTAACATCACCATTGACCCCTTAAATAAGAATAACTCACAAAAAAAAGTACTAAAGGTATAAAAGTGGGTCAAAAGAAACAACTAGTGGTGCTTATGCAGATATTCTTCTTATGGTCTCTGACCCACCTACTTCTTTGCCTCATATTTTTAGTATAATTCGTAGCTTCAGAGAAGTGTCGGGTTACAAATTGAATAAAGAAAAAACTAAATTCTTATCAAGGATCCTGGTTTTCCGTTTTTACTGGTAACACCGGTAAAAATCAAGGAATCCTGCTTGGTTTGCGGATTTTGAATTCTTACACCAGTGCTTCACGGAAATTGCATTTCACTGCACAGAATCCCTAAGATTTTGCCGGCCCGGTGGCACTGAGGGTTGAGGCGCTGGACGCCACACCTCGCACCACGCCGGTGACCCGGGTTCAGGAACGAGCCCGGGTTGCTGGGGGTCGGCAGGGGAGGGAGAGGATCGAGCATCCGGAGGACAGCTCTCCTCTCCGGGAGGGGCAGGGGTCCCTGTTCGGCACTCAGTTGACCATTGGCGGAGCGGAGATATAGCGTAAGCGTGCTTGAAGGGGCAGGGAGTAGCAGGCGGTTGGTAAGGCCTTGGCGATCAGGGTGCCTAGCCACTTCCCAGAAAAAGGGAACAAAACCCTTCAGCTCCGGCGGAGAAGGAGAACCGGAGCTTGCCCACGATTTACGGCCGCCCTCCTGGCATCCTCCTGACCGATGCCGCCAGAGAATTTCAGGGTGTTGGGGCCCACCTCGTCCCCACCCCGGGGGGGGGGGTAAACCGAGGCTACATGGGCGATGGAGGACTGACCAGGCAGGAGTGAACCATAGTGGGACGACTCCTAGATACTCCAGAGGAGACCAGAGCTGAGGGGAGAGAGGAGGAAAAAATAGAAAGTACAAAAAAAAAAAAGAATCCCTAAGATTTTAGCATCTTTTAAAATTTTTTTTTCTCTTTCTACGCCCTCTTCTCACATCGGTCTCCACTTTTCAGAGATCTCCAGGCTGGGTATCCCCTAGCTTCACCCCAGGAAATGCTCGGGAGTTCCTGTGGGCCTGCTTCCATCCTGCCTGGGTTGCACCCCCCCAGGTGGGAAAGGAGAGGACCCTAGATCACCCTCCACACTCCCTTAGTGTGTGTCGGGCGGCCCAGTGGGTCCCTCATGGAGCCTGGTTATCAAGTCTGGGGCAGCTGGGTCCCTTCTACCAACAGCCAATGTGGGGTGATTGTTACTGGTTTTCTGTTCTCTGTCCCTGAGGGCACTGGCACTTGAAGGGATCCAAGGAGGTAAGGCACATAGAGACATGCCACTGCTCCAGATCCTGGCAAGTGTCCTCTCCTCCCGATCCCTCTGCAGCCCCATTGCACCACCATCTGTGGTCACCCAGTTGGCAGTAAAGCAGCAGGACCTGCAGCCCACCCTTCCTGGAGGAGGACAGCAGCCCCCTAGGTGCTCGATCCTACTCCCCTGACTAAACCTCTAGCAACCAGAGTTCGCTTCTGACCCTGTGTCACTGGCATTGCAAGCAGTAGTGTTACCGTAGGCTATTTACAGTACTCTGTTAACTATTCATCCACTTTGGTGTAAGACAAAATAAACAGATGGAGTGGCAAATAATTTGGTTTTAGTAAAATGTTATAAAGTGTTTAAATGTTCATAATTTGCACTGTAGGTACTGTGCACTATTACTGAAATCATGTATTAAAACATTATATACGAGTGTTGTCATGGCTGGCAGTACAGCCTAGTGGTTAGAGTAACAAACAGTGATTGACCTGGGTACATCCAGCAGACTTGGGTTTGATTCCCACAACCTCCACTTGCATACTGTGCGACTCCTAGCAAGTCACTTAACCTCTCCAGTGTACCTGGTTCACCCCATAAAACAGGCAGTTCTGCCTAGTTTGCCATACCCGGTTTACAAAGAATATAAAAAAAAAAAAAAAAAAATACAAATATAGGTTTACTACAGTAGTCAGGGTAACATGCAATTTACCAGATTTTTACTTTGGCTACAATGATTTTGTATAGGTAAAGATAAATGTTCAAATATATTTTGTGTCTTATAAGCTTCTTTTTAGACAGGTTTTTACTGAATTCTTTGCATGTGAGCATCTAGGTTGTAGATTGTTAAGCAGGATCACTGTTACTAACTAGCTTATTCAAGTTTGCAATCAGCAGGGCTGTCCAAAATCCTCAGTTGTTAGAATTAACTAGTCTGAATAAAAGTATGTTCACAAGGAAGAAACTGCCTTACTGCTTGCAAAAAATCTTCACAGTTAGCACCCCATTTAGGTGAACGGGATCATTTGCACCTTTTCTCCTACCTGCTGTTTCAGTCTCTGTGACAACAAAAAGTTTTCTAATAGACTGCTTCAACAAAAAGCAAATGTTAAGTGTTTAAGTGTACTTCTGCTTGGCCAGTGGATTCTAAAAGCACATTCAGTGACACGCAGAAGGTAAGACCCCAGGGTCTGTATGACACTGGTGGACAGTGTGGTGCTCAATTCACATTTGAGCTCAGACATGAAAACTGAGACACCCCTTTCATGGAGACCAAGGGAAAAAAAGAGGCATCCACATGTTTGGAAGATGAATGATTTTCCATTAGAAGGTCCTCCACTAATCACTTGTGGATTTTTTAGGTGAAGACACTTTATTTCAAAGAAGCAAATTCAGGCAGGCTTTGTTTTGCTCCTCCTACCCCCTGGCCATCCACTCCTTCAGGCCTGTCATGGCCCACTACCATCGCTGCTGAGTCCTGACCGCCATCCACTGCCCCTTACTGACATGCTACCAGGTAACTCTAAGTAACCCTTCTACCCCTGTGGGGGCTACCGGGGGAGGAGAATCACCCAAAAGAGATTCCTGTGTATCACAGGCATGGCAGGGGTCAGAAAGGAACATGTGTCTGAGGCTTTGGGCGTATGGAGGGACCAGCAGCCATCCTCTAGTTAGCCAGTGGGTGTTTTCCCATTTTCTTGGGAGCATGGCAGGCCACATGGCGTCAAGGCACAAGCGGACATCCATCATGCTTCCTCTGGCAGCAAGGGCAGACATGTTGCTGTGCCTCTGGCCTCCACCAGGGCCAGCAAACACTGACTCATGAACCCATCCTCCCTCCCAGGAGAAGGTAAGTGGTCATTGGACACTAAAGCCTCCCCCCACCCTGGTCGGCCCTCCAACACCGAAGTCTGTTCCCAAACTCTGGCCAGTGGTGTCACGGACAGAAAACCAAATCAGGCAATTAAATGATAGGAAAAAACAAAGGTGGTCTACCTTAGTGGTGATGGTTCAGATTAATTCACATCTGAGTTCTAACAAGCAAACAGACCAAGTTATTTCTAATTTGTGTATGTGGGTGTTGAAGAAAGGGGATCATGGTGCCGTCACTACTGCCATCACCCCTGAGGGATGTGGGCTGCATTGTTGCTACTGCCATCACACTTGAGGGGCGGTAGCCGTAGTGCTTCTGCAATCACATCTAGTGGATGGAGAATGTAGTACTGCTGCCATCCCACCTGAGGGATGGAGCCCATAGTGCTGATACTCCCATCACACCTGAGGAATGGAGAATGTAGTACTGCTGCCATCACACCTAAGGGAGGGGGGCCACAGTGCTACTGCTTCTGTCACACCACAGGGATGGGGGCATATTGCTGTTGGTGCTGCCATCGCACCTGAGGGATGGGGGCCATAGTGCTGCTTCCAACACACCTTAGGGATGGGGCTGTAGCGCTGCTGCTGCCATCACATCTTGTACCTAAAATAACTTTAAGTTGGTACAAGGATGGATGGATGCGCAGTAGTGGAGGTCAAAACTGCTAAAATGCATGTTAGCAGAGTTAAAAATTGTTAAATAAAGTACACAAAACCAAATACCCAGTAAAACCGAATTTCGTCTTAGCAGGTACCGGTGACAATACCGTTTTTTACAATGTGCAAAATGGAATTTGCCCTTTTTCAATCCTGGTAAACCAGTGTCCCTGATTCTCATCTCTCAATAAACACTGTGTTAAGGAAGATATAGATAAGACCGGGATTATTTGGGTTAAGGAACATTTAGAGTACCTAGGGATTCATATTCATAAATCTATCAATAAGACTGAGTCCAATAATTTACCAAAAATTAGGCAGAAAGTCACGGAGTATCTAATCAGATGGAATAAATTACCATTAGGCCTATGGGGGAGACTAGAGTCTGTTAAGATGAATCTACTGCCCAGAATACTTTATTCATGATGATTCCCTGCAGCCTAACGAAGAAATAGATTCAGGAAATTTCTGTCCAAGCAGCCCACTTTATATGGGGTTACAAAAGACACAGGTTGGCCTATACCAAAATGTGCAGAACTAAAACCAAGGGAGGTCTGAAGGTACCAGACTCTCATCTTTACTTCTTAGCAGCTAGAACAGCACAGTTAGCGTTGTGGTTTAAATTAGGCTCAGAGCAGACACACATTCCTGACTGAGTGTATATTAAGCAAGAAATTATGAGTAAGCAGGGTACAGACATTAAATAGCTTTGCTTTTTTTTTTTTTTCAAAACCACTTGGCACCTATGAAAATAAAATTCTTGCGGACTCCTTCAGGCAGATTAAGCAGTTATCACTCCTTCTGGATCTTAATTTAACACAAGCTAGGATCCAACCTATCTGGTCTAATCTCGACTATTTAGTGGATGGGAAAACTCTTACTAAGAAAGAGTGGTGGCATCAAGGCATTCACTCCGTACAAGACGTCACTAAGAGAGATTAGTTTCTTCCTCTATCTCACCTAGCAGACAATTTTGAAATTTCTCCTTTAGAAGGTGAATTTTATTTATATACGCAGCAGGCAATTAAAAATAAGATTGATTTATCAATCCTTCTTAATGAAAATTCTCCCATCTCTTCTTGGGTGCTTAAAGTTGTCCGCTTCTATATCCACTCTTTACACGCTTCTAGTAGAATTGGTCAAGGGTTCTGCAATAGAGTCAATTAGATGGTGATCCCAAGCACTGGGGACACCCACAGAGAATTGGGACTGGGACAACATATGGTCATTGGCTTTCAAGACATTCAGCACAGTAGATCTCAGGCAGATTCATTTTAAGACATTACATAATCTATATTATACACCTGTGCAGAGACATAGGATGGGTCTGTCCTCCTCCCCTCTTTGTCATAAATGTAAACTGGGCACTGGCACTCTACTGCACATGTTTTGGTCATGTCCTAGTGTCCAGTCTTTATAGGCTGAAGTGGGGAATCTATTCCAAGACATCTCCACAATCTCTAATCATATTCAATAGAACACTTACATTTTGGGCCACTTCGAAAGGAGCACACGCTGGACCAGAGAACAGAAATATACCCTACTTCTGATAGGTGTCTCTGTTAGTCATATTATTCTGAAGTACTGGTTGGAAGCCACATCACCAACCATACAGGAGTGGAGAAAAAGTGTGCTAGAAATTCTCAGGTTAGAAAAATTAGTTTTGTCCTTGAGGGATAATACATCTAATTTTTTTAAGAAATGGGACATCATCTATAAATCACTGTGTTCAAATGTCCACCCCTAGATTGCTAATTGAAGCGGGTTATATTTTATTTGGGTTCAGGCCTCTTGTGAACATATTCAACTATCTAATTATTGGTGTAAGTGTGCATCACTAGTAACATCACAGATCATTTTCCCCCTTTGAATTCTCCTTTCTCTCTCCTTTTCTGTCTTTTCTCCATGCCTTTGTTGATCTATGGTTTAAATATAACAGAATGTTATCTTATTATAACTCCACATATATGTTTCATACAATAAACTGACACAACACTATATCTGTATATTTGAATGCTATATAGAATTGTCACTGTCTTATGGAGTTATCTTTAGGGAGCATCGTATTTATAGGTTTCCTAGGATTTTCAAGCAGAAATAGACTTACGTCCTTTAGTTGTTTGCCTTGAGTTAAACTATCCCATATTTATTTAAACAAAAATTATCCAACCTCTTCTTGAATAACTCCATTGAAGTACTTGTAACCACTTCACTTGGTAAACTACTCCACAGGTTCACCACTCTTTGACTAAACCAGTGTTTTCTCTTTAATAGATTCCATCTATCTGCTGCTAATTGAAAATGGTGACCCCTGGTGTTGTATAAGGATTATTTTAATGTAAGACCATAATCAGACCACACTGTATTATCATGTAATGCTCTAAAAGTCATACACATATTCCCCCAGATCTCCTATATTGTAAGGTAAACATATCTAGATCCTCAAGTCTTTCTGAACATGTCATATCGCTATATCCCATTATTGACTTTGTAGCCTTTCTCTGTATCCTTTCCAGCTTTAAAATGTCGTCCCTCTTGTACGAATCCCATACATGAGTTCCATACTCCAAGTGGGGCTGCACCAGTGCCTGGTATAAGGGGATGATGACTTTTTTTATCTCTGCTTTTAATACGTCTTAGAATACAGTTTAAGTTTTGATTAGCTCTTTTAGCAATGATACTACAATGTGAGCTGAATTGGAGGTCGGAGGTTATTATTATCCCTAAATCACGTTCCTCACTAGTAATAGGTAATATTTTATTTGACATCTTATAAGATATATTTTGGTTCTGTCTTCCCAAATGCATTATGGTGCATTTGTTCACATTTAATTCCAATTTGTGTTTGTTTGTCCAGTTGCCTCTATCAGTATGGGCATTTTGCATGGCAATGCCATCCTCGCTGGTATTAACTATTGCCCCAATTCTATAGTCATCAGCAAACTTGGTTAGCCAAATATTAGCCTGATCACATTCCAGTAAGGTTTTATATATATATATATATAAATAAAAGACAGGGTTCCAAAATGGAGCCTTGTGGAACCCCACTCGTCACATCTGCACAGTCCGATAAGACTCCATTAATGGTCACTCTCTGTCTCCTCCCTCTCAACCATAAGGTAATCCAATTTAACAAGTTAGCATCCAATTCTATTTGTTCAAGTATGATCATCAATTCATCATGTGGCAGTTTATTGAATGCCTTGGAGAAATCGAGGAAGGCCACATCTACAGTGTCCCCGTTGTCCAAGGCCTTACTCACTCTCTCAAAAAAGGATAACTTATTTGTCTGGCATGAGCGAAACTTCATGAATCCATGTTGGGTAGAATCTACCAAATTTGTAGCTTCCAGATGTACTAAGATTTTATCTTTTATTATACCCTCTAAGATCTTGCATATCATGGAAGTCAGGCTAACAGGACAGAAATTTTCTGGGTTAGTTTTGGTGCCTTTTTTTTTTTTTTTTTTTTTTAGAATTGGTACTACAACTGCATCTTTCCAACTCTGCACTACTTCACCCAAATCTAAAGATTTTTGAAACATATATGTCAGTGGAGGTGCCAAATTTTCTGAAAGCTCCACCAAAATTCTAGGGTGTATGTTGTCTGGGCCAGGGAATTTATTTATATTGAGTTTAGTTAATTGCTCTAATACGTCTTTAGCCTCAACTTTAACTTTACCAGATACTGAAGGTGAGGAAATGAGGGGACTAGCTATGTTTTTTGTATTATTAAATATTGAACAAAAGTAACTATTCTGGATGTCAGTTGATTCCTTATCTGTCATGTTCCCTTCTGAGGTTTTGTAAGGGCCTATATTAGGCGTTGGTTTCTTCATCCTGTTTATATGTGCATAGAACAGTTTATGATTACCCTTAGTTTTAAAGGCAATTGCCAATTCATAATCGGCTTTAGCATTTCTAATAGTTATTTTTATTTCCTTGACCAAGGCCCTGTAAATTATCTTTCCCCCGGGATCATTAGTTTTTCTTATTGTTCTATACATCATATTTTTCTTTTTAATTAGTTTCTTTGTACGTTTATTGAACCATCCATTAGTACTTTTATTTTTTTTATATTGGTTTTGTTGGTATGTGATTTATGAACATTTATGAACCTTCCATTTCTGGATATCTCAGTTTTTATTTAAAATAAGCTATAAAGTATTTTATTGCACCTGTAGATTTTTAATCATTTAAGTATTTATTACTCTTTGGTGGATCCTTGATCTGGAAATACCATTCTCAGCATCTGTACTGTTTACTCAGATTTTTTACCTAATACAGGACCAATAATATTCAATGTTTGAAAGGCGAAAGTTTTATTTTTATTTATTTATTTTTTATTTAGTTTTTGTTGACCGGGTAAGTGCACTAGACAAATTCTGCCTATTTTCAGGCACGACCCGGGGAGAGGGGGATACAAATGAATGCCAACTGACCTTGAACCAGATTAAGCTGTTGGTGGTATTTTTAGTAAATGAGGGAAATTTGGCCAGGACACCGGGGAAATTCCCCTACTCTATTCGATAAGTGCCATGGGATCTTTAACATCCACCTGAACTACCACCAATCCCGGCAGATGGGAGCTCAGTTTAAATGAAAACTACACCCAAAGCTTGAAAAAATATATGTTGTGCAGAGCGTTTTAATTTTGTATGTGAAGTTCTAGTGTTTCCTTCCCTCTGACTGGTATTAGGAGTTTTTCCTAAATTAGCCTGCTAGCTTTAGGGTAGTTTTACGACCCCTGGAGATCTCCATATCAAATAGCTCAATTGTATTTCTTTGTCCTACAATGCACCTTGTTTCTTGTGATGGTGATGTAGCAGAGCCCATAAATCCAGCAGAAAGCACTGCATTACAATCAGTTCACAACAACAGAGAGAGCTATATTTTAAAATATGTAGAATTCAACTTGGTGACCACCCTCATCCTAAAGGTTTTACTGTCCTGAAAAACTTTGCTGCTGGTAATTTTTGTGCAGCTTGTAAAGCTTCCAAGATATTTAGTTTGTTTGGCATGTGTGTGCTGAATGTTGGGTCTCTCTTACATCACAGTCACATGAGATAAGATGCACTATGGGAACAAGAAATACAATTACACTATCAGGGATGAAGATCCCAAGGGGTCATAAAACTAGCATAAAGCTAGCAGGCTAATTTGGGAAAAACTCCTAATACCAGTCAGAGGGAAGGAAACACTAGAACTTCACATACAAAATTAAAACACACTGCCAACGGTGTTTCTCTCCAGGGTTATTTTAAGCAGCTGGGGTGAAACCAAAACAGAATGAACCAATGTTTAAAAATGTAATGGGCTACTGTACAAAGTTTAGGTTAAATCTCAGACACAGGAACAGATAGAACAATTGGTTATACCACAGAAGTATAGATCTGAGTTGTTACAGATAGCACATGATAGTCCTATGGCTGGTCACTCGGGGAGGGATGACACCCTTGCCAGATTACTGTACAGATTTTACTGGTCTGGAATTCATGAAGATGTTGCTACCTACTGCAGCTCCTGTGCTGAGTGTCAGAAAGTAGCCCCAATGACTAAAAAAGACAAGGTGCCCCTGGTGCCTCTACTCTTGATAGATATGCCTTTTGAGAGATTGCAATGGATGTGGTTGGCCCCTTAGACAAATGTAAAAAGGGTAATCAGTTCATTTTGGTAGTATATGACTATGCTAACCCATACACAGAGGCAGTGCCTATGTGTACTGTCATAATCCCAAAAGTGGCAGCAGAGCTTGCCAAAATTTTCTGCAGCGTGGGAATACCTAAAGAGATTATTACTGATCAGGTTAGTAATTTTGGCTGAAGGAGCTGTACCGATTGCTAGGTATCAGCACCATAAGAACCTCCCTGTATCACCCTGAGACAGATAGTCTTGTTGAGCATTTTAATCAAACCCTAAAACGCATGTTAAAAAGGTTTATAAAAAGGGAAGGGAAAGACTGGGACCAATACTTACCTTACCTGCTTTTTGCTTACAAAGAAGAGCCACAAGAATCAACAGGTTTTTCACCATTTGAAATGCTATATGGTTGACAACCTAGCGGGCCACTAGATGTAATCAAAGAAACATGGGAAGACAGCCCCACTCAGAAAAAATCTATTACATCTTATATGTGTGCCCTGAGAAAGAAGCTGACAAAATATGATGAAATTGGCCATAGTAATCAGGAAGAGGCCCAAAATCAGCAGAATGCATATGATGACCATGGAGTAAAAGAAAAAGTTTCTGAGGCAGGTGAAAAGGTCTTGCTACTGTTATCTACTACAGAAAATAAACTGTTAATGAAGTGGCAAGGGCCTTATAAAGTGCTTAGACCTACTGGCACAGTTATCTATGAAACTGAGACCCCCGATAGGAAAAATCCTACCAAGATATACCACGCTAACCTCCTGATGAAATGGGTTGAAAAAACACCAAAGGCTGCTTTGCTTATTTTACCACAAACTGACAAGATAATTGATATAACTTATGACAAACTGGAACTGCTGATCCTATAAAGGTGAATGTTTCCTTAACCTCCAAACAAACCACAGCTATGTTTTGGGAAATGGAGAAGTAAAGCCAGAGATTTGTAAGATAGAAGCTGTAGCTAACAGTCCTATCCCTGAAACAAAGTAACATGTCAGGCCATTTTTATGATTGGCTGGTTGATTATTGGAGATTTGTTCCCAGCTTTGCCCAGCTAGTTACTACCCGCACTGGACTCATGAAGAAACGCTGCCCAAATAATGTGACAACTGGTTTACCAAGTCCCTGCCAGTCTTCAAGCCTTTGGTAACCAGTTTTTACACACAATGTAAATTTTGTGCAATGCCTGATGGGACACAACTGAAAATGAGCTTTGTTCAAGTGTTCTATCCCAACAAAAATGAAATAAAATAAATGAACTAATGTCACAAGCAGTAGCAGGCAACAACAAGTGGGGAATGAGGAGTCGCAGCACATGAAGTTTAAGGGACACAAAGCCTATTTTCATGCAAATGTCCCCTGCAGCAATGACTGAAGACACTGCAATTCAGAATACACATAAGGAGCCAGAAGAACTGTGGGTCACCTTGGAAACAGGAAATGGGACAGCCATAAGAAAGTACAGTTACGTAAGAACTTACCGTAACAGTAGATCGAGAGAGAGGCTCTTGCAGTAGGTAACTGCATATAGGACTGATGCCGGCAGGTGGCAGGACCAGACGGAAAAATTTCTAGCTAGCAGTCCCTGGCGAGGGACCGCCCCCACGTCAGGTGACGGGCATCAGTAGACGTCGGTATAAAGGGGCGGTCCCGGACGCCCGCCTTCCAGTTCTTTCCCGCCACAAGCCAAAAGAGGCTGGACGAGAGAGGAGCGGATATTTCCCTCAATGGAAAAGGAGCTGAAAAGCCTAGGGGATGGAGGGCGGAAAGATCACTACTGCAAGAGCCTTCTCAAGATCTACTGTTACGTAAGTTCTGCACGAACTGTACTATCTTACTCGAGAGGCTCTTGCAGTAGGTAATTACATATAGGACTGAATCCAAGCAGTCTGGAACAAAGAGAGGCACCGGGAGGAGGAAAACTACTTCAAAAGGTAGTACTGGTTGTGCAAGTCTCAAAACAGGAGGCCTTGCAAAACAGCCAGCCCAAAGCCTGCTCTACGGCTAGAGGCAACATCCAAACTGTAGTGTTTCGTGAAGGTATGGACTGAAGTCCAGGTGGCGGCAGCACAGACGTCTGCCACAGACACATTCTTAAAACAAGCTGCAGAGGCAGCTACTCCTCTTGTGGAGTGGCCTCTGACTTGACCCGGGAGGGTCTTGTTGTATTTGTCATAACAGAAAGTGATGCAATGAGCCAACCACTTAGACAGGCATTGCTTGGAAACAGCACTGCCTTCCCTTTTGTGAGCAAAAGAGACAAACAACTGATCACTCTTTCTGAGATCCTTTGTCCTGTTGGTGTAGTATCTCAGAACCCGGTGAACATCCATAGTATGGAGCAAATACTCCCCTTGATTAGAGTACTGCATAAAAAAGGCAGGTAACTCTATGGACTGATTTAAGGTAGACTCTGCTACTACTTTAGGTAGAAACTTAGGATTTGTGCGAAGACCAACTTGTTCCTTGTGAAAAATCAAGTAGGGAATTTTACACATCAGGGCCTGGAGCTCAGAGATTCTTCGAGCTGAAGTAATGGCCACCAAGAAGAGCGTCTTTCATGAATAGGGCTGATGAAGCACGAACTTTTCTACGAGGCACTGCACGAGCTAACGTCGGAAAAGAACTGGAAGACGGGCATCCGGGACCGCCCCTTTATACCGACGTCTCCGGACGCTGGTCACCTGATGTGGGGGCGGTCCCTCACCAGGGACTGCTAGCTAGAAATTTTTCCGTGGGGTCCTGCTGCCTGCCGGCATCAGTCCTACATATAATTACCTACTGCAAGATCCCTCTTTAAGTAAGATCTGGGGTTGCCTACAGGCCTCCAGACCAGGGGAGGACATAGATACATTACTGTTAGAAGATATACAAAACATGACAGCTAAAGGGGAGGTTCTGATAATGGAAGACATCAACATGCCGGATACAGACTGGTCAATACCAGCAGGAACATCTACCAGAACTAGACACATGGTGGATTCCCTGCAGGGGGAGGGCCTCAAACAACTGGTCCAACAACCCACAAAAGACAGGGCTATCCTAGATCTAGTACTGACTAACAGGGAAGGGATCACAGATCTCCGGGTAGAAGGTCATCTGGGGGCCAGTGACCATAACATGGTATGGTTCAATTTGGCCACTACAACTATATCATCCCATTCCAAGGCAAAAATATGGGACTTCAGAGGAGCTGACTTTGATAAGATGGCCAACAGAGTTAAGCTAGCCCTGGCAAAAAAGAAACACAGGTCAGGGGGTACAGGCAAAGTGGGCAAGCATTAAGGATGCAATACTTAAAGCAACATCCCACTGTGTTAGGCAGAAAAGGAAGTGCAAAAGAAGAAGGAAACTGCTCTGGTTCTCAAATACAGTAGCAGAAAAGGTCAGAGACAAAAGACTGGCCTTCAGAAAATATAAGGGAACACAGCAGGATGAAGACAGGGAGGCATACCAAACTGCCCTAAGTGAAGCAGGGAAGGCAGTAAGGCAGGCAGAGTCCCAAACTGATGAAACACTAGCACAAACAGTAAAAGAAGGTGACAAGACTTTCTATAGATACATTAGTGAAAGGAGAAAGTCCAGAGCGGGTACTGCTAATCTCGAAGGAGAAAAGGGTGTGTGTGTGAGGAGGAGGACCCTGTAAAAGCATCTATCCTAAATAGATACTTTGCTCAGTATTTACTGAAGAGAAGGTAGGGCAGGGTCCACAGCTCAGCACCATGGACATGGGGAGGAGGTGAGCATACTCCTTCACAAAAGAAAGGGTCCTACAAGAGCTCCAAGCCAATGGGACCTGATGGCATACATCCCAGGGTACCAAAGGAGCTAAGGGTGGAACTAGCAAAGCCATTAGCAGAACTGTTTAGTGAGTCCCTGAGCACAGGAGAGGTCCCAGAAGACTGGAGAAGGGGTCATGTGATCCTGCTCCACAAGAGTGGTAGCAGGAAGGAGGCAGGGAACTACAGACCAGTCAGTCTTACCTCAGCAGTGGGCAAGATTATGGAGGCACTCCTTAAGGAGAGGATAATGCAACACCTGGATTCCATAGGGGCACAGGATCCAAGATCCAAGACAGCATGGGTTTACAAAAGGAAGGTCCTGTCAAACTAATCTCATAGATTTCTTTGACTGGGTAACCAGAGTGGTGGACCAAGGGGGAGCAATTGATGTCGCCTACCTTGACTTCAGCAAAGCTTTCGACACTGTTCCACATAGAAGATTGATGAACAAGCTGTAGGCTCGGGGTGGGTCAGGTTGGTCAACTGGGTGGCAAACTGGGTGACGGGCAGAAAACAGAGAGTGGTGGTAAATGGTATACAGTCAGAAGAGATACAAGTCACAAGTGGGGTACCTCAGGGATCAGTCCTAGGGCCAGTCCTCTTCAATATCTTCATCAGTGACATTGCAGATGGACTAGAGGGTAAGGCTTGTCTGTTTGCAGATGACACCAAGATCTGTAACAGAGTAGATGATCCAGATGGGGTGGGCAGAATGAGAAGAGATCTGGATAAACTAGCAAAACGGTCGGAAGAGTGACAACTGGGATTTAATGCAAAGAAGTGCAAGATCATGCACATAGGGAAGAGAAACCCTGAGGCCACCTATAGGCTGGAAGGGGAGTTGCTGGCAGACACAAAGGAAGAAAGAGACTTGGGCATCATCATCATCACCGATGACCTGAAATCATCCAAGCAGACCTCTAAAGCAGTAGGTAAGGCTAGGGGGACGTTAGGGTGTATTAGTAGGGGTATCACAAGTCGTAAGAGGGAGGTAATAATCCCTCTTTACAAGACACTGGTTAGGTCCCATCTGGAGTATTGCGTGCAGTACTGGAGGCCACACCTTCACAAGGACATTAACCAAATTGAGGCAGTCCAGAGAAGGGCAACTAAAATGGTGCAGGGACTGCATCAGAAGACATATGAGAACAGATTAATGGAATTCAATATGTATATGCTAGAGCAAAGGAGGGAGAGAAGTGATATGATCGAAACATTCAAACACCTTAAGGGCATTAACAAGGTGAAAGAGTCTAACATGTTTCACTATAAGAAAAATAGCAGGACAAGAGGATACAGCATGAGGTTAGAGGGAGGACGATTAAGGGGTAACGTGAGGAAGTTCTTTTTCACAGAAAGGGCGGTGGATGCTTGGAACAGCCTACCTCAGGAAGTGGTGGCTATGAATACAGTGCAGGGCTTCAAACAGGCATGGGATAGGCATACGGGAGCAATACAGATGGGTATGACTAGATAGGCCACTGTCAGCAGAGGACGATGGCACATTTATAAGGTAGAAAAAGAAATGGGTAGACTGGATGGGCCTTGCGGTCCTTATCTGCCATCAACTTCTATGTTCTATGTTTCTAACTATAGAAAACATTAGAAAACATGAAATGTTCCAGTGGTACTGGCAGCAAAAACAGACATCAACAACCATTTACTGTGAGGGGTTAAAAAAAAAATCTAACAAGCGGTGTGAAGTATATGCCAAGGGCATCGTTTTTTCATCTTCAGGCTCCTGCTAAGATTTGCCCATGGTTGGATTATGTTTCAGTGGCAAATATGATTTATGTTCTTTTCAAGGCTTAATGATTGCAATTCCATTCTTGGAAGGGCCAGTCTGAAACCACTAAGCACCAGTTTTTAGCTGGCTCACAATACAGCCATCCTGTTACTTCCTGATACAAGAGAAACAATACATAACATTCCACAGCCTAATGTAGATTAGTTCCCATTATAACAGGGGTAAGAACATTCCAGCCACCTGATTGGCTAAAAGACAAGTACTATGCAAGAGTGAAATTATCTGAACATGACTGCAACCCTGTACTTGTTCTGCCTGTGCACCAGGTTTGGCTAAAATATTAATACACCTCAACTGGAACTATATTGTTTTATCTTCTGCTCACATTTCATAAAGAAAACAATATTTTATTGACCCCCCCCCCAAAAAAAAACCTCAGTATTTTTTTTTTAAGTAAAACCCACGTTATAACATAACAGACTTTGACTGCAGATAAGGACCGCTTGGCCCACCCAGTCTGCCCATTTCCCTACCTATTGGATAAGCTACAGATCCTAGTTAGCCAACAGCCTACTTCATCCATCCTACCCCCCCCCACTATAATTGGCTTATGTCTGCACCAGTGCAATAAGACACTCCAGGGATATGTAATTATGGTCAATAATCACACTTTCATGTTGTTTATTTAAAGACACTCTGTGCAAGAGCCTTGTGAAGCCTCCTTCCTAAAAACACAATTAAGGCATATGATTTCTGGTCCATAATTACACACACCAGACAGAATCTGTAATTTTTAAATCAGTACTTGGAGCCAGCCCAATGGTGTGGAGGGCTGAGGCATCCTGCCTTACCTCCTGTCATACTGGTGACCAATGTTTGCGGTGCGAGCAGGTCACCGGGGAGCAAAAGGAGGAGGAGGAGGAGGATTGAGGGTCCCAAGGACAGCTCTCTTCCTCTGGGGACGGGAAGGGGGTGGTTATCAGTGATCAGTGCTTGCCTGGCCTCTAGCGGAGACTGGCACATTGATGTTGTACTTGGTGGGCAGAGGTGGGCAAACTCCCAGCATGCCATGTACGTGAGCGTGCATGACACCATTACTGGCATCACTGCATGCCCTACCTCGGGGGGAGAAAACCAGGGAAAAACATCTCCAGCGGCTGGATGAAGGAGGGGCTCGCAGGTCCTGCTCCCCGACCTGCCGGTGCACCGACCACAACCGGAGCTGGTCTTCAGTGGGGGCCTGGGGACCTACCAACCCCACCAGGGGCAAGCCCTAGGGGAAGACAGTCAGTGAGGCCTGATGGATGTCAGGGAGACCGAACAGGGGCACCCTCCACAACATGGGCTGTCAAAGGGAGAAAAATACTGAAAAAAGAAAGAAAATCAGCACTTGGGGAGTAAATTTTCACACAAAAGACCCACTCTGCACCAACTATGGAATTGACCATTTTTGAAAATGGAAAATCATTGCCTGTACTCATGTCATCAGAGGATCAGTTGGGGAGGGGGTGGTTTACCTGGGATTTGTTGCAAGCTGGCATGGTAGTTGGCAGTTTACAGGGCCAACAAGATAAATTATTAAAATGTACTAATTTTGCAATTTTCTTAGTTAGGGCTTCTGAGCATTACCCTTCAAAATGGACACTCTCAAGGAAGCAATAATCCTCCACACAAACCTTGAGTAACTACTAGCTCTGGTTTCATAATTTAATTCTACAGCTTCAAGTAACTGGAAAAATTACCTCTGATTCCCAAAGACCGGCGATTCTTCAGGAAATGGGATCTGATTTAATGCTCCTCGCTTCTGAGGAGTGCTTGTGTTAATTTGTGGTTTTTCTTCCACTGCCGCACTCTGCTGACTAGTATTTGATGCCTTTTTTTAACTGGGGAGCTGTTAGCTACATTGGGTTTGTCTCCATTGCACTGTTGGCTAAGAGCTTGGACATCAGTTCCTAGACTGTCGATTCCTACATTCAGTTCTTCCAGTTTCTGAATAGACCTTAAAAGAACAAAAGCCACCAATATACATCAGTGCCAGCTTCTGTATCACGGTTCCAGCAAACAGACACAACAGATACCTGTATATCACCTTATAGTAATAGTAGGGATCAAAAGCATTTTGATATTGTAGTCGGCATGTGTGTACAACTGACTGCTTTAAATCACTGAACTGTACAGTAAACAGGTATGACTGGCCAATATGGAGCTTTCCAAATACAGTACCTGGTAGTTCCCCCATATTAAAACCTGTACCTCACAAACGTGGCACCAAACTACACAGCCCACTTGATGCTAATCTTCACTGTTCATTCTACGTGAGGGGGACAAAAAAAAAAAAACACAAAGGGAGCTGCTGATTCCATCAATGTTTTTGCTTGTGGGGCAGAACAGACATGGGGAAGGGAAACCATCAGTAAAGCCACACCCACAGAAATAGAAATTTGTTCTGTGGCCACATTCCATTATCACTGCAGCATTCTTCCTATGGGAGGAAGGCAAGAAGAACTTAAAAAAAAAAAAATCTAAATAGCAATTCAAGTACTACTAACCACAGTACTACTGACAGCCCTGCTGTGGGGTGGCTATTTTGTACTGGCTGTCCCAGTACAACCCACACCCTGTTGTGTTTTATTGCTTACTTACAAACCTCATGTAAAGCTAAGAGCAGAATCCTACATTTTGATTGGTTCCCTACCAGGCCTTATCCCACAGGTTATGGACTGCCAGTGTAACCAAAACACTGGGAAGCTTTACGCTATGGGAACAAACATTTAGTGTGCAAAGCTCTTCAACTCTTCTTTTAATTTAAATAATGATTCCAGTGAGTCTTTATTCTACTGCTAGATCAGTCCATATTGCTTAATTACTAGATAAAGGAGAAAAAACCTTCCAAACACCAAAAAGCACACATATAACAGTTTTCATCAATTCTCATCTTCCTTCCTGTAAACTGGCCACCTTAAAGTAGTACACCCAGAATTTGAAAAAAAAAAAAAAACAAACATATGTTGTGCAGAGTGTTTTGATTTGTGTGTGAAGTCCTAGTGTGTCCTTCCCTCTGTCTGCTATTAGGATATGTGTAGTTTGCTGAAATTAAAAGTTTTAAAATCAAAACACTTACCCCTGCTAGCTGGACCTGAAACATACAGAAAATAAAAATACTTAAGTAGAGCTATTTAGTAGCCATTTTCTTACAGAAAACCCACTCAGCTCTCAAGTATCTTCTAAACAGTAAATGTAGCCATTTGTGCTCACTGGATACGAAAAGTTACACAGTTCTGCTGTTATAAACCGATTCTAAAGCAGTTCTGACTGCTGAATCTATGGTCTCCGCTACATTACTGTCACATGAGACAGAATGCATTGCAGGTACAAGAAAAGCAATACACACTGGCTGAGATGGAGCTCCCAAGGGGTCGTAAAACTACCATAAAGCTAGCAGGCTAATTTAGGAAAAACTCCTAATAGCAGGCAGAGGGAAGGACACACTAGGACTTCACACATAAATCAAAACACTCTGCACAACATATGTTTTTGCAAATTCTGGGTGTACTACTCCTTTAAATTCCAATGTTTTGCATATGATTTGTGCTTTTTCAAGGAGAGTGGACCCATATAATAAATATCAAACTAGTACACATGAGTATAGTTTGTATCGCAAGGCATGTATTACCCCTAAAACATAGCTTTACCAGGTTTTTTTTCCAGTTTTCAGATCACAGGAATTCATTATATGGTGAATTAACAATAAAACCCAAAATGCCCCACTATTAAAAGACTTACTTACAGATAACAGAGAAGGCATTTCCCACAACATGCTCAGCCTCTCACAGAAGTCTTCCAAGTTCTACACAATCCAGTGCTATGTCAGAAAAGGGTGCTGGCTCAGTGCTAACAGACACTCCTTATATGTAACTTGCTTCCTCAAAGTGTCAGTGCTTCAGGATGTGCTGCACAGTGATGTAATCATGACAAACACATGGTGACGTTACACACCCTAGGGCAAGCACCTAGCGCTTTCAAATAGTGAGCCTTTACCATCCAGGGCTCCTGGATGCCAGAGCTGATCCCAAGCCTTAAAAATCTTGTTGTCAAGCATGTCACAAATTATAGTCAGATTAGAAGTTAGACACATATTACCTTCTAGTTTAAAACAGTTAAAATATGATAAGGCCGGACAGGTGGTGCAGAAGGTTGAGGCGCTGGATGCCACACCACGAACCACACCAGCAACCCGGGTTCGGGAACGGACTCGGAACACCGGGGGCTGGCAGGGGGAGGGGAAGATCGAGCATCTGGAGGACTGCTCTCCTCTGCTAGGGTGGGAAGACTGGCTCAGTAGTGGCCCCTGGTTGAAACCGGGGGCACTACAAGCAGCAGCACAGGAGGGACAACTGGGAAATCAGAAAAACCGTTCCGGATTGGCCGGATGACGGCATCTGGTCCATCACAAACCCAAAGACTTCCTGTGAGTCGGCCCCGTCTCAGCAGCGCCCGAGGCTGAGGAAAAATAGTATGCTGAGATATCCCCAACCGGTGCCTTCCCCCTCAGAGGAGAGGGACCCACTCAGCAAAGGGTTATGCTGAAATACCTCGAGGTAGGCTGCAAATATGAGGCGAGGGGTGCTTGGGGGAGTTAGAGAGGTGTTGGTGGCCTTGGATGCCCGAAGGAGTGGTGGATTCGAAGCCCAGAGGGGAGAAAACAGATCACACACAAAAAAAAAAAAAAAAATATGATAAGGACATTTATAATTAATATGATTTTTTCAAAAACTAAACCACAAAGGACTGGTGTGGCCAGGCTATTAATAAGTGAAAATTACTGAGTGAAATGTACATAGTTCATCCACTGTTAATACCCAAAGTGGCCTCAGGTACAACACAATTTACACAAATTACAAAAACTATATAGGGAGGTCAAAAGGTCAGAGTATGCATATTATTTATATAGACATACAGTAATCTGAATAATAAAATCAAATATTCAAACATAATTAAAGCAAACATACAGTATGTTCTGTTATTATCAGGGAACCGTTTGTTGCAGATCTGCCTTGCTAATTGTGCCTGACTGAATATAATTTATATCTTTTTTCTTTTCAGATTTGTAAGACTGACGCAAGCATTGAGGTATGGACCTTCTTTGACTTATCAATTGGAACTTGCTTAAGATTTGCATCCTGACCTAGCTGAGACCATTTGTATTCACTGTATTAATTTGTAGTACGTCTCTGTAATCTTATTCTTTGCCATGATTTGTCTTGATAAATGTTTGAGATTTTTATTTTCCATGGAGCTACCTTCGCACAGCTGCTTGTGTTTGGTACGTGAATTTTTTTTCTACTAATCAGAATTTGCCAGAAGATAAGGATTGCTTGGCCCATGTAGTCTGCCCTTTATTACCTACTTATAGTATCATCGAAGATCCTGCTTGATCTCCGGCCCATTCTCCCTTCTCAATTCCCTTTCCCTGAGATTCCCTAATACCTATCCTATGCATTTTTAAACCCATCAATGTTTTTGCCCCCACCACCTCCACTGGAACACTTCCAGGAATTCACCCCTCTTTCTGTGAAGAAGTAATTCCTCACACTTCTCCTGAATCTACCCCCCACCAGCTTCTTACCGTGGCCCCTTGTCCTCGAGTACCTTTTTTTCTGAAAAATATTTCCCTGCTGTACGTTATTTACTCCTGTGAGGTATGTAAAGGTCCCCATCATATCCCCCCTTCCCCCTCTATTCCAAGGTGCTCATATTTAAGTCCTTAAGTCTCTCCTTGTAGGGCTTGTGATGCTGACCCTGCAACATTTTAGCTGTCCTCCTCTGGACCACCTCCAGTATGTTAACATCCTCTTCCAGAGATGTGGTCTGCAGAACTGGACACAGTACCCTAGGCGGGGGCTTATTAACGAGCTGTACAGAGGCAATACTACCTCTCTCTCTTTCTGCTGGTGATACCCCTTCCTATGCACCCCAGCATCCCACTAGCCCTCCCAACTGCCTTGTCGCACTGCCTGGCCACCTTTAGGTCATCCAATATGATCATCCCCAGGTCTCCTTCCTGCTTGGTGGTCAACAGTACCACTCCTCCCACTATGTACTCTGACCCTGGGTTTCTGTGCCCCAAGTGCATTGCTCTGCACTTTTTCATGCTGCAACCCAGCTGCCATACTCTTGACCACTCCTCTGTTTTTTCCCCAAGTCTCAGCTCACTCTTTCCACCCCCAACCCCCAGAGTGTACACCCAATTGCAGATTTTGGTGTCATTCACAAAAAGGCAGACTTTCCCTTCCAATTCCTCTGCATTGTCACTTCTAAAGACATTAAAAGAGGACAGGTCTCATCCTTGATCACCGAGGCACCCCACTGGTCACCCTCCCTCCGTTCCTTGGTGCAAACTCCATTCGCCACCACCCTCTGCTGCCTATCCCCTAATCAATTTCTTACCCAGTTTACCATGCTTGGACCCACTCTTAAGCTACCCATCTTGCGTGCTAGCCTCCTTTGTGTAACAGTGTCAAAAGCCTTACTGAAATCTAGGTAGGCCACGCACACCACTCCATCCTGATCTAACTCCTTGGTCATCCAGTCAAAGAATCTATCAAATTCATTTGACATGACCCCCCACTTCCCCCCAAGAATACATGTTGCTTTGGGTCTTGTAACTCAATGGATTCAAGATACTTCAGAATCCCTTTCTTCAGCAATGACTCCATTAACTTTCCCATCCTTAATGTCAAGCTGCTGGCCTATAATTGCTAGCGTCTTCTCTGCTACCACTTTTGTACTTTTGTGAAGTGGGACTACATCTGCCCTCCTCCAGTCCCTTGAAACCACTCCTGTCTCCAATAAGCCATTAAACAGGACTGTTGGAGGTGCAGCAGCACCTCTCTGAGCACTCTTAATACCCCTGGATGCACCCCATCTGACCCCACTGTTTTGCCCACTTACAGATTAGCGAGTCCCTTAAGAACACTCTCCTCTGAAAACAGACTAGTGTCCGCCACCCTCCCTCCAATGCTCCTGTTACTTTTTGTGGCCTGTTCCCTTCTCCTTCCTCTGTGAACACTAACCAAAAGTATTTGTTCAGCATGTCTGCCTTTTCCTGGTCCCCCTCTGTACAAGCCCTCCCGCCCCTTTTTAATCTTACAATCCCGCCCTTGGTATTCCTCATTTCGTTTACATACCTACAAAATGCCTTCATCACTGCCTGGGCTTTTCTCTCTTCAGTTTGCACCTTCATGCCCCTTGCTGCTCTCCCGACTTTCCTCTGTTTCCCTTGATACACCTTCCTATCCTCCTCCCCGTGCCTCTTCTTACACCTTTCGAATGCTACCCTTTTAGCCTTTACCTTTTCTAGCACCTCTGTCAAGAACAGTAACGGTCTCTTGTCCCCATGCTTTTGCTCCCCTGCTTGACGCAGATGTTGGCTGCTTTTCCTATGGCCCTTTTTAGCTTCACTCACTGTTCCTCCACTCCCACTCAGGTCATCCCCCCACCAGATTATCCCCGAGGCATTCACCCATCTTTTTATCTGAGCTTTATTATATCTTTTTTGCTACAGTGTACTTTGCTTCGTTTATTCCCATCATTTACTGTTTCCCCAGTGTATCTCCTCTTTTTTTCTACTCCCCCCCACCCTGTTATTTTATTCCAACTTTTTCTCCTCTTTACTTAGGGTTCCTGTGGTGATACTGTGTCATCTGTTTTTCACTGTTCTTTTAAGTCTAGTCTCTAGGTAGTGGGTTTATGTTGTTGCACCTCAACTTGACAGCTCTTCTAAACTGCTCCAGTTAACAGTATTAGTACATCTGCTGGTTCACTGTCAGGGTGGAAATGCAGATCAGCTGTATTTTAGCAAGTTATTACACTGCAACAGACTAATCAGCCAAAGCTTCAAGTTAATAAATGATGTACAATTCTGTCACTGTGCCATTAATCATGCCCCCTGAGGAAGAGGAAGAGCACCTCAAAGCGCCAGAGCTAGCTGCTTCTGAGACTGTTACAATTCGTACTTGTTATTTAATGATTCTGAATTAAGCCTATATCTAATTTTTGCAGCAAATATGTGCGCTGGGTTCCTTTTTGTGGTTTCGTACTAGTAAGCCTGTAACTGGCAGCACACTACTCTCTGAGCACTCTACTTTTATGTGTCAAGCCAGCATGTTTGCATTTCTGCTTACTAACATTGGGCTGACTCATCTGCACTGGACTTTGTTGCAAAAGAAAAGGAGTTTTCCCAAGCTGCCAAGTCTAAATTCTGTGTATGCCAAATTTTTTTTTTAGAAAGTGCAACTCTGCACCACCAATTTGTGACACTGCCAACTGCTAATGTGTAAGGGGTACCCTGAGCACTTATTTTATTCCACATATATGGGTAATGTCAAATATTATACATTTAATGTGGGTAGCCAATGGAGAAATGAAAGTTACATACTTACTGTAACTGTTGGTCTTTCAGAATATCTTCACCACTAACTGCCACTTTTATGTCTGGGCTGGAGGTACCACGACCACGTGGAAGCAAGGCTTCTGCCAGGGGGCCAGCCATGGCTACCTGGCATGGCACCAGTGAACCCCCATGTGGAGCCACGTGCCAGCCAATAACCACTGCCAGCTCCCTCACCAACTTCAGTTCTATTCGCCAGGAGAGAAACAAAGTGGGTAAAAATAAGAGAGGGCTAAGAATTTTCCTAGCCAAAGGGAAAGGACATAGGAAATAAAAATAAAATAAAACCAAACTACCAACCTCTGAATAAAGGAAAAAAGGGCACAAAAGGTAGTAGCCTAGAGGGGTAGTGGGTATAGAACCAGAGCCTTACACCATTAGCCAGACAGGAGATGGATAGTGATCTTAAAGAGCTAATATACTGCCAAAAATTAATATTAGTTTTTAAAAGTAGTCAACCAATACTTTTTATATCTACGTTACTTTTTCTTTTCCCGTTGGATATTTAGAAAGTTCTTTACCTGATGTTAGTAGGTTTGATGTGTGGGACAGCACTTTGCCTGGCAGCTGACACATATATCTCTATCCCCCCCCCCCCCAACAACATCATCATCATCGTGACCTCACAGACTGACATAACTGCTGCTTAGGATCAGCCACTTAGTAGCTGCTTGGTCAGTCACTTGTGACGTCACTGTCAGTGAGATCACAATGATAAAGATGTAGTGGGGTTGGATAGAGCTAGATATGTCAGCTGCTGGGCTAAGAGCTGTTCCACACATCCAGCATGATATTATCATGTAGAAAACTCTCTAACAAGCAAAAGAAAAAATTAAAATACTTCAAAAATAAAATGTTACAACTGACTACTTCTTAAAATGTCTACCATTTTCCTGTTTGCCTCTTTTGATTGTACCAGCTGTTTAAAAGTAGCAGCCCTGAAGTATGTAGCTATGGCAGAAAAGCAAGAGGGGATGCCCAGAAATGGGACCCCTGTGCCATTGAGATGGCACAATGTACCAAAATAGGAATGAATCACAGACTCCTGGAAAAAACAAACCCCATACTACCAGTTTTTCCCCACACAATTCTGTTTCTGGCTCTCTGGCCAGAGCAGGGATGTATTTCTTTTCTGTACCAGGTTCCACAACCCGCCCACATCTCCCCCAGCACTTCCCCTAGCTGCCTGGTCTGAGAAGACTGTTACTTTTGCCGCACAGAGGGGCTCCCCTCAGGGAGAGACCTAACTGGCCCAGCCTTAAGACGGAGTCATTTTGGCAGTGAATGCAGGCTGAGGTCCACGTGTCATGCTGCGCTCCTTCCCAGAGGATCTTCTTCTTTGGTTTCTCCTGGAGGTACAGCAATGCAATGTTGGCAAGCGAGCAGCAATGCATGCTCCCACACACAGCAAACCAACTGCCGCCATTGCCTCCCCCCTGTGTGTGCGGTCCCAGACTGGTGTTCTCCCAACCTCTGCTGGGAGTCACCGTATCGCCGGCACCACAGTCCACCCACCCCGGAGGAGGAGACCAGTCCCCCCCCGGATGTTCATTCCCCCCCCCCCAGTTGATCTCAGACAACTTGAGCTTGCTTCCGAATGAGGGTCCTCTGCACCAAAAGCAGCAGCGCTACTGATGCGTCAACAGGCCAGCTTAACCCCTTGCTACCTGATGAAGGATTGCTTGAACATCTGATCAAAATATGTTCTCCTTTTCCCCAACAACGGAAAAAAGGAAGGAATCTCAGGTGCTTGTGGAGATGTACGGCCTAACAGCCCAAAGGAGTCGAAATTAGTTCATCTCCACAGGCACCCCTTACAGTAGTGGGTTAACAGCCTAGCTGGCATATGAGAAGAAGGGCATACCAACCAAAAGGGATAGCCTGGCATAGCCAGAAGGAAAAAAACATTAGAGAAAAAGGACCTTCTTCCCCTGAAACAACAGGGATGCACCCTGTGTGAGAACTAGTGTACCTAATTCAATCCAGTTCCCAGCACTGTTCCACAGACAGTGCAGTGGCCCAGTGGAATTAGAATGGATGGTGCCCAGAGGTAAAGAGTGCATTTAGCAACCAGCAGTGATATACCCCAAGAAATGGATATACCCTGGGCCGGGAGATGGAGAACAAGGAGGAATAATTAATCAATCAATCAATCACTTTATTTAACCAGGCATAAACACCATTGAGCGAGCTCATTTTCAAGGTGGTCCTGATCATTAATACAATACAGTACACTTCATAAAATTACAATTAACTTCATAAGATTACAATTACGGTGGACAGCAGTGCAAAAAAAAAAAAAACATTGTGAAGGTGTTGGTCAATATGGGCCTATACATACCGGTCAACATAATTAACATGCAAAGGTACAAAATGATAAGCTTTACTGGAATGAGAAGAGACAACAATCCCATATAGTCTCTGCTAAGTAAGAGCTCATACCTAAATGATAAAAAATAAGGAGGTATTAAGGAATAGGGTAGAAACTGGGGCGAAAGAGTAGGCAGCCAAGAGGGAGGCCAGAATAGGTAAAAGGTAGAGAGTAGGCAGGGCCATTACCCTCAGGGCCACAAACAATATTGTCTAAGGCAATCTGTGCTACAGTAAACTTGTTCCTGGGCCAGATCCATGGAGGCTGAGGTGCTGGGCACCTCACCTCCTGCTACACCAGCAACCTGGGTTCAGGAAGGGACCAAGGTCGCTTGGGGTCTGGTGGGTTAAAAAGGAGTAATAAGCATCTGTAAATGCCAAATATGTTGCAGTGTAACAGGGCTTTAAAGAGCTCCTGATGTTGTTGGGACAACTGTGAAAAACACACTGTCTAGACACGATTCAGCTTATATTTCACCCTTTTTGTAACTGTCTCCCATATTTGTTTATTACTAAGGACATCTGCATGGAAACTGCATTTCTGCCCTATCTGCTCTGTCTGCTTGTCTACTTCTGCAGTCACAATTCTCTTTATGACATCCCAATCTGTTGCTGTGGAGATAATTATGATGTCATAAACAGGGTATTATGTCATGTGTAGACAAGCAGCCAACGCGAATAAAGTCAAAGGACAGTAATTTTGTTTTTATGTCAGTTCCCTCAGTAATAAAGAAAAAGGTGAAAGACCTATACAAAATATATTTCTGATGACTGGTACAGAGGGTAAAAGCACAGAATTGTAAAACAGTGGACTGAAAGTTCAGACACCCTCAGGGCCACAAACAATATTGTCTAAGGCAATCTGTGCTACAGTAAACTTGTACCTGGGCCAGTACCATGGAGGCTGAGGTGCTGGACACCTCACCTCCTGCTACACCAGCAACCTGGGTTCAGGAAGGGACCAAGGTCACTTGGGGGCTGGTGGGGTAAGAAGGAGGATTTTAGCATTTATAGCTGGATCTCCTCCTTCAAGGTGTGTGTGTGTGTGTTGGGGGGGGGCAGTGTGTACTGCTGCTTGGCTGCCACCTAGTAGAAGGTAGATGGCACAGCAGCGGTCACCAGAACTGAAAGTTGGAGGCGCCTGCTGAAAGTGTGCACAGTCGTCATGGTCTACGTGTGCGCCACTGCATGCCGCCAGCTCAGACTCAAGGGAAGTAACAAGCGGAAAAGAAACCCTGTCTGCAGAAAGATGCTGCAACCCTAAAAGTAGCACACCACCACCACCACCATCCATGGCACCCATTCACACAATGAGGTAAGAAGTAGATGGGGTAAAGTCCTGGGTGTGTGGTGAAGCGGCTGGTGCTCGACAGCAGAAGGGAGCAGTTGTGGAGGGGCAGGAGGATAAGGTCCATAAGAAAAAAAAAAAAAAATAGAATGCAAAAATATCTGCACAATAAACTGAATTGCGTCCAACTGGAATCAGAAGCTTTTTAAAGGGAACATAAACAATATGTAATTTGACTCAACTATTGCTGGTATTTTCTGTTCATTTTTGACATGCTGTTAACCTATGTGAAGCTACTGTATTTTCATTCTGCATGCTGTCCGTCCCCCAATTCTGTTTAGTACTTTCAAATAGGCAGTTCCTGTCTGTAACTAAGGGAAACACTTCCTGTCTGTAACTAAGCACAGTGAGGCTTGATCTTTATCTTCAAAGCCTGATGACTGCTAGTTGGCTAATGGGCAGAAAACCAGTATGATTGGGGGGGTTTTCTCCTTTGAACCACAAGACATTTACGTTCATCAGCCACCTAAAACACAGTCGTCAGCCTTCTCAGCACTAGCTTTGACAGGCAAGCCTCCTGCATTTCTACATCCATTGGCTTATACAGTTCACACCCCACTACACTACAGTAACAATATGTTCGCTTTGCACATGTGCGCAAGCAAACATAAAAAGGAGGAAATCAGCTGCTTCGTCTCACTTTTTTTCCTTTTTTAGGGGGAGGTGGTATGAGACGCAAATTGCTGGAACCGGGGTAAAGGAAAGCGTAGCCACTCCACTTATAAGACTGTAAAAGGAACCCTCATCCCAGTTTTAAGGGTTTTTTTTTTTTGGGGGTGGGAAGTGGTGGGAACCCAGAAACGGGTCCCAAACCTTTTTTTTTTTTCCCCCTAAGTTCAATAAAACAAATTATGATCCTTGGCCCCGAAAAAGAAAATGGACAATGGTACACAGGTAAGCAAAAACTAATGCTCATATCATGTTATGTTTTCCTAGGACTGGCCAGTGGCACTAAGGGTTGAGGCGCTGGACACCACATCTCGCACCGTGCTGGCAATCCGGGTTTGGGAACGGACTCGGGCCGCCAGGTGTCAGCAGGGAAGGGAAGGGATCGAGCATCTGGAGGACTGCTCTCCCTTCCTGGGAGGGATCCGGGGTTAGCACTGCTCCTTGGTGGCCCCGGTGGAAATCGGGGGGCAGCACAAGGAACATGCAGTGCTGTGCTTAAGAAGTGGAGCAGCGGCAGACATCAGCACGTTGTGCAATTACGTCACTGCATGTCTGCACTTCACGGGGAAACACCACCACGTAAAAATACTCCTGGAGGATCGGGGAGGCAATGAGGGCTCCGGGTACCCAGCCAACATCCACAATGCTGGACCATCCCTCCAACAGCTCTGTACAACCCTCATCCAGGATGGACCCTTTAATTTCAGAAAGGCCACCAGGTAGATGAGGTGGGCCCTCCCACAGGGGGTGATATGGGGGGCTGGAAAGTCCTGGTGGGGAAGTGCTGGGGGGGGGGTGGCCATGGTGGGAAGTAGAGGAAGCAGGTCTTGTGGGCACCTCTGAGAGATGCCTCTGTCCACCAGGAGAATAAAAAACAGACTGTACAAAAGTTACGTTTACCTAGGCATGACTTTATCAAATAACCGGTGGATGAAACATGCCACAAATTCTCTTGTGAATTTAAAAAAAAAAAGGTTATGGGTTTAAAAAGTTTAATACTGCATATGGTGGTTTTTCATTAGCTCTAATGACACTGACAAGCGGTTTTAAATACATAGTTCAATTAATTTATGGAGTTGAAGTCTGGGACATCATGAAGAAAAATAGTTTAACAGTCCCAGTTTTTCAAATATCTAAGGGCACTTTTAGGAATTTTATTTTTATTTATTTCTTGAGAAATCAGAATTGCACACCCTTTAAGTCAAAGACACTTTTGCAAAGGCTCTTCGTCGGTAAACAGAGTACAACATCACAAGAACAGGTACAGGAACATCAATCAGTACAAAAAATACATTGTAAGGTAAAGAACATGAGAAGTATACCACAGCAGAGGGCCTAGACAGCCCAGAGTCGTGTGCAAAACAGCAGACAGTACAATACAAAACCGGTGCCAGACTTCAATCAGTCCATATCTTACATTAGTAGGTACAGTAAATGAGCAGAGTAACATTCTTTAGCAGTGGGGAAAGAAACAACCCGGTGTCATGTGTAACAGCAGCAGCAGAAATTCTGGAAGCAGGATACAGATTGTAAAGACAGTAAAAGGGAGGTGGCAGGGGCTGGGTTGGAATAGCCCCTACTAAGGGCAGTCGCACGTAGAGTTGTTAGGAAGAAATACCTTGAGTGAGGTTTTAAAAGGGCCAATTTTTGTATTAGCAGTCAGAGCAACAGGTAGGTCATTTAGCCAGCTTGGGGCCCTGTGATAAAAGGTTCTCTGACCCATAGATGTCCTGCAGCATGGAACCAGTAAGGGGACCTTGGAGGTACTTCTGGTGAATCTTTGTAGGAGGGAGTGTTGGATGAGGCCCTGTAGGGTAGGTGGGGTGAGATTTAACTGTATTTTCTTCGCTAGGAGGCATGTGTGGTACTTAAGGCGACATTCAAAATTTAGCCAGTTAGAGCGGCTGTAGAGGTCACATGTGTGTGTAGATCTATCGCAGCCTGGCACCAGGCTTTGTTTAGTGTTGTCTTGATGCGACAGAGAGACAACTCATGCCCAGTGGCATATGTAAGACCAGAGTTGGGTTTGGATAACATCACTGTGGTAGTAGACACATGTAAACTGAATTATTTGCTAAAACTTGCTAGGATGAATAAGGAAAGACCACCATTTAACTGTATTATCGAAAAAAGATCTGGCTTCAACTTGGATGTAAAGAATCTGAGTGGTACAAGAATCTGTTGAGTAATTTAAAGAAATATGGTCTTTTCATATTAGATATCTTGAGAAAAATGTGTCCATGGATCCATGAAAAAAAGTAGTCCAACAACTGGTCCCCTAATGTCACCCAAGGGATTAATAACTGATGAGACGGAAATGGCTACAGAATTAAGCATTTTATTAGCATCTTCTGCACTAAATATACTATGCCCTAAATAAGTGCATCATCCTTAAGCTCTATTATAAAATTCAACACAAAGGAAGTGTTAGATGTCATCAGCATGACCACATCAGATAGCTCAGCTGGTCAGGATGGGTTTTCACCCTATTTTATAAAAAATATAGCTGATCAGACAGCTGGCCCATTAACTGTACTTTTTAACACCTCCCTTATTTCTGGCTCAACTGTCCCAATATGGAATCAGGCTATAGTGATCCCCCTTCATAAAGGTGGTAGTAGCCGGTCCGGCAGCGCAGAGGGTTGAGGCGCTGGATGCCACACCTCGCGCCACGCTGGTGACCCACATTCAGGAACAAGCGCGGGCCACCAGGGGTCAGCGGGGAGGAGAAGGATTGAGCGTCCAGAGGATAGCTCTCCTTCTCGAGGATTTCGGCAGTCGGCACGAGCCTGGCCCCTAATGGCAGCTTAGGGGCTGGCACACTGACGCCATAAGATGGGGGTCAGGGCGACACAGGCGGCGCAAGCGCACGCCTGGGAGAGCGTGCACAGTGCCATACGCAGGCGCCATGGCACATACCGATCGGGCAAAGCAGAGAAACGCCCAGAAAATACGCCAGAAAATATGCCCCAGATGATTTAAGGAGGGAGCTCGTGAGGGCCTCACACCCGCCAGCCACGGCACGAAACACCTAATCCAGTCTCGAAGGTGCAGGCCCCACTCCAACCCAATGGGGGGTAATCCCTGGACCACTACTCTACCCGACTGGTAGGCGCGGGGTGCAAGGCTGGGCTTCCCCAGATTCTGAGGGCTGCAGGGGCAGGAGATTAAGTAATCAAAAAAATAAATAAAATAAAAAAATAAAGGTGGTAGTAAAAATGTTTCTCAAAACTATAGACCCTTAAGCCTAAGCTGCCCGTCTTGCTCTAGCCAGTGGAGTCCTACCCATGCTTTGCTACAGACTAATCACCTTTGCCCACATTGCAAAAACTAGTCTAGTAAAGAGGAACTCAGCGTACAACAACATATGCCGTTTTGCGCTCTCAGCCCCCCACCTCACTCACCGCTGTGAGCTTTACACCCGGCTTGAGTGGCTCCAACCGGAAACTCACTGCTCTTATGTCGTGGGCAACTTCATTGACAATATTGTCAGAACTGCCACCCCTCAAAACCTTGCTGAGACCCTTGTTCTTGCTACACCCTCCTACAACCTGCAATCCAGCGGCTCCCATGCCCTCCTGGTACCTAAATCCCGCACACAAATGGGTAACCGAGCCTTCACTGCATATGCGCCCAGGGTTTGGAACTCTCTTCCAACTAGCTCTCGCTCCTCTCCCTCGCACCAGAGCTTTAAAGCCTCCCTCTGGGGTTTTCTCAAAACAGCTGCCACCTGTCTCTGCACTAGACAAACCCTCTCAGCCTGAGATGCCCCAAATAACTGAGATGCTACCTAAACATTACGACTTGGGCAGAGCACAACTGTGCTAATACTCCCCCTGTTCTCACAGCATATATAATAATGGACCATTTGGGCCCACCGGCAAAACAGGGTGAGCACTATAAATGTGCACTCCTTTCTCTCGCACTGGGCCCACTCTAACCCAACTGTGACTCCTCCTTATTCTAACTGCTAGCCTTACAACTTGCTGCCTGGAGCGATTAATTCACACTGCACTTCTTCCTACTGACTGCAATGTTTAATACTGTATTGTAATACCTGTCTTTGGTATTGTTGTCTTACAATGTCCCTGTGTTCTGGTCACTTTATATTAACTCTTCACTACTATTTGCCTGATGAAATCTGATGCTTGTAAAGTCCCTGTTGTGCTAATTCTATGTAATGTAATCCTCCACTTGTATCTGCCTGATGTTCATGTATGTACCTTGTAATCTCCCGGGTCGCACCTGAAAACAGGCACTTGGCTGTCTAGTGTGCTTACTCGGTTAACAAAAGCAAATAAATAAATAAACAGCAGTTTTCTGTAAACTATTAGAAAGACTATTAAAGGAAAGGATTACTACTCTTCCGATAGAATTTGGGCATACAGACATAACCCTGTATGGGTTTGTCAAGAGCAGATCCTGCCAAACAAATCTCTTACGAACATACAAAATCTGCCAGCAGATGAAGGCCTAGAGGTCTATCAAGTCTGCTTGAATGTGCAGATAGCACCCTTATTTACAGCTGCCTCCTCCCACCCTTCCCTCCACTGACCCTCCCTTGCCCTGTCCCAGCCCCTTTTGAAGCAGTCCATTGTTCTACTGATACCACTTCTGCAGGTAACTCATTCCACCCAACTATCACCCTCTCTGTAAAAAAGTGTCTCCTCATCTGCCTCCTGAACCTTCCTCCCTCCAGCCTCATATCATGGCCCTGGGTGTCCCTCCCCTCCCTTACTTTGAACAGCCCCTCTATACCGTTCTTGTTTATTCCTTTCATGTACTTAAAGGTTTCGATCATGTTCCCCCTGTCCCTCCTCTCCTCTAGCGAGTACATGTTCAGCTCCGAGTCTCCTCTCATATGACAAGTCCCCCAGCCCCTTGATCATCTTTGTCGCCCTGCGCTGCACCCCCTCCAGTAACAATGTCCCTCTTCAGATACAGGAGCCAGTACTGCACGCAGTACTCCAGATGCGGTCTAACTAATGACTTGTACAGTGGCAGAATTGCCTCCCCCCTCCTTGAGGAGATACCCCTTGCAATGCAACCCAGCATTTTGTTGGCCTTTGCAGCTGCCTTCCTACATTGTGCAGAGTTGTTCATTGACCCTGTAATGAGCATCCCCAGATCCTTCTTCTCTGTCTTGGCTAGCTGCACTCCCCCCAGTTACTCCTCCTTGGGTTCTTCACCCCAAAATGCAGCACCTTGCACTTTTTGGCATTAAACCCCAGTTGCCAGGTATCTGACCAGGTTTCCAGATTAGAACTGAATGCACTCGAACTCAAAACTCTCAGAGCACAAAAATGATTCAAAATGCAGATAATTTTATTGAAGTAACAGCTCCAAACATAGTTAACAACAGAGCACACTACCCCTCACGCAGATCCTTCTGATCTGTACTACTAGTTCCCTGTCTAACTCCTCTGTCTGAGAGGGTGGCCTGTACACCACTCCCATTCTGAGAGTCCTGTTTTTGGAATCCTGGAATTGCATCCAAAGTGACTCCGTGCTACCCTCCTCCCCTTCCTCATTTACACACTTCAGTCCTTCCCTCACATACAGTATAGTGCCACCCCCCCTTCTCACCCTCACATACAGCGCCACCCCCCTCCTTTCCCAATCACCCTATCCCTACAAAATAACCTGTACCCTGGTACAGACAGGTCCCAGTCATTGCATTGGGTGGCCCCAATTTCTGTGATGGCTGTAATGTCCACTTCTCTCTCTGCCAAGAGCACCTGTAGGTCTGCAGTTTTCCTTCCAAAGCTCCTAGCACTAAGGGTGACCACCTTCCACCCCCCCCATCCTGCCCTCCTTTACTAGCCATCACCAACAGTACTTGCCCTTTGTCTTTTGTCACTGTTATGGGGGATAAGCTCATGTGGCATTCCACCCTGTGGTCTCTGCATGTCTCTTGTCCACTTGCCACCCCCCACTCCTAGTTTAAATTCCCAACTTCCTCTATGTACTCTGCTATCCTCTGTTTCAACACTTTCTTTATTCTTTATAATCCGACCCACCTAGAGAATTGGTCTACTGAAAAAAAAAAAAACCTTTTATTTAATGAATTTAATGAACTTTTTGGAGCCAGTAAGTGAAGCACTGGATAAAGGCCTATCTGTTGACATCATTTTTCTCGACTGTTCTAAGGCACTTGACTCTGTCTCACATAAAATTCTCATAGAGAAAATGATAATCCTACAAATTCATCCATCTATCATACACTGGGTAGAAGCACGGCAATCAAACCGTTCACAACAAGTCTCCCTAAAAAGGTCAGCTTTCTCCTCGGGGCCCTGTCACTAGTGGTGTCCCACAGGGCTCCGTTTTGGGACCAATTCTCTTTAATAATCTAATATCTTCAATGCTTCCTCTTAATAAACACTGCTGGATGGGGAAATATGCAGACAACTGCAAACTTGGAAGTATTATAACAGACTCTGCCTCCGCTACAGAATTTCAAAAAAATCTGACCCACCTAGAGATTTGGTTTACTGAAAAATACAGGTTACTCACCTGTAACAGGAGTTCTAGGAATGGTATATGTTGTTCATCCACACGACCCACCCGACCTCCCCCGGCTTTGACGCACAACCTGAGTTTCCAGCAGGCCAGATCTGGCGTCATGGGGCGGAGCCGAGAGTTTTACCACCCGGGTGGGTGGGAGGAGCCAGCTTGAAGACCTTCCGGCAAGATTTAAAGCGGCAAGGAAACCTGCCAGACAGTGTGGATGAACAACATATACCATTCCTAGAACTCCTGTTACAGGTGAGTAACCTGTATTTCTAGGGACATGGATATGTTGTTCATCCACACTGTCTGGCAGACTCCTAGCAGTTCTCCGGGAGGAGGGAGGCAAGGCGCACACCCTCTACTTAGGGAATAAAGACTGGAGAACCGAGGCCCCAAAACCAGCATCCCGGCGTGACTCAAGGTCGATGTGGTAATGGGTAATGAAGGTGTGTGCTGACTTCCAGGTAGCAGCCCTGCAGATTTCCTGGATAGGGACGTCCCTGGAAGCAGCCACCGATGCAGCACTATGGCGGGTAGAATGAGCTCTTATCCCTCTTGGAGCTCCATGCCCGCCAACTTATCAGAGATCTATGCAGGAGGTGACCCACCTGCTTATCGTCCGCTTGGCTGCAGGTCTGCCAGGTGCGGCTTCAGCGTAGGTGACAAACAGCTGGCGAACCTCTCCCAGAATTTCAGCCGTGTGTTCCTTATAATAAGCAAGCGCCCTTCTAGGGTCCAAGGTATGGAGCCTGTACTCGGCCTCCGAGGTGTGATTGGGGTAGAACACGGGCAGAGTCAACACCTGGTTAAGGTGAAACTCCGACACCACCTTCGGAAGGAATTTCGGTTGGGGGCGCAGGACAACCTTGTCCCTGTGGAAGACCAGGTAAGGAGACTCGATGCAGAGCACCTGGAGCTCTCCCATCCTTCTGGCTGACGTGATAGCCACCAGAAAGGCGGTCTTCCACGACAGGTGAGAGATTCACACCTGTGCATTGGTTCGAATAAGCTTGCCCATGAGCATTGCCAGTACCAGCAGTAGATCCCATGGAGGTGGAGGTTCCACCGGAGGAAATGTGATCAGGCCTTTGAAAAAGCGCCCAGACCACCTTCTCCTCGCCACACGACTGCCTCGCCCGCGCCCGTAAGCAGAGATGGCTGCCAGGTGCACCCTTAGGGTCGTCGACCCAAGCCCTTGCTGAGAAAGGGACCATAAATAGTCCAAGATGCTTGCCAAGGGACAGGAGGAAGGGTCAAGCCCTTGCCCTGACACCAAATGGAAAACCTCTTCCATTTGAAGGCACAGCATTTCCTGGTCGACTCCTTACGGGACGCCTCAACTACATTGAGGACCCCGTCGGAAAGACCCAAGGCCTGGAACTCTAGCCGCTCAGGAACCAGGCCGTCAGGTGCAGGGATTGAAGGTCTGGATGGAACACCTTCCCCTGATTGACTGAGAGCAGGTCCGGGCGAGCTGGAAGCTGCCTCGGGAGCCTGGAGCTGAGGCTGAGGAGATCTGGGTACCAGAACTGGTGGGGCCAGTCTGGGGCTATCAGAATCACCTGCGCCTTGTCCATCCTTGCTTTGAGAAGCACCTTGTGTATCAAGGGAAATGGGGGGAAGGCGTAGAAGAGGCCCGGGGTCCACGGCCTCGAGAAGGCATCCCCCTGCAGCGAGCCCTGCTGAGGGGGGCGGGCATGGAACAGCCTCAGCTTCGCGTTCTCCCTGGAGGCAAACAGGTCCACCTGAGGTGTGCCCCAATGGGAGAACAGATCTTGTACTACCTCCGGCAGGAGAGACCACTCGTGGGATGCAGCCCCTATCCGGCTTAGGGCATCGGCCAGGGTGTTGGAGGCTCCTGCCACATGAATGGCTAGGAGATCCGCCTCCAGGCTGCGCACGAGTGACCAAATGCGGAGAGCTTCCTTGCATAGAAGCATGGAGCGTGTCCGCTGCCTGGTTTAGATAGTACATGGTCGTGGTATTGTCCATCTGGACTTGGACCACTTGACCCGAAGAAATGGAGCAAAGGCGGTGAGAGCTAGGCGGACCACTCGGAGCTCCAGCAGGTTGATGTGGCATCAGGACTCCCTGGGGACCAGAGGCCGTGGGCCAGTATTCCCCAGATGGGCACCCCAACCCATCAGAGAGGCATCGGTCGATAGAGACCGTCGGCTCGAGAGTCGGACAAGCAGGATGCCCTCCTGCAGATGAACTGGAGCAGTCCACCATCGGAGGCGTTCCACATCCCCTAGGTCACCGTCACTAGCTGGTCCAGCGGATGCATAGCGTTGTGACCACTGGCTAGCCAGTCCCACTGAAGGGCCGTATGTGCCAGCGCCATGGACCAGCGGTACAGGCCGCCATGAGACGGAGGTGCAGAAGTCCCGGCAGGGCAGGATTGCCCAACCAGAAATGATTGGGCAAAGGAGGAAAGAACCTCGCCCTGTCGCGGCGAGCCATGCTCTGGCTCGAAGAGAGTCGAGCTCTGCCCCGATGAACAGAATCACCTGCTTCGGCTCGCGTTCCGACTTGGCCTCGTTGATAAGAAGGCCGATTTGAGAGCAAACCTGGAGGGCCAGATCTCTGGACCGCTCCACCTCCTGTCTGGAGGGGGCTGCTATCAGCCAATCATCCAGGTAAGGGTACACCCGGACCCCTCGGCGCCACAGGAAAGTTGTCACCACTGCAATGCATTTGGTGAAGACCCTGGAAGCTGGAGACAGGCCGAAGGGCATGGCTCGGAACTCGAAAAGGGATCCCTCCGCTCGAAAGCGAAGGAATCTCTGATGTGACGGACGGATAGGGACGTGAAAGAATGCGTCCTGCAGGTCCAGAGAGCAGAACCACACGCCGGGTTCCAGGGATGGTATTATCTGAGCCAGAGTGACCATCCTGAAGGTTTGAGACCTTAGAAACTTGTTTAGGTCGTGTAGGTCGAGAATGGGGCGCCAGCCCCCATCCGTTCCGGAACCAGGAAGTACCTGGACACAAACCCGGGTCTGAGGAGGGTCCACCACCTCCTGATCACCTCCTTTTGGAGGAGGCGATGTCGGCTCGGGCGAGCCGACAGTGAGTCTGCGGATCCCGATGCCCCCCGAGGTGTGGCGGCTCTGAGGCGGGGCCTGCTTGAATTCCAAGGGCAGGCCTTTTCCCACCACCTCCAACACCCACCTGTCCGTGGTAATAACGGACCATGCGGAAAGGAAGTGACGGAGCCATCCCCCCACGGGGGGAACCTGGGGTGAGGTGACGGGCTTTGGGGGTGACACCCCTCAACCCGTCACTGGGCAAGCTTGGAGGAGGGACCGGCCGAGGGACCTCCTGGGCCTTTACCTCCCTGCTTCCTGCTGCAGGAAGCCAACGGCTTGGGCTTGGGATGCCAAGCTCGTGCCTGCTGGCCCTGACTTTGCTGGGCCGGACATGCCGCGGGCGCAGAGGGACAAAAGGGCTTAGGCTGTGATTTGCGGCCTTTGTCCTTCTGAGCGGATGAGACCGAGTCCAAGGTAGCATTGGACTTCTCAATCCTCTGCAGGTGAACTTCCACCCCAGGGCCGAACAGGTCGGTCCCCAAGAAGGGGACATCCGCCAACTTGTGCTGGGTATACGAAGTGAAGGTGGATATCCTCAGCCAAGCTCGACGACGCATAGCCACTGCGGCCGCCACAGACCTGGCGCATGAGTCCCCGATGTCCAAAGCAGTCTGAAGCTGCTGTTTGGCCACTGCCCTGCCCTGGTCCCGCACCTGCCTAACTGTGGTCTGCAGATCCGCGGGAAGATGAGGGACAACCTCGTCCAGGGAGCCCAACAGGGCGTGAGAGAAATGTGCCATAAGAACGGCCGAACTGGCCTGGCAAAGGCGAGGGAGGGACTTGGCGTGGAGCTTTTAGCCCGCATAGTCAATTTCTTGGACTCCTTGTCAGCGGCTTGTCCAATCCCTAGCGTTCCCCAGCCGAAAACGCCTCGGTAACTAACCCCTCAGCCGAGGGGTGTTCCGAAAAACCGGACAAGGAACCGGTAGGGACCGCATACTTCCTGGCCATCCTGGCCGAAGGCGCAGGGCAGGAAGCAGGGCGCTGCCAGAGCTCCAAGGCCGGGCCCACTATGGCCTCGGCCACCAGAAAGGCCTCTGTAGGGGAATCCCCTCGGTCCAGAATCTCCGTGAGGGGATACCTGGCCCGCTTAGAAACGGGTTCGAGCTTCATCCCGGTGGACTCCGAGATAAGCCGAAGCAAACCCAGGAAGGACGAAGGGCTATCGTCCACCGACTGTCCCCCTGAGGACTCCAAGTCCATTCGCTTGGAGTAAAGGGAGGAATCATCTTCGGACTCGGAAGAGTCCTCGAAGAGCTGCCTTGGGCCTGAGCCACCCTCCACCTGCCGAGGTGGATCGGGAGTGAGGGTGACAGACAGCCTATGGGGCAGTCCCTGAGCCGACCGAGAATTTTTGGTTGGAGCCCCGAATAATGGCTGTGGAGGCGGAGGTTCCACCGGAATTGGTGGGGCAGCTGGTTTTGGCCAAACAACCGGCCTGGGAACAGGCTCCTCGGCTAAAACGAGGGGTTGTTTCGGCCGCTCTGGTGACAGCCACTTAATGGCCGGGGAAGGCGACAGCATCGGCTTGTTCCCGGTCAGAAGGAGCTGTTGCCACATGAGGTCCTCATATCGTCGGCGCAATTGCGCGAAGCCTCCTCGCCCGAGGAGGAGGAGGAAGAGGGCAGCGGCGCGCGCTGGCTATGCGCGTGCCAAGACGAGACCACCTATGACGGCGGGATCGGCTGGACCGTGAGGAAGTCCGAGACCGAGAACCTCGGCTTCCGAGGAATGCGAGGGGAGGTGTCGTGGGAACCGCACTCCCCGGTTCTGAGGGTTCAACCGCGGCCCGGAACCGAGGCACAGACGAGCCAACGGGTCCCCAACTCCCACCGGGGGAACTGGGGAGAGGGGATTTTCAGCTTCTCCTGCCGACAACCTGTCCAACGGGTCGAGAAAAATCTCGACCGCGTCGACGGGAGTCTCGGTCAACTGGCCTGACGGGGACACTGTGAGACCAGTGGCCGGAGCCGAAGGGTCAACCAAAGTCGACGGCCGACAACTCAGGGAGAGGGATCTTTCCCGCTCCCAAAAGCGTCGACGGTGGGACTTACCCTTGCTCTTTTTTGACCGATAAAACGGTCCAGAAGAAGATGGACCCTCACCTTTGGTAGAGAGGGTCAGACAAAGCTCCTTAAAAGAAGCTGAATAAGAGGCACCGAGAGATAGCGGAACAAATGCCGCAGCCAAGGTAGAAGCGGCCCGCGCTGCCTCCTCTTCGAGGGCGATCATACGCTCGAGCTGATCCGCCGAGCCCGCCGCCGCGGAAACCGCCGACCGGGCCTCTTTTGACTTCACCGGAGGAAAACGCTTCTCGGGACGCCCTAGTTGTAAACGGGCAGCACAGTCTTCGAGGACGTAGGCCGAAAAGGAAGAGTACAGGTCGCAGGCCTGCGGGTCGTGCTCAAGACCCAAGCAGTAGACGCACGTGGAGTGCGGATCCGTCAGAGACATCTTCAGCCCGCAAGGGCATCTCCAAAAACCGGGAGTCGATTTGTCCATCGCAGCCGCGAGGGAGAGAAGACCGAAGTCTTTTAAGCAAAAGAACTTTTAAATTCGAAATTTCGAAGAGTTAGGAACCAGTCTTATACGCAGAGCGTTAAGGAGGGAACCTGAGCTTCCAAACGGTAAGGAAGATCTGACGTCATGGGGCGGAGCCGAGAGTTTTACCACCCGGGTGGGTGGGAGGAGCCAGCTTGAAGACCTTCCGGCAAGATTTAAAGCGGCAAGGAAACCTGCCAGACAGTGTGGATGAACAACATATCCATGTCCCTAGAAAAAACTTTTATTAATTAGCTTAAGTGCAATGTAATGCACCTACGAAAAAAATAATCCTTGCTATAGCTGCAAATTAAACAACACAATATTATCAACAACAGATAATGAAAAAGATCTAGGAGTCACTATCTCAAAAAAATGCTTCCTTTCAACTACACACAACAAATATTGTAAAAAAAAAAAAAAAAGTAATCAAATTCTGGGCTGCATTTTGAAAAATATCAAAAGCAGAAATGAAAAGGTACCGATTCCCCTCTATTCCAGCCTAGTCAGACCCCATCTGGAATATTGTTCTTCTGCATGTTCGCCACAATTAGTAAGAGACAATAAAGTTATAGAAAAAGTCCAGCTCAAGGCAACTGAAAAAACTTAATCTTTGAGCAGCTTGGATTATAGAACTAGACTAACAAACTTGGGCTTACACTCTATGCAATACAGGAGAAGTAGGGGAGACCTATGCTCAACATACAAAGCAATAAAAGTTGAATCAACATTCGAGACCACTGGACTAAACTACAACATCACAAACATGAATACCAGGTCTCATGACAAGAAACTTGAAGGCAGTCAAAATGATACAAATAAAGAGAAATCATTGGATACACAGAGGGTAATATCTACTTGGAAGGCCCTGCCAAAAATGTCATAGAAAGCAGTACAATAAATATATTTAAAGACTGATTGCATACATACATCGGCAATATAAAATATGAGTTCCACCAGTAAAATTGGTGGTGAATTCATAACAGGCAATCTCTGCCTACCAGACTCGTAAATCACCTATGATCCTTAAAGTCCCAAACAGAATTCATATATAAAAAAAAAAATTCTGTAATTTTTGGGCGAAAGAAGATGTTATGACTATTTCAAGTTCTAGATTCCCAAACTGGTTTGCATCCTCTAATTTGCATTTTGGTTTTAAATTTTACCTGGGCACTCTCACTGATCCAAAACTAAGAACATTTTTCATTAGCTACAAATTTGAGATATATGACATGACATGAGTAAGAATGAAGCAGCAATCCAATTGGTGGAACAGCACCATGTGATCATGCATTAAATGCCTGTATAGGCAGTTGCTGTGAAGGTCCCTGAAAACATATCCCTGGGCACAGAGAGAAATCCCACCAGAACTGAGAAACTGAAAAGCACCCATGTTTTTTTCACGGGTCAGGCTGTCAGAGATATGCGACATTCACAGCAAGTATGCATATACACAGAATGCTTATTGCACAGTTAGGGCCTCCCAGAGTAAGACAGTTTTCATCATGGGTCATACCAATGAGAGAGTCACAGTGACAGGCAGAGCAGTGTTTTCTACCTTTTGCTGTCTGTGGTCCATGTTGTGAGACAGGGAGACAGCACTGTTCCCCCTGCGACTGCCGCTGTGTGCCACACGGACAGATTGTCCAGAAATGGAAATTACATACCTACCGTAATTCCTGATCTTCTTGCACAAAGTCTCCACCATTCATTCACACTGATAGGATCTACACCGGAAGTACTAGGACCCAGCGGGAGCAAACTTTTTGCAAGAGGGCCAGCACCAGAGATGGAGAAGCGAGGAGCGGCACCATGAGCCCCGGCTCGTGCGGTAAAGACCATCTCGGCGTTGACCCTTCAACCGCCTCAGTACTTTTCTTCCGAGGAGGTGCAGCGTAACTAACCTAGAGGGACTAGTCTAACAAAATCGGACATAAGATAATCCAAATGACCCGTATAAGAAGGGTCAACAATGAAATCTTCACAGCTCAGCCATTGAGGGAGTGAAGACCAATAACAGAGAGGTGAGCTCGGGGGATGGTGGGTGGGCGTGTGAATGAGTGATGGAGACTTCATCCAAGAAGATCAAGAATTACAGTAGGTACATAATTTCCATATCTTCCTGGACATAAAGTCTCCACCACTCATTCACACTGATGGGAGAGTACTGAGCTAATAATCCCCCGAGAGGGCGGCAGGATAACTAAGAGCTCACATATTTACGACAAAAGTCCGTTAAGGATAGTCCTGCCAAACGAAAGCCTGGCATGGACGTCCAAGGCATAGTGCTTAATGAAAGTATGCACTGAGCTCCAGGTAGCTGCATTGCAAATGTCAGCAATGGGCATGTTGCGGATTTCAGCCAGAGGTGCCGCGACTGCTCTAATAGAATGAGCGTACACTGTGCCTTCCAGCTTAACCTGTGCCATAACATAGCAGTGGTGAAGGCATGCCACCAACCACGCCGAAATGCATCTGCTAACGACAGGTTGACCCAGTCGGGTCTCGCTGAAGGAAACAAACAGTTGTTGAGCCTTGAGAATTTCTTTTGTTCTATCTAAATAGAATTGCAGCACTCTTTTAACATCTAAAGAATGAAGGTTACGCTCCCCTTCATTCTGGAAGTTTGTAAAGTAGGTAGGCAGGACCAAAGGTTAGTTTAGGTGGAATTCTGAGACAACCTTAGGGAGAAACTTGGGATGAATCCTAAGTACTACTTTGTCCCTATGAAATACAGTGTATAGGGAGTCTGTAACCAAAGCATGTATTTCAGAAACTCTGCGGGCTGAGGTGATGGCCAACAGGAAGGCCGTTTTCCAAGTGAGGAATTTCAACTCACAGGTAGCTAAAGGCTCGAAGGGCTTTTGAGTGAGCATGTCTAGCACAAGATTAATATCCCAGGCTATGACCTGACTGGAGGTCTGGTATGCAGAATACCTTTAAGAAACCTCTTAACCACAGGTAACTGAGCCAGGGACATAGAAAGTACCGGCTCATGATAGGCTGAAATAGCACAAAGGTGAACTTTGACTGTAGAGTATTGTAGACCTGAATTTGAGAGGTCTAAAAGGTACTCCAAGACTTTATTTGGTAGGCAGGAAAAAGGGTTCGAAGAAGATTTTGCACACCAGAGAGAAAAACGCTTCCATTTGGCAGTGTAGGTTTTTCTGGTGGCTAGCTTGCGTGCAGCCAAAAGAATATCCGAAACTCTCCGAGAGACACTGAACCTATTCACCTCTAACTCTTCAGGAGCCAAGCGTGAAGGTGAAGCGACCTCAGATTGGGATGGACCACGGGACCCTGGGTCAGAAGGTTTGTCTGAAGGGGAAGTGGCTTTGGAGGGGTCTCCGACATACTGTTGAGTAGTGGGAACCATATCTGTCGAGGCCAGAAGGGAGCAATGAGAATCATTTTATCACCCTGAGACTCAAATTTGAGAAGTACCCTCTCAATCAGGGGAAGAGGAGGAAAGGCGTATAGAAAGCATTTTGCCCACTGCAGCATGAACACATCCTGACAGAAAATGCCAGGTCCTGGATTTCTGGAGCATAAGAGAGGCAGTTTTGCGTTGAGTGGGGATGTAAAAAAGTCCAGGTCTAGAGTTCCCCACTCTCCGAAGAGTGACTGAAGAACAGTTGAGTCGAGAGACCACTCATGAGGACCTGTCTCCGTTCTGCTGAGACGGTCTGCCAGTTCATTCTGCACTCCTGGCAGGTAAACCGTGTGAATTAGAGCCTTGTGCTCTAGGCACCATTCCCACACTCTCATCGCTTCCCTGCATAATGGGTAAGTGTGTGCACCACCCTGCTTGTTGATGTAATACATCACTGCTTTGTTGTCCATTTGAAGGAGAATGTTCTTGTGACAGAGAATGTCCTTCAAGGCCTGGACTGCACAGAGGGCGGCTCTCATTTCCAGGACGTTTATATGAAGCTGGGACTCGATCTGAGACCACGTACACTAGGTGTAGAGATTCTGTCAGTGGGCTCCCCACCCCATCAGGGAGGTGTCCATGGTAATGGAGAATTGATGATCCAGAGGAGCAAAGGGATACCCCTTCCAGAATGTTGTCTTCCAGCGACCACCAGGTGAGTGACTTCCTTAGATGTTCTGTCACCTTGATGAGAAAGGGCTGAGGGTGAGTGGTTGGGGACCACCGAGTTCTGAGCATCCATTGAGAGGTTCTCGTATGTAGATGTGCTAGGGGTACACTGAACACCGAGGATGCCATGAGACCCAGCATCCGTTGCATCGAGATAGCTCAAACTGAGCTGTTCTCTCTGATGTACCCGGCCATCTGTAAGATATCGCTCCTTCTGGAAGAAAAGTTTAGCACAGGAAGTGTCCAGAAGAGTTCCTATAAAGAGGAGCTTCTGGGAGGCTGCAACTGCGATTTCTTGAGATTTAACAGAACTCCCATGGATATGAGGAAGTCTGAGGCCGTGGTTACGGCGTCCAGAGTTTCTTGTCTGGAAGGGCTTGCTGGAAGCCAGTCGTTCAGATATGGAAACACTTGTATTCCAATTTTTCTGAGATGCGCTGCGAGAATTGCACATCACTTTGTAAAAATTTGCATTGTATAACTTGTATCAATGGCAATTACTTCATGTTTTACCAATGTTTGTTATTCTCTGTCTCAGCTTAAGCAGTATTTGATTTTTTTCAATAATAGCATTATTACTGGATTTGGGATAATTTTCTGTAGAATGGTTTGGAGTATTCCTGCAATTGTCATGGCTTCCCCGATAAGACTGGTATCTACCTTTGATTTTTACTGCATTGAAGGGGATTGGCTTTGGCTGCAGGAAAGCTTCCCTGCTTGGTTACTGAGGGGTTGGGCACAGTTTTCTGCACATTTGTCCCTGTGATCTTTATACATAAACAGGAATAAGAAGATACTTCTGGCCATGGGAGTGGCCCTGGTATATAAAAATATGTATCAACTGTTGGACTCATCATATCTGGGAACTGCCTAGGCATAATAAAAGTAAAGGCAATGCTGATCCATTTAAGGAGGATTACAATGCAAACAAGTCAGCCAAGTTACCACAGTCAACTAAACATTTTAGGAAATAGGTTAGATAAAATAAAATGAATAGTAGACATTTAGAGTGCCCTTATATGTGACAAGCAAGTTCGCACGATTTATACACCTCCTAGTTAAATAATGTTTTTCAGCATGGGTCTTCTGAGACTCATTTGGCTAGGTTACCTATAATATCTTCAATATTGTCAAATCTTTACTGCCTATGGATGATTTTGATTTATATGCCAAGCGGGACATCGGGGTTAGCTCTTATTCAGGATATTTTGCACTGTGATATTGCTGTCTCCCTGACAGATGATTTATCAGTTTATAAGAATGATAATAAGCTATTGTTCTTTTAAACCCATTGTGGGTCTTTAGCTACTTGTGTAATATTATGAAGGGTGTACGTTTTTTGTTCTAGTGTATTACTTTTTTAAATTATGACATACTGTTTTTAAAATCCTTTTGTATATTTGTATTTTTGTAAAGTTGCAGTGACTTGTGGTCGAACAATAAACTGAATGAACTGACTGGTTTTCCTGCAGATACAAGAGATGGGACAAAACGACATCAACAAGAAACAACTTTGCTGCTCTTACATAAATGCAGTATTTACAGGTTGACATTTCTAAAGGTTTATGACAGACAATATAAAACATTCCTCCATTTATAATGTGAACAAGTAATGAACCACTGTATTGCATGCCCTCCTCTGTCATGTATTCTATCAAATAAACGACATTTCATGAGATGAAGTGTTTTTTTGTCACCACATAAAAGACCCAATTTCTCAGACTTAACTCAAATGTGGGATATTTGTTATTCAAGTTTACAGTTTTTCCATTTGATAAATGTGACACATGTCTCTCCACGTGTCACTTGTGGCTATAGTCTGTGTAAGCTACAGTTTAGTTATTACTTTTTGGGCCATTACTGTGGCTGTAGCATATGGTGAGTGGCACCCCTCTGGCACATCTAAGAACAAAAAGAGGGTTTCAGTGAGTTTAACCCCCTCCCAATATCTCCTGCAGTTCCTGTTGGAGAATGCAAAAGAAGGGTGCTAACTTGGGACTGAACCATAGAATATGCCCTTGTGTAGCAGTTAAGAGTTCCACACTGTCTCCAGCAGTGGGCACCCATCTGAGGATGACAGTTCACCTGTTTATCTGGTGTTATAAAAAAAAAAACCTCACTAGGGTTTTCCATAAATATTCCTTCTGCATGTGGGAAGAGGTAACGTTATGCAGATTTTAAGACAGTTTTCCTGTTGTTGATCACTAATTTTGAGGACTCTTTCCCATGCCCTATGTACATGCAGTGTGGAGTTCCCCTGTAGGGACAGAGCGAGAGATGAGATGTCTGATACAAACCTTGTGGAGGGTGAGTTGTATCACCATCTGTATTAGCAGGGGTAGCGCCTGCTGTTTTCACCATTTATGACGTAAAGAACACAGGAAAGTTCTGGCTTGCAGGTACCTAAAAATGTGGTCCAAGGTATACCAGAAGAAAAAATTACTCACCTTAGTAATGTTGTTTCCTCTAATGGAGTCTTGCTATATTATGACATATGCAGTATAACCACAGGTTAGAACTGCTCCGCAGGTGAAAGAGTTAACTTTCCATGCAGGGCATGGAATCTTGAGCGCAAGCTCGGTTGAACACTCTGCCTGTTGAAGCTCAAACTTAAACTGTCAGATCTTCATGAGCAAAAACTCACTAAGGTTCTGTGTGGAAGCCGTAAACCTACACTAGCCACTGGCTACTAACTACAAAAACACCTTTTTGTTCTTGATCCCAAAGCAAAGACTCGAGTCGGGGGATTCAAGAAAGAAAAATTAAATACAACACCTAAGCACCCAGAAGGGTGAAAATAAAGTGGGAATCAGTGAAGTGCCAACATTGCACTGCCCACCCACATCCCAAAAAATAGAGGTTCTGAGAGGGGCAGGCTGGGGGGGAGGTCATAATACAGCAAGACTCCATTAGAAGAAACAACATTACTAAGGTGAGTAATTTTTTCTTCAAACAACATGAAGTCTTGCTATATTATGACATATGCAGACTACACAGCAGTACCTCCATGGAGGAGGGACAGAACCTACTTGGGAAATAGGCTCTGAAGCACAGCTGTGCCAAATCAAGCATCACTCCTAGCCTGGATATCCAAGGAGTAATGCTTAGTAAAAGTGTGAACTGTTTTCCAGGTAGCTGCTTGACATATCTCTAGGATAGGAATGTCCCTGGCAGTAGCCAGAGACGCAGCTGTACCTCTGGTAGAGTGAGCCCTCAGGCCTGAGGGAGGAACCTTACCAAGTTTTTCATAACAGAACTGGATACAAGAGACAATCCACCTGGCAATGGATCTTTTAGTGGCTAGTTTCCCTTTACCAACCTCACCATAAGTGAGGAACAATTGGAGGGATTCCGAACCTGTGACCCTTGGTACGTTCTGTATAGTAACTAAGGGCTCTTTTGACATCTAAACTGTGTAATCTCCTCTCACCAGAGGAGGAATGGTCAGTGAAGTACACAGGAAGAGACATGGATTGATTAAGGTGAAAGTCTGAAACCACCTTAGGCAAAAACTTTCTGTTAGTCCTGAGGACCACCTTATCTCTATGAAAGGAGATAAAATCAGGCTCCACTGACAAGGCTTGTAGCTCACTTATGCACCTGGCAGAGGTAATGGCTACCAAAAAACACAGTTTTCCAAGTCAAGTACTTAAGCTCTGCTGAAGACAATGGCTCAAAAGTGGGTTGCATAAGCTGAGCGATGCAAATATTAAGATCCCAAGCAAGGGCAGGGTCCCTGAACTGAGGGTTGGTGTGAAGCAACCCTTTAAAAAACTTGGAGAACACATGGTGAGCTGATAAAGAAGAGGGCTTACCTGCTGATAAGAAGACAGACACAGCTGCCAAGTGCACATTTAGGGTAGCTGGTCTCAGCCCCAGGGAATTCAAATGCACCAAATAATCCAGGATCGTGGGCACACCAGCAGATTCTGGGGAAATATGCTTTCCAGCACACCATATGGAAAATCTCTTTCATTTTGAATTATAGGTAGCCCTGGTGGAAGGCTTCCTAGAGGCCTTCAAAATATCCAATACACCTTGAGACAGGTGTAGGTCAGCAAACTCTAACTCTTCAAGAGTCAAGCTTTGAGATTGAGAGATTTGAGGTTCGGATACCAAACTCTCCCCTGGGCACAGGTTAACAGGTTGTGATTCCTGGGAAGACATAGGGGAGGGTGGACTGCTAAGGACATGAGGAGTGGGTACCAGGGCTGCCTGGCCCAATCTGGAGCAATCAGGATCATTTTGTAGGATTGAGATCTGATTCTGACTAGCACTTTGAAAAGAAGGGAGAAGGAAAGCACAGAGAAACTTCCCTTCCCAACTGAGGAGGAAAGCATCCAGAGGGACTGAGCCCAACACTGGGGGCCTGCAGCAAAAAAGGGGAAGTTGGTGATTGTCTGGGGCTGCAAAGAGATCTATTTGCGGGGTGCCCCATCTGGCAAAAACTACCTCCAGTACTAGGGGATCCAGTGCCCATTCGTGATGGCCCTGGGAAATCCTGCTGAGAGCATCCGCTAGTACATTGTCCTTGCCTGGGAGGTGAACTGCCGCAAGGGAGGCGTTCAGAGAATAAGCCAGAGACCACAACTTCATTGCTTCAGTGCACAAGGCGGTAGACAGAGTGCCCCCGTGCTTGTTGATGTACCACACTGTAGTGGTATTGTCTGTTCTGACCTGAACCACCTTGTTCTGGACAGATGTGGAAAAAACCTGGAGTGCTAAAAAACTGCTCTGAGTTCCAGCAAATTGATGTGGAGCAGGGATTCCTGAGGGGACCACAGCCCTTGGGTGGAAAGGTCGCCCATGTGAGCTCCCCACCCCAAGAGGGATGCATCTGTAGTAAGGGTCAAGGAATGAGACTGGGGGTGAAGGGAACCCCCTGTCTCAGACTGTTCTGATCCTGCCACCAGTGAAGGGCCTGGATCAGGGTTCGAGTCACTGGAATCAATTTGGTTAGGGGATCTGTCCTTTGAGACCAAAAGGCTCTCAAATGGAACTGAATGTCCCTCATCTGAAATCTCGCTCCCTGCACTACTGCTGTAGAAGCAGCCATGTGCCCCAGGAGCTGTAGAAAATGCCTTGCTGGTCGAGAGACCTGCAGGGTGAAAGAGGAGGCCAGAGACACCAGGGTCCTTGCTCTTTCCAGAGGAAGGAAGGCTCTGGCTTCTTTTGTTCAGTTCTCGCCTATGAAGGTGAGAAGCTGGACAGGCTCCAGAACTGACTTTGGAAGATTGAGAAGGAAACCTAAAGATGTAAGCAGTTGCTGGGTTACTTGTAAATGTAGTTTGACCTGCTCTGGAGACGGGCCTACAATGAGCCAGTCGTCCAGATAAGGAAAGATGGCAATCTTTTGCCTTCTTAAATGAGCAACTGCTACTGCCAGGCATTTTGTGAACACCCTTGGGGCTGAGGTGAGGCTGAAGGGCATTGCTCTGAACTCTTAATGGCCTGAGGGCAGTTCGAATCTGAGGTACTTTCAATGGGAGCTTCTGATGAGAACATGGAAGTAGGCATCCTTGAGGTCCAGGGAGGCTAGCCAGTCCCTGGCCTTAGAGAGGTAAAATAATCCCCAGGGTCACCATTTTGAACTTTGGTTTAAAAGGTGCTTGTTTAGATACCTGAGATCCAGGATGGGCTGCCATTCTCCTGTCTTTTTTGGAGTAAGGAAGTACCTGGAGTACAACCCTTTGCCCTGGTGTATGGGTGGAACCTTTTCCACGGCTCTGAGAGCCAGAAGGGAAGAAACTTCTGCTTCCAGGGCAAGTGCCTCTGAAGGGTTTGCAGGTGGAAAAGACCTGGCTCTCGGAAATTTTTTGAAGCTGAGAACCAGTCCCTGGCTTACTACTTCCAGGACCCACTTGTCTGATGTTAAAGACTTCCAGTCCTGGACAAAGTAAGCCAGCCTGCCCCCTACCGGTAGTGGAGAATCGGCCCTGGCTACCCCATCAGGGAGCCTGTTTTGCAGGGGCTTTGGGTTGAGGGGTAGAAGCAGGCTTACTAGAACCCCTTCTGCCCCTTCCTCTAAAGAACCCCCTCTGGGCATAAGCAGAAGAGGAGGCCTGGGCTTGGTAAAACGGCCTATGAAAAGGCCTGCCCCTGCCCCTGATATGCTGCCTTTGAGGAGTAACTTGCCTTTCTTTGGCCTGTGCACTCCTTTAGGTGGTCCTATACTCATCCATTTTCTTCATATAATTCTCTGTCTGCTCCCCAAACAGAGAATTTCCCACAACAGGAAAATCCATAACCTTAGACTGGGTATCCTGTGACAGGGCAGTACATCTGAGCCAGGCCATTCTGCGAAGAGACACAGATGTAACCATGACTCTTGATGAAACATCAGAGTCTACTGCAGCGTGAAATTGCACCTTGGATGCCTCAATCCCATCCGCAGCCACCTGCTCCAGCTCCCGGCAAGCTGGTCAGGGGCCTGTCTGGGAGCCAGGACAGTATCCCACCTGGATTTCTGGTACCTAGCTCGTAAAGCCATATACTTTGCCTGTCTGAGTCCCAAAGATGCTGCCATGTACTGCTTGCCATGGCATCCATCCTCCTGGAATCCTTTTCAGGAGGGTGAGAGGCTAGAGGAATATTAGCCTTGTCACAGGCTGCAGCCTGCACTACCCCCACATGGCTGCGCTGCTGGGATAGGAACTCTGTATCAGAGCCTGATAAAGCATACCTCTTGTCCATCCTTTTATCCACAGGGAAGATAGAATGAGGAGTTTTCAGAATTTTTACTGTCTGTTTCCTAAAAGGGAATAGACAGTCTCCTAGACTCTGGAATATCCATCATTTCCACAAAATCAGGCTCTTCTTGATCATCAACAGCTTCCTGAACAGGGAGTTGCAGAGTCTCAGCAACTTTCTTGTAAAACAGAAAATGAGAAGGGGACTCAGATAGCCTGGGAGGGGACACTCCTGAGGGTCTGTCTGGAGAGATGTCCGGTTCAATGGGCACATCCAGACTTTCAAAATCACACTCACTCTCCTCGTACCCCTCCTCCCCTTCCCCCGGTTCATAAAAATCCTCAAAATCATAATCCTGAACCGGGGGAACCGACCGAACCGGCGCTTCCCTAATGGTGCCGGTTCGGATGGAACTGGGGAAAGAGACTGGACAATTTGAATAGCTTTGGCTATTTCCTCAGCGGTTGGAGAAAGAACTTTTGGCCCCAAACTAGCTGACCTTCTAGTCCTTTTAGTTGGAACCGGCTCCTCAGAGCTGGCTCTTCGTTGCCGAAGTATACGCCCTGGTCAGAGGGCACTCCTCAGGTTCAGTTGGAACGAACCGGGCTGGCCATCCAGGTCAGCGGACTTTTTGGCCTCCCTTTCCCTGAGCCTACCAACTCTTTTTTCCACGGTGGCAGCAGGAAAATTCTTAGAAATCTGGCAGTCTGCATTGAGATGGTCAAACCCCAGACAATATAGACAAATGGTGTGTGGGTCAGTCTTAGCAAAGGCTTCCCCACAGAGGCCACAGTGCTGAAACCCAGTGGGTCTGGTTTTTCTTTTGGGTTTCTCAGACATAGTGCCAGCCTAACCAAACTTGCCCGTTAATGGCAATCCACCAAGCAAGACTCTCTTATCGGTTCCCAACCGTGTCACGGGTCGTGGAAAAAGACGTAATAAAATCCGTTTTTTTTTAGAACCGATAAGAACTGGGAACCGCACTCTAAAGGACTAGAAGGTAATTTTAAAACCCATCTGATCGGTTCAAACCGAACCAAAAAAGACATTTACAAGTTTCACACAGAAGAAAAAATAATAAATAAGCCTATCTATTACTTACAATACCACAGACAGAGCTTGAACCGATGATTGTGGTTAAATTTCGGTAAAATAAACCGAGAATTACACTTTAAAACCGACAAACGAACCGAGCAGCAGAAGGAATCTCCAGAGCGACTGTTCAGTGAGGCAGAGTAAAGAATCTCACAGTTTAAGTTTGAGCTTCAACAGACAGAGTGTTCAACCGAGCTAGCGCTCAAGATTCCATGCCCTGCATGGAAAGTTAACTCTTTCACCTCTGGAGCAGTTCTAACCTGGGGTTATACTGCATATGTCATAATATAGCAAGACTTCATGTTGTCTGAAGTGGTTATTTTATCGTCAAATGGTTTAATTTCCTTTCTCTGCACAAGCTGAAACCAATATTTAAGGTCCAGCTGGCCCCAATTAGTTAAGCTATCACAAATTTTTTTTTTTTTAAACTACTCGGAGATGCCATGGCACTAGGATGGTGCCAGTCTGCACTAACAGGGTGAGGTGCCCTGAGGTCCAAGCTATGTAGAATGGGGATGGTAGGCAGATGAGAAATAAATAGTAACGATCTTCTGGAAGATCAACAGTTACACTAAGTACATAACTTTCATATCTTCCAAGCATCAATCTTCCCCACTGATTCCCACTTATGGGTCCGAGTACCAAGCATCCACTCTTATCTGAGGAAGAAGCTGGCTCATACTGAAGGTAACAGATACCCTCAGCCCGCTGCATGGGGCAGAACATGGGCAGGGGCTCCTTACAGATCTGACGAGACTGGAGCCCGATCAGGGCCAGGCAGAAGCTCCTGTAGCACAGAAGGGTTCCCTAACAGTTGTCATCTGACCCTAAGGGAGAAGGTATGAGCCCCAAGAAGTGCAAGTCAAGCAACTTGCACAGGGCCGAAGGTGCCAGTCAAAATCCCTACTTAAAAGTCAGAGTAAACAAAATCTGAAAAACTGACGTGAATGTGGTCCTCATATAATTACAATTATATCAGTATGACTGGTGAGATGGTAAGGTCTGCTAAAAAAAAAATAAATAAATAAAAATCTAAAAAAAGCAAGACGAGCCTTGTTGGCACCAGCCAAATCTTATTTCAATTTATGTATACGTGTAAGGAGTGGAATATAAAGGAAAAGGACATTTAATCAATTTGTTCTTTAAAGGAAAAGAACATTTAATCAATTTGCTTGTTCCTTTTATTTTGAGGGAGTTTTATTTTTATGGCCTGGTTTTTTTTTTGTGCACGAGTAAAGTAGGCAGCCAAGTTTGCAAAAGCAATCAGGAATTTTTGAAAAAGGCATTGATATTGTTAGTGCACTGTGTCTCGACTGCCAGCACATTTTCACCCATACACTGCGCTGTCCCAATGCACGGGCTATGACCAATCAGGGCACTGTATTTCATTTATCCACATTATGAAATATGTTAATCATGCCACGTATAGTTTTCATTAGGAGAAAAACTCAAATACAAAAAAACTGGGAGGTGTATTTATTGAAATTGTGTAGCCAGGAAACAGATGAACACCCACCCTGAAGAGGCATCCACCGTAATAATGTTCATTCCTCCTACCTGTGCTGGCTCTCCAATTTCCAGGGCTCATTTGGGAAACGAGGTCACTGGCTTTGTGCTCCTGGGGTGTAGTTATTTAAATTGCATTTTTATCTCTTCTGTGCCCCTTCTCCTGTATTTTAGCAACACTGCAAGGGGCATGAGTAAGTGATCTCCTATGAGAATGATGCCAAGTACACCTCAGGATTCAGCTTCAGGGACTGTCGTATAATGATTTATGGTAAACATCGCCTTCTCACCCTGGAATGCAAACTTCATCTCTGCAGCCTATTCACTCTGCAACTCTGCCAGACTAATGAGGGGAGAGTGACCAGTGGAGTGTCGCAAGGCTCAGTACTAGAACCGGTCCTCTTCAGTACCTTCATAAGTGATAAAGCAGAACAGCTGGTTAGGAAGGTACGCATTTTTTCAGATGACACCAAAATCTGGGATATTCAGCAGGGGGTGGAGAGAATGAGTAGGAACCTTAAACAACCTGAGGAGTGGGCAAAAGTATGGTGGCTGGGGTTCAATGTCAAAAAGTGCAACATCATGCCCCTAGGGGGCAGAAACTCAGGAGCTGTGTATAAAATGGGAAGGGGGGGGGCACTGACAGTCACTAAGCAAGTAGGGTTATAAAAGCTGATGACCTCGAAGTGGCGGGGTAATGTGACAAGGGGAGTAGGCAGCGCCAGTGAAATGCTGGGGTGTACAAGGAGAGGTATCACCAGCTGGAGGTGGGTAATGGTGTTACCAATGAATATCTCGCTGGTGAGACCCCACCTGAGGTACTGTGTCCAATTCTGAATGCTGCATCTCAGAAAGGACATAGGGTTGAGGCTGACCAGAGGAGAGCAACTAAAATGGGACAGGGGCTGCATAAGAAACCCTATGACAAGAGTCGGAGGTATGTCAACTTAGAAAATGGGCAAAAGAATCCTAACGTTCTGATTGGCTAGGACACCCATCTAAGCGGGCGGGTATCTTTCAATAGAACCCGCTTAAAAAAAGTGCTAATTCAGGGTGCCCCATCACTAAGGGTATTCTTGGGCACCTCAAATTTTCGAAAGTGCCAGCCGCCCTCTTTTCCTCCCATTTAGCGGACAAATTGGCAGCTCGACAATCCGCCCCTCGGGTCCTCCCCCAAGTCGGTCTCAGATCTGTTTACTAAGTAAATAAAAACAAAACACAAACTGCCTACTGGGCAAAAGAATTACCTTCATTACAGTTTCCCTGTATCAGTTTCTTAACACAAATCCACCCCGATCAGTTACGATCCCTAAATGAGTCTGATCCCAACACGGAAGCGGTAAACAAGATACCACAAATGGGCTGTGTCCTAAAATATGTTATTACCACCGCAAACTAGAAAGTATAACATAGCTCCTACATTTTTCACAACTACTGAGCTTCAGTCACTGTGCTTCTTGGTTCGCAGTTCCTCCTTTTGCGTGGCAGGGTCGCACAAGGTCACGTGCCTAGTAGCTGCAAATCCGAGGGAGAAAACAGATCTTCCAGTAACAGAACACTTTTTTGTTTTACTACAAAGACAGCAAAAGACTTTTTTTGGGGGGGGGGTGATGACTGTACCAGAAACTCCCGTGTCTTCTTGTGGGGTTGGTGGGGCAGGGGGAATAAGCTAAAGAGAATGGCTCAAGGGGGAACAACAGGACATGAAACAGCACAGAAACAGAGGGACTACTTTATTTTTTTTTGCTTTCTACTTTCCCCACCCCACCCCGTCCCTGGTCGGCCTTTCTGCGTCCGGCGCTATGCCTACCGCCTCCGTTCCTTTAGGCCCTCACACCTTGTAGCCCCACAGCTACCCCCCCACGGCGAGGCGATAACAGGGAGCCCTCCTACTCACTCGTTCCAAGCAGGATGTGGCTCAGGGTGTTACCTCTGGGAACAGAGCGCCAGGGGACAGCCATCAAACTGCCACGACCAGCCACCAGGGTCTTTTCAATTCTCTCCCCTGCTGGAGCTTCGGCATGTAATGACACCGGTGACGAGCACAAGCACGCATCCATGCGCATCCCCACCAGGCATCTGTCAAGCTCTGGCCCTCTTGTTATGTCGGCAGTGCTGCGCAGATCCCCAGCCTCCACCAGGGGTCAGACGCACACCGACCAAAGGTACCCCCCCTCTCCAGAGATGGAGAGCAGTCCATCGGACACTCAATCCACCTCCTTCCCTGCCGGCCCCTGGCAACCCACGCTCATTTCAAAACACAGGTCACCAGCGTGGTGCGAGGTGCAGTGACCAGTGCCTCAGTCCTCAGCGCCACCGGGCCGGCCAAAGGGACTACTTTATAAGAAAAAAATGAAAACCTAATTTCTACTTTTTTGATTATTGTTTTTTTAATTTTCTTAAATCCCATCAAAAAATGTCACAGGTAGCCTATTTTCTAAGTGCAATAATACCCACCAGGGTGGGCAGTACTGGGAAATAGCAGACCTTCCAGGGGCTATAAGGCCCTCCTCCTGCGGCAACGGGCCTCATTACGCCCCTGGGCGGTCTGGTATTTCCCAATACCACCCACCCTGGTGGGTATTATTGCTCACATGTACACCCTAGAGAAGAGGAGGGAGACAGGGGACATGACAGAGACCTACAAGTACCTCACAGGGGTTAACAGGGTACAGGAGAGGAGCATATTTCAAATGAGGAAGTGCACCAGGACAAGCGGGCATGCAATGAACTTCGAAGGGGGAAGTTAAAATGACTACTACAATCAATGTTCTCAAAAACATATATTGTGCAGAGTGTTTTGATTTATGCATTTAGTCCAGGTGTGCCCTTCCTTTTGTTGGTAAACCGTGAGGTGGGTGCCTCAATAAGGGCGAAGGGGAAAAGGTAATGAGTGACAGGAGTGTTCTGGATTTTGCAGCACCCTGCACTCACAATGTTTTCACTGTCCACACTGTTCTCCTCACTTCCAATCATGCCCGGACCCGGAGGTGATTATAATTAGTGTTGGGGAGTGGGGGCAAAGCCCCCCACAAAAAATAACTCTTCTCCACTACTTTCTGTTGGTGGCTTAGATGTGTTACAGCAGAATGTGAGGCCACAGTCATTGCAGGTGGCATGTTTCTAGCGCTCTAATTCACGGCAACCAGATTCATGTTGCACTGCCATGGGTGACCCCCCGTTTGTTTTCTATCAGGAGTTTTTTCTCAATTTGCCTGCTAGTTTTATGGCCTTTGGGGGATCTCCATATTACAAAGGTTTAATGTTCTTCTTTTTCCTACAATGCCTCCTGTCCCATGTGACAGTGATGCTTCCAGGAACACAGATTCAGCAAGTTACGGATTTACAGTCAATTTTATAGCAGTATAGTTGTGATTTTAAGTCACTTTCCTTATCCAGTAGGCACTAAAGGCTACATTTACAGCTCTGCAATCAATTAGGGTCAGAGTGGGTATTCTGTAAGAAAGCGGCTAGAGTCTTTACTGACTATAGCACTGATGACCTAGAGTGATTTGCGAGCTTTTTATGGCTGGGTATAATTCAATGAAATTAAAAGATTACAAGGAAAACATTTAACCCTGCTGGCTTCCTTTTGCTCTTATTCCCTCTATTTTCATTATCTGTTCAATCTTCCCTATCCATCAGACCTGTTTGTCCATTATTTTATTCCCATTGTCTGCTCATGGGTACATATAATTACTGAAACTTCCTTACTTACTGTGTGCACAGTGTTAAATCAAATTTATAACATTTTCTTCATTTTTGTGATTCTCTGCATCTGCTTTCGCATGTTTTTCTCCTTTTATATGGGGGTTCATGTGGGGCTTTATTCACTTATGGACTCGTATTTTACGTAATCTTTGGAATTAATTAGAAGCATTATGCTACTCAAATTAAATAATTAAAATTTGACTATTACTGTAGAGTCCATTATGATTTTTGGCACTTTAAACTTACCATGAGCTCGTATCACCATAGCCAAATAAAATTTATGAATATATGAAATATTTCATTAAGTTTATTCATTGTTTTGGGCTTGGTAGTATATTTACCTTCCAAGGCATTTTCTGGCAGTTACAGGTTGGTTTGTTTACACACTGTCTTTTGAATATAAATGCAATAGGTTGCATTTTGCTAAAAAAGACAAGTTTTTGCTTTTTATTAATTTCATTCAATACTGCAGTCTGAAATGCCTCCATTTTCACAGATTTCATTGTTGTTATTATGCACATTTATTTTCTGAATGTATGAATTCAGTAATGATGTTTTAATTATGTGCTACGTCTTTAACAAAAGCGGTTTAAATAGTGAGATCTGTTACCTCCGCAGACACTCCCCCTAAAGAAGACCTCTGGTCAACGTGCTAGGGACTGCGATTGTTAGCTTGTTCTCTTTGCCAACACCTCCCTTCATTCAATAAATTCTACACTGTTGGAACTCTTAGAGTGCTAGATAGATCTTCAGATTACTGCTGCAGTACCTTCTTTCAGTGAATCAATGGTCCCAGATGCCTCACTGTCACATGAGACTGGAGGCACTATAGGACAAAGAAGAGCAATGAACCATGCTAACACAGAGATTCCTAGAGGCCATAAAACTAGTATACAAATTTAGAAGAAACTCATAATAGCAAGCAAACGGAAGGACACACCAGGACTAAACACACAAATCAAAACACTGCACAACATATCTTTTTGCAAATTTTGACTGCAGTACTCCTTTAAGATACACTGGAAGAGGTGGATGCCTAGAACAGTCCATCAGCCGAGGTAGTGGGACGAAAACAGTGAAGAGCTTCAAGTATGCATGGAAAATGCATGGGGGGGGATATTGATAAATAGGTGGGGGGAGGGTCGCCTGAGACTGGTAGGGTCTGTGTAGAGAAAACAGGCAGGGAACATCTGAGCGGACTACGTGGGCCAAGCAGTCCTTTTCTGCCAACAAACTCCGTATTTCTAGTCTGGAGAACATCAGAACTGAAGTCCTAGCTGGGGTCCCCAGCCTGCAGCACATGCCCATTCTCAGCCATTCAGCAGGTACAGTGCTGGGATATCAGATCTGACAGCAACTGCTGCTTTCCATTTGCACACGTTAACAGGGACAGTCTACCTGAATTGAACAATATTCATCAATGTAATAAGTGCAAGAATTTTCAAGAGTACCTCATATCGGGAGAGTCCATCACAAGGTTCTGGCGGGTCCCCTTCAGTGTGTATACTATTCTTATCAAAGGCCTAGAAAAGTTTCAAGTAAAAATTCCAAATTCCAGCTACACTCACACAAGTAAGTAGCTAGCTGGATATTCAATAGATTTGTCATTGTATCACAAAAGCACGATGCTCCAACCATGCCCAATGTTTCACCTAAATATGAGCATCCTCAGGGGAGGGAAACTGCATTAAATAGTATTAACAGTGTTGTAATAGTTACATATTTCACATTCTGATCTTGTTTAAACACTTCAGTATATACTGTAGCATGCAAATAATCCCTGTCGCCTGTAAACACCTTATATGAGAGTTTTATGAGGAGCTTAAGGTTGCTTGGTTTCATCATTCTTCATTTTAAAGTGTTTTATCTATTGAACATATAACTACATACTTGGGTGAGTGTGGCTGGAATTTGGATTTTTTGCATTTTGGGGGAGAACAGGACAATCCCCCTCCCCCACCTGTTTGAAAATATAATTGGGTCCTACAAAGAACAAATATTGAACGTGTAATGAAACCCTCCAGCCAGTTACCTGTTGAGGAATTGTTCTGTAAGGTTCTGTTGTTGCTGCTGCTGCTGCTGTTCCATTCCATCATCCTGGTTCACACCTCCTTCCAGCAGCATTTGTTGGTAAAGCTGCCTCTGCTGCTCCTTCTGCTCTAAGTGCTGCTGATAGCGCATCCGCTGTCGGTAGTATTCTTGAAATTGATCATTTGAGTCTCGAAGCTTGAAAAGGATAGAGATGAAACCATTCAGAAAACTAATTACACTCAGTACAGAAACAGCACCAAGCTGGAAGGGCCCAGCTCCCTGTAACTGAGTATATATGTATGCACTTTCATAGCTTCATTTTTCCACCATCTCCAGTAGGGCTGGGAGAACTCTGTGAAGTTCTGACCCTTACTAAATAAGAACTGGAACACGATGGAGTTCTGATTAGTTCTGATTATTTATAAATATTTGAAACAAATGTGATACAATGCATAAAAGCGGCCAAAATCGGTCATATTTAACACAAAGGCCCAAACGAAACAATTTAATGCACGATTTGTATAAAAATTACAGTAAAACCGCTAAGTAAAAGCAATAACTGCTAGCTGTTTCATGGCTAGGCTGTACTGGTGGCATATCCTGCTCAGGCCTGGCTGCGATGTTGAGTGTGCTGGGAGTGACAGAGAGACAGATGCAAGCGCTATTTTGCCTGCCTGCCCTGTACAGTGTATACACAATGCACAGTGACACTAATGCCAAGATTAATTTCTTTATTTGTGATTTCTGTGACTGTAAAATTTATCTTTGGCCCCCAGTAGTCTAGTCTCTCTCTTTTTCTCCTCTGGATGGCACAAGCCAAACTTTTTTTTTTTGCCAGTCTGCCCATTCCCTGGGCCTGTACACAGACAGCCACAATGAGACCAGCAAGAATACACTTTATTTGTGATTTCTGTGACTATAACATTTCTCTTTGGCCCCCAGCAGTCTAGGTTCTCTCTCTCTCTTTCTCCTCTGGATGGCACAAGTCAACATTTATTTTTCATAGCATGCCTTTGCCCTGTTCACAAACAACTCTCTTCTCCCCCTCTTTACGACTTACTAAGTCTATCTCCACTCTGCCATCATTGAAAAAAAAAAATCATGGAGCGAACAGCAAGACCGACGACACAGCCGACGCCCTTGCTCAGATCTCCCAACCACGTGACTGTGGTCCTCCGGCTCCTGGGCCTGGCTCCTCCCTCTGCTCCTCAGTCTTTGGTACGCCTGATGCCGTCTGTTCCTCCAGCTAGAACTACACAGGCAATGTCATGGCAACTTGGGCGCCCAGAGCAGGAAGAGAAATAAAATCCTAACACATTAATATTATTCTCCGCCCCCCCCTCAAAATTGGAGCACCAAGCAATGGCATGTACAAAAGCCCTGTTTTCCATGGACACGGACTCCAAACCGGACTTCTGTGGCAAAGTCCGTATTTACCTGGGTCCATGGCTTCAGGGTTTGATCCAGGGGTTCGGATTTTGGATGGACAGTCCATCCAGCTCTAATCTCCAGTATGTGCAATACTGAATCAAAGATCTACAATAAGACTTGCCCAGAGCAAACATAGATACATCTGAGTAAGGTACAGTTTGGCTTACTTGAAAAATCAGGCAAAGAACAGATATTTTTTGACAGACTGACAGAATTCTTATTTCTTTTATCCATTTTGTTCCTCGGGTTCCACTTGTGCCCCACTTTGAAGTAGGGGACGCCAAGGTTGCACCCTTCAAGAGACCCTGATTTTTTTTATTTGTATTTGATGAAGCACAAGTTACAGTGCTATAACATGGCATAAAGGACAGTCATTGGCAGTTACACAATATTGTCATTTACATTTAAGAACATAGTCATAAGAGAGGACCATGAAATAAAAATATTCAAAAATCTCAACACCCTGCCGAAAGAGTTCAGGTATTTCCACAGAAAACAGATGCAACCTCACTTATTCAAGGAGGTTAAGAGGAGCAGAACTTTCACCCCCACCCCCTTCTGTGACAGCAGCCTCTCTTTCCCCAGTCCACCATCACATATACCCTCACGGGACAAATTCTGGGTCCACCTAAACTATATACCAGATCCACCCTCTCCACCTCTATCTCTGAGTGAAGAGAGGAAGTTTGTCTTGTAATGACACTGTCAGGCATTTCATACTGTGTATATCTAAGACAACCTGTTGCCACTCATTAATTGTAGGGAGTAAGAGACCCTGATTTGTTGTGTGAGCACACTCCCCACACCCAAACTGATGACGCTCTAAGCACACTACGAAGTTAGCATGCTCATGCTCTGGAAGGGAGGGTTACTTCACCTGAAACCAGAGCACCTCCTGTAGGAAGTGGGGATGCTCTGACATCACTGGTGTCTATGACATGTGAGTTTCCACTACAAAGGCTGGTGTGGCTGGCAGTCAGATGCGACTATATCAGGAAGATGGGGGGAGGGAAGGACAGAAAAATGGGAAGCAAACACCCATGAGATACTAGCATGGGTCTTGCCCCTTCCCCACACCACCAGGCCTGTCTCTGCCTGCTCCTCTCCTCTAACCCTGGCATAACAGATGTCTCCTCCTGGGACACCCTGGCTGGCTTGGTCCCCATTAAGGAAGGCAAGTCAGAGCAACAGCTGAGGATGAAGGTCTGACTTGTTAGGTGGCAGCAACTGAACAATGCCTCGATGGACAGGAGTGGCCTAATAGGAAAGGTGGAATCATTTGGGATGGGAGACACTTGGACATCTTCCCTTTCTGCTAATCAAAAGTCACTGTCTAATTTAAAGAGCAACTGACACCTTCAGGCAGGGTTCATTTTTGGGTGAGGGATTGAGACAACTGGCACACAGTTTTTAATTTTGACCCACCTTTTCTTCTACCTTGGGGACAACCTGCTCACTGTTACAGAGGTTTTAAGCAGCTGTTTTATGAATCTGGCTTGGCTGAACAATATGACCCATTGTTTTTTTTCATTTGACCCTTACTTGTTATATCCAATGGGCCAGTGTCTGTCATAAATGAACATCTGAAATGAACCCAATCAGGACAACTTTAGCAAAACATAGTATTTAGCCACAGTTCAGCTTGTATTTCACATTAATTACTGAGGTCATCTGCATGAAAGTAAGATCTTTGCTCCTGAACAGTTCATCTATTCCTGTTGCTTTCTCACTACCTGAGGTCATTATGCACTGTTTGTGAAATCACAGTTATTCACATGGCAACAGATTTTGATGTCACAACAGAGGATTATGACTTGAAGCAGGGAGTAAGCTACAGAAGCAGATGAACTCTAAGAGATCATTGAGGTATGAAGTTCATCTGTTCATGCAAATTTCCTTAGTAATAAATAATGGGAAGGAAAAATACATAGAATATATATGGAATGCAAGCAAAATTGTACCTAATTAAGGTTTTTTAAGGTTTCCTTTGAGGCGGCAGTAGCTCTTTAACAAGTCCCTCCAGTTCTACAAAAAATGTAAGTAACAAATGGAAACTTTGATTGACTAAGTTAAACAAGCCACAAATTACAATAACTTGTCCCCCCAAAGTATGTGTTTAAGAATGGATGGTGGGCCAAGTAATCGCCAGTTGCGTCAGCATGGTTCAGTTGGTAGCACATCCACCTCTGGGCCAGAAGGTTGTGGGTTCTTGTCCCACACTGGGATTGGGCTCATACCTGAAATTCTGGCACCTAAGTGCAGTACTAGGGGGTGCTGTACTGTTGGGGTGTGACATTAAACCAAGGTCCCTTCTACCCATCCTGGTGCTGTCCTGGTGGGTTGTCCAGGTGGAAGTAAAAGAACCCAAGGCACTCTTTGCAAAGAGCAGGGGACATTCCCAGTGTCCTGGCCAATATTCCCCTTCCCATAAAACCAGTTCATGCAATTGTCCAAGGCTGTGTGTGGGTGTTGATGTGCAATATGACTGCCACTACACATTCAGTCACTTCACTACCAGTCTAGCACTGCTTGTAAAGCGCTTTGGGATACAATGTGTACGAAAAAGCGCTTTATAAATGCCGATTATTCTTCTTCTTGTTTGAACATGGCCAATTAAATTTTTTTTTTGTTTCAGTTTTTGCCGCCTTGTTTGCCCAAACTGCCCCATTTTGACTGGTCCCTCCAGCCTCGTAACACGGTTTCTCCGGGCTTACCTTCCTTCCATTGACCTCTGCCACAGGACTGTGGGGAGCACCTGGTTGCTGGTTAGCCCCCTAACAAAGACCTAACAGTCAAAGCACCAGGGCCTGGTGCTGCATCCTCTCTACCGCACCGTACTTTTGTTAATTTGTAACAAAATCTCCCTGCCCTACCCTCAAATGGTCTCTCGAGCGCTAGTAACGGTCTTTTCTTCTGCAAGGGATCAGGCCTTCATCCAGCAATCAGGGATTGTTTCCACCTTGTTTTTGCCCAGGGCCCATCTCGTGTACAATAGGCGCGATGTGCGTGCTCTGCCTCCTTGAAGATTCCCCACTGTCCTGCTTGTGTGGGTCCCTCCCCCTGTCTGACCTCACTGCACTGTCACCAAGACATGTCCAGGTGGCAGATGAACAGCAAAGCATGCCCACCCCTTCCCCAAGGGAGGACAGCTGTCCTAGGGATGCTCCATCCTCCCTCCCCCCGCCAGCCCCGAAGCGACCTGCGTCTATTCCCAAACCCAGGTCACCGGTGTGGCAGGAGGTGAGGCACTCAGCACCTCTGGTCTCCATGCAACTGGGCTAGCTACCAATTACATTTCTTGTCTGTAAGTTGCAACTTCCTAGGTTCTGCTTTTACATTTTTTCCCCTCTAATGCACCGCCCTGTTTTTGAACCCAGGTCTCTCAGATCACCTGCTTCCTAGATGTTTGCCAAACCCATAACCATTACAATACCTTACTGAAAATAAAATGTTTAGAGAACCTCGAACGCCTCCAGAAGAACACTGAAAAGCATTACATTTAGGCACAACTCAGCTTATATTTTATATTAGTTCTGTATCTCTCTGCTCCATTTTTTATTACTGAGGTTATTCTCATGAAATCGGGATCTTTGTTCCTTAAGCAGTCTACCCGTGTTGCTTCTTCCCCACTTGAAGTCATAATACTCATCTTGTGAAATCACAGTTATTCTCGTGGTAACAGACTATAATGTCATAACAGCTGTGACAGGGTAGAATAGGACCCTGCCCCATTTGTTATGGAGAAAGTTTTTAAATGTAAAGATCTTTCCTTTTCTGTCTCTTCTCTGTCTAGTTGCGCAACCAAATTTTCCTGTGAGACTTCAGACTTGATCACACCGACAATCTCGCAATTCTTTGCCCCTTCCTGTCTCTCAGTCCTCCCTTATATGTCTGCTAATATTAAAATATGTGCAAATCATTGTATGGAAATAACTGATGTTGGGATTTCCTTTATTTAGAAAATGTATAACGTTACTGTTAAAATGTATATAATTGTAATTTGAGGTGATTGCAGAAAGCTACTGTAAGCTCCAGAGGTTATTTAAATGCAAATGTTTGAGCCTTTTGCAAAAGCTGTGTAAAGGGGGCCTCAAGAAGCACACTGTGTTCTAGCAGCTCCTGAAACTTACAAGAACAGGATGTTTGCTAAGAGTGGGCTGAAAAGACTTATAAAAGAGCTAAGCTGCAACTGCAAGAAAGATTAGGGGAAAAAGGGAGAGAGAGAGACCGAAAGAAAACTATTTTATTTTGCCTTTGTAAACAGTTATACTGAACAAGTTTATTTTATGATTCTGCTAGTGTAAGTAAACAATTTTTGGTGAATTCTACAATTGCTCCTGGTTTTCCTATGCTTCCTGACCTGGGCCTCAATGACAGATGGTGTCAGCCTAAGTGAGATTTACGTTGTGCATACCCTAAGATGGGAGTTTTGTGCTTGGGTACTGGACCTAGTACCAGGGAAGCACACAGGGAGGTATGGATTCTGCAACAGCAAGTCCAGGAGTGGTTACCAGGAGAATGGCAGCCAAACTAGCAGAGACAGAAGTCTAGTCTGAGATTGTACAGCCAGCATAAATTATGGAAAAAGAACAGACAGTGACAGAACCTAAAAGTCTGATGGATTTTTTCAAATGGTGGGCTATACAACAAAGAGAGATGGAGAAGCGGAGAGAAAAAGAGATGCAGCGACAGGAGCAGCAATGGCTGGATGCCTTGCAAGCTATCAAAAAGTCAGGTCCGACTAGTAATCCTATCAAATGTGCACTGGACATGCAGAAAACCAGATATTGGGGCTATGTGTTGGGAAATGGAGAAGTTAAGCTAGAGGTTTCTAAAATAGAAGCTGTAGCTATCAGCCCTGTACCTAAAACAAAGAAACATGTCAGGTAATTTTAGGGCAGGTTGGTTATCGCAGATTTGTTCCCAACTTTGCAGAGTTAGCTACTCCCCTCACTGAACTCAAGAAAAAACGGTACCCAAATAATGCGAAATGGACCCAGAGTGTGATGAAACTTTTCAAGCAATTAAGGCTGCATTATGGTCAGCCTGTTTTAACAAGCCCAGACTTTGAGAAACCATTTTTGCTACAAACAGATGCATCAGAGGTAGGCCTAGGCACAGTACTGAGTCAAAATGTAGATGAGACAGAACATCCTATTCTGTACATAAGTAGTAAATTGCATGACAGAGAGAAAAGGTACTCCACCATCAAGAAGGAACGTTTAGCAGCAAAGTGGGCCATGGAGTCCCTTAAATTTTATTTACTAGGAACTGACTTTGTACTTGTAACAGACCACAATCCTCTCTGTTGGCTTCATCAGATGAAAGATAAAAATTCCAGAATCACAAGGTGGTACCTGGCACTACAGCTATTTAAATTCACTGTGATACACAAATATGGCAAAGAGAATAGCAATGCTGATTTTCTGTTAAGATATGGATCAGGAATTGAAGGTTCTGAAGGTTGAAAACCAGTGTATGGGTTTGAACTTTACTGTTTGCTGTACTGTTAAAAAAAAAAACAACCTGAAAGTAGCAAATGTTATTAGAGAACAAAAAGTTTTGGAAACCTGTTTAAACAGGTTCTCTCTTAAGGAGGGGGGTGCATGTGACAGGGCAGAACAGGACCCTGTCCCATCTGTAATGGAGAAAGTGTATAAATGCAAGGAGCTTTCCTTTTCTGTCTCTTCTCTGTCTGGTTGCGCAACCAAATTTTCCTGTGAGACTTTGGACTTGATCACCCAGACAATCTCGCAATTCTTTGTCCCTTCCTGTCTCTCAGCCCTCCCTTGCATCTTTGCTAATACAAAAATATGTGCAAATCATTGTATGGAAATGTAACTGATGTTGGGATCTCCTTTATTTAAAAAATATATAGCATTACTGTTGAAATATATATAATTATAATTTGAGATGATTGCAGAAAGCTATTGTAAGCTCCAGAGGTTACTTGAGTGCAAATGTTTAAGCCTTTTGCAAGAGCTGTGCAAAGGGGGCCCTCAAGAAGCACACTGTGTTCTAGCAGCTCCTGAAACTTACAAGAACAGGATGTTTGCTAAGAGTGGGGGTTGAAAAGACTTATAAAAGAGCTAAGCTGCAACTGCAAGAAAGATTAGGAGAAAAAGGGACAAAGAGACTGAAAGAAAGCTTTATTTTATTTTGCCTTTGTAAATAGTTATACTGAACAAGTTTATTTTATGATACTGCTTGTGTAAATAAATAATTTTTGGTGAATTCTACAACTGCTCCTGGTTTTCCTATGCTTCCTGACCTGTGCCTCAATGACAACAGTGTAGTATACATACATTCAATTGGTTAAGGCAGTGGTCCCTAAAACAAGATACAGGTTATATGCCACACTGGGAGGATTTTGTAGGTAACCTTCAATATTATGGAAGAGACGGACTTCACTTAAATAAACTTGGAAGTAGAAAATTGGGAGCTAGACTAAAACATGTTGTGAACAACTGTTTATACTTTATTTGATATTTTCATTTGTTATACAGCATATAACCGACTCGTATTCAAGACAAGCCAAGAACATGTTTACAGTCATCTGAGAGTCACACGACTCCTTAATACAAGGATAAGTGTATCTCAAATATTTTGATACCTCATATGGAGGGAATACTAAAATACATTGCTATAAGATTAAAACAAATATTTTAAGCTGCTGTTGGAGCCCATGAGCAGAGCGACTAATTTGTGCGCTAAAGTCTATATAAGAAGTCCAACATTTCACGTCCCAACTTGGACTAATGGCGTTGCTCTATATCCCTTTAAGTTATAAGTCCCATTAAACTAACTTTACAAAGCAGCAAACAACAAGTACGCCAAAAGATAAAAAGAAAAAGACCTCCCATATAACAAAAAATGTTCTGGTCTAAGTTACCATCAGCTAACGGAAACATTTGTTTAGAAGCACCCCTTTTAATCCACTGTATAGAAACCCGTTAAACTTTATTTTAATATACTGCTTAGAAATCATTAAGCAGGAGACTAAACTTATAGTAATTATTGCATGGCTAATTACCCTGCATTAACTTGATGTGATTCGGTAATCAAATTTCCCCTCGTCTAATTAGCCCATAATCAACAATAGGATCTCAGCTATATCAACACTATCATACTGCATAAACTAAAGAAGTTAAATCAGCAATTATTTTAGATGAAGTCAGTCCCCCTCAGTCTCGTCAAGATCACTGTCTTCTGTGCCACTAATTCGGGAGTGTTTCCTTCGCTTATCCACAAATTGAGAAGCCCACTTGCCTGCTTCGGAAGGATAGGAAAACATCCAGACTTTACCTTCGAACACCACCCTGAAGCGAGCTGGAAATACTACTGTGTGAGTGATTGCGGCCTCCTGGAGTTTCTTGCGCACCCCATCAAATTGCATGCGTCGCACCCAAGTGGCACAATTGATGTCCAGGAAGAGAAAAAATGAACGGTCATCCTGTGTAATCGGGCCAGCTTGTCTCGCCAGGTGGAGAATTTTATCCCGTGTTCCGATGCCATCTGTAATCACAAGCAAGTTACGTGGGGTTTCAGAGTCCTCTCGAAAACCCCTTGGAGTGATTCAGTAAGTTTTTTGAAGATTGAAATGAATTGTTTGATCATCTGGCACCAACTTCTCTCCCAAACAATCCTGTAGGAACATGAGGGGGTGATCTCCCTCAATCCCCTCGGCAAGCCGAGGATCCACACATGAGACGTTCTGTTCTGATTTTCTAATGTCTCCAATCTGGCTTTAAGGTGAGAGTTCTCCTTTATTAATAGCATAGTGGCTGCAGAAGTAGAATCACTATTCCGTTTCACAACACACATCTCCGTTTGTATAGTTTGCACAGTTTTTTCAACAACGTTTATTCTGGTGTTAAATGAGTCTATTTTAGAACTCAGGTCAGCTAATGATGAGGTTATTCTCTGCAGTTTTAGCGCAATCGACGCCATGGTTTCTTAGGCATTGGGCTGAGAGGCGGCCTGCGTCTCTGGGCCTGTCTGCATGGAACCTGAAGATTTTCCCTCTGTTACACCAGTGCGATCCTTGCGAGGGTTGCCCATTATAGGTTTCTGAGCTTCCCAGTTTCAATGAAGTCCTTTCAAGAACAGGATGCTCCAAATTGGTAATTTTTTAAGTTTTGTAGTATTTAGCTGAGGAGCTAATAGTTCTTGCTGCCAACAAGCTCGGGCTCCACAGCGCCCCCATGAACAACTGTTAAAACTAAATTGCTTGGGGAGAAAGGGAATTGAGACAAAATCATTAACATCTAAAAAAGTGAGTAAAGATACAATGGAGCAGAAAATTAAATGTGGAGAATTAAAAATATGGACATTGAATGTACGCAGTTTGAATTCTATAAAGAAGGGTGAATTAGAGACTGCTTTAATACAGAAGAATATAGATATTTGTATGATTTCAGAAACATAGTGGGATATAAATGCAGATTGGAATAAAAATATCAGTGGGTATGTGCTGTATTCTAAAGAATGAACAAATAGAAAGGGTGGGGGCAGCCATTTTTCTGAGAGATATCTATCAGTCACATGATAGAGATATTAAATCAGGATATAGAAACCTCATGGGTAGTGCTTGAAACTAAATATGCACGTAATTTACATCTTGGTATATTTTATAGGGCACCAAATTCAAGTATTGAAATAAATGAAGCCATCAACCAACAAGTTATTGAAACGTCTGAGAAGGGCGATGTTATAATAATGGGTGATTTTAATTACCCGAGTATTGGGTTAATATTACCGTTGGTGGGCCAATGGAAAATACATTTTTGGATGCTTTATCAATGGCAGGGCTGGAGCAAATGATTAAAAAAACCTACTAGAGGTGAAATAGAGGTGAAAACATCTTAGATTTACTGCTCACCAACAAAACTGATGACGTATTCAACAATACCTTAAGAGACAATTTAGTAGGGTGCGATCATAAACTTATATCATGCATATATAAACAGGAAACATAAAATTGTGGAAAATACCATTATTAAAAATGATAATAAAGCCAATTTTCATAACACAAATGGGGAATTAAAAATCTGAGATCGGGAAAGGGACTTCCAGAATAAAGATGCTGGTGAAATATGGGGCATATTTAAAAATAAACTTAAAGACTTAGAAAACAAGTCTATACCAAATAAAAAATTATATAATAAAAAAAGTAAATTACCCCCTTGGTATACAAAGAAGCTGTTAAAACAAATTAAGAAGAAAAAAATGCTTATGGATTAATGAAAGCAAGTCAATCTTCTGCATCAGTCAGTCAATGAATATAAAACCGAGGTTAGACAATTGAAGAAACTCATTAGAAAAGAAAAGTCAAGAGTGGAATTCAATATTGCCCATAGGAAAGATGAAGGCAAAAGTTTTTTTGCTTACATAAATAGCCAAAATAAATTTAATACAAATGTGGGTCCAATCATAGATAAAGGGGAGATCATAAGTGACTCTTTAGAAATGGCAAATAAATTTAATGAATGTTTCACCTCAGGTTTTTTCTTCCTCTAAATTAGGGTTTAACAACAGTGTGGATAGAGATAGACATTGTTTGGAGTTGAAAATAACACATGGAATGTTTATCTGTGCCTCAGAGTCCCATTTGCTTTCTGCACTCTGTACTGCCAGCACTCCTCTGGTCTCCATCAATATTTTGTATAGTTGTGATATGCATGCATGATCTGGTGTCTCCCATGACACTTCTTTGGTGGGTTAATAGAACAGGAGTTGTTGGACCCTGAGTCAAATCTGCCAAACCAATATTAGTAGTGATGTTGTGTGCGCACTGGTGGTATCTAAAGGCATCCATTTTAGATAATTTAAATTCTTTCTGCATCTGTGCAAACGATTGTAGATGGTTCTCCTCCACAAATTGCCATGGATATTTTAGTCCGGTAGTTACCCATCTAAAAAACCAACGGTCTCCCGCTCCGGCCGGGAATCCTGGGAGATAAGCAAGTGGTAAATATTCCCATACTGGGTGGATTATTTCCCAATCTTGTCTGGCTTCCAACCACTTTGAGATTGTATACCATGTAAACCTATTTTCTGTATGTTTTAAATCATTTGGATGGGCCCTCCAAGGTATAACATAAAACGGGGCTAACCCATAATCCCGTTCTTCTATCTCCTGCCACCCATGTTTCTCCCCTGACATCAACATTTTAACTACTGGTAGCAGTTGTGCTGCTAAGTAATATTTTGAAAAATCTGGAAGTCCCATTCCCACTTTAGATTTCTCCTCTGTTAAAATTTCCCAGCGACTTCTCGGACATTTACACAACCAAATAAAATCTGTAAGTGTTTTTTCTTTTAGGTCTTTCCAGTCTTTTTCAGGAATTTGCAGAGGGAGATTTGTAAATAAGAAAAGATACCGCGGCGAAATGTTCATTTTAATTGTCTCCAGTCTACTTGTGAATGTCAGGGGAAGCTGAGTCCATCTGTTCAAATCAGCTTTTATCTGTTGCCCTAGCACCTCATAATTATGTTTATACAGTAGAGCTGGTTGCGAAGGAATCTGTATACCCAAATATCTTTTTGTGTTCCACCCACTTGAATGGCATCTTCATCCTCAGTTCTGGGTTAGATTCTCACCCTATTTGTAACCCCTCTGATTTTGTTGAGTTAACTTTAAAGCCAGAGATGTCACCAAAGTTTTTTTAGGAGTGTTAACAAGTGCAGGAGAGCCACAGTTGGATTACCTAAATATATCAAGGTGTCATCTGCATAGAGAGGTATCTTATGGGACATACTTTGTATTTCTATCCCTTCAATTTTTTCGTGTCACCTAATGGCTTGGGCCAGGGGTTCCATACTAATTGCGAAGAGCAGTGGGGATAGCGGACAACCCTGCAGAGTCCCTCTTGTAATATGAAAAGGCTCAGAAATGGTCCCCTTCACTCTCACTCTCACCTGAGGACTCTGGTAACACATTTTTATCCAGGTCAGGAAATTTCCTTCAAATCCAATCCTGTGCAGCACCTCAAAGAGGTATATCCAATTCAGCCGATCAAAGGCTTTTTTCGCGTCTCAGAAGACAGCAAGGGCTAGATTCGGAAGGGGTTTATTCGTTTGTAAAATATTTAAAAGCCTTCTAATATCGTCACTCATATGATGGTGTGGAATGAAACCCGTTGATCTGGGTCAATTAATAACTCGATGTGTTTTTGTAACCGTGTTGCCAATATTTTTCTCAAAATTTTATGATCCTGGTTAAGGAGGGCAACTGGCCAGAAGGATTTGCACTTTGAAGTATCTTTCCCAGGTTTAGGTATCACCGTTATTATAGAGTGGGACTAGCTCTCCGGGATCTTACCTTCTTCTAAACAACAGTTAAAAACCTCCGTCAGAAGAGAGGCTACCGAGGGGGCTAGCTCTTTATAAATTTCCCCATTGAACCCATCGGGGCCTGGAGTTTTCCCAGATGGTAGCTGGTGAATAACCTGCAGGGTTTCTTCCACTAAGATGGGTTGGTTTAATTCCATCTGCACCTCATCTGATATTTTAGGTAGTTTTAGGGCCCCTAAAAAGGCTTTAGCATTTTCACTGATGCTCACTATGTCTTTATCTTCTGTGTATAAAGTTTGATAATATTTGTGGAATTGAAGGGCTATGTCTTTGGGAGATGTCCATTTTTTTCCCCTTGGATCCTTTTTCCCATATATACAGATCATGTCTCTCTGCTTGCGCTCTCCTCAAGCGAAATGCCGGCAATCGAGACGCCCTACCTCCCACTTCATGATACCTCTGTTTTGCAAAACGCAACTGTCCCTCCGCTCTTTTATTTTCATATTCCTGTAGGTCCTTGTTAACCTTTTCTAATTCTCCTTGAGTCGGTCTGTTGTGGGGGTTCGCTTTATGACACTTCTCTAGGTCTGTTAGTTCCTGCATCCATCTGTTGTGAGTTATCTGTGACATTTTTTTAGGCCACTACAAAACTGATGATCTCCCCTCTAAGCACTGCTTTGAGTGTATCCCATTTAAGTAAGGGCGAATGATCAGTCGATTGATGGATTATGTTAAAGTCCAAGATTCGTTCTGTCAATTTAGTAACAAAGGCCTTGTTATTTAAAAGGGAGACATTCAGTCTCCACAGTCTGTCTGTCTTGGGGGTGGAAGGGCAAGATGAATCAAAATTGGGCAGTGGTCAGATAGGGTTATGTTGTGTATATGTGAGTTAGTGATCGAGTGAAGGGTGGCTGCATGGGTAAAAAACAAATCTATGCGGGAGTAAGATTTCTGCGCATTTGAATAGTATGTGTAGTCCTTTTCTTTCGGGTGTTGGGCTCGCCAGATGTCGACCAACCCCATTTCCTTGGTCAAGGCCATCAGGGATAGAGATGCCCCTCCATTCGCAGCAACTCCCCATTAAGAACAATCCTTCTGAGGTTGTGGTGCAGTATTGAAGTCTCCCCCTAATATTAGCTGTCCCTGAAGAAGCTCTGCTATTTTCTTAAAAAGGGAATGAAAAAAAAGTCCTGTTGGGAATTGGGTGCGTATATATTGATAAAGTGGAGCAGTTTACCTTGAGAGCGTACCGATACTCTGGTAAAACTGCCTTGCAAGCCCCCTTCCATAGATTCTATGGTTAGGTTTAATCCTTTGCGCCATAAAATGGCTACCCCAGCCTTTTTAGGTTTCGGGTGAGAGGCTGACACAACTTGATCTACCCATGATCTCCATAATTTTAGGTGCTCTTGCGGGGAAAGATGCGTCTCCTGAAGTAGAATCACATCTCCCTGCAGTTTTTTAAGTTCTTGAAGCAACCTAGCTTGTTTAATGGGGGAGTTAATTCCTTTCATGTTATAGGAAAAAACTTTCAACGTGGCCATTCTGATCTTTTCAAGTACTGGAGTTTTTTGTGTGGAAAATCATTACCCGTATGTCTAATCTGGTCATGAATGCCTGATTGCCCCCTTACAGTTCTGGCTGTGAACCTTTGGACCCCTGGTATCACCCTTTGCTGGCTGTACCACATCTTATTTGAAATGCTCATTCTAAACAAACACTGTACCCTCAACATAGGGTAATAACAACAGTAATAAAGAACCTTAACACGTAACCATTATGGAAAAACCTTGAATGAACAATTGTGAAGTTCCAAAAAAGTAAGAACTTCCACCAAAAGAGGAGGAAATAAGGAAAGAAACACCCCCCCCAAAAAAAAACAGGAAACAGGAAAAATTCCCTCAAAACACACCCAATAACCAGGAAAATGTTCAACTTTAACGCTTCCTAGGTGTAAATCCTGACACCCTGCCCCTTAAAGGAAGCGCCTGGGCCCACTTGTAGTGCAAGGTGTTTTTTCAAAACAAACACTGAGAGTGTCTCAAGGAGACTAGCGGCAAAGTTGTAAAATTGCTCTAATTTGTAAGAAACGTCACAGAGGAATGAGGTCTCCACCGTTACTCCCTCCTCGCCTCACTCGAATGAATCACTGTGATCTGTAATCTCTCCCTTTTTCCCTCACCCATCCCCTCAGTTCCCCCGCTTTACATTGTGTTCTGGACTGTCTGAGATGGTCTCAGTGTACCTGAAATAGCCTGGTTAGTCCCCTAGGGATTTTGCTTAAGCTGAGTCACCTCTTCTCTGTGACTTCGTGTCGAGGAGGGAAAATCCCTCCAGGCCCTCTATGTCAAGCAGTAAATTTCTGGCCTCATGACGTGTTGTTTTATTTTTATCTTAATCTTCGGGGAGAGCCATTAAATAGTACCCTTTGGTTGGGGGAAAGCCCATTTCTTATCAATCCGCCGATATGCAATTGCTGCAAGTAAAGTAAATGTTCTCTGAGCACCCCCCCCCCCAAATAATAGACGACAGTAGGTCATGGATAGATAATAAACCTCTGCTCCTGGGTGGTACTCCATCAAGCAGACCAAATGCTCTTCGAGAACTCCCAGTGGATATAAGCACCCAACCCTGAATTCAAGTTTGGGCCCTCGGATGGGGTAAATACCTCCAACCCGTGGATCTGTGAATCTTCTGCATGAGGTTAAAACAATCTTTGTTTAAGCCCACGCTTAACTCACAGAAAATGTGAAGGAGAGAGGGGTACGGGTGCCCCCTAGACATGGGGAGTCTCATCTAGCTCCCCCAGTCCTCAGCAATCGATGGCAACTCATTAAATGACATTTTAAAGCTGTACTAAACAATGAACTTATCTGGTCTTATGACAATCCCGGTAATGAAAAAGTCTGATAAAGAGCGTGGACAAAAGAGGAACTGAGTCGCTTCCTTCCTCGCGCATTGCCGCCAGAGTTTCATTCTCTATAAAGCGAGAGTTCAGAGGTTTGTGGGGGATTTTAGACCGGCACTGGTATTCTTGCCTTCTGAACATCATATGAGTCGGGTGACATCTTTCACAAGGTTACTGGGGAATGATCCTAGAAACATAGACTTTGACGGCAGATAAGGACCGCTTGGCCCATCTAGTCTGCCCATTTCCCTACCTACAGGATAGGCCACAGATCCTAGTTAACCAACAGCCTATTTCTTCCTACCCCCTACAAGAATTGCCTTATGTCTGTCCCATGCATTCTTCAATTCTCCCACAGTTTTAGACCCCACAACCTCCTCAGGAAGGCTGTTCCATGCATCCACTACGCTCTCTGTGAAATAATACTTCCTCACATTGCCCCTGAACCATCCTCCTATCTTTAAATTGTGTCCCCTTGTTCTTGCAAGTCTCTTTTTCTGAAAGATGCTACCCTCTTGGACTTTGTTGATTCCACTGAGGTACTTAAAAGTTTCTATCATGTCCCCCCTCTCCCTTCTTTCCTCAAGGGTATACATATTAAGCTCCTTTGGTCTCTCCTCATATGGCTTCTCTTGCAGACCCTGCACCATTTTAGTTGCCCTCCTCTGGACTACCTCTATCCTGTCTATGTCCTTACGGAGATGGGGTCTCCAGAACTGGACACAGTACTCCAGATGGGGTCTCACCAACTGTCTGTACAGAGGAATAACGACTTTCTGTTTTCTGCTGCGGATGCCTCTCCTTATACATCCCAGTATACCCCCAGCCCTCCCTACTGCCTTCTCACACTGCTTGCTAACCTTAAGGTCATCTGATATGATTATCCCCAGGTCCCTTTCCTTTTTTGTTGTTGTTACTACCTCCCCAACCATTGTGTATTCTTCCCTGGGTTCTTGTTTCCCAGGTGCATTATTTTGCACTTCTTTGCACTGAATCCGCTGCCATACTTCTGACCATTCCTCCAACCTTGCCAAGTCCCTTCTCATCCTTTCCACGCCTCCTTGTGTATCAACCCTGTTGCAGATCTTTGTGTCATCTGCAAAAGGCATACTTTTCCTTCCAGTCCCTCTGCAATGTCACTGATGAAGACATTAAAAGGACTGGACCCAATACTAAACCTGCAGTACCCCACTAGTAACCCCTCTTTCTTCAGAGTGGACTCCATTTGCAATTACCTTCTGTGTCCTGTTGTGCAGCCAATGTTTTACCAGGCTACCACCCTGGGACCCACTACCAGGCTGGTTAATTTGACTATTAATCTTTTGTGTGGGACTGTGTCAAATGCCTTGCTAAAGTCTAGGTAGGCCATGTCCACAGACCCTCCCTGGTCTACTACTTTGGTCACCCAGTCAAAGAAATCTATTAGATTCGTCTGACATGACCTTCCTGCTGTGAACCCATGCTGCCTTGGGTCCTATGCTCCACTGGCCTCTAGGTACTCAACTATTCTTTCCTTAAGAAGTGACTCCATCACTTTCCCTACCACAGAGGTCAGACTGACAGGTCTGTAGTTTCCTGCCTCTGTCTTGGTCCCACTTTTGTGAAGGGGAATCACATCTGCCTTCCTCCAGTCCTCGGGTACCACACCATCCTCCCATTATTTATTATGCCATGCTGACATTTCATCCCTCTGGTTTGGACTTCAATCAATCAATCAATCAATCAATCAATCAAAATCTTTATTTATTCAGGCAGACATCATTGAGCAAAGCTCATTTACAAGATGGACCTGAGAGGTCAAGGAACAAATTGAAGGTACAATAGCAGACATATACAGAACACTTCTATTTAAACAGATACAGTAATATAAACATATATACAAATGGAGGATAAGGGTTGATAAAACTTGACAGGGCAAGGTAGGATACAGTAAAAGTACCACGCAACACAGGGTAACCGGTATTACAGGCTCCAAGGCAAACTAACGCAGACAGACAGACATGATTGATGACTGCTAAAATGATGATAAACAGCCTCTGAAGAAAGACATGGAGGGGCTGGTGGGAGATTTAGATAGAGACTAAGGCTACTAGTAGTAGGAGGTATGGAGGAGTGATTGGGGTAGAAGTAAGTGCCAGGAGTTGATGTGGAGATCTTGGTCAGGGGTAGCAAAGCTGTAGAAAAAGGTATGATAGGGGGCTGAGATACAAAATAAGGGGGCTGTGAGGGAGGTGAAAAAAACTAAGGAGATGATACATGGAAGAGCTGTCAATAATAATTGCTGGCTGAAGGGGGGGGTTTATGAATGTTATTGGACTAGGCCTTGTGATAGCAATTGCATTTCTCTGGGAAGAGACTTATGTAGAGCTTTTTAAAGGATGTTAGAGGTATAAAGATGGTCAACTTTAGGGTCTTCTGTAGAGAATTCCATGCTAGAGAGTAACTGATTGCAGATCTCCCATGCCGGTGCAGGCTTTGGGTAAGCTAAGCGTGATGAAGTTGTTGCTTCTTAGGGCATATGACCTAGCTGTGGCCAGTGTAAAGCAATCTAAAATATAGGATGGAAGTTTGTTAGACAGAGCTTTGTATATCCATAGTGCAGCATTTCTGTTCTTTCTGAGGTGTAGGGATGTCCAACCAACTGCAGCATAGAGAGCAATGATGAGTGTTGAATGGAAGATCTGTGATAAACCTTAGAGCTCTGTGGTACAAGGTATCCAATTTGCTTAAATAGGAAATAGGACAGTGACCATAAAGGAAATCTGCATAGTCGATAAGTGAAAGAAATGAGGCTTGGATTAGTCTCAGCCTTGAGTCTCTGGTTAGAAAATGTTTAATTCTGAAGAACAGACCGAGCCTCTGGTGAAGTTTTTCCAGAAGTTCTTCAATATGCTGAGTGTAATCAAAACTGGACTTGCCATACGTTTTTCAAGAGGTCCTGTTCTAAAAGCTCTAGGCCTAGGTCTGGCACTGTGATCCCCCACTCCTTCAGCAGTGGGGCTGCCTCAAGAAGGTTGGTGAATATTTTGAGGCCTGAGTTGAGATACAATAGCAGCTTTAAGGGAAACAGGAGTTGCGCTTTAACAATTTTTTTCCCCCCTGATATCTCTAATTATAGTGCGTACCTTTATACGTTCTGCTTGCAGTGCAGGAGAAAAGTCCTGCTCAAAGAAGGAGGAATTTTGATATTTTAAATCCCGCAGTCTCCAGGCTTTTTTCAGCACCCATTCCTTAGATTGATACAGTACCATACGGACTACCCATGATCAGGGTCTGGCAGTGGAATTAGTTGACTGGGGACCAGGGATCGGTGGGCTCTGTCCATTGCTAAGTCCATATCCGAGGGAACGGAGAGAACTGAGCACAGTAAGTGCTGCATAAAATCGATTGTGGTGACAAAACCTTCCTCTGCCCCCTCCGGTATCCCATGCAACCTGAAATTGTTTCGGCGGGACCTATTTTCTATGTCTTTCAGCCTGTTGTGGATCTCTCGGTCCCTTTGCAATAAATACAGGAGGATCCTCTCCCCTGAATCCTGTGCCTCCGACAGCTCTGTAAGTTTAGAGGAATTGCTGCCCACTTTGGAGTAGATTTTTCGGGCGTCTTGCCTTAAGTCTGCAATAGACTATCTTTTGTATGGAGGTTAGTATTTTTTATAGTGTTCGCTTGGATTTTCTGGAAAGGCCAAGATCTTCCTCATCATTGTCGAGAGAGGAATCAGAGAATGCTAGGTCTCTGCGTGAACGGGGGAGGTAAAGGCCTCCATTTCTTCATCCAGGGTGAGTTGTTTTTAATTTCATATGGGAGGCATTGTTTCTGGCACCTTTCGGCTTGGGGCCCTTCGCAGTCATCTCTAAGAGGTCGGATTGAGTTTTAGAAGGTTAGCTTTTATCTTTGTTAAGAGGATTCCAGCAGATAGATTAGGCGAAGTAATGAGTGTCACAAACCCATTCAGCAGGTCAGCCCTCTACTCCCAAAGTGCCAACCTCTGAGCGTATTCTTGTGAACAGTTAACAGAACAAAGTAACCCTTTTGTCTGTTTTTGTGGATTCGAATCAACCTTTGGTCTCAAGTTTTGGAGGGATTCAAACTGTGAGCCTCTTGTTAGCGTACCCAATGTACAGGCTCAGATAATTCTGTCTTCGGGGGGCCAGATATCCTTGCCTATGGGCACATAACCAGGTGTACAGAAATTAACCTTTAAAAACTGTAATAAAAGACCTCAGATTTAAAACGCTTACCTTTATCCAGTTTGGTATCACCATTCAAGCTTATGTACAGTGTCTGCTTTAACCACATATACTTCACTTGTAAAAGGAAAGAAATCAAAGACAGACCAAGAAAGCTCTAAAACTAGAGTTTTACTAAAATAGATAAAAATATGTAACATGTAAATACAGAACCGTAAATCATAAAACATACAAATCACTTAAACAAAACAGGTTTTAACAGTGCAATTCCTACTACAGTACATACATTTATCTCTCTCTCTCTAAAAGCCTGCTTAAAGTGCTCACAGATATTTCTTTGTCAGAGTGTAGATAAAAGTGTCTCAGAAATATAACAGAATATTGTCCAACAGCTAGCTTTGCCCACATCTTTGCATGAGGTCACCTAGCTCCTCCCTGTCAGAATATATATATATATATCTACACACACACACATATATATGTATATATATATATATATATATATATATATATATATATAAACTATATCTATATAAAAACAGGATGTCTTTTCCAAGTATTAAATTCTGCAACCTCAGCATAACTCATGTTTTTCAAATGACTCTCTTTGATCTATGATCAGTTTCCCCTTTCCAGGACTTCAAAGCATCTTTTATGACTTTGCACTAAAATGTCATACCCTGCTCTTCTTCCTCTAAGCGTTATACAAGTTTATGATATATCTTGGCAGATAGGTATCTTCTAGCTTGTAATTAGCTTCTTGCCTTCCAGGTAACACCTTGTGTCTAAAACCTGTGTGTGAGTGTGATCTCACATGCTGTTTCAGCATTTCTCAAGAGAGACAGTCAGTCCATAACCCATTTTTGTATTACAAAAAAATGATAAAGTGATCAGAACCAACTGTCCAAGTGTCACACGAAGCTCGTTATCTTGGGCTCTCATTTGCTCCGTGACGTCACCGGAAGTCCGGTGTTGGCCTTTCTTTTGCCCAATGAGGTATCGCCCTGGTCAGAAGGCACCTCCTCTGGTTCAGTTGAGCCTGAACCAGGCTGGCCATCCTGGTCAGCGGATTTTTCTGCCATTCTTTCCTTCAGCCGGACTAAATGCCCAGCGCAGCTTTAGGAAAGTTTGCACAAATTTGGCAGTCTGTTTTCAGGTGGTCAAACCCCAGACAATACACACAGATGAGGTGGGGATCAGCTTTAGCGAAAGCCTCCCCACAGTCCGTGCAGTGCTAAAACCCAGTGGGTCCAGTCTTTCTCTTGGGTTTCTCAGACACAGCACTTTGCAAAGTTACCCTAAGTGGCCGTCAGGCCGAGCAGCAAAAAAACTTCAGTAACCAACCGGTTCAAGGATTGTGGAAAAAAAATTAAACTCGGTTTTTATGTGACCAAAGGTCACCGGTACTCAAACACAAGCAAAATTTACACAAAAACAATAACAAATAGATTGGTTCCCCACCTGGCCAACCGATGAAGAACAGAAACTTACCTCAAACTATCTATCTAAATTATACTACCTGTACTGTACACAGAGATTTGAAGACCAAAAAAAAAACAACGGTTGAAAAAATGGACATAAAACCACTACTGAACCGAAGCAGCGAAGGAGAAATCTCCACAGTGTCTTCACAGTTAGGTGGAGTAAAAAATCTGATGATTACAGAGAATGTACCAGGGACAGGGGTTTGAAAACAGAACTCGAGCTCAATGTTCTATGCTTCTGCATAGAGTTAACTCTTTCCTCTCGGAGCAGCTGAACTGGAAGGGCTAACTGCATGTTGTCAGAATACAGCAAGACTTTGTGTTGTTTGAACAGCAGATCTTCAAGAGACTCTCCTACTACACATAATTCAACCTTAAGTCATGTGAATCCGGATCATTCAGAAACTTCAGGATCATTCAGAAACTTCTGGCCAGCTACGTCTGACCACGATGATATATGCTGCCAGTGGCTATATAATGGTGGCAGCCCTATATCACCTCAGTTTCCTGCTGGAGACAAACTCAAGAGTTGTATTGCTTGCTAGATCCAGGGCCTGGAGTTTTCTGGTGAGATGCATTGTCCCTCTCCTGGAAAGGGAGGTTTCTTTACGCTTTCCCTCTCTTCCCTCTGATTCAGAGGGTTCTCATCAAGTTACAGATGGAGGATGCCACCCTAATTCTGGTGGCTCCATTCAGGCCTTGGCAGATATGGTTTCCGTTATGGCAAGAATTGACTGTGGAACCTCCAGTTCCCCTGCCCCTCTTCTGGAACTTGCTGACTCTGGCTCGGAGGACCCTGGTCTATCCAGATCTCAAGTCCTGCCATCTGCATCTGCAAGTCCATCTTCTTCCAAGTTGTGTACTGGGTGTGCTTTGAAACAACTGAGAAGCTGCATGGGATATACTATATTGGACTAGATATCTGTAACTAATCTCTCTCCTTACATCTGAGAGAAGTTTTCCTAACTTTTACAGTGGTATTGCTTTGTGTTTAATTATTTTAGTTTTTAATTCAGGAAGGGGGTTTTCAAAACTGCTTATCTTGTCAGCATCTTCAGAAGGGCTGAAATAACTGCATATTTGATTTTCCTTTGTGGCTAACTGGACTGATTACTAGAATTCTGTGACAATCTGCATCAATATATTTTGCAATATTTGGTGGGGTTGTGTGATTTAAAATAGCAAAGGCTGCAGTTTGTAATTGGATGCCAGACATAGCCTGAGTTGGGGGAAATTGTCTTCACAAGTCAGAAGCCTGCATCACAGCCAATTGTCTAGCTTGACTATTTCAGCATTGATCAATTACTATAAACTACTGGTGTGATCCTGTTTCAGACAGAAGTCCATCTTCTTCCAAGTTGTGTACTGGGTGTGCTTTGAAACAACTGAGAAGCTGCATGGGATATACTATATTGGACTAGATATCTGTAACTAATCTCTCTCTCTCTTGCTTACATCTGAGAGAAGTTTTCCTAACTTTTACAGTGGTATTGCTTTATGTTTAATTATTTTAAGTTTTTAATTCAGGAAGGGGGTTTTCAAAACTGTTTATCTTGTCAGCATCTTCAGAAGGGCTGAAATAACTGCATATTTGATTTTCCTTTGTGGCTAACAAACCACCAGGCTGTTTTGGGACTGGAGAGGTTTACCTATGTCTGACTTGGATGTCTGGATTTTTCTCTGTTTGATTAGCAGGGTATTTTCTCTGTCAAATTGTTGTGTAGGGTATCTTGCTGACAGGAAGGCACTCATCGCAGCGGTGGGTGAGAGCTTTTAGCTGATTGTTTTGTGAGGGCACAGTTTAGGCCCAACCCCTTCCCATCCCTGGAAATAGTTCCTTTATACCTGAGGTTCTGACATCATTTCCTCAAGAATGCAAGGTGCATATCACTGTCATATCCTCTCTAGCACACTGCACTGACAATATAAGCATACACATTGTATTATATATATATATTTTTCTATATAACCAATCACACGCGCACGCGCGCGCACACACACACACACACACACACACACAAAAACAAACAAACAAAAAAAGTAGATAAACATGTGGGGTGTAGTGCAATGTAATGGCTGTGGGACAGCAGTCTTCCAGGAGTCTTTCTGGAGGCCGAGATGCTGCCCAATTTGCAGACAACTCTCTGCCCTGAGGGAGGAAGTTGCCCGTCTTCAGGCCGCACTGGACAGTAGTAAGGAAACCTTCCCCCAGGCCACACTGGACAGTAGGAAGGGAACCTCCCCCATCCAGGGCACTAGCGCCACCACCACTACCTCAGAGGTTGCGAAGAAAGCACAGCAGTTGGACCACAGTGGGCTCAGGGAGGGTGAGGATGGTGGAACAGAGGCACACCCAGTCAATTGTTCCACTCCACAATCCATACACCATTCTGGGGAGCATAGCTCCACTATGGATGCACCATGAAGACTGATGACAACTGTCACAGGGAGGCCCACAGAGGAGGCAGAGGACACACTGAGTAAAGGAAGCAGCTCCTGGTGGGGGACTCAATTATAGGGGTATAGAACTGGGGGAGCTGGGAAAACTGAAGTAAGGTGCCTGCCTGGTGCCATGGCTTGAGGGACAGGAAGCGATCCTCAGGATCACGAGAACAGCTGCAAGGGAGTCTGAGCTGGACGAATTGTCCACCTAGGGACAAATGACTTGGCTCATCATGAGATTAGAGCAGTGCAGGAGGACACTGCAGAGTTGGGAGGAGCCTAAGACAAGTGCACACACAGTATCCTTCTCAGAGGTGCTGCCTGTCAAAGGCATGGGGAGGCGAGGTAATTAGCACCATGCAGTTTAATGAATGGTTGAAAAAAATGGTGCGAGCACAGGGTTTAGCTTCATTGGGGACTGGGATTCCACCTGGAGGGACACCAGCCTATACTGGCAGGATGGTCTGCATCTGTCCTGGAAGGAATAAGTCTTTTGAGCAATCGGTTTAAATGCTTCATTGGCAAGCTTTTAAACTAGTCAAAGGGGGAGGCACTGACAAGCAGCAGGAAAATCCCAGCCTCTCCCTACAAAACAGAGTACTAAATGAGAAAAAGACCGAGGTAGAACGGTCAGTGGGGGATGCTGCAACAGAAGGTAAAGCCATCAAAAAATGGAGAGCAATGAGTACCAATGCCCGCAGTCTGGGTAACAAGCTTCCTGAATTAGTGGCCTTGATGGAGGAGGAACATCTGGATATCGTGGCAGTCACAGAAACATGGTACACACAAAACCATGACTGGGACGTAAACATACCAGGATACACTATCTACAGGAGGGACAGGGAGGGTAAAAGAGGAGGAGGAGTAGCTCTTTACATAAGGGAAGGAATAAAAGCAACAGAACAAAAGGGTAAACAGGGAGGAGGAGAAGAAGCACTGTGGGTAAATTTGGAGACAGGCAATGGCACCACAATCTGTACAGGGTTATATACAGACCCCTTCTCCAGGAGGAAATGGACAAGGAAATGATGAGAGAAGTATACTTAGAGCGGCAGAAAAAGGAAGATATTGCTGATGGGTGATCTGAATCGCCAGATGTTAACTGGAGTACAGTTACAGCTGCCACTCGAAGAGTGGAGTTATTCTAGATGCCCCTACAGAGGCATGCCTTAGACAACTAGTATTGGAGCCCACTCGAGAGGGCAATATTAGACTTGATTCTCTCAAATGGAGATGGAGAGGATCACAGATGTAGAAGTGGGTAGCCATCTGGGAACTGGCGACCATCGAACAGTATGGTTCACAATAAACACAGCAATAGAGTCAAGCCATACAAGACAAAAGTACTGGACTTTAGGAGGGCTGACTTTGCCAAAATGGGTGAGTGCCTAAGAAATGCACTAGCAAATGGGCAGGAAGGAGGGGTGGAAGAACAATGGGGAATAATAAAAACTGCCATCACAGAAGTAACTAGCCTTTGTGTGAAGCAAATAAACAAAACAAAATGATGTAAGAAACCACTATGGTTCTCAAAGGAAGTGGCAGTGAAGGTTCAAGAAAAAAGCATTCAGGAAGTACAAGGAATGTAGAAGGAGCAGGACGGGAACTGTATCAGTTAAAGCAAAGGAGGCTGGGAAGGCAGTCAGAACAGCAAAGGCCCAAACCGAGGAAAAGATAGCCAATTCAGTTAAGAAGGGGATAAAACCTTTTATAGGTACATCAGGGAGCAAAGGAAGACCAAGGAGGGATAGTGAGGCTTAATAAAGGGAGGGAGGGTGGGCAGAGGGAGACTGTGAAAAGGCAGAGATACTAAACAAATATTTTGCTCAGTATTTACAAATGAAGAGGGGGTACCTAAAACAAACAGTAGAAACACTCTGGATACAGAAGCTGATACCAGCCCATTTACAGAAGAAAGGGTTCTGAAAGAACTCTTAAAACTGAAGGTGGAAAAAGCAATGGGGCCTGATGGGATTCATCCCAGAATTCTAAAGAACTAAGGGTAGAACTAGTGACACCACTGACTGCCCTTTTAACAAATCATGGGAGATGGGGTGGTAACCGAGGACTGGAGGGAGGGCAGATGTGATTCCCTTCACAAAAGTGGGAGCAAGGCAGAAACGGGAACTACAGACCTGTTAGTTTAACCTCAGCGATAGGGAAAATGATGGAATCACTTCTGAAGGAAAGAACTGTCAGTATCTAGAGGCCAGAGGGCACAGGACCCAAGGCAGCATGGATTCACAGTGGGAAGGTCATGCCAGACGACTCTGATAGATTTCTGTGACTGGGTGACAAAGTAGTAGATCAGGGAGGGGCTGTGGACATGGCCTACCTAGACTTTAGCAAGGCATTTGACACAGTCCCACACAAAGATTAATATACAAGTTAGCCAGCCTGGGAGTGGGTCCCAAGATGACAGCCTGGGTAAAGATTGGCTGGAGAATAGGACACAGAGGTAATAGTAAGATAGGTCCACTCAGAAGAAAGGAGGGTTACTAGTGGGGTACCGCAGGGTTCAGTATGGGACTGGTCCTCTTCAATGTCTTTATAAGCGACATTGCAGAAGGACTGGAAGGAAAAGTATGTCCTTTGCAGATGACGAAAGATCTGCAACAGAGTTGATGCACGGGTGGGGTGGAAAGGACGAGAGGGACTTGGCAAGGTTAGAAGAATGGTCAAATGTATGGCAGCTTAGATTCAGTGCTAAGAAGTGCAAGTAATGCACCTGGGAAACAAAAACCAGGGAAGAGTACGCAATGGGGGTGAGATACTAACAACAACAAAATGGAAAGGGACCTGGGGGTAGTCATATCAGATGACCTAAGGTGGGCAAGCAATGCGAGAGGGCAGCAAGGAGGCTGGGGGATACTGGGATGCATGGGAGAGGCATCACCAGTAGAAAACAGGGAGCTGTTATCCCTCTGTACAGACAGTTGGTGAGACCCCATCTGGAGTACTGCGTGCAGTTCTGGAGACCCAATCTCCGCAAAGACAGACAGGATGGAAGCTGTCCAGAGGAGGGCAACTAAAATGGTGCAGGGTCTGCACCGGAAAAAACATGAAGAGAGACAAAAGGAGCTTAATATGTAGCCTCAAGGAAAGGAGGAGAGGGGGACATGATAGAACGCTCAAGTACCTCAAGGAATCAACAAAGTCCAAGAGGGTAGCATCTTTCAAAAAGAGGTGTGCAAGAACAAGAGGGTACAATTTGAAGATGGGGGGGGTGGCTCAGAGGTAATTTACGGAAGTATTTTTTCACAGAGAGGGTTGTGGATGCATAGAACGGCCTTCCGGAGGAGGTTGTGAAGTCAAAATCCATGGTGGAATTCAAACATGCATGGGACAGTCGTAAGGCAATTCTAGGGGGTGGAGGTAGGAAGAAGTAGGCTGCTGGTTAACTAGGATCTGCAGCTTATCTAGTAGGTAGGGAAATGGGCAGACTGGGTGGGCCAAGCGGTCCTTATCTGCCGTCAAATTCTATGTTTCTATGCTTGGCTCAAGGGGACATAGCTATTGCCAGGTATGGAGTGTCTCAGAAGGTGGCTGACGTCCTGGTGACTGCCAGGAAACCTTCCACCTAGGCCACTTACTGTTTGAAATGAAAGTGGTTTGCTATCTGAGCCACTTCTCATAACCTGGACCCTTTCACCTGTTCGGTGAACCAAATTTTGGAGCATCTCCTGACCTTATCTGATGAAGGACTTGAATACTCCTCTGTTAAGGTGCATCTCTGTCATTTCGGCCTTTCATGTGTCCGTTGATGGGCGTACTGTGGTACAGCTGGATGTGGTCTGTACTTTTTTGAGAGGCATCCTCCACTTCAAGCCTCCTATCTATAACCCGATTCTGGCCTGGGACATGAAGTTTGTTTTGGAGAAGCTGACCCTGCCTCCTTTTAAGTCAACCGCATCTTGCAAGCTACGCTTTCTGTCATGGGAAGTGTTATTTTTAGTTGCCATTACTTCTTGAAGAATTTCAGAGCTACAGGCTCTCATGAGAGCAACCTTATTCAATTTTCCACAAAGAACAGGGTCTCTTTGCAGACTAACCCTAAGTTTCTTCCTAAGGTGGTGTTTGAGTTTACCTTTAATCAGTCCATCCACCTACCCATTTATTATCCAGAGCATGCAAATCCAGGGGAAGCACTGCTCCACACTTTGGATGTGCATAGAATTTTGCATCACTATACACGCTGTACCAAGGACTGCAGGAAGTCCAAACAGTTGTGTTTCTTTTGCCTCGGTAGAGAGGGTGCCCCAGTTTTAAAACACTGCTTGTCCAAATGGTTGGTCAACTGTATTGTTTTTTGTTACAGGAAGTATGGTAAGGAACTTCCTGCAGTTGTCAAGGGCCATTCCATCATGGGTTTGGCCACTTCAGTTGCCTGTTTCACGAGCATGTCTACAGCCGAGATATGTGCTGCTGCCACTTGGAATACTCTACAAACATTCACCAAGCACTACAGTCTGTCCAGAAGAAGGTCAGGCTTTAGCCTAGCTGTGCTTCAGGGCCTTCTTTCTTAGGCCTCTAGCCTTCCTGCCACCCAGACTGTCATTTTTCTTGGTACTTCTTGGGACTCTTTCCTTAGGTGTGACCTGATGACAGAGATGTCCCAGAAGAAGATAGAACAGTTATGTAAGAACTTACTGTAACAGTAGATCTTCGAGGGAGTCTCTATCATCAGGTCATACTGTTCCCTCCCTCCATCCCCTTTTTCTTTCTCACCACCTCGGCTGTCCTGTTGCTCCAGCCTTTCTGCTAGCTGGGCACCTTCTCTCTCTCTCTCTCTCTCCTTGGTTCCCCAGTGGGACTCCTGTCTCTCATGGCCTCCAGCTAAGGAAAGAACTGAGGAGGGAGCGGGGCTGCTCACGCTTTTATAGGGTGAGTGACATCTGAGCCTGACATCGGCATAAGCGGCCCCTAATACACCTCCTCTGTCATGTCTCTCATTGACTATGGCCTTCCGGTCTATGGCTCAGCAGATCAGACTGCCCTCAACAAGGTTCGTCTCACAGTTACTAAGGCCTGCAGACTTATCACTGGTGCTCCCAGACTCACTCACACATGTGAGCTGTACACCCTGGCTACCCTACTCAACCTGGAAGAGCGACTCATGTATCAGACAAGCCAGCTCACCTTAAAGCTCTGCGTGGCTCTATCCCATAGGCCTATCCAACCCATTCACTGTACTGCACCGACCTCTGATCACGCAGTCTGGCCAAGAGCTACCCTAGTTAATCTCGAGAGCCAGGACCTCTCAAGGTCAGAGGGCATTCCCCCCACTGCTACCCACTGGTATAACTCCCTCCCTGCCAGTGTCTCAAACCTCACCTAACCTTTAGCTTGCTTTAAGCCCAGGCTCAGAAACTTCCTGCTTAGCTCTCGCAAATGCAACTGCCGCTAGCCTAGTGTAAAAAAAATATATATATATACTCTGTTTGACAATGCTCACTGAGCGGCTCCCCCCTTCCTTTCCCTACTAATTCCTCCTCCCCTATCTCCCTCCCTTCTACTCCCACCAGCTCTCCCCCGACCATAAGTTTTGCACCTTTTGTTATCTTTTGCTTCGTTGGAGATTGTATTCTATTGTAACAAAATTGTAATTGAACTGTAACTTTTTTGTTTGTAAGTACTGTGTCCCTTGTACTACTGTTCTGATGTCCTCTTTGTGACGAGGTACCTTTGTAAATGAGCCTCTGGCTCAAAGGTTTCTAAACTGATGTTTAACTAAATAAATAAATAAAATAATAGACTGCTGCAGAAAAAAGCTTCTATGGGATCCCGACACCTGATGTCGAAGTTCTTTAGGTGTGACTTGATGACAGAGATTCCCTTGAAGATCTACTGTTATGGTAAGTTCTTACGTAACTGTTCTTTTCCCTGTCAGTCAATTTGAAATAGACAGGCCCTCAGGATATATTGGAGGATTCTGGCATGCACAAAGAAGAGCTGTTCAATCTAGAGTTTCTGCCTCATTGTTCATGAATGGTGGGTGGTGGCAGAATTGAATCTGTTGGTATGGTTAAATGAAACAATTTCTATTGCACATTATTATTGCCACCTTTCCAGGGATGTCTAGGCATTCCTTTGGTCTTCTGCAAGTTCTCTCCCATCCTGGGTAACTGCAGCCCCTTTGTGCCTCAGCAGGCTACATCCCCCATCAGCCAGGCCCTGTGGCAGTAATTTGGTGCGATAAACACTAGCTACTAGTCTTGTGACAGTGGAGGCTCTAACCCAGTGTAGGAGAGCATCCAGTGTGATACTAAGTCATTCTCCTACCAGTAGTCCACTGCGTTGTTCCTGGCTCAGAGCTCAAACTGTATTGTTCATGGCTCACAGCTCAAACAGTGTTCTAGGCTCCAGCCTTGAACACTGGCATGATGAAAACTCTGCTAGCCACTGTGCTATTGGGTGGGCTTGTTCCTTAATTTTTGTACTACTGTAAGATACTGGTGGCATAAGGGAAAGTTCTAGGGATGTGGACATGATGTACAACTTCACACTTCTGGCAGTGTTCCTTTCCCTTTAAATCCTGTTGGAACGTCTTCAAGCTGGTTCCTCCCACCCACCTGGGAGGTAACTCTCTGCACAGCCCTGTGATGTGAGAGCGTCCTTTATGCTTGAAGAAGGAGGTTCCCTCCTTACAGCTCTCTGTGCTGAGTAGGCCCTTTGCTTTCAAACTTAAGGAAAATTCTTTAAGCGAATTTTGAACTTGTTCAAATTTTTCATCATGAACGACTCTAAGTCGGCATCCGGTTTCAAGAAATGCAAGTGCAGGAAGAAGATGTCCCAGACAGACCCACACACCTCATGCGTCTACTGCCTAGTCCACAATCACGATCCCCAGGTGTGTGGCCTGTGTCGCATCTTGCATCCCAGTACTTTGGAAGACCAGCACTCTCGGCTGCTTTTAGTGTGCGCAGATGAACGGGACCCTTCTATTCAATCGAAGGACACCCGTTGGGCAGTCTCCACAGCTGCAGTGTCTGCGGAGTAACTTGAGGCTTTTGAAGAGGTGGGTGCTCAGGCCACAGAACATGCCTCTTCGGTTTCAACCTTTGTACGTTTTGGGATTTGTGCCAGTCCCTTCCCTCCCTTGGGCAGGGCCCCTCTAAGGGCACCAAATCCTCCAAATCTTCACAAAAGGAGACTAAGAAAAAGTCTTGTCGATGATTGTGGGGTTGTGAGCGTTCTTGGGCCTTGGACTCCCATGCTTCTCTGGAGGTTTTGACTACGGTCGATCCTTTGGTCCAGGCCACTGGTTCCGCAGTCTCCCTGTTGAGCCAGTTGGTTGAGACACCTGTCGACCAACCTGTCGAGGTATTTCTTGAGCCAGTTGATGCACTGTCGCAGGATGAGGTGAATACCTCATTTTCTAGGACTCTGGGCCTACCTGTTACATCACAGAGTGGGTTGGGCCAGCATGCTGATCCGGTGACTAACCCTTGGGATCCCATTACCTCAGAGGATCCTCAGGTTTGGCCGGTTCCCTCCATTTCTCGATGTCTGGTTCCCCAATGATCAAGGTTGCGATCCCGAAGTATGGAGTTGAGCAGCTCATGCCATCGGTGTTCCCACTTACGGCACTTGGGTAAGCAGCACTGCCGCTGTTCTTCCTCTTCGGATGAGAAGAGACGCTGACGCTATGAATAACTTATGTGGCAGCAGCTCATATTGTTTGGGGTTAAGCTGATTCCATCCCCCACACCAGCTCTTCTGTGGCTCCCGCCACCGAGGCCTCAGCCTACCCCGGCTCAGCCTATTCCAGCCTCTCTGCCCATCCAGGTGGAGCCACCTCCTAAGCAGCGGAAGGAGGGTCCCCTCCCAAGGATGCCCGTACCACTCCTGGGCTTCCTTGCTGGCTGTCAGTCACCATGACTCCCAGTAGACCCCATAGGGTCAGCGGGGACTCATGCGGTCAGCCGCCATTTGGTAAATCCTCGGAGTCTGAGGACTCCTCCCTGTATTCCCGTCTGTTGGATGGGGTAGGATTTTTCCATGGAGTATGGTCCCACCTGTTTCGGGGGCTTGCTTCATTTGATTTTGGAGTCTACCGGGATCCAGATGGAACCCGTCCAGAAAGGGAACAGGTATCCCTTGACCGAAATTCTTGACTGAGGGAACTCCCTTGGGGTTGCTCTCACAGTTACAGAGGCCATTCTTGGCCCTGTACTGGAGCTTGGGCAGCACCTTGCCTACTGCCCTGCACAATCTGTCCATATGGCCTGAAAATATGCGGTTCCTACGGGTTCCCTGTCGGGTTTCACCAAACATCCCTTGGCCGAGGGTCTAGTAGCCAACTCAGTCTTTTGGCGTACTGGCAGTGTCGGGATGTGGACAAGCCTCCTGACAAGGAATACAAGAAGTTGGGTCATGCGGTCAAAAGATCTGTGCAGCTTCTCTATTCGGCCTTTGGTAAGCGAGTTTGGCCCTTTTTGATGGCCCATTTCACTCATGTCATTTTGGGAACTCTTGACGAGGTGCTTCCCCTACTCCTGGCTGACTTATAGACCACTAGTACAAGCACTCTGATCGACTGGGTACTAACAACTCTCCCAGAAAGGCTAACTGATTCAAGGTACTCCCGGATACTATGAGTGACCACTCACCTATCCAGTGTGAGTGTTCGACAAAACGGGCCAACCCCTCCACCCAAATTGGTGAGGAACAGAGTTATAAAAAATAGCTCTATGACCGACTTCAGGAATCCCCTTTCAGGCATCAACTGGAGCTTCCTTGACTTATGCCATCGAACACTTCCTCACTCATTTCAACGCAGCTGCGGACAAGTTCGCCTCGTACCGTAAGAAGATGATAAAAGGTCATAGTGTGGACTGGGTCACCCCTGAGCTTCTCGGTATGATGAAGCAACGGGATCTCCTTTGGCACCGAGCCAGGGCAACAGGGATAACTGCAGCTATCCAAAAAACTACAAAGTGGACAGAAACAGGTACACCTGAGCAGTATGACAGGCCAAGGCAGCATTCCACAAGAACCAGAAATCTCACTGCTGGAGCAGCGGGAAGAAGTTCTGGGACTCCGTTGCCTCAGAGGTTGCCAAGAAAGAGGAGTGGTTGGACCACAGTGGGCTCAGGGAGGGTGAGGGTGGTGGAACAGAGGCGCATCCCTTCAGTTGTACCTCTCCACAATTCATATGCTGTTCTGGCAATATGTGGTTCCTCTATGGAGGCACCCGCAGTGGAGAACAAGGAGGATGCTGGGAATCTCCACAAAGGAGATCCACAGGAGGGTGGCATGGGACCCCACTGGGGAAGGAAGCAACTCCTGGTGGGGGGACTCCATTGTTAGGAGGGTAGAACTGGGGAGGAAGGGGAGAGGGAGGTAAGGTGCCTGCCTGACGCCATGGCTTGGAGGGACAGGGAGTGAATCCTCAAGATTGCCGGAGCAGCTGCACAGGGGATGGAGCTGGATGTCATTGTCCACCTAGGGACAAATGACCTGACTGAGAAAAGGATCAGAGCAGTGCAGGAAGAGTTTGTGAAGTTGGGGAGGGGCCTTAGACAAGTAGCACACATGGTAACCTTCTCAGAGGTACTGCCTGTCTATGGCATGGGTGAGGCTAGGGTGCTCCACACCATTGGATTCAATCAGTGGTTGAAAAACTGGTGCAGAGCTCAGGGATTTGGCTTCATTGAGGACTGGGGGTCCACCTGGAGTGATGCAGGCATATACTGGCGTGATGGTCTGCATCTGTCCAGGAGGAGAACCAGGATCCTAGGTGATAGGTTTTTAATGCTTCATTGGCAAGCATTTAAACTAGGGGGAGGCACGGGGACGAAGTGGGGAAATCGTAGCCCCCCCACCCAAAAAAAAAAAATCAGGGTAGTAAGTGAGGTAAACACCAAGATAGAGATGTCGATGGGGAAAAGGGCAGGGGTAAATAGAGAAAATGACAAAGTCAATAAGGACAGGGATGGAGCAAAAAGGGGTAAGGCCATCAGGAAATGGAAGGCAGTGAGTAAGAATTTATCTGCAACAATCTGGGACAATGGGGTCATCTGATCCTCTATGTTAAATAAATTTGAGGTAGAGTTACCTTGCCCCTTTAATAATATGTTTATTATTTTCCAAAATTCTCTGGGTCGCTTTGCACTATTCTTATCTAACCAATGCATATAATGCTGTTGTTTGGCCTTTCTTACTTCATTTACATAAGAATTACAAAGTTGTCTATATTCGTCCCAATCATATTTGTTTTTTTTTTTTTTTTTCCTGACCCCAGGCTTTGTCCTTATTTTTTTTAATCTTCTTAGAGTACCTCGAAAGCCTGCTACCAGAAAAACTTACAACTCCAAATGGAAAAGATTCAGCATTTGGTGTTCCAAGAAGCATATATCCCCAGACACTGCTGAATTGTCTACAGTTCTGGATTATATGGTTCATCTTAATGGTCTAGGCCTCAAACCAGCTACTCTCAAGGTACATTTGTCAGCTGTTTCTGCTTTTCTGTCAGTGGGAAAGCCTTCCTCTCTGTCATCTCATCCTGTATTCTGTAAATTTTTCAAAGGATTGCTTCATACCAATCCTCCTTTTAGGGGTCCTGCTCCTGCCTGGGATTTGAATGTCTGCATTGCTCATCTTATGCAACCCCCTTTTAAGCCTATGTCCTCAGCAGAGCTCAAGTACTTGACTTGGAAAACTGTGTTTTTAGTTGCTGTTACCTCTGCCAGACGTATAAGTGAATTGCAAGCTCTGTCAGTTGAACCGGACTTCCATCTCATTCCATAGGGACCAGGTGGTCCTTAGAACCAATAGGAGGTTCCTACCCAAAGTGGTTTCTGATTTCCACTTGAACCAATCCATGTCTCTTCCTGTGTTCTTCACTGATCATGCTTCCTCAGGAGAGTGAAGGTTACACAGTTCAGATGTTAAAAGAGCCCTTAGTTACTACATAGAACGTACAAAGGGTCACAGGTTTGACTCCCTCCAGTTGTTCCTCACTTATGGAGAAGTAGGTAAGGGTAAACCGGACACCAAGAGAACTGTTGCCAGGTGGATTGTGTCCTGTATCCAATTCTGTTATGAGAAACTGGGAAAAATTCCTCCCTCAGGCCTGAGGGCTCATTCTACTAGAGGTACAGCTGCATCTCTGGCTGCAACCAGGGATATTCCCTTGTTAGAAATTTGCCAAGCAGCCACCGGGAAAACAGTTCATACCTTCATCGAGCATTACTCCCTGGATATCCAGGATCGGAGTGATGCTAGATTTGGTGCAACAGTGCTTCAGAGCCTATTCCCAAAGTAGGTTCTGTCCCTCTTCTTTGGAGGTACTGCTTGGTAGTCTGCAATTGTCAGAATACAGCAAGACTTCATGTCTGAAGAAAAAATGACTCACCTTAGTAATTGTGTTTCTTCTAATGGAGTCTTGCTGTATTCTGACCTCCCTCCCTGCCTCCCCTCTCAGAACGTGTTTTTAGGAAGTGGGTGGGCAGGTGCAGTGTTGCACCCCAGGGGTGCCTTCAGCACACTTCCTGTTAGGTGCTTTAGTTTGGTTATTAAGAATTTTTTATGCTTTATTACCTGGTTTTTGTTTGGCTTTTGGGTTTCCTGATTTTAGTCTTCCTTTGGGAACCTAGACTATTAGTTTCCAGTTGGCTAGTAGAAATTTTACAGTTTCCACATTCCAATAGGTCAGTGACTTTTTAGCTCGTAAGAATATGACGGTTTGGATTCAAAGTACTGCAGAGTCTTCAACCAAGCTCGAGCTCAACGTTCTATGCCCTGCATAGAAATTTGACCCTATACTCTCCGGGGCAGTTGAAAGGCTGGAGCTAACTGCAATTGTCAGAATACAGCAAGACTCCATTAGAACAAGCACAGTTACTAAGGTGAGTAATTTTTTCTTCTCTTCCTTATGTGCGTGGTCTTGCACTTCTTTGCATTAAACCCCAGTTGCCACTCTTCTGACCATTTTGCTAGTTTATCCAGATCTCTTCTCATTCTGCCCACCCCATCTGGATCATCTACTCTGTTGCAGATCTTGGTGTCATCTATAAACAGACAAACCTTACCCTCCAGTCCATCTGCAATGTCACCGATGAAGATATTGAAGAGGACTGGCCCCAGAACTGATCCCTAAGGTACCCCACTTGTGACTTGCATCTCTTCTGACTGTATACCGTTTACCGCCACTCTCTGTTTTCTGCCCTTCAACCAGTTTGCCACCCAGTTGATCAACTTCTGACTCACCCTGAGCCTACACAGATTATTAATCAATCTTCTATGTGGAACAGTATTGAAAGCTTTGCTGAAGTCAAGGTAGGTGACATCAGCTGCTCCCCCTTGTTCCACCACTCTGGTTACCCAGTCAAAGAAATCTATGAGATTAGTTTGACAGGACTTTTCCTTTTGTAAACCCATGCTGTCTTGGATCCTGTGCTCCTATGGCTTCCAGGTGTTGTACTATTCTTTCTTTAAGGAGTGTCTCCATAATCTTGCCCACTACTGAGGTAAGACTGACTGGTTTGTAGTTCCCTGCCTCCTCTCTGCTACCACTCTTGTGGAGCGGGATCATGAGCCCTTCTCCAGTCTTCTGGGACCTCTCCTGTGCTCAGAGACTCACTAAACAGTTCTGATAATGGCTCTGCTAGTTCCACCTTTAGCTCCTTTAGTACTCTGGGATGTATGCCAACAGGTCCCATTGCCTTGTCCCCCTGAGCTTAGCGAGCTCATGTAGGACCCTTTCTTTTGTGAAGGGACTAGTGCACACCTCCCTCCCCCCGTGTCCATGGTGCTGAGCTGTGGGCCCTGCCCCGCCTTCTCTTTAGTAAATACTGAGCAGAAGTATCTATTTAGGATAGAAGCTTTTACATGGTCCTCCTAATCACATGCCCCTTATCTCCTTTGATCTTAGCAGTACCCCCTCTGGACTTTCTCCTTTCACTAATGACTCTGTAGAAAGTCTTGTCACCTTCTTTTACTGTTTGTGCTAGTGCTTCCTCGGTTTGGGTCTTTGCCTGCCTTACTGCCTTCCCTGCTTCCCTTAGGGAAGTTTGGTATGCCTCCCTATCTTCATCCCACTGTGTGCTCTATTTCATGAAGGCCAGCCTTTTGGCTCTGACCTTTTCTGCTACTGTTTTTGAGAACCTGAGTGGTTTCCTTCTTATTTTGCACTTCCTTTTCTCTCTCTAACACAATGGGATGTTGCTTCAAGTATTGCATCCTTAATGCTTGCCCACTTTGCCTGTACCTCCTCACCTGTATTTCTTTTTGCAAGGGCTAGCTTAACTCTGTTGGCCATCTTATTAAAGTCAGCTCCTCTGAAGTGCCATATTTTTGCCTAGGAATGGGATGATTTAGTTCTAGTGGCCAAGTTGAACCATACCATGTGACAGTCACTGGCCCCCAGGTGACCTTCTACCTGGAGATCTGTGATCCTTTCCGTGTTAGTCAGTACTAGATCTAGGATAGCCGTCTCTTCTGGGTTGTTGTACCAGTTGTTTGAGGCCACCACCCCCTGCAAGGAATCCACCATGTGTCTAGTTCTGGCAGACGTTCCTGCTGATATTGACCAATCTGTACCTGGCATGTTGAAGTCTCCCATTATCAGAACCTCCCCTTTAGCTGTCATGTTTTGTATATATTCTGACAGTAATGTATCTATGTCCTCCCCCTGCTCTGGGGGCCTGTAGACAACCCCAGTTCGTATGGCTGTCTCATTTCCTGTTTCCATGGTGACCCACAGTTCTTCTGTCTTCTTATGTGTATTCTGAATTTCTGTAGCTTTGATATTTTCATTTACATACAGGGCCATTCCACCCCTCCTTTTTGCACCTCTGTCTTTTCTGAACAGTACATAGTCAGGTACTGAAGTCTCCCAATTGTGGTTACTGGTAAGCCACGTCTCGTTAATTGCTACTATGTCCAGTTTATCCTCTGTCATTATTGTCTGCAGGTCTGGGATCTTGTTTCCCAGAGTGTGAGCATTTGTGTACATGATTTTCCATTGGCCAGATTTCAGTGCATTAGTTGTTGAGTGAGGTCTGGCGTTTCCCCTGTGCGTTGTAAGGAGAGCCGGACCTTTTTCCTTACCTGGTGATGCAAATGAATTGCAAACATGCTGAACTCCTGTTTGACCACTAGCTGGGGGGGGGTTCTTCCCATTGGATGTATGGGGTACTGCACCCCTCTCCCCATTTGCTAGTTTAAATATTCTGCAAAGACATCAAACTTATGCCCCAATGCACTGACTCCCTCTCCTTAGTCAGATGCAGTCCATCAAATTTAAAGATGGACTGCATCGGACGAAGGGGAGTGGTGGATAACATGTTTGTTCTATTTAAATCCGTTTCACACACACACATCTGCAGGATAGTACTTGAACATTTTAATCCAGCTAAAAATTCATTAAAGTTTTCATTGTAAGAAAAATGGGGTTGAGGTAACTGGAAAGGTTTCCAAAGGCAAACTATAGCAACTAGATATTCTTTTTAACCTGAACATATAATTAGCATAACGAATACTACAAAAGGACATCAGCGCAATAGAAATCCCTGTGATTCAAGGTTTCTTGGGGGGGGGGGGCAGAGGTGGACATAATAGCTTGGGGGAGGGGGTTATTTCCCAGGTTCAACTGGGACAGTTTAAAATGAATATGAGTGAAATAGTATTTGTGATCCATTTCAGTTCTTATCTAACAAAGGCGTGAAGAATAGACATCTAGGTTATATTATTAGATATATCATAAACCACCCTGTCATTAGTACCACATCAACATTGTTAAAGCTGTACTCATAGTAATTCATGTTTTGCACTTGCAAACAATATTGAATTGGGATAAATAGGTTATGCATTTCAAACATTAAAATTTTTGCATTTCAGACACTAGATGTTTTACATACTGATTTAAAAAAAAAGATGGAAACATTAGATCTTATTTCAAGAGGGTTCCTGGAGTAGGTCTTTCTAGCTAGCAGTCATCAGCGGGAGACCGCCCCTGGCATCACCTGATGAGGCGTCAGCATGACAGTATATAGGGGGCGGTCCCCACGCCCGCCCTCCAGTTCTTTCCCGCTGTCGACCTGAACTCATCGGATCCTCGTGGTTGAACTAGCTCTCAGTCGTCCGCCATTTCTTTCTGCGGTGCAAGTTTTTGCCCATTTTAGGTCTCAGTGTATGTCTTTGAGAAAATAGAGGAAAAAGTCGGCACATGGGTGGCCAACCCACAGGGACGACCACTCCTGCTGTGTTCTTTGCCTGGGCCCTAAGCACTGGGTGGCAGATTGTGAGATCTGCCAGTCGTTTAACCAGGCGACATGCACCCATTGCCAGAAGGCCCTCGATGCTCACCTGTTGAAGTGTCACCTCGCATCGATGGAAAAAGAGATCCAGGAGCTGAGGGAATGCGCTTCTTCACCCACTCCTAAAAAAAGCGAAAGGAGAAGCGCCGGGAGCGGGTTCATTCTCCATCTCATCATCGTCAGACAGCCGAAGCCACTGCGACTGAGGCCTCCATGTTAGTGAGTACTTTGCCTCAAGGGTCTCCATCTGTTCCGGCTGATCGGACACCTTCTCCCCCTCCGCCCTTAGTGGGCAGTCAGGGGGCTCCTCTCCGGAGGACACTTTGGGTCCTGCTGAAGGCTCGGCCACTAAGCCTCCCCCTGGCTCTCCCACCGGGAGCACGACTTCAGGCGCTCCATTTCACTGCAGCCCCCTGGCTCTTGTGGGCCTTACGACTGCCTATAAGTCTGTCGTCAGCTCCTCAGATGCCTGCCAGGTCTCCGCTGTTAAGTCAGTTGTCGGCTTGTCTGTCGACCGCCCGGCGGGTGCCCTCCCGTCGGACACCTGTGTGGTCTCAGACGTCATGCAGGGCGAGCTTCCAGGCCCTCCTACATCCCGCAAGGGTTCCCCTCCATGGGACTTACTGACCCTGCCCGATGACTCGTTTTCCCTGGCCGGGGAAACCAAGTGTGGCTGTCCAGGAGACCTCTCCTGTGTCTGGCATTCACTCTGAGACACCTGCCTTAGGGCCATATCAGGCGACAGAGCTTTCTTTTTTTTTTTTAACTTTCTTTTTATCCTCCTGGTCGCCCTTGTCACTCTACTCCTTCGGGCTAGCTTAATGCCCTCCAGTCCCCACTGGGTCTGCCCCAGAGTGCCTCTTTACCTGCCTCCTTCACCTTGCACAGCGGGATCTGCCCGTGGTTGCAGACTGGGTGGCTGGAGCGGCCGTCATCCAGAGTGCAGCGGGTTGTTTTTCCATTTTTCTTGTCCTCCTCCCTCCCACTGAGGCCTTGGCTCGGGCAGAGCGTGTCCAGCATGCCTCACCAAGTGCGAATGGCGTCCCCTCCCCGACTCCCCAATGGGAGCCGCCACCCGAGAGCCGGGTGCTTCCACCGGGTTTCTCCGGGCATCGGTGTGAAACACCCCTGTGTCCCTCCCGAAGGAGGAGAGCATCCATTGGGACGCTCGATCCTCCTTCCCCTGCCGTTCCCGACAGGTTGCGGCATGGCGCGAGGTGTGGCGTCCAGCGCCTCAGCCCTCAGCGCCACCAGGCCGGCTAGGCGACAGAGATTTCTATCCCCTTGCCTCCCTCTCCTTTCTCAGACCAGACATTGGGTCACCTGCCTACCCCGACACCGGGCCACTCCCTGGTCCATACTCCTATTCCTAACATGGACCAGGACTTTCCTGCTCCAACGCCGGAGCCACCTTATGGCTCTTCCAGGGTCTCAATAGAGACCCCAGTTCTGCCGATGGACCCTACCCCACCCAATTGTCCCTTGGCACCGCTTATCCCTGGACCCTCTGGCCGTCCCTCCATCGGGTCCTACCGGTCACTATCCTGGCTATCTGTCACCACAGTTTCCCTATTACCTGACGCCAGGGGGGCTGTCACCGTGAAACCCGCCGCAAGCTCCGATGCCAGGATACCCAACATCGGGTCACTTCTATCAGGGTCACCAACCGTAGCACTGTTGGTACCAGCCTCCTGGCTGCCCTCTCTACTCTTCAGGATACCCAGGGTACCAGCCTCCACCCCCCCTTCATCTCCTCTTCCACCACCTCCCCAGCCGGAACCTCCCACTTCCATCCCAGCATGGTGGCAGGATGCTGAATCCCAGCTCCTGCAGGAACTGGGACAATCCCACATGGTCGTGGGTCCCACCCCGACTCATAGGGCCATTACCAGAAGCCCTTCTCCCTTGGACAGGGCGTCAGACGAGTAGGTGGGCATTCTTTGGAGCCTCCCTCAGGAGCATGGGTGACAGAGACGGTCCCAGGCATTACTCCTTTGCCCAGCAGGCCGGGGTCCTCCGATTCTGATTTAGACTCCGAGTCTGTTGGTCACTTGGAACCTCACTTCCCCATTGAACCCCAGCCTAAGGAATCCCCGAAGTCTCCACCAGAGGATCCATCCTTCGCGGAACTTTTAAGGTCCATCAAACAGGCCTGTGGCTGGGCGTCTCAGGAGTTGGACCCCAAGAGGAAACATCTGGCCAAGCACCTAGACCTCATGAGTGCAGATCCCCTCCCTATTTCCCTATGGATGGGACCATATTTGGATCTTGCCTATACAATTTGATAACAGCTGTCCTCTATCCCGACTGTATCCAAAAAAGCCGATCGAACAAATCACCCCTCCCCCCCAGAAGAGGTTGATAATCTGACCGGTCAACCAAAGGCCGACTCCATGGTCATCACCTCGGCCCATGACAGGTCGGCATAGCCGAAGCACCTAATACCTCTCCAGAGATAAGGAATCCAAACAGATGGATCAATATGGGTGTAAAGTCTATTCTTCATCGACCTGTGCCATCCAGTCATTGAATTACATAGCCCATGTGGTGTCCATCCAGAAATCGGCTTTGTCCCTTTGGAGAAGGACCTGCAGGAGATTCCGGATGAGGGCCTCAGAAATCAGCTCTTGGAGAAGGTAATACTGAACAAGTCTTCTTGTCGCCATGCCTTAAGGGTCACTTACGATACGGTTGACTCAGTGGCCCAGTGCACTGCTACAGGCGTTTGCTTGAGGTGCCTGGCTTGGCTCCATCTTGCAGGACTGGTGCAAGACGTCCCAAGCACCCTACTGGACGCCCCCCTTCAGGGTCTCTGTCCTGTTTGGGGGAGATGCAAAGGACATTATCACAGAGCTACAGGAGAGCGGCAGGTCTCTTAAGGACGTCTGCTCCATGTACCGCTCAGGACAAAAACCCAAGCAGTCCTTTCATCACCCCCAGAAGAGGCAGAACAGACAGAACCAAGGTAGGCGAGAGGGTAAGCGTTGCGCCACTGGTTCTGGCTCCCAGACTCCTCAGGCAAAACTCCAAAAGACTGCCGGAGGCGGTAAAGCGGCACTTCCCTCAGCGTCCTGACGTGAGATGGTCCCCCCTCCTTTTCCTGTGTCTCCCGAGGAGCCAGTGGGGGGAAGGTTTGCCCTCCACCTGGAAGGGTAGAGGATGATAACTGAAGATGCTTGAGTCCTTCAGCTAGTAGCAAGAGGGCACTCTTATTGAGTTCCTGGGCAGACCCCCAAACAACCCACTGGTCAGGTCTCACTACCTGTCAAGCCATGGAAGTCTCATACCTCTGGAGATCCAGGTACTACTTCAAAAATCAGCCACAGAGCCGGTTCTGCCAGGGCAAATAGGATGGGGATACTATTCCCACTTCTTCCTAGTTTACAAAAAGATGGGAGATCTAAGACCTATTCTAGATCTCAGCCTACTCAATCTCTTTGTAGAGTACAAGAAATTTCGTATGTTGACGCTCCAGAGATGCTTACCCCTGCTCCATCAGAACCAATGGCTGTGCTCCCTGGATATGCAGGATGCTTACCTGCATATCTCTATCCTCCAGGCCCACTGCTGTTTTCTGAGATTCTCCTTCCATTATCAGTTCAAGGCTGTCCCATTTGGCCTCTCTTCAGCACCTCATGTTTTTACCAAGTGCCTAGTGGTGGTGACTGCAGCCTTACGCCACAAGGGGATTTATGTTTTCCCTTACCTGGACGACTAGCTGCTGTAAGCATCGTCGCAGGACAGTCTGAGGGCTTCCCTGTCCTCCACCTTAAACCTATTCCCCATACTTGGCATCACTATGAATGTTCCCAAGTCTCAGCTTTCACCCTCCCAGCAGTTCCAGTTCATCAGAGCAGTGCTGGGCACGGTTCAAGGCAGGGTCTTCTTGCCTACAGACAGGGCGGAAACTCTGAAGCAACAAGCAGTGTTGGTGTCCTCCTCTCGGCAGACCAAGGCGTGCTCTGTTCTCCGTCTGTTGGGTCTAATAGCGGCTGCCATACCCACAGTCCCTTTGGGCAGACTGCACATGAGTGTGACCCAGTGGTCCCTCCGGGTACAGTGGGAACAACACCTGGATGACATGGACCACATGATCCTTGTCTCCAACAGCCTGAAGAGGGATCTCCTATGGTGGCAAGATCTTTCCAACTTTTCATTGGGGATCCCCTTCCACCTCCCCATCCCCCTCCATGACCCTGATGACGGATGCCTCAGGCCAGGGATGGGAAGTTCACCTGGACGACCACCGAACGAAGGGGATATGGTCTCCACTAGAGGAACATCTACATATCAGTATCCTGCAGATGACAGCGGTGCTCTAGGCTCTCCAAGCATTCCAGTCCCTCTTAATTCTGGGAACACTGTTGGTCCAGACCGACAACACAGCTACAGTCTGGTACATAAACAAGCAGGGAGGCACCCGATCGTACCCCCTTTGTAGGGAGGTGATGAGGATGTGGTACCGGGCAGTCCAGCACAGCCTGTCATTGATAGCAGTCCATGTTCCAGGAGTTCAGAATGTCCTGGCGAACAGTCTCAGTTGCACTGTCACACGGGCTCATGAGTAGAAGCTGAAGCAGGAAATAGTGGAAGATCTCTTCCTTCAATGGGGTCGGCCAGAAATAGATCTGTTCACCTCCCCATCCAGTGCAAAATTACCCAGCTTTTGCTCGCTCGTTCCCGGGTGTGGTGTTTTTGTGGTGAGAACGCGATGTCTCTATCCCAGAGAGGGAGATTTGTGTAAGCTTTCCCTTCCTTTACTATTCTACAGAAAGTTCTGCTGAAGCTCCAGGCAGAGGGGACTCACAAAATTCTCATAGCCCCTCCTTGGCCTCAGCAGATTTGATTCTCTCTGCTGCAGCAGCTGACATTGGAACCCTCAGTACCTCTTCCTCTCTCCCACGACCTTCTGTCTCAGGAGCAGGGCAGCCTGGCGCACCCGAGCCTCAAGGCTCTCCACTTGCATGCGTGGCACCTTTGGACATAGCTGTTTCTCGTTATGACGTCTCCTCTCAAGTCGCCCAGGTTCTAGTAGAGGCTAGGAAACCCTCTACCAGATCCACGTATGCTGTGAAGTGGAAGACTCTCTATCTGGGCCATGGCCAAGGGCCTGGATCCATTCTCTTGCTTGGCTCCCCAGGTCCTTGAGTACCTCTTGCACCTGTCTGATTCGGGCCTCAGTTATTCCTCTCTGCGGTTTCCGCCTACCACCTTCCGGTGGGGGGCAAAACCCTCGTTCAGTTGGAGGTCTCCATAACATTTCTGAAGGGGATCCTTCACTTTAAGCCTCTGGTCTGGAATCCAGTTCCCCACCCCAGTGATTTAAATTTTATTTTGGCAAAACTTACTTTGCCCTCTTTTGAGCCAGCAGCAAGTTGTGACATGCGTTACTTGTCCTGGAAAACACTCTTTTTGGTCGCTATAACCTCAGCTCAAAGAATTTCAGAGCTTCAGGCCCTCATCTGTAAGGAGCCTTATTTGATTTTCCACAGAGACCAGGTGGCTCCGAGTACTAACCCTTCCTTTCTTCCGAAGGTTATTTCGAAATTCACTTTGAACCAGAATGTTGAATTGCATTTTTTTTTTACCCTCAGTATTCTAATAGGGGAATACCTTTTGTACACTTTAGATGTGCACAGGTCTCTTGAGATATTACATCTGTTAGACCAAAGAGGCTCAAAAGTCTGACCAGTTGTTTGTGACTTTTGCTCCCAAATGTCAGGACAAGGCCATCTCCAAACAGGGTTTGTCAAAATGGTTGGCTAACTGCATCTCGTACATCTACAGCAAGTACGAGAAGCCCCTTCCGGGGGAGGCGAAAGGCCATTCTACTCAGGGCATGGCTGCTTCGATGGCCTTTCTCAGGAATGTGTCCACTGCAGACATTTGTGCAGCGGCCATGTGGTCCTCTGTCCATACATTCACCAAACATTACGGTCTGGACATTGCCTCTAGATGTAGAGCCGATTTTGGCCTCGCTGTTCTGCAAGGCCTTCTTTCCTAAGAGGGTTTCTAGTTGGCAGGCGCTCCTTCCTCCCAGAACTTAGTCTCTGACTCCTTCATTATTTTTGTATAAAGACCTACTGCAGGAACCCTCTTGAAGTAAGATATGACAGTTATGTAAGAACTTACCTTAACAGTAGATCTTCGAGAGAGGTTCCTGCAGTAGGTCTAGATTTCCCACCCACCTTCCCCCAACTCCTGTTATTTTTATCCTTTTTTCCTTTCCTGAAGCTTCACTTCCGGAGTTCAGGGCCTAAGGAGTTGTTTTTTACTCCTTTCTCCCGTTTCCACTTCGGAAGCCTATGGCGGGAGAACTGGAAGGCGGGTGTGGGAACATTGCTAATGATTGCTAGCTAGAAGTTTGCCATGTGGTCCTGATGCCAGGGGGCGCAGTCCTATGTGTAAAGACCTACTGCAGGAACCTCCCTCGAAGATGTACTGTTATGGTAAGTTCTTATGTAACTGTCATTTACTGGTGAAGAGATCACCTGCCCCAAGTCTAAATAGTGTAGTGAACTCTTTCTGAGCACCGTGGATGTTTGTTTGGTCCTCAGACCCACCCCCTGAGGAAGGTCCAGTGAAGGGTTGAAGAGCTGGGGCGAGTGGGTGCTCTCCAGGCACTTACTGAAATAAATATTGCACTTTGCCTTAAAAAATCTTTCCACGAGTGCAGTCGTTCTTCAGTTTTATCTATCATGTCAGCCAGAAGGATTAGTGAGCTCCAGGTGCTCTCAGTGGAGTCTTCTTATCTGGTCTTCTACAGGGACAAGGTTGTCCCCCCAACTCGAAGTTCCTCCCAAAGGTTGTGTCTGAGTTTCACCTTAACAAGGTGATCAGTCTCCCAGTGTATTTCACCAACCACATCTCGGAGGCCGAGCACAGGCTCCATACTTTGGACCTGCGGCGAGTGCTTGCCTATTATAAGGAACACATGGCTGGAGTTCGGGGAGAGTTTCGCCAGCTCTTTGTCATCTATGCTGAAGCCGCGCCTGGCAGACTGGCAGCTAAGCAGACAGTAGGCAGATGGATTATATCCTGCATTGGTCTCTGCTATAGGTTGGCTGGTAGTGAGCCTCCCATAGGGCTAAGGGCTAATTCCACCTATCATACGGCTGCCTCAATGGCTGGTTCCAGGAATGTCCCTGTTCAGGAAATCTGGATGGCTGCTACCTGGAAGTCAGCATACACCTTCATTTTCCACTACCACATCGACCTTAAGTCACACTGGGAGGCTGGTTTGGGGGCCTCTATTCTCCAGTCAATATTCCCTAAGTAGGGGCAGTGCGCCTTGCCCCCACCTCCCTGGAGAACTGCTAGGAGTCCGCCAGAAGTGTGGAGTTGTATATCATATCCATGTCCCTAGAAAAACAGGTTACTCACCTTTAATAGAAGATCTTCTACGGACTGGTCCCTTGCAATAGGTTATTACACTTGGGAGTTTCACCAGGTGGCGCTCTTACACGGCAGCTTCTTCCAGCAGTCCTCTTCAGGGGCCGCCCACATAACATCATTTCCTCAGCCTCAGTATAAGTGTGGGTGGCCCCAGATATCCTTTGTTAATTGTCCCGCCAGCTTCAACCTGTACAGCAGCTAGCTCCGTTTTCTATGTTGCAGTCTTCGACATGAACTTGAATCTGATTTTCCTATATCTTTGATGGGCCTGTGACCCACTCACAGCAACCCCGTTTCTCCTTGTTTCTATTGCGGGCTTGTGAACCACCCACAGGAACCCCGCTGCTCCTTAGCCCGACACTCCTGCTGGGTCTTTGGACTTTTATGGCTGACAAGGCAGTCTTGCTGGAACAGACCTTGGGGACCCATTCTAAAGGTTCCTTGGCTCAGGGCTCACGTTTCCGGTGTCAGAGGGAAAGGGACTCGCACTCCTCACACTCCCTCCAGCACTGCCCATAGATGGTGGCTTCTCCTGCTCCTCAACCATTGATTGTGTGTTCCTCATCGACAGGGCTACTCCTCCCATAGACAGAGCCTTTGTTGCTCACTTCCTTGTCGATGGGAAGGCATAACCCATCGATGGAGCACTCTGGATCACATTTCTTGTCGACTGGCACTGTTCTGTCGATGGAATGTTCCTTGTCGATAGGGCTGCCCCTTCCCCCGGTCAACGGAGCATGCTTTGCTCTCTCCCTCATTCCGGGAACGCTTCCCCTGTCGATGGAACGTCCCATTTCTCATTGCTGGTCAATGAGGATGCTTCCCCCATTGATGGAATGTTCCCTCTTGCATGCCTCGTTGACAGGGGTGGTTCCCCTGTCAATGGCAGGGGCTCCATGCCCCGGGACATTCCCTGATGTGGGTTCCCCTGTCCTTCCTGGCACCAGCACTCGGGGGGGGGGGTTCATGAGGGCCTCCCTTCATCACCCTGTTGCTTGCCCCTCTTCTGGTGCCCGTCCGTAGGGGTCAGGATGCCCTCCCCTGGTTTTCCGGGACTGACGTTCCCGAGGTTCCTTGCCATGCTTTCCTTCCCCCGGTCGTTGTGGACCTCCCGCTTTCCCAGGTACCTGGTATTGCCTGCACTGTCCTTGAGGTCCTGCAGTCATTGGGTCACGGACCATCTCAGGTTCCTCCACTGGTTCCTGTGCCTCACCAGTCCCCAAATGGCTTCGTATGGATTTGGCCGTCTCCACCTGGTCCTCCTACCCGCCTGTGTTATATGAGGAGTCCATATCTGGGGATCCAGATATGGGGTGTCCCTATGGGGAGGACGCTTCTGAACGTGGGCATGCCTGATTATGGGGACCTGGATTCCCCATACTCTGTGTCCTCTATTCAGGATGTGGCCCCACCTGCCCCTCCTGAGGTCTCCTCTCTGACTGACCCTTCTTTCATGGACCTAATGTTGCAGATCCAGGAAGCTTTTGGATTTCCCTCTACGGAGCAGGATGCCCTTCGGGACATGGCTGCCTACCTCGACCTGCTTGAGGACCCTGTCCTGGTCGTCCCACCTTTGATTCCTACTTATTTGAACGCCATGACCGAGGCTTGCTGTCGCCCCTCTTCCACTCTGCCCGCCCTGCGTGGGCCTGACCGGCTGTACAAGGCCCCATCGGACCATCCCTATTTGGCCGATGCTTCTGCGACTGACTCTGTGGTCATTACGGCGGCTCATGATCGGACCGCTTTGTCCTGACACTCCAGTTCTTGTCCACCGGATAAGGAATCCCGGAGCCTTGATTTTCTTGGCAAGAAGGTTTACATCTCTAGTGTCTTCTTGCTTCGCATTCTCAACTATGTGGGCCATATGGTTTGGTACCTCCACACCTTGAGTGCTTCCGCTTTGGACCTTCTGTCCATGCGGCCTCCCTCCCTGGGGACGGCCCAGTTGGCGCAGCCCCTGTCTACCATTTTCTCACTTTTCCAACACCTGCTTCATTTGGGATGCAATACTGCCAACGCATCTGCCCGCCTGTGTGCCACCAGCGTTGCCTTGTGGTGCCATGCCTGGCTTTGGGTGTCGGGTTTGACTCCCAACGTTCAATTGTCAGTTGCCGACACTCCTTTCTGTGGAGAGAAGTTGTTTGGCCCTGGTACCCAGGCCATTCCGGATTCCCTCCAGGCTTCCGGTCATACCCTGCAATCGGTCCAGGATCTCTACCGTGTCCCCAGGACCCTGTCCTCCTCCTCCTCGGCTAGTAGGGCATCCTGTTCCCAGCCCCCTTACCGGGGTGCTGCTCGGGACCATGGTAGGGCTTCTAGAGGGGTGGTCATGGCTGTCCCTCTGTCCCGTGTCTGTCCCTTTGGGGAGACCGGGCCCGCCCCTACTCACTAACCGCTACCTCGAGCCTTTCCCCCCGCCTCCTCTTGCCAGCCTTGGAGGCGCATGGGGGTCTTTCCACCCTTTCTTTGGAGGCTTGCTTCCTGATCCTAGATGCTTCGTTCTTCTCTGCGGTTCTTTTGGAACTCCTGCTGTCCTCCCTCCTGGAGACCCTTCAGTTGTTTCTTGCAGTGGGCTTCCCAGTGCTTCTTGCCCCGGTGCACTCCACCTCCTGCCCACGCACTCTGCGCTTAGGGAGCTGTACTGGATTTGACCTTTCGCCATGGCCTTTCGACCCCTGCTCGTCAGGATGAATCACTGTGCCTGGCCTTGTACTCCTCTCTCTTCTACAACCTACTGGGAGTATGTTGTCCTCACCCACCTTTCACATGCCTGCCTTCCCGGGTGTGATGCGAGTCGACACGTCTATGACTGTCTCTGACGCTGTCCCTGACCGGGGCTCTAACAGCCATCTCGGGGATTTTTGTGGCACTCCATCATGGATGCCACCTGGCCTCTGCTCATGGCCTCTCTCCTGTCTGTTCTCACGGATGTTCCTGTCTGCTTTTGCCTGTCCTTTCCCTGTCACCAGGACTGACCGCTTCTTCTTCTCCACTCCTTGCCCTTCCAGGCTCTCCAGCTTGGAGGCTGCTTTTAGCCATGGCCCGCCCTCTGGCCACGCCATCTTGCTCGGCTTCCTGCCCTGGCTGTCCTCCCTTCTGGACATGACTGCTTGGTACTCTCTCAAGTGTAATAACCTGCTGCAAGAGACCAGTCCATAGAAGATAGTTCGTTACATAAGAACTTACCGTAACAGTAGATCTTCCAGGAACTGTCTCTTGCAGTAGGTACAATCCTGCCCTCCATCCCCTTGCCTTTTTCTTAGGGTCCCCGGATCTCAGGACATTGGGTTGGGACTCCCTGGTCCCTCGGTCCTGGTCTTTGCGTGCTGCAGCCGGCGGGGAACAGAGGATATCTGGGGCCGCCCACACTTACACTGAGGCTGAGGAAGTGAAGTCATGTGGGCAGCCCCTGAAGAGGACTGCTGGAAGAAGCTGCCGTGTGATAGCACCACCTGGTGGAACTCCCAAGTGTAATAACCTAATGCAAGAGACAGTTTCTCGAAGATCTACTATTATGGTAAGTTCTTACGTAATGAACTTTCTCGGAGTGGTATATGATGTACATCCACACTGACCAACCCAACCTCCCCTAGCAAGAGGCACACTGTATCTTGCTTCCAGTGGGTAAGATCTGACATCAAGGGGCGATGCTGAGGGAGTTACCACCAGAGTGGGTGGGAGGAGCCAACTTGAAGATGTTCCATCAGGATTTAAAGGGAAAGGAATACTGCCAGAAGTGTGGATGTACATCATATACCACTCCTAGAACTACTGTTACAGGTGATTTATTTATTTTTTTCCATACAGGTTTTTATCCCCCTGGCCAGACACACCTATATTGGGATTGTTTTGCAAACTGCGAACCCCACTTACCTGTTCTGTAGGGTTTCTCCATGGCTTCCCTCCCCTTGCAAGGTCAACCTGGAGACAACTACTCCCAGTAAATATATAAGCTGGTGTAGCGATTCCGGTATGCAGGACTCAGCAGTGCCAGTACTTTCATGTTGGCAGTTGATACAGTTTCCTGTAGATGTGACCCTTGACCCTGGCACTCCATCATCACCACCCCAGGCACCACTTATAGCCTTTGTTGGTCTTGTGCATGTGCAGTGTGCCTCTGGTGGGAGAGCAAACTTTCTTGCCTACCACCAGGGGATGCTGCAGTGGCAGATCTTGGTGCTGTCCCTTCACAGTCTGCAGTGTGTTACCAGTGACTTTATTTTCCCCAGCTGACTGTTCAGTTGCAAACCTCCTGCGTTGACTCCTGAACTTGAGTTGCTGACATAGTAGCCAACTGGACCATTGGACAGTCTGAAAAAATTATTTAAAATTATACAAATTTTTAAATAAGCATTTTTGATTCATTAGCACTTTCGCTCAGAAAAGTGCTACTTAATGTACAGTAGTTAATGTGAAGCAAGGGGGTCAAACTGATTAGCAAAATGAAAGTCGTTATTTGCACGAGACAATATGCTTCGTGTTGTTTCTCACCCGGTAAACATATTTATGTCTTCCTTTCAAGGTCAGGACGTGTAGTATTTTTCATGTTTTTTTGCAGGACACAGATGCCCAAATCAGGACTCTCCTGTGAAAATCAGGACACATGGTAACCCTAACTCAGCACCACAATGCTCTATAAAAGACACACCCTCCAGAATAACAATAAACCACAAGTAATAACAAGCCTTTCTATAGCAGACTACAGAACATACAGCCTCTTGTAGTCTGCTATAGAAAGGCTTGGTCCCTTTTATCAGAAACTATGCTTATACAATGAGTACATGTTTTACTTCACCTCATTAATGCAAAACAAACAAAAAAAAACAAAACCCAAGGAATGTCCCTCTGTGGTAATGCTGCTAATTGATACCGTCTGATGCAGGAACTCCATGTGTTTCTCTGGATGTATTATAACAGCACAGGAGATCCAATAAAAGCAGTTAGCAGCCTTGCCAGAGGAACGTTCGTTTTTTTTTTTTTGTATCTATGACGTGAGCACCCTGTTTCAACTTTCTCAACCAGACTCAACCGCATTATAAACTTTCTCCTCCACACCCGCCTTCCATTTGGAAACAGATGCATTTACTGTGTTGTTACCCACCCCAAACTGCCAAGCACAAATTACCACTTTACTGTTTGCGTGCAGCACTCCAGTACTAGAAGTTTCTGGATGTTTTTGTTTGTTTGCAATTAAAAAGAATAATTTTGAATTAAAGATAATTTTGTGCTTACTGCAGTTGCTGTTCTGTTTGTGATCAATGCCAATGTTGCAGTCTGGAGGATGTTTCGACATCTGTCTTCTCCCAGTCGCTGTACACTGTGTGTGTGTGTGTGTGAGAGTGTGTGTGTGTGTGTGTGTGTGTGTGTGTGTGTGTGTGTCTCTCTCGCTCTGGAACTCAGGTTACAAACTGTGACTGGAGCTCTGGAAGAGTCATTGGGCTGTAGGGAGGGATGACCCGGGGGGATATTCTTTTGTCTTGTGAGACAGACCTGCGTGCATGGCAGCGGAAAACCAGCTGAGTTTAGCGCTGTTGGTGGATGAGCACACCCAATTGGCTGTTAGTGTGTTCGCATGACGTCAGACATCTGAAACAAGGACGTATGTGCCTGTAGCAACTGGAGAGAAAGCTGACAGTCTCAAAATTCGGCTGAGTTGGAGAGCAGAGAGATGCAGTGAAATCGCGCAGTGCAAAAAAAGCAGTAAAATGGATTGCACTTTTTTTTGCAGTCCATTCCTCATTTAGACTCGTGTGACCAGCCGGTTTGCATCGCAAACTACGATGCGATACTGGCTATTTAAAACCCTGTTATACTGCAAAAGGAGAGCAGGATAGCTCTTTTGAGATGCAATTTCTCATTTTTAGAGGGTCCCTGAAAATTATGATAAGCAGAGCTGAAATGTTTTGTGAATATTTTTTGGATAATGAAACTAAGAACGTGACATTTTAAGGGTGAAACTGTAGAAGAAGGTAACATGAGGCTCTGTAGAGACTACAGACTGCAGTAATGTAGCTTGTTATGGGGTGTAAATCAGTTGTATTTTCCAGTATGATTATGTATTTTATTTAAATGACTGCACTTCAGCCAACATGACTGTGGAATGTGACTGATGATTTTTGTACTATTGTAATGGTTAATCTCTTGAAGCTGTTTTCTTCATTTTATTTCCTTGCTTTCTGTTGTGAACATTTTATATAAAATTGGTAGTCATATTGCTGTTTGTAGTAAAGTAAAGGAAGACCACAGAGCAATTGAGTCGAGGCTCATTTACATTGTCATCTCAAATACAGTTGGGTGAACATTACATTAGAATATGGAATTCATAATCCAATAAATATGTTCAGAGTCACAATTTAGTACAGCACAGGGAATAGTATTGACTGGCAAATACCACTGCGTTGTACAAAATATCACTATTTCATACTCCTGTACTAGTTTTATCAGTGTTGTGTTCAACAAAGACCATTTCAAAGCCTTTTATGCATATGTAAATGATAAAAAAGCACAGGCCAGACCATAGGTCCCTTAAGAACACGGGGGGGCAAATGGCTATTACTAGCAAAGAAATGGTAGATACACAAAATATGTACTTTGCATCAGTATTCAATAACGACAATAGTTCAAAGATGACTGGCGCAACAAGTAAGGCCCTCCCAAGTCCAATAATTATTGAAACCAGCGAGATTAAAAATAGGCTGTACACCTGAAAATAAACACATCAGTGGGTTCTGATAACCCACATCCAAGATTCTTAAGTGAGACAGCAAATGAGCTGGCACCACCGATTAGCTATATATTTCAGCAATTGCTAAACAAGGGTGAAGTAGTCTCCGCTTGGAGAGAGGCGATGGTTATTCCATTATTTAAAAAAGGAGACAGGAAATGCCCATCAAATTACAGGCCAGTAAGCCTAAGTAGTGGAGTGTGTAAGGTTTTGGAGGGCATAATAAAAGATTACATCACAGCATTCCTCAAAGATAATGCACTAGAGGATGACACAAAGCATGGCTTTAGAAAGGGGAGATCATGTCAAACCAACATGCTTAAGTTTTATAATAAAACAAGCAAGCACCTGGATGATGGTAAATCAGTGGACATGGTCTTCCTGGATTTCATGAAGGCGTTTGAGAAACCGCCACACAAACAACTGATAGCCAGACTACAGGAAATAGGTATCCTAGAAAGCATTGTAAATTGGGTCACATCATGGCTTATGCAGAGGAAACTGCAAGTTAGCATAAGGGGGCATTATCAAATTGGACTGAGGTACCCAGTGAAGTGCCTCAGGGGTCGGTATTGGGGCCATGCTTGTTTAGCATATATGTCTCCACACTACAGTTTAAAAACGAGAAGGTTTGGCTAACCAGATTTGCCAACAACTGCCATTTGGGGACAGAGGTAGCAGATACAAATTATCACACATTACTACAAAAAGCATTAGATGACATAAACACTTGGTGCAGCAAATACCAACTATACTTAAATCCTGAGAAATGTACCATTATGCACCTTAGCCATAAGAACCAAAAAGCAGGCCATTACCTAGGAAATATTGGCCTACAAATTACAACTGAGGAACGGGACCTAGGAATCACCATTTCAAATAACCTAAGCTTTGGCACCCATTGTCATAAAATCAGCAAGAAGGCAAATGGTGTATTAAATTGCATTCTAAGGCACATTGCTAGTAGGGAGAAATCAGCCATGATCACATTGTACAGCTCATTGGTGAGACCTATACTGGAGTATGGTGACCAGGAATGGACTCTGTATCAAAAGAAGAATATAGCCAATTGGAGAACGTACAAAGGAAAGCCACTAGACACATAAACGGGACGGAAACAAAGGATTACACCACAAGACTCTGACACTTGAACATGTTTACATTACAGTATAGAAGAACTAGGGGCGGTATGTGTCTATAATATACATCTCTAACAGATCACGACCTGAGGGAAAAGCTGGGCTTAGAATTTAGGTGTAAAAATTATAATACAAGGGCTCATTGTTCCAGCTCGCAGGAGAACAGTGCAGAACATGGAAGAGAAAGAAGTGGTTGAATCAGAGAGTGATCACTATATGGAATGAACTACCAGGCTCACTAATAGAAAGTCCATCTATGAATGTGTTTAAACACAGCTTAGATTAGTTCGTACAGTAGGATAGGATGCTAAGCGAGTACTATGGATGAAAGTCCTTTCAGCTCAGTACAGACCTATGATACCTATGAACTGTAATGACAAATTCAGCTACCATAAAATTGAAGAATGGGAAGATTTGCATTTATTACATAGCACTTTTCATACACATTGTAGCTCAAAGCACTTTGTAAGCACTGAGAGACCGGTAGTGAAGTGATTAAATTTGTAGTGGCGGCCATTCCGCACATCAGCTCATACACACAGCCTTGGAATCCAGTTATCTGAACAGGTTTTGTGGGGCGGGGAATATTGGCCAGGACACCATAGAAAATGACCTACTTTTGCAAATAGGGCCTTGTGTTCATTTACTTCCATCTGGACACCTGCCATGACAGCACCAGAAATAGGCAGAAGGGGACCTTGATTTTAACCTCTTATTTGACGGATGGCACACCCTAACAGTATAGCACCCCCCTAGTAATGTACTCTGGTGTTGGCATTTATGGTATGAGCCCAAGTACCAATGTTGTATTAGAATCCAGTCTTTTGGCCTGAGATAGATAGGCTACCTACTGAGCCATGCTGACACCAACTTTTGAAATGCCAAATAAAAAGCTTGCTATTTGTGTTTTGTACTGCTACATTTTTATATGCATGTCACATAAGCCATCCTGAGTGGCTTTGTCCAAAGGAATAATTCTCAATTTCTGTCTGTCTCTAGTTACTGTATCTGTCTGTAGTTCTCCATCTCTCTCTGCATCTCTCATCTGTTTCACACAAAAATAGTGTTCACCAGTTATTCCGATGCTTTCTGGACGGTGAAAAGGTTTTGTCATCTATTTTTGCCATGGAGGAGTGGCTCAAATTAACGAGTACATCCAGAAAAGGCACTGACAAAGTTGCTTTGATTTGCAGCCAAACTGCTGGCTGTGATTTGTGACTAAATATAGTGAATAGAAGAAGGGGGTTCATTCACTGTAGAAAAGGTCTTCTAGGATAGAAATGCCCCTTCTATTCAAAGCTCCCCTTTGATGAAGTCGTAAAGGACAAAGGAGCTGTCTTAAAGATTAACAAACGTCAAAGGAACACAATAGAAACTAGTGCTACACAAAACATTTATATAAAAAAATGCTATTAGAGTCACGTGATTATATCATTCTGAAAAATGTTTCCTTCTCCAACAGGAAAGCACACAAGGCTGCTGTTGAGGTTTTCTTTCTGTTGTGTTTCTTTCTACTAGAGTTCTATAAATTGAAATATTTATCAGGTCACAACAGTAACACTACATATAAATTCTATATAGAGGTTACTGTTGCTTTTCTTGCTTTTCAAACTAATAGCCACTGCAAGGCAATTGGTCTACAGTACATTTTGGCAAAAGTGATGTAAATTTGGTCAGCACCTCCTAACTGTACTTTTACATGCCCTCTTATTGGTTGGGTTCAAGCTTGATAGAATTTGTACAGAGAATCCTTTCCCTGTGCAGCTCCTTTTCTTTTCCCGCTCCTCTTTGTTTTGACAGGTGAGCCCTTTGCCGTTTTGATGCACACAAACATGATGATCAAATGGATTTGAATTTGGAAAATGAGTAACACGTGGCAGTGTATGCAGATGAGGCCCTTATGTATTTTGTTGTAATCCTGATAATATTACAAAATGCTAAAATGGTTACATACCAGATAGGTGGTCAGGAAGTACTCATTATCTTCCTCGAAGACATCTCCCTTTATAGAGCCACAGAACATACTGAACTACAAGTTGTCTGTTTCGGAACCACTCAAAAATGTTTGATCTTCCTGGAGCCACCCATGATGACATACATAGGCAGTAAATGTGGGCGGACCTATACCTCCTTAGTTACTTCCACTGTCAACCATGCTCGTCAGACCAAATAAATGCTTTTGTCAGTTTTAGTCACTGAAATGTTCTGCTTTGTTCCTTTATTACTTACAGTTAAGCAGTAGTGCATGACAGGATGTGTGTGTTGTGCTGGGATAACATCACGCCACTGGTGGTTGGGCATCAGGCTGCAGACCGAGTGTGTCCCGCACCCGAGAAGTGACGTTAACCCCAGGGCCAGATTAAGGAATCCTGGGGTCCCCTCTCACTGTGACCATGCCCCTTTGCCACAAATAGGCTCTGTCAGAGATTGTAAGGCACCTTGAGAATCCATTTTCATACAAACTGTATCCCATGTTAGGATACAGTTTGTATGTAGAGTTACAGGCCACAGAATAGAAATCAAAATTCCTACCCTTTTGTTCCCCTCTCTCAAAATCACATTAGTGACAGTGTACACCATTCTCTAGTCTCCCTTTCCCCAAGTGCCCTTTGGTTTTAGTCTGATAATGTGCAGTACACTGTTGATTATTCGCCTATTTTCGTACAAGCAAAATTGGGCAGATAAACAAGGATGCAGGATAATAAGAGACAATAGAATAGCTAACATATCGTGCACACATTTGGCAGATAATTGAGGGATCACTGTACATGCAAGACTACTCTAAGCATTCATGATTGCCACCTTTCTTGCGCTACTTAACTTACTGCAAGTACAAACTTACTTCCTGATACTGCCCCACCTAAAAAAACCCACACAGGGGCTAAAACAGATCTAAAAGGGAAATTTATCTCGGACCTCTACCCTCGGCTGTTCTCAGAAGAAGCCATCCCGCCAAGTGGCATTAAAGAGGCCTGGCATAAAGAAGGGGTAGACCCAATAACAGAAGATATCTGGAGGAAGCGGATACTTATAGGTGGGAGAGTGACTTCTTCACCTAACTGGCGAGAATTTTATTGGAAGGTCTTGACCAGGTTTTTTACACCCCAAAAATTACATAACACTTTCAGAGATCCAATTTGGATAAATGTTGGAGAGAGTGTGGCTCAGTAGGATCCCACCTACATATCTTTTGGGACTGCCCAATTATTCGAGTGTTCTGGGAGGAGGTAAGAATCACAACCAATGCAATATTGAAAGTGAACATCCCTGGAGATATGACCGAATGGGTACTGGGCTTGCCTACGGTCCTGCAACTCCCTGTTCCCCAGAGAAAATTAGCCCAAATTTTTATGGTAGCAGCTCTGAAGTGTCTTACAACTCACTGGCTTAAGAGAGCCACCCGTATTATCGGAATGGTGAAGGCGAGTGGATTCCATCTGGGAGATGGAATGCCTGACCGCTCGAATAGGTCTCCAGGAAGAGAAGTTCCGGGATCTATGGAGCCCCTGGCTACTCTGGAACTCAGATCCTAACCAAGTAGAAGGAGATTGCTTCCCTGAAAGTAGGGGAGAGGGAATTAGAATAGATTGACTTTAGGTAGCTCTGATTTTTCTTCTCCCCGTGGTCCGTTGGCCCCGTCCCTCTCCCTCCTAATTTCTCTTAGCCCCCTTAACAATAGTGAAATGATTAGAACAAGCAAATAAGATGTACTTATATGTATACACCCCGCCATGTATCCTCTCATTAACCTGGGCAAAACAGAAATTCATTTTCACTGTTATTGACTTTCCTTTTTTTTTTTTTTTTTCTTGATGGTTGTCAAGATATAAAGTCCAGTTTGGAATGAGTTTATTAGCCACTACATATTGATTAATGCAAGAATACCGGAGGATTAGATTTGTAAGGGAATGGACACTTGGTAAAACCAAGAGTCTGGACCCAGTTGAATGACCATAAAATGGAACAAAAATATGTAAATCAAAATTCTGAATTAGATAATTATATATATGTACTGTAGTTAAAACACTATAAGGTTGGAATTTTTTTATACATGTAATGTATTCCAAACTCTTGAATAAAGATGGGTTGAAAAAAAAAACACATAGGGAAGGGATTGCAGTGCTGTAGACAGACTTGTACTGATCAGGGTTAGCAGTGGCCTTCAGATACTATTTGTTTACTTCACAGGCAACTGTACATAGTAAGGGGGGGGAGGCAGTACTGCATGTATGTATAAGGCTCCATATGGTGTACAATTGCCTGCACATTAAACAAATATGATCTAAAGGCCACTGCTACCCCAATAGCATCCTAAGCCTATCTATAGCACTGTAGACGCTTCACTACTTTATATCATTAAAATGTGGTTTTGTAGGTAGTGTTAAAGATCAGGCTTAGCCATACTGTTTGAGAATTGCAATATAGCATTGCTAAAGGACTTAGAAAATTCATCCTCCGTTTTAGGGCTGCAGTGGGCGGAGCCCTGCAGACATCTTGCTTTGGAAAAAAAGGACTCACTGCAGTCCTTGCGAGTGAACAATACGTTGGAGATGCCCCACAGTTGCCTCTGCATCTGTGGAGCACTCTGCTTGTTGTTCCCAGTGGCACTGCACGATTTTTCTGCTGATCATGACACTGGGGGATTGGCACCCTCAGTGTCACTTCTATGTTTCTGAGGGGGGGGGTTGCTAAGAGGGGTGTTGGGTGGGGGATATGTATAATTTAAAAGAAAAGAAATTGGCAGGTCATGGCAGAACATGGCACACCCCGCCGTGCCCAACATGACTGCCACTCTAACGCATGCACTAGTAGTCGTGCATATGCAGTAGAGTGCGGAGGCCAACTTGGACATGGCGGCGTGTGCCATGTTCTGCCCTGACCCGCCAATTTTTTTTCCTTTCAAATTATACATCTCCCCCCACCTGACTCTCCCTCTCAGTAACCCCACCCCCAAACATAAGAGTGACACTGGGGGTGCCCAGTCCCCCAGTGTTGTGATCAGGATCCCACTGTTTGTTTTTGTTTTTGGTTTTTTTATTGTAAATATCCCCCCACCTGACTCTCCCTTTCAGCATCCCTCCCAGAAACAACATAAGTGACATTGTGGTGCCCAATCCCCTGGTGTCGCAATCATCCTTTTTTTTTTTTTTTTGTGACACGGTCACTACTACCCATAGGCGGTTTGTTTGTTTTGTTTTGTTTTTAACTCCCCACCTGACCTCCCTCAGCATTCACCCACCTCACCTCCACCACCCCAAAACATAATACTGACACTGGGGTGCCCAATCCCAGTGCAGAATTCTCTTTTTTTTTTTTAATACCTGTAAAAAAGAAAACCGTCCATCGATGTCTTTTGCTTGATAACCTTCACCCCATCCGACCCTCCCACTCAGCAGCCCCCCAAGCCCTTACTTGCCTATTGAGGGTCCAGCGCCATAATCCTCTCTGGAATGCAGACATGTCTTCACTCTTCAAAGCCATACCATGAACTGAAGAAACAGGTATGTGGTTCCGTGTATTTCAGTTAGATTTTGAACTTAGTAGTAAACATTTTATTCAGCTGAGAAGTAACAGTGAATAGAAACATAGAAACATAGAATTTGACGGCAGATAAGGACTGCTTGGCCCACCCAGTCTGCCCATTTCCCTGCCTACTGGATAAGCTGCAGATCCTAGTTAACCAGCAGCCTACTTCTTCCTACCCCCATCCCCTAGAATTGCCTTATGACTGTCCCATGCATGCTTGAATTCCACCACTGTTTTGACTCCACGCTCCTCCTCGGAAGGCCGCTCCATGCATCCACAACCCTCTCTGTGAAAAAATACTCTTAAATTACCTCTGAGCTTTCCCCTCCTCTATCTTCAAATTGTGTCCCCTTGTTCTTGCACACCTCTTTTTTGAAAGATGCTACCCTCGTGGACTTTGTTGATTCCTTGAGGTACTTGAAAGTTTCTATCATGTCCCCCTTCTCCTCCTTTCCTCGAGGCTATACATAAGCTCCTTTAGTCTCTATTCATGTCTTCCGTGCAGACCCTGCACCATTTTAGTTGCCCTCCTCTGGACAGCTTCCATCCTGTCTATGTCTTTGCGAAGACTGGTCTCCAGAACTGCACGCAGTACTCCAGATGGGGTCTGACCAGCTGTCTGTACAGAGGGATAACAACTTCCTGTTTTCTACTGGTGATGCCTCTCCCTATGCATCCCAATATCCCCCAGCCCTCATTGCTGCCCTCTCACATTGCTTGCCCACCTTCAGGTCATCTGATATGACTACCCCAGGTTCCTTTCCATTTTGTTGTTGTTAGTATCTCACCCCTTGTGTACTCTTCCCTGGGTTTTGTTTCCCAGGTGCATTACCTTGCACTTCTTAGCATTGAATCTAAGCTGCCATACATTTGACCATTCCTCTAACCTTGCCAAGTCCTTTTCATCCTTTCCACCCCACCTTGTGCATCTACTCTGTTGCAGATCTTTGTTTCATCTGCAAGAGACATACTTTTCCTTCCAGTCCCTCTGCAAGTCGCTTATAAAGACAATGAAGAGGACTGGTCCTAACTGAACCCTCACGGTACCCCACTAGTAACCCCACTTTCATCAGAGTGGACTCCATTTACTATTACTTTCTGTGTCCTATTTTCCAGCCAATTTTTTACCAAGGCTGTCATCTTGGGACCCACTCCCAGGCTAGCTAACTTGTATATTAATCTTTTGTGTGGGACTGTGTCAAATGCCTTGCTGAAGTCTAGGTAGGCCATGTCCACAGCCCCTCCCTGATCTACTACTTTGGTCACCCAGTCAAAGAAATCTATCAGATTTGTCTGGCATGACCTTCCTGCTGTGAATCCATGCTGCCTTGGGTCCTGTGCCCCTCTAGCCTCTAGATACTCGACAATTCTTTCTTTCAGAAGTGATTCCATCATTTTCCCTACCACTGAGGTTAAACTAACAGGTCTGTAGTTTCCTGCTTCTGCCTTGCTCCCACCTTTTGTGAAGGGGAATCACATCTGTCACTCCTCCAGTCCTCGGGTACCACCCCATCCTCCCATGATTTGTTAAACAGGGTAGTCAGTGGTGTCACTAATTCTACCCTTAGTTCTTTTAGAATTCTGGGATGAATCCCATCAGGCCCCATTGCTTTGTCCACCTTCAGTTTTAAGAGTTCTTTCAGAACCCTTTCTTCTGTAAATGGGCTAGTATCAACTTCTGTATCCAGTGTGTTTCTACTGTTTGTTCTAGGTACCCCCCCTCTTCCTTTGTAAATACTGAACAAAAATATTTGTTTAGTATCTCTGCCTTTTCACAGTCTCCCTCTGCCCACCTTCCCCCTTATTAAGCCTCACTATCCCTCCCTTGGTCTTCCTTCAGCTCCCTGATGTACCTAAAAAGGTTTTATCCCAATTCTTAACTCGTTGGCTATCTTTTCCTCGGTTTGGGGCTTTGCTGTTCTGACTGCCTTCCCAGCTTCCTTTTGCTTTAACTGATACAGTTCTCTGTCCTGCTCCTTCTGTGATTCCTTGTACTTCCTGAAGCTTTCTTTTTCTTGAACCTTCACTGCCACTTCCTTTGAGAACCATAGTGGTTTCTTACATCGTTTAGTTTTGTTTATTTGCTTCACACAAAGGCTTGTTGCCTCTGTGATGGCAGTTTTTATTATTCCCCATTGTTCTTCCACCCCTCCTTCCTGCCCATTTGCTAGTGCATTCCTTAGGCACTCACCCATTTTGGCAAAGTCAGCCCGCCTAAAGTCCAGTACCTTTGCATGGCTTGACTCTATTACTGTGCTTATTGTGAACCATACTGTTCGATGGTCGCTAGTTCCCAGATGGCTACCCACTTCTACATCTGTGATCCTCTATTCATCTCCATTTGAGAGAACCAGGTCTAAGATTGCTCCCTCTCTAGTGGGCTCCAATGCTAGTTATCTAAGGCAAGCCCCCTGTAGGGCATCTAGAATAACCCCACTCTTTGAAGTGGCTGCGGCAACTGCACTCCAGTTAACATCTGGCATATTCAGATCACCCATCAGCAATATCTCCCCTTTTTTTGCCATACTAAGTATACTTTCTATCATTTCCTTCTCCATTTCCTCCCCCTGAGAAGGGGGTCTGTATACAACCCCTGTGCGGATTGTGGTGCCATTGCCAGTCTCAAATTTACCCACAGTGCTTCTTCTCCTCCCTGTTTTCTCTTTGTTCTGTTACTTTGATTCCTTCCTTATCTAAAGAGCTACTCCTCCTCCTCTTTTACCTCTCTGTCTCTCCTGTAGATAGTGTATCCTGGTATGTTTATGTCCCAGTCATGGTTTTGTCGAACCATGTTTCTGTGACTGCCACGATATCCAGATGTTCCTCCTCCATCAAGGCCACTAATTCAGGAAGCTTGTTACTCAGACTACGTGCATTGGTACTCACTGCTTTCCATTTTTTGATGGCTTTACTTTCTGCTGCAGCATCCCCCACTGACCTTTCTACCTCGGTCTTTTTCCCATTTAGTATCCTGTTTTGTAGGGAGAGGCTGGGATTTTCCTGCTGCTTATCAGTGCCTCCCCCCTTGACTAGTTTAAAAGCTTGCCAATGAAGCATTTAAACAGACTGCTCAAAAGACTTGTTCCTTCCTGGACAGATGCAGACCATCCTGCCAGTATAGGCTGGTGTCCTCAGGTGGAACCCCAGTCCCCAATGAAGCCAAACCCTGTGCTCACACCATTTTTCAACCACTCATTAAACTGCATGGCGCAAAGTACCCTTGCCTCACTCATGCCATTTACAGGCAGCACCTCTGAGAAGGATACTGTGTGTGCTACTTGTCTTAGGCCCCTCCCCAGTTCTACAAAGTCCTTTTGCACTGCTCTAATCTCATGTTGAGCCAAGTCATTTGTCCCTAGGTGGGCAATGATGTCCAGCTCAGACTCCCGTGCAGCTGTTCCCGTGATCCTGAGGATGCGCTTCCTGTCCCTCCAAGCCATGGCTCCAGGCAGGCACCTTACTTCAGTTTTCCCAACTGTGCCCTCACAAAACAATCAGCTAAGAGCTCTGACCCACCGCTGCGATGAGTGCCTTCCTGTCTGCAAGATACTATACACAACCAATTTGACAGAGAAAATCCCCTGCTAATCAAACAGAGAAAAATCCAGACATCCAAGTCAGACACAGGTAAACCTCCCCAGCCACAAAACAGCCTGGTGGTTTGTGCTCTGAAAGCAGTCAGCCCCAAAATAAGTCAGCTGTGCTTTAAACTCTTCCTGCTCTGAAAATCTTAAGAAGTGTAACAAGACTGTCTTTTCCTGATAATTGTAAATTCCTTATTTCACCTTTCAGTTAGAAGCAGCCTCCACCTGCAGCATATCTGCTACAAACCAAAGACAACTGAAAGGTTCCCCTCCCTCTGTTGTGAGCACAACTCGCTTTCTTGCAAATCCTATGTTCAGTATTGCAGCTCCCAACAAGAGATTGTTTGACTAGGAAAAATATTATAGGTACAACTTGACTGAACTTAATGGTGTAGCTTGCATATTTTTGGCCCAAATTTTCAACATGCCTTCTTTGGGACCCTACCTCATGAACAGTTGAACTGTCATTAGTCGGCTCTGTCCTGAAAGGTGGTTTTATGGTCCCTGCACAAAATCACCTTTCGGGCTGGAGTTGAAAACTTTCTCTGCCCTTGTTCATGAGGTGGGATCATAAGAAGGCTATGTTGAAAATTTGGTGTAAAAATATTAAAAAACAACAAAGTTATGAGCCTACATTGAATTTTGCGAATGCAGGCTTGTAACTTTGGTAATTTTCAATATTTTTACCCCAAATTCTCAACATAGCCATATCTTTACATCGCTTCATGAGTGTGACAGCTGTCATTTTTCAAATCCTGGTCAAAATGTTTTTTTTTTACATCCCAAAAAATGATTTCGCGGTCCCTGCATGAAATCGCATTTTGGGCAGGAGTTGAAAATTTCCTCTGCCCTTGTTCATTAGGTGGGGTCATAAGAAGGCTGTTTTGAAAATTTGGTGTACAAATATTACAAAACAACAAATATATGACCCTACATTACATTTTTCTAACGTAGGCGTGTACCTTTGGTAATCTTCAATATTTGTACCACAAATTCCTCCCATACAGCCCTATTGGCTATGGCCAGAGTTTGTTTCTTTTATTCATGACTTTGATTACAGTTTCATGACAGTCATCACCCCACCCTAAACTTAACTAGGAACCCCCCCTACTTATTTTCCCTGAGAGAACTGCATTTAACAATGATGATCCACTTCCAGTCAAGGAGTGTAAAAATTAATACATTAGGAAGCATAGCCTAGTGGCTACAGCCCTAAGCCAAGAATCTGGGAAACATGTATACTCAGAATACTTGAGTCTGTGAACCACAACCTCTGCCTGCATACTACGTGACCCAGCCAGGGCAAGCCGCAGAACATCCATGCGCTAATCGGAGGCACCTGAAACTTGAAACAAGCTCTCCACAAGGCAAGCTCTGTTGGCTGCATGAACCCTCCCACATGAATTATAGGGGCCCCTCAAATGCACAAGATGAGGCAAGTAGTGGACAAACTACTGCAGGTGGCCCCCATTTAAGATTTGTACCAGTCACTCTCCCCATCAGGAACACCAATTGGAAGACCGGGATCTTTCTAGCCATTTCTCCCCACTTGGGATGCTGGGGGTGGGGTGGGGGGAGACAAAGAAAATGGGCCTGCTTACACTTTAAAGGTCAGTCTGGCTGGAGCCCCCTGAAGCTATCAGCTGTACTTAACACCTAATCAGGAAGGTGAGATTCAAATCACAGTTCAGGTCCTGCCTTGCTTGGATGTCTCAGCAGCCAAGTCCATTACAAAAAAAATGCAGCTCAGGCAGAAAGAAAAGGGTATGTATTAAATTTATTTTGGGGATTGCCGGAGGCACTCTCTGGCAGGTGGGGGCCCTAAGCTAGGGCCTGTGTTGCCTGTGCTTTAATCCAGCCCTGGTTATCCCAGATGACACACACCCTGAAGTACGTTATTTCTGTTATACAATGGCTCGTTGTTATGTCGAAAAAAAGAAAATAATTGTATTTTTTGTGTCTAGGTACATAAAAAGAAAAAAGTTCTTGTTTTCTTTATGGACTGTAGGTAGCGCTGTAAATGTGTGTGCGTCTCTTATCTCCCCACCCACTTCTTGCTCTCTCTCTGTTGCTCCCCAACTCACTCTGTCACTTTCCTCTCACATTACCCACTGTCCCACTTCTGGCTTGCTTGTTGCCCTCCCGCTTCTCACTAGGTCCCTGTCATGCTGCTTCTTAATGGCTACTGTAAGCTGCGGCTCAGTATTTCAAAACCGGGAGATTGGTAAGTCAAGACAGTGGTTTTGAGTGCTTTTGTAGCATGACTTGCTCCTTATTAATAAAGTCTGGCGGGGGGGGGGGGAGAGAAGCATTCTCTTATTTATAGCGCTGACTTGTTTTTGGCTCAGAGCGGGACAGTAAAGCCACTGGCAGCGGAGCAATGGACTGTGGGAGCACACCTCTCAGCACAAAAGCAGTTTAAAAAAAAAAAATTGCCATTTGCACAATATGGCTTAGTTAAATGCAGTTTTGTGCTGCTCCCCACTGTTGGTTTGAGTGGGGTTTGCTGTATTTGTTGCCGACGATGGAAGGGGTGGCACAGTTGAAAACATTTAATTTAAAACATTTTTTTTTTGGTCAATGTTTGATGTATGCAGATCTTCATACAGTGATATTACGCTCAGATAACATCACTGGTGAAGGTGGGCAATGACCAGTCACAGCCCAAGACATTTTCTTGCCATTATATAATGTTTTAGTAACGCTGTCCCGCTGGCGCAAGCAGTAGCACTACTGCTTGCATCGCCCAAGATTCGGTTTCAGGGACGAACCTGGAGCACTGGAAGGTCGACCAGAGGGAGGAGGATGAGTGTTTGATGGACTGCTCTCTGCCCTCCTCCGGCATGGGTGGAGTAAGGATGTTGGCAGTAGTATGACACCTGGAAGTGGTCAGGAGTTTGCACCTAACACTTCCTGCACTTGTGGGTCTGGGGCTTGGCAGACATTGGTGCAGACACACACGTGAGCATGCGTGGCATGCCTCCAATGTCATTACATGACCGAGCCATGGAGGGGGGAACCCCACAAGTAAATTCCTGCAGCTGGCAGTATACAGATGCCGGTAAAACCAGGAGAGTCCACCTTCTGAAACAGTGCCACAGTATAAGTCTCAGACGGGACTTATGGGTGATAAAATCCTTCCCTTCAGGGGATTCTGCTGTGAGAGGCTAGTTATGGTCCTCCCAGAGTGGGCAGCTGGGAGGGGAATGCCAGTGTGGTGCGGCAGTTGTGGTGTCCTGTGTTGATATGGGGTACATCCCTGCCTAGCCTGAGAGCCGAAAAGAAAGTTGGAAAAAAGAAATAATGCTTTTTTGGCCATGGGCAGTGTCAAATTCACCGCCTTTTGGCTTCTGCTGGTAGAATGTTGAAATATTTTGTGATGATACTCACAAATTGTGTGTTGGCTCCTGTGGGTGGGCAGAAATGGTATGGGCTGTCTTCCCGTCGGCTGGTACAGACTGAAACCTCTAAGAGTGTTAGGGCATACCCCTTTCCCAAACACCCTCTGTCATTTCAATATATCCTAGGTTGTAGACAGATCCCTGCTTAGCAGGGAAACCTTTTCCACAATTGTGGACTTTTTTCCTTCCAAATTTTTGCCTTTTCCTCCATTTTTTTTCCAAGATTCTGGATCTTGTGCGGCTTAGAACAAGATTCTACTCCACAGAAGATTCTTCTTCAGTTGGAGCACTCTTTTGACTGGGGGATTTCGACAATGGAACACAAAGCTGCAGCGCCTGGTATTGCTGCCGTAGCCTGCACTCTCTTTGGGCTGGAAGGCACATTTCCTGTCTCCAGGAGCCTGAGTAGTATTGAGGCCTTTGTTTTCTGCAGGGAAAGGGGTCACCCCAAGAGAAAGCTTTCCGTACCTTTGTTTTTATGACCAGGTTAGGCTCCTGCATGGAGCCACACCTCCACATCAGCATCATACTGGGCGGCCTTTCTGTGGAGTTGGGAGCCAGTGGTCATCTTCTACACAACCGTGCGTATGCATTTAAAAATGTGGTAGCCATATTGTGTATGGCAGCATACTTAAGCTTGGCAGCCATACTGTGCATGACTGAGAATGTGCACTGAGGGCAGCAGCCATACTAGAGCACTGTTTAGGCGCAAAAACACCATCAAGCGCTGCTGCATCTCCGAAGATGAAATGCTCCTTCTGGAGAGTATTTATTTTAGTCACTAGTTTCGAATTTTGGACTGAAAAGTTTGGTGACAGTCTGGAAAAAGTCATCTTGTGGTCGCAAATGCCCTTAGGACCTTAAACGCAAATGCTGTGTGGACATTGCAGATTGACAGATATACCCAGAATTTCTGATCCCTCCCCCCCGTACATCTCACCATGGATTCCTCAGGGTCTTCCACAAACAACAGCAGGTCAGAGGCACCAAGGTGCAAGAAATGCCATTCCAGACTACACGCCACGGTGATAGGCATCTACTGCTACTCCTGTGACAAGGCTTCATACACAAAGCACAGTGAAGCACAAGACCCTTCCCACTCCCCCACCCTCAGTAGCTGATGAGCTCAGGGAGAACTGAATCAGGGTCTTCATCCTCTCTATCCAAATCAAAGGATCCTACCTCATCTCAAGTTCCAAACACTTGGAAGACCCATTCCATCTCTCTCCAGTGTCTCAGATTGATTTCCTCCCTCTATAAACCAAAAAGCTCAAGTGTTTGCTTGTTCAGTCTACTATCCAGTGCAGTGAGGCTCTTAATGGAACAACTGACTGAGCAAACACCAACAAAATGAAGAGACTAACAGAAGTGCCTCTTCCACCAGCTCAGACATCTGCACAATTTGCTGTGTCATGTCCACAGGAGCACACAACACTTAGGGATGCATCTCCAGTACTATCCGATGAAGATCATAAACTGAATGTAGAGAGTGAGGAACTTCATTTCTCATACGAAGAGCAAAACGACTATGCTTCAGGCAGAAATTTTCCTTGGAAGAAACTCTCTATGCTGATGAAGCAAACATGCATTACATTAGACCTGGAAGATGACCTGCAACATACATCTAAAAGGAAGGTGGACCCACTGAAGATCATCAGTAAGAGGGATAAAGCCTTTTTTAGTATGTGACTAGGCAAAGGAAACTGTCGTTAAGGAGTGGGTATACACAGACCACAAAGCATCAGTTGTGCAACACACAAAGGTGTACAAGGTTGAGGAAGTAAAGTCCTGGGACACAAGTACGAAGGTACAATGAATGAGTGAAAGGCAGCAACACCAAACTGCGTCAGTGGCAACAATTATGTTAACAGTACTCACAACTAGGAGTTGGCACCATGACACTCCAACCAAATGAAAAACAGTTTGTGGAAGCAGTAGATGAAGAACCATAAATCATTTATTGGTAAAATTCCAGAGATATAGTCCAAAAACAAGCATAAAACCAGGCAAGCTGTGTGAGGCTGCCAACTGACCGATGGCCATCCCCTTCCCAACAAAGTGCAGTATCCAGTCAAACGTTTTCGCGCATATTGAGCTTTCTTAAGACTGGCCAGCCTTGAGAAAGTGCTCTATGTGCGAAAATGTTTGACTGGATACTGCACTTTGTTGGGGAGGGGCTAGCCATCGGTCGGTTGGCGGCCTCACGCAGCTTGCCTGGTTTTATGCTAATTTTTGGACTATGTTTCTGGAATTTTACCATAAATGGATTTATGGTTCTTCATCTATTGCTTCCATGAACTGTTTTTCATTTGGTTGGGAGTGTCATAGTGCCGACTCCTGGTTGTGAGTACAAATACGAAGGTGGATGCACCCTTCTCAGCTGTAATCAAGAAACTACTATCCTGGTGCCAAGGGCAGTGACCATGAAGGAGTCAGTTGACCACAAAATAGCATCTGTAATGAAGAGGGCTTATGAAGCATCAGCTTATGTGTCCAGGGCCATGGCCTTTAGGCTCACAGATGTCTCCTTCAACCTGTCTACAGACTCAGAGTTTTTTGCCCAAATGTCAGTCCTGGCCATTTTTTCAGTGCAGGTCACAGAGATCCTACAACTAGGACTCTTCGCTTCAACAGAGGCGGCAGAGGAAATTGCAGAGAACTGTGACCTTAAGGACAGTGAGTCATATTGAGGTCAGGCCCGTCCATGGACTGTTTTATCAGCTGGGGGCAAGACAGATGCAATTTGCAGAGTGATGGAGGAAGAGTACAACAAACCACTGGGTGTTAAGAGATGGTATCCAATGTCTACTCCATCGAGTTTCATCATCCTCCAACTAGACTTTTTTTTTGTCTCCATTTTCTCAAAACCAGATTAAACTGTGAGCAATACATACTGCAGTACACCATCTTATGGATAGCAGAGCCATTCAGTTGGGTCCAACTTATCAAGGAGCCCGACATCTCCACTTTTTTATAGTCAGGAAGAAGAACTTCAACAGAAGGATAAATGAGGTACACTTATAGATGAGTGTTCCATTCCACTATGGCAGTGTTATACCTGGGGGATTTCCTGGCATCTCTGACCTAAAGGATACACATCTGTATATTCACATTCATCAGTTGCACCACCAGTACCTCATATTTTATGTACAGAGACATCACTCCATTACACAGCCTACTGTTTGGTCTTTCAGCTGTACTATGAGTGTTCACAAAGGTCATATCAGTGCTGGTAGCACATCTAAGAGAGAAAGAAATTCACATTCATCCCTGCTGGATGACTGGCTCACTTGGGCACAGTCGCTCAAGGAAGCACAGACAGCAATTGCAGCAGTCGCCAGAACATTTCAACTCCATGGTTGGGTAATCAGCCTTAGGAAAAGCTCCCTGCAGTCATTTCAGCACATGTAACATCTTGGACGCTGCTCGTTACAGCAACAGCCATTGTAGTTCTGGCCACTCCCTGTCAAGAGCATGCGAGAGATCAAAAGGAAGTTGGCAGACGCAGCGAAGGGCATTCTTCATATGCTGGATCTCGTGGCAGCAAGCATCGACATGGTGCTATGAGACCAGCTACACTCTCGTCCACTACTGCTCCTGCTCTGTCACTCATTGGCCCCTCAAACGGGATTGCACTCAGACAAGATCCAGCTAACCCTGAAAGCAAAAACCTCTCTTGCTTGGTGGGCACACCAGCAGAACTTATTCCAGGATATGTCATCATAGTAGTAGAGAACAGGAAGCATAGGCAGATCAGGAGAAGTTATAAAATTTGCAGGTAGCATTTTATTATTGTAAGCAGCAATAACATAGAAAATAAAATTGTACAGGATAGCTCTTCTTAAAGGCAGTACAAACCAAAAAAAATCCTCCATCTGAGACTCCCCTTCAATTTAAATCTCAATCTCTCTATCCCTCAAAACAAAATGTTGCTCTCTTATATAAGATGTATTTTCCTGGTAGTTCAGACTGTGCATTGTAAGTTACATTTGCTGTTTTTACAGGATAGCTCTTCTTAAAGGCAGTACAAACAAACAAAAAAAATCCTCCATCTGAGACTCCCCCTCAATTTAAATCTCAGTCTTTCTGTCCCTCTAAACAAAATGTTGCTGTCTTACATACAATGTCTTTTCCTGGCAGTTCAGATTCTACATCATATCGTAAGTTACGTCTCCTGTTTTTCACAGATTGCATCAAAACTTTGTCATTTCCTTTCCTGAGGCCAGCCTAAAGAGAATATCTAGTCTTAACATGCAACGAAATAGAACATTCTGTCCCAGAGCTGGTCTCCTGTTGACAGTTCTGTACACAAGCTTGTGGAGGTCAAAAATACATCTCAGGGTAACCCCCTTTATTACAGACTTTTTTAAGAAATCCACAGTTTTGTGAAATCATAACAACATAATTATATACATTTGCAAACCAAAGGATTCCAGTTTCACATAAAAGATTCACATATATTTTTTTAATCACAGAGAATCAAGGTGAGAAAATAAGACTAGAGAGAGCAAGTGAATGAAGGGAGATAACAGGGAGATTGTGGGACCATCAGAGTGGCCAGTTTCTAGGTACCACAAGAAAAATGTGATTGCACAGACAGGCAAGAGACAAGACAGGTGACAAAATAGGAGAGGACAAAACAGATCCTTGCTTTTATCTCTTTCTGCGTAAAAAATGGGACAGGGTCTTACCCAAACCTGTCACACCAAAAACAGGTTTCCTAACCTTCTTTTATTTCTCTTTTAACATTATCTTATAACATTTACAGTTGTTTGTATACACAGTATCCCTTTTTCCATAACTACTTTTACAGCAAACATTTCAGTTAAGCACATGCATTTTTTTCAGAGTTCTGAATTCTGAATTTATAAACCATATCTTCACAGAAAATCAGTACTGAGATTCTCTTTTCTGGATTTGTGCATCACTTTTAATTTAAATAGCTGTAGTGCCAGGTGCCACTTTGTGATTTTGTGATTTTTATTTTTTGTTTGATTAAGCTAACTAAGAGGATTATGATCTGTTATAAGTGCAAAGTCAGCTCCTAGCAGATAAAACTTAAGGGACTCCATTGCCTGTTTTGCAGCAAGGCATTCTTTTTAAGTAGTGGATTACTTTTTCTGTCAGCTGTGCAGTTTCCTACTGATATACAGAATGGGATTTTGTCAGATCCTGGTAAGGTTACGAGTGGGGTTCCACAAGGGTCTGTATTAGGCCCTTGTTTATTTCAACTGTTTATATCAGACTTGACAAAAAATTGTCTTTCATCCTCTATTAAGTATGTAGACAACATTAAAATAGGAGGGCCTTGTAACCACTGTGAAAATACTCTAACCATCCAAAGAGATCTCGATAACATTACAAAATGGGTTCCTCATTGGGGCATGAGACTGGATACCTCAAAATGCAAACTCATGCATCTAGGGGGTTAATAATCCATTAACAGATTACTTCTCAGATGGCACTCTTTTAGATACCACAACAGAAGAGAGACCTAGGCTTATTGATCTCTAATGAGCTTGGCTACAATAAATAAATCAACACTGCCATTGATAAAACTAATAGTGTTATATGGACCATAAAAATAAATATTTCCAGGGACCTTATAGTCATGATGCCCCTATTTAGGCAAGGCCACATCTAGAATATGCCGCTCAATTGTGGAGCCCATATAAAAAAATCTGAAATTTCTAGTTTGGAAGGGGTACAGAGAAAATTCACTAAATATATATCCGGCCTATATAATGTACTATATGAAGACAGGGTAGAACAACTGGCCCTTATGTCTTTGGCAACCTGTTGTCAGAGGGGTGACCTGTTATTGATGTTCGATCTCATCCATGATCCATATTTAATTACCGAGTTGGGCTTGGAGTTTAAAAGTGACCATTACTGTACTAGGGGGCATCCCCTTCAGCTCAAGAGGAAAAGTTTCCAGCATAATAATCGAAAATATTTTTTCTCTCAAAGAATTACTAATCCTTGAAATAGACTTCCTTCAGACATTATTACTAGTAAATCAAAATCTGAGTTTAAACGTCGTCTTGACGTTCATATTCTTGAAGGGCTGGATATTAGCTATTATAATTAGTTCAGTAGGTGCAGTCATGGGCATATAGCCTTCTAGCACCTTACATACCTTACAGGGCTTGACAAATCCTATAGCCCGACATCTCGGACTACCATTTTTTATGTGGGGACAAGCAGATGCCAGAGTTCTGCTTGTCCCACGGACTACCATGCTGCAGTTTAAAATCTGCAGGTTTTTACCTGCTTTTCCCTCGCTGGCCACTAGATGGAGAGGCCATGCTAGACTCCGGAGTCTTTATGCGCATTGTTGAATGCCGCTTCCGCCGTGCATAAACAGGCGCCACCATGCCTCATGCCCGACTTAACTTAGCTCAGGCACAGAGATCGGGCACCAGCAGACACTCGGGGAGGCGCGAGGGCGGCGCCAAGAAGAAACGCGCTCATGACTGGTCAAAAATAGCCAGACTGACAGGCTAGGCAGCCAATAGCTGATGGCACAGTCCTGTCAGTCCTGGCTATTATTTATCGTGTTTGGGGGGTGGACTGGAGCTCTCAGAGTGGCAGTAGCACTAGCTCCATGCACGTTGGCAAACGCGCCATTTTGCTGCTCGGAGAGAGGCAGAGAGCACATCATTTCTGTTTCGAGCACAGTCAAACTTTGTTTTTGGGGCCGATGCCGCGAGTCACTAGCAAATCAGTAATAGCAGTACCTGGAGAGAGAAGTTAGAATACAATACAAATGTATTTTGGAGTTTTGGAGCGCCAAGCGAGCGGGAGAGTAGGAGGATCTGTAGTTTGGGGGGAGGGGGATGTGAGAGAGAGATCCTTGTAAAAAAAGGAGCACAAAGGCGTTTGCTTAGTGTGGAAAGTCTGATAAAACAATCTGCTGATTATATATTAAAAAAAATGTTTGTTTAGAGAAAAAAAGAAGGGAGAACTAAGCAAAAACACTGCACACTGAATTCAGGGAGCTGTGTGTGTTGTTTGGACTCATGTGTGGACTCATGTGAAGTGAAGAAAAGAAAGGATACAGCTCTTAAATAAATAAAAAAAAGCAAAAAAACATGAGACTAAGTGGGGGAAGCGATTGTGTGTTGAACTTAAGTTGTGGGACTACTAAACATTTCAATAATAATCGTGTGGTAAGGGTTGGGGGGTGTGGGGGTGTGTGTGTGTGTGTGTTTGTGAGACAAGCCTGCCCTCCGTGAGAGAGCAGAGATCAGGGACTTGGACCTGACTGATAATGTGTGCCTCCTGTGGGTGCAAGACCACTAGATAGAGCATGTGTGATGTGAAGTACACAACAACTGAACTAAGAAAACTATAAACCTCCTTAGCCCTCCTTATCTAACCTTATCAATCAATCAATCAATCAAAATCTTTATTTATTCAGGCGAACATCATTGAGCGTAGCTCATTTACAAGATGGACCTGAGTGGTCATAACAAAAAAGGTTACAAATTATACACAAAAACATGATACTGAATAAGCACAAATACAATCATTTATGAGAGAGACAGATATACAAATATTTACATATATACAAGGCAAAATGACAATGAACCTAAAACCTACTAAAGGAGAGAAACAAACAGTTTAGTCGGGATAAGGCTTGGGTAAGCATATATGTATGAAGTTTGGTGGGGAACGAGCTAGAGGAATGATAGAAAAATAGGGGAGCTTTAAAAAGGGTAGTGAAGGAGAGGGGTGTGGGAGGAGAGGGGGTGTGAGGACTAGGCCTTTGTGGAAGCAGTTGCATGAATTGGGGAATAGACTGGTGTACAGCTTTTTGAAGGATGTTAAAGGAATCAGGGTATCCAGTTTCAATGTCTTTTGAAGAGAATTCCAGGTAAGTGCCAGGGAATAGCTGATTGCAGCTCTTCCATATCGGGTGCAGGTGATAGGAATCTTCAGCATGATCAGTTTATCGATCCTCAGAGTGTAAGGCCTGGATGTGATCCGGTTGAAACATATATACACCACACCTATTCCTAGCTAGCCTAGACCGCTCCCACTGTCCCCGAGACCTTGTAGACTGGGTAGGGGAGAGGAACCTGGGGAACAACTGAAATTATAGGAATAAAAGGTAAACTAAAGGGAAAAACTAAAAGCATTTTTCTGAGCTACAGAAAAGCCTGAATTAACCTAGTTGCTACTGCAGTCTGCTACATACATTGGTGGAGGAGGTGCGTGTGCAGTGTGTGTCAGGAGCCGTCAGTGTGAGGCCACTGAACCTGCCCTGAGAGCCTAAGGGTAGAGTAGAGGAAATTGTGGAAGGGAAAGAACTGAATACTTAATAAAGTAAACAGTCGCAGTATAAAAAGAGATTGATACCCCCCCCAAAAAAAAAGATAGCTACCTTAAATAAACTTATATTTTAGCTAGTACTTTGTTTGTCCTACCAAGTACTTGATGGAGGTGTGTGTGGCAGTGGGCTGTGAGTGAGACCTAACCTGCACTGAGAGGAGAGGGTACAGGAACTTGGGAACAACTGCGGACTTCTTTATTAGAAATATACTATAGGAAGGGGAAAGGGAAAAACATTTTTTGTGTGAAAGTGACACTACACAGAAGAAAATAATAAACCCTAACTAGTACTTTTGGTGGAGGTGTATGTGTGTGCGGCTGTGAGGCCAAACCTGACCTGAGAAGGGAAAAGGCATTTTTGGGGACACCGAAAAAATAAAATAAACCTACCAGTACTAGCTACACTGGTGGAAGTGTTTGTGTGTGGCTGTGAGACCAAACCTGCCCTGAGAAGGGAAAAAGCAATTTCCTGCTAGTACTCCGTCCGGCTCTGGACCCAGCCCCCTCCCACCTAAGTACTCTGTCCTGCCCTCTTGTAGTGCTGCATAAGCACAACAAGTTCAAGTTCAAGTTTATTGCAGGAAAACTCCATTGAGCAAGCTCATTCACAAGGAGGTCCTGTGACATAAACACTTAAAGTACAAACACAGATAGGTAATAACAGTATATACATGAAATGCACGTTACATGATACAGGCTGGATATACATACAAGGGTACCACATACGGTGACCGCAGGTGGTAAACACTGATATGAGACAGGAAGCGACTTACAGGTTGCATACTGATAAATGAAACATGATGACTGGTGTGTGCAATACATATACAGTATTTTGGCAGCTAGAACAAACAACAGTCTTCAACTGATATGGGGGGGGGGAGGAGTGATTTGATAGAGTAGCAGTGGAGCGTAAGCAAAGATAAAGCCAGGAGTAGAAGGGGAAGCAGTTAATATGACAAATCAATTATACCTTACCAGTGGATAAATATGGCACACATGGGGAAGGAGAGACTTAATGACAGTTACAGGTGTCTTATTTTGGCTGAACTTAGCGATTTGTAGAAGTTTATTGAAACTGTGCTAGTTAGTTTCAGTATGGTTTGTAATTGGTTCCAAATGGAGGGAAGGGCATATGCAATAGTACGTTTACCAAAGGAAGTCCGCGTCCTTGGTATGTCAAGCATAATAAAGTCAGATTTTCTTAACAAGTATGCACTATGTGAGATACTAATAAGGGAAGAGAGATAGCTTGGCAATTTCTGCAGGAGCAGTTTAAGAGTCAATAGCCCAGCATGGAGCAGGCGTCTAGTAGTAAGGGATATCCAACCAACAGCTGCATATAAGTCACAGTGGTGCGAACGGTAAGGGGAGTTGGTAATGAACCGTAACACACGGTGATAAAGGATGTCCAGTTTGCTTAGATTTGCAAGAGTGGTGGAGGAATAGATTACATCGCCGTAGGGGGAGAAAAGTGGCCTGTACAAGCTTGTTTCGAGTTTCAAGGGGGAAAAGGGGCCTATTTCTGTAGAAGAAACCTAACCTTGCTTTTAACCTTCTAGAGACATCTTCGACGTGGTCACTGAAAGATAATTTGTCGATCCAGATACCTAGATATTTAAATTTGGTTACAACTTCAGAGGCTCGTTTAGCGTGGTGACAATGAAGTCTTGAGCAAGGGTATAGGAGGGCCTGAGACAGCACTCGCGGAGAATATCATCGCTTAGTCTTCTTAGCATTGAGCAGAAGCTTTGCCTTTATTAGATTATGCTCAAGTTGTGCGAAGTCCGCTGAAGCACTCCCTTGACTTCAGATAACGATGAGCCAGAAGTATACAACACAGTATCATCTGCAAAAAAGTGCAGATTGGACGTAGATATGTTAGCATCTAAGTCATTAATGTACAGAGAAAACAAGATAGGGCCTAAGATGGATCCTTGGGGGACTCCTCTTGCAACTGGCAAGGCAGCTTAAGGTAAAAAAATTACAGTAACACAACACACATAAAGATAACATAAAATAGAATTTTATTGTGTACAATAATACAACAATCTTTATTAGTTTATTTCACAATTGCCGCATAGAAGACAGTTAAAATAATGCAACAAAATAAGCCAAAGCAAGCTACTCTATTTTCCCTTTGGACGGGGAAAAATCCACATCTTCTTCATCGGAAACAAAAAGTAAAGAGCCTGACCCTGAGCCTTCTTCACAGTCTGAAAGCCAGCCCCAACTAGTCCCCCCCGCCCTACTAGTAGACAGGAAAAAAACGACCAAGTTTCTCGGTCTGGGTCTGTGTTTGTAGACATAACAGGCGATCAGTCTAACTTGACCGTACCAGTTTCTGAAACGAGTGAGCATAACAGTAGCAGCAGTTCAGTGCCATCACATTCTGGTTCAGTACAGGTAAGCGACCTTTCATTTTAGATGATGAGGAAATAAACACTGAGAAAAGAAGCAAAGATAAAAAATATGATGTTGAAAAAAGGGCTCAAACATTTCAGCATCACTGGCTAAATCAGTTTACCTGGTTAAGGTATGATGAACAAAAATACGTCATGTACTGCTCTGCCTGTGAGAAATATCCCACTCTTACGATTCCTGCTTATTCACAAAAACCTAACGTGTTTGCCACTGGTTCAAATAATTTCAGAATTGAGTCCATGAGAGCCCATGGGAAATCAAATCCACATATAATTTGTGCAAACCAGCATAGTCACGAAACTGGTCAACATGCAGTCAATTTTAACATATCTGAAACTGCAATATATCATGCATTTTCTCAGATGGAGGAAGTCACAAAAATAAAATGAGGCATTTATTTAACACCGCATATTCCTTGGCTAAAAATTTACGTCCTTTCTCAGATATGGAGTGGCTTTGCACATTGCAAGAAAAAATTGGGGTTAAACTCGGCAGCAATTACGCAAATGGTAAACGGGCCAGAGATTTCTGTAACGCAGTATCAGCTGTCATGTCTACAACACAGATCCAGACTATCAAAAATACAAAATTCGTTACCATTCTTGCAGATGGCAATACAGATGCAAGCATTGTAGAGCGGGAAAATGTCTTCCTTCGTTTTGTTGATGGCGCAGAAAAAAAAGTTACAACTGTGTTAATTAAAGCTGTACCTCTTGAACATTCTCAAGCAGATGGAGTTTTTAAAGCAATAACCTCTGCACTTGAGTCTGTTGATCTTTCTTTTGCGGACCTTAATGATGTGAGCAGACCTAGACCAGTTCTCGTGCGTGCCAACTTTGATGGTGCCAGTGTGATGATGGGCCATACAGGTGGCACCATAGCAAAAATCTGAGAACATGTCCCCACTGTAATACCCATGCATTGCGTAGCCCACAAACTGGAGTTAGCAGTTCTCGACATCATGAAAAAAAATCCCTTTGTTCAAAAAGTAGAAAACACCTTGAAAGGAATTTTTAAATTTTACCACTACAGCCCCAAGAAACTTTGGGAACTGCAGGAAATAGCAGATGTCATACACACCGAGTTGGCTCATTTCAGTGCAATAAAGCAAGTGCGTTGGCTTGCAAGTAAGACACGTTCAGTTCATGCTGTTCAAGTCAACCTGCTTACAGTAATTCAGCATCTTGAACATGTGTCAAACTCTGCTGGTGATGATGGGGCCAAAGCAAAGGCACTTCTAAGAGATGCGCACGCAGTACAGTTTGTAAAATCACTGTTTATTCTTCAAAATTTCCTGCCAATATTGAAAGATTTATCACTTGAATTTCAGAAGGATGACCTACTAATATTAGAAGTCCCCCAACTCGTTGAGAAATGCTTTCTCCAGTTGACTGAGCTAAAAACAAGACCTGGAAAGTTTATGACATCATTTCTGAACCAATATAATCCTGCAGAGAAATGCATGAACTATCTCATTTCAAAACGTGGCAGTGAGGACAAGATTGTTCCTTTTACTTTCAAAGGGAACTGTCCAGAAGTAAATTTTACAACTGATACACAGCTGCACAGTTTAATGGATGCAGCAGTATCTTACATTGATCAGCGTTTTCGGAATTTCTCGGAAGAACCTCTAAAATGGTTCAGTTGCTTGGATTTCAAAAATTTTGATCTGTCATGAGAAGAACTTGCACAATTTGGCACAACTGATTTAAGTAATTTATTAGACTACTTTCACAACTTTTTTTCTGAAGATCATGTAACCAGTATAAAAAGGAGTATTGTGCATTAAAAGCAATGCTTAAGTCTGCAGTTGACAAAGCCATATCTGCAAGTGTATTCACGACTACTACGAGAGAAACCTGCCCAGCTTGCTCACATCCTTGACCTAATAGAAATGTTACTGGCTATGAGTGTGTCTACTGCTAAATGTGAGAGAGTATTCTCCATTCAGAATCTTATAAAAACAAAAATAAGAACAAGTTTGGCTCATGACACGCTCCAGTCACTTCTGCATATAGTAGTTGAAGGCCCTGCATTAGACAGCTTTGATCCGGATCAAGCTATCAACCACTGGCTACTATCTGGTCCTGGCACACGCCACATTCATGGTCATCATGGTCATGCTAGTTCAACTACTAGTTCTGCTGATTCACGCGAAAATGTCCCCGAGGCTGTCGCTAGTCTTGATGATGACATGACTGAATATGATGCTTCGACTGGAGCAAGCTCAGGCTTCCTGTAACTTTTCCCGATGCTGATGCTGTACTGTCTGCTACTCTGCTGAAATGATGTTCTCACTGTGCTGCAGGCTGGCACTCTGTGCTGCTGCTGCAACCACACTTGCTGTCAGTTCCTCGCTGCTAATGCTAATTCTGTCTATGCTCGCAGCTTCGCCATGCTGCTGACAAAAATAAAATCATATTATTTATTCTCCTTATTGTCTGTTTCAACACTAAATAACTACTACAATAAATCCATTGAGTTTTCTGTAGTTTGATATTTTCCATTAAAAATATGCCATTTTATACCGGGACTACCAACACAAGCACTGGGACAACTACTTTTGGACAAGCCACTTGTCCGTGGACAAGTACCTAATTTTAAAATTTGTCAAGCCCTGATACCTTAGTGAAACTTCTCATCTATACTCTAAGGACTGCACCCAGGCCCATCTCTGATACATCTGTCTGTAACAGAAATTGTTTCTCAAAGTCTGGACTTCTTAAAACAGAGGCTGAACATGCCTCCTTGATGGCCCGAAAAGCCTCATCACATTCTGGAGACCATTTCACATTATTTGGGTATTGTTTTTTTCATGAATTCTGTGAGGGGAGTAGCTGACTGGGCAAAACTGGGAACAAATCTCCGGTAGTAACCAGCCAACTTAAAAATGACCTGACATATTTCTTTGTTGTAGGGACAGGACTGTTAGATACAGTTTCTTTCTTGGAAATCTCTGGCTTTACTTCTCCATTTCCCAAAATATAGCCCAAATATGTGGTTTCCTGCATGCCCAATGCACACTTGGTAGGATTAATGGTCACATCTGCATTTTTGATAGTTTGGATAACTGCTTGTAGGTGTTCCAGGTGGCTTTTCCAGTCTGAACAGTACATCATCCTAGGTGAGCAGGCTGAGGAAGTTGAACGTGTACTTATTTATTTATTTGATTTTGTTAACCGGGTAGGTCGCACTAGACATCCAAGTGTCTATTTTCAGGTGAGACCCGGGAGGGTTACAAAAACTGGGTTACAGAGAGTTTACATACAATCATGAGTGAAGTTTACATCGAGAAGCGGGGTGAGCATACACAGGGGAGAGAGAGAGTTGAGTGCAACAAACAGTAAGTCTTAAGATAAGGTTTACAACAGTATACATGACAGCTTGAAACAGGGCTGTCGTGGAAAGCTAACATGTGGAGACAATACAGTGCAGGAAAACCTATAGTGCAAAATATCAGAGATACAGTACCCCGAGGGGTAAGTAAACCAGGGGAAACAAAGTTTGGATATACCACAGTGCAGGTCGGTGCATGGGGGGAGACTGACCTTACGCCAAACAGTAGATCTAAACAGAATACAAGTGCCAACGAGGGGGGACCATTACCACCCTAGGGTATAGCAGGCTCAGGTAAGACATGTTGCAGTTACAGGGCCTGGGTGCCAGGGGTTAGATAATATTAATAGTACCCCTTGGGAGGGGAGGGCCTGTCAGAACACGTCAAAGCGCGAGTTAGAGCGAGAAGCATAAACAAGTGGAGAGACCCCTCAGGTAACTCCATAGGGAGCATTTGAAGCCCAGATGGGAGGAGGAGGACCGAGTACATGCCGGGAGCGAGTTCCAGATTTTTGGGGCATAGGTGGCAAAACCCCGGTCGCCCACCTGGGCACGGGTTCTGGGAACCAGGCGGTCAGGGGTTGCTCTCGACCGGAGGGGGTAGGTGGAGGTGTCGGGAGAAGGGGGGAGGGCAAGGGATACAGGAGTACCAGCCCTGACAATGTTGTCAATGAAGTTCCCAACAACATAGGTATGGTGTTTCTCAGGGGGGTAGCCAATCTAAGCGTGAGTAGAGGTCGCATCGGTGAGTTGGGGGGAGGGCGCAAGCGCAAAGCGGCAGATATTATTGTAGGCTGTATCCCACTTGGAAAGGCTAGATTTGGGCGTAGGGGCAAAAGCGACTAGCCCATAGCAGAGAGACGGGAGAAGGACCCCCCTAGCCAGGGCAACACGAGCCGTCGGGGTTAAGCAACTTTTTGCTCTATAGGCAAGGCCCAGTTTGCCATTCGTAGCCCTACAGACATTTTGGATGTGTAGAGAGAGATCCAGTTGAGGGTCAAGCGTGACACCCAGGTATTTGACAGCAGCCACCGTCTGCAACGGGGAGCCATCAGCCCCGAGGATTTTGAGTGGGGCAGGGCAAGATTTCAACTTGCAGTGGGACCCAAAAAGCACTGCTTGGGTTGTTTTGAGGTTGGTAGTAAGCCTACGTCCGGCCAACCAGGATTGGATCCGCTCGAAGTCGGAGTTAAGTTGTGAGTTAATGGTGGTAATGTCATGGGCGCTTGACAGAACAACCAGATTGTCCGCATATAAGGTGGTGTGACCATGGGAGGTGATGGACGGCAGCTCGATGATAAAGAAGGAGAAGAGAGTAGGGCCAAGGACCGACCCCTGGGGAACCCCGCACAGGACATCAGTGAGGTGGGAGGGGGTACGGTTAAAGTTGGTATATTGCTTCCGACCAGAGAGATAGTTGAGGAACCAGTTGTGAGCAGGGGTGGAGCTAAGAAGAGTGTGGTCAACCCTGTCGAAAGCTTTGGAAAGGTCGACAAAGATGGCACCGGTGAGGTTACCCTGATCAGTGGAGGTTCTAATCGTCGAGGATACAACAGCAAGGGCGGTAGTTGTGCTGTATCCTTTTCTGAATCCATGTTGGGCAGGGGAGAGGAGGTTGTGTTCTTGTAGGTACCCGGAGAGCTGAGTGGCCACGACCTTCTCCAGGATCTTCGAGGCAGCCGACAGGATGGCAATGGGGGCGATAGTTGAGCGGATCTCTGGGGTTACCTTGCTTTAGCACTGGTGTAACCTTGGCAATTTTCCAGAGGTCAGGGATAATGCCAGTGGTTACGGAGGAGTTGATGATGTGTGCTTACTGGAGCACACATCATGGAGGAGAGGAAAGATGAGGGATATGATTGAAACCTTCAAGTACATGAAGGGAATAAACAAGACAGGCACGGAGGGACTATTCAGGTTGGGGGGGTAGGGACACTTGTGGTCATGATCTCAGATTGGGGGGGGGAGTTCAGAAGGGAAATGAGAAGACAGTTTTTTATGGAGAGAGTGGTGTCTGGGTGAAAGCCATTGCATGCGAAAGTGGTATCCTGTAGAACAGTGGACTGCTTCAAAAGGGGATGGGATGGGATAGGGTAAGAGGAAGGGTTGGGAGGGGCAGCTGCAGTATAAGGGTTGCTAGCTGCAGACTTGAGCAGATTCAATAGACCAAATGGCCTTTATCTGCTGGCATATTTGTATGTTCATATCATGACATCATCCAGGTAAGCAGCACAATAACCAGTGTGAGGGGCTAGAATTACATCCATGTACCACTGGAATGTAGTGCATGTGCCATGTAAACCTAATAGCATGGTGGTGAACTGAAGGAATCCAACTGGAGTGAAAAATGCAGTTTTGTCTCTGGATTCTTTAGCTAGGAGAATTTGCCAGTAACCCTTGGTGAGATTGAGGGGACTAATGTACTGGCACTTTCCAATCTGTCCACCAAATTATCTATCCTGGGCATAATATAGCAATCAAATATGGACACTTGATTAAGTTTCCTAAAATTAGGGCAGATTCGTAAACCTCTTTTTTTATTTACAATTGCCCACTGGTGATGACGAAGCACTTTTCTATTCTTCAGTGATAACCCAGCTCTTTAACTATTTGTATTCCTTAACCATGTTTGCTCTTAAATCGCTGTAGTAATCTGTATGTCTTTTGTCAGATAGGTTGCGCATTCTCTGTCACTATTACATGCTCAACCCCTTTTGCTTGGCCTGGAACTGTGATATAAGTACTTTGAAATGTTTCTGTTAAGTTACAGATGTCTGTGGTTTGTTATGTGTGTAAGGAAACCTTCACCTTTACAGCATCGGAAGTCACAGTTTGTTGCAATCTTTCATAAGCTGTAGCAATATCTTCTGCAGCAGTTTCTGGTAATACTAACAAAGCAACCTTTGGACTTCCGGTGATGTAACAAGCAGGAATGGCCGCTTAACTCTTCGCTCTGGTTCTCCAACAATAAACTGCAGCGAATCCAGTACATTGCGGTGACATCCTGCATTCCTACTCTGTACTCAGTACACAAGAAGGGACCCGTGATGGTCCGCACGAAGAAAAGGGGATCTCTGGTTGCTAAAATAGCCACAGTTAACCCGCAAGATGGATCTATGGCAGGCCTCAGTCCAGTTCCCTCTCGCTCGTCTGTGCTGTCAGCGTTGGGGGCTGAGGATTCATGTTCTGACTCCGGTTCCACCAGCACTAGGGCGGAATCAAGAAAAATAATAAAGCTCCTACATAAAATAGATGCAAAAGTTTCAGACATCCAGCGGGACTTTAAAAAACTGGAGTCTAGGACAACCAATGTGGGAACAGCACCTTGAGGGTCTGCAGGCCAAGCATATGGCCTACGGCCGATCGCTGGCTTTCCTGTACAGTAGGGAGAAAGCACTAACAGCCAAGGCTGAAGATGTGGAGGCGCGTTCCAGGCGTAGTAATATACAGGTGGTCAGCATACCAGAAGGGGCTGAGCAGGCTGACATGGTGGCCTTTATGGAGTGCTGGCTGAAAACGGAGCAACAGATGGAGGAGGAAACCCAATTGGAGATTGAAAGGGTGCACAGGGCCCTTGACCCAAAGCCCAAGCAGGGCGCCCCACCCAGAGCCATCGTAATTAAATTCTTGAGGTATCCTACTAAAGATAAGGTCCTTTGTCTCGCGTGGGCAAAGAGGGATCTGAACTTTTGAAGGGACAAAGGTGTTTACTGACCAGGATTTTCCCCCTGCTTTGGCTCAGCGTCGGAGGAAGGTGCTCGGCGTTGTGAAACAACTTAAGGAGAAGGGCAGGAGGGCCCAACTGCGTTACCCCGCTAGATTGTGGATAGACTCCTCCAAAGGTCCTAAGATATACGATTCTTTACTAATGGACCGTGATTTCCTGGTTTCCAAGGACATTCAGGTTCCAGATATTAAAGAAGAGATAGCGGAGAAGGAGATTGAGCAGCTTCTATGGGCAGTGGCCCCAGGCTCGAGGAGCAACAACCGACCCCACTTCAGAGCGGACTCTGTTTTGCCTCTGCATGCCGACCTATCTAAATGGATCACCAAGGGGAAACACCCTGAGAAGATTACCTGAGTTGCATTAACTAATTTTTTTTCTCCCTTTCTTTCCAGGGGACTGTTTGGTGAACCCGAATCCATCTCAGTTATGTGTACCTTAGGGTGTTAACACTGTAGTTTAAGCTAAGTGTTTCAGCAGTTACAGTTAAGCATTTCAGATGGTTACTTTTTTGTTTTTCTTCCACTAGCTGCCCTGGCCCAGGGTTGTGAGGAGTTTGGGGGATTCACCCCCTTCTTTTTTTCTGGGACGTGGGTTCACATTGGTGCTGCAGGGGGGTTGGTGGGCGGTCCCTTCGCTTCGGATACCAGAGTGGATGGGATCTATTTTTGTGGTAGCATCTTCCTATAATCCAGCCCTGTTTCCTGTCCCCCTGGCCTCATTGTTTTTATTTCCTCCCCTCCTTAAGACGGATGCTGATTCGGTGCGGGTCTCTGCGATGGAAGGCGCTGTCTTCTTGAGCCATATATCAGCTACAAGGAGGGCAGCCTGCATACTTTAATTTAAGTGTCTCGATTCCAAGCGGGTCATGGGCATTTTGCTTACTTATCCTCTTGAAATAAATAATTACAGTTGGTTCTATTCCTCATTAGCCTAAAGGGGGATTGTCTTTTTCCCCTTCATGGAGATGGTGGAGAGAGGGCTGAACCCCCGTGACTTAGGTAGCTGCATTATATCGCCAGGCAGACTGGAGCTTGAATGGCCTTCCTGGAATTCCGGTGTGCCAGATCTCAGCCCATTTATTTGAGGCATAAATGTGGAAGTACTCCACAACTTTCCATTTTAATTTTTATCAGGGCATGGCTTTGAGGGGGTTATCTCAGCCGGATTCTTGGGGGGGCTTTTTCTTTTCTTTCTTCCTTAACAGTGGGGGAATTTTTCTTTTTTTGTTTTTTAAGTCGAGGATGAGATAATCCATATAGTAGACTTTTTTTTATTTGAGTGAGAGCTCATGTTGGTGTGCCCCCGCCCCATCCGTAAGATGGTTCAAAATTGTTTTCTGTGCTAATTCAGAATGCAGGCACAATAATTTTATTGTTCCTTTTTATGCCTTCTGAGTTGCACTGGATTCCCTCACTGAAGGCGATTTTGGCTAGATGGTTAATGTTGGAGACCCGAAGGGTTCTTTATTCACGGCCCTTCCCGGAAGTTTTTCTTTAGGGAAACTAACAGAGGGCACAGGTTAGTGACTTCTTAGGTTTCTGGGGAGCCCCCTTGTTCCCTTTTGGGGGTGTAGTTTTTCCCCCCGCCTTCACTGTGATGCGCCCGCCGAGCTGATTGCTGTCAACACGGATGGACGCTTTGGCTTTTAAGCCATGTAAAAGTAACGGATTTATGTTGTTGAGCTCCTTTTTTGGAGCAAGGTTCAGTACTCTATGTGCTATGCTTATAGCTATATCTTATTTAATGTATGTCTGGATTGTTGTAGTTTTTTGCTCTGTCGCTTTCCTACTCTATTTCTTCTCTCTGTCTTTACTTTTCTTTGAGAGAGTGCCTTTTTCTTGTGACAAAGTGGTATGATTGTGCAAGTGGATATAGGGTACCTAGTAATTCCTGGAATTTTCTTAGACATAAATTATGGCTGACTTGACAGTTTGCTCACTTAATGTAAAAAGAGTCAACAATGTTGTTAAACGAGCGAAGGTATTAGCTGAATTTAAAATGGAAAAGTGTGACATTGCTTGTTTACAGGAGACAAGGTTGACCCTGGGAGAGCAAGTGAAATTGCGCAGGGATTGGGTGAGTATGGTATGCTCAGATAAGCACCCACAATCCAAAAAGGGGTGTGTGGCTATCCTATTTCCCTTCCAAATTCAGTCAGTTATTAAATCAGGCTCCGGACATCAACTGATGGTTTCTGGCATTTACAAGGGTCGAATACTACATCTGGTAGGAATTTATGCCCCTACGCCACCCTTCGGAGAGTTCTTTCGCTCCCTTTTTACCTCAGTAGCGAGATTACCCCCTGGACAAGTAATTCTCGTGGGGGACTGGAACTGTGTGGAGGACATTAGTAAAGATAGAAACTCTACTAAAACTCCGGAAACCAGGTCCTGTTCTCGGTTACTTCATAACCTACTTGCGGAAGCCGGACTAATAGATCCATGGAGACAGTTCAATCCCTCGGTGAAAAATTTCACTTTTTTCTCCCCGGCCTCCAACATGTACTCTAGGTTGGACAGATTTTACACCCAGAGAAATGCTTTGCACTCATTTAGGGATATTTCCATCCTCCTGATCACGATTTCTGATCATGCCATGGTTAAGGCACAACTCCATTGGGACACAGTGGTGGGGGGTGGACTCTGGAGATTTGATCCGGGTCTTCTAAATGACAAACAGTATAAAGAATACACTAAAAGGGTTATTCAGTGCTACTTGAAAGAAAACACGGAGGCGTTTTCCAAACCCAAGTATCTGTGGTATGCCCTAAAAGCAGTTGTGAGAGGGCATACGATAGCGTTTGCCTCTCACAGGCATAAATTGCATCAGGCTCATATGCAAGAGGCGCTTGCCTCTATCGCCGACTTAGAGGCAATGCATAAACGCACAGGGCCTAGTCATATCCTCAAAAAATTGAGGGAGTCCAGGGATTCTTACACTTCTTTACTACAACGACGGATGGAGAACTCCCTCAGATATGCTGGGCAGCGGTATTATGAGAGGGTATGTGGCTAAGGTTAGTTCGGACCCATCTAATCTCCCTCATAGGGTTCTTCCCGGTGAGACAGCACAGGAGTTTGCTGATTTCTATAAGCAACTCTATGCAGCGGAGGAAATACAAGATCACGGTGAGAAAGTCTTAAATTTCTTACATGGATTGGAGCTCCCTGTCTTGTCTTGCACTCAGAGAGACTCCCTGGAGGCTCCCTTCACTGAGGGAGAGGTGGGAGCGGCTATCAAGGCTCCCGGCCCGGATGGGTTCACTTCTGAATTTTATAAGGGGTTCCACGAGGTGTTAACCCCATTGCTTACCAGGGTCTGTAATGTGGCGCAGGAGCTGGGGGCCTTGCCAGACACATGGGGGGAAGCCCTTATATTGGTATTGCCCAAACCGGGGAAGGATCATGCCTCTTGTGCTGGGTACCGACCAATTTCGCTGCTCAACCAAGATGCAAAAATCTTCGCTAAGATTATCAGTCAACATTTACAGAACGTGGTCCCCGCCCTAGTTCACCAGGATCAAACCGGGTTTATACCCGGTAGGCATATCCAGGACAACATCAGATTGCTGTTAAATGTAATTTCAACGGTCCAGCTCCCCATAGACTCCCCACTTTCGGCAATTGTCTTTAGATGCTGAGAAAGCATTTGATCGTTTAAATTGGCAATATTTGGACTTGGTATTGGGGGGCTTTGGGTTTGGTGATAAATTTCCGTCCTGGATAACCAATTTATATCTCAAACCTAGAGCAAGGGTCCAGGTGGACAAGATGGTTTCCACTCAATTCAGGATTGAGCGAGGCACCAGGCAGAGCTGCCCCCTCTTGTTTGCCCTCAGTTTGGAACCTCTGGCAGCATATATTCGGCAAACTGATATCTTTCAAGGTCTCCGGGTCAGGGGGGTGGAGGTCAAGGTCTCTTTATACGCCGATGACACCTTGTTATATATTTCAAATCCAGTAATTGCAGTTCCGAAGATTTTTGACCTTCTCTCTGAATTCAGAGCCCTCTCCGGCTATAAGGTTAATCTGGATAAATCCGAGCTGTTCCCTCTGGGGGAGTCCCCTGGGTCAGCTCCTACTGGAGGTGCAGTAAGTTAAGTGGTGCAAGTCCGGGTTTAGATATCTAGTTATATGGGTCCCCAGGGACTTTAAGGCTATATATTCCAGAATTCATCTAAGGGTGCTTCAAGAGATTCGGGAGGACTGTAATAGGTGGAGGGAGCTCCCCCTTTTCGCCTCCGGCAGGGGGGAAATCTGTCTGCATGAATATTCTCCCTCACCTGTTTATACTGGGTGCCATTCCTTTCAGACCCCCGTGGAATTTCTGGCGAGATCTGAACTCTACTCTCTCTAAATTTATTTGGTCTGGGAAGAGGCCCTGTGTAAGATGGAGGACCATGCTGGCTCCAAAAGATAAGGGGGGTTTGAGATTCCAGATGTCCAGAAATACTTCTGGGCTTCCCAACTACAACCATTGGTTACTGTGGCTCAGGATCCCCCCCCCCCCCAAGTGGGTTCAGATTGAAAGGGCTAATTCTCCTTTGGGAAACATTTCAGACCTTATATTCTTGGATATTCCTAGACTGTGCCAGCTTGACTTTAGGAATCCCTTTACCAGGGTGATTTCCCAGGTTTGGAGGGACATGAACTTGAAACTAGGTATCCCCTTAAAGCTTAACCAATCCACGACTATATTGAGCTGCCTAGACTTTGGCCCACTTAGTTGGGACCTGGGTTTTCGCCGGTGGGGAAGAAATGGACTTGTCACTCTGGGCCAGTGTTTTGATGGGAATCTGATAAAACCTTTGCAACAATTAAAGGCCGAATTTAATCTCCAACATACTGATTTTTTTCGTTACCTCCAGCTAAGACATTATGTCCGCTTAAATGAAAGAGAGCTGGAGTTGGGTGCGGAACCTCTAACAAACCCAGTGCAGTTCATTCTGTCTTCCCTGATAAAGTTCCCTTACCCAAAAAAAATTGATTTCGAAGTTAGTGCAGGGGATGAATTTTGCAGAGGGTGACTCCCAAACTCAGGTCAAGGACACTTGGCATAACGACCTTGGGGTGGTCCTGTCAGATTCGGATTGGATTTCCATCCAGAAGGTTATCCAGAACACCACGTCGTACCTTTTTTGGCAGAATTTCGGTGGAAGTTGGCCATTACATTTTTTAGAGTCCCAGTTGTGACAAAACACTATGGGCTACATCACTCTGACCTTTGCTGGAGAAACTGTCAGTTGATTGGTACATATCTCCATATATTTTGGGAATGCAAAGTTATATGGGAATACTGGAGGGAAGTAAGAGACACTTAGGAGAAGATTTTTGAGATAGTGATGCCAGAGACCCCCCAGTATTGGCTATTATTGGCTATTGGGGTTGCCCCCCCTTCTGACCTCCAGATCTTCCCGTTACCTGTATGGAATCTTGGTGGCAGCAGCCCTCAAGGCTATTAATTTGTTATGGCTTACTCCACATAAGCCTACAGTCACTTCATGGTATGATATCTGCACCAGGATCTTAGACATGGAATACCTGACGGCCAAATTGAGGCTATCTTTAGATAAGTTTAGGGGGATATGGTTACCATTTCTGCATTTCATGGCCTCTCGTGAGGGGAAACCTATATTACAATTGCTGGCCAGACATGTTTAGTAGGAGTCTCCAGGTTCAGTCGAGACCGTCTGGCTGAAAAAGGCGGATAGGAAGTTTCTCCTCCTCTGAGGCTTATATTTGTTTAGTCACAAATTACAAGGCATATTATATTTATTACGTACATTCAATATAGGTGTCTATTTTGGGATTTATGTTTGCCCAAGCCTTAATTTTTTTCTCTTTTTGCCAGAGTCAATTAATTCTAGGCAGTAACCACAATGCTTGACGGATAGTTGATTTACTATATAAATATAATTTAAAAAAGTTTTCTTGCGTTATCTTCTTCTCTTAAGTTGTGAGGGCACTCTCTCGTCTCATATTCTCTTTTCTCTTTCTCCTGCTTCTCTTTCCTGTCCTTTTTCTTTCTTCTGATACTGGTGTTAATATTGTTTAAGAGGACAGAAGTTGATTTGTTGTCTGTTTGTCAATATATGTATTTTATGGAAAAAAGTTCTCCAATAAATTTCAATTTAAAAAAAAAAGCAACCTTTGGTGTTTTTTCAACTCATTTCTTCAGGAGGTTAGCATGGTATGTCTTGGTAGAATTTTTCCTATCGGGGTCTCAATCTCACAGTTAACTGTACTAGTACGTTATATTGAACAACCACTTTTACAAGGCCTTTGCCACTTCATTAACAGTTTGTTTTCTGTAGTGGGTAACAGTAACAAGATCTTTTTCAACTGGTTCAAGCACTTTTTCTTTTACCCCATGGCCCTTTACTGTTTTGGGACTTCTTCCTGATTACTGTGGACAGTTTCTGTGTATTTTGCCAATTTCTTTCTCATTGCGCACATATAAAATGTAATGGATTCTTTCTGAGCGGGATTACCTTTCCATGTTTCTTTCATTACATCTGGTGGCCTTCTAGGTTGTCTACCATAGAACAGTTCAAAGGGTAAAACCCTGTTGATACCTGGAATACTTTGCCCAAAAATATAGTGGAGAGTGACAATATAAACATATTCAAAAAGAGATTAGATGAGTACATGAGTAGTACAAAATTCCTTTTCCACCATTAGTATTCAAATGGTGGTGAGTTCTTTAAGGGCCTATGGCCTCATGGACTTGTATTCTGCTATGAACCTGTGGTACTTCTCAATAAGTAAAAAGCAGATAAGGTAAGTATTGGTCCTGATCTTTACCTTCACCTTACACCAACCTTTTTAACATACATTTTAGGCTTTGATTGAAATCAGGGCCGCAGTAATGGGGGGAAAGTGGGGAAGTTGTCCGGGGCCCTGAGCTCAGGAGGAGCCCAACTGAGAAGCTGGCATTAGCTGATTTGGGAAACGGGCCCATTTCAAGTGACTTGTCCGGGGCCCAATAATCCATAGCTGTAGCCCTGATTGAAATACTCAACAAAATCATCTGTGAGGGTGATAAGGGGAGGTTCTTATGGCATTGATACCTAGTAGTCAGTACAGCTCCTTCAGCCTACCGGGTCAATATGTCTACAACACAAACGTTAACCCGAAGTAGCTCTGTAAATCTTAGTGAGAGGGTGCAATACCGTGAATGCTGCTGTGCGTAGACAGAATCTCTCACTGTCCCAGGCAGAGGATAAGACCGTGCTGGGACAGGGTCCGCTGAGCAGCTGCCGTGGGCTTGATGGCCTGAGCCACTGGCAGCAAGGAGACCAGCGCTGCATTTGGGACTGAGTTCAGTTCGGTCCCAGAAAATTGCATTTTTTCGCACTTTGTGTGATTTGTGTGCTTGAGTTGAGAATCATTATTGAGGGGTGCGAAGGTGGAGCCCACCAAAGGGACTTATGCGCATGCAAGAAATTGCTGTATTGGCAGTGTGATTTTGCATGTGGCATAATGTCTTGCAACATTATGATCCCGTGCCCTCTTTCAGCAATGTAACACCAAGTTACTACACTGATTAGTAGTAATCCTTTTAGGTACACCCACCCTGCTGAAAATTTTCGCAAACTCTGCTGCCACCTTTGGGGCTGTAACAGTACGCATTTTAATTCCCTCTGGGTATTGAGTTAGCATAGTCACATACTACCAGAATGAATAGATTACTCTTTTTATTTTTGTCTAAGGGGCCAACCACATCCATTGCAATTCTCTCAAAAGGCACGTCTATCAAAGGTAAGGGCACCTTGTCTTTTTTAGTCACTGGGATTACTTTCTGACATTCAGCACAAGAACAACAGTAGGAATCAGCATCCTCATGAATCCCAGGCCAGTAAAATCTGTACAACAATCTGATGAGGGTACAGTCCTTCCCCAAGTGACCAGCCTTAGGACTATAATGTGCTATCTATAACAACTCATTTCTTTACTTCTTTGGTACGTCCAACTATTGTCTATTCTTGTGTTTGAGGATTAATCCAAACTCTGTACAGTAGCCCATTACTTTTTTTTTTTTTTTTTAAACATTTACCCTATTTTTGTTTCACCCCAGATGTTTAAAATAACCTTGGAGAGAAACAGTTAGTTTGCTCAGATAGAAAACCACGATCACTTGTCAGTTTAGTTTCAGCATTTTAATTTGTCGACCCCTTATGTCAGTCAGTCTTTCGTTGCTACTGTTTTTCACGTGTCTTCTTCTTTCCTGGACTTCTGGATCTTGGAGCCGGACTCAAACAAGTCCAAATCAAAGCCACCAAAAGGAAAAGAGTCCCCAACACATGAGATTTTCTTTGCCTGTGTTCGTTATCACAGCTGCTGAAATAGCAGGGTTTACTCCCTCTGTGGTGAACTGACTAGCAGCCCAGAAAAGTTATTTCCAGTAATCATAGGTACAGGTAGCTTTAGTACTACCCTCACTTTCATTTGATGTGTCACCCCATTAATGTTCAGAGTCACATGGGTGGTGGGATAGTATCGAATGTCTCCCCATGAATACAGATGATCCGAGTATCTGGTCTTTTGCAGTCTTCTCCCAGAACTTCAATATGCACCGAATGTGTAAATTCCTTCACAGTTTTATCTCCCATCTTGACATCTGTTAAATGCTTGCCCCCATTTGTTAAGGTCAAATTTACTCCAGTGTTACCCTTCTTATTTTTATGACAGTTTCTTGTAATATGTCGTGGCTTATTACAGTTGTAGCAAATAGTCTTTGTATCGGATCTGGAGTTAAACTGCGGAAAAACAGGTTCTTGCCATTCCTTGGCTGTTACGTCACTGCTGTGGTGTCTCTCTGGCCATCTGATAGTCCTTTGCCAAAGAAATGGCCTTTCCGCCACTTTCTAGTCAGTGTTCTTTTACCCAAAGCTACACATATGCAGGGAGGATGTTGATGAATCACCCCATTGCAGATATTTCCGTGATCTGTGGGACTGTTTTGCCCTCTGGTTGGTGCCATTTACTGAGGCATTCTCTGGGTTGGTTATACTGTTGAAATGACTGCAAAGCTATTTGGAACTCAAGGGGTTAACCTGAGAATGCTGGATGCAAAATCTCTACAGAGCTGGCTATAACAGGTCAGTTCAGGGTCGTTATGTTCTCTTTGCTGCACCTGCAAGAACACTGGACACTTACAAGAACATTGTGTGAGAAGCATGCTGTTTTCTTAATGAGTTTCCCAAGCACAGACTTATAAAAGAGCAGCAAAGCTTGTGCAAGAGAGAGACAGAAACTGAGATTTGAAATTGAGAAAACATAAGGACTCTGTTGTCTGTGTTTGTACTGCCATTGTAAATAGTTATATTGAACAATTTTTATTTTGTATTTTGCTATTATTAATAATAAAACACTATTTGTGAATTTGGAAACTGCTTCTGGTTTTCATGTGCTTCCTGACCTGTGCCTCGACAACAGGAGTCTACAGAGACTGATTCTGGGAAGATGTGAAAGTTATGTAATTACCATAACTGTTGAACTTCCTGAATACCTTCTCCATGGATTACCGCACCTGCCCACCATCCTGCAGATTCACTCCAGGGTTGTTCTGATGGTCTTCACCCCATTGTATTTGGTCTGGGCTGTGAGGGCACTGTGTTACTGGGTTTGGTGGCCTATCTTACACTGGCCACCAGGGTTATATTATGCCCTTAGGTTAAGCGCATAGGTTACTGGTTAGGTTTATGCCGCTCTCCTCCTCTGTGAAAAAGGTACTGAGGCAGGTGGGGGCTTATGCCACTGTATACCAGTGGGCATGTGCGAGTCCTACTCATACCACCAATCCCTAGTATAGTTCTGGCTTCCGTGGAGTCCTAGCACCTCCAGCTCAGATCCATTAGTGGTAATCTATGGAAAAGATATTCAGAAAGATTAACAGTTAGGCTAAGTACATAACTTTCTTGGAGTAAGTATGTAACTTTCATTTTTTGCTCACTCACTCTAGGGCCATTATTTTTTTGACAAGACACATGCCTTTCCTTGTAGGGGAGGTTTCCTTTACACATTCCCTCCAGTCCCTGTATTCCAGAGGGTATTAGTGAAGCTCGGGGTGGAACTGGCCTCTCTAATTCTGGTGGCTCCATTGTGGCCCAGACAAACATGATTTCTAGTGCTATACCACATGACAGTTGAACCTCTGGTCCTTTATAGATGATGCTCCTTTTTCAGAACCATGCCAGCCTTTTTCACCTGAGATTTCTGGCACTGCACCTTAATGACTGGTTCCTGAAGATGTAGACCTGTCCTAAGTTCATAGTTTACCCTACTGTCTTGGATGTTCTCTAGGTTAGGAAGCCATCTGCTCAGCACACGTATTTCCTGAAATGGAAACATTTGAGTTTTAGGTGTACTTCTTGATGCTTGGAACCCTTTTCTTGTCCAGTCCAGTGGGTTTTGAAGTACCTCCTGTCTTTGCCTGACTCTGGCATCCAGTACGCTTCAATGAAGGAACTGTACATCTTATGACCATTTCTGCCTTTCATGGCCTTTTAGCTGGCAAGACTTTAACACAATAGGAGGTGTCCCTTAGATTCCAGAAGACTCTCCTGCATCTGTGTCCCTTGGTCAAGCTATTTTCAAACCCACTGCCACCTGTGAACTTCATTTTCTCTCACACTAAATATTTTTTCTGGTGGCTATCACCTTAGCTTGAAGGGTTTCTAAACTACAGACACTGATTATGTATCCTCCATACCTTGTATTTCACCAGGATCAATTCTAACTTCATACTCATCCTCGGGTACTTCTGAAGTTGGTAGCTGCATTAATTTGAATCGTACTATACACCTTCCTGTATTTTGTCCTTCCCCACAAAAAAAAAAACGAAGTAATCCTATGTTCTCTGAATGTCCATAGAACATTGCACTTTAATTTGGATTGCACATGGGACTACTAGGAAGTACTTGCAGCTTCTTGTTTTGTTTGCCCCCAGGATGGTGGGTGCCCCTGTTTCTAAGCAATTGCCTTCCAAGTGGTTGGCACATTTGGTCTTGTTTCTCTGCCACTCAATGGGGTCTCTTTGTCCCTGCCTTTTCTGTCAGCCTGGTCATGGTTTTGGTCTCCCATTTCTTTTGGAACTGTACAACATAGAAACATAGAATTTGACGGCAGATAAGGACCGCTTGGCCCACCCAGTCTGCCCATTTCCCTACCTACTGGATAAGCTGCAGATCCTAGTTAACCAGCAGCCTACTTCTTCCTACCCCCACCCTCTAGAATTGCCTTATGACTGTCCCATGCATGCTTGAATTCCACCAATGATTTTGACTCTACAACCTCTCTGTGAAAGTACTTTAAATTACCCTGAGCCGCACCCTCTATCTTCAAATTGTGCCTTCTTGTTCTTGCACACCTCTTTTTTGAACGATGCTACCCTCTTGGACTTTGCCGATTCCTTGAGGTACTTGAACGTTTCTATCATGTCCTCCCTCTCCCTCCTTTCCTCGAGGCTATACATATTAAGCTCCTTTCGTCTCTCTTCATGTGTCTTCCGGTGCAGACCCTGCACCATTTTAGTTGCCCTCCTCTGGACAGCTTCCATCCTGTCTATGTCTTTGCGGAGACTGGGTCTCCAGAACTGCACACAGTACTCCAGATGGGGTCCCACCAGCTGCCTGTACAGAGAGATAATAACTTCCTGTTTTCTACTGGTGATGCCTCCCCATGCATCCCAGTATCCCCAGCCCTCCTTGCTGCCCTCTCACATTGCTTGTCCACCTTTAGGTCATCTGATATGACTACCCCCAGGTCCCTTTCCATTTTTGTTGTTGTTAGTATCTCACCCCCCACTGCGTACTCTTCCCCTGGGTTTTTGTTTCCCAGGTGCATTACCTTGCACTTCTTAGCATTGAATCTACGCTGCCATACATTTGACCATTCCTCTAACCTTGCCAAGTCCCTTCTCATCCTTTCCACCCCACCCTGTGCATCAACTCTGTTGCAGATCTTTGTGTCATCTGCAAAGAAACATACTTTTCCTTCCAGTCCTTCTGCAATGTCACTTATAAAGACATTGAAGAGGACCGGTCCTAATACTGAACCCTGCGGTACCCCAATAGTAACCCTCCTTTCTTCTGAGTGGACTCCATTTACTATTACTCTCTGTGTCCTATTCTCCAGCCAATTCTTTACCCAGGCTGTCATCTTGGGACCCACTCCCAGGCTGGCTAACTTGTATATTAATCTTTTGTGTTGGACTGTGTCAAATGCCTTGCTAAAGTCTAGGTAGGCCATGTCCACAGCCCCTCCCTGATCTACTACTTTGGTCACCCAGTCACAGAAATCTATCAGATTCATCTGGCATGACCTTCCCGCTGTGAATCCATGCTGCCTAGGGTCCTCTGCCCCTCTGGCCTCTAGATACTCGACAATTCTTTCCTTCAGAAGTGATTCCAGCATTTTCCCCATCACTGAGGTTAAACTAACAGGTCTGTAGTTTCCTGCTTCTGCCTTGCTCCCACTTTTGTGAAGGAGAATCACATCTGCCCTCCTCCAGTCCTCGGGTACCACCCCATCCTCCCATGATTTGTTAAAGAGGGTAGTCAGTGGTGTCACTAGTTCTACCCTTAGTTCTTTTAGAATTCTCGGATGAATCCCATCAGGCCCCATTGCTTTGTCCACCTTCAGTTTTAAGAGTTCTTTCAGAACCCTTTCTCCTGTAAATGGGCTGGTATCAACTTCTGTATCCAGAGTGTTTCTACTGTTTGTTTTAGGTACCTCCCTCTTCATTTGTAAATACTGAGCAAAATATTTGTTTAGTATCTCTGCCTTTTCACAGTCTCCTCTGCACCCCTCCCCTTTATTAAGCCTCACTATCCCTCTCTTGGTCTTCCTTTGCTCTCTGATGTACCTATAAAGGTTTTATCCCCTTCTTAACTGAGTTGGCTATCTTTTCTCGGTTTGGGCCTTTGCTGTTCTGACTGCCTTCCCAGCCTCCTTTGCTTTAACTGATACAGTTCCCTGTCCTGCTCCTTCTGCGATTCCTTGTACTTCCTGAATGCTTTCTTTTTCTCTTGAACCTTCACTGCCACTTCCTTTGAGAATCATAGTGGTTTCTTACATCGTTTTGTTTATTTGCTTCACACAAAGGCTCGCTGCCTCCGTGATGGCAGTTTTTTATTATTCCCCATTGTTCTTCCACCCCTCCTTCCTGCCCATTTGCTAGTGCATTCCTTAGGCACTCACCCATTTTGGCAAAGTCAGCCCTCCTAAAGTCCAGTACTTCTGTCTTTGTATGGCTTGACTCTATTGCTCTGTTTATTGTGAACCATACTGTTCGATGGTCGCTAGTTCCCAGATGGCTACCACTTCTACATCTGTGATCCTCTCTCCATCTCCATTTGAGAGAATAAAGTCTAATATTGCTCCCTCTCGAGTGGGCTCCAATACTAGTTGTCTAAGGCATGCCCCCTGTAGGGCATCTAGAATAACTCCACTCATCGAAGTGGCAGCTGCAACTATACTCCAGTTAACATCTGGCATATTCAGATCACCCATCAGCAATATCTCCCCTTTTTCTGCCATTCTAAGTATACTTTCTATCATTTCCTTGTCCATTTCCTCCCCCTGAGAAGGGGGTCTGTATACAACCCCTGTGCGGATTGTGGTGCCATTGCCTGTCTCCACATTTACCCACAGTGCTTCTTCTCCTCCTCCCTGTTTACCCTTTTGTTCTGTTGCTTTTATTCCTTCCGTTATGTAAAGAGCTACTCCTCCTCCTCTTTTACCCTCCCTGTCCCTCCTATAGATAGTGTATCCTGGTATGTTTACATCCCAGTCATGGTTTTGTGTGTACCATGTTTCTGTGACTGCCACGATATCCAGATGTTCCTCCTCCATCAAGGCCACTAATTCAGGAAGCTTGTTACCCAGACTACGGGCATTGGTACTCATTGCTCTCCATTTTTTGATGGCTTTACCTTCTGTTGCAGCATCCCCCACTGACCTTTCTACCTCGGTCTTTTTCTCATTTAGTACCCTGTTTTTGTAGGGAGGCTGGGATTTTCCTGCTGCTTGTCAGTGCCTTCCCCTTTGACTAGTTTAAAAGCTTGCCAATGAAGCATTTAAACCGATTGCTCAAAAGACTTGTTCCCTTCCTGGACAGATGCAGACCATCCTGCCAGTATAGGCTGGTGTCCCTCCAGGTGGAACCCCAGTCCCCAATGAAGCCAAACCCCCGTGCTCCGCACTATTTTTTCAACCATTCATTAAACTGCATGGTGCTAATTATCCTCACCTCCCCTATGCCTTTGACAGGCAGCACCTCTGAGAAGGATACTGTGTGTGCTACTTGTCTTAGGCCCCTCCCCAACTCTGCAATGTCCTCCTGCACTGCTCTAATCTCATGATGAGCCAAGTCATTTGTCCCTAGGTGGACAATTATGTCCAGCTCAGACTTCCTTGCAGCTGTTCTCGTGATCCTGAGGATGCGCATACTGTCCCTCCAAGCCATGGCACCAGGCAGGCACCTTACTTCAGTTTTCCCAGCTCCCCCCAGTTCTATACCCCTAATAATTGAGTCCCCACCAGAAGCTGCTTCCTTTCCTGTGGTGTCCTCTGCCTCCTTCCTTTGGGCCTCCCTTGTGACAGTTGTCATCAGTCTTCTCTTCGGGTGCATCCATAGTGGAGCTATGCTCCCCCAGAATGGTGTATGGATTGTGGAGTGGAACAATTGACTGGGTGTGCCTCTGTTCCACCATCCTCACCCTCCCTGAGCCCACTGTGGTCCAACTGCTGTGCTTTCTTCACAACCTCTGAGGTAGTGGTGGTGGCGCTAGTGCTCACTGGATGGGGGTTTCCCTTCCTACTGTCCAGTGTGGCCTGGGGGAAGGTTTCCTTACTACTGTCCAGTGCGGCCTGAAGATGGGCAACTTCCTCCCTCAGGGCAGAGAGTTGTCTGCAAATAGGGCAGCATCTCAGCCTCCAGAAAGACTGCTGCCACACAGCCATTACATTGCACTACTCCCCACATGTTTATCTATTTTTTTTGTTTGTTTTTGTATGTGTGTGTACGTGATTGGTTATATAGAAATATATATATAATACAATGTGTATGCTTATATTGTCAGTGCAGTGTGCTAGAGAGGATATGACAGTGATGTGCACCTTGCACTCTTGAGGAAATTATATCAGAACCTCGGGTATAAAGGAACTATTTCCAGGGGTGGGTGAGAGGTGGGAAGGGGTTGGGCCTAAACTGTGCCCTCACAAAATAATCAGCTAAAAGCTCTCACCCACCGCTGCGATGAGTGCCTTCCTGTCAGCAAGATACCCTACACAACAATTTGACAGAGAAAATACCCTGCTAATCAAACAGAGAAAAATCCAGACATCCAAGTCAGACACAGGTAAACCTCTCCAGCCCCAAAACAGCCTGGTGGTTTGTTAGCCACAAAGGAAAATCAAATATGCAGTTATTTCAGCCCTTCTCAAGATGCTGACAAGATAAGCAGTTTTAAAAACCCCCTTCCTGAATTAAAAACTAAAATAATTAAACACAAAGCAATACCACTGTAAAAGTTAGGAGAACTTCTCTTAGATGTAAGCAAGAGAGAGAGATTAGTTACAGATATCTAGTCCAATATAGTATATCCCACGCAGCTTCTCAGTTGTCTCAAAGCACACCCAGTACACAACTTGGATGAAGATGGACTTGCAGATGCAGATGGCAGGACTTGAGATCTGGATAGACCAGGGTCCTCCGAGCCAGAGTCAGCAAGTTCCAGAAGAGGGGCAGGGGAACTGGAGGTTCCATAGTCAATTCTTGCCGTAATGGAAACCATATCTGCCAAGGCCTGAATGAAGCCACCAGAATTAGGGTGGCATCCTCCATCTGTAACTTGATGATAACCCTCTGAATCAGAGGGAAGGGAGGGAAAGCGTAAAGAAACCTCCCTTTCCAGGAGAGGGACAATGCATCTCACCAGAAAACTCCAGGCCCTGGATCTAGCAAGCAGAAATGCAGCAGCTTTGCGTTGAGTAGGGATGTAAACAGGTCTAACTCTGGATGACCCCACCTGTCGAACAGGTCTTCTACAACCGAGGATTATGATCTGCTGAGGCTGTCTGCTAAGGCATTTTGGGCACCTAGCACATGGACGGACAGCAGTTCTCAGTACCAGACCCTCACTGCTTCCCAAAACAGAGGGCAGGAATAAGTTTCCCCTTGCTTGTTGGTATAATAAGGCATACTGAGATTGTCCAACTGCACCGGAAGAGGGCCCAGGGAGAGATGGTTCTGGAAGGCCTGAAAGGCATACAGGACTGCCCTAATTTCTAAGACATTTATATGGAGGTGAGTCTCCCAATGGAACCAGAGACCCTGGGTCTGAGAAGGGCCTAGATGTGCTCACCAACCCAGACCCGAAGCATCCATGGTGAGGATTTGGTGAGGAGTGGGGAGAAGAAAAGGGACCCCCTTTAAGAGAATGGCCAGGTCCATCCACCGGTGAAGCACTTTGCGTACTGGCACGGAGATAAGGACCAGCTGATCTAGATCATCTGATCCCACTGAATCCTGAGGGTCCACTGTGGAATCCTCATATGCAGCCTGGCCAGAGGAACCTAGTAGCCTGAAGAATGACCTGGCTGGGACATGCCGGCCCCTGAGCCACCTTCTGAGCCTGGGCAATAAGGCGGTCTGCCCTGTCTTGAGGTACAAGAAGAAGAAGAAGAAATGGAAATTACGTACCTACCGTAATTCTTGATCTTCTTGGACGAGTCTCCACCACTCATTCACACTAATGAGATCTGCGCCGGAGGCACTAGGACCCAGCAGGAGCAAACTTTTTTGCTAGAGGATCAGCACCAGAGATGGAGCCATGAGGAGCAGCACCGTGAGCCTCAGCTCGTGTGGTAATGACTATCTCAGCGTCGACCCTCCAACCGCCTCAGTACCTTTTTTTCCTGAGGAGGTGCAACGTAACTAACCTAGAAGGATAGCCTAACCAAAAAAACGGACATAAGATAGTCTGGATGACCCGTATAAGAAGGGTCAACAAAGAAGTCTTCACAGCCTAAAGATTGAGGGAGTGAAGACCAACAACAGAGGGTGAGCTCGGGGGATGGAGGGTGGGCGTGTGAATGAGTGGTGGAGACTCGTCCAAGAAGATCAAGAATTACGATAGGTATGTCATTTCCATATCTTCCTGGACATAAAGTCTCCACCACTCATTCACACTAATGGGAGAGTACCGAACTAATAATCCCCCAAGAGGGCGGCAGGAGAGACCAAGAGCTCACAGTTTTAGGAAGAAGTCCATTAAGGATGGTTCTGCCAAAAGAAAGATGTCGTCTGACATGGACATCCAGGGCATAGTGTTGGATGAAAGTATGCACTGAGCTCCAAGTAGCCGCATTGCAAATATCTGCAATGGGCACGTTGTGGATTTCCGCTAGGGATGCCGCGACCGCTCTAGTAGAGCGAGCGTACACTCTGCCCTCCAGCTTAACCTGCACCATGGAATAACAGTGGCGAAGGCATGCCACCAGCCATGCTGAAATACATCTGATAGCAACAGGTTGACCCAGGCGGGTCTGGCTGAAGGAAACAAACAGTTGTTGAGCTTTGCAGAAGTCTTTTGTTCTATCTAGATAGAAACACAAAGCTCTTTTGACGTCCAAGGAATGAAGAGAACGCTCTCCCTCATTCTAGAAGTTCGCAAAGTAAGTAGGAAGGACCAAAGGTTGGTTTAGATGGAATTCTGAAACAACCTTAGGGAGAAACTTAGGATGGGCCCTAAGAACTACTTTGTCTTTATGAAACACAGTATATGGAGGGTCTGTGACCAAGGCATGTATCTCAGAGACCCTGCGGGCCGAGGTAATGTCCACTAGGAAGGCCATTTTCCAAGTGAGAAATTTTAACTCACAGGTAAGTTAGAGGCTCGAAAGGTTTTCGAGTGAGCATGTCTAGCACAAGATTAATGTCCCAGGCTGCGACTGGACGTCTTATAGGAGGTCTGGCATGCAGAATTCCCTTAAGAAACCTCTTAACCACAGGTAACTGAGCCAGTGACAAGGAACGCTGGCTCATGATAAGCTGAAATGGCACAAAGGTGAACCTTAACTGTAGAGTATTGCAGACCTGAATTTGAGAGGTCTAAGAGGTACTCTAAAACTTTATCTGGTGGGCAGGAAAAAGGATTCAAAGAGGATTTTGCACACCAGAGCGAAAAACACTTCCATTTGGCTGTGTAAGTCTTCCTAGTGGCTGGCTTGGGCGCAGCCAGAAGAATATCTGAAACCCTGCGAGAGACACTGAACCTGTTCACTTCTATCTCTTCAGGAGCCAAGCGTGAAGGTGAAGTGACCTCAGGCTGGGATGGACCACAGGCCCCTGAGTCAGAAGGGGAAGCGGTTTCGGAGGAGCTTCCGACATACTGTTGAGTAGTGGAAACCATATCTGTCGAGGCCAGAAGGGAGCAATGAGGATCATTTTGTCCCCCTGGGACTCGAATTTGAGAAGTACTCTCCGAATTAGAGGAACAGGCAGAAAAGCATATAGAAAAAGAGTTTTGTCCATCGCAGCCTGAACGTATCCTGACAGAAAATGCCAGGCCCTGGATTTCTGGAGCAGAGAAGAGGCAGTTTTGTGTTGAGTGAGGATGCAAAAAGGTCCAGGTCTGGAGTTCCACACTCTGCGAATAGTGACTGAGCTATGGCTGAGTCGAGAGACCATTCGTGAGGATCTGCTTCTGTTCTGCTGAGACGGTCTGCCAGTTCGTTCTATACCCCCGGCAGGTAGACCACCTGAATTAGAGCCTTGTGCTCCAAGCACCATTCCCACACCCTCATCGCTTCCCTGCACAAGGGGTAAGAATGAGCACCACCCTACTTGTTGATGTAATATATCACTGCTTTGTTGTCCGTTTGAAGGAGAATGTTCTTGCGACAGAGAATGTCCTTCAAAGCCCGGACTGCATAAAGGATGGCTCTCATTTCCAAAACATTTATGCGAAGCTGGGACTCATCCCGAGTCCACGTACTTTGAGTGTGGAGAGTCTGACAGTGAGCTCCCCACCCCATCAGGGACGCATCTGTGGTAATGGAAATCTGATGTAATGGAAATCTGATGATCCAGAGAAGCAAAGGGATACCCTTCCAGAAGACTGTCCTTTTGTGACCACCAGATGAGTGATCTCTTCGGAGGTTCTGTCACCTTGATGAGAAAGGACTGAGGGTGAGTGGTCAGGGACCACTGAGTGCTGAGCATCCATTCAGAGGTTCTCATGCGGAGGCGTGCTAGGGGTACAATGAACACCGAGGATGCCATGAGACCTAGCATCCGTTGCATCAAGAGAGCTGAAACCGAGCTGCTCTCTCCGATGTATCGGGCCATCTGAAGGATATCGCTCCTCTTGTCCTCTGGAAGAAATGTTTTTGCACAGGAGGTGTCCGGAAGAGTTCCTATGAAAAGAAGCCTCTGGGAGGGCTGCAGCTGCGATTTTTTGAGGTTTAGCAGGACTCCCATGGACGTGAAAAAGTGTGAAGCCATGGCTACAGCGTCTAGAGTTCCCTGTCAGGAAGGGCTTGCTAGAAGCCAATCGTCCAGATATGGGAACACCTGTATTCTGATTTTTCTGAGATGCGCTGCAAGAATTGCACAACACTTTGTAAAAACTTGCGGTGCCGAGGATAGCCCGAAGGGCAGGACTCTGAATTGATAATGCTGTCCCAAAGCCACGAACCTTAGGTATTTGTGATGCTTTGGGTGAATAGGAATGTGCTGGTTAAGCATCCTGCATGTCCAGGGAGGCTAACGAGTCGTGTTGATGAAGCAAAGCTAACAGGGTTCCTAGTGATATCATTTTGAATTTCTCTTTGGGAAGGAATTTGTTTAGTTTTCTGAGGTCTAAAATGGGGCGCATGCCCCCAGTTTTCTTTGGAGCCAGAAAGTAATGGGAGTAGAACCCTGTGTTCCGCTGATCCAGCGGAACTACTTCCACTGCCCTGTTGTTCAGAAGGCCATGTATCTCAGAGGTGAGAAGATCTGACTGAAGAGCGAACAGCCTGGGCTGTCTTCTGGGGGGACGATCCGGAGGGTCTCCAAAAGACTGAGAGAATACCCTTCGTGGATTATCTAGAGGACCCATTTGTCCAAGGTTATGGACTTCCATTGATTGTAGAAGTGAGTCAGATGACCTCCTACCGCTGAGAAAGAGTCCACCTCGGGCAGCTGAGGTGGGACTTGGGCCAACAACTCAGAAGGCGGCACTGGGCGCTTTGGGTCCTTGCGCCTTCTGCTGTGTTTTCTTTTGAGGCTGGGGGGCTTGGTTTTTATTAAAACTTCCCCTGCCTTTGCCTCGAAAGTACTGACGATTATGAAACTGGCGTTTATTTACACCCCCCCCCCAAGAGGAGGGACAGGAGGAGGAGGTCGAGCCAATTTAATGGCTGACCTAGTCTTTTGTATAGCCTCTAGAACCTGTTCGACTTGAGGGCCAAAGAGATGCACACCATTGAAAGGCAACGTCATTACCTGTTGCTGTGCATCATTCGTGAAACCTGAAGTGCGCAGCCAGGAATGACGGTGGGTACAAATGCCCGCCACCCGGGAAGCAGTATCGAAAGCATCCATAGCTGCTTTAACCTGCTGGTTGTTGGACTCGATACCCCTGGTTATGGTTTGAAGAAGCTCTGAATTAGTGTCCGACTCCGGTAGAGCTTCAACCATTTGTTTGAGCGAATGCCAAAGGATATACTCATATTGAGAGAAATAGCCTTTGTAGCTGGCAATATGCATACTTACAGTGGAAGCAGCAAAGACTCTCTTACCTAAAGTGTCTATCTTACGAGATTCTTTGTTAATAGGTCGAACTGTAGTAGTCTGGGGAAGGACGCCCTCATCATTCTCTGCCAAGACTACAATAGGATCCGCAAAGGCTTGGGATGCCAAAATGGGTCGATCCTTGGGAACAGCATATTTCCTATCTATGGACTTAGCCACCAAAGGAATGAGGGCAGGATTATTCCATACCATTTGAGACAGCGTCTCAAAGGAGGGTTGTACCGGAGGAGTCAAATCCATAGGGATCTCCGGAACATGGAGGTATTGGAGTCTTAACAGTTTCCCAGGATCGATATCTGTAGTTTGGAGAGAAAGAGTGGAATTCAAGTTTTTCAGCAGAGACTTAAAAGACAGGTCCTCGACCACAGACTCTGCAGCAGGAATAGATCCTGTTCCTTCCACATCATCACTCATCCTAAGGTCTGGGTCACGCTCAATGTCATCTCCTGACAGTCTAGGAGGGACTGTATGAACAGGAAAGGAGTGAAAATCAGAAGGAAATGAGGAAGGATTAAAAGAGGAGGAGCCCTGATGACAGGATGACGTCCTAACAGGTCTCGGTGCCGAAGAAGAGCAAGGCGCCAAAAACATGCACGGCGCCAAGAGGCTGCACGGTGCTGAGAAGCCACACGGCGCCAAAGACGGCACCGAGAAGCCACAAGGCGCCAAAGACAGTGCTGACGAAGCACACAGCGCAGAGAAACTCAACGGCGCCGACAGATGCATCAGCGTCGAAGACGGCGCCAAGCATGCCATCGACGCCGAGGGCATCAAAAACATCCCAAGACTCCGAAAACCAGGATTTGAGGAGAAAGAAGGATGACTAGCAGGAGATAAAGGCATCGGTGTGGCTCCCTGTGCCGCAGCCATGTGGAGGGGGGAACAACTATGCGCGGAGTCGACGGCATCAAAGATGGCGCTGCGCAACTAGGGAGGCTCAACTGCCCTACCTGATCTCCCAAAAAGCCTGAAGGCCCATGAGTGACCGGGCCAGGCAGCTGGACCAACCTCCAAGCCCATTGCTCCATAAGAGCAGCCCACTGACGAAACTGCTCATCTGAAGACCTACCAGAGGGCGGGGTAGGGCTCCGATGTCGAAGACGCCGGCTATCAGAAACAGAAACCGGCGACTTCGAAGGAGGAGACCGGCAACTAGCCCCAATAACTGACAGTCTATGCTCAGATATATCAGAGGGCCACCTCAAGTGATGCCTCTCTTTGACCTGCAGGCCAAGAAGAGCTCGAGGTCGAACGGTGCCGAGAGTGCGACCATTTATTTTTATGCTTTTGAGGGACCGCCCACCCCTCGGGCAATGGACTGTCCGTTGTCGGACCACCCTCCTCGAGAAGGTGGCGGACCGGACCCAGCCCGCTGACTGAATAAGTTACACTAAGTCTCCTACCGGCCACCTGACCCGCCCATGGTCGACTCCGTCAATGTAGGCTGAGACTTCTTCTTTAAATAAGAATAAATAAACTAAGCGGTACTCATTCGAGATATTACTACAAAACAATAAAACCGGAAACTATGCTGCTAGTTTGAAGTTTGACTCCTGGCGGGCGAGCTGACGTCATCACTAAAGTGTACTCGACGGCGGGAAAAAAGGAACTGAGGCGGTTGGAGGGTCGACGCCGAGACAGTCATTACTGCACGAGCTGAGGCTCGCCGTTCCATCTCTGGAGTCACCCTCTAGCAAAAAAGTTTGCTCCTGCTGAGTCCTAGTACCTCTGGCGCAGATCCCATTAGTGTGAATGAGTGGTGGAGACTTTATGACCAGGAAGATTCAGCATTTATATAGTGCTTTTCATACACAGTATCCCAAAGTGCTTTACAAGCAATGCTAGAATGGTAGTGAAGTGACTGAATGTGTTGTGGTGGCCATATCACACATCATCACCCACACACAGCCTGGATAATTGCATGACCGGTTTATGGGAAGGGAAATGTTGGCCAGGACAACAAGAATGTTCCCTGCTCTTTGCGAAGAGTGCCCTGGGTTCTTTTACTTCCACCTGGACACCCACCAGGACAACACCAGGATGGGCAGAAGGGACCTCGGTTTAACGTCTCATCCGAAGGACGGCATACCCAAGCAGGACAGTACCTCCCAATACTGTACTCGGATGCCAGCAATTTTTAGGTGCAAGTCCAATCCCGGTGTGGGACGAGAACCCACGACCTTCTGGTCCAGAGGCAGATGTGCTACCAACTGAGCCACGCTGACACCTGACAGGTAGGATGTCCTTGCCCCAAGTAGAGTCTAGGACTGCCCACCACTATGTATTGCAACCGCTGAGATGGGGTCAGCACAGACTTGGGCCAATTGACAGTGACTCCCAAGGACTGGAATAACTGCAGGGTGCACTCTAGTGTCAACAACAGAAGCTCCCTGGACTGGGCTTTCAGTAGCCAGTCATCCAGATATGGGAACACATAAAGGCCTTCGTGCCGAAGGGCTTCTGGTACGGCTGATAAGCACCTGGTAAATACCCATGGCACAGAGGATAAGCCCTTAAAGGGCAATACCCCAAACTGGTAATGCTACCCCTGGAAGAGGAACCGCAGCTACCGCCTGTGGGGGTGGGGGGGGGGCGCAAACCATGATATGCAGGTAGGCATCTTGCATATCGAGGGAGCATAACCAGTCGCCCTGCTTGAGCAGAGGAAGAAAGCCGTGCAAAGTGACCATCTGAAACTTTTTTTATTGAATAAAAAGGTTCAGCTCTTTGTGGTCTAGAATGGGCCTTAAATCCCGTTCGTCTGGGAACCAGAAAGAACCTGGAGTAGAACCCCCTTGTTCCTTTGCCGCCTGGGCACTGGTTCTATGGTCTGTTTGCACAGCAAGGTGAAGACCTCTTCACTGAGCACCTGTGTGTGATCTGGAGGGTAAAAAAATGGGGACTGGGGAAAACATCTGGAGGCTGCTCTAGAAGCTCTAGACCATGGCCCTGTTCGATTATCTGCAAGATCCAAGCATCTGTTGTAATGGTTCTCCACTGGGACAGATGGAGGGAGAACCGACCTCCAACCACCACCTCTTGGCTTGGGGAAGGAGGAGGGGGGTCTATCAAGGAGCCAGGTGGAGGCTGAACAGGCAGCCGGGGCAGCACTGCCCTCTCTGGGTTGTTTGGTGGAGGGTCAGCTGAGGAAGAGGGAGCAGGTAAGGCTGAGCTGGTTCTGTCCGTGTTTGCCCCAAAGCTTAGCTCCTAGACCTGACTTATGAGAGACCTTACAAAAGGAGAACTTCAACCTACTCCTGGGCTGGGTATGAATAAAGAAGTAGACAGACTGAAGGCTGCAGCTCATTGATAATATCCTGCACATCTGGACCAAAAAGCTTGTCACCCACAAAAGGGGTGTTTAACACCTTTTGCTGGACATCACTGGCAAAGCCAGAAACTCGAAGCCAGTAGTGCTGTCTGAGGCAAATGCCTGAGGCAGCTGCCCAAGCTGTAGTATCAGCCATATCACAGGTGGCTCTGAGGAGATGCATACTAACATCCTCCAAGGCCTGGAGTACCTTAAGAAACTCCTTGTTTGTGAGAATCCTCAGAGAGGGCCTGAGCAGCCACTTTGCCCTTCCTCCAAAGGGTGTTTTGGTACTTAATAAGATTAGCCAAATAGCTGGCAATCGTAAGGCCTAGAGTGGCTGAGGCAAAAGTCCTCTTGCCCCTGAGGTCCAACCTTCTGGAATCATGGTTAGGGGGAGGAGAGCCAAGGTGTTTAGGGGTCTTAGTTCTGTCATGAGCATCTTGGAGGACCACAGAGTCGGTCTTAGGTTGGGCCACACAGAAGGGCAACCCCTGAGGTGCCTGATAAGCGCTTGTCAACCTTCCTGGACATGGCTGGCACCATACTGGGCCATCACCAGGCTGCAGTGGCTGCATCATTTAAAGCTGGCAGCAAGGGGGGGGGAATAACCTTTGGTGGAGACAGGGATCTCCAGTAAGTCCACCACATTCCTCCTGGTTTCATCCTCCTCCTCTGTTTGGGAGCTCATGGTGGAGAAGAGCTGCTTCGTGATGTTAAAGAAGGAGGGGTCCTCTGGGGGGGGCCTAGCAGTGTGATTGAATGACTCCTCACTCCCTGAGGAGACACTGGACCTGTCAGAGGTTTCCACATCAACTTCATCCTCATCCTCTTCCTCAAAAAGGATGCAATCAGGATGTTACTCTTCCTCAAAGGCAGGCTGCAATGAAACAGGACTGATGAATGCCGCACCAGTGGCTCTTCTGAGGCACAGGGTGCACGAGTTGAACAGGCGTCAATGCCGATACAGACGAAAACTGTGCAGGCGATAGCAGTCTAGGCCATTAAACTAGTTGTTGGAAGACAAACATAGTAATGAAGGTAAGTGTGGTATTGAGGTCAACATCAAAAAAGGAAATTGTTGACACTGGCGTCGAGGATCGCAAGGCCCTGGTCCAATGATGAACTGCTAACAGTGGAGGTAGCGGGAGGGTCCTGCATTGACGGACCTCGAGGCTCGAGAGGTCTTGACAGTGAAGTGGAGTGGAGGCAGACGACCCTTCCACAGCCCTATGATGGCTGGAAGAGAAATCCATCATGCAGGGCCTGGAAGAAGCAGAGGCCTGCGTGGGGCAAGGCATCGACACCGAAGTAGTCGACTGAGCTATCCCAAGGGAAGAAGAGGAAGAATCCAGCGTGGTCCGGGATTACAGACCGGGGGGGGGGGGCAGTCCTTAGGCTGTTCCTTATCCCTCCAAGAGTGCTTCCCCGATGATTTGTCCCAGGCCTTGGCGGCCTGCAAGCTTGTACAAGATGCAGGCAACTGGCGGGAGGGCTCCAGAATATCCTTGCTCTCCACTGGCTGCCTGTTGCTCCATGAAGAACTTCTGCAGGGCTTTCTTTTGTCAGCGTAGTAATGAGCAGTAGTCAGCGCTAGGTGGTGAGGTTGAATTTTTGGCAGAACTCACAGGCAAGGACGTTATGGCTGGGCCCAAGACAGCAGACACAGAGCTGGTGTTGTGGAGATCTTCTTTCCACAGCGACAGCGACAGAAAAGGGCCAATAAAGGAGTTGTTCTTCACATACAAAAAAGAAGGGAATCACTTCGTATAAAACTGATTAGATGGCAAACAAATATAAAAGGTAAGTAAAATTGGTGGTTGAACTGAGCAACAAAGCTTCTGCAGAGTCCGTGCATGAATGGTCAACAGCGGGAAAGAACTGAGGAGGGAGTGTGGCCACTTGCGCTTTTACAGGGTGATGTCGGAGCCTGACGTCGGCGTGGGTGGCCCCTAATAAACTCCTGCAGAAAAAAGCTTCCACGAGATCCTGATGCCCGACGGCAAAGTTACCTAGGTGTGACCTGATGAGACATTTATTTATTTATTTAAAAGCTTTACCAGGAAGGCATGCTGAGCAGAGTACTGCTCAATTCCAGATGCGTCCTGGGGAAAAAGGGTAAAGGAGGGCACATGAATAATGCAAAGTGAAAATAACATACAGGTACATTACAATCAGATCAGTGCGGTACATAAATACAGGTTACTCACCTGTAACAGGAGTTCTAGGAATGGTATATGTTGTTCATCCACACTGTCTGGCAGGTTCCTTGCCGCTTTAAATCTTGCCGGAAGGTCTTCAAGCTGGCTCCTCCCACCCACCCGGGTGGTAAAACTCTCGGCTCCGCCCCATGACGCCAGATCTAGCCCGCTGGAAGCTCAGGTTGTGCGTCGAAGCCGGGGAGGTCGGGTGGGTCGTGTGGATGAACAACATATACCATTCCTAGAACTCCTGTTACAGGTGAGTAACCTGTATTTCTAGGGACATGGATATGTTGTTCATCCACACTGTCTGGCAGACTCCTAGCAGTTCTCCGGGAGGAGGGAGGCAAGGCGCACACCCCCTACTTAGGGAATAAAGACTGGAGAACCAAGGCCCCAAAACCAGCATCCCGGCGTGACTCAAGGTCGATGTGGTAATGGGTAATAAAGGTGTGTGCTGACTTCCAGGTAGCAGCCCTGCAGATTTCCTGGATAGGGACGTCCCTGGAAGCAGCCATTGATGCAGCAGTATGACGGGTAGAATGAGCTCTTATCCCTCTGGGAGGCTCCATGCCCGCCAACTTGTAGCAGAGATCTATGCAGGAGGTGACCCACCTGCTTATCGTCTGCTTGGCTGCAGGTCTGCCAGGTGCGGCTTCAGCGTAGGTGACAAACAGCTGGCGAACCTCTCCCCGAATTTCAGCCGTGCGCTCCTTATAATAAGCGAGTGCCCTTCTAGGGTCCAAAGTATGGATCCTGTATTCAGCCTCCGAGGTGTGATTGGGGTAGAACACCGGCAGAGTCAACACCTGGTTAAGGTGAAACTCCGACACCACCTTCGGAAGGAATTTCGGGTGGGGGCGCAGGACAACCTTGTCCCTGTGGAAGACCAGGTAAGGAGACTCAATGCAGAGCGCCTGGAGTTCTCCCATCCTTCTGGCTGACATGATAGCCACCAAGAAGGCGGTCTTCCACGACAGGTGAGAGAGTTCACACCTGTGCATTGGTTGAATGGCTTGCCCGTGAGCTTTGCCAGTACCAGCAGTAAATCCCACAGAGGTGGAGGTTCTTGCACGGAGGAAATGTGATCAAGGCCTTTGAGCCCAGACCACCTTCTCCTGCGCCACCGACTGCCCCTCGCCCGCGCCCGTAAGCAGAGATGGTGCCAGGTGCACCCTTAGGTCACGACCTAAGCCCTTGACTAGAAAGGGACCATAAATAGTCCAAGATGCTTGCCAAAGGACAGGAGGAAGGGTCCAAGCCCTTGCCCTGACACCAAATGGAAAATCTCTTCCATTTGAAGGCATAGCATTTCCTGGCGACTCATACGGGACGCCTCAGCGACATTGAGGACCTCGTCGGAAAGACCCAAGGCCTGGAACTCTAGCCGCTCAGGAACCAGGCCGTCAGGTGCAGGGATTGAAGGTCCGGATGTAACACCTTCCCCTGATTGACTGAGAGCAGGTCCGGGCGAGCTGGAAGCTGCCTCGGGAGCCTGGAGCTGAGGCTGAGGAGATCTGGGTACCAGAACTGGCAGGGCCAGTCTGCGGCTATCAGAATCACCTGCGCCTTGTCCCTCCTTGCTTTGAGAAGCACCTTGTGAATCAAGGGAAATGGGGGAAAGGCGTAGAAGAGGCCCGGGGTCCACAGCCTCGAGAAGGCAACCCCCTGCAGCGAGCCCTGCTGAGGGGGGCGGGCATGAAACAGCCTCAGCTTCGCATTCTCCCTGGAGGCAAACAGGTCCACCTGAGGTGTGCCCCAGTGGGAGAACAGATCTTGTACTACCTCCAGCAGGAGAGACCACTCGTGAGATGCAGCCCCTATCCGGCTCAGGGCATCGGCCAGGGTGTTGGAGGCTCCTGCCACATGAATGGCTAGGAGATCCGCCTCCAGGCTGCGCACGAGTGACCAAATGCGGAGAGCTTCCTTGCATAGAAGCATGGGCAGCGTCCCGCCTGGCATTTAGGTAGTACATGGTCGTGGTATTGTCCGTCTGGACTCGGACCACTTGACCCGGAGAACGGAGCAAAGGCGGTGAGAGCTAGGCGGACCGCCGGAGCTCCAGCAGGTTGATGTGGCATCGGACTCCCACGGGGACCAGAGGCCGTCTGCCGGTGTTCCCCAGATGGGCACCCCAACCCATCAGAGAGGCATCGGTCAATAGAGACCGTCGGCTCAGGGCGGACAAAGCGGGATGCCCTCCTGCAGATGAGATGGAGCGGTCCACCACCGGGCGTTCCCACATCTCCTGGGTCACTATCACTAGCTGGTCCAATGGATCGCAGCATTGTGACCACTGGCTGGCCAGTCCCCACTGAAGGGGGCGCATGTGCCAGCGTGCCCAATGGAACACGCTGGTACAGGCCGCCATGAGACCCAGGAGGCGCAGGAAGTCCCGGGCAGGGCGCGATTGCCCAACCAGAAATGATTGGGCAAAGGAGGAAAGAACCTCGGCCCTGTCCGCCGGGAGCCGTGCTCTGCGATAAACAGAATCACCTGCTTCGGCTCGAGTTCCGACTTGGCCTCGTTGATGAGAAAGCCGATTTGAGAGCAAACCTGGAGGGCCAGATCTCTGGACCGCTCCACCTCCTGTCTGGAGGGGGCTGCTATCAGCCAATCGTCCAGGTAAGGGTACACCCGGACCCCTCGGCGCCGCAGGAAGGCTGTCACCACTGCAACGCATTTGGTGAAGACCCTGGGAGCTGAAGACAGGCCAAAGGGCATGGCTCGGAACTCGAAGAGGGATCCCTCCGCGAATCTCCGATGTGACAGACGGATAGGGACGTGAAAGAACACGTCCTGCAGGTCCAGAGAGCAGAACCACACGCCGTGTTCCAGGGATGGTATTATCTGAGCCAGAGTGACCATCCTGACGGTTCGAGACCTTAGGAACTTGTTCAGGTCGTGTAGGTTGAGAATGGGGCGCCAGCCCCCCGTCCGTTTCGGAACCAGGAAGTACCTGGACACAAACCCCGGGTCTGAGGGAGGGTCCGCTACCTCCCTGATCACCTCCTTTTGGAGGAGGAGAGCGATGTCAGCCTGAGTGAGGCTGCGGACCCCGAGGCCCCCTGAGGTGCGACAGCTCTGAAGGGCGGAGCCTGCTCGAATTCTAGAGGCAGGCCTTTTCCCACCACCTCCAGTACCCACCTGTCTGTGGTAATAATGGACCAGGCAGAAAGGAAGTGCCGGAGCCGTCCCCCCACGGGGGGAACCTGGGGTAAGGTGACGGGGTTGGGGGCGACACCCCTCAGCCCGTCACTGGGCAGGCTTGGAGGAGGGACCGGCCGAGGACCTCCTGGGCCTTTACCTCCCTGCTTCCTGTTGGAGGAAGCTCCGGCTTGGGTTTGGGATGCCAAGCCCGAGCCTGCTGGCCCTACGCGTTGGACAGGCGGACGCCCGAGCGCAGAAGGACGAAAGGGCTTAGGCTGTGGTTTGCGGCCTTTGTCCTTCTGAGAGGAAGAGACCGAGTCCAAGGTAGCATTGGACTTCTCGATCCTCTGCAGGTGACCTTCCACCCCAGGGCCGAAGAGGTCAGTCCCCAAAAAGGGAACATCCGCCAACTTGTGCTGGGTATCTGAAGTAAAGGTGGATATCCTCAGCCTAGCCCGACGACGCATAGCCACTGCGGCCGCCACAGACCTGGCACATGAGTCCACAATGTCTAAAGCAGTCTGGAGCTGCTGTTTGGCCACTGCCCTGCCCTGGTCCCGCACCTGCCTGACCGTAGTCTGCAGATCCGCGGGAAGATGAGGGACGACCTCATCCAGGGAGCCCAACAGGGCATGAGAAAAATGTGCCATGAGGACGGCTGAACTGGCCTGACGAAGACTGAGAGAGGACGCAGTATAGACTTTAACCCGGCATAGTCAATTTCTTGGACTCCTTGTCGGGAGGTTTGTCCACATCCCTAGCGTTCCCGGCACGCCGGAAAACGCTGTCGGTAACCAACCCCTCAGCCGATGGGTGTTCCGAAAAACCGGACAGGGAACCGGTAGGGACCGCATACTTCCTGGCCATCCTAGCCGAAGGCGCAGGACAGGAAGCAGGGCGCTGCCAGAGCTCCAAGGCCGGACCCACTATGGCCTCAGCCTCCGTAGGGGAATCCCCTCGGTCCAGAATCTCCGTGAGGGGATACCTGGCCCGCTTAGAAACGGGTTTGAGCTTCATCCCGGTGGACTCCGAGATGAGCCGAAGCAATCCTAGGAAGGACGAAGGGCTATCGTCCACCGACTGTCCTCCTGAGGACTCCAAGTCCATTCGCTTGGAGAAAAGGGAGGAATCATCCTCTGACTCGGAAGAGTCCTCAAAGAGCTGCCTTGGGCCTGAGCCACCCTCCACCTGCCGAGGTCTATCGGGAGTGAGGGTGACAGACAGCCTATGGGGCAGTCCCTGAGCCGACCGAGAATTTTTGGTCGGAGCCCCAACTAACGGCTGTGGAGGCGGAGGTTCCACCGGAATCGGTGGGGCAGCTGGAATTGGCCGAACAACCGGCCTGGGAACAGGCTCCTTGGCTAAAACGAGGGGTTGTTTCGGCCGCTCCGGTGACAGCCACTTAATGGCCGGGGAAGACGACGGCACGGCTTATTCCCTCGTCAGAAGGAGCTTGTTGCCACATGAGTTCCTTCATACCCGACGCAACTTGCGCCGAAGCCTCCCCTTGTCCGAGGAGGAGGAAGAGGATGAGCGGCGGCGCCGCTTGCCGCAGTGCCGAGACCGAGACCGCCTATGACGGTGGGATCGGCTGGACCGTGAAGACGTCAGAGACCTGAGACCGAGAACCTCGTAGGCGAGGGAAGTGCGGGAGGTGTCGCAGGGAATCGCACTTGGTCTTCGGACGATTCCACCAAGGCTCGGAACCGGAGGCACAGACGAGTCGACGGATCCTCAACTCCCACCGGGGAACCGGAAGAGGGATTCTCAGCTTCTCCAGCCGACAACCCGTCCAATGGGTCGAGAAAAATCTCGAGCTGGCCACGGAGTCTCGGTCCAACTGGCCTACACGGGACACCGTGAAACCAGTGGCGAAGTCGAGGGTCAACCAAGTCGACAGTCGACAACCAGGGGAGAGGATCTTTCCCGCTCCCAAGAGCGTCCGACAGTGAGACTTACTCTTGTCTCTCTTTTTGGACCGAGAAAACGGTCCAGAAGAAGTTGGACCCTCACCTTTGTCGAGAGGGTCAGACAAAGCTCCTTAAAAGAAGCCGAATAAGAGGCACCGAGAGATAGCGGGACAAATGCCGCAGCCGAGGTAGAAGCGGCCCGCGCCGCCTCCTCTTCGAGGGCGATCATCTGCTCGAGCTGATCTGCCAAGCCCACCGCCGCAGACACCGCCGACCGGGCCTCTTTTGACTTAACCGGAGGAAATCTTTTCTCGGGACACCCCAGTTGTAAACGGGCAGCACGGTCTTCGAGGACGTAGGCGGAAAAGGAAGAGCACAGGTCGCAGGCCTGCGGGTCGTGCTCAAGGCCCAAGCAGTAAACGCACATGGAGTGCGGATCCGTCCGAGACATCTTTCTGCCCGCAGGGCATCTCCGGAAACCGGAGTCGACGTTGTCCATCGTAGCCGCAGGGAGAGAAGACCGAAGTCTTTTTAGCAAAACTTTTAATTTCGAAAATTCGAAGAACTAGGAACCAGTCTTACACGCAGAGCATTAAGGAGGGAACCTGAGCTTCCAAGCGGTAAGGAAGATCTGGCGTCATGGGGCGGAGCCGAGAGTTTTACCACCCGGGTGAGTGGGAGAAGCCAGCTTGAAGACCTTCCGGCAAGATTTAAAGCGGCAAGGAACCTGCCAGACAGTGTGGATGAACAACATATCCATGTCCCTAGAACACAATATTAGGCCCATATACCGAGTTAGTACAAATCCATTTGGTCCCGACAACACTTAGCATTTAGCAACCAGTGGGGATAAGAAGCACAGACAGCAGTAGGAACTGGCTTAGGTACATGTGCAGTTAGAAGAGAAATGGGCTTTGAGCAGTGTGTTGAGGTGGCATGACGAATGCCCTCGGGAAGGGCGATATCTCCAAAAATCTACTAGGCTAAAAGTGCCTACTGCTGATGCAGGGTGGGACAAACAGGGTCGCCAGGTTGTCGAATGCGACATGGCAAGTCATTCTGGCCACGCTTTTCAAAGTTAAATTCACCATTCTGGCATGTGACAGGCAGTAAAAGAGCCATGCATACACAGGAGCAGTGACATGTGTTTGTCACTGTACACATGCAGGAGCTTGACAGACTTTTTAAAATTTATTCTTCACGGTTTGCCGACCGCATCCACGCAGCTCAGTTTCAATGGCATCACTCAGCAGCTCAGCATGCTTGCTTGGTAGCCTGGCAGACAACAGCGGCACGCTGGTGGGGTGTGCCCGTTTATTTTTTTCTTGACAGCTCCCAATCCAGGCCTGTTGAGTCTGCGCAGATCCCAAGAAAGGACCCACTGGAACTGTGGTGCCTGTCTGCCCACCCAGATAAGGTAAGCATACTAGTAGTCACGTGCATCTCTGGCAGTCTATGCTAAGACCATGTAGGGGCTGTACATAAGAAGAGTGTGAACAAGCTGCAGCAGCCTGCCACACTGCCAGAGATGTCAGAGAAGGACAGAGATTGCTAGTGCTCCTTGAAGGGGAACATCAATAATGCAGATTGCAGACAACCAAAAGCCCTCATAAGGATTACAACAAAGTTAAAAAAAAGAGACTATACACTCAATTAGTATATACTGTTGGTGTCTTGTAAAGATAAAAATCCTTTTCAGGACTGTTTAAGTCAGATCATCGTTCTGCTCTGACGGACAGGGTAGGGACTAAGAGTCTGTGCCTGGGTCAGCTGCTGAAGGAATTTTGGAACAGAGTTGGACAGTACTGTACTGCAGTCTGTCTGGGCCAAGAGATATAAAAACATTTTAGAAAAAAAATACATGGACTTCAGTTCAGTTTTAGCCAGTAACTGGAGAGTCAATAAGAGGAGGGATAGAGAAGACAGGGGTAGCAGCAGCCTATGGCTATTGCATAGAGCAGAACTGAATGCCCTTTTTTGATGAGATAAAAAAATAAAGAGCGCTGCTGAGGTGCCAGAGTGTGCCCCCTCTCTACCCCAGCTGGGACATGCTACCAGCAGCAGCATGCTTCCTCGAACCTGGCTTGCCCGAACACCAGCACCCGAGATTATTCCCAAACCCAGATCACCAGTATGAAAGTATGAAAGCACGATGCGCTTCAGCTGGGCCATCGGGTAGCCTCGGTATGACTTTTCAAAATGTTCTTGTAATAATACCATTTAGTGTTTCATTTCTTCAAGTTACTACTTTGAGAGGATGGCCCAACCACACTTACACCCCAAACACCTCAACAATGGACAGCCAGCTAAAGAGAAGTTCAGATTTTTACCTCATTCCTGTCCTGTTTGGGAGGTCCATCATCAGGAGCCATCTGCAAAGGGTCTCTTTCAGGCACTGGACTTGGGCTTACAGACTTATGATCAGTTGAAGGATGCAGTCTTTCCACAGGGGTGTTACCTCTAGCAAAGAAATAAATGTTATGCACGTTACTTTGTCATTTACACTCCAAACCCCCTCCAAATGTTATAACTATTAATGTGACTTGTCCTTTTTTTGCACATAGAAAGACATGCTTTAGCAGTTCTTACTGTACTGCAGATCTTTAATACATGCAGAATAGTAGATAGTGAAAGATAAAAACAGCTTTTGTACTTCCATCGTGCGGTTGTAACTAGATCATGAACTATGAAAGAGATGCTCAAGCGGTTTATTACTTTTATTGATTCTGAATGTGATCAATACACATCCCTCCCACTGAAAAATATAACAATTTATTAACAGAATTAGCACAGTGGATAAACGGAAACCTTCAACCCATTTGTTACACTTCCAAAGTTCATCACCTGAAAGAATGGTGTTATCTTTCTGGCTAGAGGTCACAACATATTATCTCATCACTGCTGGCTTTGAATGGACTGCCTATCACTCTGGCGGTGGATCGAAGTCCGGGTTCTTATAATAAATCCCTGAAGAAGTCAGGACCTACTACCTCCTTGAGCTCCTGACACCCTACACCTCAGGGAGGGCAACCAGAACCATGGGACAGGGGCTTCTTCAGGTGCTGCCCTCATGATTAAAGTCATCTGGATATTGCACTGCTTTTACAGTGGCTGTACCGGTCCTCTGGAACATGTTGCCGGTTGACATCCAACTCTTCTCCTCTGTTGGGGTACGCCTGAAATCATGCTTTTTTTCTTTTTTGCAGTGCTTACCTCTACTCTGCACATAAAATGACACAGCACTTTAAGTAAAAGATTTTACCATGAATGTTAGTCTCTGAATTTTTGTTGGTGCCACCTATTGTTTGGGTACCTGTCCTCTTCTGTTGGCATCATTGAGCTGAAACTGGAAAAATATTTCTTATGCCAAGCCTTTATGGGCCTCCTTTAAAGTCCTCTGTGCCAAATTTCTTACCATTGTGTTTCTGTTAGATAATGTTTTTGTTTTGGGAGCTATTTTGTATTTTATTTTCTGCTGATGATAATTTGTTATTGTTCTGTGTTGTTTTTAAGGTATGTATATACTTGTACAGTATGTTCCTCCACCACTACACCATGCTTTCTATACTATACTGTATTTTACTGGTGCCCTGAACTGCTATACCAATAGCTGCTACTACTACTGGAGAATACAAAAGCAACCAGACGCAGGTCAAAATTCATAGAGTTGAACCAAGAAAGAAATGCAAGATTTTCCTGAACAATTGAAAAAGAGCATGCCAACAAGAACAAGGGAATAAAAAAATTTGAGTAATTAGAGAAAAAGATAAGGGCTTCTCACTCTTAGTGGCCAAAAAAAAAAAAAAAAAAAAAAAAACATTAAAAAAGGAACAGAGGCTGGCCCAGTGGCACTGAGGTTCAGGCACTGGAAACCACACCTCGCACCATGCCGACAATCCGGCGAGGAAGAGATGAGCTTAAAGCTCTCGACAGTTCACCTTCTCGAGAGACAGGCGATGCCCACGCACTTACCCGACTTTAGCGGAGCTCACAGTACTACAAGCCTCAATTGTAGGGGATGGGTGGTTGCTGTGCAGCATGGATGTTGGCACCTTGCGCCATGACATTGAGGGAGTTGCACCCTGTACGGGGAGAGAGAAAACGAGAAAAGAGCCTGCCCCTGCTGGGCAGATGGGGAGCCAGGAGACATGCCCACAATGTGCCTGCGCCCGACTGACGGACCCAGACCGACGACATGTAAGTTACGGGGTGTCCGCGCCCCCACCTCATCCCCGCCCTGGGGATGTCTCTCCTGATGGGTCAAAAAAAAAAATGGAATAGATTCTTATATCACAGAAACCCAGAGGGTCCAGTACTTCAGGGGAATTTTTTATGACCCTTGCGTCTCAAATACTGTCTGATAAGTACCATATTCTGATGGCACTATTAGGTCTTTACTTGTATCATACAAAAATGTCTATTTAGCTGCAAAAACTCAAACTGAAAAAAGCACCTGAACCAGACAGGATGACTGTTGAGAGCTACACATATTGCACTGCTGACTGGTGCCAGCCTCTGGCAGTCTTTTTCAACAAATGTATTACAGATAATTATATCCCTTCATCTTGGATGGGCTTTATACCCATTCATAAAAAAGGTAACTCACATGACGCAGCAATGTATTGGCCTATTAGCCTCTTGGACGTTAACTCAAAAATGTTTCAAAAAATTATTTTGGAACATTTAATACAACAAATAAATATTATGGGGGGGATTAGTGAAACAGAGTCAGGTTTTAGAAAAGGCTACTCGGCAACAGATAACTGTGATAAGCGCCATTACTTAGTGGAGAAATATGTACATTTAAGAAAAAAATGATGTGTCAGCTTTATAGACTTCTCTGCAGCTTTTGACACTATTTCTAGAGATTTATTATGGACGAGTACGTCAAAGTGTGGAACTGACCTTGTACTAGTCAACAGTAATTGCAAATTTGTACAGTGACACGTGGATCTCCATCAGACTGGGCACTGCTCAGCAAATCTCGGCTACTTTCACAATAAACAAAGAGGTCAGACAGAGATGTGTCTTGGACCCAACTCTTTTTAACCTCTACACAGACCCATTATTAAGGGATTGTGAGGCTTTGGAGTCCGACCCCCCTAAAGTACTGGACCTTTATTGTTCTGCTCTTGCTTACGTGGATGAGCTAATATTTCTCTTATTGTCTAGAAAAGGTTTCCAAAAAAAAAACTTGATCTATTACATAATATAGCTAATAGCCTCGAATAAAAATAATTATTATTCAAAAACTAAGACTATTTTTGGACAAAACAAACCTAGGGTCTATTGGAAAACTGGAAATCATAAACTAAAAAATGTTAATGCTTATGTCTATTTGGGAGTTACCTTTTTTAGTGACTGGAAAGTGGACAAATCACTCCAAAAGATTAAAAGGACATTACGAAAAAGACAATTCTTGTGCTTAGAAAATTCAATTACTCACATGGGGGACTAACCTTACGTCCACTTATTAAACATAAGAAAGGTCAAATACTTTTCTCAATTATTGTATGCATCAGAACTATGGGATATAAGAGACAAAGAAAAACTCAAAACTCCGGTAAATAAGCTCTTGAGAACAGCTCTCGGCATCACTCCTTGTCCAGCTATATACTTAACAGCAGAATTGAGACTTATTAATATCAATGCTAACTGTGATATACAGAAAATTAAGTACTGGATTCACCTAATCAGACTTTCACAAGGGGACTTCCAAAAAAAAATGTTTATTGGGAAAAAAAAACATTGGATTTCCCATGACTGTGCCTCTAGAAATTGGCTGAAAAAAATCCATTATAATTCAGGCAAATACGAGTTAAGTTTCCTGGGACATTATGTAAACAAAACAACCAATTAGCACAAGATATGAAAGATATATCAAATCTAAGAAATAATTTTTGGTATAAGTTGGGAGTTAGAAAAAATATCGAAATATTCTAAACGGTTTGCAGAAAATACCTTTTTCTTTGGGTATAAACATTATTTTGATGTGCTACTTGACCCACTGCTATGAAAAACTTTCTTAAAAACCAAACCTGAGCTATTCGAGAGCAATATCTTAAGAGTTAGATATAATAGACACAACTGAAGAAAAGTGCGGTTGTCAGCAGGGAAGAAAAGATGATTCAAGTCATGTACTGTGGCACTGTACATGGTATAACAGTCCCAGAAGTTTCTGGTTGGGACCATTCTTAAATTCTGGAAGTATTCAGGATTTGACTCAATTCACATCCAATATCGATGCACACAGAAGATGGACAATCCAAAGGGTAGCTACCTAATTGTTAAAATTAGAAAATTCCAAAGTAGTTAGACCAGAAAGCTGAACAACCATTGAATCTCATTTGGAATTAAAACAGCCCCCATGTTATTGACTGAATAAATCAACAGTTCAATATTCTCCCCGGGCAACTCTCTTTAAATCCCCTTGGATGAATAATCCATAGGTAATGGTACATAATGACTAAGTATCACGATAATATTGTACTACGTTGACAATTTTCTGATTGCACATTTTTTTTTTTTGCACTTTTTTCCTCCAAATCTCTTATTTGGATACATCAACAGTCCAAATATAATTTTAATAATTTTATTTAATGGGCAGCTTGTAATGTATGTACTCTAATGTCTTTATACTATATTTTTATGATTGAAATATTTTTCTTTCTTCTTTTAAAATACTGTTCTCTTTCTTTACAATGTATATTTATTACTAGGTTTTACTAGGTATTATGGGGCATAAGAAGGCTTAGCCATCGAGAATGCCCCCCACAATTTTGTGGAGCATTAAGACTTAGCATTTAGCTACAGGTCCAGACCTGTCTTGAATGTTTCAAAGTTTCTACTATGAACAAGTTGTTGTGGGAGTTTGTTCCATAATCTTGGCACCCTTATTGAAAAATAGTTCAGTCTTTTATTTGTCTTTGCTTTCCCAATCTCTAGCTGTCTTGAGTGCTGCCTTGGTACTATTTTTCTGTCTAAGAGGAGGATACCATATTACTGCATTAAGGCGGGTGTTTGAAGGATTTTTAAAGAGGAATAGAAGATCTCCTCTACAGCGCCTTAATTCCAGGGAATGTAGGTCCAATTTGCGGAGTCTATCTGGATAGCTTCGCTGTGCTAAATGGGGTACCATTTTGGTTGTTTTTCTCTGTATGTGTTCAACCCTTTCTATATCTTTTTTAATAGGGATTCCAAAAGGGTGACCCGTAATCAGAATAAGGCCTGATATATGTTCTATAGAGAGGGATTATGCATTCTTCTATTTTTGTGACAAAGGCACAATCTATTCTTCTGAGAAGTGCATTTGAATTTTTTTACTAATTTATTGCAATGGTCAGCTGAGGAGAGTTTGTTGTTGACTATGATACAGAGGTCTTTTTCACTATTTGCTACCTTTAGAGTGGTGTTGTTCAGTTGGTAAAGCTGCATTGGTTTGTTTTTCCCTAGATGGAGTACGGTACACTTCTCGATATTAAAAGTCCATCCCATTTATCTTTGCCAAAGTCTCGATTTCAAATAGGTCCTTGATTAGCTGATCTGTATTGTTTAATGAATCTACCCTCCTCCCCAGTTTAGTGTCATCCAGAAACCTGGATAATATATTGCTTGAGCTGACCTGTATGTCAGATATAAACAGGTTAAACAGTGTAGGTCCGAGAACAGAGCCCTGCGGGACCCCACTGGTCACCTCCCCAGTATCTGATAGAGTTCCGTTGATTTTTACCCACTGTGTTCTGTCTGTCAACCAACGGGTCACCCAGCTAACTAAATTGGTAGGAAGTCCCAGGTGTAAAAGTTTATTAATTTCTCACGTACCACCCAGTCAAAGGCTTTACTGTAATCCAGAAGGATTATGTCCCTAGGGATGTTAGAATCAACCCCCTGATTTATATGGTTGTAAAAAGCTATGAGGTTAGAAGTACATGAATGGCCCTGTTTGAAACCGTGCTGTGTAGAATTGCTAATGTTTAATACTGGAAGTTCTGTTTCTAATATAGATTTGATCATTTTCTCCAGTAATTTGCAGGGAACAGAGGTCAGACTGATGGGATGATAGTTTTCTGGGTTTGATCGACTCCCAGAATCTTCAAGGGATTTGTTAAATATGATGGTTAAGGGGAGACTAATGGTATCAGCTGTTTTGGCCAGAAAGCTTCTCCATCTGGTCCTGGACTTCCTTTTTTATTAAGTGAATTTACTACATCCCGTGCACGGCTGTTGGTTATTAAAAATGCCTGGATTTGTTAGCTGTCGTTGCTGGAAGGGAATTTGAGCCTTTTATTGAAAAGACTGAACAGAAGTAATTGTTTAATTTCTCAGCTGTATCTTTATCAGATGTACTTAATGTTTTATTAAGTATTAGTAGTCCTACTTGTCTGGTATTCCCTTTTTTTTTTATTTAGATATGAAAATAATGATTTGTGTCCATCCTTTGTATGTGCAATTTTAAATTCCAGGTTACATTTAGATAAGTAGATTTTTTTATTTATTTTTTTTTTTTACTGAGTCCCAGTAAAGCAGTAAGATTTTTTTATTGTTTGGGCATTTTTTTTTAGTTTTGAGAAAAGCAGTTTTTTATGATTAATCAGTTTCTTTATATTATTATTTAACCATGTGGGTATCTGCCCTTTGTTATATTTCTTTTTTGAGGGGACATATCTTGTTTCAAGATTTAAAATGATATTTTTAAGGCAGTTCCATGCTTCCTCTAGAGTAAGGGGTAGCAGCATATTTTCCCATTGTATGTCATTTAAAAGTCTATTTATTGATTTGAAGTCGGCTTTGTCATAGTTTCTTAGAAGTGAGTTATTACTGGGATGTTGTTGACAATGTAATAGACTGAAGTAAATTGATTTGTGATCACTGTTACCCAGGGGGTCAGACAAAGAGAGGTTGGAGATGTTGTTATCAGTAGTAGTCATCTAGGAGGTCTAGTATTTTATTTCCTCTGGTTGGTTCAGTGATTAATTGATCCAGTCCTAAGTCAACAGTGATGGAAATTAAGTTCTTTTCAGCTGCTGTACTCCCAGTTAGGGTCTCCCAGTTTATGGTTGGCATGTTAAAATCTGCTAGTATTAGAATGTTTCCCTTGTTTGCAAGATACTTAATTTCTGTTAGTAGGGTGTCAGTGTATTCCGAGTTTATACTGGGTGGTCTGTAGCATGTACCCACTAATATTTGAGGCCGTACCTTAAGCTGTACTGTGACCCATAGGCAGTGTTCCCATTAAGGCTGCAGATCTGGGGGTGCAATGCACACTCTCCAGAAATGTTCTGGGTTACAAAATAAATTATAAGGGTTCATTCTACCATTTGTACAACATTTCTGTGGGGTACATATACTTCAAACAGAATTATGGGGCTACAGTGTACCTCCTTTACATAAAAATGTACTTGAATTTCATAATTTGTACTTGAATCAAGTACAGATGGCGGTAAATGGGAACACTGCCCATAAGCTCTCAGTAGAGGTTTGTGTGGTGTTCTCAAATGAGGGGATGTCATTCCTCACATATATACAGACTCTGCCCCTTCTATCTAGTCTATCTTTTTGATAGAACTTGAAACCTGGTATGTTTTTTGACTACTCAAAGTCAGTGTCCCAGCAGGTTTCTGTTACTGAAATGATACTTTAATGTATGACTTTTTGCTTCTAATTCTGCTATTTTAAGGGTGTTTAGTGACAGCACATTGCATAGTTCTTGTGTGTTCAACCTGCTAGTTAGAGACATAAATATTGATCCATTCTCCCCCTTTGTTGTTAGTTTAAAGAGCCAGAAATAAAGGAGGCAATTATTTTGCCAAGGATAGTATTCCCTCTCCTGCTTAGATGCAAGCCGTACCAGCAGAAGAGAGGAGACCTTTCGTAGCAATCTTCCCAGTGAGATAAAGAGGACAGGAAATCATTTTTAACTGGCAGCTGTTTTTAAAGTTATTATTCTCAGAAATGATATACATTTCCCTAAATTATTCATATTTAACTGTGCCTGAATAAAAAGCGGTAAGGAAAACTGTGTTTTGCATTGTTTTATTTTCATGGGCAACATTCTATTACAGTTCTCTTCATGGAAGTAGTAATTTGGAGTTCAAGTTATGTCACGGTTTGTGCACAGAACTCTAAGCATAGTTCTGATAGGGCAACAGCTCATAATTATCATTCTGTACACAAACCGTGACATAGTAAACACTCCAAATTACTGGTTCCATGAAGAGAACTGCAACATAATGTTGCCCATAAAAACAAAGTCATGCAAAATAGTTTTTGAATCCCTTTTATTCACGTACAGTAAAATGTGGATCATTTAGGGGACTTTATATCATTTCTGAGAATAAGACCTTTATAAACAGCTGCCAATTAGAAATGATTTCCTGTCCTCTTTAAACATGGGATGTCTTGCATAAGACACCATTTCCAAAGCCACTCATTCAAGGCCTTAGTTTTGTTTGTTATGTAGGGAGTGGCTCTGGGTACCGGAAGAATTTCGGAAAAACATACGTCATAACTCCTTTTTACCAGGACATTATTTAGAGCTACACAGTCATTTTTGAGCTCAGTTAAAGTGGTCCTGTTGATGTCATTTGTACCAACATGGATAACTACTAATGCCTTTTTTGTGTCATCATTGAATATTTTAGTAGCCATTTTAGTGATATCGGATATTCTGGACTCCCCGTAATTTAAGCAGGTATGGTTGTTTTTATCAGGGTTGCATATCAGTTTGTCAGCATGCTTAATGACAGAATCACCCAAAACAAATATTGGTTTTGGGTCACTGGTTGGTTTGTGGGTTTTGTTTTGGGATTAAGTTGTCCTGTCCATGACTATGTGGGAATTGTAGTAGGTTGTGCTCAAAATGTGTTGTGTTTGGTGTTGTTTTAGGATTGGTAGTGTTACAATAATCTGTATGCAATCTAGTTGCTGGGTCACTGTCATCTAGTTCCATATTCTGGGGTATGGGGTCATCATCTATCCTTAGTGAATTAAATTTATTACATAAAGGTATGATTGGGGCACTGGTATAAACCTGGCCTCCTCTCCTTTTGTTTTATGTTCGGGCACCATGGCCCACATGTCTTCAGTCACTGTTTGTTCTGGTGACCTTTCCTCAGTATGTATGGGGCTGCTTAAGATACATTCTGGGTCTATGGAAGCTGTAATTTCAAGGTTTGATACCACAGAGTCCATGTAATTTTCCAGGTCTCCTATATCAGACTTAACTGACACCCTGGCCTGGAGCTTCGCAGTTCCTCTTGTAATGTGGCATACTTATTACTGGTAAATCCTAATATGTTTCCCAAGACTCTACATATAACATGATTGGCAACAACTGCCAGGAGTATCCATGGTTTTGCCTTTATATTTTCCGTGTGTGCTGACTAGTGTAGTCTGTGAAGTTCGTATTTGCCTGTATTCCAGTTATGGGTCCTGGTCCCTGATGCCCTAGCAGACACGAGCGAAGACTCACGCATGCTCCCGCTCATGGGAGTGTTTCTGTAAGTAGTCGCTGACTGGAAATGATGTCACAGACGCTTCCAGTTCAGCACAACACAGTAATACAAACAGGTACAATTACTCAATTCTGCATCAGTTTAGAGCTCTGTTTTACCTCCCAGCAAGTGTAGATGGAGAATTTCTGCAAAACGCTAGCGTGTTGACACTGAGCTGGTACCAGGACTAGAGTGCCTTCTCTGTCCTCCAAGTCCCCACAATCCCTTGTGGCCTGAGCCACTCTAGTGATCCTGGGCAGGTAAACTGTGGTCAGTAGCCCACCTCTCTCCAGAGAGATGCCAACACTCTGCTTGTTTAACAGCAATAAAAACACAGCATTTCAAGCAGTAGCTGAGCCTCTGTAAGCAATCTCAATCCAGTGTTATCTTTAAATTGTAATGACTAAAATGGTCGATTAATAAACTTATTACTACTACCACTGCATAGACACTGGTAAAATTTAATAGCCCAAATTATAAACAAAAAGGGTGGCATCCAAGGTACGTGGTGCCTCGCTCAAGAAAGCAGTCACAAAAAAACAGAACAAGCACTAGTCAATGGCAATTATGTTTGCTTACAAGTTTAAGTAGTAAAATTGTTACGCTTAGTAACTAGAGGAGTAGACAGTAGCTCTATAATATACTTTTGCAAACCTGTCCCATTTTTTTAACATACTGCAATCACTTTGCTTACAGGAACAGTCAGCACAAAGGGCCCCCACTCTCAAGTATGGGACTGGTCCCAATTTGCAGTTTTTGTGCAAAAACATTTTGGTTTCCTTTACGGTTTACCACAGTAGAGTATGCTGTATCAGACTAATTTCGTTTTACTTCTAGGCTGACATCGTCTGTTGCTTCAAATCCCAGAATCTCTGCAACTGACATCAGAGCAGTAAGTGGCAGTGGTATATTTAACAGCTTGCAGTGCATATATAAGCATTAAGCCACAACAAATGAGGCTTCTGCTGGGGAATTAATAAATGGTTGGGGGGTTGTCGCACGAGGCCGCAGGCTCTCCTTTGGAGTGGCTTAATGTGCTTGTAACATGGCAAGTGCAATTCAAAAAATTCTGGTTTAAGCCATTTATTTACACATATAAAAGACAATCACTTTCACTGAGTTTGAATGTCTTTACTGTGGTATTTCAACATTAAAGCTGATAAGACAACATTTAATAATACTGTGGGGGTGCAACTGTCATCTACAGATATGAACATTTGCAGTATTACACTTTTCTACATATGGAACAGGTTTTAAACTGCAGAAATATTACTACCGTTATCGCAAGGACACTCGAAAACTTTGTAAAATGTTATTCTTTTATGCCACGTTGCATTGCGGGATTCCAAGTTTTACTTATTTGCATACAGTTGCCTTCAACTCTGACTCTTACTAACAGCGTGAGCAAACAGTACAAGCTGCAGTACAAAACGTGTTTTTTTCTGATATTACTAAACATTTTTGTTTCTTCCAACGAACTTGAAGTCTTTATTCACTTTTTAACAGCTACAGGGACAGTCACTCGGGGCAACAGGTATCATCAAAATTGCATATACACACATACACTTTGTTTTAAGGCACATCTTGCTTTTCAAGAGAAGAATAATACTTAAAATTTACAGGTCTACGTACTGTGAAGTGGCTGACATTAAATGGGCTGTTACTCAAAGAAGAAAGAGTTGCTGGGGTGGTCTGATTGTCATTATTCTCTTTTGCTTTACTTGTGGATTCCTGGGTATCTGAACTGTGTTTTTTCTACTGTTTTCTGCTGTTGCTTTTGTTCTGGCTCTTTCGTGGGACACTGTGGATCATTGGTGCACAGCTCTGAGGAACATGCTCAGATGTTGGATAATGCTGGGCTCAATTTTTGGACTCACTGCTACTGTGCTTTTTCTCTTTACTCGTGCTTTTTCTCTTTACTCATGCTGTGAGATAGTGTTTCAGACCATTTCTTTCCATCACTTTGAGACAGTTAAACCAGATCAGACATAGTTCATAAATGTGACACTATCTCCCGATAACATCAGATGCCTCTTGAATGTAGTGTTCAGACAAAAACCAGTCCCCAGATCTAGCCACTTGTGGTGTTTATGGACACGGAGACAACGTAAGACTGGGTGAACTCTGGGGAGTTCTACAGAAAGAGATGGGAATGGGGGACCAGTTCAGGACAAGTTTCTGTGCCATTTATGCCTCACCACAGACTGTGGTGAAAGTCAATGGGGTCCAGTCTAAACAATTCCACCTAACTCAAGGTACTAGACCAGGCTGCCCATTATCTCCACTGCCTTTTGTTCTTTGTACAGAACTACCAGCAGCAGCAGTAAGGCAGAAGAGGAAAATCAAGGGTCTACGAGCTGCAGGTAGAGAGCATAAAGTGTCTCTCAATGCTGAAAGATAGACAGATAGATAGATAGATAGATCGATAGATAGGTAGAGACAGATAGATTTTATTTACATATGGCACCCTTCCCCGGAGGCCCAGAGTGTCATAATAAAATAACAAAACAAATACACAACACAATGAATGCTTACACACATTACATACATACTTGGGAAGGCGCTGTAATTGCTGTTGGGAAAGGAGGTTGCTGGCCGCATTGGCAGCAGAGATTCCTACCGGGGGCTGCTGTGGGAGGAGTTGGAGCTGCATCAGCAGCCGCATAGAGGATGACGGCTCCGGGACTGCATTGGCAGCTGAAGTGAGCACGAGGGTACCAGTCGTCCCGGTGGCTGCAGTTGGCAGTGGGCCAGGGTATTCAAAAGCTGAGTGAAGAGGGCACCGGAGGACACGTCCTGGCAGCTGCAATCGGCAGCGGGCGAGGGTTGGAAGGAGCTGTCTAGTGCTGGAGGACTAACTAGCTGTAAGGGTGCCAAGTCTGAACTGTAGCTGGGCTATAAGTGTGGCCCAGCTACCTCACGACTCGGGGAAGGGCTGTAATTGCTGTTGGGGAGGGCGTTACCCAGCGCATTGGCGTGAGTTCTACTGGGGCTGCTGAGGGAGGAGTCGGCGCTGCATCGGCAGCCGCATAGAGGAGGTCGGCTTTGGGGCTGCATTGGCAGCTGAAGTGAGCACCGGGGTACCGGTTGTCCCAGAGGCTGCAGTCGGCAGTGGGCCAGAGTATTCAGGAGCTGAGTGAAGAGGGCACTGGAGAGGACATCCTGGCAGCTGCAATCGGCAGTGGGCCAGGGTTAGAGGGAGCTGTCTGCTGCTGGAGGACCAATCGGCTGTGAGGGTGCCAAGTTTGAACTGTGGCTGGGCTAGAAGTGTGGCCCAGCCACCTCATGACTCGGGGAAGGAGCTGTAATTGCTGTTGGGAGAGGAGGTTGCTGGCCGCATTGGCGGCGGAGATTCCTACCGGGGCTGCTGAGGGAGGAGTCGGAGCTGCATCGGCAGCCGCATAGAGGAGGTCGGCTTCGGGCTGTATTGGCAACTGAAGTGAAAGCACGGGGTACCGGGTCAACTCAGGCTGCAGTTGGCAGGGCCAGGGTTAGAGGAGCTGTCTGCAGCTGGAGGACCAATCGGCTGTGAGGTGCTAAGTATGAACTGCGGCTGGACTATAAGTGTGGCCCAGCCACCTCACGACTTCGGGGACAAGGAGCTGAATTGTATCACACCACCCACCCGGCCCTGACCTCTATTAAATGGTCTGTGGGGGGATCCTTGAGAAGGGCACAGTGTGACTGGCTGAGACTGAGCAAGAAGAAGCATGGATTTGTGTAGGATCAAGGGGGAAGGGCATAAGATTCATATATTGTGTTGCTGGAGATTGTGTGTGGGGTATATTAATAGTTGGTGGGGGGGGCTGTGTATTGTTGATAGTAGGAGCTCACACCCATAATGGGGGGGCTTGGGGGCATCCAGATTGGGCATCTTCGGAAGGGTGACTGGGTGTACAGGGAGTGGGGCAGCCATAATATTAAACTGGGCATGGAGGTTTGGAGGATGCCCAGTGTGTTTTCAATTGGAGGGTTTTAGGCAGGAGATCAGGGGGATCAGAAGGCAGCTGGGGTGAGGGATGGGGAGGCAAGGTGGGGTATGGACAGTGTGTGAGTAGACGTGGGCAACGTCAAAAATGGAGAGGGATTGGAGGCAAGGTGGAGTATGAACCAAGTGTGAGTAGAAGTGGGCATTGTCAAAATGGTATGTCACAGGGGACAATAGGACAAAGCAAGAGACATATCCCAGAGGATAGGTAGATCATATGGTAACTCTGGAAGTGTGGGGGGCAACGTTGGCAACATCCGAGAAGTATGCTGCAGGGAGGGGGCTGCTCAGAGGGAACAGATGAGGGAGGGGGAAGTAGGAGAAGGCAAAATGGGTGTGAGCATCAAGCTTGCAAACCGTTTCACCATACTATAACTGGGAGATGAAGTGGATGAGGATGGTGGGAGGGTGCAAGAGGACAGGGAGGATTTGGTCAGTAGGCAGAGGGGGGACAGTGACAGAGGATGGAGCCTGATTCAAAGGAAAGGACGGAGGAGAGCGGGACATGAGCCTAGGATGGAGGGAACTGTGACAGATGGGGGGACACTGAGTGAAGATAGGGCGGAAGGAGATATTACTGGGGACAGGCTGGTGTCCAGATTGGTGAACTCAAATCAATGAGGAGGGGGAGTTAGGGAGTTCTCTAGTCAGGTCAACCTCGAGACATAAATTACTGGGTGAGGTGGAGAATGGGGTAGGGAGTAATACAGCAGCTGGGGTGGGAGGTGCAGGTCCAATGGGGGTGGGAAGCAATGGGAGGTTACTTGAGTGGGGGGATTGGAGGATTATAGCTCAAAAGGGGAGATGGGGATGGTAGTGGGGTGCTATCTCTGGTCTCCCTTGAGTTTGGGGGGCAAGGAGTAAACTGGCAGTTGCAGGTAGAAGGAATACGGTTGGGCTCGCATATGAGGGTGACTCCCTGGATGATTGGGGGGGGGGAGAAAGCAGGGAATCGTTGACGGAAGGAGGAGCCTGGAAGGTACTAAATGGGCTAAAAATGACTCAGGCTGATGGGAGAGGTAGGAGCAAACAATGGTTTGATTATAGAAGGAGGAGTCTGGAAGGGATAAAGAGGGCTAATAAAGTGTGGGGGTGAGGTGAAGGTGATATTGCTGGGGGATTCTATGACAAGGGGTATTCATTGGGAGGGGGAGAATAAAAGCAGCTCTGTCAAGGCTAAATGTATATCAGGTCTATCAGTACACAAGGCCAAATTCCACCTATACTCGCTAGCATTGGATTGTGGGGGATCCCCAGACTTTCTGATACATTTGGGGACAAATGACTTGGAAGAGAATAGTGAGCTAGAAATACAAGCTAGATTTCAGGAGCTGGCAAGGGTTTGTCACTCTACAGGAAGTAAAATTTCTTTTTCCGAGATTTGGCCAGTACCAAGGGCAACTGGTGAGACCAAGCTAAAACTTAGAGGGGTGAACAAGTGGCTCAGGGATTGGTGCAGGGCAGAGGGGGATGGGCTGGTGGGTGATTGGGGGGGATACTTGGGAAGATAAGGAGCTATATGCCAGGGGTAGGTTACACATCAACATGGAGGGGAGGAAGGGAGATTTTGAAATTAAAACTTGCTGGATTTATAGGCGAGAGATACAGGTTACTCACCTGTAACAGGAGTTCTAGGAATGGTATATGTTGTTCATCCACACTCATTGGCAGTATCCTTGCCGCTTTAAATCTTGCCGGAAGGTCTTCAAGCTTGCTCCTCCACCCACCGGGTGGTATAACTCAGCTCCGCCCATGGCACGCCAAGATCTAGCCCGCTGGAAGCTCAGGCTGTGCTGCACGGGCTGAGAAACAGGAGCCCAGGGATGAACAACATATACCATTCCTAGAACTCTGTTACAGGTGAGTAACCTGTATTTCTAGGACATGGATATGTTGTTCATCCACACTCATTGGCAGACTCCTAGCAGTTCTCCGGGAGGAGGGAGGCAAGACGCACACCCCATATACTTACTTGGGAAAGAGAGACTGAGAACCGAGGCCCCAAAACCAGCATCCCGGGTGACTCAAGGTCGATGTGGTAATGGGTAATGAAGGTGTTTGCTGACTTCCAGGTAGCAGCCCTGCAGATTTCTGGATAGGGACGTCCCTGGAAGCAGCCACGCTGCAGCAGTATGGCGGTAGAATGAGCTCTTATCCTCTGGGAGGCTCCATGCCCGCCAACTTATAGCAGAGATCTATGCAGGAGGTTACCACCTGCTTATCGTCCGCTTGGCTGCAGGTCTGCCAGATGCGGCTTCAGCCGTGGTGACAAAACAGCTGGCGATACCTCTCCCGATTTCAGCCGTATGCCTTATAATAAGCGCGCCTTCTAGGGTCCAAGTATGGAGCCTATATTCGGCCTCCGAGGTGATTGGGGTAGAACACCGGCAGAGTCAACACCTGGTTAAGGTGAACTCCGACACCACCTTCGGAAGGAATTTCGGTAGGCGCCAGGACAACCTTGTCCCTGTGGAAGACCAGGTAAGGAGACTCGATGGAAAGCGCCTGGAGCCTCCCATCCTTCTGGCTGACGTGATAGCCACCAAGAAGGCGGTCTTCCACGACAGGTGAGAGAGCACACCTGTGCATAGGTTCGAATGGCTTGCCCATGAGCTTTGCCAGTACCAGCAGTAGATCCCACGGTGGGGTTCCCGCACTGGAGGAAATGTGATCAAGGCCTTTGAAAAGCGCCAGACCACCTTCTCCTGCGCCACCGACTGCTTCCCGGCCCGCCCCGTAAGCAGAGATGGCTGCCAGGTGCACCCTTAGGGTCGCCGACCTAAGCCCTTGACTAGAAAGGGACCATAAATAGTCCAAGATGCTTGCCAAGGAACAGGAGGAAGGGTCCAAGCCCTTGTCCTGACACCAAATGGAAAACCTTTCCATTTGAAGGCATAGCATTTTCTGGTCGACTTTCACGGGACGCCTCAACTACATTGAGGACCTCGCCGGAAAGACCCAAAGCCTGGAACTCTAGCAGCTCAGGAACCAGGCCGTCAGGTGCAGGATTGAAGGTCCGGATGGAACACCTTCCCTGATTGACTGAGAGCAGGTCCGGGCGAGCTGGAAGCTGCCGCGAGTCCTGGAGCTGAGACTGAGGAGATCTGGTACCAGAACTGCGAGAGCCAGTCTGGGGCTATCAGAATACCTGCGCCTTGTCCCTCCTCGCCTTGAGAAGCACCTTGTGGATCAAGGGAAATGGGGAAAGGCGTAAAGAGGCCCGGGGTCCATTGCCTCGAGAAGGCATCCCTGCAGCGAGCCCTGCTGAGGGCGGGCATGGAACAGACTCAGCCACAAGCTCCATGGAGGCAAACAGGTCCACCTGAGGTGTGCCCAAAGGAGAACAGATGCTGTACTACCTCCGGCAGGAGAGACCACTGTGGGATGCAGCCCTATCCGGCTCAGGGCATCGGCCAGGGTGTTGGAGGCTCCTGCCACGTGAATGGCTAGGAGATCCGCCTCCAGGCTGCGCACGAGTGACCAAATGGAGAGCTTCCTTGCATAGAAGCATGGGCGCGTCCACGCCCTGGCGGTTTAGATAGTACATGGTCGTGGTATTGTCCGTCTGGACTCGGACCACTTGACCCGGAGGAGCGAAGCAAAGGCGGTGAGAGCTGGCGGGACCGCTGGAGCTCCAAGCAGGTTGATGTGGCATCGGGACTCCCGCGGGGACCAGAGGCCATGAGCCCGTGTTCCCCAGATGGGCACCCCAACCCATCAGAGAGGCATCGGTCGAACAGAGACCGTCGGCTCGGGCGGATGACAGGATGCCCTCCTGCAAATGATCTGGAACGGTCCACCACTGGAGAGCATTCCACATCCCCTGTGTCACCGACACAAGCTGGTCCAAGGGATGCGTAGCGTTGTGACCACTGGCTGGCCAGTCCCCACTGAAGGGGACGCATGTTCCAGCGGGCCCAACGGACCACGCTGGTACAGGCCGCCATGAGACCCAGGAGGCGCAGGAAGTCCCGGCAGGCGCAATTGCTCAACCAGAAATGATCGGGCAAGGAGGAAAGAACCTCGGCCCTGTCCGCGAGCGCGCGCTCTGGCTCGAAGAGAGTCGAGCTGCCCGGATGAATAGAATCACCTGCTTCGCTCGAGTTCGACTTGGCCTCGATGATAAGGAGGCCCAGTTGAGAGCAGACCTGGAGGCCAGATCTCTGGACCACTCCGCCTCCTTCCTGGAGGAGCTGCTATCAGCCAGTCGTCCAGGTAAGGGTACACCGGACCCTCGGCGCCGCAGGAATGCTGTCACCACTGCCATGCATTTGGTGAAGACCCCAGGAGCTGGAGACAAGCCGAAGGGCATGGCTTGAACTGAAGAGATCCTTCCGCTCGGAGCGAAGGAATCTCTGGTGAGACAGACGGATAGGGACGTGAACGCGTCCCTGCAAGTCCAGAGAGCAGAACCACACGCCATTGCCCAAGGATGGTATTATCTGAGCCAGAGTGACCATCCTGAAGGTTCGAGACCTTAGGAACTTGTTTAGGTCGTGTAGGATTCAGAATGGGGCGCCAGCCCCCGTCTCGCTGGAACCAGGAAGTACCTGGACACAAACCCTGGGTCTGAAGGAGGGTCCACCACCTCTTACCACCTCCTTCTGGAGGAGGAGAGTGATGTCGGCTCGACGAGCCGCCAGTGAGGCTGGGGATCCCGAAGCCCCGAGGCGGCGGCTCTGAAGGGTGGTGCCTGCTTCGACCCAGAGGCAGGGCCTTCCCACCACCTCCAAGACCCACCTGTCCGTGGTAACAGCGGACCAGGTGGACGGAAGTGCTGAGCAGCTCCCCCACGGGGACCTAGGGGTAGATCGACGGATGGGCGACACCCCTCAGCCCGTCACTGGGCAGGCTTGGAGGAGGGACCGGCCGAGGGACCTCCTGGGCCTTTCCTCCCTGCCTCCTGTTAGAGGAAGCGGGGCTTGGGTTTGGGATGCCAAGGCCGAGCCTGCTGGCCCTGACGTTGATGGGCGGGCGCTACGAGGGCACAGAAGGACGGAGGCTTAGGCTGTGGTTTGCGGCCTTTGTCCTTCTGGACGGAAGAGACCGAGTCAAGGTGGCATTGGACTTCTCGATCCTCTGCAGGTGACCTTCCACCCCAGGGCCGAAGGTCAGTCCCAAAAAGGAACATCCGCCCAACTTGTGCTGGGTATCGAAGTAAAGGTGGATATCCTCAGCCAAGCCCTGACAGCATAGCCACTGCGGCCGCCACCGATCTGCTACATGAGTCCCTACATCCAAAGCAGTCTGGAGCTGCTGTTTGGCCACTACCCTGCCTGGTCCCGCACCTGTAACCGTAGTCTGCAGATCGGGCGGGAAGATGAGGGATCCTCATCCAGGGAGCCCAACAGGGCATGAAAAATGTGCCATGAGGACGGCCGAACTGGCCTGGCGAAGGCCGAGAGAGCGACGAGCGTGAGACTTTTCGCCCGGCGTGGTCCAATTTCTTGAACTCCTTGTCAGGAGGTTTGTCACATCCCTGGCGTTGCAGCCAGCGCGGCGTATCGTGCTCAACCCCCTCAGCAGAGAAGTGTTCCAACCGGACAAGGAACCGGTAGGGACGCATACTTCCTGGCCATCCTGGCGAGCGCAGGGAGCAGGAAGCAGGCGCTGCCAAAGTTCCAGTGCGGACCCACTATGGCCTCGGCCACGGAAAACCTCCGTCGGAGAATCCTCGGTCCAGAATCTCCGTGAGGATACCTGGCCCGTTTGGAAACGGGTTGAGCTCCATCCGGTAGACTCGAGATGAGCAAGCAGTCCTAGGAAGACGACGGCTGATCGTCCATTGACTGACCTCCTGAAGACTCAAGTCCAGTCGCTTGGAGAAGAAGGAGGAATCATCTTCGGACTCGGAAGAGTCCTCGAAGAACTGCCTCTGGCCTGAGCCACCCTTCACCTGCGAGGTCGATTAGGAGTGAGGGTAACACAGCAGATGTGCAAACCTAATCGGCCGAGAATCCTTGGTGGAGCCCCAGTGGTGGCTGTGGAGGCGGAGGTTCCACGGAATCGGTGGAGCAGCTGGTTTTGGCCGACATAACCGGCCTGGGTATAGGCTCTCGGACAAGTGGGGGTTGTGTCGCCGTTCGGTGACAACCACTTAATGGCGGGGAAGGCGCGGGTCGGCTTATTCCGGCCAGGAGGGCTGTTGCAACATAAGGTCCTCGTGCAGTCGACGTCATCCGCCAAGCCTCCCTCATCAGGAGGAGGACGAGGGACGGCGACGCCGCTTACATGAGTGCCGAGACCGAGACCGCCTATGACGTGGAACGGCTGGACCGCAAGAGGTCCGAGACCGAGACCGAGAGTCCCGGAATTTCCGGGTCGGTGCGGGAGGTGTCGGCGGAACCGCACTCCTTCGGCCGGAAGGTCCATCCGAGGGCTCCGGAACCGAGGCACAGAGCGAGCCACAGGATCTCAACTCCTCCCGGGGGAACCGGGAGAGGAATCTCGCTGCTAAAGGCGACAGCCGTCCAATGGGTCGAGAAAATCAACTTCATCAGTGGAGTCTCGGTCAACTGACCTGGCCAGAGGGGACACCGTGAGAGCCAGTGGCCGAAGCTTGAGCAGTCGGCCAAGCCGACGGACGACGGCCCGGGAGAGGGACCTTTCCCGCTCCCAAGAGCGTCCGACGGAGGGACTTACCTTGTCCCTTTTGGACCGAGAATAAGGTCCAGCAGGCACGAGCCCTTCTCCTTTAGTGGAGGGACAGACAAAAACTCCTTAAAAGAAGCGTGTAGGAAGAACCCAGAGAGAGCGGGATAAATGCCGCGGCGAGGAAGAATCTGACCCGCGCGCCTCCTTTCGAGGACGACCATCCGCTCGAGCTGATCCGCGAGCTCGCGCCGCCGACCGCCAACCGGCCTCCTTGGACTTCACCGCGAGGAACGCTTCGGACGGCCCAGTTGCAATCGGGCAGCACGGTCTTCGGGGCGTGGGCAGAAAGATGAGCACAGGTCGCAAGCCTGCGGGTGCGTGCTCAAGGCCTAAGCAGTAGACACACGTGGAGTGTGGATCCGTCCGAGACATCTTCTGCCCATGGGCATCTCCGAAACCGAGTCGACGGTCCATCGCAGTCACGAGGGATCAAGACTGATCTTTTTGCAAATTTTTATTTTAAATCGCTAAACGGAGAAATAGGAACTAGTCATGAAGCGCAGAGCGTTAAGGAGGAACCTGAGCTCCAAGCGGTAAGGAAGATCTGGCCATGGGGCGGAGCCAGAGTTATACCACCGGTGGGTGGAGGAGCAAGCTTGAAGACCTTCCGGCAAGATTTAAAGCGGCAAGGATACTGCCAATGAGTGTGGATGAACAACATATCCATGTCCCTAGAAGTGGGGTTTAAACTTGTAAAGGGGGGGTCAAATAATAAAAATACCCCAGGGGGCGGTTTGAGGGTCCAGGTTTAGGGCACGTGAGGAGTGAGAGGGAATATGTTGCAAATTCAAGGAAAATTGGACAGAAAAGGGACTGCGCAAGGTTGGGGGAAAATGGTGAGAGGGGAAAAGTCGGGGTGGAGGACAGTCTTGATCAATGCCAGGAGTATGAGCAATAAAATGCCTGAGTTCCAGGCTATGTTGGCTGAGGGAACGGCGGATGTGGCAGCAGTTACTGAGACATGGGCCACTCAGAGAAATGATTGGGACCTAAACTTAGAGGGCTTCAAGATATTCAGGAAGGACAGGGAAGTGTAAGGGGGGGGGGGTTGTGCTGATAGTCAGAAATGACATACTGGTTTGTGGAGCTGAAGAGGCTGGAGGGGGTGTGGAGGCTATCTGGGTAACCCTGCAAACGAGGGGAGGGAAGAAACTGAAGTTAGGGGTGGTATACAGACCCCCTGCAATAGATGAAGATCTGGAGGATAAGTTTGGTTGAGAACATTAAGGGTCACTGTGATCTTGGAAAGGGTAGGGTGGTGGTTATGGGTGATCTTAATATGCCGGGGGTGGGCTGGGACACCATGATATCCTTAGTAACCAGGGAAAAGGGACTGATGGATGTCTTTCAGGATGCCTTCCTGATCCAACAGGTGGGGGAACTTATTAGAGAAGGGCGGATATTGTTCTAATGGATAGTGAACAGATAAGAGGCCTGGGCGTACAGTCCACTGGCGGGGAGTGACCACGCCACGGTTTTATTCCTGCTGTATCTGGGGAAATCGCATTCATACAGTAGTGGTTGTTTCCAGGAGAGCGGACTTCGTGAGTATAGGTAAGATATTAAGGAGAGGTTAAGCCGGATATGGATGCTGAGCGTTATTAAAGCAAGGGGTGCAAAGAGGCTACTAGGTCCTGTGCTGGAAGTAAGACATAAGCATGGTTGGAACTAGCAGGCCATGTTGGTGGACCTGGGAGGGTGCAGGAGGCGATGAGGGATAAAGGCTGCCTACGTACGTTCCAAATGTACTGGGGGTAAGAGCAAGGGAGTCTATGTGGGGAAGGTCACCAGAGTGGTGAGGGGTGCCAAGGCAGGGATGGAGAAAACCTGGCTAAAGATATCTTGGGGGATTCTATAGATACATAAGAGTCGAGAGAAGAGAAAAGTGAAGACGAGATCAATAAGATTAAGATTGTGGGGGGATGGGCTCAGGATGCGGGGGGGGGTGGGATCAGGCAGACATGCTAAATGAGTACTTTGCCTCAATCTTTGTAGAGGGTGATAAGGGATCCCTACAGCCTGATGGGAGAGTAGATGTGCCAGCAAACGTGAGAGGCCAGTCTCTGTCTGAGACCAGAAGATGGAAAGAGACTAGGGTACAAGCTGGCCCAGACCAAGATGGAGTAGGAAGGCTGCATGAGGGAGTGGATGGGGGGAGAAGAAATTACTGTGGATAGGGTGAGGGATGTCCTTCGGAAACTAAAAACCGATAAGGTGCCGGGGCCGGATGGATTACATCAGAGGGTTATGAAGAAATTGGCAGAGGTACTGGCAGCTCCGCTGGCTGCACTCTTTAATACCTCTCTGCAGACAGGAGGGGTGAGTACGTGTTGATGGCTAGGAGGGCAACCAGAGTGGTGAGGGACCAAGGCGAGGATGGAGCAAAACCTGGCTAGGGATATCCGAGGGGGGAAGGGATTCTATAGATACACAGGGGAGAAGAGAAAAGGGAGAGCACATATCAGCAGGATTAGGACTGGGGAGGGATGGGCCAAGGAGGCAGGGGAACAAGCAGAGATGCTAAATGAGTACTTTGCCTCAATTTTTATGGAGGGAGGTGGGGGATCCCTTCAGCCCGATGGGAGGAAAGGGGAGCCAGCCGAGTGAAGGTCAGATGGAGTCTAGAGGACTGAAAGAGGCTGGGGTTCAGGCCGGGCCACGTCTAGAAGGCGAGGGGTGGTTGAATGAGGGGTTGGGCTGGGAGGGAGAAATCACAGTGGATAGGGTGAGGAAGGCCCTTCGGACACTAAACACTGATAAGGCGCTGGGGCCAGATGGGCTGCATCAGAGAGTTATAAAGGAACTGGCAGATGAGCTAGCAGCTCCACTGGCTGCACTCTTTAACAGCTCTCTGCAGACAGGATGGGTGCCTCAAGATTGGAGGGTGGCTTATGTGGTGCCTAACCACAAAGGGGGGCCGAGAGAGGAGATGGGAAATTTTAGGCCTGTCAGCCTAACATCTGTGGTAGGCAAAGTAATGGAGGGCATAATCAAGGAGAGGCTCGGGAGGTAGCTGGAGAGGTTGTGGTACCTGGATGACCAACAGTATAGTTTCGTACTGGGGAGATTGTGTCAGACCAACCTCATAGATTTTTATGACTAGGTGACAGGGACTCTGGACCAACATAGGCCGGTGGACGTCCTATACCTGGACTTTAGTAAGGCGTTTGACTCGGTACCATGCACTGGGCTGCTAACAAAGCTGGGGGGATGGGGTGGGAGGGCAGTTGCTCAGATCGTAGAAAATTGCCAATGGGGTGAATACAAAGGGTAGTGGTTGGTGAGATAGTCTCCTCCCCAAGGAAGGTCATCAGTGGGGTCCCCCAAGGTTCGGTATTGGGGCCACTCCTGTTCAATGCCTATGTCTTGGATATGGGGAGGGGGGTTAGGAGTAGGATGAGTCTCTTTGCAAATGACTCAAAACTTGGAGCACTGGCGGAAGGGGACAAAGCGAGAGAGGCAGTCCAGAGGGACCTGGATACCCTGGAGAGGTGGTCAAGCAGGTGGGGACTGAGGTTTACTGCAGGGAAGTGTAGGATACTGCACCTGGGGGTCAGAAACCCGGGCCATGTATACACCCGGGGGGGGGGTCGCACTGCAAGCTACAGCGAGTGAGAGGGATCTAGGGGTGGTGGTAGACATCAAAATGAATAACACTGAAAACTGCAGAACAACTGTGGCAAAAGCGAACAGAAAACTGGGCTGCGCAGCTAGGGGGATTACGTCCAGGAGGAGGGAGGTGATCCTCCCTCTGTATAATGCCTTGGTCAGGCCACACCTCGAGTACTGCGTGCAGTTCTGGAGACCTCACCTCAAGAAGGATGTAGCACTGCTGGAGAGGGTCCAGAGGAGGGCAACCAGAATGATTCAGGGCATGGGAGGGAGGCCCTATGAGGAAAGGCTGGAAGAGTTGGGCCTGTACTCGCTGGAGGAGAGGAGAGACGGGGGGGGGCATGATAGGGTCTTCAATATGTAAAGGAATACACAGGGGCGGAGCCAAAGAGATGTTCAGACTAAAGAGGGGGAACAACCAGAGGGCATGAGTGGAAGTTAGAGGAGGGGAAATTACAGGGGGGAACACAGGAGACATTACTTCACTGAGAGGGTGGTGGAGCCATAGAATGCACTGCCAGGGAGTCTGGTGGAGGAGGGCACAGTGGAGGGCTTCAAGAAGGGGTGAGATAGGTACAAGGGAAAACTCAAGCTGAAGATGACCCTCTCTGGGGCTGGGGGGGGGGTGGAAAACCGAGCACCCATTAGGAGGCTGGCTACCGAGCAGACTCAACAGGCCATTCGGCCTATTCTGCTGGCATTTAGTAAGTTAGTATGTTATTGGGTGTGGTAAACTTACTGTTAAGTGATGCCTTTAATTTATCTGTATGTATTGCTATAACCAACTTATTCTACCTACCATGATATGCCTGCTGTTTTGTTTTTTTTGTTTGTTTTTGGCCAAAGGCTCCTGACCCCGACTTCACCTACCGCTCCCCCCATCTCCAGGCTTCCCCCTGGATGGGGCCAACAAGCGGGAGACCCCTCCTTGGGAACGTGGGTCACAAAGCCCTGGCTTGTCCCCCAGGGTGGGGTCATGGGAGCGGGACCCCCCTCCTCCCCAGCGAACAACGGTCTGAGTGGAGGCGGCTTCAAGCAGAGGCCATCATTTCTGGCCGAGATTTCAGAGTTTTTCTCCTGGGGCAGATCACGCAATGACACCAGCGTCTGCCCTGCCCCTGAAACATGGTGCTGGCCACATGGGACCCCAGCCCCGCCAGGTCTCATGCTGGAGACTCTCCCTCCGAGAGGGAGAGCAGTCCATAGGACGATTGATCCCTCTCCCCCCGGCCAGCCCTCCGACTCCCAGATCTATCCCCAAACCCAGGATGCCGGTGCCACAGATGGATACCTTGCGGCTGCACCAGTGGGCTGGACCAATATCCCTACTGTTTTTCTATGTTGTACTACTTGTATTGATTGTGATGGTTTTTATTAGGTGGCAAACTTACTGTCATGTGATGCTTTTGCTTTTATGTATTTGTTACAACCAATCTGCTCTATGTACCATGATATACCTGCTGTATTACTATGATGTATCCTTGTACTGTGATGTCTGTGATGTTTAGTACTTTGTATCAGGGACCTCCTTGTGAATGAGCGTGCTCAATGGAAGCTATCCCTACACAATAAACGGACTACAGTAAACACTGTAATATTACACAGATAAACATTAAAACAATACTCACTAACATATCCATATTAAAACTCAATTGAAAGGCTATAAATAAATAGATATGTTAGGCAGTTGAACGATTAATCAAAAGCTTGCTGAAAAAGAAAAATTTTAAGCCCCTTCTTGAAAATCTCCACTGAGGGGCCTCCCTCAAGGACCTAGGCAAAGAATTCCAGAACACCGGGCCCGCCACTTCAAAGGCCCGGTTGCCTGAAGATTTTAACCTTGCCCTTGGGACCATCAGGAGGCCTTCCTCAGAGGAATGGAGCAACCGAGCTGGGGTGCACAGAAGCAGGAGCTCATTCAGGTAGCTGGGCCCACTCTGTGCAGGGCTTTATAGGTTATCAAACTTAAACAAGATATTCCACTTTATTAGCAGCCAATGCAGATCACGCCATGCCAGAGATGTACGGCTAGATCTAGACAATCCCATTAGTAGCCGAGCAGCTGCATCCTACAATAGCTGCAGGCACTGTAGCGTACCTCCAGTAGCCCCAAGGTATAGGGCATTGCAAAAGTCCAGTCTATGTGGGTGGCTCCCTATTCTTTCTGACTTCATAGATCTCAGTACCGGCCCTAGTAAAAGAGCTAATACAGTATGGTAATATCTCTGGATATAAGGTAAACTACTATAGATCTGAGGCAATCTGATTAAGTGGTAGGATTGCTACTTTCAAGATGGACATCCTATTCCTATTCCAGCCCCTCCCAATAAAAATCCCAGAGGTTTTCTTCTGAGAAAACAGCAGCAAATTATTCTGCCATTTGTCTGGTCTGGTAGCAGACACAGGGTCAACAAGAGACTCCTCACTTTGCTGAGAGAAAGTACAGTTACATAAGAACTTACCATAAAAGTAGATCTTTGAGAGGAGCTCTTGCAGCAGGTAATACATTAGGACCCCACAGAAAACTTGTAGCTAGCAGTCCGAGGTGGGGGACCGCCACCGACGTCAGCTCCGCCCGACATCAGGCGTGGTATAAAGGGGGTAGTCCCCGGCACCATCTCAGTTCTCCTGTCAGAGACCTGGCTAACATAGCATTGGAGAACCAAGCAGGAACTCCCCAACCTTGTACAGGTGCAAGACTCATATACCTGGGGGATGGAGGGTGAGAAAGCCACCTGCTGCAAGAGCTCCTCTCGAAGATCTACTGTTGCGGTAAGTTCTTACGTAACTGTACTATCTAACTTCAGGGTGCAGCTCTTGCAGCAGGTAATACCATTAGGACTGAGTCCCAAGCAGTACCCAAAGATAGGCCTAAGTCTGAGCGGGAAGTAGAGAGAAAACTGAAAACACAGGAAGATGCAGACTATTCTAGGCGAGTAGGCCCTGCAGGACAGCAAGTCCAAAACTTGCTCTCCTCCTAGAAGTAATGTCTAGGCTGTAATGCCTGATGAAGGTATGGACTGTGCTCCATGTCACAGCAGCACAGATGTCTGCTGAAGAGACATTCCTTATGGAAGCAAAAGAAACGGCCATGACCCTGGTGGAGTGTCCCTTAACGGGACCCGGAAGGGGTTTACCATGGTGCTGTGAGCAAAAGGAAATACAGTGCACTAGCCAACGGGCTAGAGACTGCTTAGAGACAGGAGCCCTGGTCATCCTTTTTGCAAAGGAAACAAACAACTGGTCCATCTTTCTGGAGGAACATGTTCTGTGAAGGTAATGCCTCAGGATTCTATGGACGTCCAAGGTGTGCAACAGCGCTTCACCTTGGTTGGTAAACTCAGAATAATAAACCGGAAAGTTGATGTCCTGATTCAGTGTCAGGGTAGACACCACCTTCAGTAAGAACTTGGGGTTCGTATGCAGGGTCACCCTGTCCCTGTGAAAAACGATATAAGGTTCCTTACACATCAATGCCTGGAGCTCAGAAATCCTTTGAGCTGAAGTAATGGCAACCAAAAGGAAAGCTTTCCAAGAGAGGAAGCATAGCTCGCCAGAAGCGGCTCGCTCGAAGGGCGGAAGGATGAGTTTCTCCAGAAGAAAAAGTAAACCCCCCAGAGGAATAGCGTCCCTCCTGAGAGGCCTGACATGCAAGACCCCTCTGAGAAAGGTCTTGCAGACATTCAATTGTGCTAGAGTTCGCTCCCCGATCAGCTCATGATATGCGGAGACCGCACACATGTGAACCTTGCTGGATGAATAGCTCAGTCCCAAGTTCAAGAGGTGGAGGAGATAGTCCAGCATGTGTCTGACCAGACAATCCAAGGGATCTATGGCACGGACCACAGCCCGGAGGCAGAAACGCCTCCATTTCAGAGCTCAAGTAGCTCTAGTGAAGGGTTTCCTCGCTACAACCAAGACCTCTGCCACCCTGCTTGACACTCTTAGTCTCTCTTCCACTAAGACTACAGGAGCCACGCCTGCAGATGAAGAGCGTGATGGTATGTGTCCCCTGCTCCTGTGAGAGCAAGTGGGTGGAGAGAGGCAAATGTATCAGAGGTTCCAAAGACAGCTGTTGGAGCAACGAATACCAGATCTGTCGAGGCGACAGGGGGCAATCCGGATCATCCGGGCCCCCTCTGACTGCAATTTGAGCAGTACTCTCTGAATTAGAGGGAAGGGGGAGAAGGTGTACATGAACTTCCCTGTCCAGAAGAAGAAGGACAATGCATCTCACCAGAAAACACCAGGCCCTGGAGCGAGTGAGCAGAACTTTTGCAGTCTGGCATTGCACGGGGACACAAAGAGGTCCAACTCTGGACGGCCCCATCGACCGAAGAGGTCTGCGACTTCTTGAAGTAACTCCCACTCGTGATTCGGAGAGATGGAGTGACAGACTGTCGGCGAGAACATTCTGGACCCCTGGCAGGTGCACTGCGATGAGGTCTAGACTGTATTCTACTGCCCAATCCCACACTCTCATGGCCTCTCTGCAAAGGGGATAAGAGTGAGTTTCCCCCTTGCTTGTTGATGTAGAAGACCACTGGTGTGTTGTCTGTCTGCACCAGAAGAGGACCCGGTGAAAATCGGTCTCTGAATGCGTAGTGCATTCAGTATTACCCTCATTTCCAGAACATTTATATGTAGAGAGCTGTCTGTGGGAGACCAAGATCCCCGGGTCCTGTGATCCCCTAAATGCGCCCCCCCAACCGGTCAGAGAGGCGTCTGTGGTTAGAACTTGAGTCGGAGTTGGCCTCCAGAAGGAGACTCCTCCCTCTAGATTCTCATGGCAGAGACACCAGTCGAGGGAACGATGGACCACCTGAGAGATCCAGACCTTGAGGTGCCACTGAAGGACCCTCATGTGCAGTCTGGCGAGGGGTACTGTGGCTATGGTGGCCACCATGTGGCCTAATAGCTGAAGGATGACCCAGGCAGAGATAAAGGGTACTCTTTGGACCCTGCTTGCCAGAGCTCGAAGGCGTTCTGCTCTGTCTGAGGGCAGAAAAGCTCTCCCCTGCTCGGTGTCCAAAATTGCCCCTATGAACTGCAGCCAATGTGATGGCCATGGGTGTGACTTTGGCCAGTTCACTGTGATTCCCAGGGAACAAAAGAGACTCTGTGTCTCTTTGACAGCGATTTGAAGCTGCTCTTCCGATGATGCAGAGAGAAGCCAATCATCCAGGTAGGGGTAAACAAAGAGGCCTCTCCATCGGAGTTCTGCTACTACCACCACGAGACACTTGGTGAATATCCTGGGGGCTCACAAAAGGCCGAAGGGGAGTACCCTGAACTGGTAGTGCTGGTCCTGAAAGCTGAAGCGAAGAAATCTTCTGTAAGATTTCAGGACCTTGATGTGCATGTATGTGTCCTGCATATCGAGGGAGCACAACCAGCCCCCTTGATGAAGCAAGGGGAATAGGCCTGCCAGAGTAACCATCTGAAATCTCTGGTACTTGACCGACAGATTGAGCTGGCTAAAGTCCAGAATGGGGCAAAGGTCTCCAGTTTTCTTTGGGACCAGAAAGAAACAGAAATCGTAACCTTTGCCCTTCTGGGCTTGGGGAACCGGCTGGATGGCCTTTTTCTCCAAGAGCTGCTGGATCTCCGCAGCCAGGAGGAGATTGTGCACCGGTGGACAATTGACTGAAGTGGGGGAGATTGTCCGATGGAAGAGAAAGGAATTCTATGGCATACCCGTTTCAAATTGTGTCCAGTACCCATTGGTCTGAGGTAATACTGGACCATTCGAGTGGGTAGAGGGCAAACCTCCCTCCTACCTTCTCATTCTGCGGGTCCCTGAAGAGAAGAGAGAGGCAGGAAGAGTCAGGCAGAGGGGGTGGTGGGTCCTTGGGCCCTTGAAGTTTTGGGCTGCTTAGGGCCCTGGGAACCTTGGGGGGCAGGGTGACCCGACCTCTTGAACCCTTTGCCTTGGGCAGGCTTGCTCCCCTGTCCCTGTCCTTTTCGAAAGGGACGGCGATGGGGTTCTTGAGGCTGGGATTTGTATATGCGGTGTACGTCTGCCACTGCTTTGATAGACTCCTGTAGCTGTTTCACCATCGTTTCAACCTCTGGGCCAAACAGAACTGGGCCTTGGAACAGGAAATCCAAAACGGACTCTTGCAGATTCCCATCAACCTGAGCCATGGCTACTGACTCAGACAAACCCCCAAGACAGCAGCCCTGGAGGCTATGTCCACCGCATCATACGAACAATGGAGGACATGTTTCTCAATGTCCAGACCTGACTGGGCGCAGGCAAGCACTTCCTCTTTAGAGTCCGAGTCCGGCATGGACTTGACTAGGTCCATGGTCTTCTGCCATAAGGATTGTTGGTATGTAATCATATGTGCCATGAAGTTAAAGGATCTGATGGCACCTGTGGCAGAAGAATAAATCTTCTGGCCCCAGCTGTCTAATTTTTTGGAGACCGGGTCCGGGGGTTGGGAGCTCAAGTGTTTGGGCTGGGAGCCCCTGCTGTGGGCTGCAGTCAGAACCAGAGAATTCACCTTTGGCTGTTCTGCCAAAAAGGGTTCAGATCTGGGTGGCTTGTAAAGCCGGTCAGCCTTCCGAGGAACTGCAGGTACTAAGGAAGGGGTACTCAAAGTCAGGCAAGTGACATTCTGGAAAGGCTTGACATAAGTAGGTATTACCAAAGACTTAGGTTCTTTTTCGCCCAGGAACTTGGCCAGGCGCTTGCGCTTTGGGTCCAGGTTCTCTGTGTCCCACTCATAAATGGTCTGGATGTTCCTCTTATATCTAAAAATGAGGGATCGTTTGGAGGGAACCGCTGGGAATCCTTAGGTCCTGGGGAGGGAGGGAGGAAGGAAAGAATTTCCCTTTTGAATCAGGCTCAGAGTCTGCGTCTCCCTCTTCTGAGGAGGACGAGGGAGGAGAAGAAGTAAAGGGAGACTACTGATGCCTCCTCTTTTTGCCCTTAGAATCTGGGCGTGGGCTCTCACCCCCATCAGGAGATGGGGTGGGAGGAGGTCCCATGAGTGGTGGATTTGGGGTGGTATCTCAAGGTCTGCAAAAGAGATCCCCCTTTACTGTATTCCACCACGTGGTGAATAAAAAGCCTATGTCCACCACTGGGCCGGGTGCCGGGTTCGCCAGATCGGGCGTTGGCCCGCCGGAGTGGGCATCTGGGGATTCTGAGGTACTGGCATCAGGTCCGGGACCCTGTCGTCAGTGGGCAGATGTCTGGTGTCGCCTTCGCCTGGGGAGTTGGCATGTGGAGTAAGCCTGACCGACGACCGACCCCCAGGAGGGGGTGCGGGCGTCTGGTTGTCCGCCGGCAACCACCTCGTGTCAGGCATCGTGGAGCGGGACGATGGAGAAGGCGACCGGCTAGGCTTTCGCTGTTCGACTGTGGGGCAAACCTTAGCCGGAGGAGGGGGAGGCGTCCGAGCTCGGACAACCTCTTGCCTACCTGGGTGTTCATCCGAAGGCTTCCTTTTTTCGGATGAACTAAGCCTGTCCTTCGAAGACTTGGACTGGCCCTCCTGGTTCGACCCTGAGGAATGTTTATGAGGTCGATGAGTCAGAGAAGACTGGTGTCCCGAAGAGGCCAACTCCCAGTGCTTGCCCTGAGAAGAGGCGGGAATGGACTAACTCAAACGGAAGTGTTCAGTCATCTTAACTGGCACCGAACCAGACCTCCGGCTGGAGGTAGAGGAGGAAGTGGCTTGCTTAGACAGTGACTTAGGGCAAGACTCTGACCTGGCCCGATCTTTATCCCTGTGGTGATGTTTCCCACCCAAGGACTTCTCTATTGGCGGGGAATCCCTGGTGGAAGAAGAGGTGCTGGCCCCTGAGCCATGCTGCATCACCACTAGTTACTTCTCTAGAAGGAAGGTTTTGAGTGTGTAGGCTCTCCTGGCATGAGTCTTCTGACTGAATGGCTTGCAGTGGGTGCAGGCATCGGGCCGGTGGTCTAGGCCTAAACAGATGAGGCAGGCCACGAGGCTGTCTTTGGCCGGGATCTGCTTTCCGCACGCATACATGGCTTTACGCCGCGGTGCAGGAGGCAACGACATCCACAAGGCAAACTAAATGAATGACTGAGAAAAAAACTTTTCTTTTAGGCTGTTGACTGCAGAAGAAGGCGTTCGTGGAGCCGAACTACGCGGGTCAACGGCAGGAAAAGAACTGAGATGGCGCCAGGGGGCTGCCTTCTTTATACCACGCCTGACGTCGGGCGGAGCTGATGTCAGGGGCATTCCCCCATCTCAGACTGCTAGCTACAAGTTTTCCGTGGGGTCCTAACGCCTGGTGGCATTAGTTCTAATGGTATTACCTGCTGCAAGAGCTCTACCCTCAAAGTTAGATCAAGGGGGTCAGACATACAATGTCTGATTTTTAACTGTATTATGTTGCCGCACAATTGATGCCAATAACAGCATGGACAAAATGGAGATCTGACACTGGGGGGCCTGGAAATAAGAGGCGAGCCAGCCTCTGCCTGTGGCTCTTTTCACCCTATGTTGAAGTCACCCCTCTCTGTCAGGTGGACTGATGGCTTCTAATCCCCAAAATCTTAGGGACGCCCCTGTATGTCCTACTTCTAAAAAGTGATCTACAACTGGGGTTGATTTTTTATTTCGGATGTTTGATTTGTGTTCCTGAATGCATTGTTTAAGCGGTCTGGTAGTTTTTCCAGTATAAATTTTATCACATGGACACTGCAGGACGTAAATGACCTTAGCCGTGTCACAGGTAATAAAGTGGCAGGACCGCACGAATTGGGTAAAGAACTTTAAAAGTTTCCTCTTTAAATGTTTCTTCGGATAAAAATGAGTTCGAAAACTTAAAAACATTGGCAGCATAGTCTGACATAAAGAGAATTTTAAGAACTAGTGCTAATGGATGATAACTTCGGCCTGTAAAAGGTGCTATGACAGAAGGCACTTTTCGAGTTTCATGAGGGAACTTGACACAGAAATTGACTGTGAATAATGATTATTTAAAAAGTATATATAAACGTTGAGTAAGACTATTATGGTGGAGAATCTAAAGTGAAATATTTGGTTTGGGCCAAGTTTCAGACAGTTATGATGGAATATCACAAGAAATTTAAAGCCCATGTTAAAATACTGGCATTTAAATGTTTGTAGTGCAGGATTTAAGGTGAAATACTTTATTTTGGATATCTTTTCTCAGATTGGAACAATGAAAAGATAGCATGGAACTGTGGTAACTGATAATGAAAAGACTGAAAACATCGTAGCTTATCTAAATGGTAGCACATTTATTACTGCTCTATCTTATGGAAATAGTAATTTGATGTTTACACAAAGAGAAGACATGACTGTACAAAATAAGAATCAGATATGAAACTGTTTTATATAGTTTAGCTGCTTTTCAAAATGATTTTTTGCCTTATTTTCAGCCATGAATCTGTGAAAATATAATACAAAATGTATTACTGAAAGAGCCAGAATATTAGAAGCATATACATCTTAGATGTGTTATACATCCAGAGCAGAAGGTATAACAAAATGGTCACATCAAGAACCTGATCCACTATATTTGGCAACTGGTGTTGTATTTTTGTATTTTTGATATGAATTTTTTTAAGTGAGTTATTCACATATAAAACAAGAACCTAATATGAAATTGTTCTATATGGTTCTGCTGTTTCTCAAAATGTTTCTCTGTTTTATTTTTAGCTTTAAACCTGTGAAAATAAAAAAACCAAAAATGTATTAAAGAAAGAGATAGACTGTTAGAAGCAAATAATTATTAGATGCTACATACATCAGAAAATGTAAGTATAACAAAGTGGTCATATTAAGTATTTTGATTCACTTCGTTTCGTGTTTGGTGTTGGGTTCCCCTATTTCTAGTACAATTATCTTGTGATATAATGTGAGTAATTTGAGATTACTTATCATATTTTACAAAATTATCTACTTTGAGAGCTTATGTATTGGTTACAGAAATCTTAAATATTTATTAGATATTTCAAGTAATTAGCACCACTGATTGTTCAATATTTAATATCTAATGTGGAATTTGAGTTTGGTTGTGGATGGTGTTTTTAATTATGTATATTTATGTATTTATTTAGAAAGGCATCTCTTGAAAAAGCCCATATATTAGGTGAAACGTTGAGGTTTGCCAAATTCAAAAATAAAGAGAGTATTTGGAAACGAAAAAGACTGTCTGCAGACATATTTATTCAGTACCCCCCATCTTCTGCTTCAGAATCGCTTCTATTAAATTTCAGTCCCCACCTCCTTGACCACCCCTCCAGGGTATCCAGATCCCCCTGGACTGCCTCCCTCGCTTCTTCACAATCCACCACTGATCCCAGTTTTGAAACATCCGCAAAGAGACTCAACCTATTCCTAACCCCCCTCCCTATATCCAAGACGTAGGCATTGAACAAAAGTGACCCCAATACTGAACCTTGTGGGACCCCACTGATTACCTTCCTGGGGGAGGAGAGTATCCCACCTACCATTACCCTCTGTAAGCACCCCGAAAGCCAATTTTCAACCCAATTGAGCTCCTGTCCTCCCACCCCCATCTCCCCCAGCTTTTTTATCAGCCCATTATGGGGTACTGAATCAAATGCCTTGCTGAAATCTAGGTATAGGACATCCACCGGCCTATGTTTATCCAAGACCCCCCCGTCACCCAGTCATAAAACTCTACAAGGCTGGACTGACATGATTTCCCTGGTGCGAAGGCATACTGTTTACCACACTGGTGCCCTAACCATTCCAGCTGCCTCCCAATCCTCTCCTTGATAAAGCCCTCCATTACTTTGCCTACCACAGACGTTAGGCTAACAGGCCTATAATTCTCCATCTCCTCTCTAGACACCCCTTTATGGATAGGCACTACATAAGCCAACCTCCAGTCTTGGGGCACCCATCCTGTCTGCAAAGAAGTATTAAAAAGTGCAGCCAGTGGAGGTGACAGCTCCTCCGCCAACTCCTTCACAACCCTCGGGTGTAGCCCATCCGGCCCCGGTGCCTTATCAGTTTTTAGTTTCTGAAGGGCCTCCCTCATCCTATCCACTGTGATTTCTCCCCCAGTCCTCCCCCTCACTCAACCTCCCCACCCCTTCTGGGTCTGGTCCTGCCTGTACCCTAGCCTCATTCCATCCTCTGGTCTCGGACTGACTTCTCACCTTAGCTGAATGCTCTTCCCTCCCATCAGCCTGTAGGGATCCCCAGTCCACATCTGCAAAGATTGAGGCAAAGTACTCATTTAGCACCTCTGCCTGTTCCCCTTCTTTCTGAGCCCATCCCCCCATAATTGTAATCCTACTGATCTGCATCCCTCTTTTCGCTTCTTTATGTATCTATAGAATCCTCCCCCTCCGGATATCCATAGCCAGGTTTTGCTCCAACCCTGCCTTGGCTCCCTCACCACTCTGGTGACCCTTCTGGCCAATATCTCATACTCTCCTCGCTCCTTGTCCCCACTTGAGCATTTAAAATGTATAAGTAGTCTTTTTAACCATTACTGCCTCCTGCACCTCCCTAGCCCACCAACATGGCTTACTGGTTCTACCATTTTTTTGCCTTAATTTTGTACAGTACTTAGTAGCCTCCTGCACCCCTTTTTTAATGGTCTCCCACAATCTTCCAGCATCCATGTCTGGCCTAATCTTGTCCAACCTCTCCCTTAGAATCCTACCCATGCCCACGAAATCCGCTCCCCTGAAGTCTACCACTACTGTGTTAGTGCGGTTTTCCTCACCCCCTATATACAGCAGAAACCAGACCGTGGCATGGTCACCACTAGCCAGTGGACTGCACACCTCCAGGCCTGTTATCTGATCACTGTCCGCTAGGACAATGTCCAATATCCGCCCCTCTCTAGTAGGTTCCCCCACCTGTTGGACCAGGAAGGCATCCTGAAAAACGTCCATCAGTCGCTGTTCCCTGGCTACAGAGGACGTCATGGTGTCCCAGTCTGCCTCAGCATATTAAGGTCACCCATGTCCACCACCCTACCCTTACCAAGATCATAATGACCCTTGATGTTTTCAAACAGTTTATCCTCCAGAGCCTCCTCAATTGAGGGGGGAGGGGGGCCTGTATACCACCCCTATTTTCAATTTTTTCCCTCCCCATATTTGCAAGGTTACCCATATTGCCTCCACTCCCCCTCCAGCCTCCTCCACTCCACTAACCACAATGCCATTTCTATCAGCGCAACCCTTCCCCCTCTTCCCACTCTCCTATCTTTCCTGAATATCTTATAGCCCTCCAAATTTAGGTCCCAATCATTTCTCTAGGTGGCCCATGTCTCTGTAACTGCTGCCACGTCCACTGTTCCTTTAGCCAGCATAGCCTGCAACTCAGGCATTTTATTCCTCATGCTCCTGGCATTAATCAGGACTGTCCTCCAACCCGACCTCTCCTCCCTATCCTATCCCCCCAACCCTGCGCAGTCCCTATTCTGCTCAATTTTCCTTAGATTTGCATCACATCCCCCCTCACTCTTCCATTGCCCTAGACCTGGACCCACAAACAGCCTCCCTGGGGCCAATTTTTTATTTGACCCTCCCCCCTTTACAAGTTTAAGCCCCACCTCTCTCCTATAAATCCAGCAAGTTTTAGTTTCAAGATCTCCCGCCCCTCCAGACTGAGATGTAACCTATCCCTGGAATATAGCCCCTTATCCTCCCAAGTATCACCCCAGTCTCCCACCAGCCCATGCCCCTCTGCCTTGCACCATTCCCTAAACCACTGGTTCACCCCCTAAGTTTTAGTCTGCTCTCCCCGGTTGCCCTTGGTACCGGCAGAATCTCAGAGAAGGAAATTTTTCTTCCTATAGAGTGACAAACCCTTGCCAGTTCCCGGAACCTAGCCTGTATTTCTAGCTTACTGTCCCCTTCCAAGACACTTGTCTCCAGATGTACTAGGAAGTCCGGGGATCCCCCACATTCCAGTGCTATCGAGTACAGGTGGAATTTGGCCTTGTGTATGGATAATCCTGGTATACATTTAGCCTTGACTGGGCTGCTTTTATTGTCCCCACCCCCTCCCACTGGATACCCCTGGCCATGGAATCCCCCAGTAATATCACCTTCACCCCACCCCCACTTTGTTAGCCCATTTGGTCCCTCCAGACTCCTCCTTCTATCATCAAACCCCTGCTTACTCCTCGCTCCGTCAGCCTGGGAATCTTTATTAGCCCATTTAGATTCTTCCAGGCTCCTCCTTCTAATCGACAACCCCTGCTTACTCCTCCCAACTCCATCAGCCTGGAGGCCACCCTCATATAGCTAGCCCCAACATACTCCTACTCACACTGCCAGTTTGCCTTGCCCCCAAATTCCCAGGAGGCCAGAGTATGCCCCCAATTCCACCCTCACACCCTCTTGAGTTATAATCCTCCAATCCCCCACTCGAGCAACCTCCCACTAATTCTTCATCTCCCCCTTCTGGATCTGCACTTCCCACCCATCAGCTGAAATTCTCCCACCCTACTCTCCACCTCTTCCAACGATTCTTGTCTCAAGCTGATCTCTCTACCTCGATTGACTTCCCCAACCTGGATACCAGCTTGACCACATTCCTGCTACCTTCCACCCTGTTCCACTCAGTGCCCCCATCTACCATATTTCCCTCCAACCTAGGCTCCTGTCCCTCCCTCCTCCATCCTTTCCTATGGTTCCAGCTCCCTCCTCTGTCTCCCACCTCCCTCAGCTTTCTGTTCAGTTTAGAATGTTCAGTCTAGAATGTTGGTGTATCTAACATACTAAAAGCCAGCAGAATAGGCCTAACGGTCTTTCGTGTCTGCTCGGTAGCCAGCCCCTATTGGGTGCTAGCTCCTCCCTCCCCGAGAGGGTCAACCGGCTTCAGTATACCCATGCACCTGTCCCACCCTCTCTAATGCCTTCCCCACTGCGCCCTCCTCCACTAGACTCCTGGGCAGTGCATTCCATGGTCCCACCACCCTCTCAGTGAAGTAATGCCTTCTACGTTCTCCCTTGTAGTTTTCCCCTCTCCAACCTCCACTCATGCCCCCTGGTTGTGCCCCTTTTCTTTAGCCTGAACATTTCTTTGGCTCTGCCCCTGTTAAGCCCTTTCACATATCTAAAAACCTCAATCATGTCTCCCCGTCTCTCCTCTCTTCCAGTGAGTACAGCCCAAGGACTTCCAGCCTTTCCTCGGAGGTCCTTTCACTCATTCCCCATATCATCCTGGTTGCCCTCCTCTGAACCCTCTCCAGCAATGCTATGTCCTTCTTAAGGTGAGGTCTCCAGAACTGCAAGCATTACTCAAAATGCAGCCTGACCAAGGCATTATACAGAGGGAGGATCACCTCCCTCCTCCTGGACGTAATTCCCCGGGCTATGCAGCCCAGAATCCTGTTTGCCTTTGCCACAGATCTTCTGCAGTTTTCAGTGTTATTCACTTTGGTCTCTACCATGACCCCCAGGTCCCTTTCACTCACGGTGGCTTGCAGTGGCTTTCTGACCAAACCCTCCCTGTCCACTTGCTCTCCCCCACCATCAGCCTCCTCCACATCATCTCCCGGATATAACAGGGTGAAACGGTTTGTAAGTGTGATGCTTGCCCCCGTTTTGCTCTCTTCTACCCTTCCTTCCCTCTTTTGCTCCCTCCAAGCAGCCCCCTCCCTACGGAGTGCTTCCCGTATGTTGCTTGTTCCGTCCCCCTCACCTCCAGAGTGACCATATGGTCCACCTATCCCCTGAGATGTGCCCTTTTTGCCTTTTCCACTTTTCCCTTGAGGCATGCCATTTTGACCACATCTAGTCACATATGATCCGTACCCCATCTTATCTCCCCTTCCCTCCCCCATTCCAGCTGCCTTCTGATCCCCCTGATCTCCTCCCTAAGACCCTCCAGTTGAAAACACACTGGGCATCCTCCGAACCTCCTTGCCCAATTTAATATTGTGGCTGCCCCACACCCCATACACCCAATCGCCCTGCCAAAGATGCCCATTCCGACTGCCCCAAGCCCACCCTCATTTTAGTTATGAGCACTATGTCCCCCTACCAGCAATAATATACTGTCAGTCTTACACAGCCCCCCACCAGCGATAACTACACACACACACACACACACACATAAGAGATACCCAGCAATAGACAACTCTCATCAATGTGCCCCCTTATTAACCAGCAAAGCCCAACACAATACCCCTCAATGTGCCCTCTTGTTACACCATCAAAGCCCAGCACAAAACCCAACAAGACCCCAAGAATTGTGAATGATATGCCCGCCCCCCGCTCCAGCCAGCAACAAATCTCAGCTTCCTAAATCTCAGTCTCAACCAGTCATACCATGCCCTACCCCAATGATCCACCCCCTCAGACCATTTAATAGCAGTCGGGGCTGGGGTGGGTGGTGTGGGACACAATTACAGCTCCTTAATGGGTGGTTAGGTGGCTGGGCCCTTCTTATCTAGCCCAGCAGCAAACCAAAATTGGCACCCTCACTCCAGATTGGTCCTCCAAGTTCAGCTGCTCCCTCTCAAGCCCTGGCACGCTGCCGACTGCAGCCACCGGGAAATCTCCTCTGGTGCCTTCTCCTCACAGCTCGGTGCCCTCTAGCCCTGGCCCACTGCCGAATGCAGCCACCAAGAAAGTCCGCTCCGTCGCCCCAGTGCTTTCCTCACCTGCAGATGCAGCTCCAAATCTCCCGCCACAGATGCAGCTGCCTATTGCAGCCCCTGCTCCTCCCGCCTCGTGTGTGGCCCCGAAGGAAATCACCGCCTCCAATGCTGCCAGCAATTACAGCTCCTTTGTCTGTAATGTCTTGAACCTCTTAATAAAACTGACTTTAAAAAAAATGTTTTCTTCCCACACAATAAAAATATCTGCCTGTTTTTAAAACTTTTTCTTCCCTCTGCAGCAGTTTCCCCAGTCAGTTTTCCCTCCCCAACTAGAGTGGCATGAGCCAGTGCCGGCTTCAAATGTCCAGCTTGCGTGGGACCACTGGCTGCCCCCCACATTTCAAGGGACTAGACATCCTGAATGTTGGTGGGCTATAAGAAGGTCCAGTGTAGCGGTAATCCTAGTAGTAGAGCAGCTGCTGAGGGCACTGGTCATGTGCAGTCCTGTAGCATTCTCAGGCGCTGAACAGAAGTACAGTCAGGCCTGAGGGACAGGATGTTAAGGGAATACTTGCGTGGTGGTCCATCCTCCGGTCAGCAGCTCAGCAGTTTTTCCCCTCACAGTGCAGTGGCTGTCACACACCGGAGAGCTGGTAGTTCCAGGGGTCGTCCAGTCATTGGTCCCAGAGGCAGCAGGGCAGCAATCATCCAGTTAGGAGTCAGGGGCCGAATAAAAGGAGCAGCTGGGCATAAGCTGGTGTGTGCTCAGTGTAGCAGTTTTTTTTTTTTTTTGGGGGGGGGTTGTTTATTTAATTTCAATAACTAAATATTTAATTACTGTGACCCAGGGAAAGTGTTTAGCTATATTTAAAACAAGCATTTGTCAATGCCGAATGTTTGCTTGCTGGCATTGGCACTGGCAGTGTAGGAGTTACAGAGCTGCATAACAGGAATGGCAGTGAAGTATTGAACTGAAGCCAACCCCACCAGCACCCTACAGAGACTGACAGGCATTGGGGTGTGCCTTGGTCGTCAGGCATAACGGCCACGCCATTTCACCACACCCTACCCTGCAGACACCGACAAGTGTCACGGTGTGCCTTGGGGTCTTTAGCCCTTATACGCACCCCATTCCATCAGGAAATACGGTGAGATGGGTGCGGTATAGGAGAATAGGGTGAACTTTGGGGCCGAAGAGTCCAACGCACACCTCGATGCCTCTCAGTGGCTGCAGGGTGTGGGTGGGGGTGGAATGGTATGAGCATTGCAGGCGACAATCCCAAGTCAAAGCCCTGATGCCTATCATTCTCTACAGGGTGGGGCGTTATGGTCGGAAATCCTAATGCCTCAGGCATTCGTTGGTATTTTCACTCCAAATTTTCAACATGTTTTTTTTGTGACCCCCACCTCATGAACAGTGGCAATATCAGTTTGTTAGCGGAAAGCTGCTTTTGCACAGCGACTACGGCATTTGTCACCACAGGTGCAAAAACACATTCCGAACAGGATGTAAAAAATGACAGCGGTACTGTACATGGAGAGGTGTAAAAAAAAATGGCAATGTTGAAAATCTGCAGTGAAAATATTAAAAAAACAGGTGAAGTCATGAGTGTGCATAGAAACTGTGCAACGTACACCCATAATGTAATTAGTTTGGGGATTTTTCATGTCAGATTGTCAACACAGGCATTTTGGAACCTCTGATCATGAACAGTGTCACTGTGATTTTCTTCATCTGTCCCGAACACTGATTTCCCACAGCGACCACGCATTTCTGTGCTAAAAGTGTGAAAACACATTTCGGCCACGTTGTGAAAAATAACAGCTGTACTGTTCATAAGGAAGTGTGGAAAAATGCCACGGGTGAAAATCTGGACTGAAAATATTACAAATTCATAAACTTACGAGGGTGCGTGGAAACTGTGCAATGCTCACTCGTAACACAGTCACTTTATGGACTTTTGTCACCAAATTTTCAACATAGCAAAACTGCTTTCGCAAACCGACTGCACCATTGTGCGCTACATGTGCAGAAACACATTTTGGGTGAGATGTGAAAAATGGCAGCTGTACTGCTCATAAGGAAGTGTGGTAAAATGGCAATGCTGAAAATCTGGCTTGCAAATATTAAAAATTCGCAAACTTACGAGCGTGTGTAGGAACTGCGCAATGCACGCTCATACAACAGTCATTTTTAGGAATTTTTTCACCAAATTTGCAACATAGGCTTTTTGAGAGCCCACCTTATGAACACTGGCACTGCTGTTTCTAATCAGTCTCGAAAGGTGATTTCGCAGTTACCCTTCAGGCCTGATTAACGCCATGACAGTGACAGAATTCATGAGGAGGGGTCCCAGAAACCCCATGTTGAAAATCTGGTGCCAAAATTCCAAAAAATGCCTGAGATATGCATCAAAGTTGAAAAAAAAACTATTTATGGCATTATACAGCTTACCAGCATTTCCTCAGTTCGCGGTCGGCTTTGAAGAGTGCAGACGTGTTCCGTCCACCAAGATCGGCCACGCCCGGACTCTGGAGGTAAGTATGGGATGAGGTGGGGGTGTGGGAGGCAGAGTGCGCAAAGGGTGCGGGTGGGCAGGGAGATCTCCAAGGAACTGTTTTTGTTTACAGGTTTGGTTTTTTAGGACGACGAACAGGGCGTTTGCCACACTGGGTTGGGCTCCCAGCGTGGCAGCTGAAAGGCTGTTGTGGGGGTCCGGGCCGACAGGGGATTGGGCACCCCTGTCGGAATAATAATTTTGCCACGCTGGGGTGGGCTCCCAGAGTGGCAGCTGGAAGGCTGTTTTTGGGGGTCCTGAGATGGGGATTGGGCACCCCACTGAAATAATTTTTGCCACGCTTGGGGTGGCTCCCAGTGTGGCACCTGGAAAGCTTTTGGGGTGGGGGTGGAGCCAACAGGGGACTGGGCACCCCGGTCATACAATGTGTGCGTGGGGAGGGAGGAGGCGCATGAGCACGCAATATGCATGCTTGCATGCGTGCGTGTATGGGGGGGGGGGAGAGCTGTTCACTGAAGCGGAGCTCTCCCTTTCAACTGTAGGGCACTGCATTTTGGATCATGGCACTGTTTCTTGCACATGTGTGCAAGCAAACATAATGAGAACCAGAAACTCACAGTCCTGTGAAATACTACTGACACTTAATGATTTAAATAACTGTATTAATAAGGCTATAATCAGAAAATTACAGTAAGGAGAACAGTCAAACTCATTAAAAAGTAATCTTAATCTAGATGGTGTGGGAAATAATGAAACTAAGAAACCTAAAAAAAGCAAAAGAGAAGGCAAAAGTAGATAGAGACCAGCCTAAAATCTTTGACTTTATAGGAAAGAATGTTTCAACACCAATTATGGGGTAAATGCACCCTCACCCAGGGAGACTGGTGTTAGAAAAAGAGCAACAGGGTTAAGGGATGAATTAGAATCTCACTGTATTTCTCACGCAAATAGCATGGTGTCACAACAAGCCAATAAGATTGAGGTCCATGATCATACCAAAAGGAGTTATTTTACTAGCTCTACAGATCAAATAGCCAGTACTTCCTTAAAGAGAATGAAAGAAACAGATCCACACCCACTTGGATGGCAGAAAAAGGGGAGATATTGTTCATGGGGGACCTGAATATGCTAGATGTTAACTGGAGAACTTTTGCTACAGCCACATCCAAGAGCAGGGTCATTCTCGATGCCCTACAGGGGGCATGCCTCAGACAGCTAGTATTGGAACCCACGCGGGAGGGAGCAATCTTAGACCTGGTACTCTCAAACAGGGACGGAGAGAGGATCTCCGATCCAGAAGTGGGTAGCCATCTGGGAACCAGTGACCACCAAACAGTGTGGCTTATGATAAACACAGCCGCAGAGTCAAGCCATACAAAAGTGAAGGTACTGGACTTTAGGAGGGCTGACTTTGTCAAAATGGGAGAATGCCTTAGAAAAGCACTAGCAAACATGCAAGAAGGATGGGCGGAGGAACAATGGGGAAACATTAAAACTGCCATCACAGAGGCAACAAGCCTTTGTGTGAAGCAAATAAATCAAAACGAAAGAAAAAAACACTATGGTTCTCAAAAGAGGTGGCGGGGAAGGTTACAGAGAAAAAGATAGCATTCAGTAAATATAAGGAAACACAGAGGGAGCAAGACAGAGAACTGTACAAGTTAAAGCAGAAGGAAGCGAGAAGGGCAGTCTGAATAGCAAAGGCCCAAACTGAGGAAAAGATGGCCAACTCGGTTAAGAAGGGGGACAAACCCTTTTATAGGTACATTAGGGAGTGAAGAAAGACTAAGGGAGGGATAGTGAGGCTTAATAAAGGGGAGGGTGGATGGGCAGAGAGGGACAGTAAAAAAGCAGGGATACTGAATGAATACTTCTGCTTAGTATTTACAAAAGAAGGGGGGGGTACCTAATACTGACCTGTTAGCTTGACCTCAGTGGTAGAGAAAATGATGGAATCTCTTCTGAAGGAAAGAACAGTTGAGTACCTAGAGGCCAGCGGGGCACAAGACCCAAGGCAGCATGGATTCACAGTGGGAAGGTCATGTCAGACGAATCTAACAGATTTCTTTGACAGGGTGACCAAAGTAGTAGACCAGGGAGGGGCTGTGGACATGGCCTACCTAGACTTTAGCAAGGCATTTAACACAGTCCCACGCGAAAGATTAATAAACAAATTAGCCAGCCTGGGAATGGGTCCCAGGGTGGTAGCCTGGGTAAAAAAACTGGCTGGACAACAGGACACTTAAGCCCTGTTCACACTGCACGATCTGAAATGGTTCTCGGGGTTAAACTGTTTGAGATCCGCACAGCACCCTTCGCGTCGTACACCTATTCCACTTGGGACACGCCACTAACTGTAAGTAAAACCCTGATCGGACATAGGCTAAAGCACAGTTAGTGAAAACGCTTCAATTAGTAAATCGTTTTTACTTACAGTGCAAACGCTCTTTTCCCTGGAGCTGTGTTGCAGTGGATCCGTGTTCCCGCTGTCCTCTGTGTTGACCCCCAAATACCCAGAAACATGCTACCACACCGTGCTACAGATAGCACGATTACAGGCTCCAATGTGAATGGAGAAGCACGCTTGGGAAGAAACACTTTTAAAAACGGATTAGACAGTGCGAGCGCAGCAGCACAGTAATGCTTAATTCGTTTTAAAACCAGTTTCTCCTTACAGTGCTATAGTGTGAACCGGGCCAGAGAATAATAGTAAATGGGAGTCCACTCCGAAGAAAGAGGGTGCTACTAGCGGGGTACCTCAGGGTAAAGTACTGGGTCCGGTCCTTTTTAATGTCTTTATAAGTGACATTGCGGAGGGACTGGAAGGAAAAGTATGCCTCTTTGCAGACAACACAAAGATCTGCAACAGGGTTGATACACAGTGGGGGTGGAAAGGATGAGATGGGACTTGGCAAGGTTGAAGGAATGGTCAAAAGTATGGCAGCTTAGATTCAATGCAAAGAAATGCGAAGTAATACACCTGGGAAACAAAAACCCAGGGGAAGAGTACACCACAATTGGGGAAGGGGGGAAGGTATTAACAACAAAAATGGAAAGGGACCTGGGGGTAGTCATATCAAATGACCTAAAGGTAAGCAAGCAATGTGAGAAGCAGTAAGGAGGGCTGGGGGATACTAGGATGTATAGGGAACAGCATCACCGTAGAAAACAAAGTTGTTATCCCTCTGTACAGTCAGTGAGACCCCATTTGGAGTATTGCGTGCAGTTCTGGAGACCCCATCTCAGCAAGGACATAGACAGGATGGAGGCAGTCCAGAGGAGGGCAGCTAAAATGGTGCAGGGTCTGCAAAAGGAGCCATACGAAGAGAGACTAAAGAAGCTCAATATGTACACCCTTGAGGAAAGGAGGGGGAGGGGGAACATTAAGTACCTCAAGGGACTCAACAAAGTCCAAAAGCGTAGCATCTTTCAGAAAAAGAGATGTGCAAGAACAAGGAGACACAATTTGAAGATAGAGGGGGAGACGGCTCAGGGGCAATGTGAGGAAGTATTTTTTCACAAAGAGGGTGGTAGATGCATGGAACGGCCTTGCTGAGGAGGTAGTGTGGTCAAAACCAGTGGGGGAATTCAAGAATGTATGGGACAGATATAAGGCAATTCTGGTGGGGGGGGGGGTAGGAAGAAGTAGGATGTTGGTTAACTAGGATCTGCAGCTTATTCAACAGGTGGGGAAATGGGCAGACTAGGTGAGCCAAGCAGTCCTTATCTGCCGTCAAAGTCTATGTTTCTATAAAACATCTGCGTTAGCATAAGTAGTTCATGAGCTGGGGAGAACAATTAATAGTTTGCAAACCCTGCTAAATGAAGATAAGCATAACTTATCGCATTTTGCCTCTGTTTTTCATGCTCCACATTTGAAGCTGTAATTGCTGCGTCGGAGGGGGACTGCTGGCCGCATCGGCAGCGGAGGAGCAGGGACAAGTGCTGGCTGCACCGGTGGCGAAGGAGTGAGCGTACTGGCGGGAGTGCAGGCTGCAACTGGCAGCAGGAGAGGGCGCAGAGAGAGTGTCACGACGGCTGCAATCGGCAGTGGGCCAGGGAGTGCTGGGAGAGAACAAGCTGCAGGGACGGAGGCCCAATCAGAGGCAGCACACCAGGATTAAACTCGCAGCTGGGCTACAAATGGAGTAAGCCCAGCTGCCTCACAGAGCACATTTGAGCTATAATTGCCGCGGAGGAGGGATTGCCGGCCGCATCAGCAGCAGAGGAGCGGGGATGAATGCTGAACACACCGGCAGCAAAGGAGTGAGCGCACCGGTGGGAGCACAGGCTGCAGTCAGCAGCAGGAGAGGGCGCAGAGAGAGCATCCCAGTGGCTGCAATTGGCAGTGGGCCAGGGAGAGAACAGGCTGCAGGAACAGAGGCCCAATCAGAGGGCAGCGTGCCAGGACTAAACTCATGGCTGGGCCATAAAAGGGGTAAACCCAGCTGCCTCACAGGAACACACGTGGAGGCGTATTTGTTTCCCACACCACCTGCCCTAGCCCTGACCTCTATTAAATAGATGGGGGGAGTCAGGGGATAGGAGTGGCCTGGACTAGTAGTGGCTGGACTAAAACCTTGCATGCAGTATGGGGGATTGTAAGGTAAAAGGTCAAAGCAGTGTGGGGGATTGTTACATTAAATCTCTGAAATTTGTGAAATTAATTGTAGCTCTGATCACTGGGTAACCCAGTGGGATTGTTTTTGGCAATACGGGGGGTGAAGGGCTTTTGAACAAAAAACCTGCTATGATGATGGGGAGGGTTAAGGGTACCTTGCGTCACTAGAGCTGGCAACTTTGGGAGGGTGGCTGGGTGCACAAGGTGTGGCGCGGCCATGGTACTTGACTGGGCTTGGAAGTCTGGGGGTTTCCCAGTGTGCCACCAGCTGGCACAGCTTAGGGAAGAGGTGGAGGGGATTAGAAGGCAACTGGGGGACATGGGGGGGGTATGGGGAGTACTATAATAGTAGAAAGCAAGGGACAGCATACGTAAGTGCACCAGCTGGTGTCCCAGGCATAGGGGAAAGCTGTGCATGGGGGTACTCAGGGGACATTGGCGGAGGGAGCCCAAAAGGTGCTGAAGCCTCAGGCATAGTGAGAGGAGTGCAGAGGGCTACTCAGGGGCCACAGGGAGACACCGGCAGAGGGAACCCAAAAGGTGGAAACTCCCAAAATAGTAGGCAGGCATCTGGAGTTGTCCAGAGAGAACCGAGATGAGAGGGTGGGAAAGGGTCTGGTCTTAGGCTCACAATTCGTTTTGACCCCCTACGTCTAGTAGTACAGGAGGGGAGTGTTGGGGAAAGATCAAGGTGGGACAGGGACAGATGGTGTAGGGAAGGGAGAAGGGGCAAGAGGCAGGGACCGAAATAGGAGGAGCAGGAGGGGGTGGTGGGAGAAGTGGGGGACGGGGGGCTCGGACAGGCAGAGAAAATGGAGGTGGGGGACAGGAAAGGAGGAGGAACAGGTGAGCGGAGAGAGGCTACTGAACTTGGGAAGCTGAGAGTAGGGGCAGGAGGGCATGGCAGGCGGGGGGACTGAATGTGGGCGAGACGGAAGCGAGTAGGAACCAAGCTAGGCCAACAGATAAGGCGGATGGCACAGTGGGGGCAGGGGGACAGCAACACAAATAAGGATGCTAGGTTGGGGGGTGTCCAGGACCCAGGGGGTGGTCAGTAACGATAGGCAGAGGACTACATTTGACACCCGGATTGTGGCAGGTGTGAGGAGCCGGCTGGTAGGGGAGGCCGGAAGGAGGGCAAGGATGTGCAGGGAAGAAGGGGAATTCGCCAAGGTAAGCATGCAGGAAAGAGGGGATTAGAGTGCTACTGCTGGGGGATTCCACGATCAGAGGTATCCAGTGGGAAGGGCAAGGGGAGGGTAGAACCTGCTCAGTAAAACCAAATGTCACTCTGGCCTGAAAGTGCACAAGGCCAAGTATGAGGTATATTCACTGGCAAGGGAATGTGGGGGGTCCCCGGACATACTGGTGCACCTGGGTACAAATGACATAAATGGGAATAGTGAATTAGAGATACAGGCCAGGTTTAGGGAGCTAGCCAGGGTTTGCCAGTCCACAGGATGCTTGATGATCTTCTCGGAAATCCTGCATGTGCCAAGGGCTAGTGGGAAAAACAAGCAGAAAATTAGGGTGATAAATCAGTGGCTTAGGGAGTGGTGTGAGGCTAGGGGGTATGGCCTTGTGGGGGATTGGGGGGCAACCTGGGAGGATAAGGGGCTGTAAGCTAGGGACAAGCTCCACCTCAATTTGGAGGGAAGGGAAATCCTGAAGCTGAAACTAGCAGGGTTCATCAGTGAAAGGTGGAGTTTAAACTCGTGAAGGGGGGGAGGGATTGAAGTAGGGACTGCTGCAGGGGGTGCGGTAAGAAAAAATTACTCACCTTAGTAATTATGTTTCTTCTAATGGAGTCTTGCTGTATTCTGACAGTAAGCAGTTAGCCCCGGCACTTGAAATGCTCCGGAGATGAAAGAGTTAACTCTATGCTAAGAGCATAGAACGTTGAGCTTGTTCTCGGTTCAAACCTCTGTCTGCTGCACTTTCAAGTGTAACTGTCGGATTCTTACGAGCCAAGACTAACTAAGTACACCTATAATGTGGAAATTGTAAAAAAACGAAAAAAAACAAACACTAACCATAAGGGCAACCAAAGGTTTTGGAATCCCAAAGCCTCAAGTCGAGAACCCCAAAACAAAAACTCAGGTAGTGAACTTAACATAACTTTATAAATAAACAATAGAGCCACTATGCACAGCTCCTCCCAAAGGAGAGGGAGACAATGCACCTCTGGGGTGCAGCACTGTACCTGCCAGCCCACTTCCCAAAAACCAGGTTCTGAGAGGGAGGCGGGGGGGAGGTCAGAATACAGCAAGACTCCATTAGAAGAAACATAATTACTAAGGTGAGTAATTTTTTCTTTAAACAACATGAAGTCTTGCTGTATTCTGACAGTATGCAGACTACCAAGCAGTACCTCCCAGAAGGAGGGTACAGAACCTACTTAGGAAATAGGCTCTGCAGCACTGCTGTACCAAACCTAGCATCACTCCTAGCCTGGATGTCCAGAGAGTAATGCTTGGTAAAAGTATGAACCGTTTTCCAGGTGGCTGCTTTACAGATCTCCAAGAGGGGTATATCTCTGGCCGCACCCAGAGAAGCAGCTGTACCTCTGGTAGAATGAGCCCTCAGGCCTGAAGGGGGGAATTTTGCCTAGCTTGCCATAGCAGAATTGTATACAGTAAACAATCCACCTTGCAATAGTATGTTTGGTAGCAGGTCTACCTTTCCCCACTTCACCACAAGTGAGGAACAGTTGGGAAGAGCCGTATCTCAAATCCTTAGTACGTTCTAAGTATACAGACAGGAAGGGACATGGACTGGTTCAGATGAAAATCTGACAATACTTTGGGTAAGAACCTCCTATTGGTTCAAAGAACCACCTTATCTCTGTGGAATGAAATTAAGTCAGGCTCCACTGACAGAGCTTGCAGTTCACTGATCCGTCTGGCAGAGGTAACAGCTACCAAAAAGACAACTTTCCAAGTCAAGTACTTAAGGTCTGCAGAGACCGAAGGCTCAAAGTGTGGTTGCATAAGTTGAGCAATGCAAACATTGAGATCCCAAGTAGCAACAGGCTCCTTAAAGAGAGGATTAGTATGAAGTAGCCCCTTAAAAAATTTACAGAACACAGGGTGAGAAGCTAGAGAAGAAGGCTTCCCCACTGATAAATATGCAGACACAGCAGATAGATGCACCTTGAGGGTAGCTGGTCTGAGGCCTAGGCTATTGAGAGGAACCATACAGTCCAGAACTGCAGACAAGTCAGCAGAGTCTGGTGATATCTGTTTACTAGAGCACCAAATACCAAACCTTTTTTCATTTGGAGTTGTAGGTTTTTCTAGTGGCAGGTTTACGAGAAGCCTTGAAGATGTCTAGAACCCCCTGAGACAGATTCAAATTTGCATATTCTAGCTCTTCAAGAGCCAAGCTTTGAGACTGAGAGACTTAAGACTGGGATACCAAATTCTCCCCTGACAGGAAGTTAACAGATTGTGATTTCTGGGGAGAGCTAATGGAAGATGGACCGCCAGAGACAGCAAGAGAGGATGCCAAGGCTGCCTGGCCCAGTCTGGAGCAATCAGGATCTCTTTGCAAGATACTGACCTTATCTTGACCAGAACTCTGAACAATAAAGGAAAGGGGGAGAAGCATACAGAAATTTCCCTAACCAATCCAACAGTAGAGCATCCAGGGGGACTGAGCCCAATACTGGGGGTCTGCAACAAAAGAGAAGAAGCTGGTGATTGTCAGGGGCTGCAAAGAGGTCTATCTGACGAGTGCCCCATCTTAGAAATATCACTTTTAGCACCAGAGGATCCAGGGACCATTCGTGATGGCCCTGAGGAATCCTGCTCAAGGCATCTGCCAAAACAATGTCCTTCCCTAGAAGGTGGACTGCTACCACTGTTGTCTGTAGAGAATAGGCCAGAGATCAGACTTTTATGGCTTCCGTGCACAAGGCCATCGACCAAGTGCCTACCTGCTTATCTATGTACTACATGGTGGTGGTGTTGTCTGTCCTCACCTGAACCACCTTGTTTTGTACTGAATTCGCAAAAGCCTGTAAGGCTAAGTATACTGCCCTGAGTTCTAGAAGGTTGATAGGAGAAGAGACTCCTGAGTGGACCACACTCCTTGTGCTGTGAGGGTTCCCAAATGAGCTCCCCATCCCAGGAGAGAAGCATCTGTGGTCAGAACCACAGAATAAGTCTAAGATATGAATGGGACTCCTTGTCTGAGGTTGTCCTGATCCAACCACCACTGGAGAGCATGGATCAAGGTCTGAGTCACTGGAATCAGATTGGTGAGAGGGTCTTTTTTCTGGGACCAAAAAGCCCTCAAGTGAAACTGGATGTCTCTCATCTGAAACCTGGCCCCTGGAACCACTGCAGTGGCAGATGCCATGTGGCCCAGTAGTTGGAGAAAATGCTTTGCTGGGCGAGAAACCAGGAGACGAAATGAGGAAGCTAGGTCTGTAAGGGCCCCTACCCTTGACAAGGGAAGAAAGGCCTTTGCCTGGACAGTGTCCACCTCCACCCCTATGAAGGTGAGGAGTTGCACTGATTCGAGAACTGACTTTGGAAGACTGAGGAGGAATCTCAGGGAAGTGAGCACTTGCTGGATCACTTGTAGATTTGACTTGACTTGGTCTGGCAACTGTCCCACAATGAGCCAGTCGTCGAGATATGGGAAGATAGAGATGTTCTGCCACCTTAAAAAGGCTACTACTACTGCTAGGCATTTTTTAAAGACCCTTGGTGCCGATGTTAGCCTGGAAGGCATTGCCCTGAATTGATAATGGCCTGAGGGCAGTTCGAATCCGAGATACTTTCTGTGGGAGCACCTGATGGGAATGTGAAAGTAGGCATCCTTGAGGTCCAGGGAAGCTAGCCAATCCCCTGGTCTTAGAGAGGAAAGAATTATTCCCAGAGTCACCATTTTGAACTTTGGCTTTAGTAGATGCTTGTTTAAGTGTCTTAGGTCTAGGATGGGCTGCCACTCCCCTGTCTTTTTTGGGGTAAGGAAGTATCTGGAGTAAACATCCTTGCCCCTGAGGGATGTAGGAACTCTCTCTCTATGGCTCTGAGAGCCAACAGAGAGGAAACCTCTGCCTCTAAGGCAATGGTTTCGGAGATGTTTACAGGAGGAAAAGACGTGACCCTCAGCTTTGGAAATTTTTTGAAACTGAGGGCCAGTCCCTGGCTTACTACCTGTGGCCCTGGCTTACTACCTCCAGGACCCACTTGTCTGAGGTAACAGACTTCCAGGCCTGGAAGTAGTAAGCCAGCCTGCCTCCTACAGGTATTGGGGAGTCGATCTGGGCTGACACCTCAGGGTGTCTGCTTGGCAGGAGCCTTAGGCTGAGAGGTGGATGCAGCCCTGCTCATCCCCTCCTACCTCTCCCTCTAAAGAACCCCCTCTGGGAAAAAGAAGACGAGACCTGCGCCTGGTAGAAAGGCCTGTGAAAAGGCCTGCCCCTAGCCTGCTGCTTCTGAGGAGTTGACTGCCTTTCCTTGGCTTGTGCACTCCTATAGGTGGTCCTGTACTCATCCATCTTTTTCATGTAGTTCTCGGTCTGCTCCCCAAACAGAGAATTACCTTCAACAGAGAAATCCATGGCCTTAGCCTGGGTATCCTGCGAGAGGCTAGCACATCTGAGCCAAGCCATTCTCCGAAGAGCCACAGATGTAGCCATGACTCGTGATGAAACATCACTGGAGTCGACAGCAGTATGAAACTGAACCTTAGATGCCTCTATCCCATCAGCAGCCACCTCCTCCAGCTCCTTGGCTAGCTGGGGGGATGCCTGCTTAGCCAGATCCAAAACAGACTCCCACTTGGACTTTTGGTATCTAGCTGCACAGGCCATGTAATTAGCCTGTCCGAGTCCCAGAGAAGATGCCAGGTACTGCTTCTTAGCCATGGCATCCATATTCCTGGAGTCCTTATCCATGGGGTGTGAAGCCAAGGGTATGCTAGCCTTGTCACAGGCTGCAGCCTGCACTACCCCAACATGGCTGCAATGTTGGTGCTGGAACTCCATAGCTGAGCCTAACAGCATGTACCTCCTGTCCATTCGTTTGTCCACTGGAGGCAATGAATTCGGAGTTTTTAGAAGCTTGTGAGTCTGTTTCCCAAAAGATCTGTATAGGGGAATAGACAGTCTCTTAGACTCTGGGATGGCCATCATTTCTACAAAATCAGGCTCCTCCTGCTCCTCAACAGCTACATCCACAGGGAGCTGCAGGGTATCAGCCACTTTCCCGTAAAACATAAAGTGGGAAGGGGACTCAGAAAGCCTGGGAGGGGAAACTCCTGAAGGTCTGTCTGGGGAGATGTCTGGTTCAATGGGCTCATCCAGACCTTCCCCACCATCCTCATCCTCATCATCATCAAACTCTTCTTCCCCCTCCCATTCCAGCTCATAATATTCTTCCAAAGAATAATCGGAATCTAGAGGGAACCAACTGAACCGAGCACCTACCGAGAGGTGCCGGATCGGTCGGAACCGAACGGAGCGATTCCACAATACTAATTGCCCTGGCAATTTCCTCAGCGGTTGGATGGTGGGGATCTGAATCTGAACCGGCTGACTTTTCCTTCTTCTTCTTCTTTTTTGCAGGAACTGACCCCTCAGGGTCGTCTCTCCTCTTGCCCGAGGAAGTCTGGCCCTGGTCAGAGGGCACTCCCTCAGGTTCAGTCGGAACCGAACCGGGCTGGCCATCCGGGTCAGCAAACTTCTCGGCCTCTTTCTCCCTAACCCTGCCCAACCTTTTTTCTAGGGTGGCCTTAGGGAAATTTTTTGCATATTTGGCAGTCTGAATCAAGGTGGTCAAACCCCAGACAATAGACACAGGTGGTGTGGGGATCGGCCTTAGCAAAGGCCTCCCCACACATACTACAGTGCTGAAACCCAGTGGGCCTGGTTTTTCTTTTGGGTTTCTCAGACATGGCCACAGTGAAACAGAAAACTTACCCTTTACACGGCTTCAGGCCAGGTAAGACAAACTTATCGGTTCCTAACCGTGTCACAGGTATTGGAAAAAAATATTAAACACAGTTTTCTTGGAACCGATAAGCACCGGAATCACCACAGAAATCAAAGAGTGATCGGTTCAGCCAAATCGACCATAACAATTTTAAGTTTTACAATTTCCACAGCATTTACCACAGTCCACTACCTCTACTACTTACTGTACCACAGACAGGGATCTGAACAGAGGAAAAAGTATAACATTTTCAGATTAAACCGACGATTTTCACTAACGCGAACCAAAAGCAACAGGAGAAACTCTGGAGCGACTGTTCAGTTAGGCAGAGTAAAGAATCTGACGGTTACACTTGAAAGTGCAGCAGACAGAGGTCTGAACCGAGCACAAGCTCAGCGTTCTATGCTCTTAGCATAGAGTTAACTCATCTCCGGAGCAGTTCAAGTGCTGGGGCTAACTGCATACTGTCAGAATACAGCAAGACTTCATGTTGTTTGAAAGGAGGGTCTCGGTCTCCACTCCCCTAACGGGCTGGAGGACCATGGAAAAATGTCAACAGGTAGGGGGCAGGGAAGGGGGAGCATGCGGCCAAACAGAGCACATGGGCAGGAAACAGGAGGAGGGGAAGGGGTGGAGAGTGGTCCTGATAAATGCCAGGAGCTTAGGAAATAAGATGCCTGAGCTCCAGGCAATGTTAGTGGAGGGAGCTCTGGATGTGGCAGCTGTCACGGAGACCTGGGCCACCCAAGGGCACGATTGGGACCAAAACCTGGAGGGCTACATTATGTTTAGGAAGGACAAGGGTGGGGGAGGTAGCACTGATAGTCAAAAATGGCGCGGTATAGGAGGGATGGAGGAGGCGGAGGGGAACATGGAGGCAAGCTGGGTCACCCTGCAAACACAGGGGAGGTAAGACAGTAAAGTTAGGGGTGCTATACAGACCACCAGCGTTGGTGGAAGCCCTGTAAGAGAGTTTGGTGGCAAATGTCATGGGTCACTGTAGATTGAGCAAGGGAGGAGTAGTGGCGATGGGGGACCTAAACATGCCAGGAACGGACTGGGGGACTATGAGGTCCCCAGTGGCCAAAGAGCAGAGGTTGCTGGATGCCTTCCAAGACGCATTCCTGACCCAGCAGGTGGGGGAACCGACCAGGGAGGCCAGGACACTGGATGTAGTCCTGGCGGACAGTGACCAGATTGGGGGCCTGGAGGTGAGGGAACCATTGGCGGGGAGTGACCATGCCACAGTCTGTTTTTTCCTGGACCTGAGTGGGAGGTAAGCCACACACAGACGGTGGTAACTGACTTCAGCGGTGCAGATTTCAGGGAGATGGGAAGGATCCTTAAGGGTCATTTGGACAGGATAAGGCCAGACATGGATGCTGACAGCAGGTGGGGAATCATTAGGAGGGGGGTACAGGAGGCTACCAGGTCATGTGCAAGAGAGAGGCATAAATCTGGTAAGGCCAGAAAACCCTGTTAGTGGGTCCAGGAGGTGGTAAGGGATCAGAAGGCGGCCTATAAGCGCTTCAAACGCTCAGGGAGCGAAAGGGATCAAGGGGAGTATGAGCGGATGGCTGGGAGGGTCACCAGGGTGGTGAAAGCGGCTAAGGCAAGGAAGGAGCAAATCTTGGCTAGGGAAATCGGGGAGGGAACAAGGGGTTCTTTAGATACATTGGGGGGAAAAAAGGAAAGCGAGGGGACAGATCTGTAGGATTAGGTCAGGGGAGGGATGGGTACAGGACCCGGGGGAAACAGGCTGAGGTACTAGACGAGTACTTTGCCTCAGTTTTTTACCAGGGAGAGGGGGGAGCTACACCTGTCCAGGGGAGTGGGGGTAACCCGGGGGAGGGGGTGGGACCCTTAGAGATAGGGAGCCCTGATGCGTCTGGGGAAAGGGAAGGGCCAGCACCGTCAGGTGGAGGGATGACAGTACAGGGAGCGGGGGTGTGGAGGTTGAAATCCCAATGGAGAGAGTGAAGGAAGCCCTCAGTTCCCTTCGGACGGAGAAAGCACCAGGGCCAGATAAAATGCTTCCCAGTGTACTGAGGGAACTGGCGGATGTCTTGGCAGCCCCCTGGCAGAGCTCTTTAACATTTCTCTGAGGACGGGGTGGGTACCACATGACTGGAGGGTGACCCATATCGTGCCTATCCACAAGGGAGGATCAAGAGAGGAGGCAGGGAGCTACAGGCCCATTAGCCTGACCTCGGTGGTGGGCAAGGTGATAGAGGGTACTGTCAAGGAAAGCCTGGGGGGAGGTACTGGGGAAAATGGGGTACTTGGATGATAGCATGGATTTATCCCAGGAAGATTGTGTCAGACCAGCCTTGTGGAGTTCTACGACTGGGTGACAAGTGCCCTGGACCAGGGCAGGCTGGTGGATGTCCTCTTTCTAGACTTCAGCAAGGTGTTTGATTCGGTACCCCATGGTGGTCTGCTGGAAAAACTGGGGGAAATGGGGGTGGGGACACAGATGATCAGATGGATAGGAAACTGGCGATCGGAGCGTACACAGAGGGTAGTGGTCGGGGGGGGCTAGTCTCCTCCCCGAAGGAGGGTCGTTAGTGGGTTTCCCCACGGATTGGTACTAGGGCCCCTCCTGTTTAACACATATGTCTCTGACATAAGGAGGAGTATCAGGAATGAAATGAGTCTCTTTGCGGATGACTAAGCTGGGTGTGGTGGTGGATGGGATGGAGGGGAGAGCGGCCCTGCAGCAGGACCTGGAGACTCTGGACAGGTGGTTGAGAAAGTGGAAACTGAGGTTCAATGTAGGGAAGAGCAGGGTTCTGCGCTTGGGGCCAGAAATCCAGGCCAACGGTATACCCGGGGGGGGGGGCACACTACAAGTCACAGAAGGCAAGAGGGACCTGGGGGTGGTGGTGGATGTCAGAATGAACAACTCTGAGAACTGTAGGAGGGCTGCGGCAAAACCAAATAGGATGCTGGGTTGCATCACTAGGGGGATTACCTCTAGAAGGGCGGAAGTGATCCTTCCTCTGTATAACTGCTTGGTTAGGCTGCACCTCGAGTAGTGTGTGCAGTTTTGGAGACTGCACTTAAAGAAAGACATTGCACTCCTGGAGAGGGTACAAAGGAGGGCAACCGGAATGATCTGGGGCCTGGAGGAAAGGACCTACAAGGAGAGGTTCGAGGAGCTCAACATGTACACCCTGGAGGAGAGGAGGAACGGGGGGACATGATAGAGGTCTTCAAGTGTATGAAGTGGATCAATAAGGGAGACTCTGTCGAGGTGCTCCAAAGGAAAGGGGGCAACTAGAGGGCATGGGAGGAAGCTGGAGGGGGGACGCTCAAAGGGGAGAGGAGGAAATGTTACTTCACAGAGAAGGTGGTAGAAGCATGGGATGCACTGCCCAAGGGACTGGTGGAGGCAGAGACTGTGGAGGAGTTTAAGAGGGTCTGGGACAAGTATAGAGGGAGCGTGAAGCTGACGAAGTCCAGTGCAAGGGGAGCATCTTGGACTGTGGACAGAGAAACCCGGGGGGGGGGTGCACTAAAATCAGCGCCCCAGTATGGGTGCTGACTATCAAGCAGACACAAAAGACCAATAGGCCTCATCTGCTGGCATTTTAGTATGTTAGTATGAATGTAGCTCATGATATCTCAGTTTCTCCTGAAATCAGAGAGCTGCCTTCACCAAAATAATTCTCATGGGAACGTTTACTCAAAAACCCACGCTGGAAAACGAGCCACTGGAGGTTCATCCCCAGCTGGGCATAAATGGATATCTGATTGTTACCACTCTATAAAGAATTATTAGGGTAATGGGTCTGAAGGGAGTACAAGGGGTGAGAATGGTGCAGAAATGGACACAAGTCCCTTTACACGAGAAAGGGTCCTGAAGGAACTGGAAGTAATAAGAGTTGATAAAGCAATGGGGCCAGATGGGGTGCACCGCAGGGTCCCTAAAGAACTAAGAGAGGTGGTGGCTGAACCTCTGGCTATCCTGTTTAGCCGATCACTGGAAACAGGAGGTACCCAAAGACTGGAGGACAGCAGATGTAGTCCCTTATACAAAAGTGGGAACAAAGAGGAAGCAGGGAACTACAGACCAGTCAGCCTCACCTCAGTAGTGGGGAAGATCATGGAAGCACTACTGAAGGAGAGACTGGTGGAACACCTGGTTGTCAATGGACTATAGGATCCAAGGCAGCATGGTTTCACCAGGGGAGGTCAGGTCAGACCAACCTCGCTGAATTTTGACTGGGTGACTAGGGAGGTGGATCAGGGAGGGCAGTGGACATGGCCTATCTGGACTTCAGCAAGGCCTTGACACTGTGCCACAGAAGACTATTACACAAACTGGGGAATATGGGTGTGGGCAGGACAGTAGTGTGGTGGGTAGGTAACTGGCTGGGTGGCAGGACACAGAGGGTGGTGGTAAATGGCTGTCACTCCACAGAGGGAAGAGTGACCAGTGGGGTACCACAGGGATCAGTGCTGGGACCGGTCCTATTCAACATCTTCATCAGTGACATTGTGCAGGACCTAGAAGGCAGAATTTCACTGTTCGCTGATGACACAAAGCTCTGTAACAGAGTAGACACCCCAGAGGGTGTAGACAGAATGAGAAGCGACCTCAGAAACTTGAAGAATGGTCAGGGTTTGGCAGTTGAAATTCAATGCAAAGAAGTGCAAGATAATGCATATGGGGAACAAAACCCTGGCACAATATATCAGTTGGGGGTGAGGATATAGCATGCACCAAGCAGGAAAGGGATCTTGGGGTTGTCATCTCTGATGACCTCAAGGTAGGGAAACAGTGTGACAAGGCAGCAGGTAAAGCAAATAGGATGCTGGGATGTATAGGCAGGGGCATCACCAGCAGGAAAAGGGAGGTCATAATTCCGCTATACAAGACACTAGTGAGGTCCCACCTGGAGTACAGTGTGCAGTTCTGGAGATCATACCTATGTAAGGACATAGACAGGGTAGAGAAGGTTCAGAGGAGGGCAACAAAGATGGTGCATGGATTGCATCACAAGTCCTATGAAGACAGGTTGAAGGAACTGAACATGTACTCCCTGGAGGAGAGGAGGGGAGAGAGGGGATATGATAGAGACATACAAGTATCTTACAGGGAGGAACAGGGTGCAGGAAAACACTATTTTTAAGTGAAAAAGATGTTCCAGGACTAGAGGGCATGGGATGAAGCTGGAGGAAGGACGATTCAGAGGAAACATGAGAAAGAATTTCTTCACAGAACGGGTGGTGGACAAGTGGAACACCCTGCCAGAGGAAGTGGTGGGGGCTGAAACAATCACGGGATTTAAGAATGCATGGGATAGACATAAAGGAATTCTGGAGGTCAGGGGTAAGGGGCAACAGACTTCTAGGAAAACAAACTGAACTTACAAGCTCAAATGGGCAGACTGAGTGAGCCATAGGCCCTTATCTGCCGACACTGTCTATGTATCTATGTATCTATGTATTAGACCATATTAAAAACCCCTTTAATGTCAATGTTGTTATTCTAGAAACACTTTGGGGCCCCAAAAAGGAAATATTGGGGATAAGGGCAAATATAATGAAAAAACGAATTGCTGATTAAGTGGCTAGTGGAAGACAATTTCAAATTAAACTATAAAGCGGATGAAAACTGTTCTTTTACATTTAAAAAACATAAAAAAAGAAACAAATGTCAATTTGGAGAACTCAAATAAGTGCATTCAGGTCAATCTTCCTCTGCCACTTGTATGAGATTAAGTGGTTGACCTGGCCAACGCACAAGTTAATTTGCTGGATAATAGCTTAAAACGTAGAATTAGAGAAGGACGCATTAAGTCTCAGACATACAGAGTTGAAAATGGAAGGAAGTAAGAACAGAAATAAAATCAACAATGACAGGAGGCGATCTAAAACAATTACAGAAACTAAAAAACCAAACAGTAATAGGAACTGATCCGCATAAGAATGCAGATCTTCGAGAAATACTGGAGAAAAGGAATAATGATTAATTAGCATTGGTGCGGATGACACCAAGATCTGCAATAGGGTAGACACTCGAAACGGGGTGGATAAAATGAGAAGAGACCTAGGCAAATTGGAGGAGTGGTCAAAAGAGTGGCAGCTTAAATTCAGTTCAAAACAATGCAAAGTCATGCACTTGGGCCACAGGAATCCTGGAGAGCTATTAGTTATTCATCTTTCTGTTCAGAGAGTTAAGTGGACAGAGAAGTCCCTTTATTTACTCAGGGATACAAGACTGATGCCCCCCCATATACCGAACAATGTTAAAGTAACATCTCATGAAGAGGTTACAATTTCCTCATCAGTACATAAAGCACTCTCTTGTATAAACAGCTCTTTACCATACTTGTTATAATAATATAGTTAAACAGTCAACTGCTAATCAGGCTGTAAAATCACTGACACTTTCTGGCTCGCATGTTCCCAAGGGTGAACTAGCAGGAAAGACTAAATGGTCTATTTGTGAGTTTTTTGAAAGGGTCTTACAACTTGAAATACAGAAAAGCAGTGAGATGGGTAAAGACTGCTTACTTGCATAAGAACTGTATAATGATTTCACTCAAGTTGATTTTTTGTAGAGATATGGATCTAGCAAATAAGGTCCTGTAATGGAGCCAGCCCAGTGCCGTGGAGGGCTGAGGCACTGTGCCTTACCTCCTGCCACACCGGCGACCCATGTTCAGTAGCAAACGAGGGTTGCTAGGGGTCGGTCAGGGAGGGAGATGATCAGGCATCCGGAGGACAGCTCTCCTCTCCATGGGAGGGTGGTTTGGCAATCCCACTGAATGACTGTCCCCAGGTGGAGGCCTGAGAATAGAACGGCCGGGAATGCCAATGGGAGCATTCTGCAGGACTCTGCAGCATGCACACGCCTCCACGTGTGCACGTTGATGCGCGCATCCCAGCAACAGGGAGGGGAAGGAACAGAAATGGGGACAAGCTGGCAGGCTACATGAAGCCTAGACCATACTCCCAACCCTCAGCTGAACCCCAGCATCTGGATTTGTGTACCGGGGGGGGGCAGCCCTCACCTCCAGGCCCGCTGCGAGGGAAATCCATGAGGGATTGAGGGTGGGCAACAAGGTCGAGGGAGGATGAACCCTCCCAAGGAGAAAGCTGGAAGCCCTGCCACAGCTGTCCTATGGGAGAAAAGATTGGGGGAGTCCTGCAAAAGAGTGACCTAATGGATTGCTTCCAACTTGGTTGACTTGGACACCTGGATAGTGGAAATAACTAACAAGTTTAGTACAGCTAAAACAAAGTCCTCCTGAAGGCGAGGCCAGAATACCCAACTATGTTATATCAACTAGTAATAGATTCCAAATTCTAGACTCACATTGGAATATTTGACTATAAAGCCCTTCACCATCTAGAAATAGTCAAACTTAGAAATAATGCATAGAAAATAATGCACAGAAATAGTCCGTAACATTTTATCATGGAATACTGATAAATTATACAATAAAATTATAGATCCACAATGTATTCATTTTATGGAAACATTTGATGTGACCATACTCCAAGAAACATGGTGAACTACAGAAACTCCAGCCCTCCAGGGTTATGATAGTTACGTAACTGAAGCAGTAAAGACATCTAAATGAGGCAGATCACAATTAGGTCTGCTAACTGCAATAAAATTCCAAACTAGTATAGACACCTGAAAGATTAAAATTTAAATCTGATTATTTTTTAACTATAAGAATCAAGGGCAATAAATTTGATGTAATATTTTTTAATGTTTATCTACCTCTTAAAAATGCAAGAGCAAAGTATTTAGAAATCTGGGCTCATTTTGCAAGGCTCATGTATAACATCAGGGATAGCATTAAGGGTGTGCTCTGAGCACAGTCAGTGATTACAGAAGCACATTTTCTTTGTGAAAAATTCAGTTGTCTGTGCTCCTCATATCTTTCAGGAGCACAGTTAGAGGCAGGAGTTCAAGACGGTAGGAGGGTGGTGGGGGAGTTCAGAAGGGACACTGGGATGCAGATGAGGCTTTTGTTATTAGTTTGGAAGAGTTCTAAGCTAGCCTAGCAAGCTATTGGGAGAGCAGGAAGCTGTCAAGTTAGTAGTTGGGCCAGCAAGTTATTATGCACTGTGGCATTCTGGCAAGGAACAAGCGTGTTGGCCGCCAGCACAGGCAAGTATGTACTTGGGCAGGCAGTGTACGAGTATGAGGGCAGCTGGCAGACAAATGCCCACGTAGGTGGGCAGGTAAGGGATGAGCAGGTATGGTTTCAAGGGCTTTTATTGGCAAGCTGGAAATAAATGTGTGGACAAGTGGCACCACGGCAGGCACAAAGCTAACGTATGTGCACTTTTTGGCTAAGAGAGAGTGGGTGGGCAGGCAGGTGAGAAAATGGAAATTACAAACCTTCCGTAAATTCTTGATCTTCTTGGATGAAGTCTCCAGCACTCATTCACACTATTGGGTGTATGCCGGAGGTGCTAGGACCCCCGCGGGAGCAAAAAAATCTTCAGGAGGGCTAGCGCCAGGATAGGACCGCATATGCACAGCGCCGCGAGACTAGCTTGCTCCGTATAGGCTATCTTGGTGTCGACCCCTCAACCGTCTCAGTACCTTTTGGACCGAGGAGGTGCAGCGTAAACTAACTTAAGAAAAGCTAACCTTAACTTCCGGGCATAAGAAGGCCCGGATGACCCATGTAAGAAGGATCAATTCAACAATGTCTTCACAGTACGAACAACAAGGAAGTGAAGACCAAAAACAGAATGAGTGAGCTCGGGGGATGGTGGGTGGGCGTGTGAATGAGTGGTGGAAACTTCGTCCAAGAAGATCAAGAATTACGGTAGGTACATAATTTCCATATCTTCCTGGACTAAAAGTCTCCACCACTCATTCACCCTAATGGGAAGCGTACCGAGCTAAAAATCAATCCCCCCCCCACCCCGAGTAGGGCAGCAGGAGACGGAGCTCACTCAGGACAGAAGTCTATAAGGACAGTCTTGTTGAAGAAAGTGAGCCGTCTGGCATGGACACCCAGAACGTAGTGCTGCACAAAGGTATGCACTGAGCTCCAAGTCGCCACCTTGCAGATGTCTGCAATGGGTACATTACGAATCTCTGCCAGGGAAGCCGTGACCACTCTGGTAGAGTGGGTGTGAACCCGGCCTTCCAACTTGACCTGCGCCATGGATTAGCAGTGTTGAAGACATGCTACTAACCATGCAGAAATGCATCTAATGGCAACAGGCTGACCCAGCTGAGGCATGCTGAAAGATACAAGAGATGCTTGGATTGCGTATCTCTTTCGTTCTGTCGATGCAGAAGGGCAGAAGCCTCTTAACATCCAGACAATGAAGGAAGCAGTCTCCCTCATTCTGGAAGTTAGCGAAGTAAGGAGGGAGAAGCAAAGGCTGATTGAGGGGAAGTCTGAAACCACTCTGGGTAGGAATTTAGGGTGAGCAAGGAGTACCATCCTGTCATCGTGAAAGACGGTGTAAGGGGGGGTCTGAGACTGAAGCATGGATTTCGAGGACCCTCCCCTGTGAAAGTGACAGCCACTAAAAGGCAGTTTTCCAGGTCATAAATTTCAACTACAGGTAGCTAGCGGCTTAAAGGGTTTTTGGGTGAGCAATCCAGCACCAGGTTAATACCCATGTAGCCATAAGTATGACACTCCAACACCTTACTTGGTGGGCAACCGAAAGGGTCCAGATGGGGCTTTGCACACCAGATGGAGAAGCGTTTCCACTTGTCTAAGTAAGCCTTCCTGGTGGAAGGCCTATGCATGGCTAAGTAGATTTCTGCGATTGTCTGGGATACATAAAATCTGCCCACTTCTATCTCCTCAGCAGCCCGGCATGGAGATGAAGGGAGCACTGGCTGGGATGGACCAAAGGTCCCTGTGTCAGAAGGTCCGCTCATAGAGGGAGCTGCCTCGGGGGAACTTCTGACAGTCTGCTGATCAATGGAAATCACGTCTGTTGAGGCCAGTATGGGGAGATGATAATCATCCTGTCCTCCTGTGCCAACTTAAGCAGCACCCTCTGAACTAAGGGAAGAGGAGGAAAGCATACAGGAAGCATCTTGTCCACTGCAGTCTGAATGCATCCTGACAGAAAACACCAGGTTCTGGAGCAGGATAGAGGCAGTTTTGCATTGCGAGGGGACGCAAAAAGGACTAGGTCTGGACTGTCCCACTTATAGAATAGCGACTGCATGATGTCCGAACTGACGCACTGTGCTCAAGGCACCACTCACATCCTCATGGCCTTCCTGCACAGAGGGTAGGGGAGCGCTCCACCCTGCTTGTTGATGTAATACATCACAGCTTTGTCGTCCCTCTGAAGGAGGATCACTTTGTTGCAGAGGGCATCCTTCAAGACTTGAAGAGCATGTAAGACAGCTCTCATCTCTTAAGATATTTGAGAAGATGAGGCTCCTCCTGGCTCCACACCAAGAGTGCGATCGTGGTGATGGTGATCTGAGATTTCACAGGGTAAGCGGCAGACCTTGCAGAAGCTTGCCAAACTGCATCTACCATGCGAGTGATTTTGTCCAAGGCTCTGTCACTTTATGTGGTGGATTGCAGGTACACGGTCAGAGACCACTGCTTGCTGCGGAAGATGCCACGAGTCCCAGCATCCCCTGCATCAAAAGGGGCCCAAACAGAGTAGTTTTCCATGATGTAAAGGAGCCATCTGAAGATGTAATTTCTCCCATCCTCCAGAAGAAAACCCCCCACCCTGGAGGTATGGCATCCAGGAGGGTTCCTATGAAGAGGAGCTGCTGGGAAGGTGAATCTGGCACCCTCCCTAATCAGACCCCCGAAGTCAGCAACTGAGAAGCTGTGGTGACTGCTTCCTATGTCTCCTGCCTGAATGGGCTGACTAGAACCAACTGTCCAGGTAGTGAAGACCTGAATGCTATGTTTTTAGTGAACTCCTCCCTGAACAGGTACTTGTTTAACCTTCCAAGGTCAACAAATGGGCACATGTCACCGGCTATCTTGGAACCAGAAGCAATGGAAATAGGAACCTGTGTTCTGTTCTGCAGTGGAACAACTTCTACTGCCCTGTTCCCGCAGAGGCCTCGTATCTCAAAAGTAAGAAGGTCAGACTAAGAGGCGGACAAACTGAGCTGCCGTCTGGGTGGAAGGTCTGGTGAAATGTCTGCAAAATTGGGAGAGTATCCCTCTCGGACAATCTTGGTGACTCATGCGTCCACTGTAATGGACTTCCATTGGTTGTAAAACCGAGTCAGTCGCCCACCTCAGACAGCTGAGGTGGGACCTGGGCTGGTGCATTATCTTTCCAGCTGAGGAGTTGGTTCCTGATAACGGCTCCTCAGCCTCTACCTTGAAAAGACTTATGAAAATGTCAATGGTTCCTGTCCCTCTGAGGGGCAGCAGGAGCCAGCCTGGCTGTTTAATGGCAGCCCTGATGTTATGAGTGGCCCCCAGAGCTCAACCAGAGAGCCGAACAGATAAGCACTGTCAAAGGGATGGTAATCACCTGCTGAGCATCGGGTGAGAAACGTTATGTTCTGGAACAAGACAGTCACTTTCTACAAATGCAAGAGGCAGCTGCCCTAGAGGCAGTGTCGTAGGCGTCCACAAAAGCTTTCAGCCGATTATTGAACTATATGCCCCTAGTAATGGAGCGTTAGATTCTGGGAGGCTCTCGACCATTAATTTGAGTGTGTTCCACAGGGTGTACTCGTACTAAGGAATTTAGGAACTCAAGGCATAAAAATCTGCTTTGGTCCATAGATGCAGTCTGAAATGCTATGGTAGATCCCATATCCCTGAGGAAAGACTGGAAAGAGAGATCTTCCATCACAGGCTCCTCTGATACAGAAGGCTTGCATTCCAGCCCACAAAAATTAGTCATCCGTTGAGTCTTCGACAAAGCAGGACAGGGTGAGAATCATCAAGATCCACTTCTACCCCAGAAGAACCTCCAAAAGGCAGGTCTAGGCCAGGATCACGGGAGACGTCGCCAGTTAGATCAGCGTCGAGGAATTCGGCGCCATCTGCGGTGCTGGCACCACACGCAGTGCCAGCAACGCTGCTGGCCCTAGACCTGAAGAAAAGGGGGGGGGGAAGGAAAGCGGTACCGTGCCAGCCCCTGCAGGCAAAAAGGTGAGGGGCTAGGCACATGGAGTCTAGCATCGATTGCGCTGGCACCGGAGAGGGTGCAGCACACAAATCCTGGCCTGACTGACCCAGCCACGGCCCAGTGGCTCCAAGGCCCCAGAACTGGGTCCACTGGCCAGATCAATTGGGCAGATGCCATACCCACCGCTATAAAAGAGCGGCCCAGAACTGGAGCCCCATTGAGGACACAGACGGATCGACAAAGGACCCCACCAGAGTCAGGTCAGGTCTACCGCTCTCCACCACTGACTATCCCTGCACAGACGTACCGGAGGGTGACCTTGAGTGGTACTGTTTCCTCTTCCACCAACAGGAGGAAGAAGAGCTTGAGCAGAGACCACCAACAGGAGGAAGAAGAGCTCGAGCAGAGAGTGGCAGGCTGAGATTATTCCTCCATCTCCCCCTCCTATTCTTTTTTAAATAAAAAAAGAACATTAAAAGTAGTAAGTTAATCGAATACTGAACGGCTATAGCTGCTGTCGTATAGACGAAGACTTGACTACCGGCAGGTGAGCGACAGTCACCGAAGCGCTCTCGACGGTGGGAATAAAGGAGCTGAGGCGGTTGGAGGGTGAATGCCGAGATAGACTATACAGCATGAGCTAGTCTCACATGCGCAGTGCTATCCCGTCGCTGGCTCTCCTGAAGATTTTTGGCTCCTGCGGGGTCCTAGCACCTTCGGCATACTCTCATTAGTATGAATAAGTCGTGCAGACTTTTAGTCCAGGAAGATCAAGCATTTTTGTGTAGGACAGCAGGAAGGGACTGACAATATCGACTATGGCTATGGGCCAACAGTTAAATAAAAACAGAAACATAAAAACTGACAGCAGATAAGGACCGCTTGGCCCACCCAGTCTGCCAATTTTCCCTACCTACTGAAACATCACAGACCCTACTCGATCTTTGGCTTCTCTCCCCTTTTTCTTACCAGTAAGGTTCCCTTATGCCTATTCCATGCTTTCTTCAATCACACTACAGTTTTTGGCCCCCACTGCCTCCGTTGGGAGACTGTTCCAGGCATCCACCACTCTTTCTGTGAAGACAGACAGCAACCAGATAAGGGGTCTGGAGGTGTGTAGCCCGCTGGCAGGAGGAGACCATGGCACGGTCTGGTTTATGCTGTGTGTATTGGGGGGGGGGGAGAAAACCGCTCAAACACAGTGGTAATGGATTTCAGGAGGGCAGACTTCGTGGGCATGGGCAGGATACTGAGGGGGAGACTGAGCCAGATCAGGCCAGATATGGATGTGGGTAGCTTGTGGGAGGCCATTAAAAAAGGGGTACAGGAGGCTACTAGCTTGTGAGCAAGGGTAAGGCGTAAAAATGGCAGGGCCAGCCAGCCGTGCAGGTGGACCAGGGAGGTGCAAGAGGCGGTAAGAGATAAGAAAGCTGCCTATGCATGTTTTACGCGATCCAGGGGGAAAAGGAGAGAGGGGAGTACAAGTTGTCAGCTAGAAGGGTCACAAGGGTGGTGAGGATGGAGCACAACCTGGCTAAGGATATCCATAGAGGGGAAAAAGGGTTTTTATAGATACACAGGGGAAAGGAGGAAGGGGGAGAGCACAGATCTCCAGGATTAGGACTAGGGAAGGATGGGCTCAGGAGGCGGGGGAGCAGGCAGAGGTACTGAACAAGTACTTTGCCTCAGTTTTTAGGGAGGGGGACATGGGCTATATTCAACCGGAAAACAGGGGAGAGGGCAGCTGAGAGGATAGGGCAGAGGGAGACAAAAGGATCAAAAGAGGCTGGGGTACCAAGTGGGCCAGGCCCAGAAGAGGACGGGGACCTTATTGAGGAGAGGGCTAGGGAGGGGGAATCACAGAGGGCAGCGTGAGAGAGGTCCTATGGGCGATGAAAACTGACAAGGCACCAGGACCGGATGGGCTGCATCCAAGCGTACTGAAGGAACTGGCAGACGAATTAGTGGCTCCACTAGCTGTGCTGTTCAATGCTTCTCTCCAGACAGGAAGGGTGCCCCAGGATTGGAAAGTGGCTCACATGGTGCCCATCCACAAAGGGCGGTCTAGGCAGGAGATGGGACATTACAGGTCTGTCAGCTTAACGTCAGTGGTAGGCAAGCTAATGGAGGGCTTCATCAAAGGGATGCTCGGGAGGCAACTGGATAGGCTGGGGCACATGGATGACAAACAGTATGGTTTCGTCCCGGGGAGATCGTGCCAGACCAACCTCATAAATTTTTACGACTGGGTGACAGGGACCCTGGATAGACAGAGACTAGTGGACATCTTATATCTGGATTTTAGTAAGGCGTTTGACTCGGTACCCCACTCCGGGTTACTGACAAAGTTGGGGAGGGGTGGGGTGGGAAGACAGTTACTTAGATCGGTGGAAAACTGGCTTACAGACAGAACACAGGGGGTGGTGGTTAGAGGGACTGACTCTTCCCCTAGGAAAGTCATCGGTAGGGTGCCCCAGGGTTTGGTACTGGGGCCACTCCCGTTCAACGCCTATGTCTCCGATATAGGGACAGGATTTAGGAGTAGGATGAGCCTCTTCGCGGATGACTCTAAACTGGGAGCATTGGATGAGGAGGAGGAAGCAAGGGTGGCAGTCCAGAGGGATCTGGACACCCTGGAGGGCTGGTCAAGGAGGTGGGGGCTGAGGTTTAATCCGGAGAAGTGTAGGGTGTTGCATCTGGGGTCAGAAACCCAGGGCATGTTTATACCTTGGGAGGGGTCCCACTGCAAGCCACTTCGAGTGAAAGGGACCTCAGGGTGGTGGTAGACACTAAAATGAACAACAGTGAGAACTGCAGAAGAACGGCAGCAAAGGCAAACAAGATACTAGGCTGCATAGCTCAGGGAATAACGTCCAGGAGGAGTGAGGTGATCCTACCTCTGTACAATGCCTTGGTTAGGCCGCATCTTGAGTATTGCGTGCAGTTCTGGAGACCGCACCTTAAGAAGGACATAGTACTGTTGGAGAGAGTCCAGAGGAGGGCAACCAGGATGATCCGGGGCATGGGTGATAGGACCTATGAGGATAGGCTGGATGCCCTTGGGCTGTATTCACTGGAGGAGAGGAGAGGAGAGATAGGGGGGACGTGATTGAGGTTTTCAAATATGTGAAAGGGATTAACAGGGGTAGAGCCAAAGAAATGTTCAGGTTAAAGCAAAGGGGCACAACCAGAAGGCATGAATGGAAACTGGAGGGAGGAACCTACAGGGGAGAATGCAGAAGGCATTACTTCACAAAGAGGGTGGTGAAGCCATGGAATGCATTGCCCGGGAGTCTAGTCGAGCAAGGGGCTGTGGAGGGCTTCAAGAGGAGGTGGGACAGATGCATGGGGGTACTGAAGCCAAGACTGACCCTCTCGGGGACAAGGGGGGGAGGAGTGAGCGCGACAGGGGCTGGCTACCGAGCAGACACGAAAGACCATCAGGCCTATTCTGCTGGCTTTTAGTATGTTAGTACTTCCTCACATCTCCCCTGAGTCTACCCCCCTCCAACCTCATAGCATGACCTTTTATTCTTGAGTATCTTGTTCTCAGAAAAAAACTTCCCTCCTGAACCTTATTTATACCCCTGAGGTATCAGACAGTCTCTATCATATACCCCCTTTCCCTTTTTTCCTCCAGGGTGTACATATTGGGGTCCTTCAGTCTCTCTTCATTGGGCTTTTGATACAGATCCTGCACCATTTTAGTTGCCCTTCTCTGGATCGCCTCTACTCTGCTTATGTCCTTCCAGAGATGTGGTCTCCAGTACTGGAAACAGTACTCTAGGTATGGTCTCACCGGTGATTTGTACAGCAGAATCACCACTTCCCTCCTTCTGCTGGTGATACCCTTCCCTATGCACCCTAGCATCCCACTGCCTTGTTGCACTGTTTGGCCACCTTTAGGTAATAAGATATGATCACCTCCAGGTCCCTTTCATGTTTGGTGGTTGTCAGTACCACTCCCCCCATTCTGTACTCCGTCCCTGGGTTTCTGCATCCCAAGTGCATAATCTTGCACTTCTTCGCATTGAAACTTAGTTACCACACTCTTGACCACTCCTCAAGCTTTTTTAGATCCCTGTTCCCCCCCCCCAAGCGTCTATCCTATTGCAGCTCTTAGTATCATCTGCAAAAGGCAGACCTTCCTTTCAAGCCCCTCCGCAACGTCCCTAATAAAACATATTAAAGAGGATGGTCTTAGTGATGATTCTTGAGCCACCCCGCTGGTCACACTTCCTTCCTCGGAGTGAACTCAGCATTTATCACCACCCTCTGTTGCCTATCCCCCAACCAATTTTTTACCCAGTTAACTACTTTTGGACCCACCCCCCAGGCTGTCCAGCTTATTCATGAGTCTCCTATGTGGAACGGTGACGAAGGCCTTACTGAAATCTAGGTAGGCCCCAGTCACCACACCACACTGATCTAATTCCTTGGTCACCCAATTAAAGAAATCTATTACATTTGTTTGACACGACCTCCCCCCAGTGAATCCATGTTGCCTTGGATCTTGTAGGTCACTGGATTCGAGATATTCTACTATTCTTTCCTTCAATAGTGATTCCATTAATTTCCCCACCACCACCACCATCAGACTAACTGGACTGTAATTGCCAGCCTCCTCCCTGCTTACACTTTAGAGAAGCGGGACTACATCTGCCCTCCTCCAGACCTCCTGGACCACTCCCATCTCCAGTGAGTGATTAAATAGGACTGCCAGAGGTGCAGCCAGCTCCTGTCTGAGCTCCCTCAACATCTTTGGGTGTACCCTGTCGGGCCCCACTGCCTTCAGGAATCTCTCATCTGTAAATGGACTAGTGTCCACCCCTCTTCCTACAATGCCCCAACACTTATCTGTAGCTCCTCTCCATCCCTTTCCTCCATGAACACTGAACAAGAGCATTCATTCAGGATATCTGCTTTTTCCTTCTCTCCTACCACACATCGCCTCCCCCCCCTTAGTATTACAATCCCTCCCTAGTCTTTCTCTTTTCATTTACATACCTGATAAATGTCTTGCCCCCTTTTTTATTGCCCAAGCTATTTTCTCCTCAGTTTGTGTCTTTGCGCTCCTGACTGCTTTCCCTGCCTCCCTCGGCTTCTCCTGATACACCTCCCTGTCTTCCTCCATCTGTGTCTCCTTATAGCTCTTGAAAGCTAACTTTTTTGCCCTTACCTTCCCAACCACATCTTTTGAGAACCATAGCTGTCTCTTTTTCCTCTTGGTTTTGCTCACTTGCCTGATGCAGAAGTTTGTTGCCCTCACTATCCATGCTTTTAGTTTTGTCCACTTTTCCTCCACTCCACCCAAGTCCTCTCCCCCATCGGGGCATCCCTGAGGCATTCCCCCATCTTTTTAAAATCAGCCCTCCTGAAGTCCAGGACCCTGGCCTTTGTGTGGTTCGCTTCTGCCACAGTTTTTTATATTGAACCACACTGTAGGGTGATCACTGGTCCCCAGGGGGCCACTCACTGTGACATCTGCAACACTGTCCCCATTAGTGAGTACAAGGTCTAATATTTTTTTTTTTTATTTAGTTGTTTAACCAGGTGTAGCACATTAAGCTGAAAGCTTTTTTACAGGTGCGACCTGCTCCCTCACGAGTGGGCTCCTTTACTAGTTGCCTGTGGAATGCCCCAAAGCAGGGAGTTAAGGATATCCCTACTCCTAACTGAAGCTGCTGGTGACTTGAGCAAAAAAAGTAAAGATTATGCATTTTACTGTCAACAGAGAAGAAAAAACCTGCATGCATCGAGGGAAGTCTGTTGAGTAAGATATATAAATTAGGTAGGAGCACAGCCAAGATCTGAAGGAGCACAAACTGTAGGGTACAATTTTGATTTACCGTGCTCCTCTGGTTTGGAGGAGCACACTGAGATAAATCCTTAAGACCATCCCTGTATAACATGATTTGAGATGTATCCAGATTTCGACTTACATTTAGGTGGTGATTTTAACACTAGATGTCCAACTGAGCCAGGACTGAATCAAGATCTGAAAGATGAATTACAAACTCTTAATCCCCACTTCATGGAATTAAGGAAATTCACTGGACATAAACAAAACGAAGTAGGTTTGCTACTTAATAAACTGTTGGTGGAATTAGACTTTATTATAATTACTGAGAGGACTAAAGGAGAGAAGGAAGGACAGAGTACTTTTTTTTTTTTTTATTTAATGGGACATCCCAAACAGATCTATTTATATGGTGATATAAACACCACAGACATGATTACTGATCTATTTATTAATAGTGAAACATCATTAATCTCCTCACTTTCCACTTGAAACAGTACTACGTTAAGCTTCTGTTCCATCAGAAAAAATATGACTGCAGTATTTCATCACTTAACACAGTGAATTCTAAAAGTACCAAATGTAATACTGATAATCTTAATAACCTGGAAGAGACATTATGGCAATCAGATATAAATATTTACAAACAGAAGCTGATAACATTTCTGAGAACTTTAACAAATTTTCATTTAAAGTATTATGATATATAGCCCCCACTGTTATACAGTATTATACAATGGCAAGAAAATTTCCTGGACTCAGATTGGTCAGCGTGTCCCTGGCACAGTGAGGTTATCCCAACCCAACCTCACTGTATTGCTCTGGGTGCCTTGGATGATTAGTAGGATCCCTTGGATAATGCTTTGGATGCCTTGGATGATTAGTTGCTTGCCATACACTTAAGAAACAGAGAGGGGTAAATCAGTGGCTTAGAGATTGGTGCAAGGCAGAAGGATATGGGATGGTGTGAGATTGGGGGGATACTTAGGAGGATAAGGGGCTTTATGCCAGAGATAGGTTACATCTCGATTTGGAGGGGAGGGAGATCTTGAAATTAAAACTTGCTGGGTTCATAAGCGAGAGGTGGGGTTTAAACTTGTAAAGGGGGGGGGTGAAATAAAAAAAAACCACGGGAGTGGATTGAGGGCCCAGATCTAGGGAATGAGAAGAGTGGGAGGGATTATGTTGCAACTTCAAGGAAAACTGGGCAGAAAAGGGACTGCAAAGGGTGATGGGGGGACTGAAGAGAGGGGAGAAGTTGGGGTGGAGGACAGTCCTAATCAATGCCAAGAGTACGAGCAATAAAATGCCCGAGCTTCAGGCTATGTTGGCTGAGGGATCAGCAGATGTGGCAGCAATTACAGAGACATGGGCCACTCAGCCTAATGACTGGGATCTAAATTTAGAGGGATACAAGATATACAGGAAGGATACGGAAGTGGGAAGAGGAAGGGGGGGTTGCGCTGATTGTCAGAAATGACAGTGGTTAGTGCTGTGGAGGAGGCTGGAGGGGATGTGGAGGCGATTTGGGTAACCCTGCAAACGAGGGAAGGGAAGAAATTGAAGATAGGAGTGGTATACAGGCCCCCTGCAATAGAGGAGGCTTTGAAGGATAAACTGGTTGAGAACATTAAGGGTCACTGTGATCTTGGAAAGGGTAGGGTGGTGGTCATGGGTGATCTTAATATGCTGGGGGCAGATTGGGACACCATGACATCCTCTGTAAGCAGGGAACAGAGACTGATGGATGTCTTTCAGGATGCCTTCCTGGTCCAACAGGTGGGGGAACCTACTAGAGAGGGACGGATATTGGATGTTGTTCTAGTGGACAATGACCAAATAAGGGGCCTAGAGGTGTGCAGTCCATTGGCGGGTGGTGACCATGCCACAGTTTGGTTCCTGCTGTATCTAGGAGGGGAGGTGAACCACACTCATACAGTAGTGGCTGACTTCAGGGGTGCAGATTTTGTGGGTATGGGAAGGATTCTAAGGGAGAGGTTGGACATGATTAGGCCAGACATGGATGCTGGAAGATTGTGGGAGGCCACTGAAGAAGGGGTACAAGAGGCTACTAGGTCCTGTACTAAAGTAAGGCGTAAGCATGGAGAAACCAATAAGCCATGTTGGTGGACCAGTGAAGTGTATGAGGAGGTAAGGGATAAAAAGGCTGCCTACACACGTTTTAAAAGCTCTAGGGGGGAAAAGGAACGAAGGGTGTATGAACTTTTGGTCAGGAAGGTCACCAGAGTGGTAAGGGGTGCCAAGGTAGGGATGGACAAAAACTTGGCTAGGGATATCCGGAGAGGGGGAAGGGACTTTATAGATATATAAGAGAGAAGAGAGAAGAGAAAAGAGAGGACACAGATCAACAGGATTAAGACTGTGGAGGAATGGGCTCAGGAAGCAGGGGAACAGGCAGAGGTGTTAAATGAGTACTTTGCCTCAATTTTTACAGAGGGTGACAAGGGATCCATACAGCCTGATGGGAGGGAAGAGGAGACGGCAAAAGTGAGAGGTCAGTCTCAGTTTGAGACCAGTGGATGGAAGGAGGCTAGGGTACAGGCTGGGCTAGACCCAGAGGGACTAGGAAAGTTACATGAGGGAGTGGACTGGGGGGGGGGTGAGAAATCACAGTGGATAAGGTGAGGGAGGCCCTTAGGAAGCTAAAAACTGATAAGGCACCGGGACCGGACAGACTACATCCGAGGGTAATGAAGGAATTGGCGGAGGAGCTGGCAGCTCCACTGGCTGCACTCTAACATCTCTCTGCAGACGGGATGGGTGCCACAGGACTGGAGGGTGGATTATGTAGTGCCTATACATAAAGAAGGGTCCAGGGAGGAGATGGGGAATTATAGGCCTGTCAGTCTGACGTCTGTGGTAGGCAAAGTAATGGAGGGCTTTATTAAGGAGAGGCTTGGGAGGCAGTTGGAAAGGTTAGGATACCAGGATGATAAACAGTATGGCTTTGTCCCAGGGAGATCATGTCAGTCCATCCTCGTAGAGTTTTATGATTGGGTGACGGGGGCCTTGGACAGACATAGGTCGGTGGATGTCATACACCTAAATTTCAGCAAGGCGTTTGATTCAGTGCCCTATAATGGACGGATAGCAAAAATGGGGGTGATGGGGGTGGGAGGTCAGGAGCTAATGTGGGTTGGGTTGAAAATTGGCTTTTGGGGCGTTTACAGAGAGTAATGGTGGGTGGGATACTCTCCTCCCCCAGGAAGGTAATTAGTGGGGTCCCTCAGGGTTCAGTATTGGGGCCAATCTTGTTCAATGTCTACGTCTCAGATATTGGGAGGGGGGTTAGAAATAGGTTGAGTCTCTTTTCGGATGATTCAAAACTGGGAGCAGTGGTGGACTGTGAAGAAGTGAGGGAGACAGTCAAGGGGGATCTGGATATTCTGGAAGGGTGGTCAAAGAGATATGGACTGAAATTTAATGCTGGGAAATGTAAGGTACTTCATTTGGGAGTCAATAATCCAGGCCTTGTTTACACCTGAGGGGGTGGTAACACTGCAAGCCACATTGGGTGAAAGGGATTTAGGGGTGGTGGTAGACGACAAAATGAATAACTCTGAAAATTGTAGAAGAACTGCAGCCAAAGCAAACAGGATACTGGGCTGCACAGCCAGGGGAATTACGTCCAGAAAGAGGGAGGTGATCCTCCCTCTATATAATGCTATGGTCAGGCTGCAGGTTGAGTACTGTGTACAGTTCCAGAGACCCCCATCTGAAGAAGGACACAGCGCTGCTGGAGAGGGTTCAGAGGAGAGCAACCAGGATGATTCAGGGCATGGAGGGGAAGATTTATGAAGAGAGATTGGAAGAGCTTGGGCTTTACTCACTGGAGGAGAGGAGGGATAAGGGAGATATGATAGACGTTTTCAAACATGTAAAAGGAATAACTAGGAGTGGAACCAAGAAGCTGTTTAGGCTAAAAAAGGGGGTAATAACCAGGGGACATGAGTGGAAACTGGAGGGGGAAATTATAGGGGGAGCGTAGGAGGCATTTTTTCACTGACAGGGTGGTGGAGCCGTGGAATGCACTGCCTGGGAGGCTGTTGGAGGAGGGCACAGTGAAGGGCTTCAAAAAGGGGTGGGACAAGTACAAGGGGAAATTGAAACCAGTGAAGACCCTCTTGGGGGAAGGAGGGGTGGTATGGTGAGCAGCCACTAGGTTGCTGGCTTTCGAGCAGACACTGACAGACCTTTTGGCCTATTCTGCTGGCTTTTAGTATGTTAGTATATACTGCCACACTAAAAATCTACTAAAAACATTATGTTTATTTTTTTATTTTATACAACAACGAGCCTTTGTATAATAGCAATAATGCACTCCATGGTGTGGGTTGTGCTGGAATAACCTCACTTCTGGGACGTTGGACGCACTCAGTCTGCAGCCTTGTGCCCAACCACCCAGGCGTGAGGTTATCCCAGTACAACCCACACCCTGTCGTGCATTATTGCTTAAATAAACCATATACAATTAAAACTCATGGTTGGTTTAACTTAAAATGTAGAGAAGAAATCACTGGCCAAAATTTTCAGATTGGTGAAAAAGAACAAAACCAAAGACAATCTAAGAATGTTAAAGAAGGAAAAATATAATTTTTATTTATTGCTTTACTTAATTTTGTTAACCAGGTAGGCCCACTGAGAGAAGAAGTTCCTTTTTCAGGGACAACCCAATCCCAGAGTCAGTTATATATGTAATAGATAATGATGTCCTTAATCAGAAAAAAACAAAATATCAGTCAAAACTACGGACACCACTATACGATACTATTAAAATTAAAAAATTCAAAAGAACTTTGGCTAATGATAGCTAAAGAAACCAACTCCCATACAGTGTTAATTGATGCTTTTATTCAACCGAAAAATGGGAAGCTAATTTTTCTCCAAGTCTATTTTAGAAACACTGAAAAAAACTGTTATACAATAACGGAAACTCTTGGAAAGTTATTACAGTCTGAATACTATCCTATACCTACCATATTTTCTAAGGATGAAACACATTGAAACATAGAAGTTGACAGCAGATAAGGACCGCAAGGCCCATCCAGTTTGCCCATTTTTTTTCTACCTTATGAATGTGCAATTGGCCTTTTTTCTGTCAATGGCCTATCTATTCATACCCATTTGTATTGCTCCCTTATGCCTATCACATACCTGTTTGAAGCCCTGCACTGTATTCATATCCACCACTTCCTGAGGTAGGCCATTCCATGCATCCACCACCCTTTCTGTGAAAAAGAACTTCTTCATATTGCCCCTTAATCAGCCTCCCTCTAATCTCATGCTGTGTCCTCTTGTCCAGCTATTTTTCTTGTATTGAAACATGTTAGACTCTTTCACCATGTTAATGCCCTTAAGGTGTTTGAATGTTTTGATCATATCACCTCTCTCTCTCCTTTGCTCTAGGGTATACATATTGAGCTCCATTAATCTGTCCTCATATGTTTTCTGATGCAGTTCCTGCACCATTTTGGTTTCCCTTCTCTGGACTGCATCTATTTTGTTAATGTCCTTGTGAAGGTGCGGACTGCAGTATTGCACACAGTACTCCAGATGGGGCCTAACCAGTGTCTTGTAAAGAGGGATTGTTACCTCCCTCTTACGACTTGTGATACCACTACTAATACACCTCAACATCCCCCTAGCCTTACCTACAGCTTTAGTGGTCTGCTTGGATGATTTCGGGTCATCGGTGATGATGATGCCTAAGTCTTTTTCTTCCCTTGTGATTGCCAGCAACTCCCCTCCCAACCTATAGGTGGCTTCAGGGTTTCTCTTCCCTATGTGCATGATCTTGCACTTCTTTGCATTAAACCCCAATTGCTACTCTTCCCAAAATAGGAGGAGGTCCCTTGGGCGACCGACCTTCAGAAGGTGGGGTGGGCATCCAAGTATCATCTGGCGACTGCTTCCGATCTGGCGTCGGTGCCAGAGTCGCCAGAGAGGGTGACCGGCTTAAGGGGCTCTTGTCAGATGGAAGCAGGCGTACCTTGGCCAGAGTAGGAGAAGGAGGAGGCGTCTGATGGCGGACGACCTCCTGTCGCCTGTTTGAGTCGTCTGGTTCTTTGCGTTTCTCAGATGACCCGCCGGGCTTATGGCCGGAGTCCTTAGGCCTGCCGGAAGGCGACTGACCTGCCTGGGTCGGCCCAGTCTAAGATTTGTGGGGTTGGTGGGCCAGGGAAGTCTGGGTGGGCGAAAGCCCGGAGGAAGATGGCTCCCTGTGCTTACCTTGAGAAGAGGAGGGAGCCGACTTTAAAGATATCCCTGCGGCCGTCAGAGGGACTGAACCCAACCTCCCTCCCTCCCTCCAGAGGCAGAAGATGCCCTCGAAGGAGACTTTTGGCGGGACTCAGATCTGGCCCTATCCTTCTCCCCATGATGGTGTTTCCCTCTCGAAGCCTTCGGGGGGGTCCCTGGTGGGAGAAGAAGAGCTGCACTCCGAGGTCTTCTGTATAGCTGCCACCTTCTGCTTGAGGAAATAGGCCTTAAGGGCATTGGCTCTCCAGGTCCTCATCTTCTGGTTAAATTTCTTGCAGTGCGGGGCAGTCGGCAGACCGATGGTCGGGGCCTAGGAAGATGAGGCAGGCCGTGTGGCTATCCTTGACTGGTATCTGCATCCCGCATGCACACTTAGACTTGCGCTGTGGTGGAGAGGGCGAAGACATGCAAGAGAATAAACCACTATTAAATTGGAAGAAAAAACAGAAAAATGGCAAAAAGTGTGGTCAACTGCGATGAAAGCCATCTGTGGAGCCGAACTAAGCAGGTCGATGGCAGGAAAAGAACTGAGATGGCGCCGGGCGACCGCCCCCTTTATACCATGTCTGACGTCAGGTGGAGCCGATGTTGGGGGCGGTCCCCCACCACTGATTGCTAGCTAGAAGATATTTCCGTGGGGGTTCCAACACCTGGCGGCATTAGTTCTATTGGTAATACCTGCTGCAAGAACTCCACCTTGAAGTCAGATCAGCTGATACCCCAGCCTGTACTGGCACCAAGTCTCTAGTTGAACACCAGATTGAAAACCTTTTCCATTTTGAAGAGTAGGTTTTCTTAGTAGAGGGTTTCCTATAACCTCTCAGAATGTCTAACACTGTTTCAGAGAGGTGTAAATTAGCATATTCTATTTCCTCAAGAGCCAAGCTTTGAGACTGAGAGACCTGAGGTTCGAGTACAGCAGGGTGCCCTGGTTGAAGGTTAACAGGTTGTGCCTCCGAGGGAGGTGTATTGGTTTGGCTACAGACATGGAGAGCAGTACAGAGTACCATGGCTACCTGGGCCAGTCTGAAGCTACCAAGATTAGAGATGCTGAGTGGGATCTGAGCTTGAGCAATACCCTGAAAACCAGGGGAAAAGTGAGAAAAGGCATAGGTGCCTCCCTGACCAATCCAGAGCCAGGGCATCCAGAGGTAGTGCATCCTGATCTGGTGGTATGCAGCAGTACTGTGGCAGGTGGTGGTTCTGGTGGGATGCGAACAAGTCTATCTCTGGAGTGCCCCACCTCCTGAAGATCACTTGCACCACTTGCCTGTTCAGGGTCCATTTGTTATGGGCCTGGTTGATTAGACTTAAGCATCTGCCAGGATATTGTCCTTTCCTGGCAGATGGATCGCCTGAAGGGATACTCCCAAGGAATAAACCACAGTCCAGATTTGCATGTCTCTGTTCAGAGAAGGCCTGAACTGGTGCCTTCCTGCTTGTTTATGTAGTACATTGTGGTGGTGTCGTCGTCTGTTCCAACTTGTACCACTGTCCTTTGTAGCAGTGCTGAAAAAGCTTTTAGAGCCAGAAACACAGCTCTGAGTTCTAGTAAATGTATGTGCTGAAGGGACTCTGTAGCTGCCCAGGTGCCCTGGGTCGTGTGATCCCCTACATGGGCACCCCAACACAGGAGGGATGCATCTGTTTTGAGAACAACTGAGGGAGACTCTCTCTGAAAAGGAACCCCCTCTCTTAGGTTTGGTCCCTCCTTCCACCACTGGAGTGCTTGTAGCAAAGTCCTTTTTACTGGGATGGGCTTTGAAAGAGGGTCTTTTCTTTTGATTCCAATGAGTCCTGAGGTGGAACTGGATGTCTGTCATTTGAAACCTGGTGCCCAACACTGTGCCTGTGACTGCAGCCATATGGCCCAGCAGCTGCAGAAACTGCCTTGCAGTTTTGTGTTTGTGCAAGCTGAACGAATCTACGATCAGCTGGACATTTCTGACCCTGTCCAGAGGCAGGTAGGCCCTGCCTTGCAGGGTATTGATCTCTGCCCCATGAACCGCAGGATCTGTGCCGGAATGAGGACTGTTTTTTTGTGATTGATTAAAAACTCCAAAGACTCCAGGAGCCCTTGAGTGATCTGCAGATACTGTCTGACTTAGTCTGGTGATTTCCCTACCACCAGCCAGTCGTCTAAAATCGGGAATACTGCAACCCCCTGCCTTCGAAGGTGTGCCACAACTGCTGACAGGCACTTTGTGAACAACCTTGGGGCCAAAGAAAGGCCAAAAGGCAGGGTTGAAAACTGGTAATGGCCTGAAGGGTGTCTGAACCTGAAATTTTTTCTATAGGACTCCCTTATGGGGATGTGGAAATAGGCGTCTTTCAAGTCCAGTGATGCCACCCATTCTCCTTTTTAGAGTGTTAGCAGAATCAATGCCAAAGTTATCATTTTAAACTTTGGTTTCTTCAGATGCTTGTCTATTTTTCTAGAGTCCTTGTCTGGAAGATGTGAGGATAATCACAGGCAGCCGCCTGCACAACCCCATGACGGCCAGGAAGGGAAAAGAGGAACTCCGCCCCTTCCCTGTCCATTTGATATTTTTTATCCATCCTTTTGTCAAGGGGAGGGATGAAATTTAGAGCCTGAAGGAGTTTCAGTACATCCTTCTTACAAAACTTATTCACAGGGAGGAGGAGAGCTTTAGTGGGGGATAGCCCCATCATCTCCACCTCCTCCTCATCCTCAATCTGTTCTGTAGTGGTGATGTCCAAGGCATCAGCCATCTTTCGAACAAAAGTAAAATGAGAGTTTCACAAAGTCGCTCAACCGGTCAGCCCTCTAATCCCAAAGTGCCAACCTCTGAGCGCATGATTTGTGGACTGTGAACAGTACAAGGTAACCCTCTTGTTTGTTTTGTGGGTTCGAGTCACCTTAGTCTCAAGTTCTGGAGGGATTCAAACTGATAACCTCTTGTTAGCGTACCCAATTATCAGGCTCAGAAAATTCTGTCTTCGGGGGGGGGGGCGCCAGATATCTTTGCCTACGGGCACCTAACCAGGTCTACAAAATGAACCCTTAGAACGCTATGCAAGACCTCAGAGAACTCTATCGGTTTCCCAGTTTGGTATAGCAATAAGTTCATACACAGTGTTAACTATAACCTTCAAAAGCTTAAAAAGAATGTCAAGGCACTCCAGGCAGTTTCCGTTTTAAAATACCTAGCTTTACTTTAAAAATAGGAAAACAGAAAATATTACAGAACAAAATATCCCAACACATACAGCCTTAAAACAAACAGGTTTAAAAGTGCAGATTTCTACAAATAACATTCAGACTAATCTTTGTCTAAGGTCCTTACTTCAGTGCTCTAATGTTCCTCTTCTCTTAGTCAGAATTATGAAAGTGTCTCTCTCAAGGTCTTCTCAGTATGTTAAAACAGTCCTGCGCCGGCCCGCTCTCTGAGGTCACCAAACTCCGCCTTGGTGTAACAAAATCTATATTTTATAACACCAAGATGGCCTACTAAGGTATTTAAAAAAAAAAAAATAAGATGACATAATGAATTTCCTCCTCTTATGTTTGACTGGTCAGAACCAGTCTGTGCTTTGCTTCACACACACACACACACACACACACACGTCGAAAGTCTCTTTGATATAAGTCACTGTATTCAAAGCAAAAGTGTATTAGACTCCTTAATCCATCTGGGCCTTGGTTATCTACACATCAAAGGTCTCTTTGATGAAATCAGCTAGTCTCCTGGGAGGTTATCCATAACACTGGCCAGTGTCCCTTTTCTCAGGACATCTAGTGCAGATCAAAGGACTTCCCTGAGGACGTTATGAATGGTTAATTTTATTTCCTGGGATCAAAGCAAATTGACAAGATAATTGCACCCCAGATATCAGCAGTTTAACAATGTCCTGTCCTTTGAACTTATTCCTGGGGGGTCTGAAGTGTCGGCTTCAGCAGCCAGCACCTCCCTCTGCCACAGTCCATCATACATTAATTTCTTATATTTACAAAAAAAATTATACAGGGATCAGAACCAGCTGTCCAGGTGTGACAATTTAGTAGTCCTCAGATACCCGTGGGGGGGGAGAGAACCAAACTCCTGCTAAGGGGACACCTCGGGTTCAACAGGTTCCCCTTCATCCTCCTCATATTCCCCATAATCATCTTCTTCTAGGAAAGATGATCTTCCTGTATTGCCAGCCTGGGTACCCGGGGTCGGGGCAGGTGGCTGTTGTGTAGGAGGAACAATACTCTATAAGGCCTGAATGATTTTAAATTCCTGAGGTGAAGGCACTGTAAGGCCAGACACAGAAGTCCCCAATTTAGGAGGCGGGGGTTCAGTGTGCTTAAGTTTTTTGTTTTGGTTTTTTTTTTTTAAACAGAGAACCAGGGAGTCAGCCGGTTCACTGGCCCTCTTTGTGCCCTTGTCACCCATCTCAGGGGTAGAGGCAACAATAGACGTGGTTTCACCCACATTAACAGGGGGTATCAGCTGGTCAGAGCCAGAGGGACCCCTAAGTTGAGGAAGCTCCTTTTTTAGTCGTTCCAGGCATTTCTCAACAGTTTTCTCTGGGAATGTTTTACATATATCACATTCCTCTTTCAAATGTTCATAGAACAAACAAACCACACACAACCTGTGATTGTCTGCCTTGGCAAAAACTTCCCCACATTGAGTACAGTTCTTAAAACCCAGTTCACTGGTTTTCTTTTTAGGTTTTTCTGACATTTTGTCAAAAAATAGACAAAAACAGTAACCACTAAATAACAAGGTTTTTTAACAAAGATTTAGCGGTTGCGGTCGGTTCCGGAACCGAAAAGGAACCGAACTGATAAGAAAAAAGGGAACCGGGGTTAGTGGATCGGTAACCAAAGTTATCGGTTACAAAATAACAGTTTTTAGATAATAAAATTTGGAAACTACAGGGTTTTTTAGTCATAAAACCCCGACTAACAGTAAAACTAACCTGGCTTCCTCACGGTTATACTGAACCAAGAGGAACCGGGAAAAACCAACTAACGCTAAACTAAGTTTAATAACAAAAAAGACGCTTAGTAAAAGGAAGCGAATAAAAATAAAGGGATACTTATATATATTTTAAAAGTTTCTTCACGTAGGTGAAAGGTAGGTGAGTGACACTCCGAGGGACCAGACTTTTCAGGCGAAGAGTGAAATCTGAGGAGTTTAGAACACTGGCAGTTAGTACAGGGCAGCACTTGAAAAGTTGTCATGTGCAAAGAATTCCATCATTTGCATGTGTTCTATTCTCTCCAGGCAGTCCTACCTAGAAGGCTTACTGCAGAAAGTTATGAATACCGGAGTATTACTGGGGTTAGAAATATAATTTATCCAATAAACAAAAGAGTCAGTTAAATGACCCCCAAATGTAACGACCAATAATATATCTAATGGATACAACCCAAAATATATTTGTTAGAATATTATAGGTTAGAAACTTGGGTTGAGGAAACAATATCTTAGATGAAGCCTAAAATGGCTTTAGGAGAGGACGCTCCACAATACAGCACTACCAAGTAGTACAGCACCTAATTCCTAAACATATTAAAATTAAAAATTGGGTGGGCAGTATAGCCTAGAGGTTAGAGTAATGAACTTGGTACATCCAGCAGAACCACCTCGGTTTGATTCCCATAACCTCCACCTGCATACTGTGTGACTCTGAGCAAGTCACTTAACCTCCCCAGTGTTCCCGGGTCGTCCCTGAAAACAGGCATCTATGCCTAGTGGGCCTCACCCAGTTAACAAAGACTAAAAAAACAAAAAACAAAAAAAAAAAAGCTAAACTCTTTTGTTGTTTTACAGATCTCAAAATGGCATTTGACAGTATTAGCCAGAGAACACTTTGGATCATATTGATGGAATATGGTATACATAAACATTTATTAGATCTGTTAATAAGACTCCATGACAACACGTGGTCCAAAGTTCAATATGATCTTCAAGACAATCTTGCGGTTCCAATTAAAACCAACTTAGGAGTTAGGCAGGGCTGTAATGTGGCACTACTCCCCTTTAATTTGTATATAAACAAAATGATAGAGAAAATGCACAATCAAGATTTTCATTCTCAAGTTTTCAATAAATATATTTCTTGCATATGCAGACAATATTATTTCAATCTCAACATTTTCATTGGGCCTACAGTGGAAACTGGATAAATTTCCAGAAATGCATAACAGTAAATTTTTGCAGATAAACAGGAAAAAAAACAGATGGTCTTGACCCCTTCTACCTCTACCCCTGAAGTACCCTGTCTGCTAGGGGTACTGCTGAACAGCCCTGAGCTTAAAAGAAAGGTCTGGTATGCGCAGACCTACCCCTGCCCCCCCCAATAAGGCATGTTGGAAGGTGAAGATTTCTCCTTGGCTGAATTGCTCTTGTAGGTGGTTTTATACTCATCCACCTTCTTCGTGTATACTTCTGTCTTGTCCCCAGAGAGTTATTCTTGCAGGGGAAATCCATGGCCTTCATCTGGGTATCCTGTGTGAGACTGGTGGCTCAGAGTCATGCAAATCTCCTGAGTGCCATTGTGAGTGTCATCCATCTGGCAGCAGTATCATTCGCATCAGCTGCCATCTGAAACTGGTATTTAGAGGCCTCCAAACCAAACCTAGCAATTTCAGCCAGATCAGCTGATAACCCAGAGGGAGTCTTATCAGCCACGGCCAAAACTGACTGCCACAGAGATTTCTGGTACTGGGCAGAACAGGCCAAATAATTAGCTTGCCTAATAGAGAGAGAAGCGGACAGGTAGCCCTTCTTAGCCATGCTGTCAATCTTCCTTGAGTCCTTGTCTGGAGGATGAGATGCCAGAGGCACCTTTGCCCTATCACACGCCACAGTCTGCACAACACCCTGATGGTCTGGATGGGAGAACAGAAATTCAGCCCCTTCCCTATCCAACTGGTATTTCTTGTCCACCCTTTTATCATGTGGGGGCACAGAATTTGGGGTTTGTAATATCTTTAAAATATCCTTTTTGAAGAATTTATTCATAAGAAGTAAGAAAAAATTACTCACCTTAGTAATGTTGTTTCTTCTAATGGAGTCTTGCTATATTATGACATATGCAGTGAGTCCCAACCTTCGAACTGCTCCGGAGGTGAAAGAGTTAACTTTCCATGCCAGGCATGGAACTTTGAGCGTGAGCTCGGTTGAAAACTCTGTCTGTTGTTAATCAAACTCAAACTGTCAGACCTTTACGAGCAAAACTCAGTAAGGTTCTGTGTGGAAGCTGTAAACCTACACTAGCCAACTGGCTACTAAATATAAGAACACATTTTTCTTGGTCCCAAAACAAAGACTCAAGTCAGGGGATCCAAAAAATCAAAAACATAACACCCAAACACCCCAAAAAGAAGGGGTGAAGAAAATAAGGTGGGCATCTACTAAGTGCCAACACTGCACTGCACCCACATCCCAAAGTAGAGGTTCTGAGGAGGGCAGGCGGGGGAGGTCATAATATAGCAAGACTCCATTAGAAGAAACAACATTACTAAGGTGAGTAATTTTTTCTTCAAACAACATGAAGTCTTGCTATATTATGACATATGCAGACTACACAGCAGTACCTCCATGGAGGAGGGACAGAACCTACTTGGAAATAGGCTCTGAAGCACAGCTGTGTCAAACCGAGCATCACTCCTAGCCTGGATGTCCAGGAGTAATGCTTAGTAAAAGTGTGAACTGTTTTCCAGGTAGCTGCTTGACATATCTCTAGGATAGGAATGTCCCTGGCAGCAGCCAGAGGCAGCTGTACCTCTGGCAGAGTGAGCCCTCAGGCCTGAGGGGGGAACCTTACCCAGTTTTTCATAGCAAAATTGGATACAAGAGACAATCCACCAGGCAATGGATCTTTAAGTGGCAGGTTTCCTTTACCAACCTCACCATAAGTGAGGAACAGTTGGAGGGAGTCAAACCTGTGACCCTTGGTACGTTCTATGTAGTAACTAAGGGCTCTTTTGACATCTAAACTGTGTAGTCTCCTCTCGCCAGAGGAGGAATGGTCAGTGAAGTACACAGGGAGAGACATAGATTGATTAAAGTGGAAGTCTGAAACCACCTTAGGCAAAAACTTTCTGTTAGTCCAGAAGACCACCTTATCTCTATGAAAGGAGATAAAATCAGGTTCCACTGACAATGCTTGTAACTCACTTATGCGCCTGGCAGAAGTGATGGCTACCAAAAACACAGTTTTCCAAGTCAAGTACTTAAGCTCTGCTGAAGACAAGGGCTCAAAAGGGGGTTGCATAAGCTGAGCAATGCAAATATTAAGATCCCAGGCAGGGGCAGGGTCCCTGAATGGAGGGTTGGTGTGAAACAACCCTTGAAAACTGGAGAATACAGGATGAGCCGAAGAGAAGAGGTTTGCTCATGGATAAGAAAGCAGACACGGCTGCCAGGTGCACTTTTAGGGTAGCTGGCCTCAGCCCAAAATATTCAAATGCACCATATAATCCAGGACTGTGGGTAAGTCAGCAGATTCTGGGGAGATATGCTTGCCAGAGCACCAAATGGAAAATCTCTTCCATTTGGAATTATAAGTAGCCCTGGTGGATGGCTTCCTAGAAGCCTTCAATATATCCAATACACCTTGGGAGAGGTGTAGGTCAGCAAACTCTAACTCTTCAAGAACCAGGCCTTGAGATTGAGAGATTTGAGATTCGGGTACCAAACCCTCCCCTGAGAACAGGTTAACAGGTTGTGATTCCTGGGAAGACACAGGGGAAGGTGGACTGCTAAGGACATAAGGAGTGGGTACCAGGGCTGTCTGGCCCAGTCTGGTGCAATCAGGATCATCTTGCAGGGTTGAGATCTGATTTTGACTAGTACCTTGAACAGAAGAGGGAACGGGGGGAAGGCATAGAGAAATTTCCCTTCCCAACTGAGAAGGAAGGCATCCAGAGGGACTGAGCCCAACACTGGGGGCCTGCAGCAAAAAAGGGGAAGTTGGTGATTGTCTGGGGCTGCAAAAAGATCTATCTGCGGGGTGCCCCATCTGGCAAATACTACCTCCAATACTAGGGGATCCAGTGACCAATCGTGATGGCCCTGGGAAATCCTGCTGAGATTATCTGCCAGGACATTGTCCTTGCCTGGGAGCTGAACTGCCGTAAGGGAGGTGTTCAGGGAATACGCCAGAGACCACAACTTCATTGCTTCGGTGCACAAGGCCGTAGACCGAGTGCCTCCTTGTTTGTTGATGTACCACATTGTAGTGCTATTGTCTGTTCTGATCTGTACAACTTTGTTCTGAACAGAGGTGGAAAAAACTTGAAGTGCTAGAAAAACTGCTCTGAGTTCCAACAGATTGATGTGGAGCAGAGATTCCTGAGGGGACCACAATCCCTGGAGTGAGATCGCCCATGTGAGCTCCCACCCCAAGAGGGATGCACCTGTAGTAAGGATTAGGAGTGAGACTGAGGGATGAAGGGGACCCCCTGTCTCAGATTGCTCTGGTCCTGCCACCACTGAAGGGCTTGGATCAGGGTTCGAGTCACTGGGATCAATTTGGTCAGAGGGTCTCTCCTTTGAGACCAAAAGGCTCTCAAATGGAACTGGATGTCCCTCATCTGAAATCTTGTTCCCTGCACCACTGCTGTAGAAGCAGCCATGTGCCCCAGGAGCTGCAGAAAATGTCTTGCTGGTCGAGAGACCTGCAGGGTGAAGGAGGAGGCCAGGGAGACCAAGGTCGTTGCTCTTTCCAGAGGAAGGAAGACTCTGGCCTCTTTCGTGTTCAGTTCTGCACCTATGAAGGTGAGAAGCTGGACAGGCTCTAGAACTGACTTCGGAAGATTGAGAAGGAAACCTAGAGATGTGAGCAGTTGCTGAGTTACCTGAAGGTGTAGTCTGACTTGTTCTTGAGACTGGTCTACTATGAGCCTGTCGTCCAGGTAAGGAAAAATGGCAATCTTTTGCATTCTTAAGTGGGCAACTGCTACTGCCAGGCCTTTTGTGAATACCCTCGGGGCAGAGGTGAGGCCGAAGGGCATTGCTCTGAACTGGTAATGGCCTGAGGGCAGTTCGAATCTGAGGTACTTTTGATGGGAGCTTCTGATAAGAACATGGAAGTAGGCATCCTTGAGGTCCAGGGACGCTAGCCAGTCCCCTGGCCTTAGAAAGGGTAAAATACTCCCAGAGTCACCATTTTGAATTTTGGTTTTAAAAGGTGCTTGTTTAGGTATCTGAGATTCAGGATGGGCCACCATTCTCCTGTCTTTTTTGGGGTAAGGAAGTACCTGGAGTACAACCCTTTGCCCTGGTGTAGGGGTGGAACCCTTTCCACAGCTCTGAGAGCCAGGAGGGTAGAAACTTCTGTTTCTAGGGCAAGTGCCTCTGATGGATTTGCAGGTGGAAAGGACCTGGCTCTCATCTTCAGAATTTTGTTGAAGCTGAGAACCAGTCCCTGGCTTACTACTTCCAGGACCCACTTGTCTGATGTTAGAGACTTCCAGTCCTGGACAAAGTAAGCCAGCCTGCCTCCTACAGGTAGAGGAGAATCGGCCCTGGCTACCCCATCAGGGTGCCTGCTTGGCAGGGGCTTTGGGCTGAGGGGTGGAAGCAGGCTTGCTTGCACCCCATCTGCCTCTCCCTCTAAAGAACCCCCTCTGGGCATAAGCAGAAGAGGAGGCCTGGACTTGGTAAAAAGGCCTATGAAAAGGCCTGCCCCTGCCCCGGGATGCTGCCTTTGAGGAGTGGCCTGCCTTTCCTTGGCCTGTGCACTCCTATAGGTGGTCCTATATTCATCCATTTTCTTCATGTAATTCTCTGTCTGCTCCCCAAACAGAGAATTGCCCACAACAGGAAAATCCATGGCCTTAGACTGGGTATCCTGTGACAGGGGAGTACATCTGAGCCAAGCCATTCTGCGAAGTGCCACAGATGTAGCCATGACCCTTGATGACACATCATTAGAGTCCACTGCAGCATGAAATTGCACCTTAGATGTCTCAATACCATCCGCAGCCACCTGTTCCAGCTCCCTGGCAAGCTGGTCAGGGACCTGTTTTGCTAGAGCCAGCTAGAATCCCATCTGGATTTCTGGTATCTAGCAGCATAAGCCATATAATTTGCCTGTCCGAGTCCCAAGGATGCTGCCATGTACTGTTTCTTTGCCATGGCATCAACCCTCCTGGAGTCCTTTTCAGGGGGTTGCGAAGCTAGAGGAATATTTGCCTTGTCACAGGCTGCAGCCTGCACTACCCCCACATGGCTGTATTGCTGTGTGAGGAACTCCGTATCAGAGCCTGATAATGTATACCTCTTGTCCATCCTTTTATCAACAGGAGGTATAGTGTGAGGAGTTTTTAGAATTTTTACTGTCTGTTTCCTAAAAGATTTATGCAGAGAAATAGACAGCCTCCTAGACTCTGGAATATCCATCATTTCTACATAATCAGGCTCCTCTTGGTCATCAACAGCTTCCTCAACAGGGAGCTGGAGAGTTTCAGCAACTTTCTTATAAAACATAAAATGAGAAGGGGACTCAGACAGCCTAGGATGAGAAACCCCTGACGGTCTGTCTGGAGAGATGTCCGGTTCAATGGGCACATCCAGACTTTCAAACCCACACTCACTCTCCTCATACTCCTCTTCCCCCTCCTCCGGTTCATAAAAATCCTCAAAATCATAATCTTGAACCGGTGGAACCGGCCGAACCGAGCTCTTCCCTGATGGTATCGGTTCGGTCGGAACTGGGGAAAGTGACTGGACAATTTGAATTGCTTTAGCTATTTCCTCAGCGGTTGGAGAAAAAACTTTTGGCACACTAGCTGACTTTCTAGTCCTTTTAGTTGGAACCAGCTCCTCAGAGCTGGCTCTTCTTGTGCCCGAGGAAGTATCGCCCTGGTCAGAGGGCACTCCCTCCGGTTCGGTTGGAACCGAACCGGGCTGGCCATCTGGGTCAGCGGACTTTTTGGCCTCCCTTTCCCTGAGCCTACCAACTCTCTTCTCAATGGTGGCAGCAGGAAAATTACTACATATCTGGCAGTCTGCATTGAGGTGGTCAAACCCCAGACAATACACACAAGTGGTGTGTGGGTCAGCCTTAGCAAAGGCTTCCCCACAAACACTACAGTGCTGAAACCCAGTGGGCCCGGTTTTTCTTTTGGGTTTCTCAGACATAGTGCCAGCCTAACCAACTTGCCCGTTTATGGCAATCCGCCAAGCAAGACTCCCTTATCGGTTCCCAACCGTGTCACGGGTCATGGAAAAAACCGTAATGAAATCCATTTTTTTTTAGAACCGATAAGAACCGGGAACCGTGCTCTAAACAAGGACTAGTAAAGTTTTAGAACAACCTGATCGGTTCAAACTGAACCGAAAGACGTTTACAAGTTCCACACAGAATAAAATAAATGTAAGCCTATCTATTACTAACAATACCACAGACAGAGCTTGAACCGACCGGTTGCGGTTTAATTTTGGTCAAAAAAACCAATAAAATAACACTTTAACCGACAAAATGAACCGAGCAGAAGGAGAAATCTGGAGCGACTGTTCAGTGAGGCAGAGTAAAGAATCTGACAGTTTGAGTTTGATTAACAACAGACAGAGTTTTCAACCGAGCTCGTGCTCAAAGTTCCATGCCTGGCATGGAAAAGTTAACTCTTTCACCTCCGGAGCAGTTCGAAGGTTGGGACTCACTGCATATGTCATAATATAGCAAGACTTCATGTTGTTTGAACAATGTCTTTGTTGGGGTAAGCCCCACAAGTTTGAGATATTTCACCTCCTCCTCATCCTCTACCACTTCATTAGTGGTGATATCCAGTGCCTCTACCATTTTTCTCACAAAAGTAAAATGTGAGGAGAAATCCTCAGTTATTCTCGGTGGGGATTCGAATTCCTAATCCAGGGACACCTCAGGCTCAATGGGTTCCCCATCATCCTCATCGTATTCTTTATATTCCGCACACTCTTGAATCTCTGGGAGAGAGGACTGAACCGCAGTTATCGGTTGCTGAACCGAGAACTGAACCGGGAGACTGACCAGTGTCTGAGGAACCAGAACCAGTACAATTCCCTGGAGAGCCTGGATAAATTTAAATGCATGAGCGATAGCCTCAGGTATAGGCATCTCACTCTTTCCACCAGAAGTCCCCTTATGCTTTTCAGCAAGGGGTTGCGTGTGTTTAGTTTTCTTTAATTTTTTGGCTGGTACAGGTGTTTCAACCGTTTCACCGGTTCGCTTAGGCTTTGAAGGTTCACCCTTGTCAAATGTATCTGGCTTCAGTTCAGCGGTTTCACCCGCATTCTTTGGGGGAGTAGGTTGGTCAGAACCATTGCATCCCTGGTCTGTTTTCTGAGCCAACTTCTTCTTGAGTCTTTCCAGCCTTTCTTCTACAGTTTTTTTTCCGGAAAAGACTTACAAATTTCACAATCAACTGGGAAATGGGATTCACCAAGACAGACAACACACTCATCATGTTTGTCTGCCTCGGCAAAAACCTCTCCACACCGAATACAGTTTTTGAAACCTGGAGGCCCAGTTTTCTTTTCTGTTTTTTCTGACATTTTAGTTAAATGACAAATCAACAGTAACCGCAATACAAGGTTTTTTTTTTTTTTGTTTTGTTTTTTGCGGTTTTAGCTCGGTTTCAGGACTGCGGTTAGGTCCAGTGAGGAACCGCAATTGTGATCCAAAAACAAACAAAGTATCGGTTCTATCAGAAAACAAAAAAAGTTAGGGTAACTAAACTAAATGACAATAATAGTGAAAACTACTAAAAAACAAAACTAACGAAAACGTTGGTTCCCCCACGGTTACCAAGAGTCGAGTGGAACCGCTAAAAAAAACTTTTCCCAACTAAATAAACTAGCTCTAACTCTAAAAACAGAAAGTAAAGGCAGCAAATGAAATAAATTTAAAAGAACACATTTTTGGCAGAGAAAGAAATCTGAGGTGTTATAGAATGCAGCAGTTGGTAAGGGCAGCATTTGAATAGTGGCACGAGCCAATGATGGGTTTCATCATTTACATACCATTCTCCGGGCAGTTCTACTCTGAAGACTGACTGCAAGAGTTAGGAATATTGAAGAATACCGGAGGTTAGAAATTTACAGACTACTCACCTCTTGAAATAATATTAAATTATATCGCTGTCTACTGAAAGTCCCAAATGGTACTCCAGTTTGTATTCTCATACCTGAATTAGGGCAATATTCTATTGAATATTTTACTTTATCCAAAATAGTACTATACATAATTGATTAAAGAATGGATGAAGACAGTTTCCCTAAGCAATATTTTGTGAAGCAAGACTTTTATTCATTAAGAGGTTTTGTTTTTCATGCATAACATTCCTGAAATCCAGTTTATATCCAAAGGAACCAGGGCTCTCAGTAGGATTTTTTGATTGGGGGTCCAGGACCGGCTGTGAAAAAAAAGGGGGGTCCACAGCCGAAAAGTGGAGTCCTCGGAAAATGTCCAGGGTCCCCATTCAAATACATGGGAGCCACGCCCTGCGCCAGCACTGCTTTTACTGTAGTATTCTGCAGAAAGCTCCATTTGTTTCTGTTGGGGCATTTTTATCTACATTTTTTGTATGTTTCAGAGGGTGTATTCAAACAAATTATGGCCACTGCTCAACTAACAAGGGCTTTTTTAGTTGAGCAGTGGCCATAATTTGTTATAACTCCCCCTCTGTAATATAAAAAAAATGCCCTAAACTGACTCCCAGGGCTTGGTGGCTGAGCGTCTCAGGGACTTTTGAGAAAAAAGTCAGAGCGTCCCGATGCACAAAATGCGTGTAAAGGATGCGGGCGCCCATGTCCTCGAGAGCCCTGGGAACTTTGGTTTATTTTAACCAAAATTCATAGAACTTCACGTTCAATATTGTTGGAGCACATCATGCTTAAAGGGACACTGTATGCTTTTAGCTGATTTTTTACTTTCTTGGCAAGTAGCCATATCTAGCACTAGCTTCTCAATACAAAGTGCCAGCTGAAGTCAACACTGTGATTTAGCCTTTGTTTCACTTTATTTTTATATTTCTCCCAACCAGAATTAAACCTCAGCAGACCGCCCATTAGGTGTGTGTATGTTGAACATGGTGCCAAAGCGCCGGTAAAGTCACGTTTTGCCAAGTTTGACTTTTTGCCTGCAGTATATATGTTTTCATATAAACTTTGTGTTATTTTTCGGTTTTTCTCCTCCACCTCCCACGAGGCCATGGCGTACACGTGCGTGTGCACGCGCATGGAGGCGTACGCACAGGCCAGGATCTGGTGGCCCCTTCTGCCCCTCCCCAGTCTTACATCGCCGTTCTGTACTGCATGCGCACCCCACCGGACCTCCACCTGGTGGGAGTGGGACTACAGAGAAGCAGGTGCCCACCCCTTTGGAGGGGAGAGCCCCTGTTCAATCCCACTCCAACGCACCCCACCCACCCAAGCCGGCTCCCTGACAACCCGAGGTCATCCCTGAACCCGGGTCATCGGCATAACGTGAGGTAAGGCGCCAACACCTCAGCCCTCTGTGCCACTAGGCCAGCTGCCTGCAGTATATTTTAAAGGCATTCTGTGATAGGGGCCAGCGTCCTGAGTGCCACAAAGCAGCTCGTTTATAAAAATGAGTGCAGTTAACCATCAGTAATTTTAGGTGCAAAATGTAAAGCCGTGACTCCTCCTTCCCTCCTCCTTTTCCATCACTTCCATTCCCCCTGGGCCATGGGGGGGGGGGGTTAACAGTTCAGGAACCCAACTCAGCTGTCTGCTCCGTATGATTATTTCTCCTCACGCTGCACATGGAGATCCTCAAATCTCCTGTAGATGGGGAAGTTACCAAGCCTCCAAAACATAGCCCAGGGGATTATCACTCTAATGACCTTTCATTCCTACTTCTAGCTGCTCCTCCTAATTGCCTGTGTGTAGGACTACCTTGTACAAGGTGTAGTGTCTAACGGGTGCTTCCATACCTCTCAAATGTACCACATTACGAGGAACGTTCCTCATTTTACTTCACTAAAGCTCCCTGTTCCACATTGTGAGGACTTGTCCTACGTTTAGCGTTAACATTTTAAAGCAAAAATCTATAGTAAATGATGCAAAAAAGATACTATTCGATTAATAACAGACTTTCTGAACATAAATGCAAACATTTTAACAGTGTTCTGAGCTTCTTAGGTAAAGATCTGATTAAGTGTTCCACATTTTGCTCATTTGTTCCACATTTTGAGAGGCAATGTTCCACATTTGGGGGACTAAAGGTTGAGAGGAATGGGTGCTTCCCCCTACTGCTCCTATTTCCCCCATGTAGGCATACCCTTAGATAGGGTGTAGTGCCTAATAGGTGTTTCACTCTGCTCATATTTACTCCTATGTAGGCCCACCTCAGATAAGGGGTAGTAACTAATGGGTGCTTCCCTTGTTCCTGCTGTCCTCCCGGTATGCCTACCCCAGATAGGCCAGGGCGTAGAACCTAATGGGTATTTCCCTCTGCTCCACTTCCTACCTGCCTACTGCTCATTTCTCCTCTTTTGTGACTACCTCTGACTACAGCGGAATCAGTTCGGCAGTTACAAATGTGGCTTCTGGTTAGCCAATGGCCCAGCACTCAACTGAGTGGACCACTTGGGTCAATCAGTACTGTATAAGTCAGCACAAACCCCATCGCAGTCATAGCACGTCCCCTTGCCAGTACGGATAAGCAAATCCTAATCCCACATCAAGATGAATCCCTCCCAGTCAAAAAAACAATTGCCCCATGCTTTTAGGATCAGTAGGCCATTTGAAAATGTCCAGGTAAATGACAGCCTGCCCCCTTGAAGCACTGCATAGCTTTTCAGTGACACAGTTCCCATGTTAAACAGTGACAGAAGAAGCACAGAATTAGAGGCCAGTGAGACTGACATTTTTAATCCAGGAAAATCTTACAGACAACTGATGCCCTAGTGACTCATGTTGTTAGAGGACTTTGGGTTTATCTTGTCCGTTCCTCCTGCTGCACAGCAGTGACTTTACCCCACACAAAGCTCAACATGAGTTTGTCATGGGTAGAAAATGCCAGACCCACTTTCTATAAAACGTTTACAGGGTCTTTAAATCTTAGATCAGAGCAGGATTGTGGATAACTCCTCCCCAAACTGTATAGGAACAATTCCTGTATCCCCTTCCCTGCTCGACGAGAAAATGTTGTCAAAATGATTCTCCCATTATTTGACCACAGGTATGTGGATTACAGTACAGCCCCAAGTCCATCCTTGTCGGACAGGATTACTTTTATCACTCTTTCTGTTGCTTTGCACTAAACTGCCCCCCTGCCCTAGTACATGTCATTGCTCCATCTACTCTGTGCTCTCCCTTCCCTCCCTTGAAGGAAGATGCCTCTTTCAATCAGTCATCCTAGTTCTCTGCCTTCCCCGGCTACCTTTCCTCCTTCCTGTCTACTCTTTTAGGTACTCTGTCTCCCACTCCACTAAAACTCCCCCTTTCTAAACCTCTGCTGGACAGATCTTATTTTTCCTAGATCCACCCATCTTTGGAATAACCATCCTCTCCCCATTTGCTGCTCCTCCTCTCCCTTCTTCCTGTAGGTCCTGCTCTGTGAGCTCACAGTTCACGCTTGTTTCTGTACCTAGTTCCTTTTTCCTGGGCTCTCAGTAGCTTTTACCCCTTAAGGGTCTAGGCAGTGCTCCAGAAAAGGTGCGTACAGCCCTTAATTATGCTTTTCAAGACAGCATTTACAAGCTCTTTTTCCCAAGTATTTGCATACATATGCCTCTTTTACTGCTGGACTAGCTGTGTCATAGTGTTTTTCTCCCACGCAAAATACTCCCTGCTGCCTAGAGTTCCTGCAAATATCCAAAGATCCTGCACTCGTAGAACGGACACCAACACTTCCAAATGCGATTAACGTGCCATATACATTTATTAGCATTCCTACTACTGGAGTAGACTTTTTCCCCCTGCTGTTACTGATTTCCGCTTCAACCCCGCTAATTCTGTCATCCTCCCTACGCCACCTGCTCCTCCTCCACTTGCTCTGCATAATTCACCAACACAAATTTTCTACCCCCTCCTACCGCCCCACCCCACCCCACACCACGCTGTTATGTGCATGCATGTTTGCTGTTGGGGCAGGGAGAGTGGAGGAGTGAGCGGTGCCAGAACTGCTCAAGGTCAGGCAGCCATTTGAGTGTAGCAGTGAGCAGTGGCAGCACAGACAGGATGGCACTTGTGGACAGGAGACAGTATAAGTGGCTCTAACAAGGGATAACATGAATCTCTCAGCAAGACCAGCATGTTTGCAATAGGGAGCAGAGGAGTGCTGTCTTTGCCAGGAATAAAGTACAAGTGAAGGCCTTTAGCTACCAGGCATATAGAGAAAGCAGGCAGCAGGCCATTACCTAAACAAGGGGGAGAGGGATATCCAAAAACAGTGTGCAGTGATTTTTGAACAGTTATACCAGCAGTAACTGGTAAGTGTGCAAATGTAAGGTGCACTACCATTAGCAGCAACAAAAACAAATAAATCAGACAAATAAATAAACAAAAACACCGAGCAGGCAACGAATATTTTCTTTTTCTTCCTGAGTTAGTCACAAAGACTTCAGAACCTAAGAAAAAGAGAGGTTTTAATTGTTGTGATGAGCACATGACACCACTGCATCCAATTAAGCGATAATGCATGAGAGGTTGTGTGTCGTGCTGGGATAACATCATACCTCGGGTAGCTGGGCACGAGGCGCATTGCTATTATACAGTACAATGGCTTGTTTCTTTAAAAAAAATACAAAATACATTTTAAAATATATTTTCTGCTTATTTTTGCATGGTCAAGTACACATTTAAAGGTGACCTGTAAAGAAATACTGCAGCCCGCTCCCATTCCCACATACCTTAAAATGCTGCTGCGGGTGTCTGGGGCTGCAATGAGCTTAATTTTTAATCCAGTGTGTTTTTTGTAATATAATGCTGAAACTTTCAGCCGAACACGGTTCCCATACGAGCGGGCGCAGAGAGTCATGGGGATTATAGCTATTTAGTGACGTCGCTACCACCACTGCTCTTATTATAGTAGCCGTGGCGTACTGATATGTAATATATGAGCTATGTGGGGTCTTCATACATGTAATGTCATACAGCAGCACTGTCAGGTGCCTTGGTGACATTACATCTATAACCATGATGGCATGTGCGCCACGGCCTGTGGGCAGTGTGTGGCGTGTGATCTGGGCTCTCTTGCTCGGGTCCTCTCAGAGACCCGCGGCGCTTTCGTGGGCGAAGATTCGGCGTTATATTACAAAAACTGCCTGATAAAGATGTACTGCAGCAGACTCGCGCTGTTACAAATGTGACGGGCTAATGTTCTACCGATCGCAAAAAATTCTAAAGCTCTCTTTGGACCATGGGGTGGCGCTGCAGTTTTTAGTTTCTTTGTACCACTCACTGTTGCTGTCATTCACTCTCCCCCACCACACACACACACACACACCATCTCTGATTCTACCAGGACCAATGTGGTTGCAGTTTTTCGATTTGTACTGTATAGTTCACACTGTCATTCCCCACCTCCCAGGTGACTTTACCTGGAGACTGGCGATCAGTAAGTGGAGCGCGTGTGAGGCTGTGAGTGCATGTTTCTGGAGTTCGTGATGCACTTAGCAGAAGTGTGCCAAGCATTGTGAGGGCTCAATTTTTTTTTTTACTTGCTTTCTTTCTTTTTTTAAGTTAAATAAAATTAGGCAACCAGGAAGTGGAGCGCTGCACTGGCGCTGTCGAGCAGAGAAGAGCAGGACAGTGCTGACGTGTGCTGTCATTTTGAAACTCGACAGACTATTTGAAATCACACAGTGTTGCGGTCATTTAATGAAGTCTGCTGTCAAATTAAAAAATGTAGTAAACTGCTATAGAAGGACACAACTATAAGTGGCGGGGGTTTTTTGGGGTGGGGGCGGGGCTACAATGGGAAAAGTGTCACCCGGGATTTACAAAGAGAGGGCAAGAGCACTGATATGTATGCATACCCGCCACTTGAGAGGCAGGAAACAGACTGGAGGGATGCAGATGGGGAAGGACAGGATATCCTGCTGGTGCAGAGTGTTGTTCCTGCCCGAGCTCCACCACCGGAAGTGGATCCCAGCTGTAATGTAGCCCTGCGACCAGCTTTAGGAGAGAGAACAGGTAAATGAGTTATGTGTGTGCCTGAACTTGATACAGTGATGTTATGCTGGGAGAACATCACTGTCCCAGGCACATGCTAACCAATCAAATTACAGGAAATGTTCTTGCCATTATATAATTAATCAACGACTTGCTATCTTTTAGACTATGAGGATGTAAAGAACATTTATTTTGTGCCTTTAATGGCATAAAGAAAATAGTTTTAAAAAAGTACTCCTCTGTAATGCTCTTTCAGCAGTCTATGCATCTGAATTTGGTTTTACTTCTCTCAGTTTGAAACTGAGGAATACAATGCTTGCTCCCAAAAAGTCTTATCTGGAGCACTGGGTCCAGGACTCCCAAAATGAAAAACTGGAGGTCTTGGACTAAATTATTAAAATACAGCAATGTTTCTTTGCAGCCGCTTTGGTGTGTCCTGCTGCTACTGAGTGGGTGGGAAGAAGGCAGCAGATTCTGTGTCATAAAAAGCCAGCAGTCTGTGCCAGGAACGCTCTACATTGATGGACAAGAACCTTAATGAGCTGCGGGAGTGTCAGGGGTACAGGGCCGCATCCTTTTTTTGTGTGTGTGTGATCTATTTTTCTGGATCCAGTGGACCAGGGCATCTCTCAGGGGTATAGAACTGGGGGGAGCTGGGAAAACTGAAGTAAGGTGCCTGCCTGGTGCCATGGCTTGGAGGGACAGGAAGCGCATCCTCAGGATCACGAGAACAGCTGCAAGGGATTCTGAGCTGGACGTAATTGTCCACCTAGGGACAAATGACTTGGCTCATCATGAGAGTAGAGCAGTGCAGGAGGACACTGCAGAGTTGGGGAGGGACCTAAGACAAGTAGCACACACAGTATCCTTCTCAGAGGTGCTGCCTGTCAAAGGCATGGGGGAGGCGAGGGTAATTGGCACCATGCAGTTTAATGAATGGTTGAAAAAATGGTGCGGAGCACAGGGGTTTGGCTTCATTGGGGACTGGGGTTCCACCTGGAGGGACACCAGCCTATACTGGCAGGATGGTCTGCATCTGTCCAGGAAGTGTACAAGTCTTTTGAGCAATTGGTTTAAATGCTTCATTTGCAAGCTTTTAAACTAGTCAAAGGGGGAGGCACTGACAAGCAGCAGGAAAATCCCAGCCTCTCCCTACAAAACAGGGTACTAAATGAGAAAAAGACCGAGGTAGAACGGTCACTGGGGGATGCTGCAACAGAAGGTAAAGCCATCAAAAAATGGAGAGCAATGAGTACCAATGCCCGTAGTCTGGGTAACAAGCTTCCTGAATTAGTGGCCTTGATGGAGGAGGAACATCTGGATATTGTGGCAGTCACAGAAACATGGTACACACAAAACCATGACTGGGACATAAACATACAGGATACACTGTCTACAGGAGGGACAGGGAGGGTAAAAGAGGAGGAGGAGGAGGAGTTCTTTACATAAGGGAAGGAATAAAAGCAACAGAACAAAAGGGTAAACAGGGAGAAGGAGAAGAAGCACTGTGGGTAAATTTGGAGACAGGCAATGGCACCACAATACGCACAGGGGTTGTATACAGACCCCCTTCTCAGGGGGAGGAAATGGACAGGGAAATGATAGAAAGTATACTTAGAATGGCAGAAAAAGGGGAGATATTGCTGATGGGTGATCTGAATATGCCAGATGTTAACTGGAGTGCAGTTGCAGCTGCCACTTCGAAGAGTGCAGTTATTCTAGATGCCCTACAGGGGGCATGCCTTAGACAACTAGTACTTGAGCCCACTCGAGAGGGAGCAATATTAGACTTGATTCTCTCAAATGGAGATGGAGAGAGGATCACAGATGTAGAAGTGGGTAGCCATCTGGGAACTAGCGACCATCAAACAGTATGGTTCACAATAAACACAGCAATACAGTCAAGCCATACAAAGACAAAAGTACTGGACTTTAGGAGGCTGACTTTGCCAAAATGGGTGAGTGCCTAAGGAATGCACTAGCAAATGGGCAGGAAGGAGGGTGGAAGAACAATGGAATAATAAAAACTGCCATCACAGAGGTATTGAGCCTTTGTGTGAAGCAAATAAACAAAACAAGGACGATGTAAGAAACCACTATGGTTCTCAAAGGAAGTGGCAGTGAAGGTTCAAGAGAAGAAGAAAGCATTCAGGAAGTACAAGGAATCGCAGAAGGAGCAGGACAGAGAACTGAATCAGTTAAAGCAAAAGGAGGCTGGGAAGGCAGTCAGAACGGCAAAGGCCCAAACCGAGGAAAAGATACCAAACTCAGTTAAGAAGGGGGATAAAACCTTTTATAGGTACATCAGGGAGAAAAGGAAGACCAAGGAGGGATATGAGGCTTAATAAAGGGGAGGGAGGGTGGGCAGAGGGAGACTGTGAAAAGGCAGAGATACTAAACAAATATTTTTGCTCAGTATTTACAAATGAAGAGGGGGAGGTACATAAAACAAACAGTAGTAACACTCTGGATACAGAAGTTGATACCAGCCCATTTACAGAAGAAAGAGTTCTGAAAGAACTCTTAAAACTGAAGGTGGACAAAGCAATGGGGCCTGATGGGATTCATCCCAGAATTCTAAAAGAGCTAAGGGTAGAACTAGTGACACCACTGACTACCCTTTTTAACAAATCATGGGAGGATGGGGTGGTACCCAAGGACTGGAGGAGGGCAGATGTGATTCCCCTTCACAAAAGTGGGAGCAAGGCAGAAGCAGGAAACTACAGACCTGTTAGTTTAACCTCAGTGATAGAGAAAATGATGGAATCACTTCTGAAGGAAAGAATTGTCGAGTATCTAGAGGCCAGAGGGGCACAGGACCCTAGGCAGCATGGATTCACAGCGGGAAGGTCATGCCAGACAAATATGATAGATTTCTTTGACTGGGTGATCAAAGTAGTAGATCAGGGAGGGGCTGTGGACATGGCCTACCTAGACTTTAGCAAGGCATTTGACAGTCCCACACAAAAGATTAATATACAAGTTAGCCAGCCTGGGAGTGGGTCCCAAGATGACAGCCTGGGTAAAGAATTGGCTGGAGAATAGGACACAGAGAGTAATAGTAAATGGAGTCCACTCAGAAGAAAGGAGGGTTACTAGTGGGGTACCGCAGGGTTCAGTATTAGGACCGGTCCTCTTCAATGTCTTTATAAGCGACATTGCGGAAGGACTGGAAGGAAAAGTATGTCTCTTTGCAGATGACACTAAGATCTGCAACAGAGTTGATGCACAGGGTGGGGTGGAAAGGATGAGAAGGGACTTGGCAAGGTTAGAGGAATGGTCAAATGTATGGCAGCTTAGATTCAATGCTAAGAAGTGCAAGGTAATGCACCTGGGAAACAAAAACCAAGGGGAAGAGTACACAATGAGGGGTGAGATACTAACAACAACAAAAATGGAATGGGACCTGGGGTAGTCATATCAGATGACCTAAAGGTGGGCAAGCAATGTGAGAGGGCAGCAAGGAGGGCTGGGGGGATACTGGGATGCATAGGGAGAGGAATCACCAGTAGAAAACAGGAAGTTATTATCCCTCTGTACAGACAGCTGGTCAGACCCCATCTGGAGTACTGTGTGCAGTTCTGGAGACCCAATCTCCGGAAAGACATAGACAGGATTGAAGCTGTCCAGAGGAGGGCAACTAAAATGGTGCAGGGTCTGCACCAGAAGACATTCTGAGAGAGACTTAAGGAGCTTAATATGTATAGCCTCGAGGAAAGGAGGAGAGGGGGACATGATGAAACTTTCAAGTACCTCAAGGGAATCAACAAAGTCAAGAGGGTAGCATCTTTCAAAAAGAGGTGTGCAAGAACAAGAGGGCACAATTGAAGATTAGGGGCTCAGAGGTAATTTAAGAAAGTATTTTTCACAGAGAGGGTTGTGGATGCATGGAACAGCCTTCTGGAGGAGGTTGTGGAGTCAAAATCGGTGGTGGAATTCAAGCATGCATGGGACAGTCATAAGGCAATTCTGGGGGGTGGGGGTAAGAAGAAATAGGCTGCTGGTTAACTAGGATCTGCAGCTTATCCAGTAGGTAGGGAAATGGGCAGACTTGGTTTGCCAAGCGGTCCTTATCTGCCGTCAAATTATATGTTTCTATGTTCTATGTTACCTACTTAACTGACGCCTCTACTCCTGACCTGAAACCACCCTCCCCAGAGGCACCCCTGCCCCGAACCCACGTACTCGCTCAGCCCCGGGAGGGACCACCCCACCTACCTGGTGGCCTTTCTGTAATTAGAAGAGCAGTCCTGGGTCAGGTCGAGGAGCCCTGGGGGGACCGGTGGAGAGTTGGTCTGGTAGTGGGATGTGGGTGCCAGTCCTGGGGTCTCTGTCGCCTTCCTGGTCCTTCAGAAGTCTTTCCACTTGTTGGTTCCCCCTTGGAGCGCAGATGTGCAATGACATCAGCGCACCTACATGCAGACGTCCACCACCGTTCCGCCCCCTAATCCTTGGCATCACTCCCTGCAGGGTTCCTGATCTCCATCAGGGGCCACTGGGGAGCGAGGCATACCCTGATACCTACCCGGAGAGGCAGTCCTCCGGACACTCGATCCCCTCCCTCCCCTGCCGACCCCCGGCCACCCGAGTCCATTCCCGAACCCAGGTCACTGGCGTCCAGCACCTCATCCCTCAGAGCCACTGGGCCAGGGCCACATCCGTGAAAGCATAATTTCCCTGATCCTACCCTTCCCCTTTCTTCAACTATCTCCAGGAACCTGCCACTGGGACCCTCCTAGCTAGTGCCCTATCCCCTAGAATCTGTTCTGAATGTGGCTCTTAAGTTGTTCTACTCTGGTTTTTATACTGCCACCTAATCATCTATTGCATTATTGCTACCTTTTGCACCATTTGCTGCAAGTTTGTGCCTTAATGCTTCATATATATATATATTTTTTTAATTTCTGTATTCTTTTATTTCTGTAAGGTTTAAGGGATATTGTTTGTACGAGTGTGCTGCAGTGTTTTTCTATACTGTGAACTTAAATAGTACCAGACCTGCCAGATAAAACTTGCTGTCTGGTCTGAGGTCACTGACCCTCCTTGACATAAAGTCCAGTGACACTCAATGGTAAGAAATTCCTTTCTACAGTACTGACATGGTAGATCCCAACAATCTCTCTTCCCGCTATCACTGAAGTTGCTTTAATGAGGTAACCCCCCACCCCACCCCTTCCCTCCTACGCCCAAGTCCCACCCACCAAACACCACTGTTTTCTAGTAGTAGTGGTGGTAGCTGTAAGAATTTTTATGGCTGTGGGTGGAGCCTACAGCCATCCTGCTTTCGCTTGAAAAAAGGTGTTTCCTAATACATCTTTTAGGAGTTTTCAGTGTATCCTTCCATCAGCTGCAAAATAGTGCGCTCCCCCTCTGATTTTTGCTATTGGCTGCTCTGCCTTAAAGGCAGGTTGGATGCTACTATGCCTCCCAACTTCTCAGGATATAAACAAAACAAAAAAACACTTTTTAAGCTGCTGTCATTTAACTCTTGCAGGGCTGCAGAATGAGCATCTGTCCAGCTCAAATCAAATAGATTCATTCCAGTTCTTTCAGCAGCCTAGGGGTCGAACTCATTATCTCCTTATTTTGACTGAATACTGACCCAGTAGCACACGGTTAATTAGGCACATGTGATATGTGGGAGACAGAGCAATGTAAGAAGTAGACCCGGACCCCCCCCCCAAATCCCAACCTTGAAGCTGGGAGTCATCATGTAGGAATGTCTACTGTCTACTGCTCTCAACACTCCCACATGTCTAAGTTATGCAGTTCAAAAATAAATTAGAACTACAAAACCAGTCTTACAGAGGGTATAATGATTTGAACAGGTTTTTTTTTTTTTGGTTTCTTGTTTGTTTTCTATTACTGGTCCAAAATAAGTATCCATGTATATGTGTATGAGCCCTGTTTGATAAATGAATGCTCTGCTATGCAGCTCCAAATGTCAGTACTAAAACAGTATTATCAATGTGTGTCCATTTGCTTGTTACAGAAAGGTTAAAGTGATTCCATGCTAAGGAGTCACATTCTGTAATTGAACACTGTCTATTCTGCTTCACTCTGGGATCCATTTTAACTGGAATTTCAGGCACAAAAATAGGGTTTAAGTATCCTTTAAATTCTGTTCTGTTATTCCCTCTGGGTGCATTTACTGTCAATTTACATAATGTATCTCCTTGGAACCAGTTTAACCTTGCTGCAACAGGGAAATGGACATACATTTTACAGCAAAATGTATTCAACTCAGATTTAAAAAACAAATATGTGTGCATACATTCTATTTTGCAACAGCAGCCATTAACATAATGAAAGTAGCCCTGATCTAACACAAGTGCTCCTGGGAAATCACATGTAAGTGGTGCTGGTGGGATTTGAAGCAGGTATTAAATTATTTTTCTATTATGACATTTATCTCAAGCCAGGTAACAACTCTATAAACATAAGACTGCAGAATATTGTTTTCTGTTGTGCCATAAATCTGATGTACCACATTTTACTGTTATGTTTTCTATGACACATTTCAGATCACCTTACGAGGACAGGTTGAGGGATCTCAACATGTACTCATTGGAGGAGAGAAGGGAGAGGGGGTGATATGATCGAAACCTTCAAGTACTTAAAGGGCATCAACAGGGTTAGTACAGAGGGCATGTTTTGATTAAAGGAGAAGGAATTCCTGGGGGGGGCACAGCCTGACGTTTGGGGGGGGGTAGTTTCAGTAGACAGGTGAGGAGACATTACTTCAGGGAGAGGGTTGGGGGGTGGAACGCACTTCCTGAGGAAGTGGTATCTCTTAAAACAGTTGAGAACTTCAAAAGGAGGTGGGGCAGGGTCAAGGGCAAGATACTAGTCGGGAAGTTGAGGGGGAAGAAAATGGAAGCAAATGGTAGGGGGCAACAGCAAAAGTCTAACCTGCGTGCTGCATGACTGAGCAGATGTGATAGACCAATTGGCCTGTATCTGCTGGCATTTCTGTATGTTTGTATCACATTTTCTAACTTCAGATCTGAGATTTGGACATGCTACTATTATTGCTGAAGATGCTATTAGTTAAAACAGTGATGAAGATATTTTTCTATTATGACAAGTTTGTACAAGGGGTAAGTGTGGTCATGTCAGAAATTAAAACTATAGACTGGATCACATTCTAATATACAGCACAGAGCAAGATGAATTATACTAAAATGTTTAGTGCCTGCAGTGTACAATCAGAGATTATGTCTTCATCTCAGTTAGACTGCTGGAAGCTGGGCAAATATAACAAAAAAACAAGCATTTATCAGTGTTGAAGATTTCCTTGCATGGTGTATGTGGGATGGCATTCAGCGGCGCTCGTTACTTGGAGCTTCTTCAAGCTCGCCACAGCCATATCAGCTCTGGACAGAACTTATTTATTCCTCTCTCTTCAGTGGGTTCAGAGCCCAAGGTGAGAGGGAGAAGATACATTAACCAAATATACAATAGCAATAGCCAGCAAACACTGTGTGAAAAAACAGCATACAGTTAAACGATAAGGCATGACAGGGTATGCCTTCCTGTGGGATAATGGCACACTTTGAGAAGTGAGGCATGGGGCAACACACCAAAGCAGTACCGTTATCCCACAATTACACCCTGTTGTGCCTTCTTGGGATTATGAAAAGGTGGATCTGATTTTTATTTTAAAAACTGAGTAATGATGTTCAGAAAGTTAAGTATTTCTGACCTGTGCAGTTGTGCTGGAATAACAAATGGTAATTTGATCACATACCACTCATAGCTCTTGGTTTCTCTCACCCATCATTGTATAATAATGTGCAAAGGTAGCATAATAAATACATAAAATCAGATAAACGTATGTTACTAGTTCTGAAACTGAACAACTGCAAGTCCACAATACAGGGGACCAGGGAAGATCTGACACTACAGGTTTCTTCAGCTTGGATTTGAATACTTCCATTCCAGGGCAGTGGACTGGCGTAGAGATTACAGTAGCACATTTCACTGGACAGATGCCGTCATAGCGAATGCACGGTCCCCTTCTAACTTTCAATGAGATAGGGTTCTTGCATTAGCCCTTGCCCCATGGAACTCACGGTTCTGCTTTGGTTGAAGGTGGTCAGGGGCTTGAGGAGATAATGGTCCCAGCTCATTCGGGACTTTAAACATTAACAAGTGAATCTTATCATTAAGAGGCTGCCTAATAAGCAGTCAACCCAGAGCATACAACGACGCGGTGATAAGCTCAGACTTCTGAACGGATGTCAACAACTTCATTGGGTCTTTAAACAACAGTCAACTCTACAGCACATTCACCCTACCAAAAAAAAACAAAAAAAACGTACATATCACAGCCATAAAACAAACCACTATGTAAAAGATTCAGAGATGAAAGCTAAAGCTTGAAATACTATACACTCAGAAGTCAGTATTCCGCACTAACTGGTTAGTAGGCTGTAAAAAGACAAGTAAGGATACTTCACTCTGGAAAGTGTCTTTCCTGGTAGTCTACAGGAATACTGCTGCACGGGAGACAAGAGTTATGAAATGGCCTACAGTCACACTTGCTGGCAGAAAGTAGACACAGGACAGAGGCAATGTGCTTGCTCTCAGGGCAGTGTGAGCAGAGCCAAGGCACCATGAAGTAGCACTCCTAAAGCCTATCCATGAATGGATTTACTGAGGTCTTGCAAAACCCCAACCAGACCTCTGCAGCTGCAGTCTGGTACCTGAAGTTGACAGAAATGCTGGAGGGAGGGAGGGAAGACGGTGGGATACAAGAAAAAACAAGAAAACATATTTCCTTCTAATATGCTACTTTATCAAAATGCACTTAATTAAAGTGCACTTTTACCATTCCACTGTAGCGAATACGCAAAGGAGCCTCACCACCCAACAGTCATCTGCTGTACAAAACATCATTTTGAAATCTTGGGATTTAGGAAGGGAGGGGAATGGGGGTCAAATTTAGGCTCTGTTTTAGCAGAGAGCTCAATCTCTTTCACTTCCCTGTCAGGAGCCATGCCCTCACACTCAAGACATTTCATGATGTAATAGTCAGGAGAACACAAAGGGGGTGCTCCATAGACCATATGGGTGTGTTTTTGTTCTATTTTATATTTTTATTTTAGTTGGCCAAGCTAAAGAACATCAAAGCCACCACTCAACTAAGAAGGCCATTGTTAAATGAGCAGCGGCATTTTCAAATCTGCCATCTAAAACAACAAAAAAGTCCCCATTACAGTCTACGGAGTGTGCCACCATGCTCTCCAGACTACTGCATCACGAAATGGCCGAGCACGGGGGCATGGCTCACAACTGAGACATGGAAGGGAGTGGGCTACTGGTTCCACTGAGCCTAAATGCGATCCATTCCCTTCCCATATACTGAGACGGTAAAATTATGTTTTGTGCAGCAGATGACTCAAGGGAAAGCAAGGCTCCTTTTGTGAGTTTGCAGGGGGGGAATTTGTGTACAATAAGCACGACAGATGCTACTGAAAGTTTATGTCTTAAAAACCTTTGGCAGAAACACAATATTAGAATCTCACTGATTTTAAGGGAACTGCACAGGTTAATAAACTTTTATTTTTAAATAATTTTTTTTTGTTTGTTCCCATGTGCCCCTGGCGCCTCTCTCTTTGTAGCTGCCTGATCTCCACCTCCTGCCATGACACACTTGTGTTTTCCAGGAACCATGTTAGATACTCACAAATGTCCCACTTTCAGAGACTACCGATATCATACTCCAATCTGTAAGCAAAGCCCAGCTGATGGCACATGGTCACTCATGCCTTCAATACAGTGTTGCCAGCCTCCACAGGAGATGCTAATGCAGTGGTCAGTCTCACTCCCAGCCCCCACAGTATGATGCTATCTCTGCAGTGAATCCACTGGGGGTGGGGGAGGGGGAGACAGGCTTGAATCATGAACCCAGGTGCCTCGCATAGCAGTCCAACATGTTACACCAGTACCAACAGGCTGGACAACTTTTCTTTCCTGAGAAAATAGGTATAGCGGAACCAGATTCATTTACTCATGGCTAGGTAGTTCTGCAACATTATAATTGTGGGACCGAGCTCCCACAGGAATATCATGACCCGACAGATTGCTTCTGACACAGGAATAACTCTCGACCGCCCAGACTGTGTTTCAGACGAAGTTTAAAACATGGACCCTTTTAATATCAGAAAGTATTAACACTGTGTCTTTTGTCTTTTTATGTTTCCTGATCATCCCTGAAAGCAATCTATATAGCTCACAGACCGAACAGCTCATCAGATCAAATCAAGGTCTCTGTGAAGGACAGAAACACTGTGCTGGCTTATCATCTTGCCCTGGAAATATGAATGTGATGCACAAGAAAACTGTGCTAGGTTTAATGCATTGCATTATCAATGACATACTACATAGTGGTGGAATAAGCTCACTAGAGGAATCCAGCACTATTAAAGTAGGAAGGAAGCAACATCCCTGGTGGTAGTCTGGGGGATGTTCTGCCATTAAGTGTTGCACTTTACATGGCAGTGCACGTTTAAAGATTTGGGAGGTGTTTGTAACATAGCATCAGTCCTTGTGTTTTTTGTGCCCCTTTCCTATCCACTGACACCCCACTCTTTAGGCCCCACAGCTCCACTGCCCGTCAGAATCGCCCCTTGCTGCCAAGTATCATCGTGACCTGCAGTGACTCTGATGTCCTGCGGAGCCAACTTGTCACAGTGGGTGGCCTCACTCAGTAGCACTAAGAAACCCGGCAGAAGGGGCCTCGGTGGTTCACTGGGGATTTTTTTCAGGTGATGTGAAGGCCACTGAGGCCACATCATCTGCTGTGTAAGTGCAGCATTTCAGCATGGCAGCGGGCCAGGGCTAGAGGGCACCGAGCTGTGAGGAGAGGGCACCGGAGAAGACTTCCCGGCGGCTGCAATCGCAGTGGGCCAGGGCTTGAGAGGGAGCAACTTAACTTGGAGGATCAATCAGGAGTGAGGGCACCAATTTCAATTTGCGGTGGGGCTAGAAAAGAAGGGCCCAGCCACCTCACCACCCATTAAGGAGCTGTAATTTCTGGCAGCATCAGAGGCAGTGTTTTCCTTCGGGGGCTGCACACAAGGTGGGAGGAGCAGGGGTTGCAATCAGCAGCTGCATTTGTGGTGGGAGATTCGGAGCTGCATCACCAGCTAAGGAAAGCACCGGGGGCGACGGAGCGGACTTCCTGGCGGCTGCAATCGGCAGCGGGCCAGGGCTTCAGAGGGAGCAGCTGAACTTGGAGGACCAATCGGGAGTGAGGGCGCTAATTTCGATTTGCGGTTGGGCTAGATAAGAAGGGCCCAGCCACCTCACCACCCGTTAAGGAGCTGTAACTGTGTCACACACCACCCACCCCGGCCCCGACCTCTATTAAATGGTCTGAGGGGGCAGATCATTGGGGGAGGGCATGGTGTGACTGGCTGAGACTGAGATTTAGGAAGCTCGGATTTGTTGCTGGCTGGAGGGGGGCAGGCATATGATTCATAATTCTTGGGGTCTTGTTGGGTTTTGTGCTGGGCTTTGATGGTGTAAAAAGAGGGCACATTGAGAGGTATTGTGTTGGGCTTTGCTGGTTAATAAGGGGGCACATTGATGAGAATTGTCTATTGCTGGGTATCTTGTGTGTGTGTGTAGTTATCGCTGGTGGGGTGCTGTGTAAGTCTGACAGTATACTATTGCTAGTAGGGGGACATATTGCTCATAACTAAAATGAGGGTGGACTTGGGGGCAGTCAGAATGGGCATATTTGGCAGGGCGATTGGGTGTACGGGATGTGGGGCAGCCATAATATTAAACTGAGCATGGAGGTTCAGAGGGTGCCCAGTGTGTTTTCAACTGGAGGGTCTTAGGGAGGAGATCAGGGAGATAAGAAGGCAGCTGAAATGGGGGAGGGGGAGGGATGGGGAGGTAAGGTGGGGTACGGATCGTATGTGACTAGATGTGATCAAAATGGCATACCTCAAGGGACAAGTGGAAAAGGCAAAAAGGGCACATATCAGGGGATAGGTGGACCAAATGGTCACTCTGGAGGTGAGGGGGTGGAACAAGCAACGTACGGGAAGGACTCCGTAGGAAGGGGGCTGCTCGGAGGGAGCAAAAGAGGGAAGGAGGGGTAGAAGAGAACAAAACGGGGGCAAGCATCACACTTACAAACCGTTTCACCGTATTATATCCAGGAGATTATGTGGAGGAGGCTGATGGTGGGGAGAGCAAGAGGACAGGAGGGTTTGGTCAGAAGCTGAGGGGGTGGGAGACAGAGGAGGCCGGAACCACAGGCAAGGATAGAGGAGGGAGGGACAGGGCTCTAGGTTGGAAGGAAATATGGTAGATGGGGGGCACTGAGTGAGGACAGGGTAGAAGATGGTAGGAATCTGGTCAGGCCTGTGTCCAGGTTAGGGAAGTCAATCAAGGGGGGGGGCGGCGGTAGAGAGGTCAGCTTCAAGACAAGAATCATCGGAAGATGTGCAGAGTAGGGTAGGGAGAATTTCAGCTGATGGGGTGAGAAGTGCAGGTCCAGAAGGAGGGGATGAAAAATTAGTGGGAGGTTGCTCAGGTGGGGGACTGGAGGATTATAGCTCAAGAAGGGTGATGGGGTGGAACTGGGGGGCATACTCTGGCCTCCCAGGAATTTGGGGGGGCGAGGAGCAAACTGGCAGTCACAGGTAGGAGTATGCTAGGGCTAGTATATAAGGGTGGCCTCCAAGCTGATGGAGTTGGGAGGAGTAAGCAGGGGTTTGATGATAGAAGGAGGAGTCTGGAGGGTCCAAAATGGGCTAACGAAGTTGGGGGTGGGGTGAAGGTGATATTGCTGGGGATTCCATGACCAGGGGGTATCCAGTGGGAGGGGGACAATAAAAGCAGCCCAGTCAAGGCTAAATGTATACCAGGATTATCCATACACAAGGCCAAATTCCACCTATACTCAATAGCACTGGAATGTGGGGGATCCCCGGACTTCCTAGTACATCTGGGGACAAATGACTTGGAAGGGAACAGTGAGCTAGAAATACAGGCTAGGTTCCGGGAACTGGCAAGGGTTTGTCACTCTATAGGAAGCAACATTTCCCTCTCTGAGATTCTGCCGGTACCAAGGGCAACCAGGGAGAGCAAATTAAAACTTAAGAGGGGTGAACCAGTGGCTTAGGGAATGGTGCAAGGCAGAGGGGTATGGGCTGGGTAGATACTTGGGAGGATAAGGGGTTATATGCCAGGGATAGGTTACATCTCAGTCTGGAGGGAAGGGAGATCTTGAAACTAAAACTTGCTGGATTTATAGGAGAGAGCTAGGGTTAAAACTTGTAAAGGGGGGAGGGTCAAATAAAAGATTGGCCGCAGGGAGGCTGTTGGTGAGTCCAGGTCTAGGGCAATGGAAGAGTGAGTGGGAATGCGATGCAAATCTAAGGAAAATTGGGCAGAATAGGGACTGCGCAGGGCTGGGGGGGATTGGATAGGGAGGAGAGGTCGGGGTGGAGGACAGTCCTGATTAATGCCAGGAGCATGAGCAATAAAATGCCAGAGTTACAGGCTATGCTGGCTAAGGGATCAGTGGATGTGGCGGCAATTACAGAGACATGGGCCACCCAGAGAAATGATTGGGACCTAAATTTGGAGGGCTATAAGATATTCAGGAAAGATAGGGTGGTGGGAAGAGGGGAAGGGGTTGCGCTGATAGAAATGGCATCGTGGTTAGTGAAGTGGAGGAGGCTGGAGGGGGAGTGGAGGCAATATGGGTAACCTTGCAAATGAGGGGAGGGAAAAAATTGAAAATAGGGGTGGTATACAGGCCCCCCCACCCGCAATTGAGGAGACTCTGGAGGATGAACTGTTTGAAAACATCAACGGTCATTATGATCTTGGTAAGGGTAGGGTGGTGGACATGGGTGACCTTAATATGCCGACGCAGACTGGGACACCATGACGTCCTCTGTAGCCAGGGAACAGCGACTGATGGGCGTTTTCAGGATGCCTTCCTGGTCCAACAGGTGGGAACCTACTAGAGAAGGCGGATATTGGACATCGTCCTAGCGGACAGTGATCAGATAACAGGCCTGGAGGTGTGCAGTCCACTGGCTGGTGGTGACCATGCCACGGTCTGGTTTCTGCTGTATATAGGGGGTGAGGAAAACCGCACTAACACAGTAGTGGTAGACTTCAGGGGAGCGGATTTCGTGGGCATGAGTAGGATTCTAAGGGAGAGGTTGGACAAGATTAGGCCAGACATGGATGCTGGAAGATTGTGGGAGACCATTAAAAAAGGGGTGCAGGAGGCTACTAAGTACTGTACAAAATTAAGGCAAAAGCATGGTAGAACCAGTAAGCCATGTTGGTGGGCTAGGGAGGTGCAGGAGGCAGTAATGGATAAAAAGGCTTCTTACGCACATTTTAAATGCTCAAGTTTATTTTTTTATTTATTTATTTAGCTTTTGTTGACCGGGTAAGTGCACTAGACAAATCCTGCCTATTTTCAGGCACGACCCGGGAGAGGGGGATACAGATGAATGCCAACTGACCTTGAACCAGATTAAGCTGTTGGAAGTGGGGACAAGGAGCGAGGAGAGTATGAGATATTGGCCAGGAGAGTCACCAGAGTGGTGAGGGGAGCCAAGGCAGGGTTGGAGCAAAACCTGGCTATGGATATCCGGAGGGGGGAAGGAAGGGATTCTATAGATACATAAAAGAGAAGCGAAAAGAGAGGATGCAGATCAGTAGGATTACAATTATGGGGGGATGGGCTTAGAAAGCAGGAGAACAGGCAGAGGTGCTAAATGAGTACTTTGCCTCAATCTCTGCAGATGTGGACTGGGGATCCCTACAGGCTGATGGGAGGGAAGAGCATTCAGCTAAGGTGAGAAGTCGGTCCGAGACCAGAGGACGGAATGAGGCTAGGGTACAGGTAGGACCAGACCCAGAAGGGGTGGGGAGGTTAAGTGAGGGGGAGGACTGGGGGAGAAATCACAGTGGATAGGGTGAGGGAGGCCCTTCAGAAACTAAAAACTGATAAGGCACCGGGGCCGGATGGGCTACACCCGAGGGTTGTGAAGGAATGGGGAGGAGCTGTCAGCTCCACTGGCTGCACTTTTTAATACCTTTTTGCAGACAGGATGGGTGCCCCAAGACTGGAGGGTGGCTTATGTAATACTTATCCATAAAGGGGGGTCTAGAGAGGAGATAGGGAATTACAGGCCTGTTAGCCTAACATCTATGGTAGGCAAAGTAATGGAGGGCTTTATCATGGAGAGGATTGGGAGGCAGCTGGAATGGTTAGGGCACCAGGATGATAAACAGTATGGCTTCATTCTGGGGAGATAGTGTCAGTCCAACCTCGTAGAGTTTTATGACTGGGTGACGGGGGCCCTTGGACAGGCATAGGCTGGTGGACATCCTATACCTAGATTTCAGCAAGGCGTTTGATTCAGTACCCCATAACGGGCTGATAAAAAAGCTGAGGGAGATGGGGGTAGGAGGACAGGAGCTCAATTGGGTTGAAAATTGGCTTTCAGGGCATTTACAGAGGGTAATGGTGGGTGAGATACTCTTCTCCCCCAGGAAGGGAATCAGTGGGGTCCCTCAAGGTTCAGTATTGGGACCACTCTTGTTCAATGCCTACGTCTTGGATATAGGAAGGGGTGGGTCAGGAATAGGTTGAGTCTCTTTGTGGACAATTCAAAACGGGGATCACTGGTGGATTGTGAAGAAGCGAGGGAGGCGGTCAAGGGGGATCTGGATACCCTGGAGGGGTGGTCAAGGAGGTGGGGACTGAGATTTAATGCCGGGAAATGTAAGGTACTTCATTTGGGGGTCAATAACCCGGAGCCATGCATACACCCTGGGAGGGGGGTGTCACACTGCAAGCCACATTGGGAGAAAGGGATTTAGGGGTGGTGATAGATGTCAAAATGAATAACTCTGAAAACTGCAGAAGAACAGCAGCCAAAGCAAACAGGATACTGGGCTGCATAGCTAGGGGTATTACGTCCAGAAGGAGGGAGGTGATCCTCCCTCTACATAATCCTTGGTCAGGCATGGCTCAGTACTGTGTACAGTTCTGAGACCCTCATCTGAAGGAGGACATAGCGCTGCTGGAGAGGGTCCAGAGGAGAGCCACCAGGATGATTCAGGGCATGGAGGGAGGCCTTATGAGGAGAGACTGGAAGAGCTTGGGCTTTACTCACTGGAGGAGGTGGGACAGGGAGATATGATAGAGGTTTTCAAGTATGTAAAGGAATAACCAGGAGTGGAACCAAGAAGCTGTTTAGGCTAAAGAAGGGAACAACCAGGGGCCATGGGTGGAAGCTGGAGGGGAAACTACAGGGGAGTGTAGAAAGTATTTTTCACTGAGAGAGTGGTGGAGCGTGGAATGCGCTGCCTGGGAGGCTGGTGGAGGAGGACACAGTGGAGGGCTTCAAGAACGGGTGGGACAGGTACAAGGGGAAACAAACTAAAGAAGACCCTCTTGAGGGCTGGGGGTGGTGGTAAGGTGAGCAGCCACTAGGTTGCTGGCTTTCGAGCAGACAAGACAGATCATTTGGCCTATTCTGCTGGCTTTTGGTATGTTAAGTATTTACTCCCCCTCCCACACATGCATGCGCACATTTGCTGCACCTCCACCATGCCACCATCAACAACTGCTACTACAGCAATGCAACAAACTCCCTCCACCTGGGAGGAGCGCCTCCCTGCCAGACCCCACTTCCGATGCCCTGGGTTTCAAGCATGAACCCATGTCACCAGCATGCCAGTGTATTAGTAAGACTTTTTCTTTTCTATCAGTATTTTATCCCCTGGTCTCCTGACCTGGCCCCCTTCAGGACCGGTCCCCCCAGCCCCATCACCCAGCTTCCCTGGGGCTGACCTGCTGCCCACTGTCCTCTGCCACAGGACACTGGGAGAACTCAGTCACTAGTGTGGGGCCTGCAAGGGACTGGTCTGCCACCCTGCCGAGTTCAGCATTTTCCACTTTGATTTTTTTCCCTGGCCAGCATCAAGTGAAATGACGCACTGCCTGCACTCTGACTCTGCAGAGGCAGCACCTGGCATCCAACTGGGGCACCTTCCCTGACATCCTACTGTGCTGCCACCTAGAACATCTAGGTGGCAGCCACTGAGCGAGATGTCCTCCACTACCCCCACCCCCAAAGGAGGAGAGCTGTCCTCAAGACGCTCAATCTTCCCTCTCTGGCCAGCCCCTGAGTGACCTGCATCCATTTCCGAACTGGGGTTGCCAGCATGACAGAAGGCAAGGCAGCCCAGCACCTCAGCCTTCCATGCCACCAGGCTGGCTACAAGTCAGACTTTTAATGTCACTCTCTCTGTGGGGTTCATGCAGGTCTCTGCCCCCCCCCCCCAGCCCATACCCATTTTCATCACTGTAATACTTATTTACAGCACAATCTCGATTATCCAGACTGCTTGGGAGACATGAAATTAGGTCAGATAAAACAGAGTCCATAAAGCTGGGATTATTACGTTCGGAGTGTATTCACTTGGGAGACATGCTACCAGTCCATTAGATAGGGATGTCCATATACTGGGGGTGCATTACATCGAGACTGCACTGTACTATATTTATTCTGAATTTTTGCCCAGGAAAGGCAGACAACTCATTTCAAGGTGTGTTCTGAGGATAGTGACATGACATGGACTTGTTTTACTAACGAGGGGAATGTTGGCCATGTCACTGGGGAGACTCCCTGCTATGGGATCTTTAACTCTCAACTGAGCAGCCACCAGAGACCAGCAGAAGGAGCCTCGGTTTAACGTCTGCCCCTGTGGATGGAACCTCAACCATGCAGCACCCTATCCCCTTATCAGCACTGCATTACAATGTCGGCACTGGAGATTAGCCCAGGTATCTTGTCTAGGACCAAAACTCATGACCATTCAATCTTCCGGTGCCAGAACACTGCCTCTTTAAGGAATTAAGGATTCCCCCAAACAATACTGCACCCTCCAATATGGAAATCAAAATGTAATGATCAAGTTCTGGATTTTTTTCATTTTTCATTTATTTTTTTGTACTGGTAGGCATTTGAGTAACAATGCCTGTTTTCACTAGTGACCAGTAAACTACATGTAACCCCCTTGTTACCCGGGGTTACTAGAATCCCAGTAAGACCTAGTGATAGGCAGGGAAGGCAGCTTGTGAAACTCCAGTTAAATGGATTTCACACTGTCTCACTCTGTTCTCAGTCTCAGCTGAGACTGAGGAATGACATCACCATAGAACTATTGCAGCTGCATGAGCCACAATGGAATCTGCAGAAGGGAGTTACAGTAGAATGTTGGGAGGTTTGAACAGTCAGTGTGTTCAGTTGGGAGTTGGAGGTTGTTGTGAGAGGAGCACAGCAGCTCTGTGCTCAGGCTCTTGGAGCCTCAGCCCTGAAATAGGACTACATTTAGGGAAAGGTGTGTGTTTCCGCCAAAAGAGAGACACAGTAGCTGTTTTTTAAAGTGGTGGAGACAGTTGATTCAGGTCTCTGTGCCCCAACCCTGAAGGGATGGGGCAGGAAGGTTAGCCTGCATTTCTAGGGGCAACCCCCTGGCTACTGCTAGAGAAGAAGCTGCCTTATGTTTTCCCAAGTGTGTGGGGTACAAGAAGATTTCAAGATTCGCCTGTGGGGCACCTGCAACCGACGGGTGAGTTCTGCTCTTTCTAAAGGGCCCATGTTTCATCCTGAACTGTGTTAAAGTGGGGATTGGACTACTGAAGTAGTGGGAGGCCTAGAGTAATAAGGCAGCCAAAAGTAAAAGTATGTTCAAGTCCAGCAAAGGAAAGTCAAGACATGTAGAGGAGATGTGAGATCGTCTACCCTGTAATCTACATTGCCAAGCTTTCAAAAAAGTTGTTTAGTATCCAGAGAAATGGCCGGGTATGGATTGTGGGAGCTGGTGGTGGGAGACCCCCCATCTTTAGTAACCAGGTCCACCTCTACAGATCTGCTCTGTGGATTTCTACTTTGCCTCATGCACTTGGCCAGTGATGAGGGAAGTACCCAGACGTGGGATTGGAAGGAAATTCCCTCTAGGAGTCGAAGGCTCTAAGGTGGTTTGGGGAGCCACCAACAGGAAAACTGGTTCATTCCCATATGGACCGCGGATCAAGTGGCCGACGGGGGGAGCCGGGCCATGGGAAAAACCCAAGTAGTGTACAAGTCGGACTGTGTGTCTGGTGGGTTCAGAGTATGAGGGCTGAAATGTGAAGAAGTGTTCTATTATCTCTAATCTCCATTACCAGGAATGTAGCCCCGTGGGGGTCAGTCTATGCTTTGTTTGTTCAGTTTGGATGTGAATAAAAGCCACACTGTAGAATCCCATTCCTGGTTTTGGACATTACAGTTATTGCTTCCTGTGTTTGGATTTACTTGGGTGCCCCGTGCAGAGTAGCCAAACCGAGGCCCCCTGTGCTGAGTAACCTAGTCCTCCCCGAACCCAGTCACCAGCAGGTACTGCTGTCAGCTTCAACAGCATGCCACCTGTCATTAGCAAAAAGGCAGGGGTCCGGGGGTTACATACATATTACAAAAAAAAGAAAAAGAATACATTAACAACAACAATAATAATACATTAATGGAGAACACAGACAATCATCAGTATCAACACTCACAGGATGACTGGCCCAATAAAAACTCTTAATTTTGTTTTTAAAAGATAAAATGCTGGGAAAATCAATAACAGCACTTGGGAGATTATTGAAGATCTTTGTTGCCTTAGAGCTCAGGGAATTCAAACCTTATTTGGTACAAAACCTGGGCGTTTTAAATGTAAATTTACTTAGGGGCTTTGTACCATGAGCACTGACAATTTTAGGGAATAACTGAACTATACTCTCCGGTAATTCACCCAATGTTGGTTTTGCAAAAACATAAGCGATCTAACTCTGAGATCATTTTCAAAAGATAAACGTCAAAAGTTCTCATGGGAAGACCTGTCACAAATCTGATAATACTAGGCTGGCCCAGTGGTGCTGAGGGTTGAGGCGCTGGATGCCACACCTCGTGCCACGCTGGTGACCCGGGTTCGGGAACAAACTCAGGCTGCCGGGGGTCGGCAGGAGTGAGAGAGGATCGAGCATCCAGAGGACTGCTCTCCTCTCTTGCAGGGAGGGAAACCTGTCATCCCACTCGTTGACTGCCCCCTGGTGGCGGGTGGAGGGCAATACGAGTCAGGAAACATAGGCCGATGTCATCACGTTGGTGGGCGGGGGAGAAAAGTGGAAAATGGAGCCTGGCAAGTTCCATGATAGCTCCTGCGTGTGTGGGGAGTTGGCCCTGGTGTATAAGAGTTGGGTCTCGGCAGAGGGTCAGTTCCCTCCCAGCCCACAGCATGGGTGGGGAGCAGTGCCCTCCCAGCCCACCGCTGGGGGCAATCCACGGGGGGCTGACTGGGGTCAGCGATACGGGGATGCAGAGAAGCCGGAGAGTGAGTCTCTCCACAAGGAGAGACCGCAGCCACCTGCCAGGGCTCCCAGGAGGATAAAAAGCTATATATATAAAAAAAAAAAACTAATACTACTACTATGGTAAGCAATTCTCATGCGGGACACAACCTTATCAGATGCAGTGGAATAAACAAGAGAATCATAATCAACAGTTGTGAACAAAAAATTATTAGCTAATTGTAATCTCGTTTCAGGTATAAGGGAATGGTTTGCTCTGTAGAGCATGCACAACCTTTGGTGAAGCTTCTTTATTAAATTTGTAACATGTGCCTCATTTAAAAAACAATAATCAAGGAGGCACCTAAATATTTAAAACCCTTTCAAGTTCCTCTGCCTGAGTATCCACTAATTTAAAAGGCAAAGTTGATGGCCCTCAGGGTCCTGCAAATTTGTCTTTTTGACATTTAAAATCAATTTATGGGCATCAAACCATTCTTGGAGCCTTCTGAAATCTTCCTGTAATTTGCCATTAAAGGTGAACTGCAAATTAACTACAGGAGCCTGCTCCTGTCCCACACACCTTCCAAAGCTGCGACGGTATTTGTGGAACAATGCTGTAAGTATTAATTCAGGCATCAAGACCCCCCCCCCCCGTGAAAGTAATAAAATAAGAATATCAAGCCCCCACTGCTGCTTCATTGAAAGCAGTAGTGTCTCTAACGATCACTATAAATGGTTAGAATACCCATGTAAACAATGCCCAGCTCTTCGGGACCAGGCGTTACTTCTGTATTCGCCAAAAAGTTTTGGCAGTTTGGTAAAACATACAGACCATTATAAAGATCTTACTTATGGCAGCCCCAGACTCCCGTCGCAGCTTAGAAAGGTATGTGGGACGGGAGCAGGCTCCTGTAGTTAATTTGCAGGTCACCTTTAAGATCAATTGTGTAAGGGGCCTGGTGGCGCGGAGAGTTGAGGCGCTGGATGCCACACCTCGTGCCACACCGGCAACCCGGGTTCAGTAACGAGCTCGGGTCATCTGGGATCAGTAGGGGGGGGAGAGGGCTGTGAGCCGCTGCTGGCTGGCAAGCTCTCCACCTTGGGAGGGACAGACGGGACTCTCGGCGCTTGGCTGCCCCCCAATGGAGGCTGGGTGGCAGTGCCGTTTCCGAGAGACTGGGAGCAAGGGGAGGGTGGAAGGAGCTGTTGACTGGAGCTGCGGTGCTCGTGTGGGCCTCCACCCACACGCAGCCACTGCTTCCGGAGCTAGGAAGGAAGAAAACCAGAGGAAAAGCGGAGGTCTCCACTCGATGAAGCCTCTGGGCCAGCTCAGGAGTTCCGCCAGGAAGCGCATAGCGCAGGAAAGCTCCTGAACAACCCCGAGTCTGGTAGGGTGGCCAAGAATTGCAGAGACCTGTCGAGGAGGGTAAATACAGTTTAAAAAAAAAAGATTAATTGTGTCATTACCCTTACAATATAAAATGGTGTTATCAGCATAAAGAATTATTTTGGTGTGACGTACTTCAGGAAGTAAATGTACAAAAAATGAAAAGAATAAGGGACCAAGGCTGGATCCTTCAGGGACACCACAAACAATATCACAACTTTTGGAAAAAATACCCTCAATTGACGTTCTGTGAGAACGACCCTGCAAGTAACTAGAGAACCAATGCAACCCATCCCTTGAGAAATTTAACTTATTGAGTATTAAGTACTTGGTGGTCCACCAAGTCAAATGCCTTGGTGAGGTCCACAAATACTGAAGCAACATACGGTCCTTCATGAAGGACTCCATGAATACGGTTTGTGAACCTCATCAAAGCAATCTCTATGTTGTGTTTTGCCCGAAAACCGTGTTGGGCACTAGACCAAATCTCAGTCTACTTAAAAAAATCCACCATCTGGTGAAACACAACTTTCTTCAAAAATGTTTAAAGGGGTACTAAAAGAGATACAGAATGAACATTCTCTGCACAATTTTTGGATCCACCCTTGTGACTCAGTCCGAGAACCACATCCTTCCAAATGGATCGGGAAACCCCATGACATAATGAATAATTAAGGATTGTCACTGGGTAGGGCCACAGATCTCATACCAAGTTTAAGTAATCAATAATCAATTTTATCAACTCCAATTTAAGATCCAGGTGTCTGTCTTCACCAGGTATTTCCATACCATAAAGGGTGAGAGAATACAAAAGTGAAAATGTGGTCTTTCTTGGTTTAAAGGGACTCTGACAAAATCACTAGTCAAGCCTTATTGACCTGGAGTCAAAGTAGAAGAAAACTGACCTATACCTGTCAAGATCACCAAACTATATATTTAGGCAATGTGACACTTCTCTGAGGTTGCCAGATGCTCTTCCATCAACATCAAGGCAACTGATGGGATATACAATGGGCTGACTTAGGATATGCCATTTATCTTCACATGTGAGGTTGCAGAAATATACCTAAGTAGTTGTACACAGACAAATAATGAGTTGTATTCATTTAAAGAACTGTAGTTTACTATTAAACACTCAGTACAGTCACAGGTAGCATGCAAGGACCAGTTTTTAGAAGTAATGGCATAACCAAGGGGCAGGGTTAATTTTTGGGTGCGGGAATGGGACAACTGGCACACAGTTTTTAATTTTGACCCACCCTTTTTTCTACCTTGGGGACAACCTGCTCACTGTTATAAAGGTTTTAAACTGCTATTTTATGAAGCTAGGCTCAGTTGAACAATATGACCCATTGTTTTTTTTCATTTGACCCTTATTTTTTATATCCAGTGGGTCAGTGTCCCACATAAATAAATATTTGAAAAGAACCCTGAAGGGGGGTGCTGGACTGCTGAGGTACCATCATTTGGATGAGATGTTAAACCAAGGTCCCTTCTCCCCATCTTTGGTCACTGTTCAGGTGGAAGTAAAAGACCCCATGGCACTTACTGATGAAGAGCAGGGAGGGGTTCCCAGTGTCATGTCCAACATTCCGTCATCAATACAAAACAGGTCCATGCAACCCACCTCCTAGGACACCCTTGGAAACAAGCTGTCACAGCTTAATGTACATTTCCTAGTCAAACATTATAGTCAAAAAATCCCCAAACAGGATATGGAGAGAACAAATGCCAACATTTGTTTATTTTGTTTCATTCTCTCAACCACATGTAGAAACTAAAACCCAAACAAACTTAGTGCAAAGCACTATGCTGAACAGTATGCAAATCCTGTGGAAAGCAAACTGACAAGGTTTCAGCAGAACAAAAAGGTGCCAAAAAGCAAGTTCTCACAGTTGATCCAGATTCAGGCTCCCTCCTTTAGGGACTCGTTCATGTGATGCAGACACTGATACAACCAGTTAACCAGGTCAGCCCAAATGAAAACAGACATTTAGCTTAGGTACTGTCAAAACTTACCGTTCTGGTGATTCTTCAAAAATGCTGTGGCACTCCGGGTTATCCAGCATGAGACTTCGACTGAGGTTTTGTACTCCTGGATAATGGAAGTTAGCAAATGAGTGTGACATAGGCGAGGTTTTGGTCCCCAGATCCGTGATTCGCTTGTCATGGTTAGTTAATCCATATGAGAGGCCATCCAAGGCTGGATTCAAGGAGCGGGACATGTATGCATCGGCTGACTGGGGCCGTCTCATAGGGGATGATGGATAGGGAGAAAGTTTATTAATTAGAGGTGTCAACAAGTCAGCATATGCGGCCTTTGTAGGTTTTACAAGTTTGTCAACATGAATATTCAACACCTTTTGTTCAAAAGCACACGAGAAATCACTGGCAGGAAGATTCTGAAGCCACGAAAGTAAACTCAGGTCTAGATCATCGCAACCGTTGCCACAAAGTAAATCAATGCCAAGCAAAACCTCACTCTCTGTAATCTCCTCTCCTGTAGCTTTGCTCTGACAAAATTCCACACAGCACTCATATAGAATGCCTTTAATTATCAACTGAAATATCCGATTATTGCTCGCTTTGAATCCTGCTTCACTCAACTTTCTGTCTGCAGGGATGAACTCTGCCACCATAGTGCATGCTTCTTCAAAGCACTGGACACGTGCAGTGCTAGGGTTCCAGTCCCTGAATTCAGCATGGTCAGTCAGGCGTGGTAATGTGAGCAGCAAACAAAGTTTACTATAGTCTTCCTTAGAAAGGCAGTACTCCTCTAGAGCATGTAGACACTTCACAGCCTCCTGCATTGTGTACTCTAGCTGTAATGAAAGGCAAAAAAACACACATATTATGAAGGTCATATTGCATGTCTTTAGTTGTAATTTATAACCAGGCCACATATATTTTTCTTTTTTTTTTCCAGCTCTGCTGGGCCTCTACAGTTAGGAATGGGCAGTCTCTGAAGTTGGGTAGGGGCAGCTTTTAATGCAGAGATGAAGCTTCCTCCTAGGGTATTTCTCCACCAAGGAGGAATGTCATATTGGTAAGAAGAAAACATGTTATGAGAAGAAGTAATTGAGCGACATACACGACAGAGTGTGGTATGTCATGTGATATCATCACACCTCGGTTGTAGTGTAAGGCATGAGGCCGCAGGCCGATTGTCTCATGCACCCAAGAAGTAATACTATCCCACGACATACCACACCCTGGACTGTATTACTGCTATTGTGCAATGTATCCATAGCCTTTATTTATATTTATATATTTTAAAAATTAGCTCTGTTTTGTTTTCTTTTGGCCCGTAGGTGTTACTGTTCTGAAGGATATGCTGGACTCATGGGATGGTGTGATTCGAAGCAGGTAAAAAAACCTGTTGGCTGGGACATCTTACTATTTTTACATACTGGGATTTAATCACAGATAAGAAGACGTCTAAGTACTGTATTATTTCTATCCACTGTGTATAATACAGTATACTAACTCGGAGCCAATACCAGTTCCCTTGGATACTGTCCACGTGCTCTACCAGCTGAACTACTAGTCTAAACAAGTACTTGAGTTTCCAGAGGCACATCATTCTCAATGTATAAATTGCAATGCTGGGGATATTGCTATGAAAGAGAAAATGCTGATACAGTATAGAAACACAGACAATGTTGGCCAAAAAAAGACCACTGACCCATACAGTCCACCCAGTTTTATTCTATAGTCCACCCCATTACCTACTGGCCAGACTAGGTTTTGCACCCTCCCCTCCCCCGTCTAAGTGCTACCCTCATGAGAAACTATAACGCCCTTTACTCTGTCCAGATGTGCTTGAACCAATTAATGTTTTTTGTGCCCATCACCTCTGCTGGTAGACAGTTCCATGTCTAAACCACTCTCTTGATACAGTAAACCTTTCTAACATCTCTCCTTAATCTCCCTCCCACCAGCTTATATTCATCACCCTTTGTTTCTGGCATTCCTGCTTATTGGTTCCTTGCAGTTTACCTTGTTTATTCATTTCAGGAACTTTAAGATCTCGAACATGTCCCCCCCTCTCCCTTCTGACCTCCTGTAAGTACATGTTCAGTGCCCCAAGTCGATCCTCATAGGATCTGCCCTGTTGGCCCTGAATAATTTTGGTTATTCTATGCTGCACTGTCTCCAGCCTGTCTATCTTTCCTTAGGTAAGGACTCCAGAACTGGACACAGTATTTCCAGTACACCCAGACATTCTGGCTGTCCTGCTGTAAGCCTTATCACACTGGCTAGTTTGATTTAGGGAGTCGCTTATGATGGCCCCCCCCCCCCCAAGTCAATTTCCTCTGAAGTAGTCGCCAGCTTAAACCCTCCCATTCAGTGTTTCTTCCTGGGGTTTTGTTCCTTATGTTCATCACCTTGCAATTTTTGGCAGTGAATTTCAACAGCCAGACCCTGGACCACCTCTCTTACCTTTATAGGTCTCTCTGCAACTCCCTTTCCACCTCCTCACTGTCTACCCTGCCACTTAGCTTAGTCTCATCTGTGAAGAGATGCATCTTGCCCCAGATTCCTTCTCCTATGTTGCTGATTAACATAATGAAAAGGACTGTCCAGCCAGGAATGACTCCTGCAGTAACCCACTCATGACCTCCCCTTTCCCCTGATTTGACCCAATTTGCCACCACCCTCTGGGGTCTACCCCAACCAACTTCCCACCCATTTGACTAGGTCCTTTGCTGCTCCCTGATCCTCTAGTGTCTTCAAAACCCTTCTGTGTGACACCGAATCAAACGCCTTGCTGAAATGCAAATAGAGTAAATCTACTGCTTGCCCCTTATCCACTCCCTTGTTACCCAGTCAAAGAATAGTAGGTTGGTCTGACAAAACCTCCCTGCCATAAATCCATGCTGCTTACTATCCTGGAGCCAGTTTCTCTCCAGGTCTCTTTGACTAGTATCACCATCACTTTACAAACAATGGAGGTAATACTGATAGGTATTAGCCATAGCTGAGCACTAGGAATATATATCCCCACTCCTTCCTTATCCCAGATCACCCCATTAGCTGGACAGGCGCATTCTCCTGGAGACTCTCCTCCCTCTGAACTCCCTTTCTTTTCTTTCAATCCTTTCCCTCTCGACTGTCCCTAGGTTCAGGATCTGTTTCGCCCTGCCTGTGGCTCCTCCTCTGCCCCAGTGGCAGCAATGTAATCTGGGATCACTGCTTGTTGATGGTCTTTATTCATCCAAATAGCTCATGTATTCCAGAGTCGCAGCATGGTTGTTTTATCACACTTTATGTAAAGGCTCTACATTTTTTTAATGCACATTTTACTGATTTCGTATATACTGTACCATTAACACTGCAATCATATATAGTTCTGGTAAGGGGTAGAAAAACATGTATAATACATAGATGTTCACAATCATGTACATGATGCAAAAAAACACATTTTTAGAAAAATATATAATATCCTGACATGTTTTAAACTAGAAACAATAAACAGGAAAATAAATATATCATATTATGAAATCTGTGTGGACGCAGCCCTGGATCTCTGTTGTATAATTCCCATAACTGATTCCAGCTAGAGAAACAATTATTCTTGTAGAGAAAGCTTAAAAAAAAACTGCTTCCACTCCCATATTGGGAAAGGCATGCAGACTGAAGGTTCTTTCCAATTTTTAAGTATTATCCTTTTAACTGACATCAGATTGGCTTTAACCACTGTACATTGCTTGGGATCTAAACAGAGACTGTTGTACATTTCCAATATTGTAAATTTAGGGTCCTGCCAGTTAGATGGTCTGTAGCCAATCTGACTTAAGATTGCATAGCACTGTGATCCGGCCCGGTAGTGCAGGGGGCCAAGACACTGGACGCTTTACGTCATGCTACATCGGAGACCTGGGTTCAGGAATGACCTTGGGTCATTGGGGTGCCGGCGTGGGGGGGGAGAGCAGGATCGAGCAGCTTTATGGCAGCTCTCCTCTACTGGGAGGTGATCACCCTCTCATAGTCCACTGCGCCACGGGTGGAAGTCTGGTGTCGGGAGGAGGAGACCTTCCGAAGGGAGGGTGGCTTGACACATGGCAGCGCCCGTGCCAGAGACAGGTGTGGAGAAAAAGCAGGAGCAAAACCTGTGACACTTGGACAGCTAGTTCTGATCACTGTATGATTTTTGTAATATAAAAGCGTGTTATTGAATGTCTCTCATGAGAGATGCTGAGACAGCCTGTGGGATGACCCCCAGGTTTTAGCTACAAGGCGTTACCTGGAAGGCCAGGAGATAATTACAGGCTAGAAGAGACCTAAATTAGGATCTCCTGTTTATCTAGCTTAATTGTAGCTTGCCAGCTGCTAGGATGAGAAATCATAAACTTTTATAACATTTAGAGGAAGAGAGCAGGTTATGACGCTTTAGTGCAAATTCATAAAAGATTCTTTGATGTGTCCTGGGAAGAATAGCTGCTTGAGATCAAAGAGGGGATGTTACTTAGAGTATCATAATTTGTGAAATGAGTTTTGCTGAAATGTCACTTAATTTACATCCTGATTGATAAGACATCCTGGGTGTATAATTTTTTATATTCTGACAGGGAGGAGCTAAGTGACCTCATGCAAAGAGGTTGGCAAAGCCAGTTTTAAAACAGTATTCTGTTTTCTACTAATACACACATGTTTGGACTCTCTTGACAACAACATCTGTCTATCAGCACTGCTAGAAGAAATACCTTAGACAGACAAATCTAAGTGTATGTTTTGGTAGGAAATTGCACTTTTAAACCTTATTATTTTAAGTGATCGTATGGTTTTGTGATATACTGTTCTGTATTTACACTTTTTTTTATCTATTTTTAAGTAAACCTTTACTTTAGAGACTACTTGGTGTGCCTTTGAAATTCTTTCTTGACAAGTGAAGCATATATGGTTAAAGTTGACACTGTGTAAAAGCTTAATGGTGATACCAGACTGGGAAAAGGTAAGAATTTTTCCTACAGTCTTCCATAGAATTTTTAAGGGTTCATTTTGTACCTGGTTAGGTGCCCTAGGCAAAAGATATCTGGCATCCCCCAAAGAGCAGAATTATCTGAGCCTGTACGTTGGGTACGCTAACAAGAGGTTCACAGTTCGAATCCCTCCAAGACTTGAGACCAAAGGTTAATTCGAATCCACAAAACAGACAGGAGGGTTACCCTGTTTCTGTTTCCTGTTCACAAGACTGTGCTCGGAGGTTGGCACTGTGGGAGCAGAGGGCCTGACCTGCTGAGTGGGTTTGTGACAAAACCTACAAAATGCATATGAAAAAAAAAAATTGTGTAGGACTGTGTCCACCATTCTCTGCATAGCCAGCAATCCCAAAAAGAGTGCAACAGATCCATATCTTGTCTACCATAATGCCAGCATACTGAAGAAATGGATGGATTCTTCTTAGTCAGCCTATAAGGTGCATAGTAGGCCCCGTTAAAAAATTTAAATTGTACTGATTTGTCCCTGGATAACCTATACGCTTGTATGGAACTGCATGCCTGCAGCCATTGAACTTCTGTATATTTTTCCTGGAGATCTTCTTCCCACTTGCAAATAGCTTTGCCATATATTTCCTGTACAGGATCAGTTAATAAACTGATTATCCATGGAAAACTTATTTCTGAGTTTGCTTTTGTGTCTAAACTGTTCTGTAATTCAGATTCAATTTTATAGGGAGCCCTTTCCCTGTTGTAGTCTTTCTTGACTAAACTACATAATTGATAAAACTGTAACCTGTGTGAGTTACCTATTCCATATTTTATTCTAACCATATCCCACTGCATCAGACCATTTTTACGTATCAGGTCCTGCCATCCATGGATTCCATGTGATTCCCAATATTTATTTTTTTTAACACTTTCCCACTTAATTTATAGTCTGGATTACCCCACATTCCTGCCAAAGAGCATTGTGCAGTCCATTTTGATTTGTCAGCAAAGTAATTTAGTATACAGGAAACGTTTTTAATCATATCACTGGTTGATGCTTTTTTTTTAGCTGAAAATGTTTTATATCAAAATAGTCTCCTATTATTTTGCATATTATAGCATTAATTATTTTAGAACTTTCATACTCAGTTTGTGACAATTTAATGACCAGCTTTGTCATATAGGCAACGCAGTGATTCCATATATCTGGGTATGCCAAATATCCGTAGTCACTGGGTAGACATAGTTTATTCCATGCTATCCTAGGACTTTTGTAATTCCATATGAATTGTGAAAAGATTTTGTTTACCTTTTTGAACCAATCTTTTGGGATTTGTGTAATAATTGATTGTAGCCTATACAACAGATATGGGATAGCTACCATCTTTATTAATTGAATTTTACCCCAAAGAGACAAAGGAACTTTGCCCCACCCCTGTAATTTATCTTTCAGTGAAGTCAGCAAACTACTATAGTTAAGGGCATAATATTTTTGGAATTGATTAGATATACTTATTCCTAAATAATTCATCCCCCGTGATTATATCTTGGCATTAAAACTTTTTTAAATTTTCTAGTGGGACTGAACCAGAAACACAGGTTACTCACCTGTGACAGTAGTTCTAGGAGTGGTATATGTTGTTCATCCACACGTTCTGGCATTGTCCTTTCCCCTTTAAATCTTCCCAGAAAGTCTTCAAGCTGGCTCCTCCCACCCACCCGGGTGGTATAACCCTCGGCTCCACCCCATGACACCAGAGCTTGCCCGCTGGAAGCAGTGTTGTGCGCCTGAGCCAGGGGAGGTCGGGTGGGTCCGTGTGGATGAGCAACATATACCACCCCTAGAACTACTGTTACAGGTGAGTAACCCGTGTTTCTAGGGACGTTGATATGTTGTTCTATCCACATGTTCTGGCAGACTCCTAGCATTTCTCTGGGAGGAGGGAGGCAAGGCGCACACAACCTAGTTAGGAAATAAGGATTGGAGAAGTGAGGCCCCAAAACCAGCATCCCGGTGTGACTCGAGGTCAATGTGGTAATGGGAAATGAAGGTGTGTGCTGACTTCCAGGTAGCAGCCCGGCAGATTTCCTGGAAAGGGATGGCCCTAGAAGCAGCCACTATCACAGCGGTATGGTGGGTGGAATGAGCCCTTATCCCTTCAGGAGGCTCCCTACCCGCCAACCTATAGCAGAGAGCAATGGAGTGATCCACCTGCCAATCATCCACTTGACTGAAGGTCTGCCAGTTGCGGCTTCAGCGTAGGTGACAAACAGCTGGTGAACCTCTCCCCCAACTCCAGCCATGAGCTCTTTGTAGTAAGCGAGCGATCGCCTCAGGTCCAAGGTATAGGAGCCTGTGTTCGACCTCAGGGTTGTGATTCGGGAAGAACACCAGAAGAGTCATCACCTGGTTCAGGTGAAACTCCAACACAACCTTCAGGAAGAACTTCGGGTTGGGGCGCAGGACAGCCTTGTCCCTGTGGAAGACCAGGTAAGGAGACTCCACCGAGAGCTCCTGGAGCTCACTGCTCCTTCTGGCTGACACGATAGCCACCAAGAAGGTGGTCTTCCACAACAGGTGAGACATCTCACACCTGTGCATGAGTTCGAATGGCTTGCCCATGAGCTTTGCCAAAACCAGCAACAAGTCCCACGGTGGTGGTGGTTCAGGCACTGGAGGGAAAATGTGATCAAGGCCTTTGAAAAAGCACCAGACCACCTTCTCCTGTGCCACCGACTGCTGAGCAGCCCATGCCTGGTAAGCAGAGATGGCTGCCAGGTGCACCGCAAAGGTCATCAACTGAAGTCCCCCTTTGGAGAGAGACCATAGGTAGTCCAAAATGCTAGCCACTGGACAGGTCGAAGGGCCCAACCCCTTGCCCTGACACCAAACGGAGAATCTCTTCCATTTGAAGGTGTAGCAGTTTCTGGTCAATTCTTTTCTAGATGCCTAAACTACAGTGAGGACATCTTCGGAGAGACCCAACGCCTGGATTTCTAGCCACTCAGGAACCAGGCTGTCAGGTGCAGGGATTGAAGGATCGATTGGAGTACCTTCCCATGACTGATGGAGAGCAGCTCCTGGCATATGGGAAGATGCCGTGGTAGCCTGTTGAGGCTGAGGAGATCGGGGTACCAAAACTGGCGTAGCAAGTCCGGAGCCACCAGGATCACCCTTGCCTTGTCCCTTCTGACCTTGAGCAACACCTTGTGGATCAAGAGAAGTGGAGGGAAGGCACAGAAGAGGCCTAGGATCCACGGCCTCAAGAAGGCATCCCCCTGCAGTGAGCCCTGCTGAGGCGGCGGGCACAAAATAGCCTCAGCTTTGCGTTCTCCCTGGAGGCGAACAGGTCCACCTGAGGGGTGCCCCACTGGGAGAACAGACTGAACTACCTCTGGATGGAGAGGCCACTCATGAAACACCTTGCCCACCCGGCTTAGGGTGTCCACCAGCTGACTGGAGGTTCCTGCCACATGGATAACAAGGAGTTCTGTCTCCAGGTTGTGCACCAGAGTCCAGATATGGAGAGCTTCCTTGCACAGGGGCAGGGAGTGCATCCTGCCTTGCTTGTTGAGATAGTACATGGTCGTGGTGTTGTCCATCTGGACTTGAACCACTTGATCCCGAACAAACGGAGCGAATGCAGTCAGTACCAACCGAACCGCTTGGAGTTCCAGCAGGTTGATGTGGCATCGAAACTCCTTGGGGGTCTAGAGCCTGTGGATTCTGTTTCCCCATATGGGCACCCCAGCCCGTGAGAGAGGCGTCTGTTGTCAGGATGACCATCAGCTTTGGGCGCACAAACTGGATCCCTTCCTGCAGATGACGTGGGACTAGCCACCACTGGAGGGCATTCCACATCTTCTGGGTCACGGCGACCATTTGGTCGAAGTAATCTTTGCGCTGAGACCACTGGCTGGCCAATTCCCATTGCAGGGAGCACATATGCCAACAGGCCCATTGGATCATGCTGGTGCAGGCCACCATGTAACCCAGAAGGCACAGGAAGTTCCGGGCAGGACGCAAGTGCCCAACCAGAAATGACCGGGCTCTGGCTCAACAAGAGTCAAGTTCTGCCCCAATGAAGCTGATCACCTGCGAGGGCACGAGGCCAAGATCGATGTAGATCTGGAGGGCCAGGTCCCTGGACTGCGCCACCTCCTGCCTGGAGGAACCTGCTATCAGTCAGTCAGCCAGTCATCCAGGTGGGGGTACACCCGGACCCCCTCGGCACCTCAGGTATGCTGTCACCACTGCTATGCATTTGGTGAAGACCCTGGCTGCCGAGGAGAGGCCGAATGCTATGGCCTGGAGCTCACAGAGGGTTCGATCAGCTCGAAAGTGGAGGAATCTTTGGTGAGACAATCAGATCGGGACTTGAAAGAACACATCCTGAAGATCCAGAGAGCAAAACCACATGTCTTGTTCCAGAGATGGTATGATCTGGTGCAGAGTTACCATCTTGAAGGTGTGCAACCTGAGGAATTTGTTCAGGTCATGCAGATCTAAAATGGAGTGCCAGGCTCCCCCCATTCCCACTTTGGCACCAGGAAGTACCTGGAAACAAACCCGGGGTTTCCAGAGGATCCGCCACCCTGACCACGACCTCCTTGCAGAGGAGCTGGGCTGTCGTCTCAAAGGGCCGACCAAGTGTCTGCAGATACCAATTCCTCCCGTGGGGTGCGGGCTCGGCTGGGAGAGTACTGCTTGAATTCTAGAGGCAGACCCTGACTACTTCCAGAGCCCATCTGTCCATGGTGACAGCAGACCAGGTGGAAGAAGGACCCAGGGGAGGGGGGATGGGCATAAAGGTGGCACCCCCATCCCGTCACTGAGCAGGCTTGGAGGAGGAGGACCCAGCCGAGGAGCCGCTGGGTCCCTTCCCTACGGGCTAACAGACCACCGTGGCCACTGACTTGGGCCTAGGTCACCAAGACCGAGCCTGCTGGCCCTGGGCTGGCTTTGCCACAGGAGTGGAGGACCACAAGGGCTTTCACTTCTGCTGCCTAGCGCCCTTGGGATCCTTCTGCGTGGATGACACAGAGTCCAAGGTGGCACTGGACTTCTCCATATGTGGGAGGCGACCCTCCACACCAGGCCCAAACAGGTCGGTGCCCAGCAACAGAACATCTGCCAGCTTGTGCCAAGTGTCTGCCATGAAGCTCAAGATCCGCAGCCAAACCCTATGGCATATGGCAACAGGAATCTCCGATATCCAGAGCCATTTGAAGTTGCTGTTTGGCCACAACCTGACCCTGGTCCCGGCCCTGCTTGACCGTAGTCTGGAGGTCCACAGGAAGCTGAGGACCACCTCATCCACAGAGCCCAACAGGGCATGGGAGAAGTGTGTCATCATGAAGGCCGAGCTTGCCTGGCGGAGGCTGAGCGAGGAGGCAGCACAGACCTTTTTAGCTGAGTGGTCCAATTTCATAGACTCCTTATCCGGCGGTCTGTCGAAGTCCCCAGTATTGCCAGAGTGCCAAAACACGGAGTCTGCCGCCAACCCATCAGCTGAAGGGTGCTCTGTGAACTCTTGAGAGGGTACCAGTGGGCACCGCATATTTGCAGGCCATCTGGGCTGAGGGCACAGGAGGCAGGACGCTGCCAGAGCTCCAGGGCAGGGTCAACAATGGCCTCGGCCACTGGGAAAGCCTCCGTCAGAGAGTCCCCTTTATCCAGAATCTCTGTGAGGGGATAGTGAGCCCACTTCTGAACAGGCTCCAATTTCATCCCTGTGGATGCCCATGAAGGATGTGGGTACTTCCCCCATCGAGAGGTCCCTCCATGTCGACCGGACGGGAGTGCACCGAGGAATCTTCGGACTCAGAAGAGTCCACAGAGAGCGGCCTACCACCCGAATCACACCGGACCTGCCGCGGGCGGCCTGGTGAAAGAGTGACTGACAGCCGATGGGGAAGCCCCTGAGCCAGTCGAGACTTCTTCAGAGTCCTGGTCGGCGGCTGTTTGAGCGCAGGCTCTACTGTAATCGGTGGAGAGGCCAGCTTCGGCCAAACCGAGATGGTCTGAACCGACTCTGCAGGCAAAGAACGATGTCAGCCTGTCGGGTGACAGCCAAGTGATGGCTGGCGTGGGAGCCAGAGTCTGCTTCCAACTGGACAACGCCAACTGCTGCCACATAGGGTCTTCATAGTATCGATGCAACTTGCGCCGAAGCCTCTCCTCACCCAAGGAGGATGAAGACAAATAGCAGTGGCACCGCTTCCCATGGTGCCAAGAACAGGACCGCCAATGCTGGCAGGACCTGCTCGAGGATGAGGAGGACCTCGACCTCGCCTGCCGGGGGTGCCACAGGGGATCTCGGAAGGAGTCGGGGAGTGCCACGGCTCCTTCTGGTCTAGGTCAGTGATCGGAGAGTCCGGTTCATCAGGCTGAGCCGACTCTTCAGTGATCACCGGCAGGACCGGAGTCCTGAACAAGGAGTTGTCAGCCTCTTCATATGACAACCGGTCGACAGGGTCGATAAAACTCTTTGCTGCATCGTCAGCCGGCGTCTCGACTAACTGGCCCAACGGGGTCTCCGTGAAGCCAGCGGCCAAGGCCACGGTCTCGACCAAGGTCAAAACCTGCAATTCCTGAGACCAAGAACGTTCCTGGTCCCAAGAGTATCGATGGCAAGTCTTCTTTTCTCTCTGGGACTCCTTCTTCCGTGAGCGGGAGCTGTGCGAACCCGAAGGGCCCCGCACCTCGGTAGGGAGAGACTAGCACAGCTCCTTGAAGGAGCCCGAATTCAAGGAGCCCAACTGGAAGGAAAAAAGGCTGAAGCGGACTGCGCGGTACCCTGAGCCATCTCCTTCTCGAAGGTCTTAAGTTGCTCCAACTGCTCAGCGGACCCCGCAGACATGGAGACCACCCAACAGGTGTACTTGGATTTGATCAGCGGATGTCGTTTTTCTGGGAGGCCTAACTTCAGGCAGTGCGAGGTGGTCCTCGATGACCGATGCGTAAAATGACTGGCAAAAACCACAGGCCTGGGGATCATGCTCGTGGCCCAGGCAGTATATGCACATGGCGCAGGGGTTGGTACGTGACATCTTCTGCCCACATGGGCACCGGCGAAATCTTGAAGAGAACATTTTTTCTCCATCGCGGTCACGATCGAAGATCGAGCTGAAGACAAAACTCTAACAAGTTTAAGTTTTGGAAGTAAATCCAAAGATTTGAACGTCAGGGCCTACGCAATGCGGAAGCGGTAAGGAGGGAACCTGCTTCTTCCAACGGAAAGGAAGATCTGGCGTCATGGGGCACAGCTGAGGGTTATACCACCAGGGTGGGTGGGAGGAGCCAGCTTGAACCCTTTCTGGCAAGACAATGGACAATGCCAGAACATGTGGATAGAAATGAAAATTACATACCTACCATAATTCTTGATCTTCTTGTATATCTTCACCATTCATCAGTGGTGGGTTATACGCTGGAGCAGCTATGACCCCGTGGGAGCATACAGCTAGAAATTTTTCTAGTGGGAGGAGTCGGCGCTGCCCACGAGGATGAGCATTAGCCAGTAACCAACGCAGACTCCTCCTCCTCACCTCAGTTCTGTCCACCAGAGAAAGTGAAAAACAGATATAGAGAAGAAAGAGGGCAGGCAAGGGAGCCCAAGAGACCGCAAAAGGAAAAGATATAAAACAGAAAGGAGAATAAGCAGACGCAAGAGGAAAAGAAAGGGAGGCTATCTGAAGGTGTGGCAAGGATGGCCTCAACCACTGGGCAGTCCCAAAGGGACAGAGAAGTGATGGGGTAGGGGAGAAGCCAGAAAGAAGAAAAAAAAGAAAGAGAGAGACAATGAGAGACCAACTAGCATCCCACTCCTCCAGAAATCCAGAGGGCATTCAGGTGCTAAAGGAAAATGGAACCCGTCTCCATACTCCCCAACATTCCAGCAAGACAGGAGGGAGATTGTCAGAATGGTCCGACACCTGTACAATGTTCAGACCAGAAAATTCCGACAGGCATCACCAAAAAGTTGGAGGCGGAGACCTGGGGATGCAGCCTACTGGCCCAAAAAGAAAAAGGTGGGTGCCAGGGTCTCTCTAGTCTGTCCCAAGGGCATGGAAGTGGGGACAACCAAAGGATATGGAGGTGGGGACAGGGCCCATCCTGGGAAAGGACCCCCTTCTTCTCAACCCAAAAATTTTTTTTTAAGAAGAAGGACCTCCAGATTCTTGTTTTTTTTTTTTAAATCATATCCTGAGCCAGCAGCAAGGGAAATAGGGTTGATGGAGTAGGGCTCCTATGAAGGAGAGGAATTGTCTCCGGCTAACCAACCTGGTCAACCTGAAAGGAGACGAAAAAAGGGGGAAAAAGGATTTCTCTGCACCTCTAATCCAAAAATTCAAAAGGGTCCTAACAGAACACTGGACCGGCTCCAAACCCTCTTTTAACCAAAGAGGACTGAGCTCTGAGATGTGAAGCCTATCTAGTGCCCACAGAAGGGGTCCCGAAGAGCCCACACTAGAGGGGAAAAACAGTCCCACCTGCTCTCCCCTCCAAGAAGAGACCCTGACGATTAGCCAAGGGAACAGTGGACCCACGGAAGCTAGCAGGTCTTTGCCCACAATGGCCTCAATGGGCAGAGAGCGAGCAGGGAGGAGGCACTGCTCAGAGATTGAGGCACTAGAGGGGAAGGTAGGTGGGAAGCAGTGATGAATGGTGAAGATATACAAGAAGATCAAGAATTACAGTAGGTACATAACTTTCATATCTTCCTTGTATGTATCTTCACCATTCATCACTGGTGGGCAAGTACCAAGCCCCCCAAAAGGGGACCTGGCCCTTTCCTGAAAGAAGACCTTCCCTCAGTCCCTTGTGCGGGAGAATCACAGGGGAAAGAAGCCCCCTACAAATCCAGAGAAGCCCTCGACTGATCAGGGCAAGACAGGGACTCCCATGGCCTGGGAGAAGGGAGACACCCTGCTAATTCTCATTTCACCCTGCGGGAGAAAAAATGGGCTCCTTGGAAAAGGGAGGCAATCAACTTATGCCGGGCCAAGGGTGACAACATGGAAAGGTGCAGCCATGAGATCAGTCTTATGCAGACTGCAGTTCCTGTCATCCTAGAAGCTACCTCATTAGCATAATATGACGCTCTTAACAGGTGCCTCGCTAGCTCTAGGCCGGTGGCAGAAAGCCAGATGGCTTGCCTGGTTGCCTCAGAGTCAGGCAGAGTGGCTAGGATCTTTCCCAGTACTGTCCATAAGTGCCTAGCATAGGCAGCCATATGGGCCTGATGAGCTGAGATACAAAAAAAAGAGATGCGCCACTGGAGAAAACCCTTCTCCCCCAGCAGTCAAACTCGGCTGAGTCAGACTCCGGGGGGCGGTCTTGTCTTGGACTACGATGCCCAGATGGGGTATCCAGCAGCTCTATCCCAGAGGAGAGGTGAGGCAAGGAACCTGGAGACCCATGGGGAGCACGATATCTGCGCTGGCAGTCACTCTGGGCAGGAGAGGGGAGGCAGAGGGGTTCTGCCAGACCTGATGTGACGCTTTCTGAAAAGGAACAGGCCACAGAGGAATAATAACATTCTCCGAGGAGAACGCTCCAAGGAGAGCATGCGTCACATGAGCAGGATCATTACTTGCAAAATGAAAGATGTGGAGCTCTTCCAACAGCCTCGACAAGAAGCGCTGATAGCTGGCGATATCAGCGTCCGAGGACAAGTGGACCGAAGAGTCTTCTTCCTCAGGGGAGGAAGACGAGGAAGCAGAAGAGCTCAATTCAGACTGTGGTGCAGCACGGGCTTCTGGTCTGAAGATAACCTGGTCCAGAGCTCTTAAGTAGCAAGGAAAGGCTGCAGCCGAAGCTCTGAATTGGTCCAAAGACAAGGGCCCCACGGGGCCCGAAATGCCCAGGAGAGCAGAAAGGTCAGGCAGAGGATCCACAGAAGGAGAAGTCTGGCAAACCAGAGAAGGATCCCTGCTAGGGCTGCAAGAGCACTCACGCAACCCCTCCCGAGGAGTCGGGCTGCACAAACTGCCCACTATAGGTCATCCAACCATACAGGAGAGGCCCAAGTGGTGCCCTAAGGAAAAGACCCCACAGTGAGGAGACTGGGGCCCCTAACCCAACCAGATACAGGTCCCCCCTGCTAAGGGGAGCGAAAAAGCGAGTAGTCAACACTGTGGCTCCTCCCCGAGCCACCAGCAGCCCTGGAAGAAAGCTCCCGTGCCACCCTAGGCCTTCTCAAACACTCCCCGTCAGAAAGAGACCTGCCCCTTGGCTGTCTCTGAGGAATCGACGAAGGAAGTCCCGGGGAAGCTGCAGGCCTTGGAAGACCTGAAAAGGCCAACCCCAGGTCAACCCCTTTCGGAACCTGGAACAGTACCACCCCTAGCTCCGATACTGGATTCGACCACCAGGGAGGTGTCGATATCCAGTTCGGCACCAGGCACAGCGCCACTTCCAGATCCGGCACCCGACTGAAGCCCACCGTTGGCACCAGCTTCCTCCTTGGCACCGGGGTCGGCGCCATGAGAGTCTCCAGCACCACTAACGGTGCCAGAGGACTCTGAGGAGTTGGTCCCAAGGGCAGGCCTGGTAAGGGAGGTAGAAGAGGAAGATACCTCTGGAACCTCTTTGCTAGGTCTTGGCAGGCACCGGACTCCTTGGACTCTGAAGACTACTCCGAGTAGGGCAACCACTCAGGGTCATCCCCCTCATCCTCTTCTGAGGAGGAGATCAGGACGACTGGAAGAGAAGCCACCCCCGGCATTCTACCTGGCCCGGTGCCGCTCACGGCGTTGGGCATAGGCCTAGCAGTAACCTCGGCCCCACCCTGCTCACCAACCCCAGGAACAGGACCAGAAGCCTGAGTGGCGCTGGCAGACGGAGTTGAAGGCCCCACCGGTTCACATCCAGCGTATATATTTGATTGCGACACCAGGGGTGGTTGCGGCTCTGAGGAAGCCGATGACCAAGAGGGGTTCTTAGTCGACCCCTTGGAGGAGGTCAACTGTCCACCCAATCCCTCTGGGGAACTGGAGGTCTCAGTGGTGCCAGAACCAACCACAGCTAGTGCCCCACTGGTACATACAGTATCGGGGGGGTGACCTGGGGGAAAGATCCAAAGTTCTTGCCTTGGCGTCCCTGGACCAACGCCATCCTCCGAAGGCAGGAGGTTTCCGACCCACCTTCAACGCATGGGTTTAGAGTACCTGGCCATCCATGCAGCGCAGCTGTCCACGTCGTGCTGCGGACACAGGCAAAATAAACATTGATCATGGTGATCCGTTACGGAGGTGGACTTGCCACAGGGGCAACGACGCATGGGGCATGTCCAGCCTTACTTCGACTTAGGCCCTAGATCAGACATGATTGACTGCACACAATATATAAAATTAACTACAGAAACGACCCGGCACCGTAGAAAATAAGAAGCATAACAAAAAGGGAATGGTCTCACCCACTGAAGGTCTACAGCATCTAGTAATCACGAACAGAACTTTCGGCGATTCGAAATTATGCACTGCGCAACAAAACAGGTCTTCAGCTCCCATGAGGTGCACTCTCAACAGCAGGAAAAACAGAACTGAGGTGAGGGAGAAGTCGGCGTCAGTTATTGGCTAACGCTCAAGCAGCAAGCTGTGAGTCGTTCCCGTGGGTGGCGTTGTCCTCGCGCCGACTCCTCCCACTGAAAAATTTCTAGCTATAAGCTCCCGCGGGGTCATAGCGCCTCCGGCGTATAACCCACCAGTGATAAATGGTGAAGATGCATACAAGGAAGATCAACATGTCAGCGTGGCTCAGTTGGTAGCACATCCCACGCCAGGATTGGACTCATACCTCAAATCGCTGGCACCCGAGTGCAGTATTGGGGGGGCTGTACTGTTGGGGTGTGCCGTCCTTTGGATGAGACGTTGAACCAAGGTCCCTTCTACCCATCCTGGTGGGTGTCCAGGTGGAAGTAAAAGAACCCAAGGCATTCTTCGCAAAGAGTAGGGGACATCCCCGCTGTCTTGGCCAATATTCCCCTTCCCATAAAACCAGTTCATGCAATTGTCCAGGCTGTGTGTGGGTGCTGATGTGCAATATGGCTGCCACTACACATTCAGTCACTTCACTACCAGTCTAACATTGCTTGTAAAGCGCTTTGGGATACATTGTGTATGAAAAGCGCTATATAAATGCTGATTATTATTATTATTCTAGAAATTGCCACTTCTGATTTATTTTCGTTAACCCTATATCAGAATACTTTTGAGAATTTATAATTCTTTTCATTTCAACTAGACTTGTAATTGGATTCTGTCAAGTAAGTAAAAGATCGTCCACATAGGCGTTCATTTTTATTTCATCTATTCCAATTTTTATTCCCTCTATTTTGGAGTTAGCTCTAATTTCGTTCATAAAATACTAGAAGGGCCAACACAAAAAGTGTTGGAGAGCCTTGATTGACCCCCCCAAGTTTAGTGTGAGGAAATCCGTAAAAGTAGTATTAATTTTGATTTTCGATGAAGGTTCCCTGTATAATGCTTGAATATAACTTATAAACTTTCCTGGAATACCATACATCTTTAAGATTTCAAATAGATACCCCCAACTCTAGCATACTGAATGCCTTGGTTCCATCCAATGAAAGAAATACGGCATCTAATCCAGATTTTTGTAAATATTCTGTTAAAACTGAATTTTGTGTAATATTGATCTATCTGGAATAAAACCAGATTGGTCTGTATGTATGAGAAAGTGGAGAATGTTTAAAAGTCTGTTTATTTAATATGTTTGTGTATATCTGGTAGTCTATGTTAAGAATAGCTATTAGTCAATAATTTTCTATCTTAGATAAATCTTTTCCAAGTTTTGGGATAAGCATTACAGGGTTCGAAATTGGCACCCACCCATTAAATGAGGGTGGATTTCAGGTTGGTCGGGTACAAGCTGCTGTGCTGTAAACCCGCCGGGTACCTTTACTGAGCCAGGACAGTTGCTGCAGTTCCAAGGATGGCCGCTAAGGTGCGGCCACCGAAAATTGCCGAAGTGAGCTCAGGATGCTCATGAAGAACAGCAGACTAGTGAAAGAGGTCTCTGCGCACCGCAAGAGTACAAGCAGCCACTGAGCAAGTGCCAGTCTAATCGCGTGTCAAGGAGGGAACACCGAGAACCCGTCGGCGCCATACCAAGTCGGTCGGGGGTCCAGCACAGCTCTGCGCACCGTGAGAGTACAAGCAGCTACTGAGCAAGCACCAGTCTCGTCGCATGTCAAGGAGGGAATGCAGAGAACTCGTCTGAGCCATACCGAGTCAGCTGGGGGTCCAGCACTGCGAGTACCACAATCAAGAATGGTCGAGTCAGGGAGTCGCAATCCAGGAGTCCAGCAAGTGCCACAGGGAAAAAGAAGCAGAGAAGACCTGCCTGCCGGGAAGACTGACTGCAGTGTCAAAAATTGTGAAACAAACTGATGGGGGAAACAGCATTGGTGCTGCTTGCTGAAACCTGCAGGGGAACTGTAACTGTAATGGTGCAGGTTGACATCTGTTCTGCTGTGCTGTGTTGTGTTTAGCCTAGGACCTGGGCTTATGTTGTTTTCTGGCACCAACTAGCAAAAAGGGTGGTGGCGGTGGGGGGGGGGGGCATGCACTATCAGGAAACAGTGCCATACCTCTCAGCTGGCCCCGATTATGAGGGACTTCCCTCTTTTTTTTTACCCCTCAAAATTGCTTTGTCCCTCTTCTGTCCCCATGGCAAAGTTGTTGTCCAGACGGAGAATGTGCTGCAAATTAAAGCAGAAATGTATAACTAAGAGATGGGATGACCCTGATTGCATCTGATGCTTTATCAAGTAAACACAATGAATTGCATGTGTTCTGAGCTTGCTCCATTTGAGAATGTGTACCTTATGAGGTTAGTGTCCCTCACTGTCCATTTTGAGTGCAATTCCCCTCATTTCAGTGACAAATTGAGAGGAACGAGCAGTGCTGTGACTGCTAGGTGCAGATACCACTATTGCTATAATATAAAGAAATAAAAGGGTAGGCTTATGGTTAATGTGTAAGTACAGCAGCCCAATTTTAATTTAAAAATGTGTCTATGCATCTCTCTTAAAGTTGGCAGTACTCTTAACTATAAAAGGTATCATGTGACCTAAGGTGGAAGAGGGTAAGGGTATAAAAAGACTTTAATAACTGCTCTGTCACCTAGAAAAGTGTGTGTGTTTTGGGGGGGGGGCTGATCTGTGAATTTTAGGAAGACTGAGTGTGTGTGTGTGCCTTACTAGACTGGTACTGTGTTTGTTCTTGTGTGTGTGACAGATGATGTGACACTGCCTTCTGTGAGATGAGGTGTGTGTGTGTGTGTGTGTGTGAATCTGGGGGTTGTTTGTCCCCCGTTATATCTCTGCAGCAAGATCCCTTGCCAGTAAAACAACAACAAAACACTTCCATTTTACATTAAAAATTCAAATATTATTTAAATAATGTTGGTAAAACTGCAAAAACAACTTTTTTTTCCTCGAAAAAAAGGATTTATTGTCATTTCTGTGCTGAGCTGGTGAAAATCCTGTCAGGCTGGTGGACTTTTCCAGTCACTAGCCCTGCTGGCTAGTGGCTGAAAAAGTTAGTTTCAACCCCTGCATTATATAAGCCTGATTAAAAGATTTTGGTAATACCCCTAATTCTTGTACCTGGTTGAATAATTGCTCCAATAATGGGGCCAAAATGGGTTCCATAGTAATATAGTATTCCAGGGTATAATCGTCTAACCCTGGACTTTTTCCCTTTGCCATACTGTGCATGGCAGATATCTCCAAATGGGGTTTATAAGTTCCTCCACTTCTAAAGAGGATATGTATTTTTTTGCAGAATTGTTCACAGTATTTTAATTCTTCTATAGATGGGGAGCATTCCGAAGTATATAGTTTTTGATAAAAATTCTTCTCTTATCAGATCTGAGTCCAAAATATCCTGGTTTTGGTCATTCTTAAAGTTATTTCCACTTTACTTTCTGCTATTTCAACAAGCTCTCTAGCGAGCGAGAGAGTGAAAAGAGTTTTCCTGGATGACAGTGGTGTTTTACTGTCTCCAGGAGCTTTATATTATACTTGCTAACACTGTGACTTTGAACTGTTTTATTTTCTGTACTCGCTAATGCGGTCTGAGCCCTGTTCAGGAAACAGGAAGAGGGGCTGTAGTTCCCTTAGTAACACTGGGAACTACAACTCAGTTTGGACAGCTCTAAATTTGTATAGAGCATCTCGGCAGCATACTTTAAGAACTGTGCCACGCATGAGTGGCGCTTGTGTTATTTTAAACCATGTTTAGGTAGAATTGCTGCTATCCTCGGCCCATAACCTTGTTGAGAACTTCCGGGTCACGGACTGATATTTAAACAAGCCCTCTAGCGAGCGAGAGAGAATGAGGCGTGCGTGTTGACGCGTAAGACACGTGCAAAGATACACGCGGCAAAGACACGATGACTCGGTATGCACGTTCGCAGGTAAGGCAGTTGCTCCACCCTTTACCAGTGTACAGACACAGGTATAACAATCAGTTCTATTTCCCTTTACTATATTAGTACTTTGTACTACTTTGATTTCTCTGTTCATACTGTCCAAATCAGGCAAACGTGGTAGTAACCTACTATAGCACTTGTTAAATACCTCCTTTCAAAATGGGCAACATAATAGTCACAACGGAAGGTAACACAGGGGTTAAATGCAGAAATTGTCAGATGTATGTATAGTAACTACAGATTCTCTACCTAAAGAATTTGTCTGTCTGAAATGCAAACAAAATGAAGACATGGAGAAAGAAATAACCCAATTCTCTATAAGATTATCTGTATTAGAACAGAGTCAAAAGGAGATGCAAAAAAGAATGCAAAGTCTAAACGTAGTAACAGGTCAGGAAACAATGAAAGAACACATGAAGGAGCAACAGCTTGAGGTACCCTTATTAGAAACAGAGGTAATGACACCCACAATTTATGCACAGTTACAACCTACAGTTCATACAATAGAGCAGACCCCAAACACTATAAGAAATGGGAAAAGAATGAGAGAGGAAGAAATGGCAGTCCAAATAGAAGAATGGTATACAGTCCAGGAAAAGAAAGCATCTAAAAAAGGTCACAGAGCTGAATATTTTAATCTGCAGATGACTAATAGGTTTAATGCTCTAACCCCACTTATAGATTTTTCTGACCCCACTCTCTCCACCTCACAGGCATCAATACCAGGCCCAAACCCAGTCCCTATGGAAACAAGTATGCCACCACAAAAACAAGTCTTTGTACTAGGGGACTCAATAATAAAACATATGGACAGAATAATATGTAATCCTGACAAAACTAATCGAACACTGTCTAGTTTTAGAGGGGCAAAAAGTTTGGATCTAACAACAATGACTTAAAACATTGTGGGTAACACTGAAGGTAGCCCTCTGGTTATCACGCATGTTGGGGCCAACAATATCTGATATGACCCTATGACGACTATTCAACAAGACCTAGTAGCATTAACCAATAAACTCACCGAGTTAGGCTGTGATGTGATGATATCTGAAATCTTACCAATACCCAGATATAATACTTATTTTCAGAATGAAATAAAAAAGATCCAATAATTGGATGAGGGTCTGGTGTACCAAACAAGAAATAACACGTCTTACACATTGGGAGATATTTGAGGGGAAAAGAGAACTTTACTCAGGGGTGGACTACACTTGAGCAGAAAAAGTAACACAGTATTAGGAAAACAAATCCTAGCTAGTATAAATAATCATTTAAACTGATTGTGAATGGGGGGAAGAGATTGGTTCACACAGTCCCTCTGTACAACCGTCAAAAAAATCAAAGCTTAATGGAGCAAGCTCTCACACCTGTTAATCAAACATCTCAAAATAAAAATAAAGCAAGAACTATTAAGAACAAACCATTAAAAATAGTACTCACAAATGCCCACAGTCTTAAAAACAAGATAGATGAACTTAACACTTTTCTGATTAATAAAAACATTGATATCTGTGAGGTGACAGAAACTTGGTTTCCAGACTCTGTCTGGAGCACTACAATCCTTGGTTACACAACATTTTCCAAAAACAGAGAGGCAAGGTGAGGTGATGGAATAGCACTGTATGTAAAATAAGATCTGGAAGCTTATGAATTAGAACAACATCAAAATAATACAAACAAAATCATATGGATTAAAATTGGTACAGAGGAAACATCCCTAACAACTGGTATAACTTACCCCAATTCTAAGCCTGAAGAAACTAAAGACTTCCTAAAAGAAACTGTTCCATGAATATCACTGGAAATTACATAGTTATGGGAGACTTTAATTTTCCAAATCTAAACTGGGAAACACTATCTAGTACAAACTCTATTGAAAATGAGTTTATTGACATTACTTTGCAACTTGGTCTAGAACAACTAGTTAAAGAAGGGACAAGAGGACAAAATATCTTAGATCTGATCTTCATGAATCCAGAATTAAAACTAAATGAACCCAAGATACTTCCACCACCAAGTACAAGTGACCATAATGTAACCCCTTGTTACCCGGGGTTACTAGAATCTCAGTAAGACCTAGTGGTAGGCAGGGAAGGCAGCTTGTGAAACTCCAGTTAAATGGGTTTCACACTGTCTCACTCTGTTCTCAGTCTCAGCTGAGACTGAGAGATGACATCACCAACAGAACTGTCGCAGCTGCATAAGCCCCACTGGAATCTGCAGCAGAGGGAGTTAGATAGAATGTTGGGAGTTTTCAAAGTCAGTTCCTGTTTACCTTCTGTAAGAGAAGGAAGTCAGTCTCCTGTTTGCTGTCAAACAAGACGGTTCAGTCTGCAGTTTGGGTTTGAGGAGCCAGTTTCAAGTGGTGGAGACCGTTGTTCGGGGTCTCAGTGCCTCTCCCTCTGGGGGGGAGTAAAGATCCCCATGTAGATTCCAGGAGCAGTCCCCTAATTTCTGCAGAAGAAAGAAAGCTGCCTATTTAAGTTTCAGTCTGTGTTTGGAAAGTGGGAAGAGTTGTACTTCGCCTGTGGGGCACCTGCAACAAAAGGGTGAGTGTTTGCTCTAATATGAGAGGGCAAAAAATGTGTTTCTTCAGCCTGGGATATGTGAAGAAATCTGGGTTTTGAACTACTATTTGGGAGGCCTATAGTACTAGGACAAACAAATGGAGTAGTGTCAAAATCTAGAGTGCTGTGTGAATTCAAGTAATGTTGTAGAGTGGGTGTGACAGTTCATCCACCATTTAATCTACATTCTGAAGTTTCAGTTTTTCCAGAGAAATGGCCGGGTATGGGCTGTGGGAGCTGGAGGTGGGAACACCCCCCATCTTTAGTAACCAGGTCCACCTCTACGGATTTCTGCTGTGATTGCTACTTGCCTCATGCGTTGGCCAGTGATGAGGGAAGTACCCAGACGTGGGTCGCAAATGGGAAAATCTCTCTAGGGTTGCAGACTCTAAGTGGTGTGGGGAGCCACAACAAGTAAAATGGGTTCATTCTTCCAATGGACCATCAGTCAAGTGGCCGGCAGGGGAGTCGGGCCAGTCGGGCTGTGTACCCAAAGTGCGTGCAAGTCCGGGCTGTGTGCCTGGTGGGTCCATAGCCTGAAAACAGTAGAAACGGTTCATTCTTCCAATGGACCGCCTTGTAGTCTATAATCTGCATTATCAGTAAACGTAGCCCCATGGGGGGCCATCTATGCTTTGTTGTGTTCAGCTAGTTATGAGTAAAAGCCACACTGTAAAATCCCATTCCTGGTTCTGGACATTAGTTATTGCTTCCTGTGTTTGGATTTACTTGGGTGCCCCTGTGCAGAGTAGCCAAACCTAGGTCCCCTTGTGCCGAGCAACCTCATCCTCCCTGAACCCAGGTCCCCACCAGGTATTGCTGCCAGCGCCAACAGCATGCCACCTGTCGTTTTGGTAAAAAGGCAGGGGTGGGGGTTACAATAACATTATCCAAGTTGAAATAAAATTGTCAACAAAGAGTAAAATAACTGGAATAACTACAATTAAAGCCTTCGTTAGAGCAGAGTATGGTAAAATAAGGAATTAGCTATCAGTTTGGGACTAGAGAAAGGAACTAAACAATCTTGAACTAAAATATATCTGGTATACACTAAACAATATATTAAATACATGAATTAAAAAAATGGGTCCCAGAAAGAAATACACATAACAAAAAAGGAAGAGTACCCCTATGGTGGAATAACAGCATCCGCAGAACCATAAACAAGAAAAGTAAACTATATAGATTATACAAAAATCTATCAGACAAGTACTAACTACAGAAAGTACAAAACAATAGCTAAACAACTTAAAACTCAAACACGAATAGCTAAACAAAATGCAGAACAACATTTGGCAACTACAGTTAAAGATAACATGAAAACATGTTATAAATATGTGAGATCCCTTAAAGGGAATAACAATTCTGTTGGTCCAATTGAAGTGGAAAATAATAACTGATGAAAAACTTATTTCTACAGAGCTGAATAAATATTTCTTGAGTATATACGAGGTTAAAGGAAAAACTTACAGGGGACATTCCAAATCTAAGACCTGATTTTGAACCATTTACTGAGGATGACATAATTGAAGTGATTAAAGTTACTAAAATAAGCAGTTCAGCTGGACCAGATGGTCTAACCCCAAAATGTTTGAAAGAACTTGCCCCACTTCTGGCTGGTCCATTAACGACACTTTTTAATGCCTCACTAAAAGAAGGTACAACTTTGAAAGAACAGAATGAAACAATAGTCACCCCCATATTTAAAAGTGGTAATAAACAATCTGTTAATAAATATAGGCCAATTAGTTTAACTTCTGTTGTGGGAAAACTACTTGAAAGACTATTACACAAACATATTATACAGCATTTACATAGTAATAATTATACAGACTTCATGCAACATGGATTTACCTCCCGAAGATACTGCCTAACTAATCCGATACATTTCTTTGAATCAGTGAGTGCAGCGCTTAAGGGTCTGCCAGTAGATGTAGTCTTTTTAAACTTTTCAAAAGCGTTTGATATGATCTCACACAGGATATTAATCGAGGAACTAATTAGATAATTCCACACTAACATCATCAGATGGATTACCTCATGGTTGACAGAGAGGAAACAATGTGTTATAATCAGAGGGCAAAAATCAGAATGGGGTGAAGTCACTAACGGGGTTCCCCAAGGTTCAGTTATTGGACCAATACTTTTCAGTATAGTAGTAGCATCCATGCAATCGTACAAAAATACCTGGCTGTGCAAATACGTCGATGACTGCAAGGTAGGTGGCATTGTTAATAATCCTGAAGCAAGACTACAATTCCAGCAAGATCTAGATCAGTTAGCAATCTGGGCACAAGAAAACAAACTTACATTTAATGAAACAAAAAGTAAAGCAATGCATTTAGGCAAGAACAGCATCAGGTGTCAGTATACATTTAATTCTGTAAAGTTACAGGAAACAACTTGTGAAAAAGACCTGGTGGTGTTCATCAATAGTGACCTAAAATTTGATACGCATACTACTCCAACAACAAAAAAGTGTTATGGAATATTAAGATGCATTCTGACAAACATCAAAAGTAGGGATCGGGCAGTCATCACACCGCTTTACTCATCCTTGATTAGGCCATATTTACAGTATTGTTCTCCATTCTGTGCATCTTAGTAGTAGTAAATCATTTTTATTCATAAAGAATAAGGGAAGCATTCAATTGAGCATAACTCATTTACAATGAAGTCCCAAGTATCAAAAGACCAACAACATCAAAACACCTTATTCAATTCACAGTAAAAAGAAAATAGAAAATGTACAACGCAGGGCAAACAAATAAATATGAATAACTGATTATATCAAAAGATTAAAAGAACTCAAACTACACTCTACAGAATACCGGAAAACTAGAGGTGATCTATGCCTGACCCTTAAAGCCTATCATGATGATGCTTTGTTGGAAACCTTGACTAGATCACACAACCATAAACTGAAGGGAGAAGCCAATAACACACTCCAAAGGACTCAATGGTTCAGTCAAAGAATTATAAACCTATGGAACACTCTGCCCAAAAATGTTGTAGAGAGTAATAATATGAATTCATTTAAAATTAGTCTCGATAAACATAAGGGTGACAAGAAGTATTTCTTCCACCAATAAACTAATTGTTGGTAAGTTCTTTAAAGGACTTAGGTCCACTAAACTTGATTTACACTATGACCCTATTAACTATGAAGCTATATTAATCCTAGTGGCTGATAATTGTTCTATTTTTTCGCTATTATTTTTCCAATAACTGCAAGCCGTAGCCCATTTTCGTTTAGTCATTTTTATTTCTGAAGTTTCAATTCTTTTTTTAATTCTTGGTATTCTTCAATGTTCTTTTCGTCACTTTTTTTTTTTTTTTTTTAAAGCTATTTCTAGTTCTTTAAGATTTTTTCTACCTCTTTTTGAGACTGTATTCTTTTTTGTTTCTCCAAGTAGTTTCAGAGACAATATGGCCATGCACAGTCGCTTTTAAAGTGTCTCAACAACTTATGGTATTCCTTTGATTTACTTGGTTATTCTTAATAAAATTCTGGATTTTGTTCTGGATTTAACAAAATTCTCTTGTATAAGGAGACTATTGTTAAATTTCCAACTATTCTTCCTTTTTTTTTTTTTTAAATCTATTTGTATCCGAAATGAGAGCATGTTATGGTCAGATATAGTAAAAAGTTCAATGGATGCAACCAAGGCATAGCAGTCAGTCAGGAGTTCCTTCGAGGCAAATACACAATCCAATCTAGTTATAGTTTTATGTCTAGCTGATTGGTGGGTGTAGTATTTTTCTTCCCCGTGCAAGATACACAATATATATTTTAAACTGTAAGATGGCAAAACATTTCTCAAAAGTCATGACTTGTATCTATCCCATTGCAGAATTTGGAATGATTTATCCATTCTAGGATCACACATTGCATTAAAATCCCACCCAACAAAATATGAGGGCAGTCCCATCTACAAAGAAGTTTCATAATTTCTGCCAAAAAAAGGTGCGTAGACAGAGCCTATAACTAGCTCCCTTCCATTTATCTCTATTTAGACCAAAACAATACGTCCACTGGAGTCTGCTATCTGATCAATAATCTTTCCCTTAAAATTTTTGCTAAAGATTATGGCCACCCCCGAACTTTTTTTTTTTTTGGCTTACTAAATATGCGACTTTTGCCACCCACTTGACTTTTTCCAGTTTTTGTATTTCTTTCATGTTTAAAAAGATCTCTTAAAGAAATATTATATCCAGTTTTAGTTTTTTGATCTTATTTAATATCCTATGTATTTCAACCGGTGAATTAATTCCATTAACATTCCATGTTCCACCTGTTACTGCCGAAGCCATATTAGAGGCTCGATACAGAAGGACATGAAGATTTGGCTAGACTCTGTCCATGTTAAATATAAAGCATCCCCTTCCAAATATATCACTGCTGTATCTAAAATATAGTACTCCCACCCCCACAGAACTTTGCATAATTAAGTTTTAAACCCCCTACCTGGTTCCGCCCCCGCTTATGCCATAGACCTACATCTAGCACACCCTAAATATCTCTTGGGCACAACTGCCCAGGCCTAGGTTAGCCTCCGTACCCTCCTTATATTTCCCTTTCCCTCAGATTACTTATCAGAAGAAAAAAAAAAATACGTGTGTGTGTGTGTATATATAATCATTCATATTTTGCTGGATGGCTTCATATACATCTGATCAAATGTGCTAAACATATTGGGTAGTCGCACTTTTAGATCATTTAAAGCCTCACTGACATTACTGTAAATTAAAGCGTGGCCATTCAACAACACTTTAAACCTTGAGGGATAAATAATATAAGCTTTAACCCCCCCCCCTCCACAAAAGCTGCTGTACAGTCATATACTGCTTCCTTAAATCCCATAAAGTTTTTGAAAAGTCATGTGTTAGATACACTGACTGGTCTCTAAACTTGACATTTTTGATTTTATAAAAGGCTTGCATAACATTTTTGCCTTCGGAGGTCAAACATTTGACTATATCCGGACACAAAGAGATCTCTTTTTTTTTTATATATATACCAGCCAGTGTGCTCTGTCAATTATAGGGAGTTGTTTGTCTTGACCCAGCAGAGAGGGGAAAAAAGATCTTTAATAATGTCCAAGGCAGAAGAGTTCTTTTCCCACTCAGTAAGTAAACTGAAGATTCTTATATTCTTCCACCTGGAATGGTTTTCTTGGTCATCAATTTTATTTTCCAGCAAGCCTTGTTTTATTTTTAAATCTTTCACATCTTTTTGTACCGATATACAATATCTTCCAGCTAAGACCTTCTTCCAATTCATTTATTCTTTTAATCTCTGTCTCCATTTTTGTTTCCATTCTGGCCACTGTGGAATTTAATTTATCAACTGAATCAGGCAAGTGTTGGAGATTCTGGACAGCATGTTATAAAGATTCTATATTGTCCATCAGGCTTTGTGCCCAAGAGTGGTGGAGATTCCTCACTTGCCTCCTTTACAGAGGACTATGGCATAGGTGCTGCGGTTTTCTCTGAGCCCTGAGACTCTTTAGAATCCGGCTGAAGTACCTCTTCACTGATGTTGCTGTTTGTCAAGTCTTTTGTAGAATCAGTTGGCTCCCCTCCTATATTAGATGAATTTTTAGTCTGGCTGGTAGAAGCTTTCCCCTTTTTATCTTTTTTTTTTTTTTTCTCCAGTGTCCTGTTGCAGTTTGGGAGGCATTTTAGCCTTTGTGGGACCAGCTGGGCTGCAACAGTTTTTAAAAAAGGCAGGGTTAACTGTTCGAGTTTTTTCTTCTTTACAGACCCATGAATTAAGGGGGCTTCTGCTCCTAAATTAGAAGAGGTTATTAGAGTTTGATCCTCTTCTTTATTTTGTGTTTTTGTTTGAGTTCTTGAAAATGTTTGCAAGTCTTTTTTGTTTTGTTTTTTCCACTCTTTCTTTCTTTGATGTAAATATAGTCACCTCTAACTATTCCTCGTCTGTGCCTTTAAGTAAAATTTTGAGGGTTCAGGATTAAACCTGTTCATCAGGTCAGACTGTTTCCCAAAAATAAATGCTGCTCTTCAAAGTTATCTCTGACCAAAGTTATTCCAAAAATTCTTTGGAGCCTTTTTTTTTTTTTTTATGTTGATTGAGCTCCCTGAACCATACACTGCATAATCTTTCAATGCAGCAGGCTCGTAACAAACATGGTGCAACTCTCTTCCAGAACTGCCAAAACACTTCTTATATTTTGCAGCCACAAAGCAAATTTTTAGTGTGCTTAAAGAAAAATGAAAGTTAGGTACCTACCGTAATTCTTGACCTTTTTGTGCATCTTCACCATTCATCACTGGTGGGATCTAGCTGAAGAACAGGACACCGTGGGACCTTTATTTTTATTTTTTACAAAGAAGCGGAGCCGACATCGAGACAGCACCACCCTCGAGGCTGACGCATTGCATGGCGCTCATGGGTTGGCCAGTAACAGAAGTCAACTCCTCCTCAGACCCAGTTCTGCATGCCAGAGAGTAGTTAAGAAAAAAGAGGCCGGGGCAAGGGAGCCCAAGGGATAGAAAAAGGAAAGGATATAAAAACCAAGGAAGGAATAATGCCGGATAAGAAGACAGAAGGATAAGACCCTAGGGGTCTGGGACAGGGGGCCCAAACCTCTGTGCGAGGAAGGAAGGGATAGAATAAGGGAGGGAGAAAATGTAGGACGGGGAGAAGACACTGCACTCCACCCGCCTGGGTATGAAGGACTGCCCGAGGATTACAGAAGGGCAATACTGCTTTAACCATGTTCTTTTAACCCAGAAGGAAGAAATCTCTAGAAAAATCCAGAGGACGGCTGATCTGAAGTCCAGAAGAGGAAGCAGTGCACCAACTCTGAAGAGTCCTCAATGGGGAAGATAGATGGCAGATGTCGCCTCCCCCGAGTAAGGGATAAATCAAGGAGTTACAGGATTCATCCTGAATTAGACAACAAAAATAAGCCCAACTCTTTTTTTTTTTTTTAAACATCTCTATGAAAGAGGGATGAAGAAGAGGAGGCTTATTCTTCAAAATGAAGAGACACAGGAAATCCCAGAGGGAAACCCTGCCAGGGAAATCGTGAAAAACAGATACAGAAAAAGTGGAAAGGATCACCAGGGAAGGTGGGTGGGAAGCAGTGATGAATGGTGAAGCTACACAGAAAGATTAAGAATTACGGTACGTACATATTTTCATATCTTATCTGTGTCAATCTTCACCATTCATCACTGGTGGGTGATCACCAAGCCCCCCGAAAGGGACCTGGTACCTCCCGAGGGAAAGAAGTCCCATAGCCTCCTGTGGAGAAAAGGTGGGTTCCCCGAAATGAGGAGGCAGTCACCCTATGCCAGGCCAGGGGTGATAACCTGGAAAGACGAAGCCATGCTGTCCGCCTAATGCAGATCGCTGTCCCTGCTAGCCTGGATGCCACCTCACTGGTGTCATACGATGCACTTGCTTGGTGCCTTGCAAGCTCCAGACCCCATGCGGAGAGGGCAATGGCCTGTCTGGTCACCTCCGAATCAGGCAAGGACACTAGGATCTGTCCTAGTGGAGACCATAAGAGCCCGTTATAGGCAGCATGACTGGCCTGATGTGCCGAAAGAGACAAAGAGAGATGTGCCAAGGAGAACACTCTCCTCCCCCAAAAGTCAAACTCAGCAGTCTCTCTCCGGGGGTCGGTCACGTCTTGGGCATCTATGCCCAGAAGGTGTGTCCAGGAGCGTCACGCCCAAAGGAGTGTGAGCCAAGGCTCCTGGAGATCCTAAGGGTGCGCAATACCTGCGCTAGCAGTTCCTTGGGGCAGGAGAGAGGGTTGAGGGACTTCTCCAGGTGCGGTACACCGCCTCCCTGAAGGGGGAGGGCCAGGCAGGAACCACCAGGTTGGCCGCACTGAATTCGCCTAAAAAGGCACGTGCCATCCACTCAGGATTGCAATTTCCTGAAGTAGATATGTGGAGCTCGCCGACCAACCCCGAAAGGAAGTGCTGATAGCTAGACAAATCAGCTGCTAGGGACAGGTGGACGGAGGAATCCTCTCCCTCAGAAGAGGAAGACGAGGAAGCCGACAAGTCCGGAGAGTCAGGCACTGGCTGCACAGGGAAATGGTGGAACACCTCCTCGTCCATGGACCTAAAGTAGGCAGGGAATAGTGTAGCCATGGACCTAAACTGCTCCTAGGTGAAAGGTCCCGTGGGACTGACGTGGCCTGGGAGAGAGGGAGGTGTTGGTAGAGGTAACGGGGCTAAACACCTCTGAGGAGGAGCACGACCTCTGCCAGGGCTGGGGGACCAAAAAGGAGACCTCAAGACTGGAGACGATCTGTCAGCCGGAGCAGTTGGGGGCCGTTCATCCGAGCTGGAATGGTCAGGACTGAGCCCTGAAAGAGAATCCCCCCGCGAGGCGACCAGGGCTGCATGAGCCCAGAAGGGCAGCCCTAGCCTCTAAAGATGAGATTCCTCCCAGGGAGGCTTCAGGGGAAAAAGCAGGACCAGCACTGCAACTCCTACCCCAGCCCCTGTGGGCTCCCAGGGAGGGGCGTTGCCCCCAATTCTGTCCCCTCAACCCTTCCGACTCAGAGAGGGACCTCTTCTTCAGAGTCAGCCTAGGCAGCTCGATCACTGTGGTGGATTCCTGAGAGATGGTCACAGAGAGAGCACTCTCCCCTGCCTCAGGCACCCTAGCCGGTCCAAAAATGGGACAGGCCTGAGCACCCAATGAAGGGGGTGCACCTCTTAAGGGAGAAGGAGAACAGACTCCGGCATGTCTCCCGGTGCCACCCTCAGCACTGGAGCTGACAGTGACTGCCAAACCCAAAGGAGTTGGCTGAATCGGAGTCATAGTGCTGGGTAGGGAGGAGTCGGAGAACTCCGAAGAATCCAGGAGCCAGTCCGGGTCTGCTTCCGAGTCATCATCCTCACCTGAGGAGGCTCGGACCCAGACCACCCTATGATCTCCTCCGATTCCAGGACCGTGAGCAGCATGTTGAACCAGCCCTGCACTACTCACCGTGTGACTGGGATCAGAGATGGCGCCGGGATCTGACTCCGTACTGCCCTCAGAGCCGTCCCAATCTCCAGAGCCACAAGAGGCACCGGGATCCAAGGCGCACCAACAGACGGCATTCAGGAAGACACCGGACCGGGCCCAGAGGCCCTAGGCCACAACGCCAGGGGAGCCTTCGCCTCCAAGGAGGAGACTGGCAGAACGGTGCCTCCCACCCAACTCCCAGAAGAATCAGGCTGGGCATCCTGCACCGTGGATGGAGTTTCTGCAGAGGCAAGGCAAAAATAGGCGGAAACCCCCTTCTCCACGGGCTGTATGGGAGCGAGAGGGGACCTGCACGAAGGGTCAAGAAACCTGCACTTGGTATCTCGGGTGTGAGCCTGTCCACCGAAAGTCGGAGGCGCATGTCCGACTTTAAATGCGCACAGTTCTAACACTCGACGGTCCATGGAAAAACAGGCGTCGCAATGATCCATATCATGGTGAGGGCCCAAGCAGGTCAAGCACCAGTCATGCTGGTCTGTGATGGAGAAAAGCCAGCTGCACTGACACCGCCGCAGCCGCAGAGGAGGCTGACCCGCCATGGAGGGTTTCTTTTTGTCCTCCGAACGAGGCATGACTGGACGGAAAAAAACAGTAACAGAAACAGCACTCGGCACTGTCAAAAAACTAAAAGGAATGGTCTTACCAGTTGAAGGCGCCGAGAGAATCCGCTACACAGAACTAGTTAAACCGACGGACTAGGCTGCTGATGCAGAATTCACTCTGCATGAGGTACATGTTAACTCGATGGTGGGAGAAGCAGAACTGGGTCTGAGGAGGAGTCAACGTCAGTTACTAGCCAACCCAAAAGTGCCACGCACTGCGTCGGCCTTGAGGGCAGTGCCGCCTCGATGTCGGCTCCGCCTCTTTGCAAAAAAAAAAAAAAGCTCCTGCAGGGTCTGGATTCTGTTCTCCAGCTAGAACCCACCAGTGATGAATGGTGAAGACTGACACAGATAATATCGGTACCTTGTCTTTTCTTCTTATCTGCTCAGCCATGTCTGCATTTTCAGACTGAGTAGGCGTTCATTTGTGAAATCCTCATGGCGTCGTGGAGCCCACTTGACAGATCACCTGCTGGATTACTTTTCGTGTCTGTCTGAAACAGTCTCCCAACAGGTTCACCACTGTCCGAAATCCTTTTCTTATCCAGGTCCGATAAAGCGTTTTAACCTGGTGACTGGACAGGCCGAATCCTGCACTGCAAACCCCTTGGGAATGGCAGGCTTGTGTCTAACTCGATGTCTCCCAGTTTCAAGTCAGCAGAAGCACGCTTTCATAAATATTCATTCAGCCATAGCTTCATCTTCACAAAGCCCAAGTTAACGTTCAGTTCAGGAATCTTCGTGGTGGCACATCCACTTGCCTATTTTTAGTTATTTGTGTTAATCTCATCGGTGCCTGCATAATTCTCAAAAAGGACTCATTCATTCACAGCCACAAATTTCTGATGGATAAGCATTACAAACACAGACCATCTTGTCGGACTCAACTTTAGGCAGTTTCGGGCGTTCCACTGGTGGGGGTAGCAAAACTTCCATCGAGGTGTAGGAGAGCAGTACAAAGCTGCCTAACAGACCGAGCGTAGTTGCGTCCAGCACACTCCTATCAGCCCCGAGAGTCCCTCCTAAAGGCTCCATATTTTCACTCATTGTTCTTAAATTGTTTGTTTCTGCAGCTCATGCTCTTTCTTCTGCTCCACCGGGGCCCACATCAGGCACCGAACCTCCCAGCCCTATAACACCACCATCTCATGGACCTACTGTCGAACTCCTGTCTTCCCCATGCCCCCCGCCCCGAAGTAGGTGCGCCACAAAAACAGGTCCTCAGGCAAGAGGCGCTCCAAGTTGCCAGGTGTGGGACCTGCAGAGGTCAGTCTGTCACCCTGCCCTGCTGGTGTTTTCCCTTCCTCTCGGTGTGCTCCCAGGATGGCGGGTGTGCAATGCCACCCAGATGGCCCTAGGCAAGCTCTGCACACAGAATGTCAGCAGCTGCCACTCCACCCATCCTCAACACTGCGGTCACTGGATGTCTGCCACCAGCTGCCGCTAAGGGCTAGGCCTGCATCGGGTGCCCCCCTCCCCAGAGAAGAGCAGTCCCGCAGACACTTGATACTCCCCCCCCAAGCAGCACTCCAACATCCCAGATTCACTCCCAAACACAAGTTATCAGCACCGCACACAGCAGCACTACTGCTATGGTGGTGGGCTGGCCCTGTGTACTTACACTGTTTTGCTTTTTTTTGGTTGGTTTTTCTATTTCTAACCAGAGGCGATAGTAGAATAGCCGTAGTGTAAAATATTACTGTACTTTGCAAATTGTTTCTGCTGCAATTCGTTGTCGATCGCTATCCTATGCATTGCCCCCAGACACACCTGGAAATGAGCTAATGCAGCTCAGTGTGTTCTTTCCTTGATGAAAATGTTTACTGCTTCTTTATTTGAACATTTTCAACAAAGAACAAGAACGTAATGTGTCCCAAACAGGAAGCGAACCCAGGTAACGAAGTCCATCTGGATGTTTTACTGTTTGAGCTATTAGGCTACCTGGTTAGCTGAACATCCCTTGCCCACTTACTGTCCCATAATAAAAATCCACAAATAAGATCTCTTCAGATAAAAGGAAGTTACTGGTACAGTATCAGCCAGCGCTAAGGATTGAAAGCACAAACTACAGCAAAAAATAAAGACAGTAACCTAAAATAAATAATTCTGCATGCAAAATGTGGATGGGTATAGTTTCAGTATAAATAGTTGGTGTATTATTTGATCTTTATGAAAATATTAACAAACAGCATCAGCTGGCCTGACGGCACAGTGGTTGGATTTCTGCTTGCGACGCTGACGACCCAGGTTCAAAAACAGATCCAGGAGTTGGAGGGCGGGGGGTGGCTTAAGCATCCAATGACTGCTCGCCCTCTCCTGGGAAGGAGGGGGTTACAGCCTCAGTGTTTGCTGGCCTCTGGCGAAGGCCGGAGGCACAGTGCCACATCGGGCTTCGTCGAGGGAGGGTGCGTGACGGACACTGGCTTAGGCTCTGACATCACGTGACACGTCGTGCCCCAGACAGATAACGGAAAAAATGGCCCCAGCCTGGCCAGATGATGGCTGCTCCTCCTCCCACCACCACACTAGTCTCCAGAGTGCACCTCCTCCTCCTCCACCTCCCGTATATGTCCATGCCCCAGGGGCACTGTATCCCCAAATTCTACTCCCTTCCCCTGCAGGGAGGGGCCCACTCATTACGGTTACAGCTAGGACCCTCAGGGTGCAGGGCATGTGGGACCATGACCGGCAGAGGGGAGGCTGCGGAGGTGAGACAGCAGGCACAGGAAGCTATGCGGGCCTGAAAGAGTGACACTGCTGGGGCCCAGGGGAGTATATATAAAAAAAAAAAATCAAAACAGGATTAATCCATTTCCTGTTTATCTGTTTATTTGCTTCATTTGCTTTATATTTCAGTTACTACAGTTGACTTGTAAATGGACACTGTTCTCGCTTGTCTTTCTCTTTGTGTGACAGGATCTAGTGACTTCGCACCCAGTCCAGAGGGCACTTAATGCAGTTTGCAGGCCATGAAGAACTACCATACCCTTCTGCCAGTCACCCAAACCTTCTTTTTCACTTCTGGTAGTTTTAATTTGGGATTTATAAGGCACTGTCTGAAATGTTTAACATAATATAACACAAATAATGACAAAAGCAAATAAGAATCCCCTAGCATATTTTAACTACAAAACTTTAAGTTGTTTTTGCTCTCTTTTGTATGATTTGGTGTGTTTGTTAAATTAATTAAGTCACTATGACAACATGCTAATTAATGTTGATGGGTTTAAAAAGGAAGCTTTGCCTCTTGTGAGCCATGTCCCCTGACAAAGGGTTTCATTACCCGAAGTGCCGGGGCTAGTTGTGGACTTCCTTACGGCTGTCTGCATTTTATTTTTGGCAATTGCAATAAAGTACATATTGGTTATTCCAGCATTGTGCAGCATGTATTTGCTGTGTTCGAACCTTCTTTGGAGATGGGTATAGTTTCCCATTCCAAAGGTATCATCATTACACAGGTATAGACAGCAATTCAAATACCTAAAAGGGATAATACCATCAAACCAAACGCATTCAGGATGCACAAGGACAAAAGGAAACCAGGCACACCATGTCACTGAAAGGTGAAAGATTCAAAGGACATGTCAGGCATAACTACTTCAAAAGAACTAGTGGTGTACACTTGAAACAAACTTCCAGAACAGGTGGAGTCAGACAATATTTACCGTATATACTCAAGTTTAAGTCTAGTTTTTGGTGCTAAAAATAGGCTTCCAAGAATGGAGACTCTACTTTCCTGTGAGGTTGACCTACTGTATCTGCGGGATTTACTACACACTGTTTTTTTTAATAACTCTGTAACCTAATTTTGTATCCTCTTCTGGCCACAGACAGATTCTGTGCCTGATGCTGATCACAAAACAGATTTTTCCATACAATTTGGGAAGCAAAATAATGTCTGCAATTTTGCTAACATTCACAAGGAAAGGGTGGTCAATTTGCGATACTGATTTACAGGCAAGTATATACTGTCTTTAAACTTAGACTCAACAAATATTTTGAAGAAAAAAGGGTGACAACATCTTCTCACTGAGCTCGTGGAGGGAGGAGCCCAACGGACCAATGGGATTCTCACCTTTTTATAACTGTATATGTACTTGACTGCAACTACCCAGACACTGATCACAATATTATTTTCAATGTCCAGTGTGAACTTCTTTTTTTTTTGGGGGAGACCATGAAAGCTTAACTGAAGCTGGATTTCAAAACTGCTCCAGCTGGCCGCCGGCGCAGCGGTTGGATTTCCGCTTGCGATGCAGCGACCGGGTTGGGAGCGGACTCTGAGTCGCCAGAGGGGCGGCCGGGGAGAAGGATCGCCGCCTCACGACTGCTCTCCTTATCCGGGAGGGTGGGTGAGTCGCGGTGCACAGTGGACTCCTGGTGGAGACCGGGAGAACCCCAAGCACTCGGGACCTGGCGTCAGATAGGGCGGGACAGACACTGGCGTCATTGCCGTCCGCCCCTTAAAGGGAAAACTCCACCCACCTCCGGCCCTCTATGATGCCCCGTCCCTCGGGCTGCAATGAGCTTCCCCAATGAGCACGGCTCCCAGCCTATTACGTCGTTCGTGGCACCCTAAGGGCCGAGGGTGCCACGTTCCCACATGTAGAGGCAAGCCAGGGGTACTGGGAGCGCGGCTCATGACGGGGAGATGCGGCAGCAGGGGGGATCCGTGACCGGGCGGAAAATCTGGCGCGGAGGAGGGGGCACAAAAAAAAAAAAATGCTCCACTGGGGTAGCCCAATGAGATACAGTATTTTATTTTCATGGAGGTCCTGGGTGTAGTTTCTGCAGTTGGTCTGTAACAGTATAATGCTAACAATATACAGTCATTGCTGAATTTTATTACTGTGCCCATTACAATGTAGCAAAATCAATGAGAAGCAAGTCTAGACTTTATTTAAGTGTGTCAGAGAAGAAATCTAGGTAGCAACAATTTAGCAGTCCGATGGAGATGCATAAGGCATAGAACATGTATTCCTTTAGCGTCTTCTGTTGTAACTGACTTGAAACGAAATGTTGATCTATGCAGTCTCACACCAAACATGTAGAGAACACAACCGGATGAAGCACCACAGGTGGGTGAGGGTTTTAAAGTTAATACTTGCCTGTATGTTTCATTAGTACAGCGGTGAAAAAGCAACAACAAACATCCCGCAGCATTTCAAAGCAGCACACATCTTCCTCAGGGGGCAAGGGCAGACCCTGAAACTAGTCAAGCATTACAGAAACTCTATTTGGTACAAGCTTTTTTTTTTTTTTTTTAAATATTTTTTTATAATGATTTTTTTAAAGCTGTTATTGACAAACAAGTGGTTCAGTTTATATGTAAATTTTTTTCTGTATCAGTTATTTAGGTTGGTTCTACTCACATTAACAATTACAACTTCCCAGATGCATAGCTACTACTGTTCAAAGAGAGCTTGCAAACCTACTACAACCCGGCCTGGTATGCAGGCTGTGACAACTCCCACCTGGGTACCCACGCGGCGGCCAGGTTAAAGAACAGAAGCTTGGCGCCAGGGGTCGGATGAGGAGGGGAGGAGTGAGCATCCGGATGACAGCTCTCCTCTCCTCTCCTAGGAGGGAGGGGGGAATTGCAACCGCGTGTTAGTGGCTCCTAGTACAGACTAGGAGCACAGCAGCCAAGGTTTCATGCAGAGGGGAACGGTGTTGGCAGACATCCTGTGCGCGGGTGTGGGAGCATGCCCACACGCGCTGGTGGTCAGAGCACATCCGCACCTTCGGAGGGGAACAGAAAAAGTGGAAAAGCCCCAGTGTGCAGGAGGATGACGACGGACCTCGAGGGGTAGGCCCAGACGCCCGCTGCCAGATCCAGCCCAACCAGCTCTCCCGGGTCTCTCCCTCTCCGCTCCCGAACCACGGCCAACTGGATCATAGATAGAGCACCAGGTAGGAGAAGGTGGCCCCATCTCAGGGTGTGTGGAAGCCGGGGGGGGGGTCAGCCAAGGGGCTCTGTGGAGTGGGGGAGTAGAGATCCAGCACCCGATTTCCTGGTCAAGAGGGCCTAAAGCAGGGCAGTAGGAACCATCTGAGTGGGGTCTCATCCGAAGGAGTTTCAGTAAGCTGATGACCAAAGGGAAAAATAATTAAAAACAAAAACATGCAGTTTAACTGAACACCAGACCAAGCAAAACCGCTTACACAGTCTTCAGGAAGCTATCTGAGGAATGTCTGATGAACTGTGATATGCACATGTGTCACAAAAGTCAACTGGAAGTCAGAAATCATGCACAAAGATGTCATCATGGCCAACATTCTAGTATTCTAGCATCAGTCCTATTTGTTAACTATGTTTGCAATTTGCCTTGTATTTACTGTATTCCTACTGTATTGTTGTTGTGTGCCATCTTCATGGCTTGGGTCATGCCTGCAAATGATCCCTGGGACCAGCACACCCATGCAGTGAACAAATAAATAATTCATAACAATGAAAGCCCACACTAAGTTTGGTGACAATCTAAATTGTTTTCAAGACAGAGTTAAACCTGTAAATGTGAGACACACACACACATTCATATGTATGTCACAGATGCCAATCAAAGGCCATACACCATGTATTATTACTTTATAGTAAATGGTTAGGAGTTGTTGTTTATGGAAATCAAAGGACTACAAAATCCTGTACCACCATTTAAAGGTCAAAAACGTTGTACCACAGTAGTGACAATGAGTGAGGTTAGTTAGATATGGGTAACCGCATAAGTGCACTAAACAAAAAATTGTTTATTTTCAGGCACAACCTTAGAGGTTTACAATACGGTTAACAGGAGTGGATGAGTTACAATATAAGCAACCAAATGGAGAAGTGTCACAACGAATGCAAAGTTACCAAAAATAATACATAGAGCAATAGTTGCACACAGATTTAAATGAGCTTTCTATCACTCTTGATACCATCCGGTAGAAAACCTAATTTTATTTATTACTTTTAAAGGTTTTTACCAGAAAATACATACTGAGATTGTAGCAGCTTGTTTCCAGATGCATCCTGGGATTAGGTCATTAGCAAAGGGAAAAAGAAAACTACGTGAAAACCAAAAATTGGCTATGTTCAAAAATCAATAAAATTTTTGTCTGCTGTTTTTGGCACTCTCTCTTTAAGATGGCGCACAAAGTTTCTTAATAAAAAGGTGCATAAATCCCATCCACACCTGGGACGCTCAAGAGGTGAAAGGAGTAGGACGCTGTTTTCAGAGCTCTGCTACAAACAGTGCTTAAACTCTGTCAAAATTGTCCAGAATTGCTGAAAACTTATGGCGCAGTTAAGGACTTGACAGAGACCAAGTCAGACAACACTGAAAAGTATTTCTCCCCTAAATTAGGGAAGACAGCCCCTCCATGAGTGAACGCGGATTCACCTGTGGTTGAGGGGGTAATGGCTTCTCCAGCAACAGTGCACTCTGATGCGGGTGCAAAGCCAAAGCAATCTGCAAAACCAATGCTGCAATCTATACAAATGCTTTTATTGGGATTTCAAGAATCCCATACATCTTTGGAAAAAACATTCATGCCACTTTATTTGAAATATCAAGCAGATGCTCCCAAATTGAAGATAAACTTCAGAACTGTGAAGAACGAGTGAAGGTGCCGGAGCATAGTGAGGAGTTACTTTTGGGGAGAGTTACAACACCGTTGGAGGGTGCAGTGAATGCATCCTTGCATGAGCAATTGTCGAACATAACCAAGTTCGAAAAAATTTTAAATGCTTTGCTTATGAAGGACTTACGGCTGATTGGGCTTTCAGATGAAATTCTTTCTGACCTAAAGTTGGAAGTGGAACAGATAACCTCAGTCTTTACTCTGGAATCACTGCTGTGTTTGGAGTCAGTTTTTCAGCCCTATTCAAAGACTGTTACCGGAAATGCGGGGCAAGGTATGTTGCATGCATCTTTTCGTCTGTTTCCGCAGCAGAGCCACATTTTACAGCTTGCCAGGTAAAGAAAGGACTTCCAATATGAAGGACAGCAATTGCACCTGTATCCCTGCTTTTGCCTGATAACCCAGCAAAGGAGGAAACGCTTTCTAACACTCAGAGCAGAGTTCATTCGTGCTGGTGTTACGGCAATACTGCCAAGCCCCAGCAAATCTAAAAGTAATCTTTCAAGGGAAAGATTACTACTTTCTGGATGTAGAAGCAGCCATAATTTCTATGAAAGAATGCTGCTTTGTCAACAGAACTTGGATCGGATTTGGAAGATGAGGTGGCAGATATAACTCAGTATGTGCCGGTTAAATAAAGGAACTATTAGGCTGCTCTTCCTCTATTTATTTTCTCCCTTTTTGGAGCGCTTTTTGATTGATCCCTTTTGATTTGAATTCTAAATGGATTATAATTTGAAGAATATATATCAATGAGCAGAAAGGCTTTGGCTAATGAGGACATTTTATTAAAGACTGTTTATTTTGAAGGATGATATAGCTTGGAGCATGAAAATGTGAATTAAGATTTATTATTTTTCTTAATACCACCTCACAGTTAATTGTCTTAAAAAAGTGTTTCCCTTTTAACCCCCTCTAAAATTGAAAAATCTTTCAGTCCTTATGGATCTTTTTTTGGGATGTTTCTTTTTGCATATTGTATATACAGTTCGTGTTTTGTTTTTTTCTCTGTGACAAAAATAAAGTATAAAAAAAAATCCCATCTACACGGAGTGTTCTCCTGTAGCACAAAGACATACCGTAACATTATGCTTTTTTCCAGGGTTTCAGATTTACATTTGTACAGATTTCTTGATTATTTCCCTCCTCTTATTCCAAAGAGTTTGCTTAGCAGAATTACAAAGCTACAGTACTGTAGTTCTGACAGATTACGTAGAAAAGAGTTCAAGTGTAACAAACTGTTATCAAAATGACCTGCATAGTAGCTACTACTGTTAATCTCCTCTGGCAGAAGAATAGGTTATTAAAGATTTTACAAGAATTTTTAGTAGAATGCCTATAAAAAGAGTTTCAAAAGGTAACTAAACACGTAATCAAGCCTCTGTGGAGTGTAGACACTTACATGCTGGGGCTCATTCTCTGAAGACATTGCATTGTTTATACACAAGGCCTCTAAAAACTTCTGCTTCAGGATGATGTAGCGAAACCTATATAGAAATAAATTCACATTTAATTAAAAACAGAGTAAATGTTGTAGTGTAACAAGGCACAGCAATAACATTACGTAACCGCATGGCTGAGAAGTACTGAAAGTACAGAGGAGAAATGAATTACATATAAATGAACATCTGATTTTTTTTGTTTGTTTTACTCTTTACACAGGACAGCCCAACTGAGATTCAACATCAGCTTCTAACCAATCCTACAGCTGGGTGGGCTGTAGTGTGAGAAAGTCATGGGGCTCTGGAGGGATCAGAAACTGAGACTCTTAGTTCCCAAGCCAATGTGAGCACAAGCACGCATTTCTACTTGGGTGTGGATGCAGTTTCTGAGGAGAACAAAATGGCAGATGAGATTCTGTACCAAGAGTTGACTGTTGCCAGGCAACAGTTAACAGAACATCAGTCTTGTGCACTGACAAGAATGGAGGCACCCCCCACCCCACCCACATAGCGGACTGTAGTCTTACAGGGAGGAAAGCCCCTTGAGCCCCTCCAAGTGTAGAAACAGGCATCCAAGAGCTGGGGAATGAAGGCGATCAGGGGTTGTGCCTCCGCACCCGCCGCACACACACACACACACACACACACACACACACACACACACACACAGTGGATCATTTCGGGGCATAGCCCCCCTCCCCACGCCTCCTACCAGTACTGTATTACTACTACTTCAACTATTGCTAATAGCTGTCATGCTTATGAGATCAAACACGTCATCAGAGTAGAATTTGTTGTGATGCTGAAATCTCGTCTGATGACATCATAATCTCATCCGCCATACTGGACCTCCCTCAGAAACTGCACCCGAGCCTACCTGATATTAGGTAATTCAATTAATTTTTTTTTTTTTTTTTTTAATTCATACTTTATGCCCCCTTACACCAGAACCCTCTGGCACCTCCAGCCCGGCCCCATCTGCTTTACATTCATCATAAGCTCCCATGAAGCTTCACTATACCCCCTGACTGTAGGGTATATGGTAAGGGGATGTACCCTTGAGCGTGCCCAGCACTGGGTGGGAGTAAGGTGGCACAGATCAACCTGAATATATACTGGGGTCCCAGGAGCAGACACCGGGGGCTGCTTTTCTGTTTCCTGATGAGTGTTTCCCTTGGTCCCTGGAAGATGTCAGCACATGAGGGGGACCAATGTGTATGCACAAGAATTGTATGCACAGCAAGGGTCCCCAGCCAACATCTTCCCCATCCCAGTCAGCATACTCAGCTGTGATCACCTAGATGGCAGTACTGCAGCAGGATGAAAGCCCTCACTCCCCATAGGAGAGCGTCCTCTGGGATACCAAATCCTCCTCCCCCGGGCCAGCATCGCAACCGGTAGCTGTATCGCTGCACCAACAGGCAGGTTAATCCAGTTAGTAAACGGATTTTTAATAAGAGTTAGGGTCTACAATAATCTTGTGTAGAGATACATTCCTTAAAGCTATGCAGCACTGCATGACTAATAATTGGGACAGTTAAAATGAGGCAATAATCTCTGTAGTACAAGGATGGTCTCGGTAACTTTTATGGACTGAAGTAAGTTGTATCATGTATGTTGGACTTAAACAGAGGCTTATGAAAACCATCTGCGACTCTCCTGAAATTTACACACACACACACACACACACACACACACACACACACTCCTCCCAAAATATGAATGACTTACCCTTCACCAAATTTGTATCCCACTTTCATTCTGAAATTTGCATCCTTCACCCCTCCTGAAATTTGTGCCCCTCCATACCCTCCCATTTCTGCCCTACTCCCCTTCCAAAATGTCTGCCCCTACAGCTCCCAAAATGTGGAGCCCATTCTCCTCACAAAAGTTGCACTCCTCCCAAAATGTATACCCCACACCGCTCCCAAAATTGGTTTCCCACACCACTTCTGAAATTTGTGCAATGAACCCCAAAACAAGTCTGAACACGTTCCTCTCCTGAAATATTCACCCCCTTAACATTTGTTCTCCATGCAAATCTTGAAATTTATGATCGATGCCTCTTCTGAAATTTGTTCCCATCCCCCCCAAAAAATATACCCTCACATCTCACCTTAAATATGCATCCTGCACTCATCCTGAAATTTGCACCTCTCCCAAAATGTTTTACCCACACCACTCCTGAAGTTTGTGATCTGCACCCTTCCCAAATTTATGCTCCCATGCCTCCAGAAATTTTCCCCCACAACCTTCACTAAACTTTGTGTCACATTCCTCTTACTGAGTCATCAGGGGCTGTTGTGCAACAGAAGAAAGTGCCCTCCTTCCCTGAAGTAGGAGGTGTCCAAGGCAGATGCTAGAACTCTGTGTTGGCACCAGATTTCCCAAGCATCGGGTGGGAAACCAGATCTTGATGCCAAGAGGTAGTGCTACCTCTGCACTAGACAGCTGGCCAACATTCTAAAGTTCTATCTCGGAGGCAAAACCCTAGGATTGAGATGCTGATATCTGTATGACATCATAAATGCACTCTTGTTGCTAGAAAGCAGGGTTCCAAAAAAGGCTAGTAACATTTAAATAAAGCATCTTAGAAATCTGGATTTTGGTGCGATACTTACTAGGGATGTTGCACATGTCCTTATTTTAAATTTAAAGCTAATTATTATAAAGGCTGGCAATATCCCCTCTTTAAAGAGGCAGGACATTTCTGCTAAGTGGCACTGGTTCTTAATGTTCATATGTACAGAAGAAAAAAATACTCACCATAGTAATCTTGTTTCTTCAAAGGGATCACTCATTATGATTAAACTTAATGCAGTCAGCCTCCTGTGTTGAACTGCCCGGAGAAATGGAATTTTATGCAAATTATGGAATTCTCAATTGGTTCATGCCGCTTTCAAACTGCTGCCCTAGCAACTGTTGCACTCTAAGTGCTTCAGATTCTTACGGAGCCTAACTGGGTAAAAGACCCACTAGCTAAAATTTAACAACATTAAAATAACATTTTTGGCCTTTCAGGTCAAAACATCCTTAACCAACAAACCTAAGAAACTTTAAGACCACCTGGACACCAACTGGTTAAACAAAGTGAGTCTCTACCTTAACCAATATTTGAGAAAAGAAAAAACCCTAATGCAGGAATGCAGAGCAACTTCTATAAGTTCTAGTAGGGGAGGTAGAGAGGGTCTTTAATCATAATGAGTGATCCCTTTGAAGAAACAAGATTACTATGGTGAGTAATTTTTTATTCTAACCCCAGGAATCACTCATTATGATTAACCGTAATGTAGACTACCAAGCAGTACCTTTGGAGGTTGGGCAGAGAACCTATTTTGGAAACAAGCTCTGCAGTACTGCGGGACCAAACCTAGCATCACCTCTGGATTGCAAGTCCAGGCTGTAATACTTTGTGAAGGTGTGTACTGTTTTACATGTAGCTGCTTTACAGATTTCCAATAATGGAATTTCTCTTGAAACTGCCACTTAAGCAGCTGTGCCCCTGGTGGAGTGTGCTCTCAGGCCCAGAGGTACCCGTTTACCCACTTTACTATAACAAAACTGTATACATGCCACTATCCAGCAAGCAACTGTACGTTTTGTTGCAGCTCTGCCTTTACCAACTTCACCATATGTGAGAAAGAGCTGTGATTGACTTGTCCTGTGAGACTTGGTTCTGTCAATGTAGTGGCTAAGTGCCCTTTTGACATCAAGGCAATGCAGACTCCTTTCTGGAAAACTGGAGTTGTTTGTAAAGAAGACAGGTAGAGTGATAGACTGATTCAAGTGAAAATCAGATACCACCTTGGGAAAGAATTTTCTATTAGTCCTAAGGACCACCTTGTCCCTGTGGAATGAGATGTAGTCTACATCTGAGCACAGGGCTTGTAATTCATTGATCCTTCTGGCTGGAGTAATGGCAACCAGGAAGACAGTTTTCCAAGTGACATACTTCAAATCTGCAGTTGCCATAGGTTCGAATGGTGCATCCATGAGTTTAGCAATGCAAACATTTAGATTCCAGGCCAGAACCAGTTCCCTTAGGGAAGGGTGCAGAAGATTAAGGCCTTTAAAATATTTTCGAAATACTGGATGAGAAGCCATAGACCCCTCCTTATACTGACAGGTAAGCAGAGACTGAAGCTAAGTGGACCTTGAGGGTGGAAGGCTTCAGACCCAAGGAATGTAAATGTGTAAGGTAATCTAGAAGAAAAGCCAAATCAGCCCTGAAAGGGCTCACACCCTTACCTGTACACCATATAGTAAATCTTTTCCACTTAGAGCAATATGTTTCCTTAGTAGAAGGCTTCCTGGAACCCCTAAGCACTGTCATCACCTGTTCTGATAGGTTAAGACTAGCAAATTCTAAGTTCTCAAAAGCCACGCCTTGAGCCTCAGTGATTTGAGATTGGGGTACAGGATCCTGCCCTGAGAGGCGGTTAACAGGCTGTGCCTCCTGGGCAGGTGGATTGAGTACCAGTGCTGTCTTGCCCAATCCGGAGCCACCAGTATCATTTTTGCTGGTTGGGACCTCAATTTCAGTAGGATCCTGAATATCAGAGGAAAGGGAGGGAATGCGTACAGAAACTTCCCTGTCCAATCCAGGGCCATGGCATCCAGGGGAATTGTGCCCCTTAGAGGAGACCTGCAACAGTACATTGGAAGCTGGTGGTTTTCTGTGAAGGCAAAGAGATCCACCTCTGGAACACCCCATTTCCTGAAAATTGTACTGAGTACCTGAATATTCAGGCACCACTCGTGGTGGTCTTGACTTATCCTGCTTAGAGAGTCTGCCAGCACACTGTCTTTCCCTGGGAGGTGTATGGCTGACAGGGATGCTCCCATGAAGTATGCCAGGGACCACAGTCTCACTGCTTCTGTGCACAGCAGATCTGACCTGGTACCTCCTTGCTTGCTGATGTAATACAAGGTTGTGGTGTCTGTTCTGACTTGCACCACCTTGTTTTGTAGGTAAGGAGCAAATGTTTTTAGAGCCAGTAAACAGCCCTGAGCTCCAAGAGATTTATGTGCAACAGAGACTCTTGGGGGAACCATGTGCCACTTGCTGTGTGTACTAACGTGTGCCCCCCAACCTAGAAGAGGGGCATCTGTTGTGAGGATTACTGAGGGTTGTTTATTTATAAAAGGTACACCCACCCTGAGGTTGTGCTCGTCCAGCCACCATTGTAAAGCCTGGACTAAGCTTTTTGTGACTGGAACCAGTTTGGACATAGGATCCGTCCTTTGAGACCAATACTATCTGAGATGGAACTGAATATCTCTCATTTGAAATCTGGAGCCCATTACCACTGCAGTGGCAGATGCCATGTGGCCCAGTAGCCTGAGAAATTCTCTGGCTGATTTGGGTCTCCCAGACACAAAGGATTTTGCAATCTGCAGAATGCTTGCCACCCTGTCTTCTGGCAGGAGGGCTCTGCCCTGTCTGGTGTTTAGTTCTGCTCCAATAAACTTCAGCACCTGAAGTGGTACCTGCTGAGATTTCTCTTCGTTTATCAGAAATCCCAGGGACTCTAGTGTAGATTTTGTTAGTGCCAGTGACTGTACTGCATGCTGCAGAGACTGCCCTACTACTAACCAGTCGTCCAAGTAGGGGAAGACTGTTACACCTTGTTTTCTCAAAAACTCTACCACCACTGATAGGCACTTTGTAAAAACCCTTGGTGCCCGAAGTCAGTCCAAAAGGGAAAGCTGCAAACTGATAATGACCTGAAGCCAGCCTGAATCTCAAGAATTTTCTGTGAGATGGTCTGATGGGAATGTGGAAATGAGCATCCCTTAGATCTAGGGAGGCTAGCCAGTCTCCCTTTTGCAATGAGGGAATGATTATTGCAAGAGTGACCATTCTGAACCTTGGTTTCAACATGTGCTTGTTCAGAAGTCTTAGATCCAAAATAGGTCGCCAATCCACATTTTTCTTCGTTATGATGAAGTACCTGGAATAAAAACCTTTGCCCCTGCTTATTTGAGGCACTACCGCTACTGCTTTGATTGCCAGCAGATGCTTTACCACTGCTTCCAACAGAATCCTGTCTGCAGCTGTTGTTGGAGTAAAGGTTCTTGTTCTCAGCTTTGGAAATGATTTGAAACTGAGTGCCAGACCCTGGCTCACTACCTCCAACACCCACTTGTCTGTGGTGATGGAATGCCAAGCGTGAAGATAATGAGCCAGTCTGCCACCTACTGGTGGTCCTGTAATAGGGGATGCGACCTGCACTAGCCCATCAAGGATTCTGTGCGGGCTGTGACTGAACCTGTGGTGCAGGAGCCACTCTTTTCATGGCTCTCCTGCCCCTTCCTCTAAAATAACCTCTGGCCTGCTGCTGAGGCTCAGAGGCCTCAGCCTGGAAGAAGGGTCTGGTGTAAAAAACCCTGCCCCTACCTCACCTATTCTGGGGTCTATAAGAGATGGAGGGCCTATCTTTGGAATTGCTCCGATAGGTGGATTTACATTTCTCCACCTTCTTCACGTATGCCTCTGTTTTATCCCCGAACAAGGAGTTGTTCTCCAGGGGGAAATCCATTGCTTGGCCTGGGTGTCTAAAGTCAGGTTGGTGGCTCTAAGCCATGCAAACCTCCAGAGTGAAACAGACAAAGCCACTAATCTGGATGCACTATCATTGGCATCCACTGCCGTATGAAATTGGTATTTGGTAGCATCAAGCGCAGCCCTTGCTGTATCCTGCAAGTCTACAGCCACTTCACCTGGGACCTTATCAGCTAAAGCTAGAACAGTGTTCCATAGAGCTTTTTGGTACTGCACTGAATATGCCATGTAATTGGCCTGCCTAACTAATAAAGAGGCAGCCATGTACCCTTTCTTTCCCATAGCATCCATTTTTCTTGAATATTTGTCTGGTAGATGGGTAGCCAAGGGGATCCTGGCCTTGTCATAGGCAGCAGCTTGTACTACTCCCTCAGGATCAGGATGAGTAAACAGAAAACCAGCTGTAGTTCTGGCCAGCTGATATTTCTTGTCAGCTTTCTGATCCACACCAGGGACAGAGGTTGGAGTTTTAAAAATCTGCACTGCAGCCTTTTTTAAGGACTTCTGCATGGGCAGAAGCAGATGTTTTGTAGGGATTAACCCCATCATTTCCAGAAAGTCTGCTTCCTCCATATCCTCTTCTGTTTCCTGAAGAGGAAGGTTCAGGGTTTCCACCATGCTCTTAACAAAAGCATAGTGAGAGGAGTATTCCTCAGGACCCTTAGGAGGGGACCCAAATTCTTGCTCAAGGGGGACCTCTGGATCTATAGGTTCCCCTTAAAAAACATCCTCCTCCTCCTCCCCATACACTTCCAGCACTTCTTGCCTTGCTGGGGTTGTAGGAGAAACCAGGGTGGCCGGCATAGGAACCGGGATTGCACCCTGTAGGGCTTGTAACACTTGTAGTGCCTTAGCAATGTCCTCAGCTGAGGGCATAATATGCTTGTCTGCTGGAAGCTCCTTAGCCTTCTCGGCTGGAGGTGCAGCGACATGTTTTTCTTTACACTTTTTCTTTGATGGAACAGGTTCAGAGCCCGTTTCCCCAGACCTTTTGTTTTACCTTGTTCAGATTTTTCTGAACTCTTGTCAGGATCCTTGGCTTTACCTGCATCCTTTTTGTGAGAAGAGGAAGAAGCAGAATTATCCACACTAAAAACAGAAGCAGAAGCCATCTCTTCTAAAATTTTAGACCTTTTCTTTAATGTCTTAGGACAAAAGGTCTTACAACTATCACAACTGGCAAATACTGTATATGACTTGTACCTAAACAAGAAATACACAGAGTGTCTATCTGCTTTTGCTATAAGTTGCCCACAAGACTCACAACATTAAAACGTGTGGGTCCTGTGCGTTTTTTAGGTTTATCTAAATGGACCTCTGACACTGACAGACAAAAAGATTATTTTACAAAAAAGCTTTATTTAAAGTACCTCGGAACCGGAGGCTCTTTAAAATAACTACCGCTAATGGTTCCTGGAACTGATTGCTATTCGGTTCCTGAAGAAAAAGGGAAGTGACAAAATATAGTCATTTAAACAAAAATAAAGCGGTTCAAGGAACCAATCACTAAATATATAAAAATAAAGAAAACTGAGGCAAAACCTCCCAAATAGACGCAGAACCTTCGGTTCCAAGGAACCGTGAGGGAACCGCGAATAGAGACAAAAAACTACTATAATACTAGTAAACTATAATAAACAATATTTCTAAGGCAGCAATTTTAAATTTTAACTAAAATGAGTACTTATCTAAAGATAAACTTTATTCTGAAGACAGTTCAAGGAGAGCTCTCCGGGATGTCTTTACTAGGCAGGCGGAGTAAAGAATCTGAAGCACTTAGAGTGCAGCAGTTGCTAGGGCAGCAGTTTGAAAGTGGCATGAGCCAATTGAGAACTGCATAATTTGCATAAAATTCCATTTCTCCGGGCAGTTTAACACAAGAGGCTGACTGCATTAAGTTTAATCATAACGAGTGATTCCTGGAGTTAGAAATAGAAGTTGTACTTCCAAAGGATCTATATTTAACTGTATCTAAGCAACAGTTTCAAAAGCTGTATTTTGTATTTTATTTTTAATTTTTATGAACAACATTTCTGTACACTTCTGTTCATGGAACCAGTAATTTGGAGTTTTCCTTATGTCAGAGTTTATGTAAAGAAAATTAAACCAGAGCTGTTTATCAGAACAGTGCTCAAGAGTTCTCTATACAAACCTCAAGGGTTCTATACACAGCCAATGCCAGACAACAGTCCAAATTACTGGTTCCATGATGAGAACTGTCACTGAATGTTCTCCATAACCACAGAACAATGCGGAACACAGTTTTTCACATCACTTTTTATTCAGGTACAGTTACATATGGATTATTGTGTGGTATCAAAATAATTTCTGAATAAAAGAACATTACAAACAGCTGCCAATTAAGCAAGAAGACGACAGGATGTGCACTGTGCTGGGATAACGGCACGCCTCGGGTGGGTCGAAGCACGACGCTGAAGGTGACGTAATTTACTGTCTTCTTTAATATGGTCCAAGAGAGGTTATCCAATTCTAAGAGCAATATGAAAATTACTGTAGCAAAAAAAAGATAGCCTGTGGAGAATGAGACACAGATAAAATGTCACGAATTACAACATTTATTCTAAAGGCATTGTTCTACTGATTTTATTAATCCTGCTCCTCTTTTTGACCTTGCTCCTGGTTTCTTTCAGCTACTATCACACCCTTGGTCTCTTCTGTATACATACTCTTGCACAAGCACCTCACTAGTACTAAAAACACAGACTTTTACATTGGGAACAAGGCCAGCAGAAGAGCAAAACTCACTATGGACCATGAGTAACCCTCTAGTTCTTCAATTTAACCAGAAAACCCATCTCATCAATGGAATATACAACTGCCTTGTCCTCAGTGGAGTTCCAATCGTATTCCATTTCTGGTTTTCACTGAAAGTCTGGCTGTTTCCTAAATGTATTGCTTCCAACTATTTCAATGCAGGTACAGCAAGTCAAATACACACCTATGCCTTGCGCCTTTCAACACCTGCTTATACACGGTGGAAATTACACATAATTACTTACTATGTTGCAAAATCAGCAAATAGTAGCACAACAGCAACCTCCCAGTTGCAGTTGCCAACATAATGTGAAAAAGAAAAGACTTAAAAATTGCAGGTACAGACTTACCTTTTCTTGTCAAACTTATCCATACATTCAAGAGGCTGGATGAACTGAAGAACCTCATCCCACTGACCATCTAGGATTAGCTGTCTATATAACAAAAGAAAAAACAGTTGGGTCACAGCTTTTTAAGTAACTAGAAACAAGTTACCCCAATACTGTTAGGGCAGCAGTTCTGAAGCTGGAGGACTCATTTTCACCTGTGCCAGCCTCCAAATTATGTGTCTTCACAATGCTGAAAGGTTCCCAGCTGGAGAATGTCATCGCGTTCAAATACCTGGGTGTTTGGCTTGACAGGCACATCCACTTCTCTGGCCATATTGACTAAATCCACAACAAGCTCATAACCAAGCTTCTGCCCTTTCCAGAAATAAAGCCTGTATCCCTTCCCCAGCCCGGCACAAAACTGTTTTAAAAATTGTACCTCCTGCCTTTGACTATGGGTACGTGGGTAAGCAGTGTCAGACCCAAAAAGTCCTCATTTCATTCTGACATGTAAAACAAATAAAAAAATGAAATAGGACTATTTTCCATACAAACTCACCCCACTTGGAAAATAAATGTGTTTAAGTTTGAAGAGAAAACATCAGAAAAAAGGAATGGAGGAAAAAAGGCATAAAGAACCTGAATAATGTCCTCTCTGTCCACACTTACACATATCTTTGTGTCTGCCAAAAGGTAGATCTCTAAATCCCTACACAAATGTGGATCTTTATAATATGTTGGACTCTCCAGTACAGTGTTGGGTTAGTACGAGTCCTATCTCATGGGTAGGGTGCAACAGATTGTGCTGGGTAATTTTACTTCCTGGTTGGCTTCACTCGGATATGGAGTGCTGCAGGACTCAGTCCTTGACCATATGTTGTTGGGTTTTTTTTAAACTTATATTTTATTATTTTAATAATATTCAAATACAATACAAGCTCATACAGGATCAGTAAAGTTACATGCACAAGGGTAAAACCCCTTACATAGTGTTCCCACATATTTGATATATGCACACTTTATCCTGTAATCTTTTAACAGCAGGAAAGAAACACAGAAGTTGTCGACAGATAAAGACCCTTTGGCCCATTTAGTCTGCCCAGTTTCCTTGCCTACTGTGCCACTGCAGACCCCTCACAATCTCCGGTCTTCCCCACCCCTTGTGTTCCTTCCAAGGTCCCCTTGTATCTGTTCCATGCATGCTTGATTCCTGTGACTGTTTTGGCACCTACCACCTCTGATGGGAGACCGTTCCAGGCTTCCACCACCCTCTCTGTGAAGAAGTATCTCCTCACATCCCCTCTGAGCCTCCTCCCCAAGCTTTATAGCATGACCCCTTGGCCTTGAGTCTGTCTTTCTGCAGCAAATACTACCTTCCTATACCTTATTAAAACCCTTTATGTACTTGCATGTTTCCATCATGCCCCTTTCCCTTCTTTCCTCCAGTGAGTACATGCTCGGTTCTCTCAGTCTCCCCTCGAAGGACTTTAGCAGCAGTCTCTGCACCCTTTTGGTTGCCTTCCTCCACCCTTTCTTTGTCCTTCCGGAGGTGAGGCCTCCAGAACTGTACACAGTACTCGAGGCGTGGTCTTACCAGTTACCTGTACAGTGATAATATTACCTCCCTCTTCCTACTGGTGATACCCCTGCCTATGCACCCCAGCATTCTACTAGCCTTTCCCACAACCTTTTCATTCTGCCTGGCTACCTTCAGGTCATCAGAAAATTGTTACCCCCAGGTCCCTTTCCTGTTTGGTGTTTGCCAGTACTTCCCCTGCCAATTGGTACGTAGCTCCTGGGTTTCTGTGCTTTAAAAGTGCCTGATTTTGCATTTTTTAGTGCTGAAACACAGCTGCCAAATACACGCCCATTCTTCTAGGATCTGCAAATCATTCATTTGGGAAAGAGGGAGAAGAAAGTAAAAGTCCAGCTACAGAATTAGTAAATCAGTACTGACAGCTTCAATAGTTAAGGTGATTCCCAAAGGGAGAATATGAAGAGAAGTAAACACAGTTAACTAGAACTGCCACTAGAACCGGGGGGAAGTTCTGCTGGGAGAATTGCAACAGGGGTAAAAGGGGGAAATAATGTGCAGAAGGAAGAAGAGGAGCTGGAAATGAGAGAGGGAGATGAATGGAAGCAATCAGGGAGTAAGAGGGGTGGAATCTTAGTGCTGGGGGACTCAATATTAAGAGGAGTTAGGTGGGGTAGCAAGGGGGAGAGGCACAGTCGCATTTGGGTGGCGGCCATGCCAGGAATGACAGCGGAAAGGGTGGGACAGTCTGTTCTGAAATATGCTAGAAGGGGTAGGGACAAGCCTCATTTAATTATACATCTTGGGACAAACGACCTGGCTGACAAGACAGTAGATACAGTCCAGAGGAGGTTTGAGGAACTAGCACAATTATGTGAGGGGGCAGGAAGATCAGTAACTTTTTCAGAAATACTTCCGGTGCCAAAGGCAAGCACAACAAGAAAGCTGAAAATAGAGGAATTTAACAGATGGCTAAGAACCTGGTGCTGTGCTAAAGCGTATGGGCTGTTGGGGGGGGGGAGGACAGTAGTCTCTATGCCAAGGACAGACTACACTTGAGTGAGGAGGGAAAGAAAGTGTTGAAACAGAGGATGGAGGAGTACATAGAGGAAGTTGGGAATTTAAACTAGGAGTGGGGGGTGGCAGTTGGGGAAGAGATATGCAGAGACCACAGATTGGGAAACCATATGAGCTTACCCCCCATAACAGTGACAAAGGACAAATGGCAAGTACTGTTGGTGATGCTAGGAAAGGAGGGCAGGATGGGGGAAAGGGTGGAAGGTGGTGACCCTTAATGCTAGGAGCCTTGGGAGGAAAACTGCAGAGTTACAGGTTCTCATGGCAGAGGGAGAGGTGGACATTGCAGCCAACATGGAAACATGGGCCACCCAATACAATGACTGGGACCTGTCTGTACCAGGGTACAGGTTATTTCGTAGGGACAGGGTGATTGGGAAAGGAGGGGGGGGTGGCACTATATGTGAAGCAAGGACTGAAGTGTGTAAGGAGTCACTTTGGATGCAAATCCAGGATTCCAAGAATAGGATTCTTAGAATGGGAGTGGTGTACAGGCCACCATCTCAGACGGAGGAGTTAGACAGGGAACTAGCGGGACAGATCAGGAGGACCTGCGAGAAGGGTAGTGTGGTGATTGTGGAGGACTTCAACATGCCAGGAGTGGACTGGAGCACCCCAACAACCAGCAACAAAAGGGAGCAGGTACTGCTGGATGCCTTCCAGGACAGCTTCCTGCTGCAAATGGTCAGTGAACCAACCAGGTTAGGGAATACCCTTAACCTTGTGCTGGCAAATGGGGACTTTGTGAGAGAACTTACAGTGGAGGAACCACTGTCAGGGAGTGACCACCGCTCAGTATGGCTCACACTGGATATGGGCAAGGAAGGAGTGGAATCTGGCATAATAGTGCTGGACTTCAGGAGGGCCGACTTTGGGAGGATGGGGGAAGTGGTAAAAGGGTACCTGGCCAGAATTCAATCTAGTATGGACACTAACCAGAGGTGGGAGCTCATAAAGCTGGGGATAGTGGAGGCAACCAAAACCTGCTGCAAAGCCCAGAGCAAGAAGCTAGGGCAGAAACCGATCTGGTCGAGCAAGGAGGTCATGGGAAAGGTAAGGAGGAAAGAGCTGCCTTAGGAAGTACAAGAAAACAGGGAGGGGGAGGACAGGGAGGAGTACTTGACAGAATCAGGAGGTGACAAGGGCAGTAAGGGGAGCCAAAGCATCTACGGAACTCAGGCTGGCACAAGGCATTAAGAAGGGGGAGAAGGACTTTTGAGTACATCAGGGAGAAAAGGAGCTGTAAGGACCATATAGTAAGGATTAGGAAGGAGGTTGGGTGGAAGCAGGTGCGACAAGGCGGAAGCACTAAATGAGTACTTCTGCTCAGTATTTACTAAAGAGAAGAGGGGATGACACCCAAGGTGGGAGAAATGGCAGAAGCAGGGTGGGAAGTGGTGACAGATGGGGAAATCATGGAGAGCAGAGTTCGAGAGGGTTTGAAGGCACTGAGGGTGGACAAGGCGCCAGGCCCAGATGGCATCCACCCCAGGGTACTGAAGGAGCTGGCAGAGGTCCTTGCAGGACCTTTGGCAGACCTATTTAATGCCTCACTACATTCGAGGTGTGTACCTCAGGACTGGAGGATGGCTCATGTGGTGCCCCTCCACAAGAGTGGCCCCAAGGATGAACCGGGAAACTAAAGACCAGTGAGCCTCACATCCATTGTGGGTAAGCTAATGGAGACTATCCTGAAGGAGAGGCTGGTGGCCCTCCTAGATGCCAAAGGACTACAGGACAGCAGACAGCATGGCTTCATACGTGGCAGATCCTGCCAAACCAACCTGGTCGAGTTCTATGACTGGGTAACTAGACAACTGGACAGGGCCATGCAGTGGATGTCCTGTATCTGGACTTCAGTAAGGCATTCGACTCAGTGCCACATGGAAGGCTGGGAAGGAAGTTAGTAGGCACAGGGCGGGTGCAAGCTGGTGAGATGGGTAGGAAACTGGCTGCAGGGAAGGCAACAGAGGTCGTGGTGGGTGGGGAGCTCTCATACCCAAGGGCAGTGACGGCGGTGTTCCACAGGGCTCGTGTTGGGACCAGTGTTGTCTGGGATATTCATTGCAGACATATCATGGGACATCAAGAGCAAGATCAGTCTGTTTGCTGATGATACCAAGGTAGTGCGGTGGTGGATGACCTAGGGGATGGCAGGTTGCAGGATAATCTCAAAGCTTGAAACCTGGTCAGACACCTGGCAACTGGGCTTTTAATGCCAAAAGTGCAAGGTGCGTGCATTTGGGATGAAGAACTCAAGGAGGAGTTACCAGCTAGGGGAGTGCAGCTAGCCAGACAGAGGAGGAGGAGAAGGATCTGGGTGTGCTCATTACAGGGTCAATGAACAACTCGGCACAATGTAGGAAGGCAGCTGCAAAGGCCAACAAAATGCTGGGTTGTATTCCAAGGGGTATATCCTCAAGGAGGGAGGAGGTGATTCTGCCACTGTATAGGTCATTAGTTAGACCACACCTAGAGAACTGCGTGCAGTACTGGTGTCCGTATCTGAAGAGGGACATTAAGTTACTGAAGGGGGTGCTGCGCAGAGTGACAAAGATGATCAAGGGGCTGGGGGACTTATCATATGAGAGGAGGTTGAAGGAGTTGAACATGTACTCACTGGAGGAGAGGAGAGACAGGGGTGACATGACTGAAACCTTTAAATACATGAAAGGAATAAACAAGACAGGTACAGAGGGCTGTTCAAATTAAGGGAGGGGATGGACACCAGGGGCCATGATATGAGACTGGAGCGAGGAAGGTTCAGGAGGGAGATGAGGAGACACTTTTTTACAGAGAGGGTGGTGGCTGGGTGGAATGCGTTACCTGCTGAAGTGGTATGCAGTAGAACAGTGGACTGCTTCAAACGAGGATGGGACAGAGCAAGGGGGAGGGTTAATGAAGGGGAAGGGTGGAAGGGAGGGGCAGCTGCAGAATAAGGGGTGCTAGCTGCACATTCGAGCAGACTTGATAGACCTCTAGGCCTTTATCTGCTGGCAAATTTCGTATGTTCATATTTAAACTTGGTAGAGGAAACAAAAAACAGGCATGTTTGGTTCGGCACCATCGCCTCCCACCCCACCCCGAGACAAAACTATTCCCCAAAAATGAGCATATTACCTCAGAGTCACAAAGAAAAATACACATTTGGCAGAACTTCCAAGTATAGTACAGCTGAGAAACAGAATGCATGCGTGTGTGGTAAATGCTACAAAATACCTGCGCACTCTACCCTTTGGGATGACTAACAGTTACCCAAGACCCCACGTGAAATAAAAAATGTGCCACGTATAACTGGTGCCATTTTAAGCATACTCCAGTAAACGAGTTGGTGGCCCCAATGTCCATCTCTGCAGTCTATCAATATGAAGAATGAGCAACATGGTTTGAAACGGACTCAATCATCTGGGATAAAAATCTACTAAAGTACCTGCAGTCCTTACAGGTGTAAAGCCCAAAGCATCACTGTAGTGCCACTATCATAAACCATCTTCAGCCTGCTCTTCTGGAGTCTCCGCATCCACAACCCATCTGGCTGCAAATTCCTCCTCAGTTTTTGTAACCTATCTACCAGCGTCTCCCAGATCAGAAAACTGCCACACCTTCCCCTCCCTAAACAACTCAGAGATGTGCTGGTAAAAGAAAGGAGTGTACAGGCTCGCTAACGGATAGCATCGAACTTCTTACAGCGAGCCTTAGTTTGAAAGGAGAAGTTAGGGTATAATTTAACACTGTTCCCTTATATAGTGAGGAGATATGCCGCCCTCACTGAAGAAATGATCAAGTCTCGCACTTCCACCCCAACAATACATAGGAGCACTGTCTGTGGTTGATCAGGGGGTGGATGAAGCAGTCCTAGGATTAACCCAGTAATCTCTTAGGAGCGATTTAGAGTCAAAGGATTCTGATAAAGGTAGGACATTGGTGAATCATTGGGTTAAAAAGGACAGCAGATCAGAGCCCTCGGCACCCTCCGGGACCCCAACCACTCTTATACTACCAAGCCTCACTTCATTTTCCAATGCCTCCAATCAGCTTCTCATTTGAGAGCTGTCTTTAACAAGGGTGGCTACTGAGGCCATTGTGGTGGGGGATTGCTTGTCAGCATCAGGCACTCGGAAGGTAAGATATCTCAACTGTGCATCATGTGCTTCAAGTTTAGCTAATGTCTTTTCCATTTTCACATCCATGGCTTTTATGGACTCCAACAAAGCTTGCCATGGTGGCTCGTCAGGGGAAAGCGGGCTGCCAGCTCCGCCACTACCAGCGGCCTTGTTGGGACTGACCTTTAGAGGATCCTGCCTGCTGTCCCTTCAGGCGGGTCATGATAAATCTGGTACCGATATGTTTCCCAAACTCCGAAGGCATCAGTAGGGTAGGTAGATTCCCCAGGAAAAATCCAATTTAGTTAAAGGGTACCTAAACAAGCAGTTTTTTTTTTAAAGTGCAAACTCCAAAATCTGGCTCCATAACAATGTAAAGTAGAGGCTACTGTTTACATTTATGCTAAAACTGCATTTATGTAAATAATATAAATGCAGTTTCATAGTTTTTTTAAAAATGTAAACATCAGCCTTTCACTTTCAAAAAAACAGCCTTGGTTTCTCCCTAAGATGTCTGCCAAGTCTGTTAAGTGATGAGTCATGATGACATCATCTGAGCCAAAGACAAAGACCCATATATATTTCTATAATGCTTACTAGTTCTTCTTTCCCTCTTTGTTTTGAATTGTTGTACCAGAATGATCAACACCATGTATTAACTCATGGATTATTTTGATTAGTACACGTTAGGCTATGATTTTGTTCATTTTGTTTACTTTAACTTGCGGAAAATGTTTTGCAATCCAGCTGACTTTTTCCTTGGCAAACTGCATTACAGTACAACACTTCAATTACCTGATGATCTAGTGGTTATGTGATGCACTGAATTTTGTTCTTTGTTAACCAGGAGAGAGACACTAAGCTGAAAGCTTGTTTACAGGTGTGGCCTGGGAGCACAAGGAAGTGTAATGACTTGCTCAGGGTCACAGAGCAAAGTACTGGTCTGGTTCAGTTCCAAAGCCCATGCTCTCTTGTTAATCCACAAATAAGGCTTTCTTTTTCCATTTGAACCTCCTGCATCTAGCCTACCTTCTGTTGAACACCCCACCATCTATACTCTGTCCTTAGTATTGCCTGGTGCCGCATTTGTGCTTACGGTCTCATGAAGAGAATTATCATACCTCAGATTGTAATCTTGTACCTCAGAGAGTTGTGTACACATATACCAATATGCATCATCAGCTGGCACTGTTAAAAAATGCCTCCCAAATCACTCTCCAGTCCACATTCTCAGCGTTTGACTTCTGCTCCCACAGTAAACATTGAGTGGATCACCACCCTTCTGCACAGTGACAGTAGTATGTACAGTTCCCTTGTTGTGTTTTTTCCCCACCTCATTAACCAACAACTAGGTCTTCCTGGAGGGCCAAGCAATAAGCATCATGACCCAACAGAAAAACTGCTGTTCATGCCCTCATAAGGGCTGCACATACAATGGATAATGATATTATTAGCAGGAGATGCATACTAATACCTTGAACAAATCCACCCAAATTCCAGTGTCAGTCTACTCCTTTATCTGTGATCTGCAGAACACCATAGGACAGTTCCCAGCAATTCTTCTCCAGTACTTTTCTGTGCTCTACTCCACAATTCGAGTTGGCCTTACCCTTCCAAATCTTGAATGAGCTATACACAACTCCCTCAATACTGTCCTAACAAGCGTCAACACCCCCCCCACCGGTAAGCTCCTACACTGAATTCAAGTAACAGTTTAGGTGCAGTCCTGCCACTCTGAGTATTTGTCATCGCTGGCTACTCTCATCCACAGTCAGGTAGTGATCACGATGTTGGCAGCTCCACATTTCAGATCTCACAGTGATCTGCTCAATGTCTTCCTCCTTCATGTCTTCAACTAACCTGAATATAGCTATACCTTGCTGGAATGGCCTCTTCAGTCCCTCTCTGGCATTCATTCTTCTCACCTGCTCCCCACACCAAAAACTAGTGAATTCACTACCCTTCTGCATCATGAATGTGGTTAGTACAGTCTCCCATGTTATTTTTGCATATTAATAATAAACATGATCTTCTGGTAAGCCAGGCTGATAGCTGCATTGCACAAGTGGAAAAATAGGCTTTCCCATGTAAGATCTAAGCCATCTATGATTAGGGCCCTATTAAATGACGGCATAATGATGTGCACACCCATTATTTAGCAATGCCTAATCAAAGGTAACCTAGATCTTTAAGGATAGGAAAGCCTATCATTCCCCTTGTTCCCTGTTGCTATCAGCCTGACTTACTGGAAAGATGTGTTTATATTTGATATGTCAAAATAAAACGGGGACTCTACTACTTGCATTCATGATGCAGAAGGGTGATGAGCTCACCAGTTTTTGGTGTGAGAAGGAATAGTGAAGAATGAATACCAGAGGGGAACTGAGAAGGACACTCTTGCAAGGTACTGCTGTATTCAGGGAAGAGAGAAGACAGAGGACAGAAATATGAGCAGATTACTGTGAGAAATAAGATGTGGGCTGCCAGCACCTTGATCACTACCTGACCCCGTTGTCCTGGCCAACATTCCCCTTCCCATAAAACCAGTTTATGCAATTGTCTAAGGCTGTGTGTGGATATTAATGTATGAAATGGCTGCCACTACATGTTCAGTCACTTCACTACCAGTCTAGTATTGCTTGTAAAGCACTTTGGGATATAATGTGTATGAAAACCACAATATAAATGCTGATGATTCTTCTTATTATTATTTCCCATGGAAAAAGAAGACAAGACAAGCATATATTTGAGTTTTGAGAAAGTATGAACTCTAACATTGGACTGAACAAGAACTTTGCTACAAAAAAGTGGTGGCTCTAGGGGGTGGTGAAGGGTGTGGCTACCCCCCACACACACACATAGTAATGTACTTGAGTGCTGCTGCTGCTGCATTTCACTTTGTTGAAGAAGTCTGATTTATTGATTGTACAAATGTTTACATTCAAACTATGGATTACATTTGTAGGTTCTGTCAAAAACGTACTAGAAAAGAATAGCAGAAAATATAAAGGTTTAATAAAAATGTTAAGTGCATATTAAGCATGCACACCACCCAGCACCCCCACTGTAACATCTTGGACCCACCAAAACCACTAGAGCACCAGGTTATTCAAGATTTGTACTGCACTGTGGTTTGTCAGAGAGAAAGTTGGTTGGATTAAAACACAATTTCAGCATGTTAAAATAAACAAAACGAACAGCACCATAGCCTAACATGTGTATTATACAAAATAATGCACATGATTTTGACCATTTGGGTGAAGCAATTCTATACAAAGGGAAAAAATAACTAGTTAGCACTATAGAGAGCCATATATCTTTCTGAGTTTGACTCCAATGATGTCATCACATAACACATTTGGCGGCCATTTTAGAAAGCAGGTAAGACAGTTTTTTTGAAATTAGAAGGCTGATTTTACAACATTCAAATGCTCTGGAACCACATTTAGGTAAATTATATAAATGTAGTTTTAGCCTTAATGAATACAGCAGCCTTTCCTTTAGTCACCTACGGAGTCAGATTTTTGAATAGTTTGTCAAAATGTTGTTTAGGTATCCTTTAAGCTATTTATAAAAATAGCTGCATCTCGAGGTGAAGCTTGTGCAGAACAAATCCTGCGTGGAAGATGGCTCTCTAGTGCCCCTCCCATATGTTGTTTGATGTGTACATGCTGCCATTGGGTGAGGTCATAAGATATGGCTTAAAGTTGTTTCACTGCTATGCATGACTGGAAGGTCTGCAGTTCAACCCACATAAGACAGAGGTAATAGTAGAAACCGGGTGCCAGTGGCTCAGCAAATTACATGCAATGGTGCCGATGGGCCATCTTGAAATGGCACCTCTATCTGAGCTGTGATAAGGTAAAGACCCTGGGGGTCACTGTAGACTGCAAGTAGACACTAGAATATCAGGTGTCAGTGGCAGTCCACAGTGGCAAGGCAAATTTTATTTATGCAACACATAATCCTTGGGGCTCTGGGTGTCTTACATTAAAAGGTAGTGTCAGTACAAATACAACAATACTTTTTTTTAAGCAATAAATACATCAATAAATGTCAGCATAACTAGATAATTTCTTAAAATTAGTACAGGTCAGTCACCTTCATCAGAGAAGGCCAGACAGAAAAGGTGGTCCTTCAGCCCCTTTCTAAACAGTTGAGACTGTTGGGGCCTCCTTTGATAACAGCTGGCAAAGTGTTCCACAGGGTCGGCCCGGTGACACTGAAGGCATGGTCACCCGATGTTTTTAGCGTGACCCTAGGAACAACAAGAGGCCCCATGCCAAGGGCAGAGGGAACGGACTTAGGAGACAGATATTAGGAGATCAGACAGATAACCAGGGCCCAGCCCGTATACAGCCTTGCAGGTGAGCAAGGCCACCTTGAAGAGGATCCTCCATCTAACAGGCAGCCACTGCAGAGCTCGGAGGACTGGAGTCACATGACTGGACCTAGTCAGGCCCAGCAACCTAGCCGCTGTGTTCTGTACCAGCTGCAGTCGTAGTACAGAGCATTACAGTAATCCAGCCTCGAAATCACAAAGGCGTGCACCAGCGATGGCAGGTCTTCAGGCGGAACTAGAGGCTTCATCCTGGCGATGTTCCTCAAGTGGTAAAAACACTTGACTACAGATGACACCTGAGCTTCAAGTGTCAATCTGCTGTCCAGAACAATGCTAAGATCCCGCACCCTAGGGGAGGCCATCAGTGGTGTGGATCCCGGGAACAGTGGCTTTTACCATCTGCATAATATTGCCCGGATCAAACTGTATCTTTTTTTTGGTTTTTGCAATTAAAATGTTATTGTGTTGGTCAGTTAGCAACATGTAAAAGTTTAACAACAATTATACAAAAGAGAAAGAAGGGCGTAGGCAGGGGAGGGTGTTCTGGGTGTTCAAACACCCCCTGAAATTTTAATTTTTAGCCACCATCCCATATTTCCATCAGCGCAGCCCCTGTCCCTTTAAATAATGAGCTTGATGAATGCTGGCTAGGCTGAGACTCAGGAGCAGCATGCAGCGCGAGTGTCTGTGGCATGGGGAAGACGAAGCTGCATTGTCAGCCTGGTCCGAGTCTGCTCCTCTTCCCCTCTCATCATCTGCCAGCTGCCAATGAAATTGTGCGGCTGGAATCTGGTGGCTTGGCGCTTTGAAGTGCACCGCACGCACTGTTACACTGCCTGTACAATGCACAGACGGCTCAGGAGGGGAGTGAAGAGATCGGTGGTCATACTCAGTTGGAGGAATGTGTTCCTTGTTGTTGTGTAGTAACGTATATAAGGCAAGCATAGTAAAAGCGCTGTCGGAGAACAAATACTTTATTTAAAAGACAGAGCCAGTGGGACAGTCAGACGTCGGCCGTGAGAGCCAGACTGAGGAGTACTACGATTGTGGCCTGCTTGCCCTGCCCCTGATGGCCACTATTCGGGTAATTCAGTAAGGCAGGCAGCATATGTATTTTTTTCCGTCTTTTTTAATCAGACAGTGAAGCAGCTGTGAAGTTTGCTTCTCACCAAAGAGAAGTCAGACTTTTCCAATATACAGCACTCACCACTTGCCCATATCAGTCTTGCCATTAATATGCTTCTTTTCATCTCTCTTGCTAAGTGCACCGGCATACCCCTGCTGTAACAAACCTCTTAAACCAAGTGAGACAAACCAAAGAGCTCAGATGGCTAGACCAACTTCACCAGCACTTTCTATGTAAAAAGTACCATTGTAATGAAACTGACATTTTGCTGCCCCCATGCCTGGTATTACTGGCTGTAGGCTTAACACATACTTGATATAGTGACATACTGACATATCTTTATAAGGCACCTGAACCACCACAAGTCAAGGCAAGGCAAGCTGCATACATAAGCTGAACCATCTTATGGCTCCATGCACTGGGAATGCGAGACAACTGTGCCAGATGTCCCTGATGCAGTGTTGTAATTCCAGCCACATTTCTTGAAAAAAACAACATGGTATATATGCCTATGGCAGGCATGGTAAACCCTGAGATATAGTCATGACTCGGGTGTGTTATGAGGCCAAAGGCAAAACCAGGATCTGAACTTATCCAGACTAGTTATCCCACTCTTAATACATACATTATATGTAATACATATAATCTGCTAACCGAATAAATTGAAATATCCTTTAATAATTAGGCTATGCAGAGAATATGGGTTTCAGTTTTTGTATTTGGAATTGGTGAAAAATGACTGCACAAAGTACTGTAGTTTACATCATCGTCTTGGTTGACTATCCTGTGAGGTACAAGCAGGGAACATGATTTGCAGTGATTCAGAGTTATTAAGGAATTACATTTTATCAGGTTTACTTTTGGGCATGTATTCGCTAAAAAGACCTAGACCCCTCAAACTCCATGGCCATCGCTACTTGTTTGCATCCTTAGGAGCACTGCTTGGCCTGCTCCGGAAGCCGTCTGTTGCCATTACTGCCACCCGAACTTCTGAGTACGATCTGCTCTGCTCTTGAGGCCCTTAGTCACTGCTGCTGTCATTACCCTAATCCCAGAACATCCTGGTCTCTTTGATTTGTTTTCCCTTCACCATCCATCCTTGTGCTGGTTCATTACTCTCCCAACTCCATAACCCTTCCTAGTTCAATTTTTCATAAAAGATCATGCCTATATCCATCTCTCTGGAAGTTCCATCTCATAATCCGCACCTGTAAAAGGACCATTTCCAACTGTGCTAACCTGTTAAACAAATAAACAATCCTTGAGTACCACCTGGCTATATTTAACACCACACATACTCTCTCTCTCTCTCTCTCTCTGTCTCTCTCTCTCACACACACACACACACACACACACACACACACACATTCCTCCATCAATCCCTTTGCTGGTTGCCTCCTCCAATCCCCATGCTTGGGGTTATCCCTTTCAGATACTGGAATACTATACTTACATAACTGCTAAGTCTCATTTTCTACATGGAGAACACTCCCTGTTACAACAGTCAGTCCTCATTAGCCATGTTTTCAATGCCTTAAACAAGTCTGGTTGTTCCCCTTTGTGCCTGCTTAATCATCTTTACTGTCTTTCTTTCCTTAGATACTGGGTCCAGAACCATGCACTATAGTTAAGATGGGGTGTCTTAACAAGTATAACAGATAATCTATTCAGAGACATTGTGTAAGCAATAAGACATAATGGGTGTTGGTTATGCTGGGATAAATGCATGCTTAGGGACACAGTGAGGCATAAGGCTCCAGGTGGAGTGCCTTACAGTCCCTACAGGTGCACTGGTCATGGCACTGTTGGTCAGTCAGTCAGTTGCCCACCACAGTTACTTGCACCTGCATATTGTAATGCTAACCAGAGTCTTCCTAGTCAGAGGAACAAATAATTGTTTACTCTGGAGTATATGGTAGGGCAGATGTAACAAAAGTCTGTTTTATCTTCATTAAAAGCCCCCCAAATCACCACAGAGCACGTAAACCACCCAGAGCTTCTAGGGGCCACCCAGACCCCAGCTTTTATGTAGAAATCTTTCATAGTATATTACAAAAATTGCATGTGGGTGGTTGATTGATGGCACTGTTGGACAGTCAGTTGTGCACAACCATTGCATCCACAGTCTCTAATGCCAGTCAAAGTCTCAACACCCTGATTCCATGGGGGAAAAAAAATTCCCCTGAAATTCGGGGTAGGGAACATGTTAAAAAAAAGTGTTTTTTTTTCTTCAACAAAAATCCCTGAACTCACCACAAAACATGTAAACCCGCTAGAGCTTTTAGATCCCGGGCTTTATTTGTCCCAATTCGCAAATATCATATCCAAACATATACCCCGGCCCCCCAAAGAAATCCTGCCTATGTCCCTGCTTAGGTCCTCTAATATCAATAAATAGTTTAAAGTCTTTACACAGCATTTAAAAATGATGACATACCTATAGTGTAGTTCATGTCCCCCCAGTTCTTTACTGTTGAAAAAAACAAGTCTCTCTTCCATCCTGCCTCCTTGGTCATATACAATCAGTTTATTAAGTCTTTGTAACTGAAAACATTCTCGTAATGTATCCAAAAAGAGTTTCTTCCATTCATTTATAGGGAACCTTTTGTCAACACTTTCATGTTTCCAGTATTTTAATATAAGTCATTTTGTGGCAATCAGTGTTGTAGCCAATAAAATAAATTCCTTTTATGTCCAACTATCATGTATGTTATCAAATATGATTTCCCCGAAAGAGAGATTTCTATTCCCATAACCTTACATACAATAATTTGGGTTTGCTTCCACCATTCCTGGACCAATGTGCACTGCCAAAAAGTATGGTAAAACAGTGACTTTTGTTTTGCAATGCCAACAATTTGATGAATTCACAATCCCTATTCTTAATAAACAAGGAGGAGTAAAATAAGACCCTTTTAACATTTTACACTGAATATATTTATTTCTAGAGTTTTTATATCTGTTTATACATAGTGTAACAGTCTGACTTAGTGCAAGGTACCCTGTAATAGCAGCAAACAAGCCAGTTTTCTTTTTCCCCAGTATTCTACACATTTTGGGCCAGATATTCAAAAGGGTTGCGCCATGCACAATAGGGTTGTGCCTGCGCAAGTCCAAACTTGCTCCATTCTGCGATATTCAGCAGGAGGCAGTTGCGCCACAGAAAACATGCTGAGCAACAGCGCAATGCAAATGAATGGATGCTGAACTCGAGGGGGAGGAACCATGCATAAACTGCACAGCCCGATATTCAGCTAGGCTGTGCAGAGTTGTGCAGGCGCAACCCCCAACCTGCCCCTGAACAACTTTGAGCCCCTAAAAAAAAGGCTCAAGTCGAGGGCCACCACAGGTGAGCTGCTGCATTGCAGGCGCCAACACAGCAGCTGCCACCTGTACAGCTGGCTAACCCTCCCTGTGCCCCCCACCAGCCCGAGCACGAGCAACAGAAATGCCCCCCCACCAGCCCGACCACGGGCTGCAGTAGTTAAAACAACCCCCCCAATACATCCCTGGTGGTCAGTGGACGAAAAGCCTGATCGCGGGCTGTATCAGTGTAAAATACAATCTCCCCCCATACATCCCTGGTGGTCCAGTGGACGAAACTCCGATCGCGGGATGTATGCAGTAAATACCCCCAACATCCCTGGTGCCTGGTGTCCCCACCCACCCATGAAGCCCCACCACCCGCTCCCCGGCGGCGGCAGCATCCGCCTGCACGCCCCACCACCCGCCGACTGACTGCCGGTGAGACTGCATGCCCGGTGGTGCAGAGCAAGAGCCAATGGGCGTGCAGCCTGCCTGTAAAGACAGTCCAGTTTTGTGAATAGATTTCACAAAACTGGACCGTCTTATGGCATACACTGCACCCATTGGCTCTTGCTCTGCACCAATGAGTGCGGCCCCCGAACGTCAGTCGGTGACGGCGGCAAGCTGCGCCGAGGTGGTCAAACGCGATGGTGAGCAGGCCTGCTAGTGTGGTACGCCATCCTGTCCGAGTTCTGAATACCAGGGCTATGTTCGAGGGGGTGTACTAACACATCCCGCGAGCAGGTTCTGGTCCACTGGACCACAGGGCTATTTCGGGAGGAGGGTTGTATCTTACCTGATACCGCCGCGATCAGGCTTTTGGTCCACTGGACCACCAGGGATGTGGGGGGTGTTTTAAACTAATGCAGCCCGTGGTCGGGCTGGTGGAGAGATCATTCTGCTGTTGCCAGCGATAGGGCCAGTGGAGGTGGTGGTAGTTTTTCACTCTTTTGCCCACAATCGGGCTGCAGGGGGCGTCGGTCCCCGATGGCTGCTGCCTGGCAGGACGCCAGGCGCAAGTCCTCGGGGATCGGCACACCTGCATGCTAATGTCATGCAAATGGGGCCATAATCAGATGCAAATAGCCCCCCCTGCGCCTTGCATGAATTATGGCCCCATTTGCATGTCACCTTTTGAATATGGGATTTTGCGCATGGCGCAATGGTACTAGCGCCACCGCAAGTTGTATGCTCCACTCTGACAACTGCGGTTGGCGCCAAGTTCCGCCTCATCACGCATGGCTGTGGCTGGGGTGATAAAAAAGGAGTTGCTCAATAGCGCAACTCCTTGAATATCACTTCACACACCTCATGCAACTATTTTGCGCAGCTGCTAAGGGTCATGCCTAAGAATAGCGCAGTTTGAATATCCAGCCCATTTTGTTTTCAAATTCTTTTAAAGGGTTAGGTGGCTCTCTTTCCCAGCGATTGTACATTTCGTTGAATATAGTTTTTAACTCTACATACCTACAGAATTCCGACTCCTGCAATAAATACTAGGTCCTGCACTCTGTCCGTGTTATTGTGTTTGTCATTAAGTGTTTCTACCTTGCTATGCCACTTTTTGTTCTTTTTTTTAAATAAAAGGGTATGTTGTTAATAAAACACACCGGGGTTTTCCAGAAAACATTATGTATACTTAGTTTAGGTTTCGGTTTGGTTTTAGCTTGGTATTTTGATGACATTTTACAAAATAATGTACTATACTGTTTTTTTAACTTAATAACATTTTCTGAATAGAACCACAAGGATAGTATGGTTACCTTTTTTTTTTTTGTCAAGTGCTCTAATGCAGCATCTACCAGCTCATTTTCTAACCCCAAATTGATGTATGCCCATTTTAATACCTTTTTTTTTTTTTTTTTTTTAACCATAAATGCTAGGTAAAGATTTTCTGTCAGGGCATGCTAGACCCCCACTTTCTTTTGGTAAACATAACCATGACCAAGCTATCCTGGGTTTACCGTTGTCCCAAATGTAATCTTTAATAGCCTTATTTATTTATTTCTTTAAACCATTCTTTGGGGGTACGAGTAATAGTAGCTTGTAAACCAGATCAAACTGTATGTAATGCCCAGGGATGGTTACGCTGGTGCGTTCCTCTGTTACATCTAGGCTGAACTACTGCAATGCTCTGTCCCAAGGGTTATCTGGATGGCTGATACAAATGGTCCAGAAAGTTGCCGCTTGGCTGATTGCTGGGACATGTCAGTCAGAGGACGTCGGTTCTGAGCGAAATGCAGTAGGTATCAGTGCAGTGGTGCATCACCTTCAAGATAGGACTGTTAAGATACAGGATACTACACGGTGTGGGCTCAGGCTACCTGAAAGATCTCCTGCCCACTCTCTTCGCTCCATTGAGGTGCCGTTGTTCTAGGCCTAAGTAGTCAGGGATAGAGCTTTCCGGGTGGCTTCCCTGTTGCTCTAACACCTTACCCATTATGTTCATGAATTCACCTAAATGGAGGCTTTTAAAAAGAGGATAAAGTGCTATATTTTTCATTTAGCCAATATGAACTGCTCATAAATATTTTAATATGTACTGTTTCCTTCCACAACATTCTATTTTATTTTTCATTTATGTTTTATTACATAGTTACTAGAGATGTCAATTCAGCCAGTCAGGTGTCACTTACAGAGGACATCCTCATTCATTCATTAATGTATCAGTGGCTCAGTAGGTAGCACACTCTCCTCTGAGGCCGGGAGATCAGAGAGCTGTGGGTTCAGTTCCCACATCTGGCACTTGGGTTAATATCCCAGTACTGACACTGTAGTGCAGCATGAGAGGGGTGCTGCACTTCTGAGGTGCCGTCTTTCGGATGAGACATTAAACCGAGGTCCCATCTGCCTGGATTGGTGGTAGTTCAGGTGGATGTTAAAGATCCCATGGCACTTACCGAAAAGAGCAGGGGAATTTCCCCGGTATCCTGGCCAAATTTCCCTCATTCACTAAAAATACCACCAACAGCTTAATCTGGTTCAAGGTCAGTTGGCATTCATTTGTATCCCCCTCCCCCGGGTCGTGCCTGAAAATAGGCAGGATTTGTCTAGTGCACTTACCCGGTCAACAAAAACTATAAAAAAAAAAAAATATTGAACAGAGCAGACTCCTCCTTTGAGGGACTGCGCTTCAATCATGATTTGTTTTTTTATAGGCACCTGCTCACTGTATCCTTCAACTCTGGGGGTCTGAGTGGGGAGAAGGGAGGCTGGGCGCTAGACGGGAGCAGTGTGGGGAGCTGTCAACTGAATTAGGGTGTCCGAGCATTTAATGGGGATTCAAAGGGGTGCGGGGAGGGAGTAGTTACTTGATTTTGTGTTGAAGGGGAGGAAAGGACTTCAATGCATTATATACTTTATGGCATATACTGAATTAACTTCACCGGGACTGTGAGGAGGGAGGTGGGTGGTAGACAGTGGTATGGTATAGGTAAATTAGTTTTTTTCACTTTTACACTTCTGGAAGGTGCTTGTAAAGTGGGAGGGAAAGGTTTATCATCAATGTTTTTTTTTTTTTGCCTTTTTTAAATGGTGCACAATTTGCAGTTTTTTGCCTGGTGAAACTATACCTGTTACCACACTATGTGCTGGGAAACTTCACAAAGATTTTCACAAAGCAAAGTTTCCCCGACTTGCAACCTTCTACTAGAAGCTGAGGCCCACAGGTCGTGAACTGGACCCAGGCCCACATGTCTCTTAATATGATGGGAAGAGAACGTTGGTTTAGTATTCACAGAGATAATCCAGTGCTCCCTTTGGAAGGGGGTATTCCCCAGTGCTCTTAAAAAGGCAATGATGAAACCTCTTTTGAAGAAAGCATCTTTTTACCCGGATTGCCTCGCAAACCATAGACCCATCTTTAACCTCCCCTTTCTGGGGAAGGTCATCGAGAAAGTAGTGGCTGTGCAAATCAAGGCACATCTCACTGCCTTTGACATCTATGAGCCACTCCAATCTTGTTTCTAGTCCAGGCACAGTACGGAGATGGCACTAGTCAGGGTGCTTAATGATCTCTTCAGGGCAAGAGATAGATGTAAACAGTCAATTCTCATTCTATTTGCTCCCTCCTCAACATCTGACACTGTGGATCAAAGGATGTTGTTAGATCACCTGGGGGAGCTCTGTGGATTCGCCAGCACTGTCATCAACTGGTTTGAATCTTTTCTCACAGACAGGATGCAAAGGGTAGTGATGGGAAATTATTCCTCCCAGTCAAAGCCCCGTCCTGTGGAGCTCCCCAAGGCGGAAGCCTCTTACCCATGTCATCTGCGGTGTACATGATACCCCTGGGGGATATCATTAGATGTTACAGGGTGGGGTTCACTGCTATGCAGAAGATACCCAACTGTATATGGCTTTTGCACCAGGGACACAGAGACAGTCTCTGTGCTGAACTCCTATACAGCAGAGATTCAGGACTTTATGTCCTCCAACTAGCTGAAGCTTAATCCACATAAGACTGAAGTACTGGTGATTGAGCCTGGTTGTCAGTGGGGAGCTGGGGTGGCAGGAGAGGTGACCAGATTTGTGCTTGGCTCTTCTTCTCTTGCCGCCTCAGTAAAGGTGAAAAATGTGGGCGTTATCCTGAATAGTGAACTGACACTGGAGACTCATGTGTGTCACCTGTGGTCCGCAATGGTTTTTAACTTCTTAAGAATATTGTCCAGATTAAACCTTTTATCCCACCTAACGACCTGCCCTCACTAATATGTGCTTTTGTTACATCCAGACCCAATTACTGCAATGCCCTTTACCTCGAGCTAAATGGAGGGACCCTACATCACCTTCAGCTGGTGCAGAACACTGCAGTCAGGTTGCTGATGGGCCTACCTAGATCCTGTCATATGACCCCAGTCTTGCGCAATCTGCACTGGCTGCCAGTGAGGTGGTGGATTTCCTTCAAGGTTGGTTTGCGGACTTATAAAGCCCTACATGGACCAAGCCCCAGCTACCTGAAGCAGGACCTTGTTGCCTCATCAGACCTCCCGCCCTCTCCAGTCCTCTGAGGGGGCCTCCTAGTGGTCCCCAAGGTTCAGTTGAAATCTTCGGGTGACAGGGCCTTTGATGTAGTTGGCCCGACGCTGGTCACCGAGGAAGGCCCCCTCACTGGAAGCCTTTAAGAGGGGTCTGAAGTCCCATCTTTCTACGACAGCTTTTGATTTACTTTAGTTTACTGGCTGTTTATAATTATCATGACAGAGTTTATTTATTATTGATTTAAGTTCTTTTTTTTTTTAATTTTAATATCATAATTATTTGTATCTTATGTTCATGTTTTGCATTTAATATTATGGCATTTTATAATGTACAGCACCCAGAGCCTATGGGAATGAGCACTTTATAAATAAAAGTTTGCCTCCTTGCTTACTATTCATTGTAGTTTGTAAGGTGCCCTAGCCACTGGGAAAGGGCATCAATAAATCAAAATTTTCCTTGCCAGTTCTGTTCTCATCTTTACAATCTTTTCTGCCTCCTCCTTGAAAGCTCTGTTCAGGCTCACACCTCCTCACAATCCCCCCTCACATTCCGCTCCCCCCCCCAACTTTCCCTTGGTTTCACTTCTCAAGCAATCTCTATTTGCATAAGTCTTTTGCAACTGCATTTGTTTATAATACCAACCACTGCTTTGTATTTTGCTATCTGGTGGACCCGCTGCCTTGTTTTTGTTGTTTATTTTATCTGTAATTATCCTGTATACTGTTTCCACTGCACTACTGCACTATATTGCTGCAATTTTTCCCCATCCAGGAGGCATCTCAAAACGAGCTATTTTCAGTTAAATATGCCTTTCCTGGTAAAACGTTTCTAAATAAATAAAATTACACAGTGCAGGAGAAAAAGTGTTCAAAACAAGGCTGTCAGCTGGACAGCCGAATGTCAAAATGTAGTGGCCCTGACCTAAACAACTGCATCTTTACATGCATGAGTGGGTGTGTTAGTGTGCTTTCAGCTCTGAGACCAGAAGTTTTTAAATCCAGTTTAAGATAAAGGTTTGACCAGACCCAGCTGCACAGCAGTAGAGCTGGGTTCACACCTTGAGCTCAGAGTGGAGGGCTGACAGCAGGAAGATCAAGTGTCCCAGAGGACAAGCTCCTCCACCATGGGGTGGGGGAACACCAGTCTTCACTACAATACTGTCGCCTGGAAGAACATGGAGGCAAAGGGGCCAAAAGCATGTTGTATAGCTTTGGCTGACCGAGTTCCACCATCAGCAGCACATCAGAGTGTACACACATTTGGGACCCTCAATGCCAATACCATCAGGGGAGAAAGTAAGGCAGCAAAAAGATCACCAGACGAGGTGGATGATGGACCTGGCACTCACTTGGGTCCCACACCTCATTCAGTCTAGATGGTTCTGTCCCCTAAACAGGCCCTCCATGGGGTGGGGGTGATAATCCATGAGAGCTGGGGAGGGGACCAAGGTGGATAAGACCAGATAAGGTAGCTGCTGGAAGGGGCTCCATAGATGAAGTCTGATGCATAAACAGCCAAGTTAAAAAGAAAGAAAAAAAGATAACAGGAGTGGGGGGTGGGAGAACTTGGCTAGCACTAAGGATAGCCACATCAGCCAATGACTAATAAAAATCAGATCTATGTGGCTAATAAAATTACTGCAATTTGTGGTACACACAGTAGAAAATTCTACAAACTGCAGAATGCAGCTAATCCTATTTTTCCCCAAGCACTCACACAGTGGGGGGCCAGCAGCATTAAAGTGTGGTCTCCAAATTTCAAGTCACGCTAAAGAAAACACCATACAAGTCTTTATTTACAGCAGGCATGTGATCAACACTCACTAAGGAGGTTAGCCGTTTTCAGTCCAGCCCCAACTATAAAGAACTGATATACCGACTTCTCTACTGCAAGCAGTGACTATAAGACTACTATGCTTCCCACTTAATGACGCTGTTCTGCAACACAAGCTAACTTGATAAAATAACACTTGCCTAGCATCTGTTTCAAGCTCTCCAAATCTGCTGAGCAAGCACTCTTTCCCACTCTGTGTTTACTCCTTCTCATCATGATGCAGTTCACCAAAAAATGTCACCATGCAGAAGAGGATCAAACAGCCTAGAACATCCATTTGTTGAATTAAATGATAATCTTATCAAGTACTTTGCATTGTGAGCTGGGTTTAGAACTTAAATATAGCCACCTCCTTGAAGCAGTATACCTTCTATGCAAACAGAAACAAAATCAATAAAGCCCCCCTCCCCATATTACCAAAACAAGTATACCGTAAAGCATTAGGTTACACACTATGTGTGAATATATTTGTGTGCCTACAAAGACCACAGTTTTTCTTAGTACTCTAATAGTAAAAGAAAACACAGGTCAATAACAAGCAAGTCAGTTGTTTTTTTTTACCTGGTTCTAGAAAAATAATCAGATAACTACTGATATAACAGTACTGTGGTGGGGGGGGCAGCTAGCCACTGCCACTCATTATTTGCAGATATAATTCTGTTATATATAGTTTTTTTGATGGGATTTTAGGTATGTTACATGCCATAAGAATGCCAGTGTTACTGCAAGGGGACATAGAGAGACAGGATTTTTAAAATGTGCGACCTTCATCTGACCTGAGAGGAACCAGCTTGCTTGCCAGGAAGCTGACAATTACTGTATTTGTCAAAGGCTTGAAGATAGCTGATCAAAGATTATTTCCTTAGTTCTAACATGGGAAAATAAATACACAAGTTTGATTGGATATGGTATGTTACATGTCAATTCATTAATCTCTGTTACACGCACGCTGAGGGTGATCAGTGTAGCTGACAGATTAGTACTCTGTACCGGGTCTGATTTTTCACCCGACTAAGCAAATGTAGAAATCAGCCTTTTTTCAGCGCTGCTAATGAGGTCCACTTTTTAATCTGCATAGCAGTCTGAGAATTAGTTGAAATTATGAGAGAACCCACATACAGAGAAGCGACAACAAATCTGATCTCGACACCCCCCTCCCGCAAATGTTGTAATATGCAAAAGTGAATTTTGCCAGCTGTACAGGAAAGTTTTCTGAGCACATTGTGATGTACTGTCTCTCACTATATTACAGTTAGTGCTGTAAAATCGGAGAAACGACAGTACAGTGACAAGTAACCCGGTGTGCAGATTGTGTCACAAAAATATGGAACTGTGAAGGAGCACAATACTGAATCTACCCAACTGCTCGGCAGCCTGTGAAGATCACAGAATCTAGCAGAGACAGAGAGAACGCGCAGTCTCCCGCGACAGAGAGCGAGACCCTGACGGAAAATGTGTCCCACTGCTGTCTGTGACAGTGGCACCCTGGTCTTCTCTGACAGAGAATGACTGACAGTAGCTTTAGTGCCAGTCCCCAAGTTGTATAATGGACAGGAAGTGTTCTGCAGCTCCATACCGTGGGTGAGTCTGTCTGTGTTTTTGTTTATCTGTAATGCTGCCGCAGATTGTGAGAAAGCAGGGAAGGGAGCGAGACAGTAGGCGGTATTCACGCCGCTTTTCACAGAGAGAGACAGACAGCAAGTGTGTTAAAAAGTATTTCTCTTGTGGGTCCGTGTCCCCCGACAGTGCTCCAAACACAGGTAGAGAGACAGCAACACAGAAACAAGCGAGGGACACAGGGAAAGGCAGCAAAAACATATATTTCTCACTCTGCCTCTTTCAGTTGCTGCAATGTGTTACTGTTGGCTGTGTGCATGTTGCCGTTTTCTGTTGCTTTTGTTGTCACTGTAACCTATCTCTCTGCAGTCCCCTATCATTCACAACTGGAACACAGTCTCAGTGCAATAAATCAACCCACAACGCATTATTTAGTGGGTACTATTTTACAAGGTGGCATGACACAGCAATGTTCTTGCTGTTTAAACAGCAAAAAAACATGTTTCTTCATATTTTTTGGTTGTTTAAACACAACCCATGTTATAAGCACAATAACCCACTCCAGGCTGTGTGGTTACTGGGGATTAATCAACACCCTGGGTGCTGTGAGGACACTCAGGATTCGCCCTTGTGCCTCACAACACACCCAGGGTGTTGATTAATCCCCAATAACCACACAGTCTGTCCTGTGTTATTGCTTACTTAACTGAGGGAAGCAGAGCTGTGCCAAAAGTAATCACCTGTCGTAAACCTTTGCACTTAAAAAGGCAGGATGCTTGGAAAAAACAGGTTTTGGGAAATAGTATTTCTTTACTGGCTGATGTGAAAATTGTCTAACCTTTGTGAATTCTTGACATACTGGTGTCAGTTGCGTTACTAGTGGGGGCACAGACATCAAAGGTTATCAGGAAAAAAATATTTTGGGGAAGCGCCAGAGTGACACCCGGTGGCCTAAAATGGAAGGGCCAGCCTCTATTCACAGACTGGGGGTGGTCAACCCTATAAAAACTCTCAGCATAGACACTCAAGGGTCAATTTACTTGGACTCTCTTTCCTGAACACAAGAATCAAAGGCTGCTACAGAAAGACAAATATTTTGCCAACCAGCGATTCTCTGGACTTTGAAATCTTCATGTCTAAGGCAGAACTTAGCTAACAGTTTTAAGGCTTTTTCTTTTTGTACATGGTCCACTTTTTACTTTTCTGTTTATTCTGTGACAAATTTGCCAAAGTTAAAAACCTTTTAATTGTAAATGTATGTTTAGTAATTATTTTAGTATAAACGTTTGTTTTAAGAAAACTTGCCTTGAGAGAATTTCTTATAGTGTGTTTGTGTGTGTGTGTGTGAGATTGTAGAAGGTTATAAATAATCTGGGACTAAACTGTTATTGCCAAAGGAGTGTCATCAAATAGCTACCAAATCAAGGGTTTGTAACAGGGGAAAAGGCTGGATAAAGATATGGGAAATACAAAAGTCTCAAAGAAGGGTCTGTGGGAATTTGAACCAGGCTATTGTACGCCTTGTAGAAGAAGGCAAAATTAGCATTACAATGCTACCCTGAAGAGGTTGTAATGCTGGATCTCCTCCCTTGTGTAATAACCAAGAGAGGGTCCTTATTTGGCTACAAGTCTCGAGACTGGTACTATACCCTACCCAGACATAAAGAGGGATTTCCCTGGAACCTCGAGGAGAGTGTTCAGTCGTGATCTCAGCGAGCATTCTAGAAGCACACGGGGTGGGTCTCCCTGTTCTCCCCCTCCTTGTCACAGATTACACCTACGAGTGGGCACTGCAAATCCAGTGGCCTTGACCCTCAGGAATGGGTTCGTGACGGTGGTTCTAAAATGATAACCATGTCTGGGACTACATAAACTTCGAGGCCAAGGATTAAGTCCCATATATGGTTTTCACCAAGTGTAACTCGCACTATGATAGAGGTCAGCCCATCGATGCAGCAGGAGGGTTACCACTCACAATGCTAGTGGCCCGAGTTCGGGACTGAACCTGGGTCGCTGGAGGGCCAGCCGGGGGCGAGGGAGAGGTCTTGAACATTTCAAACAACATTTGCCCTCTCCAGGGCAGAATAAATGGTTGAGCTGCTGCAAAAGCACCTCTTGTGGCGGCATAGGTTGCACAATTCATGTGGCCAAGAAACAGTTGGTTTGCGCATGCCTGTTGCATGCATGCTTGATCACGAAAAAGTTGCTGACTCCAGAGGAGAATGAAAATCATGGCAGAAACACCAGTAAGCAGGATGATTTTGGCATTCCCATAGGCTTCGCACTCACCAACCAAATATTGCACCAATTGTGGATTTGCCACTGGTGGATGCACTAGCTCTCCACCCAGCTGCCTCACCATGGGAGTAAGCTATGGGTCAACTGGGGCAGGTAAGCCCTGGGGATGGCGAGGGGGACGGAACACACTGGCCAGAGTGGGGAGATGAAATTAAAAAGAAAACAAAAAACCTTGCAACAGCTCAAGAAATGTGAATTGGAAAAAAATTAGTAAGCTGGCTCCGTGTCACTGAGCGATGGGTATTCACTCGGCATGCTGGCGACCCGGGTTTGTGCCCCAAGCTTGGCTGTCAGAAGCGGAGGCCAGCAGGGAGGGGATTCAGACATTTCCCTCCTGAGGGAGGGCTGCATTGTGGTGCTTCTCTAGCGGCTCCTTGAGGTGGCGTCCTAGGCAGTGTGGGTGACCATGCACTACTGGCTGTCCCCACCCATGCTGCTGCACGCCCTGACGCGGGAGGGTGGGATTGAAAAAGTGGAAAATGGGCTGTCCAGTCCACTGGATGATGGCCGCTCGTCCCTCCACTCTGCAGTCCCCAGATCACACCTCCTCCATCCCCACGTCTGCACTGGGGGCAGCGTTCAGACTTCTCCCCGTTTCCCCCGTCTGGGGAGGGGCCATTCCACTAGGATTAGAGCCAGACCCCCCGGATGCAGGGTGCGCAGGCAGTGACTGGCGGAGGATAGCAGCGGGGGTGAGACTGGCAGGCATAGGGGACTTACACGAGCCCAAAGAAGTGGAGGACTAGGGCTGGGGAAAGGAGTATAAATACATCTCACACACACAAAAAAAAAAAGAAAAAAATTAGAAGAAATGCTTGAGCTTCTTGCTGCCATTTTTACTATACAGGCAAGTGATAAAACTGTTGACAATGAAAAAAAGTCTATAGGTGTTAGCCAATCATAATGCAGGGATTAATTAGCACACAATCCCATTATTGAGTCTTCTGTCTGGTTATGGCAAAATAACAGGACAGTAGTTCTGCATTTCGATTGGCCTGGGGAAAAGGTTTACAGTATACTACTGAATAGAAATGATTACCAGTTAGAACTGTGCTTCACTGCTGTAAACAAAGGGCATGCTTTAATAAGTATGCCATGTATGATCCCAACCATGATCATATGGGGTAGCTAGTCCCCCCCACAAAATCCCTTCTCATCCTGCTGAAATCAGTGTAGCAGAGATACTTCACACATGATGTAAACTGTATGTTCCCACAGAGGTTTAGCAGTTCCATTTATGTATGGTGCATAAGGACATTAAACAAGGCTTCCACGAGGACTGGACGACCTTCACTAAGATGATAACATACTAGTCGGTCTGAAATGTTGTTGAGAGTCTGTTTTTGCATATGCCCATATACTATTTGTATACCTTTTTATATTACTAAGCATATCTGTCATACGAAAATTACAATGCAGTTTAAGTTGATGGCTTACAGACTTCATTCTGTAATACCCATAACAGACACTGATGTGTAGCATGGGGGTTGGGGGTGGGGGACACCACTGTTAAGGTGCCATCCTTTGAATGAGATGTTAAACCGAGATCCCTTCTGCCCATCTCTGGTCGCCATCCTAGAGGAAGTTTAAGATCATGGCACCTATAAAAAAGTAAGGCAGTTTCACCAGTGTTACAGTGAACATTTCCTCCTGTCAATAAAGCAGGTCTATGCAACACCCCCTCCCCCCCAAAAGGATGCCCCTGGAAACAAGTTGCCACAGCTTAGCATACCTTTCCTGGTCAAGAACTGCAAATAAATAAATAGCAGCTCTATGCCCTACAAGCTCTGCCAAAACGTAATCCAAAGACACAAGGGTCTGTCCTAGCAAATTCCAAGAAATACATTATTTTATGCCTAAACCATCAAGGACCAAAAGAACATGTATCTTTACTTGAAAGCTCAAAAACGAATCGTGTGGGAAGCTGGAAGTTTCTGAGAAAGGCCAAGGGTGGCCTGCTAAACTTCCTGTTTCAATTTGCTTGCTCACTCCAGAGCAAGGCCCCTGGAATTCTGTGTTGTTCTGCTGTAGAACTAGCAATCTGCCACAGAACTTCAGTGGCGTGCAGAAGTTACTATTTGGTGATTTTCATTTAAAGGTGATACAAAATGTTTTTTACATTGTTAAATGCCCTCCCATCATTTTCCATCATTTGGCAATTATGTATTCTTGTAAAGGTCAACAAAATCTGATGTGTAATCAAGCTTTGGGTATCCTCAGATTTATGAAGAGTTCCACTCTTCTTAGAAGCTACTGCTCTTTCTTTTCATATTCCTGAGACATTCTCTGACATCAGTTATACCATTCCATGCTACTGATCTGAATGGCCTGGAATGCTGTTACCGATGTCATAGAATGTTTAGGCAGTATAAAAAGAGAGAGCAGCAACTGCAAAAGAGACAGATTCAGGGTAATTACAAAGGCAAAGAAATAGATAATGAACAAAAATAGTCAAAACAGAATACTGGACAGACACAGAAAGGAAAACAGGAGGGCATGTAGGTGTGAAAAACAAAACAAAAAAAAAAAAACTTGTTCCTATCGCCTTCAAAAATACTACTTTTCCACAAGCCTAGGCTGGTTTCCTCTCCTTCCTGAAATTAGCCCCCCACCCCCACCCCGCGTGCTCAATATAGCATGTTATTAATAACACCTCTGGTAAGTCAGTCAATGGTTGAACAATGAACTGACAGAGAAGTAGATAATTGTAGGAGATAATCTCTAAGGCACTCCACATTGCTGACATCATGGGTTGTGTACACCTGATAGGTTGCTTGATGCACATGTGACTTTGAAAGAACTCCGTCCCCCTTCTCTGGGGTCCGGATCTCACTGGATCAGTTTTCAATGTGCCTCTAACAAAGGTTGCAGCACACCCTTTAGCTCCAGAGCAACAGGCATAAGCAGATCAAGGTAAGAACTATTAAGAAAATGCCAGGACCATCAGGAATTCAGCTAATGCAGTGCAAACTAGGCGGGTGTTTTACAAGTGACTAGTTAAACAGTATCACATAGAAATCGTGTTGTTACTCAGCGTCAGCTAAAGTCTAAAAACACTGCAAAGACATAGATATAGAGATGTACTTAGTTTTGTCAAGAATGCTTGCAAAGTGTCATGATCAATCAGCTACCTGAAAACCCCTGCTAGCAGTCCCAGGTGCTAGAAATGCACAGCAAAGTTTAATATATATACTCGATGACCTGATACTCCTGCTAGCAGTATCAGAGTTACAAATTTTCATGCTGGTCATCTCAGTTAATAAGGAATATCTGGGTACCCTGCTGGCGTCCCAGTCATCTCCTCAAAACACACAAAAACCCCACTGATCATTTCCTGAAAGAATACCACTGCCCCGGCATAGCCTCAAGATGGGACTCCCAGAGCGTGATCAGAAAAATATATCTCCTACTTCCTTAGTCAGTTTGCTGTGAGGGAGTCAAGATGGTGCGTTCCCAACGTGGTTTTTTTAATGGCTTGCCATTTTTTATTCACCGCTCTTCTTCTCCAGTCTGCTCCACGGCTCCATAGTGCCGCTGTACCTCTGCAAGACTGCTGTGCTCACAAGAGCAACTCAGACCCCCCGGGCGACTACTAGATCTCGCGCTATCACAGCACCAAATCCCATGCAGCAAACTTAGTCTCACATCACTCGCGGCCGCCTTCTTATGTTGGGAAACAGAAACATCCATTTTGGGATGCTCCCTGCTCCTCGGCGGTCGCAAGTCGGTACAGCATGAGCAAGAATGACACATTGCACTAACTGGCAAAGTGCAGTGTCAATAGGATCCCTCAGCATTCAGATCCAGATATTAAATGATTCTTTCTGGATCCATCAGGGAAGTAACCATCAGATCTGTAACTTTATTTTATTTATTTATTCAATTTCGGGTTACAAGTACCTTTGAGCACCAGGCAGCTCATTTACAAAGGCTCCACGTCAATGGGGGAGGGGTTAACAATCAGACAAGGAAGACCACACATTATTATGTTACAACATACTTAGACAATTCATAATGCAATGATAATATACAGGGATATAACAAAGAGACAGAGAAAGTCAGGAATTAGTAAGTGAGCAGGACAGCATTTAAGAGAGAAGGGGAACAGGGAAAAGGTAGACGTGCTTTAAGTTGGCCGGAGTGGGAAAGTAGCAGCCAGGGACTTTGTCAGTGTAGTTAAAGCAGGTGCGGTAGGAGGTGGGTGAAGGAGGGTAGGGGTAGGAGAAGGGGGAGGAAACACAGGCTGGGGGTAAGTGGCATCCGAGTGGCCAAATAAGTGCTGGGAGGTGTGGTTAGGGAGACACGGAGCAATGGAAAGGTGGAAGTATAGTGGTACTAGGATTAGGTGGTACAATCGCAGGTGCTTTCAGTTATGAGATGCTGATGGAGCATATGCATAAACTGAGCAAGTTTAGGTAGTATAATCAACACACTGCATAGGCCATTAAACCAGAGTGGGGCTCTGTACAGAAAGGACCGTTAGTATTGAGCAGTCCGACAACGTGGGACGAGGAGTTTCGTTTTGGAGCTGCGAGTGTGTTGGGTCTTGTGGGATTTGTTCAGCAGGCATCCAACGCCCGGTGGCAAGAGTCCAAGGAGCACCTTTCTGGTCAGAACGCATGTTTGGTATTTGATCCTACCACTTAGCTGAAACCAACCAGTATGAGTGTACAGCTCACAAGTGTGGGTGAGGTGAGCAGCACCCGTGATTAGCCTATAGGTTTTGTTCAGAGCAACAGTAATTCTTTTGAGGGATGTGGCTGATGCCGCTCCATAGATTGCTAAGCCGTAATCAACGACCGATAGAACCGAACTGTAGACTGCAAGCTTCAGAGCTTCTGGAGTCAGATTCCGTCTGTATCTATTAAGGAGCCCAATCCTGGTACAGACGTTCCTAGCAACATTATCAATGTAAGGCACATAGCTGAGGTTACAATCCAGGGTTACACCCAGGTACCTGAAGTGCTGGATTTGTTCAAGTGGGGCTCCTTGGTTATTTGTGACTGTGAGTGCATGTGCCTTATAGTTGTGTCGAGAGGATGAAAACACCAAGACTTTAGTTTTCTTGTAGTTTAGCACCAATTTGTGAGTACTAAACCATTTCTCAGCTTCCGCAAAACCAAGTTGAAAATTGCTTTGCAATAAGTTGGGATCAGAGTGGCCTGTAAAGATGACAGCGTCATCTGCATAGAGAAGAGTACGTTGATGACAGGCAGATGGCAAGTTGTTCAGGAAGATACTGAAGAGGAGAGGACCCAAGATTGATCCTTGAGGTATGCCAGACTGGACAGCCCTCTGTTCAGAGACTACATTAGATATCTTCACCCTCTGCAGTCTATCTCCAAGGTAACTTCCGAACCATTTCAGTGTGTTTGGTGAGAGACCAATTTTTGTGAGCTGTCCGAGTAGCAGTGGGTGATTAACAGTGTCAAAGGCCTTTGTTAGATCTATAAAGGCCACTCCTACAAGTCTGCCTTGGTCGATGGACTGTTGTATAAAAGTTGCAAATTCTAGCAATTATATGGTAGTGCTATGCCCCTTTCTAAAACCATGTTGTTGTGGACACTGGATAGAGTAAGATTCAAGGTAATCCGCCAGCTGGATGGCAACAATTTGTTCAAGCACCTTGGATAGAGGACGGAGAATAGGTATTGGCCTATAGTTGCTATGCAGGGAATGATCACCGGATTTATGTACTGGGGTAACCAGAGCAGTTTTCCACACTTCCAGAAATTGTGACAGGGTTAGCAAGAGGTTTAGAATCTTAGTTATTGGTGGGAGTACTTCATCTAAGGTAAGCGCAATAAGCTTGAGGTCTAGACAGTCTCCACTATGTCTAGACTTTCCTAGCACCTTAGTTAGTAGTTTTCTGACCTGGTTGAGTGAGACCTTCTTAAAGTAGAAATGGGGTGCTCAGGGATCTTACCCTCAAGGCGACTAGCAGTGTGTGCAGAGTTATCATCGAAATAGTCTTGCAGGAGGACACTGCTCAGATTGGTGAAGCCATCATTAAAAGTGTTTGCAATTTTAAGCAGGTCAATGGTGGGGGTACTTTCAGTATTCAGCATTGTAGGAGATACCTTAAGAGCTTTGCCAGTGATATCCTTGATACTTTTTTTAAATTTATTACACTTTTTGACTCCCACCAACCACCTGACATTGGCCCTTCCTCACTGCCTTGCATCCCCTATAGCCTTGCCCTCGCTGATACCCCTGATTTAACAGAGGTGGGGCCGCCACTTTCCAATCAGGCCCCCTACACCGGGTAAGGGGTCGGTTTACGAGACCGACATTGCCTCCTGGGATTCCCCCCCCCCAAGGCGGGGTTGGATCCGGTTGTCTGGTGGCGGAACTACGGCTGAGTCAGCGAGGAGGTGAGGAGCGATAAGGCCGGCGGGAGCGCCTCACAATGGCGGCCGTTGAGAGAGACTGTTTTTTGCCATTAGCAGGGATGGGGACATGCAATGATGCAAGCATCCGCCCCACCCCTCAAGCATGACAGCGCCAGACACGTGGGAATCCCCCAGCCTCCACCAGGAGTCCTAGATGCGCCTGCACTCAACCCGACCCGGAGAAGGAGAGCAGAGTCCATAGGACACTCAATCCTACTCCCCCCGGCAGGCCCTCCGGTTCAGTTCCCGAACCCGGGTTGCTGGCATCGCAGAATGAATTCCAACCGCTACCCCGGCGGGCCAGCCTGACCAAAATTTTCTACCATCTCTCCAGGCGTTGGTCAACATCTCCCTGTGGTATTTATATTTTGCCTGGTGAATAGCCCTCGTGCAGGCGTTTCTAGCAGCTTTATAGGTTTGCAGTTCCTGCTGTCTTCCAGTGGCTCTGGCACAGTGCCAGAGATGGTCCTGTAGTTTCATACTGGAAAGTAGCTCTGGGGTGATCCAGGGGTTCACTGTGCCACAGACCTTCATCTTTTTGTAAGGGACATGTGTATCACAGGCAGTGTTGAAAACCATGATGAAGTGATCCAGAGCTACGTTAATGTCATCAGTGAAGTCAAGCAGAGACCAACCCTGGGAACTCAGCTGTTGTTTTAATAGGTCCAAGTGGCCATGTTTAAGTACCCTGTTGTAGATGGTTTTGGGGGAGAGAAGAGTATGGAATTTGTTAGACCAGCAGCAGGTGATTGGGGAATGGTCACTGATGGAGTCAGGGTGCACCGTAACATTAGATAAGCGATCAGGGTGATTAGAAATTATCCAGTCTAGGGTGGTGCTTGTCCCTGTTTTATAGTTTATTGTGGTGTGTAAACTGACAAGTTAAATTAGGTGTAGAGCCGCTAGGGCGTCCTTTATAGAACTATTAGCAAGCGACAGCCAGTTTATGTTGAAGTCACCCAGGAAAATAGTCTCAGTAAGGTGATTTTGGGAGCAGAGACAGTCCAGGACACTGTGGAGACCTGTGGTTGGGTCTTTGGGGGTATGTACACTGACAGTACTGAGAGAATTTTGAAGTAGGCCCCCAAGAGCACTTTTATTTCCAACACCCGAGTTACGCATTCAAGTTCGATCACTGGCAATGCATAACCCTTTATTTATTTATTTTTTAGATATATGGCACAGCCACCCCCATGTTTGGACAGCCTGTCCAGACTATATATAGTATACCCTGGTATGGCAACTGCTGTGTCAGGTCTTTTGGGGGACAGCCACGTCTCAATGACAGATAGTATGTCAGGGTTGTGCTGAGCCATCCACACTTTGCGGGCGTCCATTTTACACAGGAAACTACAGATGCTGATTGTGGCCAAGTTAATAGCATCCTGTTTGGAACATGTACTGCTTCAAGCTTGGTCATTCAGACACGGATTAGGGTGGATGTTGCCTGATCGCAGAAGCAGCAGGAGGGCGACCCTAAGGAGGAGCTCTCTTAGTGCCTTTGACAGACGTTTAACCTTCTTATGGGTGCAGTGGTGTTTTATCCTTTTACTGCTTACTATGAGGAGGATGGTGGGATCAAGAGGGACACAGCTGTGAGCATGCATTCTATATGAAGGCCAGTCAGTACTTGGGAGGATGGACCATGAATAGAGACCATGGTCCCTTATTAATGCTGAAGAAGTTCCCAGATATACAGCTCTTGTTTTAGTGAGGGTTGTCACCAAGTTCCTTATGTAGAGGGTTTTCCCTGTTGGAGTTAGGCATTCCAGTCTGGAAGGGCATTATTAGGAGGATGAGAAGGAAGGGAAAGACACTCATGCCGAAATTATTATTTATAGCCATAATTAACATTAGGACTTAGGTCTAGGAGGTGGGCTGTCAGGGAGCAAAGTTGCTCTGATCCTTCAAAAATAGCTGAACAGAAATGAACCCAAAATTAAGGTAGCATGTGGTAGGCAGCCAATGGGAGGAGGAAGAAAAATAAAGAGGGCAGAGCGTGAACGTATTCAACAGCGACCAGGGTTAGGCGGTGGGTGGGAGAAAATACAGAAATAAAATAATCCGGTTAGCTCAGAAAATTGTGCTTTGCAGTCTGAAACCAGGATGCGAAACACAGCTAACAGCAAAGCAGTAGGATCGGAAGTGTCCAATCGCCAGGCACCCCACAGTTCAGCGACCTATCAGGCGGCAGCTGGAAGTACCGGAGAGCGCCCGGGAGACGTACTTTGCATTGGCCCAAGAGCGGCTTCTGAGAGGCAGGATTCGGGGTGGCGGCCACCAGCAACTGTATTGGCTCCACGACCGCTGCTGAGCCAGAGTCAGGGGCTGCATCTGAAAGGAAGAGGGAAAGGCTGATTAGGGCAGGTTTAAGCAACGCCAACACAAAGCTCCTAAAACGGTGAGTGAGGGTTACAGACAAAAGAAAGGGAGGGGGTGAGAAAGTTGGGAGTGGATACTGAGAGGAGTTCCCAGATATACAGCCCTTGTTGTAGTGAGGGTTTTTACCAAGTTCCTTATGTAGAGGGTTGCCAAAAATTACTGAAGAGCAGAAACACGAAGACCACTACCATACCCCTCTTAAAGACACATTTCTCTTAATGAAGGGGGAACAAATATACAGGGCATTTTAAGTATAAATAAAATACATAAGGGACAATCTATGGAGTAGATAGCAAAAAAAAGAATATATATTATGCTAATACAAATTTTACAATCACTTCCCTAACAAAAATACATTTATGTCCCATTTGTCAACAGATTATAATGGTTAAATCAAAAAGCTGCAGGCAGTGCAACATCCCTCTGGCCCCTAAACAACTGGACAGATTATGTGCATCATGTGTTGAAGATGCAACCATCCTTTCAGATTTAGAGGATCCCAGGGAAGGCACCAGTGGGAGCTCAAACAACACAGCAGCCCCCATACAGACCAAGACGCATTCCGGGCAAGACTTGGATGCTACTGCAATTTTACTGCAGAGCAATCAGCTCATGCAGGCATAGCAAGAAGTGCTCTCAGCCATGCTACTGAAATTCACCGACCTTGTGGCACCAAAACCCATTACCCCACAAGCCTCTAAAAAAGGGTCCACAACAAAACTAACAAGACATGCGACCCTACAGGGATAGGCACACAACCTACCATAATGGACTCTGAACCTACGTCAAAGGAAGAGGGGGAAGTAGAAGAAGTGGGGAAAGGAGAAGTTGTTCCGCAGTCTCTAACAGCAAAATGGTGTTTCCCTAACCAAATACCACCATTGGTCCGCAACATTATGGCAACTGTGGGGTTCGAATCACCCACACTGGCTCCCTCATCCAAACTTATCCCATCCTTACAGCGGTCAGCAAAGCAGGCTGACGCATTCCCAGTGTGCGAATCCAAAGACGAAGTGGTGATCAAAGAATGGGAATCAACAGAACATACCTGCATTCCAAAGAGCAGATCGTGGGACAAGATATACCCCCTCCAAGCAGACAAACTGGCATTGTGGTGCACGCCACCAACCACAGACCCCCAAATGGCCTCTCTGAATAAAAAGAAACAGTACTACCTACCAAGTCAGTGTCAGGCCTCAAGGATCCCATAGACCATAAACTTGAGGAAAACCTAAAGAAAAATGCAGAACTGGTGGGTTTAGGCACTAAGGTGGCCACTACTGCTATTTATGCAACAAGAGCCCGACTAACATGGTTACAAGAAGTAATAAAAAAAAAAAGTACTTCCCAAGTCCACAGAAGCTCAGCTACTGGACAATACTATACTCTCAACCAAGTACCTGGCGGACGTGGCAGTAGATTCGCTTAAGATTAACGCACGATCGGCAGTACTAATCAATAGAGCCCGTAGATCACTATGGATGAAACTATGGGATGCAGACGAGTCAAAGGCGACACTTCATAAACGACCCTTCAAGGGTACTCTATTGTTCAGGGAGGGTCTAGAAAGATACCTGAAAAGGAAAGAGGAAGGAAAACCCTACCAGGGAGCAGTCCAATAGATTCACTTACCTTCCCGCCAGACAGAGATATCGCTCCCATTCCTTTCAAGACAAAGAAGGAAATTACAGGGCAACAACACCCGCTCTCCAGCCATTACATCAGATGGCGGGGAGGGGGAATCACACAGAGGCACGGAAACTATATATCCCATAGAACACAATCCAAACAATGACTATCCTTACTACAACCTATACCAAAACATCCCAGTGGGTGCAAGACTACTAGAATTCTGACACTCATGGGAAAGAACCAGAGAGGACAGATGGATACTAGAGATAATAAGGAAGGGATACGGCATAGAGCTGTCACAACGACCGTTTCTAGGCAGGTTAATCATATCCCCAGTGTCAAAACACAAGATTACCCCAACGCAAGTTCAGACGGTGATAAGCAACCTTCTGCACAACAAAGCCACAGCGGAGGTTCCAAAGTCCAAAGAATGGAAAGGAATTTACTCCATCTTCTTCATGGTCCCCCAAAAAATGGACGGCCTGCGACCAGCAGTAGACCTAAAATGTTTAAACAAATCTGTACAGTACAAACCCTTAAAAATGGAAACAATCAATCAGATCCACACTAACAGTCATCAAGCCAGGAGACGTCCTAACTTCAATAGATCTGAAGGATGCATTCCTGCACATTCCTATGCAGCCATCCCACTACAAGTACCTTCGGTTCCATATATTGGAAAAACATTACCAGTACCAGGTATTACCATTTGGTCTAGCACCAGCACTGAGGGTATTCATAAAAGTGACAATTGTTTTCGCAGCAAAACTGAGAAATACCTTACTTAGACGACTGGCTCATCGGAACCAGATCAGAACAACAATCTATCAGAGAAGCAAATGAGATGGTGAAATGTCTATAAGACCACAGTTTGGTAATAAACTACTCAAAGAGCTGCCTTACCCCCAGCCAATATATAGAACACTTACACACACAGATAAACACTACACTGGGCCTAGTATATCCCTCAGAACACAGAGTGCAAACTATCACAGCCTTAACCAAGCGACTACAAAATACAAAAAAAAAAAAACATTACTCCTCATATTGCAAGTCCTGGGGCTAATGTCACAGAAACATAGAAACATAGAATTTGACAGCCGATAAGGACCACTTGGCCCACCCAGTCTGCCCATTTCCCTACCTAATGGATAAGTTGCAGATCCTAGTTAACCAGCAGCCTACTTCTTCCTACCCCAACCCCCTAGAATTGCCTTATGACTGTCCCATGCATGCTTGAATTCCACCACTGTTTTTGACTCCACAACCTCCTCCGGAAGGCCGTTCCATTCATCCACAACCCTCTCTGTGAAAAAATACTTCCTTAAATTACCTCTGAGCCAGCCCCATCTTCAAATTCTGCCCCTTTGTTCTTGCACACCTCTTTTTTTGAAAGATGCTACCTCTTGGACTTTGTTGATTCCCTTGAGGTACTTGAAAGTTTCTATCATGTCCCCCCTCTCCCTCCTTTCATGTCTCATGTCTTTCATAATAGAACAAGGACCATAATACGACATCGACCTAACAAGAACAGTCTCACTCCCAACTACGGTACAGAAAAGCCTGCCATTGTGGACAAACAGACTCAAACTCACACATGGAATGCCGCTAGACATCTATCCAGAGGCCATTACAGAAACGGATGCAAGTCTTTGGGGCTGGGGAGCCGTCCTGGGCCATCAGACGGCTCAAGCAAAATGGACCCTAATAGAATCAAAACTGGCAGTAAATGTGTTGGAGATGAGAGCAGTACATCTAGCCCTCCTACACTTCAACAAACAGGTCCGGAACAAACATGTTCTAATAAAATCGGACAACCAAGTGACAGTGTCCTACATAAACAACCAAGGGGGAACCAAGAGCCGAGCGATGCTCAGAGAGACATCGAAGCTCATGCCATGGGCACAGAAAAACCTCAAGTCCATATCGGCAATCCACCTAGCAGGGAAATTAAACACCAAGGCGGATTGGCTCAGCCGCCAACAGATACACCCAGGGGAATGACAGTTACACCCACAGGTATTCGCTCAAATGAACAGGAGATGGGGACAGGTGGAGCTGGACCTGATGGCATCCAGCAAGAACAATCACTGCCCCAAGTTCTGGTCCAGATACAAGGACGGACTAGCCCTGGGGTAGATGCACTGACAGCGTATTGGACATTCAACGTTGCATACATCTTCCCACCGTTACCTCTCATTCCACAAGTTCTTAAGAAAATACGCAGAGCCAGAGTAATACTTATAACACCACACTGGCCCAGCAGATCGTGGTTTGCCACGATAGTATCAATGTCCCTGGACCATCCATGGAGACTACCCGACAGACATGATCTCCTGAGACAGGGACCAATATTACACCTGAGCCCGCAAACTCTAAATTTGATGGCCTGGCTCCTGAAAGGGAGAGACTGCTAAAAGCAGGATATCACCCGATGACAACCACCACAATGACAATGTCCAGAAGGGCATCCACCACAACAACCATGTCCAGAAGGGCATCCACCACAACCACCTATCAATGGCACAGGAGCATATTCGCAAAGTGGTGCAACCACCACAAGATAGACCCAAATGTTTGTTCCATAGCAGACATTCTACTGTTCCTCCAAGAGGGACTAAATCTGGGCCTGTCACCCACATCACTAAAAGTCCAAGTTGAGGCCATAGGGGCAGCAAGAAAAAACTACTCACCGTAGTAATTGTGTTTCTTCTAATGGAGTCTTGCTGTATTCTGACAATATGCAGTTAACCCCAGCACTTGAACTGCTCTGGAGAGGAAAGAGTTAACTCTATGCCAGAGCATAGAACGTTGAGCTCAAGCACGGTTCAAACGTCTGTCTGCTGCACTTCCAAGTGTAACTGTCAGATTCTTACGAGCTAATACTAACTAACTACACCTGCTAGGTGGAAATTGTAAAAAAATTACTAGCCAAAAGGCAACCAAATGTTTTGGGACCACAAAAGACTCAAGTCGAGAAGTCCAAAACAAAAACCAGGTAGTGAAAAATATAATTATTAACAAGAATGAAAAAACAAAATGCACTGACCCCCCCCCTCCCCAAAACAGGGGAAAGTGCCAGTGCACCACTGAGGTGCAACACTGCACCTGCCAGTCCACTTCCCAAAAACCAGGTTCTGAGAGGGGAGGCAGGGAGGGAGGTCAGAATACAGTAAGACTCCATTAGAAGAAACACAATTACTAAGGTGAGTAATTTTTTCTTCAAACAACATGAAGTCTTGCTGTATTCTGACAATATGCAGACTACCAAGCAGTACCTCCATGGAGGAGGGATGGAACCTATTTTGGGAATAGGCTCTGCAGTACTGCTGTACCAAACCTAGCATCACTCCTAGCCTGGATATCCAGAGAGTAATGCTTGGTGAATGTATGGACTGTTTGCCAGGTGGCTGCTTTGCATAGCTCTAATAAGGGTATATCCCTGGCAGCAGCCAGAGAAGCAGTTGTACCTCTAGTCAAATGAGCCCACAGGCCTGAGGGAGGTACTTTGCCTAGCTTTTCATAGCAGAATTGTATACAAGAGACAATCCACCTGGCAATAGTTCTCTTAGTAGCAGGTTTACCCTTCCCCACTTCACCATAAGTGAGGAACAACTGGAGGGAGTCAAACCTAAGTACCTTAGTACACTCAATGTAGTAGCTAAGAGCCCTTTTAACATCCAAACTGTGTAATCTTCGCTCTCCTGAAGAAGAATGATCAGTGAAGAACACAAGAGGGGACATGGACTGGTTCAGACGAAAGTCTGAAACCACTCTGGGTAAGAACCTCCTGTTGGTTCTAAGGACCACCTTATCTCTATGGAATGAGATAAAATCGGGCTCCACTGACAGAGCTTGTAATTCATTGATACACCTGGCAGAGGTAATGGCTACCAGGAACACAGTTTTCCAAGTCAAGTACTTAAGTTCTGCTGAGGCCAAAGGCTCAAAAGGAGGTTGCATAAGTTGAGCAATGCAAACATTAAGATCCCAAGCAGGAGTAGGATCCCTAAAGTGGGGGGATTAGTATGAAGCAATCCTTTGAAGAATTTACAGAACACAGGATGAGATGCCAGTGAGGAAGGCTTTCCCACTGACAGGAATGCAGAAACAGCTGACAAGCGTACTTTGAGGGTAGCTGGTCTGAGGTCTAAGCCTTTAAGATGAACCATATAATCCAGAACTGTAGCCAAGTCAGCAGAATCTGGGGATGTATGCTTATTGGAACACCAAATGGTGAATCTTTTCCATTTAGAGTAATAAGTATTTCTGGTGGCAGGTTTTCAAGAGGCCTTGAGAATGTCCAGAACCCCTTGAGACAAATTCAGACTTGCATATTCTAGCTCTTCAAGAGCCATGCCTTGAGGTTGAGAGACCGAAGGTTGGGGTACCAAATTCTGCCCTGAGAGGAAGTTAGCAGATTGTGATTCCTGGGAAGAGCGAAGGGGAGATGGACTGCCAGGGACAGTAACAGAGGATACGAAGGCTGTCTGGCCCAGTCTGGAGCCATCAGGATCACTTTGCAAGATTGTGACCTTATCTTGACCAGAACTTTGAATAGGAGAGGAAAGGGGAAAAGGCATACAGAAATTTCCCCTGCCAATCCAGAAGTAGAGCATCCAGGGGGACTGAGTCCAATACTGGGGGGTCTGCAACAGAAGAAAGTTTGTGATCATCTGGGGCTGCAAATAGGTCTATCTCTGGAGTGCCCCACCTTGAAAATATCACTTTCAGCACTAGAGGGTCCAGGGTCCATTAGTGGTGACCCTGAGAAATCCTGCTGAAACCATCTGCTAGCACACTGTCCTTCCCTGGAAGGTGGACTGCTACGAGAGATGTCTGTAGAGAATAAGCCAGGGACCATAATTTCATGGCTTCCATGCACAAGGCCGTAGACAGAGCGTCTCCCAGCTTGTTGATGTACCACATGGTGGTGGTGTTGTCCATCCTGACCTGAACCACCTTGTTCTGTACTGATTCTGAGAAGGCTTGTAGAGCCAGGTATACAGCCCTGAGCTCTAGAAGATTGATGTGAAGTAGAGACTCCTGAGAGGACCACACTCCTTGTGCTGAGAGCTCCCAAGTGAGCTCCCCATCCCAGGAGAGAGGCATCTGTGGTGAGAACCACAGAATGAGACTGGGTGATGAATGGGACTCCTTGTCTGAGGTTGCTCTGATCCAGCCACCACTGAAGAGCCTGGATCAGAGTCTGAGTCACTGGAATTAATTTGGTGAGAGGGTCTTTTTTCTGGGACCAAAAAGCCCTCAAGTGAAACAATGTCCCTCATCTGAAATCTGGCACCTTGTACCACTGCAGTGGAGGCTGCCATGTGGCCCAGGAGTTGAAGAAAAAGCCTTGCTGGTCAGGAGACCAGAAGGCGAAAAAAGGAAGCCAGGTCTGTGAGGGCCTTTACCCTTGCTAGAGGAAGAAAGGCTCTTGCTTGGACAGTGTCCAACACTACCCCTATGAAGGTCAGGAGTTGCACTGGTTCGAGAACGGACTTTGGAATGTTGAGGAGGAATCCTAGATAAGTGAGCAATTGCTGAATCACTTGCAGGTCTGACTTGACTTGGTCTGGAGACTACCCCACAATGGGCCAGTCGTCCAGGTACGGAAAAATGGAGATGTTTTACCTCCTTAGAAAGGCCACTACTACTGCTAGGCATTTTGTGAATACCCTTGGAGCCGATGTTAGCCCGAAGAGCATTGCTCTGAACTGAGTATGGCCTGAAGGCAATTCGAACCTGAGGTACTTTCTGTGGGAGCACCTGAGGGGAATGTGAAAGTAGGCATTTCTGAGGTCCAGGGAGGCAAGCCAATCCCTGGCCTCAGTGAGGGAAGAATTATTCCCAGAGTCACCATTTTGAATTTTGACTTGATTAGATACTTGTTTAGGTATCTTAGATCTAGGATGGGTCACCACTCTCCTGTCTTTTCTGGGGTAAGGAAGTATCTGGAATACAGACCTTTGCCCCTATGTGCAGTAGGAACTCTCTCTATAGTTCTGAGAACCAGTAGAGAGGAAACCTCTGCCTCTAGGGCAATGGTTTTGGAGATGTTTGCAGGTGGAAAAGACCTGACCCTCAGCTTTGGGAACTTTTTGAAGCCAAGGGCCAGTCCCTGGCTTACTACCTCCAGGACACACTTGTCTGAGGTAACAGACTTCAAGGCCTGGAAACAGTAAATCAGCCTGCCTCCTACCGGATGGGAGGAGCTGACCGGGGTGTCTGCTTGGCAGGAGCCTTGGACTGAGAGGAGGATGCAGCCCTGCTCATCCCCCTTCTGCCTCTCCCTCTGAAGAACCCCCTCTAAGAAAAAGGAGAGGAGGCCTGTGTCTGGTAGAAAGGCCTGAGAAAAGGCCTACCCCTGCCCCTAGATTGCTGCTTCTGAGGAGTTGCCTACCTTTCCTTGGCCTGTGCACTCCTGTAGGTGGTCCTGTACTCGTCCATTTTCTTTATGTAATTCTGTCTGCTCCCCAAACAGAGAAATATCTACCACAGGGAAATCCATGGCCTTAGCCTGGGTGTCCTGTGAGAGGCTAGTATATCTGAGCCAAGTCAGTCTCCAAAGAGCCACAGATGTAGCCATGACTCATGATGATACATCATTGGAGTCCACAGCAGCATGAAACTGGACCTTTGATGCCTCTATCCCATCAGCAGCCGCCTCCTCCAGCTCCTTGGCTAGCTGGGGGGGGGGGGGTCTGTTTAGCCAGTTCCAGAACAGTATCCCATCTGGACTTCTGGTATCTGGCTGTATATGCCATGTAATTAGCCTGCCTGAGTCCCAAAGAGGATGCAAAATACTGTTTTTTAGCCATGGCATCTATCTTCCTGGAATCCTTATCTGGGGTTGGGAAGCCAAGGGTATGCTAGCCTTATCACAGGCTGCAGCCTGCACAACCCCAACATCGCTGCATTGCTAGTACAAGAAATCCATACCTGAGCCTGACAGCATATACCTCTTGTCCGTTCATCTGTCCACAGGAGGTACAGAATTTGATGTTTTAAGCAGTCTTTGTGCCTGTTTCCCAAAGGTTTTTTTTTTTTTTTTTGGGTGCTTATTTCTCCTCGAGCACCGGCTACAACCCCCGACTGCGCTGCTCCCCGGCACCATCCCGGACATGAGACCCCTCCTTCCGCACCCCGCGACTTACCCTTCGTGGCAGGGTGGTGAGGAGCGACTCGACCCACCACAACGGATCCATGCCAGGGAGGCGTCCTCCAGGAATGGCACCAGGGAACGACGCAGTGCAGCCGGACACCCATTTTTCATGTTTTTCTCCCGACGGGCCATGGCGTGCAATGACGCCAGCGACTGAGTGCGCACACGCTCCCCTGCGCGCACTAGTCAAGCGTCTGCCACATCCCGCCCTCCCTTGTCTTACGCTACGCAGTTGATCCCCAGCCTCCGCTTAGGTCAGACAAGCACCGCCGACCAAACTTCACCCCGAGATGGACAGCAGTCCTCCGACGCCAATCCATCTCGCCTCAGCCGACACCAGGCAACCCGCGCTCGCTCCTCGAACACGAGTCGCCGGGCGTATGCCAGGTGTGGCGCTCCAGCTGCCTCAACCTCAGCGCCACCGGGCCAGCGTTTCCCAGAAGTTTTAAGGAGGGGAATAGATGGTCTCTTGGACTCTGGGATGTCCATCCTCACCACATAGTCGGACTCCTCTTTCTCCTCAACAGCTTTAACCAAAGGGAGCTGGAGGGTTTCTGACACTTTCTTGTAAAACATAAAGTGGGAAGGGGACTCAGAAAGCCTAGGAGGGGAAAACACCAGAAGGTCTGTCTGGGGAGATGTCTGGTTCTATGGGCTTATCCAGGCCTTCCAGACCATCATCATCATCATCATCATTATCATACTCTTCATCCCCCTCCAGGTCCGGATCATAATACTCTTCAGGGGAATAATCCGGAACCGAAGGAACCAACCGAACCGAATGCCTACCTGATGGCGCCGGATCAGTCGGAACCGGACGGAGCGATTCCACAATACTAATCACCCTGGCAATTTCTTCGGAAGTTGGACGATGTGGTTCTGAATCCGAACCGGTCGATTTATCTTTCTTCTTTCTTTTTGAAGGAAACCGATCCCTCAGGATCGGCTCTCCTTTTGCCCGAAGGAGTCTCGCCCTGGTCAGAAGGTGCTCCTTCAGGTTCGGTCGGAACCGAACCGGGCTGGCCATCCAGGTCAGCGGATTTCTTGGCCTTCTTTTCCCTAAGCCTGCCCAATCTTTTTTCTAGAGTGGCCTTAGGAAAATGTTTACATATTTGGCAGTCTGAATCGAGGTGCTCAAACATAGAAACATAGAATTTGACGGCAGATAAGGACCGCTTGGCCCACCCAGTCTGCCCATTTCCCTACCTGATGGATAAGCTGCAGATTCTAGTTAAATCAACAGCTTACTTCCTGCTGCCCCCCCACTAGAATTGCCTTATGCCTGTCCCATGCATTCTTGTATTCTCCCACTGTTCCTGACTCCACAACCTCCTCAGGAAGGCTGTTCCATGCATCCACAACTCTCTATGTGAAAAAATACTTTCTAACATTACCTCTGAGCCGTCTCCGCCATCTTTAAATTGTGCTCCCTTGTTCTTGCACATCTCTTCTTCTGAAAGATACTACCCTCTTGTACCTTGTTAATTCCCTTGAGATACTTGAAAGTTTCTATCATGTCTCCCCCCCCTTTCCTCAAGGGTATACATATTAAGCTGCTTTAGTCTCTCCTCGTATGTCTTCTGGTGCAGACCTTGCACCATTTTGGTTGCCCTCCTCTGAACAGCCTCCACTCTGCCTATGTCTTTGTGGAGATGGGGTCTCCAGAATTGCACGCAGTACTCCAGATGGGGTCTCACTGTCTGTAGAGAGGGATAACAACTTCCTGTTTTCTACTGTTGATGCCTCTCCCTATGCATCCCAGTATCCCGCCAGCCCTCCTTACTGCCTTCTCACATTGCTTGCCCACCATTAGGTCATCTGATATAATTACTCCTAGGTCTCTCAATTTTTGTTGTTGTTATTAACTCACCCCCCATTGTGTACTCCTCCCATGGGTTTTTGTTTCCCAGATGCATTACCTTGCACTTCTTTGCATTGAATCTGAGCTGCCACGTATTTGACCATTCCTCCAACCTTGCCAAGTCCCTTTTCATTCTTTCCACCCCACTTTGTGTATCAACCCTGTTGCAGATCTTTGTGTCATCTGCAAAGAGGCATACCTTTCCTTCCAGGTGCTCTCCAATGTCACTTATAAAGATATTAAAGAGGACCGGTCCCAGTACCGAACCCTGCGGTACCCCACTAGTTACCCTCCTTTCTTCACTGTGGACTCAGTTTACTATTACCTTTTGCGTCCTGTTGTCCAGCCAGTTTTTTATCCAGGCTACCACCTTGGGACCCACTCCAAGGCTGGCTAATTTGTATATTATTCTTTTTGTGTGAGACTGTGTCAAATGCCTTGCTAAAATCTAGGTAGGCCATATCGACAGCCCCTCCCTGGTCTACTACTTTGGTCACCCAGTCAAAGAAATCTATTAGGTTCGTCTGACATGACCTTCCTGCTGTGAAATCATGCTGCCTTGGGTCTTGTGCCCCACTGGCCTCTAGGTACTCAACAATTCTTTCCTTCAGAAGTGATTCCATCATTTTCCCTACCACTGAGGTCAAACTAACTGGTCTGTAGTTTCCTGCCTCTGCCGCCCTGCTCCCACTTTTGTGAGGTGGAATCACATTTGCCCTCCTCCAGTCCTCAGGTACCACTCCATCCTCCCATGATTTGATAAAGAGAGTAGTCAGTGGTGTTACTAGTTCTACCCATAGTTCTTTTACTATTCTTGGGTGAATCCCATCAGGCCCCATTGATTTGTCCACCCTCAGTTTCAAGAGTTCTTTCAAAACCCCAGACAGTAAACACATGTGGTGTGGGGATCAGCCTTAGCAAAGGCCTCCCCACACACACTGCAGTGCTGAAACCCAGTGGGCCTGGTTTTTCTTTTGGGTTTCTCAGATGTAGCCATCCTAAACAAAAACTTACCCTTTACTCAGCTTCAGCCAGGCAAGACTCCCTTATCAGTTCCTAACCATGTTACGGGTATGGGAAAAAACGGTTAAAAGCACTTTTTTTTTTTTAAGAACCGATAAGGACCAGTACCTCACACTAACCCACAAATAAAAATGAAGAAACTACACGTTCGGTTCAGTCGAACCGATAAAGAAACTTTTTTTTTTTTTTTACAATTTCCATAGAAAAACACAAACTTTAAATAAACAGTCCACTACCTATACACTTACTGTACCGCAGACAGGGATCTGAACCAAAGAATAAACAGAAAAAAATGGTTTAAAACCAACGTTTTGCTTGTATCGAAACGAAAGTGTAGGAGAGATCTCCGGAGCGACTGTTCAGTTAGGCGGAGTAAAGAATCTGACGGTTAAACTAGGAAGTGCAGCAGACAGAGGTCTGAACTGAGCTTGAGCTCAACGTTCTATGCGCTAGCATAGAGTTAACTCTTTCCTCTCCGGAGCAGTTCAAGTGCTGGGGCTAACTGCATATTGTCAGAATACAGCAAGACTTCATGTCGTTTGATGGAGACAAATACAGGGAACAACACCAGACGCACACCAGGACATCGACCACTTCATAAAAGCCTCCATGAGCATGCGTCCCAAAATAAAGAACATACTCGCCCCTTGAGACCTTGTGAAAATCTGTTCAGCAAGGCGAGGAGGGCGGGGGAATTCAGGCCCTGTCATGCAGATATCCATTTATAACATTTTACAATGATAGGAAATCCCTAAGGCCCATTCTATCATTCATTCCCAAGGTGGCGTCATCATACCACATCAATCAGATAACTGAAATACCAGCCGAACTTCCTCTAACAGAAGTACAAAAGGACCCCCAGCTTAATACGTTGCGAATTAAAAGGGTACTAAAGACATACATATCACACACAGAAGAAATACGTAAAACTGACAAACTGTTCGTTACTGTGCAAGGCAAAAGGAAAGGTTTACCAATATCAAAAGCATCCATCGCCAATCTACCCAAAACAGCAACTGCAGAAGCCTACCGAACCAATAATGCCATTGTACCCAAGGACCTGAAAGCCCATTCTACCACAGCGGTAGCAATGTCATGGGCGGAAAAGAATATGGCCACAGCAAAAGAAATATGTGCAGCCACAACGTGGTCCTCACTACACACCTTTACCAGACACTACAGAGTTGACGTGTCTCAGGACTCAAAAAAAAAAAATTTTGTCCGCAAGCTCAAATACAGTAGGCCCCTTGTTATAACGAACAGCTCTGGGTCCACCAATCTTGTTCATTATATCGATGGTATGCTAGAAAGAAAAAATGCAAAAAATGTTAGTAGACAAGGCACCAATAGATACAGTTGTAATAGTGCACACCAGGGTAATGTGATTAGTATTATATGAATTTTTATTTGACAACAATATAAAATAGTGCAGTGTTACAACCAAATTAAAAATTACTGAAGAGTTCAGTCTATTTACTTAAGAAACTGTCCAAAGCTGTCTGGATAAGCTGACCTTTTGTTTGCTCTGCCCATGCTACAAAAGATAAAAAAAAAAAATTAAGTTCAGCAGCTGTAGCGAGGTAATGTATGGCTGCCGCTCCAGAAATTTCAACCTGGTCTCAAGTTCAGCAAGTCCATTTTCTGCGGTAATTTCAGGCAAGTCCGGTTGATCGGATTCAGCATCGGGGTAGCAATCAGTAACCTAGACAGTGCAGCTTTCATTTTTAGTTCAGCTACGATGTCCTCTTTGGTAAGTGGAGCAGTGACTGGGCACCTATCATCCACATGAAGCCATTAGTTAAGCAGCTGCGTGTATGTCTCAAGATGTAAATCTGCAGCTAGCTGTTCTGTTTCTGTGTCCGAGTCTGCCTCCTCAGATTCAGACAGGCTCATTTCAGGGTCTTGATCAAGTTGTCCCTCAAAAAGTGGTCCCAGGGCATCCTTCCAGCAGTTGTGGATTTTCTGAACAGAAATTTGGTCCCATGACTGAGCAGTCACGTGTCTTTTACATTGTAGTACTTTAGGAAATTGACAAGCTCTGAACCTGTGTCTCTGGAGATGATCTCCCATAGGAGCTGTTTTCTGTACATTTTTTTTTTTTTTTTAACTTGCAATGACACCTTTGTCCGTCGGCTGCATTTGGGCAGTTGTTGTGGCCGGCAGGCACAGGACTTTAATTTTGCCACCACTGGAACGCAGCTCTTCTGCATCAGGGTGGGCCAGACACTGATCTAGCAAAAGCAGTGCCTTTGGAACTTTGCCTTTGCTCCGGAGGTAACAGCGCACTGCAGGTACAAAATCCATCATGAACCATCTATTAAAAATGTCCCTTGTCATCCAAGCATTGCTTGAATGGGAGTAGAGCAGTGGCAATGCTTACCTGTTTACATGATGAAAACATCTCGGGTTGGCAAATGTCTCGATACACAGGGGTTTCACTTTGTGCTCACTAGTTGCATTAGTACAGACAAGGATGGTCACTCTGTGCTTTTTTGCACCCTTTAGATGCATCGGTCTCAGAAAGGGCAGCTAGTGTGCGATCTGGCAGGCATTTGTAAAATAACCCCGTCTCATCAGCATTGTAGAGCATATCGCTGTCATAACCCCCTGATTCTATTGTCCTTAACAACAACGGCATAAAAGCAGACACTGCCGCAGACTCTGAAGATCTCTGCTCACCAGAAATCTTCAATTGCCGTATTCCATTTATTTTTTGGAACCTTCATAATCACCTAAGACTTGACTTGAAATGATTGTCTTCTCCATAAAGTGCTGTAGCAAAGGACTTGGCTTTCTCCTGTAGAATGGCACCGGACAGAGGAATTCTGACCTCCTGTTGGCTCTTGAACCACAGCCGCACGACTGAGTCGACCTCCGAGTTTGCACCAAGATGCTTTTTTTTTGCGTTGCAAGCCATTTTTCTCTGAGCAGGGAACTGCAAAGTCCTGCAGTTTCTCCTCTTGTTTCCTGAACCCTGACACTGTCGACTTCGGCAGACCATATTCAGCAGCAAGCTTAGATGTCGACTCTGTTTTTTTAATCGGTTCATGATCTCTATTTTTTGCTCAAGATCCAGAGCCTTTCGCTTACGCTTCTCTGCCATGACACTGACCAGACCCGACCTGACCCGACATCTGTCTGAACCAAGAGAACAAATTTAAACATTATTGGGATTTCATTGTTGACAGCTGTGTATAATCAATGTCAGGGGCAAACACAGCTACATAAGGGTCCGTGTCTCAAACAGAAAAGATTGACTGAATACGGTAAGCACTGATTTAAACATTATTGGGTATTTAATTTGTGACATCTGTGTATAATCAAATCGAATAGCAAAGTTTGATTTAGACAACTGTGAGTGCACTAACAAGGGTCTAAAACAGCAGGACTGAAACAAGACAAGCAACATAGCTTCATAGGGATACAAGCCTTGATTTACACTGCATAAAAATTAACCGCGATCGCGCCTGCATCAAGAAACAATAAAGTTGTTATGGGGTCCAAACACCTGGTTCCTTATAACCGGGGTTTGCTATAACGAAGGACTACTGTACAATGTTAGATCACATGTCTACCCACCCAGGAACATGGAAACTGCTTTTTAGGAACCCACGATGTCAGTAATGTGGAGTGCCTCATAGATTATCCCCCACAATGGTAGTTTACTCACCTGGTAAAGGTGATTGTGGGGGAATACATCTCTGAGGCACTCCACATCCCATCCTACAGATGTGCTAGTAAGAGATGAGTATGACATACTGTCCAGCATGCCATACGGGACGTATTTTTATTCTTACAATGTAGTAATAAGAAATAAATTCCTCTTTATTTTGCAATTTCATTGACTCGACAATGTATGATTCATAACCACAGAACAGCATTCTCAAAATTTTCTTTCAGACACAGCTTTGGAATACATTGAACTGATCCAGTGAGAGCAAGTCCCCAGAGAAGGGGATGGACTTCTTTCGAAATCACATGTGCATCAAGCAACCTATCAGGTATACACAACCCATGATGTCAGCAATGTGGAGTGCCTCAGAGATATACTCCCCCACAATCACCTTTACCAGGCGAGTAAACTACCATTCCTGCTGCAGAGAAATCAATATGCCACAGAAGTTTAGGAGACCTGCAACAGAATACAGGCGCTAAAGTTCCACAGACATTCAAAGACTCTGCTCTAGACACAAAAATTATACCTAAACACAATGAAGTTTGTGTTTCTTTCATACAGTAGATTACAGATGGCCCTCTCCTACAACACTTGAGCCAATTTCCCCAGTGTGTGTGTGTGATGGTTGCTATAAAATCCCAACTACAGATCCAAACTCTCATCACTTTGTTGCAGAACAATTCCTCAAACTGCACACAGCTATAAAAATAAACAGCCAGGCTGTAACTTAGTCAAGCAGTGAAATGTTTGTTAATCAAAGGGACAGCACCACTTTTAGGCCATAATGGACTTATGCTTGTCCAGCTGAAAGGGCTAAAGGAAAATTATACTTCCTTACCAGTAATTCCAGTTGCGTGTTGACTCAGCCCATAGGCAGTCATCTAACTGCCCATGGGAGCAGACATACAATTTAATGTTGTTTACTTGAACTATTCTGTGATAACACACAAATGGTGGACTATTTTCTTCCCGGTAAATCTTTCTATGAAAGTAATCCAATACAATTTTATGTATTCATGGAGACTTGAACTAGTGTTTTTATAACATACACTGTTTATTGGAAGAAGGGCCCCAAGAGAAAGTACAGTTACATAAGAACGTACCGTAACAGTAGATCTTCGAGAGGAGCTCTTGCAGCAGGCTATCACAATTAGGACTATGCCGCAGGCACTAGGACCCTACGGAAAACTTCTCAAGCCAGCAATACCCAGCAGGAACTGCTCCCGACGTCGGCTCCACCCAGACGTCAGCCCTGGTACAAAAAGGGACGGACCTGGCCCCACCCCAGTTCCCCCGCCAAGGCCCACGAACAAGCCCTGACAGGAGAACGAAGCGAAGCTCGAAGATGAAACTCTGCACACCTCAAAGGGGGGAAGGAGGGCGGGAAAGTAACGCCTGCTGCAAGAGCTCCTCTCAAAGATCTACTGTTACGGTAAGTTCTTACATAACTGTACTATCTTACTTCGAGTGGGAGCTCTTGCATCAGGCTATCACAATTAGGACTGAATCCCAAGCAGTCCCTTGCCAAGGAGGTAATTGACCCCAGAAGGTGGAAGAGATGAAGCTGAACACAGAAGCTCAAGACAGTAGTCCCTGAAGGACTGCCAGGCCAAAGCCTGCACGGCGTCTGGAGGTGATGTCCAAGCTGTAGAGCTTTACGAAAGTATGCACTGAATTCCAGGTAGCGGCAGCACAAATGTCCCTAATCGAGACATTCCGCAGCGTGGCGAAGGAAGCAGACACTCCCCTGGTGGAGTGACCCCTAACCGGGCCCGGAAGGGGCTTGTTGTGCTTCTCATAACAGAAAGAAACACAGTGGACAATCCATTTACTGTAGAAATGGTCTGCTTGGACACCGGTTTACCCAAGTGTTGTGGTGCAAATGCCACAAACAGTTGCTCCAATTTACGTTGATTAGCCGTTCGCTTAAGGTAATACCTCAGCGTCCTGTGGACGTCCAAAGTGTGAAGGAGAGCTTCCCCTCTGTTAGAGGCAGAAGGGCTATAAACTGGAAGGTCAACCGACTGGTTGAGGGTCAACTCAGAGACCACTTTTGGAAGAAATTTAGGATTTCTTCTCAGGGAAACCCTTTCCCTATGGAAAATTAAATACGGCTCTTTACACATCAAAGCCTGAAGCTCAGAAACTCTTCGAGCTAACGTAATGGCACCTAAAAAGCAAACCTTCCAGGAAAGATATCACAGCTCACAATCTGCTGCAGGTTCAAACGGGGGAAGAGTAAGCTTCTCCAACACAAAAAGGAGGTCCCAGGATGGGATAGGATCCCAAATGGGAGGTCTCATGTGAAGAATCCCCCGCAAAAAGGTGCGGGCCACATCCAACTGGGCTAAGGCCCTGTCTCCTGAAATGGCATGATAAGCCGAGATGGCCCACATGTGCACCTTTATGGAGGAGTAGCTCAAGCCTTGCTGATAGAAGAGAGAGGAGATACTGTAGAGCCGAGTTCACTGGACAGGTAATGGGATCCAGATGGTGAGATGAGGCCCACAAACAGAACCGCTTCCACTTCATAGCATAAGTGGAGCGTGTGGAGGGCTTTCTCGCCGACACAAGAACATCCACCACCTCTGGTGATACCCTGTACCTGTATTTTGCTACGTCCGAAGGAGCCAAGCATGAAGGTGTAAGGATCAGAGATCGGGATGGACCAGTGAGCCCTGATCCTGGGACAGCAACTGCGAGCATATTGGCAGCGGGATTGGAGGTTCCATGGATAGCCGCTGAAGTAGTGGGAACCAAATCTGCCGCGGCCATAGCGGGGTGATCAGAATCATTCGTGCCCCCTCGGCCTGTAACTTCAACAGAACCCTCTGGACCAGAGAAAAGGGAGGGAAGGCATAAAGAAACATCCCTGCCCAACACAGGGACAACGCATCTGGCCAGAAAGCACCAGGCGCGGGCTGTCGCGAGCAAAAACAAAAAATTACACACCTTAGTAATGTTGTTTCTTCTAATGGGGTCTTGCTGTATTCTGACATATGCAGTTAGGTCCTGCCTTACAACTGCCCAGGAGAACAAAGAGTTAAACTTTCCATGGCCAGCATGGAATGCTCACCACGAGCTTGGTTGAAGCCCCTGTCTGCTGTTGTTTAAACTGCAACTGTCAGATCTTTACGAGCAATACTCACTAGAAGTCCTGTGTGGAAACTGTAAAACTCTTACTAGCCAACTGGCAAATATATCTATATAAAAGGGTTTTTGGTTTCAAAAGGAAGACTCGAGTCAGGAAACCCAAAAACAAAACACATCCAAAAACACAACCCTCACCCAAACCAAAAGAGGGTGAAAAAAGCACCTAGGGTGCCAACACTGCTCCTGCCCACCCACATCCCAAAATCTAGGTTCTGAGAGGGGAGGCGGAGGGGAGGTCAGAATACAGCAAGACTCCATTAGAAGAAATAACATTACTAAGGTGAGTAATTTTTTCTTCGAACAACATGAAGTCTTGCTGTAGTCTGACATATGCAGACCACCAAGCAGTACCTCCATGGAGGAGGGACAGAACCTACTTTGGAAACAGGCTCTGAAGTACTGCTGTGCCAAACCGAGCATCACTCCTAGCCTGGATATCCAGAGAGTAATGCTTGGTGAAAGTATGGACTGTTTTCCAGGTGGCTGCTTGACAAATTTCTAAGAGATGAATATCCCTGGCAGCAGCCAGGGAAGCAGCTGTACCTCTAGTGGAATGAGCCCTCAGGCCTGAGGGTGGAGTTCTACACAGTTTTTCATAGCAGAATTGTATACAAGAAACAATCCACCTGGCAATAGATCTCTTAGTGGCAGGTTTGCCCTTACCAACTTCTCCATACGTAAGGAACAAATGGAGGGAGTCAAACCTGTGACACTTGGTAGGCTCTATGTAGTAGCTAAGGGCTCTTTTAACATCCAAGCTGTGTAGCCTCCTCTCTCCAGAGGAGGAATGGTCAGTGAAGACAACAGGGAAAGATATAGACTGGTTGAGGTGGAAATCTGAAACCACTTTAGGTAAGAACTTTCTGTTAGTTCTAAGGACCACTTTATCTCTATGGAAAGAGATGAAATCAGATTCCACTGACAGGGCTTGCAATTCACTGATACGCCTGGCAGAAGTAATGGCTACCAAACACACAGTTTTCCAAGTCAAGTACTTAAGCTGAGGACAAAAGCTCAAAGGGGGTTGCATAAGCTGAGCAATGCAAACATTAAGGCCCCAAGCAGGAGCAGGATCCCTAAAAGGGGGGGATTGATGTGAAGCAATCCCTTGAAAAACTTACAAAATACAGGATGGGATGATAGAGAGGAAGGGTTGCCTACTGACAAGAAAGCAGAAACAGCTGCCAAGTGTACCTTAAGGGTTGCTGGTCTGAGGCCTAGGCCATTAAGATGGACCATACAGTCCAGAACCGTTAGGCAATTCAGCAGAGTCTGGAGAAATATTCTTCTTAGAACACCAAATGCTGAATCTTTTCCATTTGGAGTTGTAAAGTCTTTCTGGTGGAAGGCTTTCGAGAAGCCTTAAGGATATCCAGAACCCCTTGGGAAAGATGCAGATCTGCAAACTCTAACTCTTCAAGAGCCATGCCTTGAGATTGAGAGACTGGAGATTCGGGTACCAAATCCTCCCCTGAGAGGATGTCAACAGGTTGTAATTCCTGGGAAGAGACAGGGGAAGGTGGACTACTAGGGACAGCAACAGGGGGTACCAGGGCTGTCTGGCCCAGTCTGGAGCAATCAGAATCACTTTGCATGGTTGTGACCTTATCTTGACTAACAATCTGAACAGGAGAGGGAAGGGGGAAAAGCATACAGAAATTTTCCTTCCCAGTTCAGAATCAGAGCATCCAGGGGGACTGCAACAAAAGAGAGGAAGTTGGTGATTGTCTGGGGCTGCAAAAATATTTATCTCTGGTGTGCCCCATCTCAAGAAAATCACTTTCAAAACTAGAGGATCTAGGGCCCATTCGTGATGGCCCTGGGATATTCTGCTCAGTGCATCTGCTAGGACATTGTCCTTCCCTGGGAGGTGAACTGCTATCAGAGAGGTTTGCAGGGAATAGGCCAGGGACCACAACTTAATTGCTTCTGTGCATAAGGCCGTAGACAGAGTGCCTCCTTGCTTGTTGATGTACCACATGGTGGTGGTGGTGGTGTCTGTTTTGACCTGAACCACCTTGTTCTGTACAGATTTGGAAAAAGCTTGCAGTGCCAAAAACACTGCTCTGAGTTCCAAGAGATTGATGTGAAGCAGAGATTCCTGAGGTGACCACAGTCCTTGGGTGTAAGATCTCAAATGGGCTCCCCAGCCCAGCAGGGAAGCATCTGTGGTGAGTATCACTGAATGAGACTGAGTGACAAATGGAACCCTTGTCTCAAATTGTCCTGATCCTGCCACCATTGCAAGGCTTGGATTAGGGTGCGAGTCACTGGGACTAGTTTGGTAAGGAATCCTTTCTTTGGGACCAGAAGGCTCTTAAGTGAACTGAATGTCCCTCATCTGGAATCTTGCCCCTTGGACCACTGCTGTGGAAGCTGCCATCTGGCCCAGTAGCTGAAGGAAATGCCTTGCTGGTCGAGACACCTGAAGGGTGAATGAAGAGGCCAGTTCCATAAGGGTCCTTGCCCTTTCCAGGGGAAGGAAGGCTCTTGCCTTTACTGTATCCAGTTCTGCGCCTATGAAGGTGAGGAGCTGTACTGGTTCGAGAACTGACTTTGGGAGGTTGAGAAGGAATCCTAAGGAAGTGAGCACTTGCTGGGTCACTTGCAGATATGACTTGACTTGGTCTGGAGACTGACCTACTATGAGACAGTCGTCCAAGTATGGGAAGATGGAGATCTTTTGTCTTCTTAGGAAGGCAACAACTACTGCCAGGCACTTTGTGAAAACCCTTGGGGCTGATGTTAGGCCAAAGGGCATTGCTCTGAATTGATAGTGGCCTTAGGGCAACTCGAACCTGAGGTACTTTCTGTGGGAGCACCTGATGGGAATGTGAAAGTAGGCATCTTTGAGGTCCAGGGAGGCTAGCCAGTCCCCTGGCCTTAGAGAGGGAAGGATAATTCCCAGAGTCACCAGAGTCACCATTTTGAACTTTGGCTTTAAAAGGTGTTTGTTCAGATATCTTAGGTCCAGGATGGGCTGCCATTCTCCTGTCTTTCTGGGGGTTAGGAAGTACCTAGAGTACAATCCTTTGCCCTTGTGTAGGGTGGGAACCCTCTCTATAGCTCTGAGAGCTAGGAGAGAAGAAACCTCTGCCTCTAGGGCAAGGGTCTCTGAGAGATTTGCAGGTGGAAAGGATCTGGTTCTCATCTTGGGAAATTTTTTGAAGCTGAGAACCAGTCCCTGGCTTACTACTTCCAGGACCCACTTGTCTGATGTACAGTGGCATGAAAAAGTATTTGCCCCCTTCCTGATTTTCTCTATTATTGCATATTTGTCACACTGGATGTTTTCAGGTCTTTAGACAAACTGTAATACTAGATAAAGGGAACCTGAGTGAACAAATAACATCTTTTTTTTTTTTTTTACTTATTTCATTTATTTAATGAAGAGAGTTAACCAACACCAACTGGTACTGTGTGATAAAGTAATTGCCCCCTAGTTAAATCAACCCAATTAAAGGGATAATTAGAGTCAGCTGATTGAACACAGCCAGGCTTGATTACAGCCAGCCCTGCTCAATATAAACCTCACTTATTTTGCCCCTTACCATCAGAGTCATGTTGCCAGCACAAAGATTCAACAAGCACATTATGCCACTATCAAAGGAAGTTCCTGAAAAGATCAGAAAAAAAGTTGTTGCTATCTATCAGTCTGGAAAGGGTTACAAAGCTATTTCTAAGGCTCTGGGACTCCATCGAACCACAGTGAGAGCCATAATCTCCAAATGGAGAACACTTGGAACAGTAGTGATTCTTCCCAGGAGTGGGCGGCCTGCCAAAATTACTCCAAGGGCGCAGCGTAAAATCATCCAGGATGTCTCAAAGGATCCTAAAACAACATCCAAAGAACTGTAGGCTTCTCTTGCCTCAGCTAAGGTCAGTGTTCATGACTCCACAATCAGAAAGAGATCAAGCAAAATGGGTTTCATGGGAGAATAGCAAGGCGAAACCACTGCTAACCAAGAAGAACATAAATGCTCGCCTCTCATTTGCCAAGAAGCACCTGGATGATCCACAAGCCTTTGGGAAAATGTTCTATAGACAGATGAGTCCAGAGTGGAACTTTTTGGACGACATGGATCCCATTATGTCTGGCGTAGAAAGCAAACACAGCATTCCACAGTAAGAACATCATACTAACAGTCAAACATGGTGGTGGTAGTGTGATGGTGTGGGATGCTTTTGCTGCCTCAGGACCTGGACGACTTGCCATAATTGAAGGAACCATGAATTTGCTCTGTACCAGAAAATTCTTAAGGAGAATGTCCGGTCATCCATCCGCAGCTGAAGCTGAAGCGTAGTTGGGTCATGCAGCAAGACAATGATCCAAAACACAAAAGCAAGTCCACATCAGAATGGCTGAAAGAAGTAAAATTAAAATTGGAGTGGCCTAGTCAAAGCCTAGACCTAAACCCAATAGAGATGCTGTGGCAGGACCTGAAACAAGCAGTTCATGCTCGAAAACCTACCAATGTTACTGAATTAAAGCAGTTCTGGAGGAAGAGTGGGCTAAAATTCCTCCACAGCGATGTGAAAGACTGATATTGAATTATAGGAAGCGTTTGGCTGCAGTCATTGCAGCTAAAGGTGGCGTAACCACCCTTTCCCTCAGTCTACCTAATCTCTTTTCCAGGGTAGATTCGGGAAAATTCTTGCAAATTTGGCAGTCTGAATCGAGGTGGTCAAACCCCAGACAATAAACACAAGTGGTGTGGGGATCAGCCTTGGCAAAGACTTCCCCACACACACTGCAGTGTTGAAACCCAGTGGGCCCGGTTTTTTTCTTGGGTTTCTCAGACATGGCCAATCCTATCCAAAACTTACCCTTTTTTCGGCAATCCGCCAGGCAAGACTCCCCTATCGGTTCCTGACCGTGTCACGGGTCTTGGGGAAACCATACTAAAATCCTTTTTTTTTTTTTTTTTTTAGAACCAATATGGACCGATTACCACACTCTAAATCAAGCACAAGCTTTTTAACCTCAAACTGATCGGTTCAGCCAAACCGATGTACAATTTACAAGTTCCACACAGAAACAAAACAAATAACCTATCTAGTACTCACAGTATCACAGACAGAGACTTGAACCAACTAAGCGGTAACAGCAATTCGGTAGAAACCGACCAAAAACCGACACTTCAACCGACATTTTGAACCGAGCAGCAGGAGGAATCTCCGGAGCGACTGTTCAGTGATGTTCAGTGAGGCAGAGTAAAGAATCTGACTGTTGCAGTTTAAACAACAGCAGACAGGGGCTTCAACCGAGCCCGTGGTGAACATTCCATGCTAGCCATGGAAAGTTTAACTCTTTGTTCTCTGGGGCAGTTGAAAGGCAGGACCTAACTGCCTATATCAGAATACAGCAAGACATCATGTTTGAAACTGGCAGTTTGGCGTTGCGTGGTGACGCAAACAGGTCCAGTTCTGGACGACCCCATGTGTCGAATAGCTGGTCCGCTACTGGTTGCAGTAGCTCCCACTCGTGCGCCTTGGACTGAGATCTGCTAAGACTGTCGGCCAAGTTGTTGAGGACACCTGGAACGTGCACCGCGGAGAGAGTGATGTGCTGTTCTAGTGTCCAATACCAGACTCTCATCGCTTCCCGGCATGGGGGTAAGAATAAGCTCCCCCCCTTGCTTGTTGATATAGAAGATGACCACCATATTGTCCATCTGAACTAGAAGAGCGCCTGGTATGAAGAGCTCCTGAAAGGCATGTAGCGCGTTGAGGACCGCTCGCATCTCCAGGACATTGATGTGGAGTTCACGCTCCTCGGGGGTCCAAATGCCTTGTGTTTAGCGGGCCCCCAGGTGTGCCCCCCACCCCAAATCCGAGGCATCCGTCGTAAGGGTCTGATTTGGGGGCTCCGGATGGAAATGGACCCCTCTTTCCAGAATGAGTGGATCCATCCACCAAAGAAGTGTTCTCTTTACTGGCTCTGTGACTGACCATATGGTCTAGGTCATCTGAGCACTGATCCCACTGCACCCTGAGTATCCATTGTGGGATTCTCATGTGGAGGCGGGCCAGAGGAGTGACTGGAATAGCCACCGCCATGTGCCCCAGAAGTCTGAAGGTCCCTGCTGGGACCTGAGGAGTTACTAGAACTGATCCAGCCATCTTCTGCAAGCGCTCGCTCCTCTCTGGGGGTAGAAAAGCCATGCCCTGGATCGAATCCAGGACCGCTCCGATAAAGTAGAGTCTTTGGCTGGGTTCTGGGGAAGACTTTGGAAGGTTCAGGGTGATCCCCAGGTCTCGGAAGAGAGTATAGGTGTCTCAGAGAGCTTGAAGCAGGCATGACCTTGATGGGGCCGCTAGCAGCCAATCGTCCAGGTAAGGGAAGACATAATGCCGCTGACGCCTTAGAGCCACAGCCACTACTGCCAAGCACTTCGTGAAGACTCGAGGAGCGGAAGAGAAGCTGAACGGGAGAACTCGAAATTGATAATGTTCCCCTTGGAAGTGGAACATCAGGAACATCCTGTGAGGGGAAAGACCCAGATATGCAAGTGCGCATCTTACATGTCTAGGGAGCAGAGCCAGTCCCCTTGGTGCAGCAGAGGAAGAAGACCTGGAAGGGTTACCATCTGGAATGTTTTGTACTCTATATAAAGATTGAGAGAGCTTAGGTCCAGAATGGGACGAAGGTCTGGAGTCTTTTTTGGGACCAGGAAGAAGTGGAAGTAATACTCTTTTCCCCGCTGCTGTAGGGGGACTGGTTCTATTGCCCTTTTTTGCAAGAGGGCCTGTAGCTCTCCTTCTGTGAGAGGGATATGAGAAGGATACCTGGAGAACCTTGGTGGAGTGTCTGGAGGAATCTCCATGAACTCCAGATTGTGTCCTCTCCTTATCACGTCTAGGACCCATTTGTCCGCAATGTTTGAGCTCCATCCCTTAAAGTACAGGCAGAAGCGACCCCCTACCACCTCCTCTGGAACCTCCGCGAGAGGAGGGGGGGGGTTGGAAGGGAGTCATTGGGCGGAGCCAGGGGTGGGCAGAGAGGCCTGGGAGGACTTGGGCCCACGGGGAGAAGCACCTCCAGGCTGCTGGTTGCCAACTCTCCTCCAAAAGCCTCCTCTCTGGCCCTGTTGATTGCCACGGGCTTGAGCACCTGAAGGCTTCCGTAATGGCCGCTTTTGCTGTCTCTGGTACTCTCCATGGTACATTTGGAGGACCAACCAGATGGATTTGCCTGACTCTTGGAGGCAAGAGATAAGAGACTCCGTCTCCTGCCCAAACAAAACTGTACCCTGGAACGGTAAGTCCTGGATGCCAGACTGCAGATTCTGGTGAAAGCCCGAGACCCTCAACCAGGAATGGCGCCTGAGGCAGACACTTGATGCTGACGCTCTGGCTGCTGTATCCACAGTGTCATATGAGGCATGCAAAACATGTGTGCCTATGTCCGAGCCCGATTTTAGGATGTCCAGAATCTCCGTTTTCTTCTCAGAGTCTGGCAAGGCATTTACCAGCTCCTGTCCCCGGATCCCATAGGGCATTCTGGTACTAGACCATATGTGTAAGGAAATTCAGGGACCTAATTGAACAGGTGGAGGCAGAATACACCTTCTTGCCCACCTGGTCCAAATAACGAGACTCCGGATCGGGAGGCTGCGAGCTGAGGTGTTTGGGCTACTTAGATTTGTCATGAGCAGCCGTAATACCTGAAGAGTCTGCCTGAGGGTGCTCTGCCAAAAATGGTTCATCCCTCGGGGCTCTATACAGCCTGTCCAATTTCTTTGGAACTGCCGGGACCAAAGCCGGACGTTTCCAGGTAATCTGGGTGAGGTCCTGGAATGTGTCCACCAAAGGAGGCACCACCAAAGGTTTAGGCTCCTTCTGTCTCAGGTACTCAGCCAATCTCTTGCGTCCCAGATCCAGGTCCTCCGTATCCCACTCATTGGAGGCCTGGATGTGCCTCATGACGTCCATAAAAGTAGGATCATCGGAAGGCGAGCGGGGCTAGTCCTTTTCTCCTGGGGAACCCACTATTCCTGAAAATGAAGAGGTAGAAGAGGAAGAGGAGGAGGAAGGGCTACTGGGCGTCAAGCAGCCGGACCTATCCTTGTCACCAGCCTCACACGAACGTCGGTGACTCACCCACCGACGTCGGTCATGGGACAGACAGCGGAGCGGAGACCGACGTCGGTCGGGAGCGGTCCCGTCTAACAAAGCGGGAACGGCTCCTGGTGGGAGACCTGACCCGGCGTCTGCTACCCAATTTGGGAGAGCACTGGTGTCGGTCTACAGACAGAGAACGGGAACGAGCCCTGAGAGGAGGTGTAGGCAGCGGCCTCTCGGGGGTCTTCCTCAGCGAAGAAGCACCTCCTGGCTGTGGTTCACCCGAAGGGTCCAGGACCAGTGATGGGGCCAGCTCCGGGGGGAGGCGCTTCTGGACCTGCCCCCGCCAGAAGGGAAACAGATCCTGGAGCTCTTCCTTCGAAAAAACAGAGTCCACTTTCCCCAGAAATGGAATATCAGAACGTCGACCTTGGAAGGAGAGCCACCTTCTGAGCCCCGCGGGGAGGAGGACTTAGGGGATGGGTCATCAGCATGGCTTGAGGTGTGGCATCCAGCGCCTCAGCCCTCAGTGCCACTGGGCTGGCTTTTTGCTGTTTTTTTAACACTCATTCTTTAACATCACATTTACTTGGGTTATTAGATGGAAGTAGGCTAATTGCCCATCTGGACTGTCTCCCACTCTAATGATTTCTTGTAACTAAGCTGAAAAGGCATGCAACAGACATAGCTCTCTGAGCTTACAGAACAAACACCCAGGACTTCAGAACTATTTCCAGGCCACAAAATAGGCGCTTTAACATGATGAATGTGTGGAAACAAGAAAGACATCTCTTTCGTTGTGCTATATATAAGCTCACCAAGTCCAATATTTACCCCAAGTCAAGGCTGTGCTACTACAACTGCTATATTCCTAAACTTGTGTTAATTTTACTGCTACTCCCTGCCTAAACAATATGCTGCCCTACTGCTTCCTACACCACCTTGTAGTTTGCTTTGTTTTTGTGTTTGACTGTACCCATTCGCTCCCTGTATTTACTAGCGCTGCCTAATTATCTGATTTGTCTTGCTGTAGGTTGTCCACATTTAGGCACCTGCATTCTAGGTCTGTCAGTGTGACCTCCCTATCTGGGTGAAACCTGTCCCCCCCCAAAAAAAAAATATTGTTTTAATTCTAGTTTCCTCCTCATCTGGGTGAAGCCTATATTCCCTCCATTTCTACATTTTTAATTCTGGACTCTTCCCTATGTGGGTGAAGCCTATAGTCTCTCCCATTTCTTTTTTTTTTTTAATCCCCTCATCTCAGTCAACCCTCCTTCAGAGAAGTGCCCCAGTCCTGTCACCCTGACGTCCGCCAGAACTTACCTGTCAGCTGTCTTCCCCCAGGGCCTGCCCTCCCTGGTGTGGTTGTTGGGATTCCCCAAGCCCCGCCGGAGAATGGATCCAGTTCAGGCCATGCGCCCAGCTAGTCAGGTCCTCATCCTGCCACTGGAATTTCCTTGTTTTCTGTCCTCGGGGGGGCACGGCATGCAATGACATCATGGTGCATGCCACATGCTCCTGTGCAATGATGTCTGCCATGCCTCCCAACCTTCCTGGCCCAAGCTGCCTTTCCCCCAGCTTCCACCAGGGGCCAGACAAGCATTGCGCTGCACCCCCACCTTCGAGAGCAGTTGTACGGACACTCAATTCCTCCCACCGCCCACCCTCCCGACACCCCGTGACGGTTTCCAAACTTGATACTCCGTACACAAGTTGTAGCACTACCGCTGTGCCAGTGGGTCAGCCCCTCCCAGTTCCATTTTAAATTCTGGTCACCTCCCTACTTGTGTGAAGCCTATATTTACTCTCATTTCACAATTTAAATGTTGGCTTCATCCCCATCTGGGTGAAGCCCCCATTCCCTATTTTATTCGGGTATCCTCCTTTCTGGGTGAAATCTCAATCCTCCTTACTCAGTTTCCACTTCATTTGGGTGAAGCTTGTCCCCGCATCCATTTGACGGAGTGTAAACTGTAGGGCGAGTTTGGCTTCACTACTCTCCCACTATGCTGCTCCTAACCTTTTCCCTCCTTCCCTTTTTGCTTACCCTCCCCTCTCTCCCACCACTACATATCCTAACCTTCCCCCTTCCATCTTCCTACCCCCTTCACCCTCACCCACCCTTTCCTCCTCCTCCTGCTTCCCTGTCCTATCCCACTCTCCACTTCATCCTGGTTGCAGTCTCCTCTCATCTCCTTGGCTTCACCTCGAAGTCCTCAGTTGCCCCCATCTCTCCTGTCTCTATCTTCCTTCCTTCCTCCTCACCTCCTCTCTCCTCTCCCCAACAGTATCGCATAGGCTCTCTCAAGCTTCTCATCTCCTTGCTACTTACAGATGCAGGAGGTATCCAGCTCAACCCTGGCCCTGCCCCATCATCTCCTCTCCCCACAGGTCTGAAAGTGGCCCATGTCAACAGCCACAACCTCCTCCCTAAGCTCGACTAGTTGCAGCTACCAATGGTTAATCTCAAACCTGATGTGTTGGTTACCTCCAGGTCTTGGCTCTTCCCCCAGGATCCCCAATATTTCTGTTGCCATCCCCAGTTTCACCATCATTCACCAGGATCAAGCGAAAAGAGGTGGTGGAGTAGCCATCTACCTCTCCTCGAACACCCAGTTTGAGCCTGTGCTCATCTCCACCCCATCTTATCAGATGTTCATTTTCAAACTCCCCCCTCTCTATTCCCATATTTATTGTCAGTCTACTGCTGTCCCAGTATGTCCCCACCATCAATCACAGAGTTACTCATCACCATCTCCTTCCATGCCTCCTCTGGTGAGTTACTCATACTAGGCACTTTCAACCTCAACTGGCTCTCCCACTCTCTCTCTACATAAAGTTTGTCTGAACTTTAAACCCCTCCTACTGTCCCAACTTATCTCTGAACCCACTCATCATAATCTTAAATCTCTCAATCACTCACTCTTGGACTGGGTCCTCTCTTCCCATGGTCTTGATAAAGAGCGTCAGCATGAAATGCTGGCTGTGGTGGAAGCTGCACTGCTGCAGAGAGCTTGCTAATAAAAATATACTTTTATCATCCTACAACTTGCATCGGTTCAGTCAGGACGTCTTTACTGTGAGCCGAGCTATCATAGAATTCCTCTCCTCACATCACCATCATATTGTGTATGTTGGTACCAATGTACCATATGGTCTACTGTGTCACTAAGATTTATCACCTCAAAGCTCCCCCCAAATTCATTCAGATCTGGTTCTTCCAGTCACTGGACTTGTCACCCCCATGCCAACCTGGTAAGTATGGAATGGTCTCCCATTTCTACAGCTGGCTACATGAACAATGACCTCCAATTCATTACCTCCAAATTTAAGTCTGTCAGGGATCATTACACCCCCCCTTAAATAAATTACAAAAAAAAAAAAACAGGGGCCAAGGATTTCACTTCCATGAATCACAGCAGGGTTGCTGGCTTGTCACTACGTGCATAGCCTTGCCTGGTAGACCTACAAGTCCACTGACCCCGCTTTTCACCTTGCTGACCTTACTAAGTATTGCGCCCTTTGTAATGCTCTACCAGGCTTGCAAAGTCAGAACACGTTGCATCCACACTCCAGAAAACCTTAAGTACCCCTCTTAGTTTGGATGGTAATTCATGCCCTCTTCTCCCCTCTGACACAGTCCTCTCACCCGTTCTTAATGTGGATGACTCTTCCATTTCTAGCCCAGCTGCAGTCACCTCCTCATTCAACTCCTTTTTAACCTCTTGTACCCCTGCTCTTCCCCTTTACCCTCCTCCATCCCACTCCTCCCTTTTCTCCTTATCTACCACTACTCCTGCTGCTTCTCTTGAAGGGAAACTGTCTGCACACATGTCCACACACTCAAGTCTGGGGCTGCTACAAATGTGTACTTTGTGCGCAAAAACATTTTGGTTTACCTACTGTTTACTGTAATATAATAGACTGTATCAGACTTATTGTGTTCACTTCTAGGCTGACATCTTCTGTTACAAATCCCAGAATCGCCTACAGCTAACATCAGAGCAGTAGGAGATTCAATAGCCTGCAGTACATGTTAGAACTTCTATATTCTCCAAACAGATGCTTTCTGGTTCTGCTTTTCTCCACGGGTTAAGTACTGCTAGCGGGGGCAGTGGGAAAGAATTGGGTAGATGAGCAGAATTTACAGTCCCTTCGGTGGGAAAACTGGAAAGGTTTAGATGGAGGAACTCTAACATCTAGGTTTCTAGGTGGTGGAACTCTCCTATAGTAAACAATGGAGAAAGAGGACAAAAGTGCAGGAACTCTTATTCAATTCTTGAAGAGGTGATGGAACTGAGTTCTAGTGGCTTCCTGCCCAGTTTAACCCCTGGATCCGTTCCCATTCAAAAACTAAGAAAATAAAAATTCAGCAAAATGGACAGCTTATGTCCTGGGTAGGTAAGCTACCATTGCAGGGATATGAGTCAAACAACATGAAGTCTTGCTGTATTCTGACAATATGCACTTAGATCGACCGGTTCAACTGCCCCGGAGAACCAAGAGTTAAACTCTATGTAAATGCATAGAACGTTGAGCTTCAGCTCGGTTTTCAAACCACTGTCCTCGGTACGTTCTAGTAACTGATCAGATTCTTTACTCCGCTCACCAGTGAAGATGCCTCTGAGATTTCTCCTCGCTGCTTTCCGTCTAGCTGAGTTTGTCAATTTACTTCAAACCGCTTTGTTGTTTTAATTTTAGTACGTTCTCAAACCACTGTCTTCAGTATAGTGCACGTTTCCTCGGTTAGGAAAGTGTTCGGTTTCCGAACGGTTCCGTGACCGTGAGGGGACCGAACTTCTAATTTTCTCTTTTTCTCCAAATTTTCACTGTATTGGGATACCGGTGCAAAGTCCTGACCAGAACCAGGGGCTCTCGGTTCATTTCTGGCTGGCGCTAAACCGTTGGCCGGTTCAGACCGTCTTCTCTATTACCTGGCCTAACTAAGCTTTCAGGGGTAATTTTCTTATTTCTTCAATTCTTTATCTTGGCCTAACTAAGCCACTACAGATAAAGCAGGTATTTGATTCTTGTTTAACCGCCTAACTAAGCCACTGGGTTAAGCTCCAAATTTTATGGTTTTATCACAGAAACCCAAGAGAAAAACTGGTCCCACTGGGTTTCAGCATTGTACTGAGTGTGGGGAGCAATTTGCAAAAGCTGATCCACATTTGGTTTGTCTGTATTGTTTGGGTTTTAACCACTTACAAACAGACTGTGATATTTGTAAGAATTTCCCTCAGTCTACTTTAGACAGGCGCCTCGGTAAACTGAAGGAAAAAATGGACAAGACTACTAAGACCGGTTCCGGTTCTACCAAACCTTCAGATCCTACAACAGATCTTTCAAGCCAGGGTGAACAGTCAATGGGTAAACAACGTTCGGAGTCAACTTCTGAACTCGCACCGTCGAAGAAAGCCAAACGCTCCGGTTCGGAACCGCGTAAGCAATCAGTCTCTGTTCCAACCGCGGATGAAATTGCAAAGGCCATCCGAATAGCGCAGTCTTTGCAATCTGGGTTTGGCAAACCGTCGCAGGTACCGTCTGGGCAGCCAACGGTTCCGGATACCGGTTCAATTCCTTCAGAACACATTGATCCTGAGGAGTATTACTTTTCTGAATATGAGGAGGAGGAGGAGGAGGAGGAGGAGGAGGAGGAACAGGATGAAGGGGAACTCAGTGACCTGGAGGTCTCCCCTGACCATCCTCAGTACGAATCCCCTCCTAGGCCTGTCTCTGAGGCTACCTCCCATTTTGCTTTTATGAGGCAGGTGGCCGAGACCCTGCAGCTCTCTGTACAAGAGGCCAGGCAGGAGGATGATGAGGAAGAAGATTACAAGGAGATGATGGATCTTCCTGTATCCCAGGGACTTTCAATTCCCATTTACAAGTCCCTTAAGAAGCAGACTTTAAAGATCCTCCAAACCCCTAGTTCTGTCCCTCCTTTAGATAAGAAGATGGACTGGAAGTACCTTCTGGCTGGCAATGGTACTGACTTTTTAGCTAGTCATTATAGCCATGTAGGGGTAGTTCAAACTGCAGCCTGCGAGAAGGCTGGCATTCCTCTGGCCTCTCACCCCCCTGACAAGGATTCCAGGAAGATGGATTCTCTTGCCAAAAAAGGGTACCTGGCATCTTCCTTGGGTATCAGGCAAGCCTCCTATATGGCTTATGCCTCCAGGTATCAAAAGTCCCTTTGGGAGGCTGTCGAACAATTAGCTAAAAAGGCTCCTCCTGAGCTTTCCGTTGACCTTCAGGAGCTGGTCAATAAGGGGGTACAAGCATCTAAGTCCCAGTTCCACATGACTGTGGACTCCAATGATGCAGCTTCCAGGGCTATGGCTTCTGCTGTATCCCTCAGGCGTTTTTCCTGGCTCAGGTGTACTAACCTGTCCCAAGACACGCAGAATAATGCCATGGATTTTCCCCTTGTCCAGAACTCTCCGTTTGGGGAACAGACTGAGGCATATAAGAAGAAAATGAATGAGTACAGAGTGGCATACAGGACTGCTTCAGCAAAAGAGAAAGCTGCCACTCATCAGAAACAGCAGGCCAGGGGCAGGGGCAGACCCCAGGCCTTTCCACCAAGCCCAAGCTTTTCCTCTTACCAGCAACCCAGGGGGTTCTTTAGAGGGAGGGGCCGGGGGGTGCTGGCAGGGCCGCCTCCACCCCCCAGTCTGCTACCCCAGCGAAACAGACACCCTTAAAGCTCTGTTTGGGCTGCCTCCCCTTACCCTGTTGGGGGCAGGCTGACCTACCATCTCCAGGCTTGGCATTCTATCACTTCAGACAAATGGGTCCTGCAGATAGTGGGTCAGGGACTTGCTCTCACTTTCAAGGTGCCTCCAAAACGGTCAGCAAGAATTTTCAGACCTTCCAGCACTGCAGAAACAGCCCAGCTGGAGGCAGAGGTTTCCACATTTCTTCAGTCAAGAGCAGTGGAACCTGTGCCACTTCAGCACAGGGGAAAAGGACTGTATTCAAGGTACTTCCTGGCACCAAAGAAAAATGGGGAGTGGCAGCCCATTCTGGATCTCAGATTCCTGAACAGGCATCTTACAATGCCAAAATTCAAAATGACAACCCTGGCTACCATTCTACCTACTCTCAAGCAAGGGGACTGGCTGGCATCCCTAGACCTTAAAAGGATGCTTACTTCCATATCCCCATCAGACAGTCTCACAGAAAATATCTCAGATTTCAACTGCCTTCAGGTCACTATCAATTCAGGGCTATGCCCTTCGGCCCGACATCTGCACCAAGAGTGTTTACAAAATGTCTGGCAGTAGTGGTGGCATTCCTCAGAAGGCAAGGGGTTTCAGTTTACCCCTATCTGGATGACTGGCTGTTGGTGGGTCAATCCCCCCAGCAGGTCATTGAAGCCCCAAAACTCACTCAGGATACTCTTCACTCTCTGGAGTTTTTGGTAAATCATCAAAAGTCGGTCTTAACCGTAGTACAGATACTAGACTTTATAGGGGCAGAGCTGACTACCATTCAGGCAAGGGCCTTTTTTGCCTTCTGCCAGGGCACAGACCCTCATAGAATTGGCAACATCCTTTCAGGTTCAAGTTCCTCAGCCAGCAAGGTACTTTTTACAGCTTCTAGGACACATGGCCTCCACCACAGCTGTGGTCCTGGGAGCCACGTTCCAGATGAGAGACATTCAGTTCCACCTCAGATCCTTCTGGTCTCAGAAAAAGGATTCTCTGTCCAAACTGATTCCAGTGTCTCCCACCCTTCTGTTAGCTCTTCAGTGGTGGCAGGAGATGGACAACCTCAGTGTGGGGGTTCCCTTTCTCCCTTGGGTACCCTCTCTGGTGCTGACAACGGATGCTTCTCTCCTGGGCTGGGGTGCCCACCTGGGGGATCACACAGCAGACGGTACGTGGCTCCCTCAGGAGTCTCTCTTGCATATCAATCTTCTGGAGCCCAGAGCAGTGCTGCTGGCTATTCAAGAGTTTGCCAGTCTCTTACAGGGCAAGGTGGTGCAGGTCAGGACAGACAACACCACCACCATGTACTACATCAACAAGCAGGGGGGGAACAAGATCCTCCCTGCTGTGCACAGAATCCATGAAGATTTGGAAGCTGGCATATTCTCTCAACATGTCACTGTTAGCAGTTCACTTGCCAGGCAAGGACAATGTACTGGCAGATGCTCTCAGCAGAATCAGCCAGGGCCACCACGAATGGACCTTGAACAAGCAGGTCCTTTTCTCAGTATTCAGGAGGTGGGGGTTCCAGAGACAGCCCCAGACAATCACCAGTTACCTCTGTATTGTTGCAGGCCTCCACTCCAGGGCTCAGTGCCACAGGATGTTCTCCTTCTGGACTGGTCAAACAGGTTCCTTTATGCTTTTCCTCCCTTTCCTCTGACAGCCAGAGTCCTGGTCAAGCTGAGGTCTCAGTCTGCCACAATGATTCTCATAGCCCCAGACTGGGCCAGACAGCCACGGTACTCAATGCTGTTGTCACAGTCAGTGACCAAACCAATTTCTCTACCCAGGAGGTACAACCTGCTGACAACCTCTCAGGGCAGGATAATGTACCCCAATCTTCAGTCCCTTCAACTCAGGGCTTGGCTCTTGAAGACATAGAATATGCAGATTTACAACTATCTCAATCCGTCCTGGATATTCTGAAAGGTGCCAGAAAGCCTGCTACCAGAAAAACCTATTCCTCTAAATGGAAAAGATTTTCTATCTGGTGTACACAGAAGGATTTGGATCCACAGCAAGCTGTAGTACCGGAGCTTCTGGACTATCTAGTCCACCTTCAGTCTCTGCATTTACAGCCATCTACCCTGAAGGTATACCTTTCTGCTGTCTCTGCTTATCTTTCAGCAGGGAAGGCATCTTCTCTGGCTGCACACCCAATTTTAAAAAGTTTTTCAAGGGGTTGTTGCATCTTCATCCCCCACATAGGGAACCTACCCCTGCATGGGACCTGAACATATGTATAGGTCAGCTTATGCAGCCTCCTTTCGAACCTATGTTTTCTTCAGAACTCCAGTTTCTCACTTGGAAAACTGTTTTTCTAGTGGCTATCACTTCTGCTAGAAGAATCAGTGAGCTTCAGGCCTTGTCTGTGGAGCCCAACTATATTTCACCTCGCAGGGATAAGACTGTGCTCTGAACTAACAGGAAATTCCTCCCTAAGGTGGTTTCTGATTTTCATCTGTACCAATCCATTACTTTGCCTGTATTTTTCTCAGATCACTCTAGTTCAGGTGAACACAGGCTGCACAGCCTGGACGTTAAAAGAGCTATTAGCTATTATATGGACAGGACAAAAGAGCTAAGGAAAGATTGTTCCTAGCTCTTTCTTACTTATGGTGAAGTTGGTCAGGGCAGGACAGCTGCAAAAAAGGACTATAGCCAAATGGATTGTGGCCTGTATCCAGTTCTGCTACAGTAAGCTGGGTAAGGACCCACCAGCAGGTCTTAGGGCCCACCCTACCAGAGGCACTGCAGCCTCCCTGGCGGCTGCCAGGGAAGTCCCCTTGCTTGAGATATGTAAGGCTGCCACCTGGAAGTCCGTCCATATATTTACTAAGCATTACAGCCTGGATATTCAGGCAAGGAGTGATGCCAGGTTTGGCACAGCAGTACTGCAGAGCCTATTCCCCAAATAGGTTATGTGCCCACCTCCTAGGGGCACTGCTTTATAGTCTGCATATTGTCAGAATACAGCAAGACTTCATGTTGTTTGAAGAAAAAAAATTACTTACCATAGTAATGTTGTTTCTTCTAATGGAGTCTTGCTGTATTCTGACCTCCCACCCTACCTTCCCTTCAGAACCTGGGGAAGGGTGGCTCTTCTGCAACAATTTTATGGTTTAAACCATTAGTGGTAATGGTTTTCTGTGGGCATCTGTGACTTGAGTCTTTTATATGCCCTTTGGGTTTTTTCCTTATGTTGCCCCTGTTGGGGTCCTGTTTAGGCTTAGTTTTGGCCATTGCATACATATTAATCTAGTTCGCTTCAAAGAATCTGATCAGTTACTAGAACGTACCGAGGACAGTGGTTTGAAAACCAAGCTCGAGCTCAACATTCTATGCATTTGCATAGAGTTTAACTCTCGGTTCTGCGGGGCAGTTGAACCGGTCGTTCTAACTGCATATTGTCAGAATACAGCAAGACTCCATTAGAAGAAACAACATTACTATGGTAAGTAATTTTTTCTTAAAGCACCTGAACTGGTGTTCTTTAAACAACCAGTGATGCATTAGGAAAGACACAGAAAAGTAGAAAATTCAGATGCAATTCCACTCATGCATGCCATAGTCTTTTGTCTCTCTCTCTCTCTCTCACTCGTTACTATCAAGGACATTTGCATGAAAACAAGATCTTCACCTCTTGATATCACCTGCTCGTGCTGCAAATATGTACCTGAAATCCATGGAAACAATCATGCTGCAACAAGCAGAGAATTATAAGATCAGGTACAAACCAACAGTAGCACCAAAAAGATGTCCAGGGACAAAGATCTTGTATTATTTGGCCCGTCCTTAGTAATATACTTAGAAGGTATGATAAATATAGAAGCATGAAGTATAAACAGAAAGGTGTCTTAATAATATAATTTTAATGTTTTCCTTGAAGGATCTGTAGCTCTATGATGCAGCAGTGCAACAATTTGGACAAAAATAATTTGACCCTACTTTTTTTTTTATTGTTTACTATAAAATATTCCAGACATCTTCCAGTTTTATCTGGTGGTAAAATGTTCTAGTTGCACAAAAATGTGATTATTTTATAAATTTTTTTCATCTAGTTTTTTTTCTCAAGAAAAAAGATGATCACTTTTGGCTTAGAAATAACATTGTAGACCTGGCAGGTGGTAGGACTGAGAAAATAAAAATAAAAACTCAAGTTGCACAGCATAACGGGTACCTAGAAAAGTAGATTTGACAGGCATGGTAATATTTGCATTAACTGTAGGTGAACCTGGCTTTTTGGAAAAACACATTTGTTGTTGCACTGCTGCTTTAAAATTGATAGACTAATGTCATATCAACAGTAAATGCTCTGTATTTGGGAATATACTTGCGGCCTCGAACTACAGGCCAGTCTGGGGCCTAATGCACAGCACAGTTGAAGTGCTTATCTTGGGGGTGGCATCACTTTGCTCATGAGCATCTCCTGTTGGATGCTGCATGGAGATTCACTGCCCAACAACTTCACAGCAGCAACTAGGACATGAGGAACCAAGGATTGAGTCCTGGAAGGATGCTGCACTGTGTGTATTTATTTTACAATTTATATACAGCTGAGCTGAGATGCAACATCTCACTTCCAGTGAGCCCCCTGCTTCTACCCATTTCTGCGGCTGGGTGGAAAAGAGCACTGAAAGTACCTGGCTCTAGTGGAGCTGAACCTGCGATCTCCTGGTTTCCAAGCTGGTACTCGAACCACCAGACTACACTGCCTTACAAGATGAAAGAATATGGCAAAAACTGATGTCTATCCTCCCCACGCCCGCTTGATCCCTGGCCACTGCCCTGGGAAGATGGTAAAGTGATTTATGTTTCTTGGAGAAATGTTTAGGTCTTTAAAAATAAATCAGTTTTGAGAAAAAATCTCGTCTTTTTCAATGACCTATTTGTGCCTCAACAGAACTTGGAAAATCCAAAAGGAACAGCGTAATTGCTACTATGAATCCCATGGCAAATGCTGTAGAGAACCTTGTGACTGACTGTATCCAAACAGCGCTGTACTTTATCCCTGTATACAGGACTGTAATGCTGACAAATGTTTTTCTGTCATTGGTACTGTTGCCCTCTTACTGAAAAAACAATAAACATTCAAGTACTTAAAAAAAAAAAAAAAAGAAAATCCAATATCCAGACTCATTGTAATGTATAATTCACATATTTTCTAGATTCAGCCACCCCTCACACGTAATTACTTACGACATTTACAAGTAAACGCAGTCTTTCTCCTTAAGACTTTAGCCTGTATGCTCCTACTAATTCCATTGCTTGTGAGCTTTCAAATGGTTTTCTATGGACATGATTATGAGGTCACATGCTGAGGATTAGTACAAAACCTGTTGCTATGTGGTGACATTTAAGCCAGTGTTTATTTGATGGGGGAAAAAAAGGAGTGGGGCCTCCAGTATGTTCTGGAGGCAGCACACAGAGGCCCTTTGAGTCCATCAGGATCTGGGGCTTGAGTGTCACTGATTTAGTCCCCCGCAAAAATCAGACAAGTATCTTACCAGGCCAAAGCATACTCCATCTAGTTGTTTTTGTTGACAGGGAAAGGAAGGCTAGCTGTTTTTAGCCTCATCCAAAGAGGGGAGATACAGGAAGTACTAACTGACACTGAACCAGGTTAAGCTGTTGGTGGCTTAACTAACTAGGCGGAAATGTGGCAAGGGTGCCAGGGAAATTCCTCTACTTCTGTCAGAAAGTGCCATAGGATCCTTAATGTCTATCTGAACCACCACCAGAACAGGTAGGTGGGATCTCTGTTTTAGAAAATGGGTAAGAGTGCCGGCCCAGTGGCGCCGAGGGTAGAAGCACTGGACGCCACACCTCACTCTATGCCGGCGACCCAGGTTCGGGAATGAGCCTGGCCCATCGGGGGTCGGCTGAGGGTCAGAGGATTGAGCATCCTAAAGGATGCTCTCCTCCTCCAGGGTGGGGTGGGTTACTGAGAAGCAAACGCGCCCGCTGCAATACCGCCAGTGGAAGCACAGGCGGCAGCGCACATGGCTCCTCAGAGTCGGGAGGGGAGGGCGCTGCTGGGTGCTTGACAGCAGTGTGCATCTGCATGATGTCCGTCTGGACGCATGTCCTTCGTGCCTGTGACCACAGGGGAGGGGACAAAACCAGGGGAAAAAATGCAAACACCCTCAGGGCATCGAGCTGAATGACGCCAGGATCCTGCTATGTCAGGGACCCAGCGAAGTCGGTGGGGGGTACAAAGCCCCCTACACACACCTGAAGGAGCAGAGAACCGCGCAAGTAAAATAAAATATAAAAATAAAGAAAATGAGTAAGAGAAATGCTGGCCTATGATTTGCTGACAACATGCTATACCCATATGTTTACCAGGCAACACCACCTCAAAAAAATAAGCCAGTTATGTGACTCACACTTCTGTGTTCACAGCTTAGCTTCAACTGAAATCCCTCTGTGCTCATCTCTGCTTGTGTTGTGTTCAAGGTGCACTTCTCACACAACTCAACTCAGAATCTATCTGCAGCAGTGGGTAAGCCCACACTGGGAACCAAGCAAAACCAAAAGAAAAATGCACCAGAGGTCAGAGCAGGAACAGGTGCAGAAGCAGTGGGGCATGCAGCCTCGGAGAAAAGTCTTGGAGGCCTTGATCCCAAAGACAGAAGTGGTCATTTTGAAACTGGATAAATTATCTGCCAGGGTTAGAATTATACAGATGGAGACACAAATCTCTACTGTAGAAGATAAGACTGGAAACCTACCACCACAACTGGCTAAGATAGAGAAGGGGTGGCCAAGCTGGTGACAGTATAGACATCCAGAAGAACTTCCAGCAGAGGGATAACCAAAGAATAAGGAGATATGCAGAAGGGGCAGATGTAGTCACCTTTGTGGAAACGTAGCTACACAGATGCGGACACTGAAATGCCCGAATAACAGAATCAAAGTTGACTGAGCACACAGAGCTCTAGCTCCCCAGATGACTTGCCTCCCAGAGATCGTACTTAAGCTCCAAAACTATCCAAATAGAGAATTCTTACAGCTTTCCATAAGATGGATAATTTGAGATTTGGAGAACATCAGGGGGTTTATCTTCCAGGACTTCTTGAGGACTGTACAAAATAAATACAAGGCGTTTGGTCTATTGTTTGATGACTTAAGGCACCAGAAGGTGGATTTCCGATTCTTGTACCAAGCGATTGTTATTATCAGGCATGAGGATCAAACCTATACTTTCTGGGAGGTGGACAAGGTGAAGAAATCCTGTGTGAAAATGGGCCTGCTTAAGAAATAAAGTGAGTACATGTGTTTACTACATGGGACCGGTCCTGGATGATGTCGACGAAGGAGTCTGTGGTACTGGCACCCTTTTCATTGTTGGACTTTTTTTTTTTTTCCTTCCCGAACTCCCCTGATAATCATGGCCCCAGATGTTCAGGCAGTTGGTGGATGACAGAACCTCATTTGGGGAGAGATGACCTCGTGGAATGGCTACATGGTGGTCCACCATTTTGACTCCTCAAAGAACATGTGGAGTGACTGAGGGCAAACAGTGCAGCTGGGAGCAGCAGGGACTCAAAGGACTCTACACGGCTCCTGCTGCAACGCAGCATCTTTCCTTTTTTCAATACAGTTGCTTCGCTGCATCAAGGTAGGAGAGCATACTAGAACTGAAAAGGTGGAATAGAACACATGGTACAAAAAGGATACTGCACTCTGCGCAGTCCTGCACATCTGAAAGAGGACCCTGGACTTGCAGGTGAATTTTTATTTATTTCAGTTTGGGATTAAAGATCTTTGAGCCAAGGCTCGTTTACAGAGGTTCCACGTCAGGCATAGCACAGTACAAACAATACACAACAAACCAAGCAACAATTGGGTACATGGGTATAAAAATATAAACATTGACGTGTACAGAAATAACATTTATATTCCATAGGTTTGAGGTCGATCAGGTTATCTGAATGGAGGATAATACCTCGGTATAAGTTAGTTTCTTCTAACACCATCTGCTAGAAATTCACTAGATTTCTTCATTGTTTTAACTAGAGGGAAAGGAAATAGAGGATGTAAGCAGAAACAGGCAGCTCAGGACTAGGTGCTCTGGCAGCCCAAAAGCCAGGGATGTCATGAACGAGAGACTGGGTAGAGTAAGCAGCCAGAGAGAGAGGCTTTGTTCAGGATGTGCAAGAGTGGCAGCCTGAGGAGGCTTAGTCCAGTGGGGAGGCGGGAGAATAGGAAAGAGAGGAGGATAAGGAGTAAAGGAGGGATGGCTGAGGGAAGGAGATGGGAGAAGGGGGGCATTGCCAAGGGAAAAAAGGGGGAGGAAGGAAGTATTGGGGAGGGGTGGTGAAGGAGAGGGAGGGGTAGAGGAGGAGACAAGGGTGGTGGGGAGCATAAGGTGTGGAGGTCGGGGAGAAGAAGGACTGTTAAACGGGGAGCAGGAGAGGGTGAGGACGTGGGAAGGGGTAGTAAGCAGGAGGGGCTGGGGGAACAAAGGGGGTGGAGTAAAGCGGGGTAGAGGCTATTGTCTAAGCAAGTCTTTCATAAGGAGATGGTTTGGGCATTCTGGGTGTTTCTAAAGTAAGAAGTGTGTTCAGGTTAAGCTAGGACACTCACATATCTGAGAGAGAGCTGGGTGTGACCAAAGTCCAGCTTTGAATTTGCCGATCTTACTGCATTCAAAGAGGTCAGGTGGAAGGTCATTTGTCCATTTGGGCCCTCTAAAAGACAGGGATCTTTGAGCAACTGAGGTACGCTTGAAGGGTACCACAAGTCCACACCTGCAAGTCCTCAGTGTACTGATGGTTGGACTTTTCTTAAGAGACGTGAGGTGGGAACAGGAGTTAGCCCGAGTAAGGCTTTCTTTGTCAGTAGGCAGGCCAGGAATTGGGCCTCGAGTTGAAGGGGTAGCCACCCTGTAGCTTCATATAGGTCACATGTGTGTGTCCAGTGATCTGCACCCAGGACCAGCCTGCACGCTTTATTTAGAAGGGTTTTTACCCTTTTTAAGGCAGTGTCGGTGCCTGCGATGTAGACTATAAGGCCGTAGTCTATGGTAGATAGTACAGAGCAAGAGGTGACAAGTTTCAGGGCCTCCGGAGACATGTAGTGGTGGTGTCGATACAGAACACCTAATTTTGCATTGGCTGTTTTAATAACATGGTCCACAAGAGTAGTATAGGACAGGACATTATGCAGGTGAATCTAAAAGTATTTAAAGGTATCAACCTGTTCCAAAGTGTACCCTACTGTGACTCTGTATCTGGAGTTTCCCAGAGCTTTTTTCTGTTCTTCGGAAGTGAGAAAAGCATGCTCTTAGTTTTCTGATAGTTGAGCAGTAATTTATTGGCAGAGAACCATGCTTCTAGTTTCTGGAAGTTAGCTTCAAGTTCACTGGTGATGGCTGGAAGGTTTTTTTCCACTTATGGAGATGACCGCATCATCCGCATAAAGCAAGTTATGGGCTTGGCAGACTGAAGGCAGAGGGTTTATGACAAGGCTAAAAAGGAGTGGGCCCAATATAGAGCCCTGGGGACTCCAAGAGTCACCTTCATGGGATCAGATAGTACACCACTGATTTTGATGCATTGTGACCTGCAGGAGAGGTAGCTTTTGAACCAGGTGACTGTGTCCATGGACAGGCCTAGAAAGCTCAGGTATTGAAGGACGATTTTATGGTTGACATTGTCAGATGCCTTTGTAAGGTCAATAATGATAGACCCCACTGCAAGACCATCATCAAAGACATCGTAAATTTGGGTGGTGAAGTCAACCAAGGTGGTAATGGTGGAATGTTTTTTTCCAGAACCCATGCTGCTGAGGACAAAGTAGGTTGTACTTCAGAAGGTACTCTGAGACCTGGTCAGAGACTATTCGTTCAAGCGCTTTGGACAGGGGAGGGAGAATGGAGATGGGCCTGTAGTTAGATTGGTACCATCTCCGTTCTTGGGGACTGGGATGACAAGTGCCTTCTTCCATTTGTCAGAGAACACTGCTGACCTAAGTGAGGCATTAAAGACTTTGGTTAGCGGTTCAGCCAGTTCATTAACAGTAAGTGCCATCATTTTCATGTCTACAAGGTGACTCCCCATTCTTGTCTTCCCTAGAACCATCTCCTCTGCCCCAACTATTGGTATGTTTAAAACTAGGCTCTGGGACTATCTCACTACCAACAGCTCCTGTGACTGCCCAACTCAACCTTGTTCTCCACTTCCCTTTCTGCTCTAGTTGTCCCCCCCTCCTCCCCTCCTCACTGGATTCTACCCTCACATCTTGGTATACCCAATGCTGCACTTTTCACCCTCTTGACACCGTTCCTACATTCCTTCTCCCCCCTACCCTCTTCCCTCTCCCTATGACTCTGGCACTTCTTATCTGTTGTCTGTTTTCTATGACAAATGCTGCTGGCTGCCCTGTTACAATGCTACCCTTGAACTGTATTTAACTGTACTAATCTGTACTCTGTTTGCAATGTCCACTTTGTTGTAATGCCTGTCTTGATGTTCCCCATAATTTGTATTTCTCTGACATGGAACCTTTGTAAAAGAGCCATGGCTCAAAGGTATTTGTAATCCTAGACTTGATAAATAAATAAAATAAATAGAACATGCTTTACGTACCTGATGGTGTTGTTTCTAGTCAGCTGCTTAAAGTAGAAGGGGGGGTTGTCATTTCGAACTGGGGATGTGGGAGCCAGGTCGTCGCTGAGAAGTGCAGTGCTTAGGTCAGTGAAGGCCCGACTGAAAGCATTTGCAATGTCTACTGGCTCCTGTAGTGTCCCAGCTGCAGCAACTATTAGACCCGGTTGGGCTTTAGAGGGTTTGCCAGTGAGCGATTTAACAGAGTCCCAGAACTCCTTAACCTGCCCCCACTCCTTTTTAGTAGGTCATTGTAGTAGGCTGCCTTAGCTTGACAGATGAGCTTAGTACAGGTGTTTCTTGCAGACATACTTAATGAGATCTGTTTTACTACAGGAGGCTTTGGCCCTGTACCACAGGTTATACCTTTCTTGCATAAGCTCAAGAATGGAGCCTGTGAGCTAGGGGTTGGTACCATCACAGTTTTTTTTAAATTTATATGGGGCAAAGATATCACAGGCTTTGGTAAAGACTGCGAGGAAGAAGTTGGGGGCTTGGTTACCATCCTCGGCTCTGTCGAGTGCCGTCCAGTCTACCAGCTTCAGGCATTGCCTAAAGGAGTCCAGCAGTCCCATTCTCAGGGTGCGGTTACAAGAGACCTGGAGAGCACTACTTTTGGCCTTATTCAACCATGTGCACATTACCGGAGAATGATCACCGAGTGTGTCAGGAAGGACAGTGACCTCACAGATGTATTCTGGGCAGCTTACCAGTAGCCAGTCAATTAGCATGCTTGTGCTAGTTTTGTAATTAAATCTGGTGGCTGTTAAGACTAACTGTGTGAGGTAGAGCCTGGATACCTGATCTTGAACTACTTGGGAGACCATTGGCCAGCCAGCTGGTATTAAAATCGCCAACAATAATATGCTCCCAGCTGTTTTTGAGCTACTCCAGGTTGCTTATTACCTGTTGGAAGCCTGTTTTAAGAGTCCCAGGGGGTATGTACACAACAGATAGTAGTAACACTTTGTGTTGCATACCCAGGGTGCATTTTAGGCTGAGGGTTTGCGCCTCTTTGGTTTGAAGACTACTAGGCAGAAGCTGAGCTTTAATAGTACAGTTACGTAAGAACTTACCGTAACAGTAGATCTTCGAGAGAGGCTCTTGCAGTAGGTAATTACATATAGGACTGACGCCGGCCAGTGGCAGGACCCCACGGAAAAATTTCTAGCTAGCAGTCCCTGGCGAGGGACTACCCCCACGTCAGGTGATCAGCGTCATGTGACGGTATAAAGGGGCGGTCCCTGACGCCCGCCTTCCAGTTCTTCCCGCCACAGGCCCGGAAGGCAATGGACGAGAGAGAAGCAGATGTTTTCCTTCCTGGAAAAGGAGCTAAAAAGCCTAGGGATGGAGGGATGGAGATATTTATTGCAGAGCCTTCTCTCAAGATCTACTGGTACAGTAAGTTCTTAAGTAACTGTAGTATCTTACTTCGAGAGGGCTCTTGCAGTAGGTAATCACACATAGGACTGAATCCCAAGCAGTCTGGAACAAATGAGAGGCACCGGGAGGAGGAACTACTCCAAGAAGTAGCAAAAAACCTTGCAAGCCTCAAGACAGGAGGCCTTGCAAAACAGCTAACCCGAAGCCTGCTCTACGGCGAGAGGCAATGTCCAAACTGTAATGTTTCGGAAGGTATGGACAGAAGTCCAGGTGGTGGCAGAGCATGTCTGCTGCAGACACATTTCTGAAATAAGCCACAGAGGCCGCCACCACGCGTGGAGTGACTCTCTGGATTTGGATCCGAAGGGTCTTGTTGTACTTGTCATAACAGAAAGTGATGCAATGAGCTAACCACTTCAACAGGCATTGCTTGGAAACAGCATTGCCTTCCCTTTTGTGAGCAAAAGAGACGAACAACTGATTAGTCTTTCTGAGATCCTTTGTCCTATCGGTGTAGTATCTCAGAATCCTGTGAACATCCATGGTATGGAGTAAATATTCTCCTTGATTGGAGTACTGCGTGAAGAAGGCAGGTAACTCTATAGACTGATTTAAGGTAGACTCCTCCACCACCTTAGGCAGAAACTTAGGTTTCGTAGCGAAGAGCCACTGGTCTTTGTGAAAAAATCAAATAGGATTTTACATAAAGGGCCTGGGCTCGAAATTTCTTCGAGCGAAGTAATGGCCACCAAGCAGAGCGTCTTCCACGAAAGAAACTTCAGATCTGCGGATGCCGCAGGTTCGAAGGGAGGAAGGGTAAGTTTCTCGAGAACAAAGTTCAAGTCCCAAGGGGGAGCAGGAGTCCAAACAGGGGGTCTCAGATGAAGGACCCCTCTGAGAAAAGTCTTAGACACCTCTAATTGAGCGAAGGCTTTATCAGTGAAAGGAACATGATACGCTGAAATAGCGGCCATGTGCACTTTCAAGGAGAAATGACTGAGACCCAGGTCGAAGAGATGACGTAGATATTCAAGCAGAACGGCCACCGAACAGGAGAAAGGCTCCACATTCCTAGAAGTGGCCCAAATAGAAAATCTCTTCCATTTCATGGCATAAGTGGACCTAGTGGAGGGTTTTCTAGCCTCCACCAGAATCTCGGCCACTTTTGGAGAGACACCAAAGCGAGACTGGGCTAGGTATGCAGGAGCCATGCATGAAGTTGTAGGGACTTGAGGCCCGGATGGACCAGGGCCCCCTGATCCTGGGTCAACAATCCTCGAGATAAAGGAAGAGGAAGAGGAGGAACCTCTGAGTATTGTTGTAGAAGAGAGAACCAGATTTGCCTGGGCCAGAAAGGAGCGATCAGAATCATTCTCACACCTTCTGTTAGTTTCTGCAATACAGGAGGGACCAGAGGAATTGGGGGAAAAGCATAGACGAATCTGTCCTTCCAGTTTAGAGACAGAGCGTCACTCCAGAAAGCACCTCGCTCTGAAGCGAGCGAGCGAAAGGTGGGAAGTTTTGCGTTTTGGGAAGAGGCAAACAGGTCTACCTGTGGAGTCCCCCAAAGCTGGAAGATGTCATCTAGAACCTTTTGGTCCAACTCCCACTCGTGTGGCAGAGCAGAGGAGCGGCTTAGCATGTCTGCCAGGGTATTGTCGACTCCTGGAACATGAATCGCCGTGAGGTGAAGGTTGTGAAGTGTTGCCTAGTCCCAAACCCTCACTGCTTCCCAGAATAGAGGGTAGGATTGAGTCCCTCCCTGCTTGTTGATGTACCACACCACGCACATGTTGTCCGTCTGGACAACTAGGTGACCGGGAAGAATGTATTGGTGAAGGGCTTGGAGAGCATATAGTACTGCTCGAAGCTCAAGCACATTGATGTGGAGAGCTAGCTCCAATCTGGACCATAAACCCTGGGTTCGGTGAGGACCCAGATGGGCTCCCCAACCTTCGCCTGATGCATCTGTGGTTAGAGTCTGGGAGGGGGGAGGATGACAGAAGGAGACCCCCCGAAATAGGTTCTCTCGAACCATCCACCATTGCAAGTCTTGTGCCATCGGCGAGGAGATCAGAACTAGATGATCTAGGTCATCTACAAGTTGATCCCACTGGGAGCGAAGAGTCTACTGAGAGATCCTCATGTGGAGCCGAGCGTGGGGAACTATCGGGATGATGGCCACCATAAGCCCCAAAAGAGGTTCCGGCGTTCTGATAGCAGGGAAATCTGTGACTGAAGAGAGGCCACCCTGCCCGGAGGAAGGAAGGACTTGCTCACCGTCGTATCGAGGATGGCCCCGATAAACTGTAGTCTCTGGGAGGGATCCAGATGAGACTTGGAATGGTTGATGGTAATACTCAGGCAAGTGAAAACCTGCTGGGTGAGGGAGTGAAAATGCAGGAGCTCCTCCCTGACGAGGCCGTCAGGAGCCAGTCGTCCAGGTAGGGAAACACCTGAACTCCCATAGCAGGCAGGTGCGGCCACTACACAGCCAGGCATTTGGTCAAACTTGGGTGCCGAGGAAAGACCAACAGAGTGCCCGAACTGGTAATGGTCTCGGGAAAGCAAACCGGAGGTACTTATGGCGCGAGGGACGTACGGGGATGTGCAGATATGCGCCCCTGCATATCCAGCGCGCGATAAAAGCTATTGGACTCGGCCAAGAAGGGGCAGAAGAGTTTGTAGGAGAGCATCCCGAACCTTTGTATTCCACGAAGGTTCAAAGAGCTGAGATCGAGAATGGGTCTGAGATTCCGCCTCTTTGGGACCAGGAAGAAATGAGAATAGTAACCTGTCCCTTGAAGGTGAGGGGAAACGGGTTCTATGGCCTGCTTCGCGAGGAGGGCAGAGATTTCTTCCTGGACCAAAGGAAGATGGTCCCTTGCATAGGATGACTTCAGAGGGGGGTGGCGGGGTGGTTTCTGTAGAAACCTATGGAGTGCCCTCCGCTATAATCTGAAGCACCCATGAACTGTTGTTATCCTCTCCCAACCCGGAAGGTGGAGGGGAGAACCTCCTCCTCACCTGTTCCTCTGTGTGTCCAGAGGTGGTGGAGAGGGAGGAGTCAGATGGTGGGGCAGCGCCCGCAGCTGGGGCATCCGCCGTTTTTGGGCGGTGGGGGCTGAAGCAGCGGGGCCCGATGTTTAGTGGCCCGTCTTCCTTGGGGTTTCGGCTTATCGATCGCGCCTCATGGTGCGGACGGTACTGTGGGGATGGGACGGCACATGAATCCACGGATTTCAGAGCCATCCCTTCTCCCGTAAGTCGGGTGATGATGTCCTTACATCGCTGGCCAAAAGCACTGAACCCCTGAAAGGTGCTTCCTGATTGCTGCTGACTGCACCTCCGGGACCAAACCTGACACGCTGGAGCCTGGCATGACGCCTCAAGACTTATAGCGAACGCGAGCTCCGCCCGCAGTGTCCACTGCATCGTGTGTCATCCGCAGGATGTAATAACTGGCCAATGAGCAGAACGACTAAGTCAGCTAACTCCTGCTTGACTTGGGAGCCGTAAGGAGTCAAATCTTGGATTCCGCCTGGGTAAGGATGGCCTTCTGGTAATCCCCTCATATCAGCGACATAATTCAGGGCCCGACCCCAGTGTGGAAAAGGTACATATTTTCTTCCATATTGGTCCAGAAGGCTTAGATTTTATCCGGAGGAGACGGCTTAGATGTTTGGGATGTGCTGACCGGGCCGTGAGCGCGCTTAATCACGACAGAGTCTGCACTAGGTGAGAATCTAAAAGTCTACACCCTCGGAGCCTGGTAGAGCCTGTTGGACTTCCTGGGAAGCAGGGCTAAAGCTGTACGTGTTGTTTCCAAATAGTGAAACAAGTGGGCGGAGGCTCGATCCAGGGTGGCACTAAAGCAGGAGCTGTCAGGGCAGGTCCAGATGTTCGCCAGTTTGGAGCCAGCTGAGGATCTGGTTCCAATGAGCGCCACTGATGTACTTCCTGGATCTTTCTGAGCAACTCCGTGAAGGAAGGGTCCTCCAGAGGAGACTTCGGAGGGGTCCTAGGCCGGGGCTTAGATGGAGAGCGAGGCTCATCGTCTCTCTCGGAGCATCTGTCGGAGGAATCTGAGAGCGAAGAAGAAGAAGAATCAGAAGCAGAATAAGACTCCCTGACATGTCTAGGGGGAGGAACGGATTCCTTAGGGGGGATCCCTGGACACGTGTCCTGCCCCTCTCGGGATCCAGAGGGAAGGGCTCTGGGGTCCGGAGGCGTGAGGGAGTGTTCGCCTCAGGCGCACGGGGGCCGGGGCGCACTGTCGCCAGCATGGGTTTTCATTTCCTTGGTGAGCTGAGCTTTGGCCTGAGCCTGTTCAGGAAGCCAGAGTCTCCACAGATCCACCAGCGGCCGAAAGCAGGAGGTGGAGGAGGAGGGGATAAGAAAAAATTACTCACCTTAGTAATGTTGTTTCCTCTAATGGAGTCTTGCTATATTATGACTATTGCAGTTTGCCCCAGCCTTAGAACTGCTCCGGAGGTGAAAGAGTTAACTTCCATGCAGAGCATGGAGCTTAGAGCGCGAGCTCGGTTCAGAAGCTCTGTTTGGCTGGTTTCAAACCGAAACCGTCAGATCTTTACGAGCAAAAACTCACTAAGGTTCTGTGTGGAAGCTGTAACCTACACTAGCCAACTGGCCACTAATATATTAACACATTTTTGCTGGTCCCAACACAAAGACTCAAGTCAGTGGACCAGAAAATTAAGATAGAATAACTAAATAAACACAACACCCAAACATGAAAGAGGGCATCAATAAATGCCAACAGAGGACTACCCACCCCATACCCCAAAGTAGGAGTTCTGAGAGGGCAGGTTGGGGAGAATATAGCAAGACTCATTAGAAGAAACGACATTACTAAGGTGAGTAATTTTTCTTCAAACAACATGAAGTCTTGCTATATTATGACTATTGCAGACTACACAGCAGTACCTCCATGGAGGAGGGACAGAACCTACTTAGGAATAGGCTCTGAAGCACTTGTGCTAAACCGAGCATCCTCCCTGGCCTGAATATCCAGGGAGTAATGCTTGGTGAAAGTGTGTACTGTCTTCCAAGTAGCTGCCTGACATATCTCCAAGATAGGGATGTCTCTAGCAGCAGCTAGAGATGCAGCTGTACCTCTGGTAGAGTGAGCCCTCAGGCCTGAGGGGGAACCTTACCCAGCTTTTGATAGCAAAATTGGATATAAGAAACGATCCACCTGGCAATGGATCTCTTAGTGGCAGGTCTCCTTTCCCAACCTCACCATAAGTGAGAAACAGTTGGAGGGAGTCAAACCTAGACCCTTTGGTACGCTTCTATGTAGTAACTTAGGCCGCCTTTAACATCTAATTTGTGCAGCCTCCTCTCACCAGAGGAGGAATGGTCAGTGAAGAACACTGAAGTGAAATAGATTGCTAAGGTGGAAATCTGAAACCACCTTAGGCAAAAACTTCCTGTTAGTCCTGAGGACCACTTTATCCCTGTGAAAGGAAATAAAGTCAATTTTACTGATAAAGCCTGTAACTCACTTATACGCCTGGCAGAAGTGATGGCTACCAGAAATACAGTTTTCCAAGTCAATACTTAAGCTCTGCCAAGACAGAGGCTCAAAGGGGGTTGCATTAGCTGAGCAATGCATACATTAAGATCCAAGCCGGGCAGAGTCCTGAATGGAGGATTGGTGTGAAGCAATCCTTTAAAAAACTTGGAAAATACAGGATGAGCAGAAAGAGAAGAGGGCTTCCCTGCTGAAATGAAGGCAAAGACAGCAGCCAAGTGCACTTTCAGGGTGGCTGGTCTCAGTCCCAAAGAATTAAGATGGACCATGTAGTCCAATACAGTGGGTAGATCAGCAGATTCTGGGGAAACATGCTTCCCAGAACACCATATGGAAAACCTTTTCTACTTGGAGTTATAGGTAGTTTTGGTGGAAGGCTTCCAGAAGCCTTCAGGATTTCGAGAACACTTTGAGAAAGTTGCAAATCAGCAACTCTAACTGCTCAAGAGCTAGCCTTGAGGTTGAGGGATTTGAGATCTGATACCAAACTCTCCTGAGCACAGGTTAACAGATTGTGATTCCTGGGGAGACACAGGGGAAGATGGACTGCTAAGGACAGAAGGAGTGGGTACCAGGGCTGCCTGGCCCAGTCTGGGGCAATCAGGATCATTTTGCAAGGCTGAGACCTGATTTTGACTAGTACTTTGAACAGGAGAGGGAAGGGGGGAAAGGCATAAAGAAACTTCCCTTCCCAATCGAGGAGAAAGGCATCCAAGGGAACTGAGCCCAACACTGGGGGCCTGCAACAAAACAGTGGAAGTTGATAATTGTCTGGGGCTGCGAAAAGATCTATCTGAGGAGTGCCCCATCTGGCAAACACTATCCCCAGTACTAGGGGATCCAGTGACCATTCGTGATGGCCCTGGGAAATCCTGCTGAGGGCATCTGCCAGGACATTGTCCTTGCCTGGGAGGTGAACTGCTATGAGGGAAGTGTTCAGGAGTAAGCCAGAGACCACAACTTCATTGCCTCGATGCACAAGGCCGAGACCGAGTGCCCCTTGTTTGTTGATGTACCACATTGTAGTGGTGTTGTCTGTTCTGACCTGTACCACCTTGTTCTGAACAGATGCAGAGAAAACCTGAAGTGCTAGAAAAACAGCCTCGGAGTTCCAACAGATTGATGTGGAGCAGAGATTCCTGAGGGGACCATAATCCCTAGGGGAGAGGTCGCCCATGTGAGCTCCCCATCCCAAGAGGGATGCATCTGTAGTAAGGGTCAAGGAATGGGACAGAGGGATGAAAGGCACCCCTGTCTCAGATTGCTCTGATCCTGCCACCACTGAAGGGCCTGGATCAGGGTTCGAGTCACTGGGATTAATTTGGATAGAGGATCTCTCTTTGAGACCAGAAAGCTCTCAAATGGAACTGAATGTCCCTCATCTGAAATCTTGCTCCTTGCACCACAGCTGTGGAGGCAGCCATGTGCCCTAGGAGCTGCAGGAATGCCTTGCTGGTCGAGAGACCTGCAGAGTGAAGGAGGCAGCCAGGGCCACTAAGGTCCTTACCCTTTCCAGGGAAGGAAGGCTCTGGCCTGCTTTGTATCCAGTTCTGCGCCTATAAAGGTGAGTACCTGGACAGGTTCCAAAACTGACTTTGGAAGATTGAGAAGAAATCCCAGAGAGGTAAGCAGCTGCTGGGTAACTAGCAGGTGTGATTTGATCTGATCTGGAGACTGACCCACAATGAGCCAGTCGTCCAGGTAGGGAAAAATGGCAATCTTTGCCTTCTTAGGTGAGCGACTGCTACTGCCAGACACTTTGTGAACACCCTTGGGGCAGAAGTGAGGCCAAAGGGCATTGCTCTGAACTGATAATGGCCTGAGGGCAGTTCGAATCTGAGGTACTCCGATGGGAGCTCTGATAAGAACATGGAAGTAGGCATCTTTGAGGTCCAGGGAGGCTAGCCAGTCCCCTGGCCTTAGGGAGGGTAAAATCATTCCAGTGTCACCATTTTGAACTTTGGCTTTAAAAGGTGCTTGTTTAGATATCTTAGATCCAGGACAGCCGCCACTCTCCTGTCTTTTGGGGTAAGGAAGTACCTGGAGTACAGACCCTTGCCCTGGTGAAGGGGAGAAACCTTTTCTACAGCTCTGAGAGCCAGGAGGGTTGAGACTTCTGTTTCCAAAGCCAGAGTCTCTAAAGGGTCTGTAGGTGGAAAAGATCTAGCTCTCATCTTTGGAAATTTCTTGAAGCTGAGAACCAGACCCTGGCTCACTACTTCCAGGATCCATCTGTCTGAAGTTAAAGACTGCCAGTCCTGGACGAAGTGAGCCAACCTGCCCCCTACAGGTAGTGGAGAGCCGACCCTGGGCATCCCATCAGGGTGCCTGTTTGGCAGGGGCTTTAGGCTGAGGGGTGGGAGCAGGCCTGCTCGAACCCCGCCTGCCTCTCCTCTGAAGAACCCCCTGTACATAGGCTGAAGAGGAGGGGCTTGAGTCTGGTAAACCGCCTGTGAAAAGGCTCACCCCTACCCTGGGGCTGCCTCTGAGGAGTGGCTTGCCGTCCTTGGCTTGTGCACTCCTGTAAGTGGTTCTATATTCATCCATTTCCCATAATTCTCTGGCTGCTCCCCAAACAGAGAATTTCCACCACAGGAAAATCCATAGCCTTAGACTGGGTATCCTGAGACAAAGTAGTACACCTGAGCCAGGCCAATCTCCAAAAGCCACAGATGTAGCCATGACTCTAGAGGATACATCGTTAGAATCCACTGCAGCATGGAATTGCACCTTAGATGCCTCAATACCATCAAGAGCCACCTGCTCCAGCTCCTATGGAGCTGGCCAGGACCTGTTTAGCTAAGGCCATGACAGTATCCCATCTAGATTTCTGGTATCTTGCAACATAAGCCATACAGTTAGCTTGTCTGAGTCCCAAGGATGCTGCCATGTATTGTTTTTGGCCATGGCATCAATCTTCCTGGAATCCTTGTCAGGAGGATGTGAAGCCAGTGGAATATTAGCTTTATCACAGGCTGCAGCCTGAACTACCCAACATGACTGCATTGCTGTGAAAGAAAATCTGTATCAGGACCTGACAAAGTGTACCTCCTGTCCATCCTTTTATCCACAGGAGGCACAGAATTAGGAGCTTTTAAAATTTTTATTGTTTGTTTTCTAAAAGATTTATGTAAATGGATGGACAACCTCCTGGGCTCTGGGATATCCATCATCTCCACATAGTCAGGCTCCTCTTGCTCATCCAAAGCCTCCTCTAAGGGAAGCTGGAGGGTCTCAGCAACTTTTTTATAAAACAAAAAATGAGAAGGGGACTCAGAAAGCCTAGGGGGAGACTCACCTGAAGGTCTGTCTGGGGAGATGTCCAGTTCAATGGGCACATCCAGACTTTCAAAGTCACATTCACACTGATCATAATCCTCATCCCTTCCTCTGGTTCATAGAACTCTTCTATATCATAATCCTGAACCACTGGAACCGACCGAACCAACCTTTGTCAGACAGTGGCGGTTCGAGGAACCGGGACAGGGACTGGACAATCTGTATTGCCCTGGCTATCTCAGCAGCAGTTGGAGAAGGAATTTTGACTCCAAACTTGCTGATTTTTAGATTTCTTTGCTGGAACTGGCTCCTCAGAGCCAGCTGTTCGCTTGCCCGAGGAAGTCTCGCCCTGGTCAGGAGGCATCCTCGGTCCGGTTGGCACCAACCGGCTGGCCATCCGGTCAGCGGACTTTTGGCCTCTCGCCCCTGAGCCTGCCCACTCTCTTGTCCAGGGTGGCTGCAGGAAATTTTACAAATCTGGCAGTCTGAATTGAGGTGGTCAAACCCCAGAAACACAGATTGTAGTGTGTGGGTCAGCTCTTGGCAAGGCTTCCCCACAGACACTACAGTGTTGAAAACCAGTGGGCCGGTTTTTCTTTTGGGTTTCTCAGACATGATGCCAGCCTAACCAACCAACTTGCCTTTTGATGGCAGTGCCAGGCAAGACACCTTTATCGGTTCCAAATCGTGTCACGGTCCTGAAAAACGCAATGAAACTGCTTTTTAGAACCGATAAGAACCGGAATCAAGACTTCTAAAAGCCTTAAAAGGCTTTAAACTTATATTTACATATAACTCGATCGGTTCAACCGAACCGATAATACTTTACAAGTTCCACACAGAAAAACCCTATCTATTACTTACGATTACCATAGACAGAGCCTGAACCGATCGGTTTTATGTTAAAATAATGAAATCGTGGTTAAATTAAACCGAGAAATAGCGCTTTAAACCGAAGAAATGAACCGAGCAACAGGAGGAATCTCGAGCGACTGTTCAGTGAGGCGGAGAAAGAATCTGACGGTTTCGTTTGAAACCAGCCAAACAGAGTCAAGGCTTAAGCTCCATGCTCTGCATGGAAGCTAACTCTTCACCCGAGCAGTTCTAAGGCTGGGGCAAACTGCAATAGTCATAATATAGCAAGACTTCATGTTATTTGAAGATACTGATTGTATCCGTAAGGCGAGTATCCGAACCTGGCTGCGGAAAACCGTGCCGGTATTGAGGCATCGGGTACTCGCGGCGACGGCGGACCGGGCGCTGGTACTGGGCGCGCTGGATACCGCGGACCTGGGTATGACGGCGCCGGATAAGACGGCGGGTACCCGGGCGCCAGAGGAGCTGCTGGAGCAGACGGCCCAGAAGGAGGCCCCACGGGCAGGTCAACATTGAGAGGCCCGGTTGGGGGCTGGGCCCGGACGGAAGGGATATCCCCGCTGGCGCCGGTGGGGCCGAGCGCCGGAACAGGCATCGGTGGGACCGCGCTGGCCGGCATCTGGGGCCGGGCGCTAGATCCGTCCCCAGAGGAGGGTCTCGACGGGGTGGAACATCCCGCATCGCCTGGGGACGGAGGGGAAAAGTCCTCGGGTCAGGCTGGGTAACTCAGGATCCTCGGATGGCAGCGAGGCTGCGGGAATCGTGTATAACGGGGTTGGAGGGTCCGTCGTGGGTTCCGTCACCCGGCACACGCCGGGGCCGACGCGGCGGCTTAGGGCTGGTTCTCGGCGGGCGCCGAGGAGCCGGCGCAGTCTTACGGGTCCTCGCCGAGGCGGGCCAAGGAGGAAGCGCCCAGTCCGAGGGGATGAGGTCGCGCGCCACCGCGGGGTCGGGCGCCTATCAACCTTCTCCCGCGGACATCGGAGGAGCCAACGTCCGACTTATGGGAGTCGCCCGCACCAATAGGCCGCAAGCTTGCGGCGGTACTGGGGGCAGAGGCCTCCTTTTGCCCGGAGGCACCCGCAAGGCCCAAGCGCAAGCCTGATGGGCGGGCCGACACCTCCTCCAAAACCTTGGAGGCTGCCGTTGGGACGGTCCCCCAGAGGGGATATTACCTGGGCCGCAACTCCAGCTGGAGTCGCGGGTGAGGAGACCTTCTCCCGGTGCCTTTCTTTGTCCCACTTTTTATGATGCCCTTCTGGTCAACGCCTGCCTGAGCTTCTTCAATTCTTTTTCCATTGAAGACATCTTTTTCTTTAGAAGCTGGGCTTCCAGGGACTGTTAGCGTCGTCTGCGGGTAGCCGCGTTGAAGTGCAGGCAATGCGGGCACTTGCCGACCGGGTGGTCAGGGCCTAAGCAAAAAAAGCAGAGGGGAATGGCCGTCCTTGTGTGGCAGTTGGGCGCTGCACAAGTCGCACTTGTTTTTAGAAGGTGTAGGGGACGACATACACCGACGCTGACCTGACGATGAGAAGAAAAAATACTGAAAACTTCGGTAAAACTGACGAAAGAACAGGCTACACGAACTTTACCGCCAGGGCGCCTGTACGTTTAACGGGTGGAAATAATTCAGAAGGCAGGCGCCCGGACCGCCTTTATACCGACGCCGTGATGACGCCAGTCACCTGACGTGGGGCGTCCTCGCCAGGACCGCTAGCTAGAAATTTTTCTCAGTCCTGCCACGTCGCCGCCAGTCCTATATGTAATGGCCTACTGCAAGAGCCCTCTCGAAGTAAGATCTCATTTTTTAGATAAACTAAGCAGCCTCCACCCCACCTGGACATTCTGTCCTGACAGAACACTGTGAAGCTGTCTAGCGCAACTGAGGCATCCCTGATCTTAGGTGATAGCCAAGTTTCGGTAAGAGCTATTACATCAGGCTGAAGTAGCTCAACCCAGGCCTGGAACTGTGGTAGTTTGTTAAGGAGGTTCTGTATGTTTAGTGATACTATCTTAAGGTGACCCAGTCTCTGGTGTGGACTGGCAGGTGGTGGCCCAGGGTTCGGGTAGACATCTCCAGAGATTAGTAGTAGCAGAAGTATCAATTTGCTGAGTATGAGGGCCCAGTGTGCCCAACATAGTTTTTTTTGCTTTCATCTGGTGTGGGTTGTGGGTACTAGGGGCAACCACAGTGGTACGGCAGTACAGGAGAGCTGCTATAAGAACTTTGTGTAGTGCTCGGGGTATGTAGATTTTAGGTGGAATTTCTAAATCCTGCTTATGACTTGCCTCAGAACTGGTACCTCTAGACTGAAGACTGATGAGGGGGGTGAGGCAAGGACTGGTGGCAGGGTAAGTCCCATGTCCAGAGGGCGTCCATCCTGCTTCGCGCACGAGGCAGGGGATAAAGAGGATTAATATCTCCATTTTTATAACTGACAGCATAATTAGGGGTATGCAGGAAGAAGGTTCTTTAACTGAAGGCCTGAGGTGTAATGGCAGAGAATTAGGAGGCAGTAGTGATCTCCCAGCTTCCATGCTACTGGTGGTCCTGGAACTGATAGGCGGGGCCACTGTTGTATTGGGGGAAGCTTGGCTGAGAAGCTTAATACCTCGGCTGCAGCCCCAGCGAAGTGTACTGAGGTGGGTTAAACAGGACTACTAGGAAGCAGGTTGCAGAGCCCTCTAGGTGACATGGTGCTAGGCCGAGCCCTGGGGGAAGCAGAGATAAGTTAGCAAGAGTAGTCAGTTGAGATGGACAGGAGGGTTGAGGTAGAAGCATGAATTGAGGGTGTGGGGACCTTTAGAGGAGCCTATCAGGGTATTGGCAAAGGCAAAGCAAAGTTTGATTCATCTGGCGCCCAATCCTGAGACTCTGGGAGCTAACATACAGAAGGCAAGAAAAATAAATTCAAAACATCATACAAAGGTAATAAATATAATAAAACCAAGTTAAAATAATAAATAAAATAAATAGACCCAGTTCCAATACCAGCACCTCCGTTTTGGCAGGGTTCAGTCGCAACCAGCTGGAGGACATCCAGTCATTGATCTCAGCCAGGCAGATGTTAAGCACTAACACAGCATCTGATGTTCCAGGGGCAAAAGACAGATAAAATTGGTATTATGTGCATAGCAATGAAAACCCACATTGCATCGCCTAATGTGCTCTCCCAGGGGCAGCACATACACTGCAAATAACATGTGCGACAAGATCGACCCTTGAGGTACTCCATAAGGCATGGGCCTCGGGGAGGAAGAGAAATTCCCCATTATCACCCGCTGCTTCCTGCCTGTGAGATAAGACTCAAACCAGCTGATGACAGTGCCGGTGAGTCCACAGTACTCTCTGAGGCAATCAAGAAGCATAATGTGATCTACAGTGTCAAAGGCTGAAGAGGTCGAGGAGAACAAGAACTGATCCATCTCCTCTATCCCTAACCCTGAGGAGGTCATTGTGCACCCTGACTAATGCAGTTTTGGTGCTATGTCTGGCTCTGAAACCTAACTGGAGTGGCTCATAGATGTCAAAGACCACAAGGTGCTCCTCAAGCTATTGCACCACAATCTTCTCAACAACCTTGCCAAAAAAAGGAAGGTTGGGGATAGGACAGTAATTTGCCAAGATATCTAGGTCAAGAGATGGTATTTCCAGAAAAGGCCTTACCAGAGCTTCTTTCAAAGAATCCAGAAAGACCCCCCACAATGAACACCGGACAATCAAGGCGAACACCGGGCCAACAGAACCAGCAAATCTCATTAAGAAACATGTTAGTAAGATACTCTATGAAATGGGAGTTGCCCCATATGAAATACCTAGGTGTAAGATTAGCAACAACAACTACTCAACTAGTGCAGCTAAATTATCCACCAATGGTGAAACAGATACAGGAGGATATGAGAAGGTGGAGACTCCTTCCAGTCTCCATTTCAGCAAGGGTACAAGCAATAAAAATGAATGTATTGCCTCATTTTTTTTTTTTATTTCAGTGTGTACCTGCTCCAATATCATTTAAGTAAACAGGAGAGTGGCAAAAAATTATAGGAAATTTCATCTGGTTGGCCGGAAAGCCTAGGATTAGGAAGCAAACCCTATACCTAGCCAAAGACATAGGAGGGCTGGATGTCCCCATGTTAATGGGATACTGGACTGCAACACAGTCAAGAATAGTCTTGCTATTACAACACTCGGGCTACCGGGCCAGGTGGAAGGAGTTGGACCTAGCTGTAGGCCTGTCTCCCTCTCTACTGGCACAGCGCATGACTTTAAATCCAGGGGCCAAGTGGAGGAAAACGCCTTACCTGGGGACGGAGACGGCTATACAAGGCTATAGGCAAGGATTTATGAGAGGATTATCCAAGGTTTACCTGTGGAAGTACACTTGGTGGTCCATAAATACGGAGAGGAATAGGGCCACTACAGACCCGTGATATAAAATACAGGAGAGACAGGGCTGTGTAGCCCCGTGGCAGCTCCTCAGAGGGGACCAGGTTATTTTGTTTAGGGAGGCACAGACTAAATTTGGATGGAAAGAGGGAGAGTTACTTTACTATTATCAGATGAGAGACTATATAGCAACAGAAATGAATAACTCAATTAAAAAAGGGGGTGGTCCTCCAATACCTTAATAATTTGGACCTCGAGTAGGGGAGAGAGGGCTATCTCTATCTCATACCAAAACTATGTGAAGGATCTATAACACACAACTGAATACATTAAAGAGAAATGGGAACGAGAATTGAGGATTACATTAAGTGTTAAGGATTGGATGAGGGTATGGAAAAATACTTGGAGCACAACTGCAACTCCGGGGTGGAGGGAATTTTTATGGAAGCTAAGGGTACAGTTCTTTAGGGCTCCATCTCACTCAGCTGGGGGGCATAAACCTAATCCAACTCGTTGTTGGAGAAACTACAATTTGGAGGTGGCTAATCTGACGCATATTTTTTGTAATGCCCGGTATTGAAGGGATTCTGGACGAAAATACAAAAATACCTAAGAGGAATGTTTGGTATAGAGTCTCCACTGGGACCCGAACATATGATTTTAGGGTTACACCCCGAAAATCTTAAGGGAAGAGAAGCAAAGTATCTTTAGAACATACTGATTGCTGCAGCGGGGAAGGTGATAACCAGAAGATGGTTTGTCCCAAATGCCCCTACGTGGGATGAGTGGAAAGTTTTAGTCGAGGGGTAAAAACACTTGAGAGGGTCACCTACTCACTCAGACAAAATCGCCTACAGTTCGAAAATAGATGGAATAGATGGGAGGTATCCTGGAGTAACAGGGAAGGGAAGGGAGAGCCCTGAACTTTTATAAGAGGAACTTTTATAAGGGGTAAAATAAAAGAGAAGGAAATATACACCCAAAAGAAGGCTAGTGACATTAAGTCACTGATTTAGAGTTGGAGAGTGCGGTGAGGAGATGATGGGGATTCTTTGGGGACATCTCACCTATTTTAACCCCTCTTCTGGACAAAAAGAGAAGATAAGGGAAGGGCCCACAGATGAAATAAAAAGGAAGCGCTGGGTAGTTTGGGACTATATAGGATGCCTGTAATGAGAGAAAGAATAATAGCAAGTGGGCTTTGGAAACTGGCTAATAGACCAATGAAATACAAAATAATATAATGAGAATGGGAAAGAACTGGTCTCTAAGTTACCTAATCCTAAATACGATTGGTGATATTAATGCAAACTGAAACTGGGCTGAAGCTTAACCTTTGTACTTTTTAATTTGAATATATTAGAACTGTTGTTTTCAGCAGTATGTATTAAATGCTGAATGTATGTATTAATGTATGGAATTGCATATGGTGATACAGAAAAGAAGTGATAAGAGTCAATAAAGCTAAAGTATAAAAAAAAAAAAAAAAAAAGAAGAAGAAGCATGTTGGAGCAGAGTCCAGCTCACAATATGTGTGCTTCAGCCTAGTGATAACGCCAATGACCTCAGCCTCCTCCACTGGTCTAAACTCATCCCAGACAGTTGGAGCGCCACCACAACCCCCAAGCTGAACATTGTGCATCACGACAAGACTCGTTGACGGGATCCCCAGATGGATAGAGGACACCCCATCAGCGAAAATCCAAGCAAACTCATCACATAAAGTGATTGAAAAGGCTTTTTCCGGCTGCAGACAGATCATATGAAGAAGTCTGACTACAGTTCAAAAAAGCTGAGATTGTCAATTTTTCCCTGCAGCAATCTCCCTGGACAGGAACTCTGCCTTCTGACGGCTGATTGTTCCCTGGTACTCAACATAGTGAGCACGAAGGGCCATTTTGTCCGCATCCGACCGGGACCTACACCGACAACGCTCCAACTTACAACCCCTGATTTTCATTACCTTCAGGTCACCATCAAACTATGAAGACCTCAAGTGAGAAGATCTGGGCCATACACAGACCGATGCGAGGGAACAGAGAGCCCCGGAGAAGGATGATAAGCTGGTAACTTAAATCTGGAATACTGTACATGTGCAGATGTAACTCTCTACCTCTTTGCATTCTGGTTTGTGGCACCAGCCTTCAGAATGTAAAGCACAGGATGAGGGTGTGTGGCACTTTCTTATTTTGTAGAATATGTCTGTAAATAGTGAATCCAAAGCATTTGGTGTTGGGGAATGTTTTTATCAAACTGGTTCAATAAGTTGGTGGTTTGGGTGTCCAGCAATAGCTCTGACAGTATTAAGAACAACAGTGGGCTTGTGCAAAGCAATGGTAAATTTGACTGCAAAAATTATGGCACTGTGTGATGTTCATAGCAGTTACAAGGTGGGCGTACAGGGTGCCTCGAGGGAAGCACGGGGGCGAGCAGAGTCTTTCCCAGTTTGACTGCAGCCCACGCTACATAGTATGATATATGGTTCTGAGGATCCCCACAACTTTGGTGGAAATGTATCATGGTGGGGGGTTGGGGAATGGAAAAGAGGCATAAGCTGATATTGTGCCTATGGAGGTAGTTCAGCTGTGCCTCTTAATTCCTACCTACTTGGGGGTAGGGTGAGAACTAAACCGCAAGCGGTTTGCTTTTAGCTCATATCATTCCCTACCCACATGGGGGGGTGGGGAACTGCTGTTTTGACTACGAGCAGTCTATTAACCATACCTATATGAACTACAGTTTGTGCAAGATGGTCAAAGGTAGACATTCCGTGGCTGTTGACAAATTATTGCCCAGACATAGGTCGATTACAAGCATTAAGGGAACATAAAACATACCAGATGTGGGGGGGAGGTTAAGGGGACTTATCAAAATGTTGGGTCTGCATTTTCTCTCTGGACTGCCCCATGTACAGAGCCGTTTTAAAAAGGGACATCACCACATTACTTACTGCCTGGAGGAAGGACTCTGCCGGGTAACAGGCCTGGGAGGGAAGGGAACAGAGAAGGGAGAGAGGAGAAGCACTGCATAAACATGATGTTGTTCCGTTATGCTTGTTTACAGATATTATTAACTGTTGTTATGTTTGAAACACACTACAAGCTTGTACCAAAAAGGATCGCTGACTACCTGAGAAAGCCACAATCACAGTCTAAAAAGGGTTTCACCATGAACAGCAGGAGAGGGCTGGTTCTGACAGAAGGGCAGCTAGCCCAGAACTAAAGGTCCATAATCACAAAGTCAGCACTCATAGCAACAAAAGGCATTCACAGACTATATATGCCAATGAAGGCTATCTTGCTGAATCACTGGGGTTAGACCGTCTGGATCGAGCACAATAAATCTTCACATTTTGACATATATATTCTCTGAGTGTCTTTTGTTGCTACGAGTGCTGACTTTGTGATTACTTGAGAAAGTCAGGAGGGTAAGAATGGAGAGGAATACTGGGAATGATGGGGCAGGACCTGTGCTTGGTAGGGCATGATCCTCCTCCTGACCCCCACAGATAATGCACATGTCGGACAAAATAACAGTATGTACCTGGAAAGTCCAGGGTATTGCCTCTCCAGTGAAACAGAAGAAGATCCTAGATGCGTTAAAAAAAAGGGCAAAGTACAAACAGCAATGTTGCAGGAGATTCACCTCACTGCACCAGAACACAACAAACTGGTCGGAGAGTGGGTTAGCTGCTGCTGTTCTGCATCATTTAATGGCCACAAAAGGGAAGTGGCTGTAGTGCTCCATAAAAATCTGGCATTCACTAAAAAAAAAAAAAAAAAAAGGACAAGTGAGGGGAGACATATATTTGTGAGGGACATGATCTGTGGGGAGATGGTCATGCTAGGGAATATGTACACCCCTGCAATGCATGACCCGCTCTTCTACGGCCAGCTGCTAGATTTGCTACACAGGTAACAATTTCCCAATTTAACTTTGGCAAGAGACTTCAACTGAATGTTGGACCTCCAGCTGGATAGAGCCGGTGGGGACAGTAGGCAGGACCCAGCCACACAGCATGACGGGACGGGGGCCTGAGTGAGCTAGCTAGAGCTCCTGAATGTTTAGAGGGGATGCTAACCCGGAACAAAGGAGTACACATTTTTCTCAAATCCACACAGATTATGGTCCCAGACTGACTACGTGATGATCCCCAGAGCCTGGCATCTAAGGGGGGGTGTATAGCACCCAGATTAGCCCAATCCTGGTGTCTGACCACACCAGAGTACTGGTCACCCTACAAGTGTCAACCTCAGACAGAGGTGCAGAACTGGAGATTCCTGGCATACATGCTGCAGAATGAGAAGTTTAAGGAATATCTGGGGGAACAGTGGGCCCTGCACAAAGAAACTAGTATGGGTACAGCATCAACCAAGGCTAGCATTTGGGAGGCAGGTAAAGCATTCATGAAAGGGGCAGTAGAGGCCTACATGGCAGCCAAATGCAAGGAAAAGAAAGAAAGATTTAGAACTATGGAACAGAAAATAAAAGAGCTGCGGATTAAGGCCTTTCAACAACCTTGAGAAGAGGTGCACCAGACTCTTAGCTTCCGACTGACGGCCTCTCTCGTCTCTCTGATGGATGGTAGTTTGGCCCTCTTCTGCTCCCACCAGAGATGTTATGAGTGGGGTAACAAACCCAGCCCGCTTCTAGACAGGCTAACCGGGGACAGATTTGATATCTACTGTGAGGATAAGGGCAGGGGCCTTGACCAGCAAGGGAGAAGATCAGGAAGGCCTTTGTAGAGTTCTATACCAAGTTGTAGCAAAGTGAATACCTTAAAAAAAAGAGAGGATGCCACTGCATTTATGGACAAGTTAATACTCCCTAAGCCCTCAGAGGAACAGGTGACCCTCCTGAATAGGCCTCTCTCCAAGGGAGAAATCAGGGAGGCAGCGGCGGGGCCAGCAAAGAGAAAGGCAGATGGCCAAGATGGCTTGCCTGTAGAATCCTAAAGAGTGCTGGGAGACTCTGGCAGTCAATGTTTGACATGTTTCAGGAGGCCCAGGAGGAGGGGAAACTACCAAGAACTTGTGGCATGGCCACCATCACAGTTATACACAAGGAGAGGAAAGACCCCAAGGAGTGTGCCACATATAGACCAATATCTCTCCTGAATTGTGATGTTACAATTTTAGCCAAGGCTCTGGCCAGCACAGTGAAGGCTGTGCTGCAGACTTGGTGAAGGATGACCAAACTGACTTTGTGAAGGGAGGCACTCCTTACACAATATGAGGAGACTGCTAGATGTCCTACAATGGGGGACTTGGCGTCCCGGGGGGAGCGGGGTGAGGCATGCGTGCTTTCCCTAGACGGTGAGAAAACCTTCAACAGGGTCAAATGGAATGACATGTCTGATGCCCTTACAGAGCAGCTGACACCTTCAGGAGAACTTTAACAAAACATAATAATATTTAGACACAATTCAGTTTGCATTTCATATTAGTTCTGTATTACTCCTCCCATTATTACTGAGGTCATTTGCATTGAAAGAGAATCTTTGCTTCTGAGAAGTTCATCTATTCCTACTGCTTTCTCCCTACCTGAAGTCATAATGTACTGCTTGTGACATTACAGTAACTCCCATGGCAACAGACTGTGATGTCACAACATATGATTATGACTTGAGATAGGGAATAAGCAATAGAGGCAGATGAACTCAAAGGAATAAATATGTATTCATATAAATTTCCTCTGTAATAAATAATGAAGAGGAAACAGCTATAGAATATATATATGGAATGCAAGCTGAATTGTACCCAAATATTATCAATCAATCAATCAAAATCTTTATCCAGGCGAAACATCATTGAGCAGAGCAAGATGAACCTGGTTAGGGTAGACTGATTCATACGTTTGTGTATGTGTATATATATATATATATATATATATATGTATATATATATATATATATATATATATAGATATAGATAGATATATAGATAGATATATATATATATATATGTGTGTGTGTGTGTATATATATATGACCGAACAAAGTTTAACATGTGGTATACACTTTACAAAGCAACATACAACAAACAATAATAGGCATACATCTTACATTATTTACAGATATACATATCTACAAGGTGATGCTTCGGTGTTAACAGCTTAAGTAACAGGTAGACAGAATTTGAGTTCGGAAGGTGAAAGGGTATGGGTTAAGACTATGTGGGCCTTAGGGTACAGGGACAGTCAGCAGGGGAAAGGACACCAGCTAAACAGGACCAGTAAATTTGACCCCAGAGATAGTGCTAGATAAAGCTGAAAACAGTTGTGTGGTTGACTTGACTTGAGTTGGATAAGTAGGAGAAAAAATGCAGTAGAAAGCAATAGATGGATGGTAATAAATGGACAATAGAGCAGGTTAGAAGACAGACTACATGGAGATGCTAAGGGAGTTAATTCCAACTAGAGGCGTTGATAGCACTTACATGGTTCCTTCAGGAGACGCGAGTAGAGGGTCTTGAATGAAGAAATGCTGATAATTTAGCTCGGTTTTAAGGTTTTCTGCAGATTGTTTCACATTGTTGGCAGCATAAAGCTAATGGATGCTCTGCCCAGGCAAGAGTGGACTTTGGGAATTTTTAATAAGATATAGGAGTAACTTCTCAGGGGCATAGGTACCTAACAGATTTAGTGGGAGGCAATCCAAAATATATTGTGGACGTTTTTTTGAAATAGCTCTGTAGGTCCATAATGTGGTGTTTTTTTCTCACTAAAACTGGAGGGAGGTCCATCCTACAGCTACATATAGTAAACAATGGTGCGTAATGAAGGGAAGATCAGTGATAAATCTCAGTGCTCTGTGATAAAGATTATGTGTTTCAAAGTTTTCTTTGAGGCGTCAACAGCTCTTTAAAGTAGTTGGCCAAGGGGAACAGTTTATACAAATATTACAGCTGCTGTACAATGACCCAATGGGTAATATTTTAATCAAGAGGGGGTCTCAGGGGAGTATGCACTCAGAAGAGGGACACATCTGTGGTGCCCCCCTCCCCACTGCTGCTTGGCCTGGTGACTGAGCCACTGGCAGAAACCATACCTCCAGTGAGGTGGTAGTGGGAATTGGGGGAGCGTGACAGACGCAACACAGGATTTTGCCTTTACACAGATGATGTGCTGCTGTTCCTGACAAAGCCTAGGACTTCAACACAAGTCATGCAAATCACAGAGCAGTTCACAGGTTTCTCTGGCTATATCATGAATTTTGGCAAATCAGAACTGATGGGCATAGGAGCAGTAGATGACAGGGAGTTGAGAGGACATAGCTACAAGAGGGTTACAACACACATGAAGTACTTGGGCATCAAGGGTGGCCAAACGCTGCAGTCCCTGTATTACCTACACTATAAACCACTCCTGCCGCTATCAAAAATTACCTACATAGGTGGCAGGAGCTCCCCATCTCTTGGCTGAGTCGTATCAATCTTATTAAGATAAATATACTACTTACAGTGGTGTACCCCATACAAATGTTACTCCTGGGACTTAACAAGGGGGATATACGGAGATTAGAAAATGTTGCTCAAAATTTATTTGGGCTGGAAGAAAACCGATGGTAAGCCTTGGTCAGCTAAATGGCGTAAGTCAGGAGGGGGGCTAAGATTTCCAGACTTTGGAAAGTATGACATGGCAGCTCAAGTAAGATTGCTGATGGAGTAGGTTAAGGGGCCAAAGGGAGCAAGCTGGGTTGCCTTGGAGAGAGGAGATCTACCCTGCCACATGACAGCATACCTGAACCAAGGGGCTGAGGGCACTCAGAAACTCAGATTTGGACCAACCACTGGTGGTGTAGATGCTAGAGGCGAGGGGCAAAGTAAAGAAGCACGTGTCGGCAGTGGGGGCTAAGACAATCTTGGCCCCGGTTACAGGCCCCCACCCATGTTCCTACCAGACCTAGAGGATCTGGGCTTCTGGCATTGGGAAAAGGGAGGAATCAGGTGTCTGGGACACTTATATGATGGAGAGGGGTTTATAAATTTTGCTACATTGCGTGAGAAGCTCCACAGGTTCTGGTATCTTCAGGCGAAAAGACTGCGTGCACAAGTTGGGCTGGCTGGACACTGATCTAGTGTCTCCCCCTTTGACAGTATTGAAGTTTGCATTCTGCAGACTAGAACTAATCCAGAGGGTGCGTTCGTGATGGCATATCAGTCTTTGAGGGACAGTTCCTCAGACCTCTACAGGAACAGTACGGCACTGTGGGAGAGGGATTTGTGGTGTCAGATCTCGGAGGGAGCCTGGGCTATCTTATGTGAAACACATATGGGCATATTAATACGCAATAAGTTCAAGGAGGCTCAATATAAATTCTTACACAGATTATATATTCCACCCCAAACAGTGAGCACATTCAGTGCAGGGGTGTCCACTATGTGTGGCAGGTGCAATGGGGCCACAGGAACCTACCTCCATTATTTTTGGGAATGCCCACAACTAAGGATCTTATTCACAGAGATGGCACAAGAAATCATCAACATTCAGAATGTCCAGGTCAAGGACGAACCCTTGCAGATGCTGCTTGGGGTGGGAGACACAGGAGGGAGAGGAGTGGATTCTCTACCTAAGAGTTGTGAGGATTATGCTCCTGATTGCAAGAAAGTACAGTTACACAAGAACTTACCGTAACAGTAGATCTTCGAGAGGAACTCTTGCAGCAGGCTATAACCATTAGGACTAATGCTGCAGGCCTTAGGACCCACTGGAAAAATCTTAGCTAGCAGTACCCAGCAGGGCCCGCCCACCGACGTCGGCTCTGCCATAAAAGGGGGTGGTCCTCTGCTCCACTCAGTTCACCCACCGAGGACCCGCGAATGCGCCCCAGCAAGTGAACCAGGTGAAGCGTGCTCTTGTCATGCTGAAAAAAACTCTCCAGGGGGAAGGAGGGTAGGAAAGCAGCACCTGCTGCAAGAGCTCCTCGTAAAGATCTACTGCTATGGTAAATTCTCACATAACTGTACTATTCTTACTTCGAGTGGGAGCTCTTGCAGCAGGCTATAACCATTAGGACTGAATCCCAAGCAGTCCCGCGCGAAGGAGGTGACAAGCCCCAGGAAGAGGAAGATTGACACCAACTAAGATGGCACTGCTGAGATAGGCAGGGAGACATTAGGTCAGGACAATAGTCCCTGAAAGACTGCCAGGCCAAAACCAGCACAGCGCCTGGAAGCTATATCCAGGCTGTAATGCCTGACAAAGGTGTGTACTGAACCCCCCAAGTAGCTGCTGCACAAATGTCCCTAACAGAGGCAGTTTTCAGAGAAGCAAAAGAGGTAGAAAGTCCTCTGGTGGAATTTTTTTTTTCAATTTATTGGAATACAATCAGAATTACAAACCTTTGAGTCACAGACTCTTTTGCAAAGGCTCCACATCGGTTACAGGGGTGGAGGATAAACAAATACAGTAGAGGACATACATAAACAGGCAGTATTTACAGTTACTGAACAGAGGAGTAGTCCAGGGAAAACTTATAAACCGGTGAAGGCAATTAGGCAGCAATCTTGGCATCCCAGGCCAGGGATTTGTTTGTAGAAATACATGGAGCCTTGAGAGACCCTGAGTCGAGAATGGGGCGGGGGGAGAGATGGGCACACAACTGGGTGGGCAATGTTAAAAACAGTCACATTTAGCTCTCTCAAGAAGATGAGCCTTGAGGCCTGTTTTAAATAGAGAGATGCTGTGGGTCTGTGAGAGTGAGTGTGGTAATGCATTGAGCCAGAGAGGGGCTCGGTAGCGGAAGAATCTTTGCCCAAGGGAAGTTCTACATAGGGGGACCAGGAAAGAAGAGCTTGCAGCAAGCCATGTATTGCACCTGTGGGGTGCTGTACGGATTAAGGGGAAAAAGCCAACAGGGGCTAGGTGAAGGTACATCTTTTTTGCGAGGATGCAGGTGTGGAACTGTAATCTATGTTAGAAGTTTAGCCAACCAGACAAAGCATAAAGATCACAGGTGTGGGTTAGTCTATCACAGCCTGTGACTAGGCGGCAGGCTTTATTCAAGGCAGTGTTTATACTGTTAAGCGAGGTGGGTTCTGCAGAGCATTATATAGTAATCCCGTAGTCACTGGGGAGAGGATGGAGGAGGTCACTGCAAGCTGCATGGCCTGTCTTGGTAAGCAGTGCTGAGCCTGTACAGGATGCCTACTCTAGTGTTGATAGCGGAGGAGAATTTGGGTATGCCTCTGGTAGGAGGAGGAGGTGTCTAGTGTGACACCTAGGTATTTGAAGTTGGTAACGTGTTCCAGAGGGGCACCAAGTGTGTTCTTGATAAGCAAAGCAGACTGACTAAGAGGACTTTGACGGTGCGCAAAAATCATGGACTTAGTTTTATTATAGTTGATGATTAGGCAGTGTTCAGTGAACCAGGTCTGTAGTTCCCAGAAATGACTTTGAAGGGCCTGTTGGAGGGCGGTAGGGTGGGGGTGTTTCCAAAACAGAACTGCGTCATCGGCGTAGAGGAGCAAATGACCGCTGCATGCCTTAGGGAGGGAGTTTAGAAAGAGGGTGAACAGCAGTGGGCCCAGAATTGAACCCTGTGGGACCCCAGAGCAAACTGTTCTGGGGGTGGAGAGGGTGGTGTTTATCCTGACTTGCTGTGAACGGCCTGAGAGGTAATCCTTGAACCAGGCCAAAGTCTCAGGGACCACATTTAGTTTAGGGAGGACATGAAGCAGTAGCTCATGACTGACCGTGTCAAGTGGTTAGATCACGTATATAGCCCCTGCAATTGAGCCATGGTCGGGGCTTCGTGTATGAAATGTGGTGAGCCCTGTGAGTGCGGTGATGGTACTATGGCCTCGAGCGAAACCATGCTGCTCCTGACTGGAGAAGCTTTATGTTTAGTTAGGTGTTCGGTTATCTGGTCAGAGACTATTCTTTCCAGGGCTTTGGAGAGAGGTGGAAGTATTGAGATAGGTCTATAGTTGCTGGTGTTAGTGGGGTCACCGCCCTTCAGAATGGGAGTGATTATGGCTCTCTTCCAGGTAGAGGGGAACTGACCGAGGCATAGCGAGAGGTTAAGAATTTTAGTGAGGTGGTAAAGTGACATCAAGGGTGAGCCGAAGGAGTTTAAGATCTAAGCAGTCATTGCTGTAGTAGATATTTGAGATAGCTTTGGTAACATAGCATTTTGCCTCATTGCAGGTGATGACCAAGCGGAAGGGGCGTGTTGGTATGACTCGAGGCTGGGGGAGAAATTTGGAGGAGGATGTGGAGAGATCCGAGAAGGTTGAGTTAAGGGCTTCTCGATAGTGGGATGATCCTGAGTGACCTCACCATTAAGTAAGTTGTGTGGGGTGGGAGCAGGATTTGCCACTGAGTTCCTATGTTGTCCAGAATTTTTCCCATCACCCCAGAGGAGGTCAGGGTTTTGGTAGTAAGTTGCTTTTGCTTGTCGCAAAGCCCATGTACATTTATTGCATGCCTCCCGCTAGAGTTGTCTATCCTGGTTGCTTTGGGAGTCAAGGGGCTTGTGCCAGAGGTTGTCCCTTTGCTGAAGCAGGCTTAGCAGTGGGGGTGTGATCCATGGGGTGGTTCTGGATTTCACAACTTGCTTAGTAAAGGGGGCGAATAAGTCGCAGACTTTGTTGAAGGTGGTTATAAAGTGAGCGAGAGCAAGATCAACTGACTGGGCAGTGTAAATGGGTAGCCAGTAGCTGTTAGTTAGGTGGGCTTTGAGGTTCTTTAAGCCACCCCTTTTGAGTCTACATTGCAGGAGATTTTTGGTGGTGCAGGGGGCAATTTGTCCGACCACCAGCAAGTAACCGGTGAGTGGTCACTGACAGCATCAGGGAGCACTGTAGCATTGGAGAGATTACCTGGCCTGTTGGTGAAGATGAGGGTCCAGAAGGGTGGAGGTCCCGGATCTATTGTCCCTTCTGGTGGGGGAGGTGACTAGCTGGGTGAGATCAAAGGCCAGGGCAGCGTCTTTGAAACTGGAAGAGGCTGGGGATAACCAGTTAACAGTGAAGTCACCCATAACGATGACTTCACTAGTGTTAGGTAGCTGGGAGATGATTTGGAGGATAGAGTCAAATGCGAGATTTTGATTTCTCGGGGGGATGTAGGCCGAGATGATGGGGAGAGTTTTGGTACCCAGGCTGAGTTTTACTGTAAGTACCTGGGCACTGTATTGTGGTGCGGGTGTATGGACTTCTGTGGCATTGAGAGAGGATTTAACGTAAATTGCACAGCCACCGCCTCTCTTGCTGGGCTTATCTGCCCGGAAGAAAGCATAATTAGGGAGGGAGACAGCATCACAGGGAATCTTCAGAGAGCCAAGTCTCAGAGAGTGCAAGTATGTCGGACATGCTGGGCAATCACCTTAGGAGGTGTGTGTGTTTGGAAGGCTGCATATGTTATAGGGTGTGGCATGGCCGCCCTATGAGTTTTTGAGAGGCAATGTGCAGGGTGGTCCTGGGTTGGGGTGGATGTTGCCAGATAATAGGAAGAGTAAAGGTGTGCTGCGGAGGGCCAACCTGCAGAATTTGGATGAGAGCGCTGGGACTGGTAGGGTGAAAAGGCGTTTGAGGTGGGTGGTGGGGATAGGGAGACTAGGAGTAACACAGCAAAGCAGTGTTAGGGAAGAGAGGGGGACATTGGGGAGGCTAGCGAGGGTGGTGGGGGCTAGAGGTCGGGGGGGGTCAGGAGAGGTGCAGCGTTTACCTGGTGTGAGAGTGTGGGTTAGCGTGTGAGAGAAAAGGCCAACAGGATCAGTTTGGCTAGTGTGGGAGCTGCTGGTGGTACAGAGTCTGTGGTTATCTTTGAGAGCAGAAGGGATGGTGTAAAAGTTATTTTGGTGTGGGTTGGGTGCCTCTAGGGGGGGTTGTGGAGCAAGCTGTGGGATCCTGGAAATCAGGAGGGTAGCTAATAGTAGTGTGTACACTGCAACTGCAGAGAGAGGGTGGTATGCTACAGCAGCCACTAGTGTACAGTTTGTATAACCTGCAGCTGGAAAAGTAGGCTGATAGGTTATTTCCATGAGTCACCACAATGAACCTGCCTATAAATTGGAGCTGACCAAGGAAGTTGTTGGAAGGCGGTGGGGAGCGAGGCATAAATGTTCGTTGAGGGTTATAACTACCCTGAGACAGAAAAAGGCAAAGCGCTTTAAATTTATAGTCCTAAGCGCTGAAATTACAGTCCTGCCGCTAGGTCAGCCACAGAGAGGAGATATCTAGATAAGGCTGAAAGCGCTGAAAATCACTGTCCTGCGCTTTAAATTTGCTTTCAATTGCAGTCCTGCCGTTTTTTAAATTACAGCCCTGCTGTTAGGCTCAGCCACAGGAGAGGATATAATTATAATATTTTTGGTCACGCTTTGAGAGAGAAAATGGCGCCAATACGCAGTAACCGCAGTGCAGGTAGGCAGAATGCTGGTGTTTCTTCCACACAGTGGCAATGACCTCTAACTGCTCCAGGAAGAGGTTTGTTGTACTTGTTGTAACAGAAGACTATGCAGTGGACTAGCCACCTAGATATAGTCTGTTTAGACACCGGTTTGTCCAAGTGCTGAGGTGCAAAGGCCACAAAAAGTTGCTCCAATTTGCGGTGTGCCGCTGTATCCTTGAGGTAGTACCTCAGCGCCCGGTGGATGTCCAAAGTGCGTAACAGAGCTTCTCCCCTGTTGGAAGGGGTTGAATAATAGACTGGAAGGTCAACCGACTGGTTGAGGGTTAATTCAGAAACCACTTTGGTCAGAAACTTAGGATTTGCCCTGAGGTAAACCCTTTCCCTATGAAAAATCAAATAAGGCTCCTTGCACATCAGGGCATGAAGCTCGGAAACCCTTTGAGCTGAAGTAACAGCAACTAAAAAAAAAAAAAGACACCTTCTAGGAGAGATAACACAGCTCACACTCTGCTGCGGGTTCAAAAGGAGGGAGAGTAAGCTTCTCTAACACAAAAAGGAGATCGGGGGGGGGAAAGGATCATTAATGGGAGGCTTTATATGAAGAATGCCTCGTAGAAAGGTGCGGGCCACATCCAACTGGGCTAGGCATCTGCCATCTACCAACACATCGTAGGCAGATATGGCTGACATATGCACCTTAATGGAAGAGTAGCTCGAGCCTTTATGTAATAAGGAGAGGAGGTACTGTAAAGCTGAGTTCACTGGACAGGTAAGGGGATCCAGATGAGGGGACAAAGCCCAAAGACAAAAACGCTTCCACTTCAAAGCGTACGCAGACTGAGTAAAGGGCTTTATCGCCGAAACGAGAACATCTGCCACCTCTTGAGAGACCCCATACCTCGTTTTGACTACGTCTGCAGAAGCCATGCATGAAGGTGTAGGGACTTGAGATCTGGGTGTACCAGCTTGCCCTGATCCTGGGACAGCAATTGTGAGCATACTGGCAGCAGGATCAGAGGTTCCAACAACAGTCGCTGAAGTAGTGAGAACCAAATCTGCTGTGGCCATGGCAGGGCAACTAGGATCATCCAAGCCCCCTCAGCCTGTACCTTCAACAGAACCCTCTGAATTAGAGGGAAGAGAGGAAAGGCGTAAAGGAACCTCCCTGTCCAACAAAGGGACAGTGCGTCTGGCCAGAAAACACCAGGTGCATGCTCTCGCGAGCAGAAACTTGGCAGTCTGGGATTGTGTGGAGACGCAAAGAGGTCCAGCTCTGGAAGACCCTATGTGTCGAAGAGCTAGTCTGCTACTTACTGGAGTAGCTCCCACTCGTGTGCCTTGGACCGAGAACGACTTAAGCTGTCTGCCAAGGCATTTTGGACACCTGGAACATGCACCGCGGTCAGAAAGACGTGATGTTCCAGTGCCCAGTACCAGAATCTCATCACCTCCCTGCACAGTTCCCTCTTGCTTGTTAATGTTGAAGACAATGGCCGTGTTGTCCGACTGAATGAGGAGACAGCCTAGTGCTAGGCCCTCTTGAAAGGACTGCCCGCATTTCCAAAACGTTGATATGGAGATTTTGTTCCTCTAGGGACCAAACGCCCCGAGTCTAGCTGTCTTCTAGGTCAGCCCTTCAACCTAGGTCGGAGGCGTCTGTCGTCAAGGTCCAACTTGGGGGCTCCTGCCGAAACAAGACCCCTTTTTCCAAATTGGGGGGATCCAGCCACCAAAGAAGGGTCCTTCTGACTGGCTCGGAGATCCTGACCAGATGGTCTAGACAGTCGGAGCTTTGGTCCCACTGCACCCAGAGCATCCACTGTGGGGCCCTCATGTGGAGGCGAGCCAAGGGAGTTACAGAGATGGCCGCCGCCATATGTCCCAGAAGCCTGAGGAAGGTCCTGGCTTGGACCTGGGGGGGGCTATTAGGACCATCCGGGCTACTTCCCGCAGGCGATTGCCCCTTTCCTGTGGGAGGAAGGCCATGCCCTGGACCGTGTCCAGGATCTCACCTATAAAGGAGAGTCTTTGGCTGGGCTCTGGGGATGACTTGCAAAGATTCAGGGTGATCCAACTCTCAGAATAGCATATAGGGGTGTCTGAGAGTATGAAGAAGGCGTGCTTTTGATGAGGCCACCAGAAATCAGTCATATAGGTAAGGGAAGACATAATGTCCCTCGCGCCTTAGAGCTGCAACTACCACTGCTAGGCACTCGGTGAAGACTCGAGGAGCGGACAAGAAGCCAAACGGCGGAACCCGAAACTGGTAATGTCTCCCCTGGAAGAGAAACCTCAAGTACTTCTGGTGAGAAGGAAAGAGCCCGATATGCACATAAGCACCTTGCATGCCCAGGGAGTAGAGCCAGTCCCCTTGGTGCAGCAGAGGAATTATATCTGGGAGGGTCACCATCCTGAACCTTTTGTATTTTATATAGTTGCTGAGGGAATGGAGGTCCAGGATGGGCCGAAGATCCTGAGTTTTCTTTGGCACCAGGAAGACGTGGGAGTAATATCCTTTTCCCTGCTGCTGCAGGGGGACTGGTTCTATTGCCCTTTTTAGCAAGAGGGCCTGAATCTCTCCTTCTATGAGAGGTACGTGAGAAGAAGGATATCTTGAGGACCTTGGTGGTGTTTCCGGGGAGGATCTGAGAGAACTCCAGTACGTGTCCCCTCCTTATATCATCGAAAACCCAAATGTCTGATGTGATCTTGCTTCATCCCTCCGAGTGGAGGGAGAAGCGACCCCCTACTGCCTGCGCCTCCTCCGGGGGGTCAACAGAGTGTCATTGGGAAGAACTGGGGGTTGGCAGAGAGGCTTGGGAGGACTTGGGCCCTCGAAAGGGAGCACCTTAAAGCCTTCTCTCTGCGCTGCTTGGTTGCCATGGGCAGGCTAGTCCAAGGTCTTCCAAAAAGGCCGTTTGCGGAATCGTTTTTGGTCCCCCTTATACATCTGTCGGACAGCCCAGATTGCCTTCCCCAATTCCTGGAGATGAGAGATGAGACCCTCGTTCTCTGACCCAAACAGTACAGAACCATGGAAAGGAAGGTCCTTGATCCCATTATGCAGATCCTGGGAGAATCCAGAGACTCGTAACCAGGCATGGTGTCTCAGGCAGACACCTGATGCTGCCACCCTTGATGCCGTATCCTCAGTGTCATACGAGGCACGCAGAACATGTGTTCCTACATCCGAGCCCGACTTTAAAAATTTCCAGGAGCTCCGTCTTCTGCGTGGAGTCTGGTAAGGCATTGGCTATCTCCTGCCCCTTCTCCCATAACACATTTTGGTATTGGACCATATGCATAAGGAAGTTTAGGGACCTTACGGAGCAGGTGGACGTAGAGTACACCTTCCTGCCCACCTGGTCCAGGTAATGGGACTCTTGATTGGGAAGCTGGGAGCTTAGGGGCTTGGGCTGTCGAGACTTGTGAGCAGCTGCTATAACCACTGAGTCGGCCTGAGGGTTTTCAATCAAAAAGGGCTCATGCCTCGGCACTCTATATAGCCTGTCCAATTTTTTGGAAAAAATGAGAAAACTTTCTCTTATTTAGGATTTTCCTAGAACTGCTGAAAAACACACGCCAAGACTTCCCGTTGAGAGCGGGTCTGTGATGGGAAAGAATGAGGTGGAGCTGGGGACCACCCCCTTTTATGGTGTGACCAATGTCAAGGCGGAGCCAATGTCAGGGAGCGGGCCCCGCTGGGTACTGCTAGCTAAAATTTTTCCGTGGGTCCTTAAGTTCGCGCATTAGTCCTAATGGTTATAGCCTGCTGCCAGAGCTCCCACTCAAAGTAGATAGTGAGTTCAGAACACCTGGATCTCACATACGCTCCAACAAAGGTTATGTGGAGGAGGTCTTACTGGGGGTATTGGCTGTGGAACGCATGACATAAGTTAAGAGGCTGGGGGGATAGGTTCAACAGGCAGTGGGGGCCTTATCTAGCATCTCTTTCTCCTACTTGCGCTGCTAAGGATGGCAGGCTAGAGGGGACAGGATCCAGACAGCAGGAGTGCAGCTGGAAGACGGTGTAGGATTAGGACAGTAACGGCTTAGTGCAGTCCAGATGTGGGAAAGACTCAAATGAAGTACACAGATTGCAAGTACATGGTAATGTGTGTCCAGTTAGTTGATGTTAAGGTGCGTGACAGTTTTATGTTCTATGCAGAATAGATAGTTGGTGATTAAAGCTACTGTTGCTGTTTTTAGACTTCAAAATGTAATGCACATCTCTGACAATTTCAGAATTTAATTAACTGGAGTGTTGCAAATGTCTATATGCAGAGAGGTGCTGTGTGTTTGAAGTAAAAAAAAAAAAATCCTTTTAATAAAAAGGTTTAAAAAAAAAAAATTTGTTCAGCAGCCGCCAAGAGCACAGAGACCACTCAGGAAAAGGAGTGGGAAGAACCTTGTTATTTCGGGTTGGGAGGTATGCACAGGGTATGCTGAGCCACACTCAGTTGTACACCATTCCCCACAAACCCCAGCTGTATGCCACAGAAGCACCCAAACACTGAGATTCACTGGGGGACAGATACAGTGAAGAACCTTACTAATGAATGGATGGAGCATTGGTACAAGGCTGGGGGGGGGACCCACAGAACACCAGGTACAAATTATGGGCTGTGGCTCGGAAGGGGGGCCACTGGACCACTAGGAATGGATGCAGGAGCAACACAAAACTGCATCCATCACCAGCCCAGAAGCAGGCCTACAGAGAAGGGTTTTGCAGGTGGGAAGGGGACAACTAGGGTGATAGCTTGTGTACCCAGGAAACACCTCACAACATAACGTCATAGGACTGACACTATGCCATGCACAATCCTCCTTAGGTACAGCATTTCAGGCCTTAACAACAGTAAATCCCATTTCTTACCACCACCACCAAGCTCAGTGCACTGTACTACAAAAAGACATCCCTACCACTCCCAGCCAATCCTGAGATCATCCTGAAGATTATCTTGCTGCTGTTCGACTATGCAGATGCAGTTTACAGTTCTGCCCCAAAATATACTTTTCCCAGCCTGAACGCCATTGCCACTTATTCTGTTACTTCACTCCTAATGCCTCCTCTCACACATGACTGCTCTCTACTTCAGTCCAGTGGAGTACAGTACCAAAGAAAATAAAAATGTATAGGCCAGAACCCCTTTGGTGCCCAGTGCCATCCCCATTCCCCCTCTAAACATGCCCACATTTGTTAACCAGATCCCTTGTACAACCTATATTCTACTTCAAGAATTTCATAATAAGAGTTAAAAGACATACACCTCAGACAGCAATACTGGTAAATGCTCAAAAAGCATTCAACCGCCTAATCTGGACATATTTAGACCAAGTGATGGGTAAGATGGGCTTCGCACACAATTTCAGGAGGTTACTAAGCAAGAGTTTTAAGAGGTGACTCAACCAGATGAACCAAGCACACTCAGCATGAGTCAGTGCTAATGGGACTCTAGGGGCACTCGGCCGGGCTGCCCACTCTCGCCTCTTCTCTTCGCTATAAAAGCATGGAGCCATTGGCCAAGGTCATCAAGGAAGACAAGAAAGTAGAGGGGATAAGAGCAGCAGGAATGAACAATAAGATCTCGCTCTACGTGGATGGCACCTTTATCTACTTCAACTCAGAAAGACCACCCAATCCCCTGCAGCAAATACTGCTAGATTTTGGAAACCTGTCAGGGTTTAAAACTAACAAAGGAAAAACAGAACAATGACTGGGACAGTAAAAGACAGGCTCAAAACATCAGTCCCTTATAAGTGGGTACAGTCCTTGGTGCATTACCTAGGGGTAAAAATATCAAAGAAACTTGAAAAAAATTATACAATGTTAATTAAAGAAAGAAATGTTCTCGGATCTGAATAGGTGGCACACAATGCCCCTCTCACTACCTATTCCTAAAAATGGATTGGACTGAATTAAGAGGCCTTCAGCAAATTCATTTGGCAGAATAGGAGGCCAAGAATAAAATGGGAAACCCTAATGCGAGGAAAGGAGAGAGGGGGCAAGGGCCTCCCAGACTTCATCAGATACTATGAAACAGCACAAATAACACATCTAATAACACTACTACCAGACTCGAATCAAGTTGGTTGGGTGCTTTGGAGAGACAGACTCACTCGATCTACCCCGAGTAAAATACTGCCATGGTCTGTAACAGAGCTGAAGGAAACCAAAACAGGTAAAGAAGATATGGACCAGACACACAGTTGCAACATGGATTAAATATTAACATCAGAAATCAAATTAAGGCCTAACAGTGGGGCATGGTCCCAACTAAGCACAGTAAAGAATTCCAACCCACACAAACTGATGTGGCCTGTAACAGGTGGGACAGAAAAGGATCGGTGTTTGTTACCCAGTGCCTTACAGGAGAAACGGTAAATTGACTATTTAAAGAGCGAGTTTGGCCAGTGGAATGTAGACCTTTTCAAATATTTCCAAATCAGATTTCCTGATGAACCCAGAAAACAGTAGTAAAAGAGCAAAAAGCAATTGTGCTAAGAAGAAGATGAATCAGCATTTGTATAGCGCTTTTCATACACAATGTATCCCAAAGCGCTTTAAAAGCAATGCTAGATTCGTAGTGAAGTGACTGAATGTGTAGTGGCAGCCAGAGAGTGACAGCAATCTCCAGGGCCAAACAATAAAAACACCAGATAACCCAGATATGCAGATGATATGGGTACGAAGGAAATGGAAAAAAAAAATCCAACAAAAATCGAAAACACAACTAAGCGAAAGCACTGATGAAACGCTACAAGGAAAGAACTGGCACAGTCACGCAAAAAAAAAAAAACAGCCTGCTGCACCACAAGTATGGTGCCACCATGAACTGCAACTGTGTGTCAAGCTCCTAGAGTAGACTGCGCAAAGCAGCAGATTAGGTCTGCAGACAAACCTCCTGGTTTGATGCAAATGTTTTCAAAGTGTTCCCAGGAATCTGGTTCTCTTGAACACTGCAGTGTCATGCAGGGTCTGCCTGCGATTTTATCACAGAGGGGGCATGGGAAAAGGGTTTTAAACCCTGATAAGATTTTAGTCTGGTGATAGACAGCCAGCTCATGTGATGATTGCACGTACTATTACTTCTACTGGTCAATTTGGGGGGCAGCAAAGTATTATTTTAGTTGCCCTTTAGAATGCTACGAAGTGCAGCATTCTAGTTATAAGAATACACTTGTGTTAATGACGTGTTCTTACAGGTGAAACATTTTGTAATGTATCATCATGTTTTTTGAAAGGTTTATTCATATAATATAGCTGTGTCAGCACATGATACAGCAGCTGTAGGGGGCGCTCCTGGGTAAATAGATGTTTAACTAAATAAATAAATAAATCATATTTCTGACATTATTGCAGCAAAATAGCAGTAATGTTTTAGCCTAGCAAATCATTTGTGGTGTTTGTCTGGACCCTACTGGATTATATATGTAGGGTAAAGGTTGTGCTTTTGAAGCAGTGCAGGTTCATAGCTTGTACATCGGTTCTATGCAAGAATAAAGCATCGCCTAGCCTTATGTGTATGTGTATGTAAACCTATACTAACTTATGTAGATGCTTCCTAGCTATGTGTATGAGTCCCTAGCTCTATATGTAATGTGCCTCCCCCCCCCAGTGAGTGTGTGTGTGTGTGTGTGTTGTCCCACTTATGGCTGCGAGCTATGTACTTGTGTGTTATCTGCATGGCATGACCACACAGGTAATCATGACGTGCCTTGTGCACGTGATATGTGTGTGTGTGTGGGTAAGTATGTAGTCATGACACGTCTTGTGTACGTCATGTGCTTGTGGGTGAGCATATTCTACATTTCCCCCCATTGTTACCTGCAAGCATACAGGTAACACAGAAAGAAGAAAGAAAGAATTAGTGAACAGGAGAGTGGATAGACTGAGTAACATAAAGAAACTTGAGTTTAGATTTATAAAAGTTGAGAGTTTTTACTAGCCATAAGTCTTATGTTTATAACAATATGGTCTGTAATGTGACAACACCCAAAGAATACGCTTGTGTTAATGACATGTTCTTATGGGTGAAGCATTTTGTAATGTATCATGCTTTTTGAAAGGTTTATTCATATAATATAGCTGTGTCAGCATATGATACCTTAGTTCCCAGGTAGGAAACATAGACTTTGACAGCAGATAAGGACTGCTTGGCCCACCTAGTCTGCCCATTTTCCTACCTAGAGGATAAGCTGCAGATCCTATTTAACAAACAGCCTATTTCTTCCTACCCCCCCACAAAATTGCCTTGTGTCTGTCCCATGCATTCTTGAATTCTCCCACAGTTTTAGACCCCACAACCTCCTCAGGAAGGCTGTTCCATGCGTCCACCACCCTCTCTGTGAAAAAAATACTTCCTCACATTGCCCCTGAGCCATCCCACCTCTACTCTATCTTCAAATTGTGTCCCCTTGTTCTTGCACATCTCTTTTTCTGAAAGATGCTACCCTCCTGGACTTTGTTGATTCTACTGAGGTACTTAAATGTTTTTATCATGTCCCCCCTCTCCCTCCTTTCCTCAAGGGTATACATATTAAGCTCCTTTAGTCTCTCCTCGTATGGCTTCTCTTGCAAACCCTACACCATTTTAGTTGCCCTCCTCTGAACTGCCTCCATGCTGTCTATTTCCTTGCGGAGGTGGGGTCTCCAGAACTGGACACAGTACTCCAGATGGGGTCTCACCAACTGTCTGTACAGGGGGATAACAACTTCCTGTTTTCTGCTGGTGATGCCTCTCCCTATACATCCCAATATCCACCCAGCCCTCCCTACCGCCTTCTCATATTGCTTGTCAACCTTAAGGTCACCTGATATGATTACCCCCAGGTCCCTTTCCATTTTTGTTGTTGTTACTACCTCCACCCCCCCATTGTGTAATCTTCCCCTGGGTTTTTGTTTCCCAGGTGCATTACTTTGCACTTCTTTGCATTGAATCCAAGCTGCCATACTTCTGACCATTTCTCCAACCTTGCCAAGTCCCTTCTCGTCCTTTCCACGCCTCCTTGTGTATCAACCCTGTTGCAGATTTTTGTGTCATCTGCAAAGAGACATACTTTTCCTTCCAGTCCCTCTGCAATGTCACTTAGAGACATTAAAAAGGACTGGACCCAGTACTGAACCCTGCGGTACCCCACTAGTAACCCCTCTTTCTTCAGAGTGGACTCCATTTACAATTACCTTCTATGTCTTGTTGTTCAGCCAATGTTTTACCCAGGCCACCACCCTGGGACCCACTCCCAGGCTGGTTAATTTAACTACTAATCTTTTGTGTGGGACTGTGTCAAATGCCTTGCTAAAGTCTAGGTAGGTCATGTCCACAGCCCCTCCCTGGTCTACTATTTTGGTCACCCAGTCAAAGAAATCAATTAGATTCATCTGACATGACCTTCCCGCTGTGAACCCATGTTGCCTTGGGTCCTGTGCACCACTGGCCTCTAGGTACTCAACAATTCTTTCCTTCAGAAGTGATTCCATCACTTTCCCTACCACAGAGGTCAAACTGACAGGACTGTAGTTTCCTGCCTCTGTCTTGGTCCCACTTTTGTGAAGGGGAATCACATCAGCCTTCTTCCAGTCCTCAGGTACCACACCGTCCTCCCATGATTTGTTAAAATGGGTAGTCAGTGGTGTCACTAGTTCTCTGCTTAATTCTTTTAGAATTCTGGGGTGAATTCCATCTGGCCCCATTGCTTTGCCCACCTTCAGTTTTAGGAGTTCTTTCAGAACCCTTTCTTCTGTGAAAGGACTGGGATCGACCCCCATCCAGAGTGCTTCTGTTAATTGGATTAGGCACCTCCTCTTTTGTGAATACTGAACAGAAGTATTCATTCAGTATCCCTGCTTTTTCACTGTCACTCTCTGCTCACCCACCATCCATTCTATTCAGCCTCACTATCCCTCCCTTTGTCTTTCTATGCTCCCTGATATACCTATAAAATGTTTTATTCCCCTTCTTAACTGAGTTAGCTATCTTTTCCTCAGTTTGTGCCTTTGCTATTCTGACTACCCTCCCTGCTTCCTTCTGCCTTAACTGGTACAGTTCTCTGTCCTGCTCCTTCTGTGTTTCCTTATACTTCCTAAATGCTATCTTTTTCTCCCTAACCTTCACTGCCACCTCTTTTGAGAACCACAGTAGCTTTTTCTTTCGTTTTGATTTGTTTAGTTGCTTCACCCAAAGGCTTGTTGCCTCTGTGATGGCAGTTTTGATATTTCCCCAGTGTTGTTCCACCCCTCCTTCTAGCCTGTTTGCTAATGCTTTTCTAAGGTACTCTCCCATCTTGCCAAAGTCAGCCCTCCTGAAGTCCAGAACCCTCACTTTTGTATGGCTTGACTCTGTAGCTGAGTTTATCGTGGACCACACTGTTTGGTGGTCACTTGTTCCCAAATGGCTACCCACTTCTAGATCTGAGATCCTCTCACTGTCCCCATTTGAGACTACGAGGTCTAAGACTGCTCCCTCATGAGTAGGTTCCAAAACTAGCTGTCTGAGGCATGCCACCTGAAGGGCATCAAGAATGGCCCTGCTTTTGGATGTGGCTGCAGCAAAGATGCTCCAGTTAACATCTGGCATATTAAGGTCCCCCATCAACATGATCTCCCCTTTCTCTGCCATCCTAAGTATGCCTTCTATCATATCCTTGTCCATTCCTTCCCCTTGACATGGGGGTCTGTATACAACCCCTGTGCGGACTGTGGTGCCATTTCCAGTCTCTAAGGTGACCCACAGTGCCTCCTCTCCTCCCCGTTTACTTTTTTGTTCGGTTTCTTTTATCCCTTCCCTTACATAGAGAGCTACCCCCCTCTGCCCTCCCTGTCTCTCCTGTAAGTTGCGTACCCTGGTATGTTAACATCACAGTCATGGTTCTCTGTGTACCATGTTTCTGCGACTACTACGATATCCAGGCATCCCTCTTCCATCAAGGCCACCAGTTCAGGGAGCCTGTTGCCCAGACTACAGGCGTTGGTACTCATTACCCTCCATTTCTTGATGGCCTTACCCCTTTTTGCCCCATCCCTGTCCTTATTGCGTTTGTCACTTTCTCCATAGATCATTACATTTCTGACATTACTGAAGCAAAATAGCAGTAAAGTTTTAGCCTATAAAATCATTTGTGGTGTTTTGTCTATTCCCTACAGGATCATATGTAGGGTAAATGTTGATCTTTAGAAGCAGTGCAGGTTCATAGTTTGTATTTAGGTTTTATGTAAGAATAAAAAGAATCACCTAGCCTTACGTGTATGTAAGCCTATACTAACTTATGTAGCTGTTTCCTAGCTATGTGTATAAATCCTTAGCTCTATATGTAATGTGCCCCCCCTAGTGTGTGTGTGTGTGTGTGTGTGTGTGTGTGTGTGTGTGCGCGCGCACACACGTGTGCGTGTTTGTGATGCCCCACTTACAGCTATGGGCTATGTACTTGTGTGTTATCTGCATGGCATGACCACACAGGTAATCATGACGTGCCTTGTGCACATGATGTGTGTGTGCACAAGCTTGTAGTCATGACGTATCTTGGGTACATCATATGCTTGTGGGTGAGCATATTCTACAGTATACTTTTTATAAACATTTGAAAAATATTTTACTCGCTCAAAACTCCTTTAGTCCATACCTCAAAAAAAGCATGTCATCAGAGTACAGGCCATTGATGACCCCACTTTCCTTCTCCAGAGCCAGCATACTGATGTGAAGTTTCTTCAAGTTCAGGAAGTCCAAGATCAGTTTGATGATCTCAGCCTCTTTCACATTTATAGTTTCTTCAGCTGTCATCATGCTACCCTTCTAATGAACTAGAGACAAAAAAAAAAAAAAAGTGTTAAAAGCTTGTGTATTCAGGCAGATTCAAAATGTCCCTGACCAACTGCCTATCTATTTTAAAAGATAAGTACAGTATTAGTTATCAGACCGTTTCCCTTGAGGCCATGACAAAATAATATGCTGATTCTCTGCCTTTACCTCCACTAACAGTAGATTCAGAATTTTTTTTTTTTTATTTGATTTATGTTTTACATGAGCATTACCAGATTATCCCACCACAGAAGGTCAACATGGAACTGTGTGAGCCGGCCCGGTGGCGCCGAGGGTTGAGGCGCTGGACGCCACACTGGCGACCCGGTTCAGGAATCCAGCCGGGCCGCTTGGGGGAGATTGAGCGTCCGCTGACTGCTCTCTTCCGGGTGGGTATGGGGTGTGCTTGCTCCTGGAGTGACCTCTGGTGGCTGCTGGAGGATCACCAGGGCAGCGGCGTGGCGCAATGCCTGGAGGCGGAGCCACGGCACTCCGTTGCCTTGCTGGCTGGGCTCCACGGGGAAAGGGGAGGGAACAAAAAAAGCATAGATACCCCGGCTCCCGAGAAGATGAGGGCTCCTGGGATCTCCCTCTCATCCCCAATGCAGGACCATGCCACATCGGGGATCCAGGGCCGAACTCTCAGAGGGATGGACCCTCTAACTTAAGTAAAGAGCTGCCAAGAATGGGCGGGCCCTGTTCCAGGGGGTGATCCGGAATGCTGGGAAGTTCCTCTGAGAGGGGTGAACCGATGGTGGCTGGTCACTATGGGGAGTAGTAGGGGCAGGATCGTGTGGGCACCTCCGAAGGATGCCGCACAAGAATACTGGTGCATAAATACAGGTTACTCACCTGTAACAGGAGTTCTAGGAGTGGTATATGTTGTTCATCCACACTGTCTGGCAGGTATCCTTGCCGCTTTAAATCTTGCCGGAAGGTCTTCAAGCTGGCTCCTCCCACCCACCCAGGTGGTAAAACTCTCGGCTCGGCCCCATGACGCCAGATCTGCCCGTTGAAGCTCAGGTTAAAGGCCGAAGTCGAGGTCGGTGGAATGGGATGAACAATATATACCTACCCTAGAACTCCTGTTACAGGTGAGTAACTTGTATTTTAGGACATGGATATGTTGTTCATCCACACTGTCTGGCAGACTCTAGCAGTTCTCCAGGGGAGGGAGGCAAGGCACACCCCTACTTAGGTAATAGAGACTGGAGAACCGAGGCCCCAAAACCAGCATCCCGGCGTGACTCAAGGTCGATGTAGTAATGGGTGATGAAGGTGTGTGCAGACTTCCAGGTAGCAGCCCTGCAGATTTCCTGGATAGGGACGTCCCTGGAAGCAGCCACCGATGCAGCAGTATGGCGGGTAGAATGAGCTCTTATCCCTCTGGGAGGCTCCATGCCCGCCAACTTATAGCAGAGATCTATGCAGGAGGTGACTCACCTGCCTATCGTCCGCTTGTCTGCAGGTCTGCCAGGTGCGGCTTCAGCGTAGGTGACAAACAGCTGGCGAACCTCTCCCCGAATTTCAGCCGAGCGCTCCTTATAGTAAGTGAGTGCCCTTCTAGGGTCCAGAGTATGGAGCCTATATTCGGCCTCCTAGGTGTGATTGGGGTAGAACACCGGCAGAGTCAACACCTGGTTAAGGTGAAACTCCGACACCACCTTCGGAAGGAATTTCGGGTGGGGGCGCAGGACAACCTTGTCCCTGTGGAAGACCAGGTAAGGAGACTCTATGCAAAGCGCCTGGAGCTCTCCCATCTTTCTGGCTAACGTGATAGCCACCAAGAAGGTGGTCTTCCACGACAGGTGAGAGAGTTCACACCTGTGCATTGGTTCGAATGGCTTGCCCATGAGCTTTGCCAGTACCAGCAGTAGATCCCACGGAAGTGGAGGTTCTCGCACCGGAGGGGAAATGTGATCAAGGCCTTGGAAAAAGCGCCAGACCACCTTCTCCTGTGTATCGACTGCTTCCTGCCCGCGCCTGTAAGCAGAGATAGCTGCCAGTGCACCTTAAGGTCCTGCCGACCTAAGCCCTTGCTGAGAAAGAGACCAAAGGTAGTCCAATATGCTCGCCAAGGAACAGGAGGAAGGGTCCAGGCCCTTGTTCTGGCACCAAATGGAAAATCTCTTCCATTTGAAGGCGAGCATTTTCTGGTCGACCTTACGGGACGCTCAACTACGCTGAGGACCTCATCGGAAAGACCCAAGGCCTGGAATTCTAGCCATTAGGAACCAGGCCGTCAGGTGCAGGGATTGAAGGTCCGGATGGAATACCTTCCCCTGACTGACTGAGAGCAGGTCCGGGCGAGCTGGAAGCTGCCTCGGGAGCCTGGAGCTGAGGCTGAGGAGATCTGGGTACCAGTACTGGCGGGGCCAGTCTGGGGCTATCAGAATCACCTGCGCCTTGTCCCTCCTTGCTTTGAGAAGCACCTTGTGCATCAAGGGGAACGGGGGAAAGGCGTAGAAGAGGCCCGGGGTCCACGGCCTCGAGAAGGCATCCCCTTGCAGCGATCCCTGCTGAGGGGGGCGGGCATGGAACAGCCTCAGCTTTGCATTCTCCCTGGAGGCAAACAGGTCCACCTGAGGTGTGCCCCAATGGGAGAATAGATCTTTACTACCTCCGGCAGGAGAGACCACTCGTGGGACGCAGCCCCTATCCGGCTTAGGGCATTGGCCAGGGTGTTGGAGGCTCCTGCCACATGAATGGCTAGGAGATCTGCCTCCAGGCTGCGCACGAGTGACCAGATGCAGAGAACTTCCTTGCATAGAAGCATGGAGCGCGTCCCGCCCTGGCGGTTTAGATAGTACATGGTCGTGGTGTTGTCCGTCTGGATCCGGACCACTTGACCTCGAAGAAACGGAGCAAAGGCGGTGAGAGCTAGGCGGACCGCCGGAGCTCCAGCAGGTTGATGTGCATCGGGACTCCCTGGGACCAGAGGCTGTGCGCCGGTGTTCCCCAGATGGGCACCCCAACCCATCAGAGAGGCATCGGTCGACAGAGAGACCGTCGGCTCGGGGCGGACAAACGGGATGCCCTCCTGCAGATGAACTGGAACGGTCCACCACTGGAGAGCGTTCCACATCCCCTGGGTCACCATCACTAGCTGGTCCAATGGATCGCAGCGTTGGGACCACTGGCTGGCCAGCCCCCACTGAAGGGGGCGCATGTTCCAACGGGCCCAACGGACCACGCTGGTACAGGCCGCCATGAGACCCAGGAGGCGAGGAAGTCCCGGCAGGGCGCAGTGCCCAACCAGAAATGATTGGGCAAAGGAGGAAAGAACCTCGACCCTGCACGCCGAGCCGTGCCCTGGCTCAAGAGAGAGTCGAGCCTGCCCCGATGAAAAGAATCACCTGCTTTGGCTCGAGTTCCGACTTGGCCTCGGGTGATGAGGAGGTCGAATTTGAGAGCAAACCTGAGGGCCAGATCTCTGACCGCTCCACCTCCCTGTCTGAGGGGCTGCTATCAGCCAATCGTCCAGGTAAGGGTAAACCTGGACCCCTCGGCGCCGCAGGAATGCTGTCACCACTGCCATGCATTTGGTGAAGATCCTGGGAACTGGAGATAAGCCGAAGGGCATGGCTTGGAACTCGAAAAGGGATCCCTCCGCTCGAAAGCAAAGGAACCTCTGATGTGACGGACGGATAGGGACGTGAAAGAACGAGTCCTGCAGGTCCAGAGAGCAGAACCACACGACGTGTTCCAAGGATGGTATTATCTGAGCCAGAGTGACCATCCTGAAGGTTCAAGACCTTAGGAACTTGTTTAGGTCGAGTAGGTCGAGAATGGGGCGCCAGCCCCCCGTCCGTTTCGGAACCAGGAAGTACCTGGACATGAACCCCGGGTTTAAGTGGGGGTCCGCCACCTCTCTTATCACCTCCTTCTCGAGGAGGAGAGCGATGTCGGCTCGGCGAGCTGACAGCGAGGCTTCAGACCCCGAGGCCCCCCGAGGTGCGACGGCTCTGAAGGGTGGGGCCTGCTCGAACTCCAGAGGCAGGCCCTTTCCCACCACCTCCAACACCCACCGGTCTGTGGTGATAACGGACTAGGCGGCAAGAAAGTGGCGGAGCCAACCCTCCACGGGGGGCACCTGGGGTGAGGCGACGGGGTTGGGGGTGACACCCCTCAACCCGTCACTGGGCAGGCTTGGAGGAAGGACCGGCCGAGGGACCTCCAGGGTCTTTACCTCCCTGCTTCCTGGAGGAGGAAGCTGCGGGCTTGGGTTTGGGACGCAAGCGCGAGCCTGCTGGCCCTGATGCTGCTGGGCCGGAAAAGCAGCGGCGCGGACGGACGAAAGGGCTTTGCTATGGCCCGCGGCCCTTGTCCTCTGAGTGGATGAGACTGAGTCCAAAGTGGCACTGGACTTTTCGATCCTCTGGAGATGGCCTTCCACTCCAGGGCCGAAGAGGTCGGTCCCCAGGAAGGGGACATCCGCCAATTTGTGCTGGGTATCCGCTGTGAAGGTGGATATCCTCAGCCATGCCCGACGGCACATAGCCACTGCGGCCGCAACTGACCTGGTGTATGAGTCTCCAATGTCCAGAGCAGTCTGAAGTTGCTGCTTGGCCACCGCCCTGCCCTGGTCCCGCACCTGCCTAACCGTGGTCTGCAGGTCAGCCGGGAGATGAGGGACTAGCTCGTCCAGGGAGCCCAACAGGGCATGGGAGAAATGTGCCATAAGCACGGCCGAGCTGGCCTGACGAAGGCCAAGGGAGGACGCAGCGTAGACTTTTCGCTCGGCATAGTCCAATTTCTTGGACTCCTTGTCGGGAGGTTTGTCCACGTCCCTAGCGTTTCCAGCATGCCGGAAAATGCTGTCGGTAACTAACCCCTCGGCTGAGGGATGTCCCGAGAAACCGGACAGGGAACCGGTAGGGACCGCATACTTCCTGGCCATCCTGGCCGAAGGCGCAGGGCAGGAAGCAGGGCACTGCCAGAGCTCCAAGGCCGGGCCCACAATGGCCTCGGCCACAGGAAAGGCCTCCGTAGGGGAATCCCCTCGGTCCAATATCTCTGTGAGGGGATACCGGGTCTGGAATATGGCTCGAGCTGCATCCCGGCGGACTCCGAGATGAGCCTGAGCAAACCCAGGAAGGATGAAGGGCTGTCGTCCGGCGACTGACCTCCAGAGGACTCCAAGTCCACTCGTCTGGAGAAAAGGGAGGAATCGTCGTCGGACTCAGAAGAGTCCGCAAAGAGCTGCCTCGGGTCTGAGCCATCCTCCACCTGCCGAGGGTGATCGGGAGTGAGGGTGACCGACAGCCTATGGGGCAGACCCTGAGCCGATTGAGAGTTCTTGGTCGGAGCCCCAAACAGTGGCTGTGGAGGCGGAGGTTCCACCAGAATCGGTGGAGCAGCTGGTTTTGGCCAAACAACCGGCCTGGGAACAGGCTCCTCCGGTAAGATGAGGGGTTGTTTCGGCCGCTCCGGTGACAGCCACTTAATGGCCGGGAAGCGCCGCTCTCTCGGTCAGAAGGAGCTGCTGCCACATGAGGTCTCGTGACCGCCGACGAATTCTACGCCGAAGCTTCCTCATCCGAGGAAAAGGATGAGGACGAGCGGCGCGCGCTTATCACATGTGCTGAGCCCCGAGACCGCCCATGACGGGCGGATCGGCGGACCGCCAAGAATTTGAGACCGAGAACCTTGGCCTTCCGAGGACGGTGCGGAGGGGGACAGGTGGAACCGGCCTCCTCGCTCGGAGGGTTCACCTGAGGGCCCGGAACCGAGGCATTGGCAAGCCCGCTGATCTCAACCCCACCGGGAACCGCAGAGGATTTTCAAGCCGCTGGTCGACAACCCGTCCAACGGTCAAGAAAGATCTCGACCGCGTCGACGGGAGTCTCTGTCAACTGACCTGACGGGGACACCGAGACCAGTGGTCGAGTTTAACGATCGATCAAAGTCGATGGTCGACAACTGGGAGAGGGACCTTTCCCACTCCCAAGAGCATCGACGGAGGAACTTACCTCTGTCTTCTTCTTGGACCAGAAGAAGGTCCAGCAGACGCTGGTCCCTCCTCTAGTGGAGAGGGCAGACAAAGCTCCTTAAAGGAAGCTGTGTAAGAGGAACCCAGGGAGAGCGGATAAATGCCATGGTCGAGGAAGATGGGCCCGCGCCGCCTCCTCTTCGAGGGCGATCATCTGCTCTAGCTGATCCGCCGAGCCCGCCGCCGCTGAAACCGCCGACCGGGCCTCTTTTGACTTCACCGGAGGAAAACGTTTCTCAGGGCGCCCCAGCTGTAAACGGGCAGCACGGTCTTCGAGGATGTAGGCTGAGAAGGAAGAGCACAGGTCGCAAGCCTGCGGGTCGTGCTCAAGGCCTAAACAGTAGACACACGTGGAGTGCGGATCCGTCCGAGACATCTTCTGCCCGCAAGGGCACCTCCGAAACCAGGAGCCTATTTGTCCATCACAGCCGTTGTGGGATAGAAGACCAAGTCTATAATGCAAAAATTCTAAATTGAAAACCAAGAATTAGGAACCAGTCTTCTATGCAGAGCGCTAAGGAGGGAAACCTGAGCCTACGTAAGGAAGATCTGGCGTCATGGGGCGGGAGCAGAGAGTTTTACCACCCGGGTGGGTGGGAGGAGCCAGCTTGAAGACCTTCCGGCAAGATTTCAAGCGGCAAGGATACCTGCCAGACAGTGTGAATGAACAACATATCCATGTACCTAGAAATGAAGTTTAAAAAAAAAAAAAAAACATGGAACTGTGGACCCTGATATTTACGGATATCAAATTTTCAGCATCATAATATTTGTGTAGAAGATGGCATCATGAAGGGAGCAGTGTTTGTCAGCTCTGTAGCATGGTACCAGAACAAACCTAAATAAATGTAGCCAGAAGCTGAGTCCCCACCATCTAAAAAGACAGGAGAGAGGAAGCAGGAGCGGCAACTAGCAAAAAGAAAAGAAAAGAAAGGTCACTCTCTAATGAGACCAGTCCCATGGGCTAATCCGTTTCTCATGGGAGCCCTAGACCAGGTGAATCGGAGGGCAGAAAGATGGCCGTAGCATCTTCCGATACTTCTGACCTGGGATCCACTGCTTTTATTTCTTCTGGCTGCCCGACAATCGTTCCTGCTGCTACGCTTGCCAAGATGCAGACACTACCCGAACTAGGGGCTGCCATCCAGCATCTCCCCGAGGTTTATACACTAATGAACAACTGGGTAAACTTGTCTCCAGGGCTGGCACCTTGGGAAAGACTTTTTGAAAAATCAGCAGTCCGCTTTGAATACAGTTAAAGGTACTGTTAAAAGAAATGCGACTTAATATAGAAACTCTTGAAACTATAGTGGTCTTTGTTAATACTTATAATTGTGTTTTGATGAGAAAGAGAAACTGGAAGCAATGGAGAACATGGTGTGCTTTAAAAATAATTTGATTCGTGGGTGTCCCAGAACGGTTAGGCAGGCATAATGCCCTACAACTGCCTAAAGATAATCTGCCTTTTATTGTTAAAGTGTTCAGAATCCTCAGCAAGTGAACCGTAGCTAAAGCCAAAACTGTTCTGAATCAAAATACAGCAGAGACAAAAAAAAGCCAATACCAACAATATTATGTACACTTGCTTTTGAATGTGACCAAGAACTCCTGATGAAAATAGCCCATTTACATGGAAACAATGAATATAAGGAATATAAGGACATACAATTTAAAATGGTCCCAATGTTTGTTTTGCATCATAATAGAGAATAAGATGCTTTAAAGATTGGTAAGATTGTTTTGACAATGAAGCCTGCAAAGTGTCAAGTCAAGCTGGAGAGGGAGCACCCATGTGTTCTTTGCTATGGATCAGCTCCAGAGCTTTCTGAGAGGTAAGACTAAACAAACCCCATATATGAGCACTGAAGATGTTTAAATCCTGCTTACTTCCAACTTAGAGAGTTCAGAAGCTCCCCCCTGCCAAAAGGTTGCTATTGCATCACCAGAGCAAATGAATGGTGTCCCTATAAACTGATTTTGTTTTGTTACGACCATATTATGCTGCATAAATTAGCAGTGGACCTCCACAATTCTAAAGCTTATTTTATGTATCACTGACTCTTGTTTACAGCAGGACATGAGGATATCAGACAGCTGAACTGCATAAGTGCATTTGTGAGGTGTTTATAATTACTGTATTCTGCTACACCTTCATATATGCTGCCCTTGATGGGCTGAGATGCATCTTTCTTTTGGGGATGGCAGATGCATCCTCTGTGTGAATAGTGCCGAGGCTGCAAGGAAGCTCACCTTTCTGCGTTAAAGTAAAATGGGCAGCAAGGGGGAAGTTTTGATTATGGGGGACTTTAATCTGCTGGATGCAGATTGGGGCATTCTCGCTGCAGCTACATCAAGAAGCAGGACCCTGTTCGACTCCATACAAGAGGTATTTCTCAGGCAGCTGGTTTTGGAACCCAGTAGGGACAGGGCAGTACCTAACCTGGTACTTACAGAGACAGCATTGCTGACATCACAGTGATTAGTCCCCTGGGTACAAGTGATGACCTTACGGTGTGGTTAGGCATACAGAGAGGAGAGAGAAAAAAAAACAGTGAGATGAGGGTACTGGACTTTAGAAGGGCACATTTTAAAGAAACAGAAAACTGCCTCAGGGAATGTTTCAAAGTGTGGAAAAGCAGAGGGGCAGTAGAGGCATAGTGGTGAAAAATTAAGAGGGTATAGCCCAGGCAATGGCATGCTGTTTAAAGGAAGTGAGCAAGGGAAAGAGGAGGAAGAGGCTGCTTTCTTTAAAGGAGGTGGTAAGGGCAGTGAAGAAGAAAACAGCATTATTTAGAAAGTCTATCCCTAGATATGCGCAGGTATAGGGGGGATATTCTCTTTGTCTACAAACTACTTAAATTACCCACTCTAATGAATCATTGTGGACTCGCTTTTGCTGACAAAAGAATAGTGGGTAGACGTCACAATCTACAATTAGCTGTAGAGTGGGCAAATACAAAGAAACATGATAATTTATTTTCCATCAGAGTTGCTAAATATTGGAATTCGTTACCACAAGACCTGGTTAATTTTGATTTATTCAAATCCCACTTAGACTTATGGATCAATTCTCATTACTGTAGTAACTAATGATCCTCTGTTGAGGGGGACAATCACGATGGGCCTTGTGCCTTCTTTTGTCCCATTCCAGACAGGAAGCTATATTTGGCAAAACAAAGGAAGGCAGGAAGGAGGGTGTGGGCAGCTAAAGCACTAACAGAAGAGAGGATAGCACTTCTGAGGTGCCGTCCTTCGGATGAGATGTTAAACCGAGGTCCCATCTGCCTGGATTGGTGGTAGTTCAGGTGGATGTTAAAGGTCCCATGGCACTTCTCGAAAAGAGTAGGGGAATTTCCCTGGTGTCCTGGCCAAATTTCCCTCATTCACTAAAAATATCACCAACAGCTTAATCTGGTTCAAGGTCAGTTGGCATTCATCTGTATCCCCCTCCCCCGGGTCGTGCCTGAAAATAGGCAGGATTTGTCTAGTACACTTACCCAGTCAACAAAAGCTAAAGAAAAAAAAAATAAAGGAAAGAAAGGAGGACAGAAAAAGAGGGCAAGACCTTCTTCAAGTATGTGGGGGAATACAGGAAGACAAAGTGAGGGATAGTGAAAATCATAAGGGCAGGAGGGAGACTGCGCTGAAGAAGATAAAGAGAAAGTGAAAATACTAAACAATTACATCTGCTCAGTTTCATGGAAGAGGATGCTGCAGTAAGCACCGGGGGGGCATAAGTTCATATTCGCTGGAGAGGGTCTGGAAGGGATTGGAAGCCTTAAAGCAAACTAAGGCGATGGGGCCGGATGGGATTCATCCAAGGGTCCTAAAGGAACGGAGCAAGGTGCTGGCCTCCCTCTAGCAGTGCTTTTAGCACCTCAGTGGAGATGTGGAAGTTCAAGAGGACTGGAGGAGGGCCAATACGTGGTCCCTCTGCACAAAAGTGGCAGCAGGGAGCATGCTAGCAACTACAAGCCACTCAGTCTCACATCGGTGGTGGGGAAGTTAATGATGACACTACTGAAGGAGAGGCTCCTGGAGTCCTAGAGGCAAAATGGCTGCAGGACCACCAGCAGCACGGTTTCACAGGAAGGAGGTCATGTCAAACTTATCTCACAGATTTTTTTGACTGGTTTACCAGGGAGGTGGATCAAGGGAGAGCAGTGGACGTGGCCTATATGGACTTCAGTAAGGCTTCCTACAGTGTGCCACACAGAAGGCTGGTTAAGAAACTAAGCAGCCTGGGGCAGGGGAGAAAGTGACAAGCTGGGTATCAAACTGGTTAAGAGATAGGAGACAAAGGGTAGTGGTAAGCACTAGTGACTCAGGCAATACCAGAGTGACTACAGGGCTGTAAATTAACCTTTAAAAACAGACTAGATAAATGTATTTTTTTGAGCAGTCAGTTGTGGTATTACAGGTAAATGACAGAAGCTTCTATGGGCTTTTTGCCTTTTGCTCCTTGCGTTTCCTTAGTGATCCTTAGTGTGTCTGAGGGTGGATAAGGCACCAGGACCGGACGGCATACACCCAGGGTGTTGAAGGAAATGGCAGAGATCCTGGCTGGACTGCTGGTGGAACTATTCAATACCTCCCTGGACACAGGGTGCGCACCGCATGACTGGGGGATGGCTCACATGATACCCATCCATAAAAGTGGACCAAAGGATGACCAGGTAATTACAGGCCGATAAGCTTAACTTCTACTGTGGGGAAGCTGACGGAGACAATCCTTAAAGAAAGGCTGGTGACCTTTATGGAAGACAATGGGCTCCAGGACAGTCACCAGCATGAATTTGTCTCTGGAAAATCCTGCCAGACGAACCTTTTTTTTTTTTTTTTTTTAGTTGTTTAACCAGGTATAGCACACTAAGCTGAAAGCTTTTTTACAGGAGCGACCTGGGAGCACAAGGAGGTTAAGTGACTTGCTCAGGGTCACACAGTATGCAAGTGGAAGCTGTGGGATTCAAACCCAGGTCTGGTCTGCTGGATGTCACCAGATTTGCAGCTCAGAGCCTTAGACCACTGCACTATACTGAACCTAGTTAAGTATTACAACTGTGTCACGAGGGAATTGGACAAGGGTCAAGTGGTGGATGTCATATACCTGGACTTCAGTAAGTCCTTCAATTCAGTGCCGCATGGGAAGTTGGTCGGGAAGTTGAGATATGTACGGGTGGGGACTAAAATGGCTAAATGGATTGAGAACTGGCTGCAGGGGAGACTGCAGAGGGTAGTGGTGGTGGTGGTGGTGGGGGCCTCTCATCTCCGAGGGCTGTGACAAGTGGGGTGCCACAGAGATCAGTACTGGTGCCAGTGCTGTTTGGAATATTCATAGCAGACATCTCATATGACGTCAGGAATAAGATCAGTCTATTCGCTGATGATTCGAAATTGGGAGCGGTGGTGGACAATACAGCAGGTTGGCAGGGTCTGCAGGACGACCTCACCAAACTTGTGGAGAGGTCGGATGCGCGGCAGTTAGGGTTCAATGCAAAAAAGTGCACCTGCACTTTGGAGCAAAGAACCCAGGGAGGAATTACCAGGTGGGAGGTGTGCAGCTAGGTTCCACCGAGGAGGAGAAGGATTTAGGGGTGGTTGTAATGGGGAAGATGAACAATACAGAGCAGTGTAGGAGGGCAGCAGTGAAAGCCAGCAGGATGCTGGGTTGTATCGTGACAGGGATCTCCTCCAGGGGCAGGGAGGTGATCCTGCCTCTCTACAGGGCACTGGTTAGGCCGCACCTGGAGTACTGTGTGCAATTTTGGCACCCATATCTGAAGAAGGATGTGAAATTACTGGAAAGAGTACAACACAGGGCAACAAGGATGATCCAGGGATTGCAGGACAGACCATGTGAGGAGAGACTGAGAGAGCTCAACATGTACTCCTTGGAGGAGAGAAGGGACCGGGAGGATATGATTGAGACCTTTAAGTATGTAAAGGGGATAAACAAGGCAGGCACTGAAGGGATACTCAGGCTGAGGAGTGGGAGGGACATGAGAGGGCACGGCCTTAGACTGGAGAAGGGGGGAGATTTAGGACAGAAATGAGGAGTCACTTTTTCACGGAGAGGGTCATGGCAGAATGGAATGCTCTACTGGAGGTGGTAGCCTATAAGACAGTGGATAGTTTCAAAAGGGGATGGGACAAGGTGAGGGGGGAATAACTGGGGAGGGGGCGGGGCAGCTGCAAGGTGAGGGTGCTAGCTGCACACTCGAGCAGACTTGATAAGACGAGGTGGCCTATTTCTGCTGGCAAATTCATATGTTTGTATGTGTCACAGGGTTCGGTGCTGGGACCAGTCCTCTCCAATGTTCTCAGAAGTGACACTGCGGAGAAGCCTGAGGGTAAGGTGTCTCTCTTTGAAGATGATATAAAAATCTGCAACAGGGTTGACTCACAGGAAGGGGTCGAGAAAATGCTAAGGGATTTGAGGAAACTAGAGGAACGGTCTGGAGTGGCAGCTGGGTTTCAACACCAGAAAGTGGAAGGTTACGCACTTAGGGCTGCAGAACCCAGGGGCTGTGTGTAAGATAGGGAAAGTGGAGCTTTCAGTCACCAAGCAAGAAAGAGATCCAAGGATCATCATATCTTATGACCTCAAGGTCGCTGGGCAGTGTGACAAAACAGTGGAAAAAGCTAGCAGGATGCTGGGGTGCACTGGGAGAGGGATTTCTAGCAGGAGGGGGAGGTGGTGCTGTTGCTGTCGCTGTATCACTCACTGGTAAGGCCCCACCTGGAGTTCTGTGTCCAGGTCTGGAGGCAGCATCCCCACAAGGACACTGAAAGGCTGGAGGCAGTATAGAGGAGGACAACCAAAATGGTGAACGTGTTGCATGAGAAGCCATACAAGGAAAGGCTGCAGGAACTCCACATGTACTCCCTGGATGAGAGGAGACCTGACTGAAACCTTTAGAAGTACCTCATGGGAATGGACAAAGTGCAAGTGGATGGTCTGTTTCAGAGAAAGGAAGGCACTAGAGCAAGGGGCATGCAAGGAAGCTAAGAGAAGGAAGTTTAGGAGAGATGTGTGAAAATACTTCTTCATGGAAAGGGTGGCGAATGACTGGAACAACCTGCCAGAGGAGGTAGTGGGGGCAAGGACTGTGGGGAACTTCAAACATGCATGGGATAGGCACAGGGGCATATTAGGCAGAGGAACGGGGGGAAGGGAGTGACACCAATGACCAACCACGGTCAGTGGTGATGGAATAGGCAGGGACAAGGGGCAGACTGAATGGGTCTAAAATACAGGTTACTCACCTGTAACAGAAGTTCTAGGAATGGTATATGTTGTTCATCCACACTTATTGGCAGGTTCCTTGCCGCTTTAAATCTTGCCGAAGGTCTTCAAATGGCTCCTCCCACCCACCCGAGGAGGTAAAACTCTCAGTTCCGCCCCATGGCCAGCCAGATCTGGCCGCTGGAAGCTCAGGCTGCGGTCGAGGCCGGCGAGAGACGGAGTGGAATGGATGAACAACATACCATTCCTAGAACTCCTGTTACAGGTGAGAACCTGTATTTCTAGGGACATGGATATGTTGTTCATCCACACTTATTGGCAGACTCCTAGCAGTTCTCCGGGAGGAGGGAGGCAAGCACAACCCCAATACTTACTTGGGAAACAAGGACTGAGAACCGAGGCCCCAAAACCAGCATCCCGGCGTGACTCAAGGTCGATGTGGTAATGGGTAATAAAGGTGTGTGCTGACTTCCAGGTAGCAGCCCTGCAGATTTCCTGGATAGGGACGTCCCTGGAAGCAGCCACCGATGCAGCAGTATGACGGGTAGAATGAGCTCTTATCCTCTGGGAGGCTCCATGCCACCAACTTATAGCAGCGATCTATGCAGGAGGTGACCCACCTGCCTATCGTCCGCTACTGCAGGTCTGCCAGGTGCGCAAGCTTCAGGGTGACAAACAGCTGGCTAACTTCTCCCTGAATTTCAGCCATGCGCTTCCTTATAATAAGCTTGCTCTTCTAGGGTCCAGTGTATGGAGCCTATATTCGCCTCCGAGGTGTGATTGGGGTAGAACACCGGCAGGGTCAGCACCTGGTTAAGGTGAAACTCCGACACCACCTTCGGAAGGAATTTCGGTTGGGGGCGCAGGACAACCTTGTCCCTGTGGAAGACCAGGTAAGGAGACTTGATGCAAAGTGCCTGGAGCTCTCCCATCCTTCTGGCTGACGTGATAGCCACCAAGAAGGCGGTCTTCCACGACAGGTGAGAGAGAGATCACACCTGTGCATTGGTTCGAATGGCTTGCCCATGAGCTTTGCCAGTACCAGCAGTAAATCCCACGGAGGTGGAGGTTCTCACACCGGAGGGGAAATGTGATCAAGGCCTTTGAAACAGTGCCCGACCACCTTTTCCTGCGCCGATCACTGCCCGCCCCTCGCCTGCAAGCAGAGATGGCTGCCAGGTGCACCTTTAGGGTCGCTTAATCCAAGCCCTGACTAGAAAGGGACCATAAATAGTCCAAAATGCTTGCCACAGAACAGGAGGAAGGGTCCAAGCCTCTGTCTCTGACACCAAATGGAGAATCTCTTCCATTTGAAGGCGAGCATTTTCTGGTCGACTCCTTACGGGACACCTCAACGACGTTGAGGACCTCGTCGGAAAGACCCAAGGCCTGGAACTCTAGCCGCTCAGGAACCAGGCCATCAGGTGCAGGGACTGAAGGTCCGGATGGAAGACCTTCCCCTGATTGACTGAGATCAGGTCCGGCGAGCTGGAAGCTGCCTCGGGAGCCTGGAGCTGAGGCTGAGGAGATCTGGCTACCAGAACTGGCGGGGCCAGTCTGGGGCTATCAGGATCACCTGCGCCTTGTCCCTCCTTGCTTTGAGAAGCACCTTGTGAATCAAGGGAAATGGGGGAAAGGCGTAGAAGAGGCCCGGGGTCCACAGCCTTGAGAAGGCATCCCCCTGCAGCGAGCCCTGCTGAGGGGGGCGGGCATGAAACAGCCTCAGCTTCGCATTCTCCCTGGAGGCAAACAGGTCCACCTGAGGTGTGCCCCAGTGGGAGAACAGATCTGTACCTCCTCCGCAGGAGAGACCACCGTGAGATGCAGTCCCTATCCGCTCAGGGCATCGGCCAGGGTGTTGGAGGCTCCTGCCACATGAATGGCTAGGAGATCCGCTCCAGGCTGCGCGACGAGTGACCAAATGCGGAGAGCCTTGCATAGAATCATGGAGCGCCCCACCCTGGCGTGTTTAGGTAGTACATGGTCATGGTATTGTCCGCCTGACTCTAACCACCTGACCCCGGAGAAACGGAGCAAAGGCAGTGAGAGCTAGGCGGACCGCCGAGCTCCAGCAGGTTGATGTGGCATCGACTCCCTGGGACCAGAGGCTGCGCACTCGGTGTTCCCCCAGATGGGCACCCCAACCCATCAGAGAGGCATCGGTCGATAGAGAGACCGTCGGCTCGGGGCGGACAAACGGGATGCCCTCCTGCAGATGGAATGGAACAGTCCACCACTGGAGAGCGTTCCACATCTCCTGGGTCACTATCACTAGCTGGTCCAAAGGATCGCAGCATTGTGACCACTGGCTGGCCAGTCCCCACTGAAGGGGGCGCATGTGCCAGCGCCCAACGGACCACGCTGGTACAGGCCGCCATGAGACCCAGAAGGCGCAGGAAGTCCCGGGCAGGGCGCGATTGCCCAACCAGAAATGATTGGGCAAAGGAGGTAAGAACCTCGCCCTGTCCGCGTGAGCCGGCTCTGGCTCGAAGAGAGTCGAGCTCTGCCTCGATGAACAGGATCACCTGCTTCGCTCGAGTTCCACTTGGCCTCATTGATGAGAAGGCCAACTTGAGAGCAAACCTGGAGGCCAGATCCCTGGACCGCCCACCTCCCTGCCTGGAGGAGGCTGCTATCAGCCAATCGTCCAGGTAAGGGTACACCGACCCTCAGGCGCAAGAGGGAATGCGGTCACCACTGCCATGCATTTGGTGAAGACCCTGGGAGCTGGAGATAAGAGCGGGCATGGCTCGAATCTCGAAGAGGATCCTCCGCCGAAGTGGAGGAATCTCCGGTGACGGACGGATAGGGACGGAAAGAACGCGATCCTGTAGGTCCAGAGAGCAGAACCACACGTGTTCCAGAGATGGTATTATCTGCGCCAGAGTGACCATCCTGAAGGTTCGAGACCTTAGGAACTTGTTCAGGTCGTGTAGGTCGAGAATGGGGCGCCAGCCCCCCGTCCGTTTCGGAACCAGGAAATACCTGGACACGAACTCCGGGTCTGAAGGGGGGTCCTCCACCTCCGTGATCACCTCCTTTTGGAGGAGGAGAGCGATGTCGGCTCTGCGAGCCGCCAGTGAGGCTGCGGACCGAGGCCCCCCGAGGTGCGACGGCTCTGAAGGGCGGGGCCTGCTCGAATTCCAGAGGTAGGCCTTTTCCCACCACCTCCAGTACCCACCTGTCCGTGGTAACAGCAGACCAGGTGGAAAGGAAGTGTCTGAGCCGTCCCCCCACGGGGGGAACCAGGGGTGAGGTGACAGGGATGGGGGCGACACCCCTCAGCCCATCACTGGGCAGGCTTGGAGGATGGGTCGGCTTATTCCCAGTCAAAAGGAGCTGTTGCCACGTAAGTTCCTCGTACCTCTGACGCAACTTGCGCCGAAGCCTCCCCTCGTCCGAGGAAGAGGAAGAGCGGCAACGCCGCTTGCCGCGGTGCCGAGACCGAGACCGCCTATGGCGGTGGCATCGTTGGACCGCTGAGGATGTCAGAGACGAGACCGAGAGTCTCGATTTCAGGCCGAGGAAGGCGAGGAGAAGTGTCAAATGCACTCCTCAGCTCGACGATCCCACCAAGGCTCCGAACCGAGGCAGACGAGCCGACGGGATCCTCAACTTCCACCGGGGAACTGGGGAGAGGGGATTCTGCTTCTCCAGCCGACAACCCACCTAACGTGGTCAACAAAAATCTCGACCGCTGTCAGACGGAGTCTCGTCAACTGGCCTGATGGGGACACCGTGAAGCCAGTGGCCGAAGCTGAGGGGTCGACCGAAGTCGACTGTCGACGAGGGGAGGGGGATCTTTCCCGCTCCCAAGAGCGTCAACGGAGAGACTTACTTTTGCTCTTTTTGGACCTGGAAAAAGGTCCCGAAGAAGTTGGACCCTCACCTTTGGTCGAGAGGGCCAGACAAAGCTCCTTAAAAGAAGTCAAGTACGAGGCACTGAGAGAGAGCGGGACAAATGCCGCAGCCGAGGCAGAAGCGGTCCGCACCGCCTCCTCTTCGAGGGCAATCATCTGCTCGAGCTGATCCGCCGAGCCTGCCGCCGCGGACACCGCCAATCGGGCCTCTTTAGATTTCACCGGTGGAATTCTTTTCTTGGGGCGCCCCAGTTGTAATCGGGCAGCACGGTCTTCAAGGATGTAGGCCGAAAAGGAAGAGCACAAGTCGCAGGCCTGCGGGTCGTGCTCAAGGCCCAGGGCAGTAGACGACGGAGTGCGGATCCGCCCTAGACATCTTCTGCCTGCAAGGCACTTCTCTGAAAACCGAGTCGATTTATCCAAGTAGCCGCGAGGAGAAGACCGGAGTCTTTTAGAAAAACTTTTGATTTCAATTCAAGAATTAGGAACCAGTCTTAAACGCAGTTGTTAAGGAGGGAACCTGAGCTTCCAAGTGGTAAGGAAGATCTGGCGTCATGGGGCGAAACCGAGAGTTTTACCACCCGGGTGGGTGGGAGGAGCCAGCTTGAAGACCTTCCGGCAAGATTTAAAGCGGCAAGGAACCTGCCAATAAGCGTGGATGAACAACATATCCATGTCCCTAGAAGGTCATTTTCTGCCAAGAAAATCTATGTTTCTGTGTAAACTCTAGGTGGCGGACCGACTCCATAGGAGCTTGGCATTAGTCAACAGAAGGGTTCTCAATTATAAATACTGAAGTTTATGCCTGTAACCCTGTGGAGCATAATAATCTCAGTTTCTGGAATATTTAAAGCACCACCTGTCCCGGTCTAATTTTTGTACTGATGTTCTATTTTATTAAATTGCATGTTTTTCATTAGTTTGACTCAATCTGTCTGCCAACAGTCTATAGTGTGTGTGAAAATCTCCTAATATTTTGATAAATGTGGGTAATTATTTTCTGATTTGGCAACAACCGTTGCTATATATAACTATTTTTGTTAGAAAGATTTTTACTCTGAATTATCAAATTTAAGGGAATGACCATGGACAGTATAGAAGGAACCTGTATGTATCATGCAATTCAATTATAAAAACTAATAGAGGTTCCAAAAAACAACAAAAAAAAAAAACAATATTTGTGTCAAAAACATTGCGATAATCTGCAGCATTTCTGATTTTAGGAAAAAGTGTTAAAATCTGATTGGACGAAGGTGGGAAATCTGGAATCATGATTGCCACCTGCAGAGAGACATGCTGCCAGAGCAGCAAGTTAAGAAGCTTTATCACAGTATATTGTGGTACATCGTACTGCACAATACTCGCAATATTGGGTTTCATATTATTTATTTTTTTTTTACAATTGATAAGTTATCATCAGAGACAATTCGTATGATATATCACCATACTGCGTTATCATGATATCCCTACTGATATTACCCCTGAACAAAATTGTTTTGGTCATTATAGAAACACACACATTGTCAACAGATAAGGACCGCTAGGCCCATCCAGTCTGCCCCAAAGCCCTACACTAATTTGTTTCCACTGACCCTACCCAGTCAATGGCTCCCCCCCCCATTCCCACCACCAATGTACCCTTATGCTTGTCCAATGCATGTTTAAAACCCTCCACTGTGTTCGCCCCACCACCTCCTGTGGTAGTTTATTCCATGTGTCCACCACCCTCTCTGTGAAGAAAAACACTCTAAGATTTCCCCTCAGCCTGCCACCCTCCAATTTCATGTCATGCCCCCTTGTTCTTGTACATCTCTTATATTGGACTATGCCCCCCCCGCACCTTGTTGATGCCCTTAAGGTACGTCAATGTTTCTATCATGTCCCCCTGATCCCTCCTCTCCTCCAGTGAGTACACACTGAGGTCCTTTAGTCTCTCCTCATATGTTTTCTGGTGCAATCCTTGTAGCATCTTAGTCACCTTTCTCTGGACCGCCTCCACCTTGTCAATGTCCTTATGAAGGTGTGGCCTCCAGAACTGCACACAGTACCCTAGGTGGGGCCTCACTAGCATTTTGTACAATGGCATAAGCACCTCCCACCTTCTGCTTGTGATACCTCTACCTATGCATCCCAGCATGCAACTGGCTCTCCCTGCAGCCGTTGCACTCTGCTTAGACACCTTCAGGTCATCAGAAATGATAACCCCCAGGTCCCTTTCTTCCTTTGTAACAGTCAGCAACTCTCCCCCCATCCTGTAGCACTCCCCAAGGTTCCCTCTTCCCAGGTGCATTATTTTGCACTTCTTGGAATTGAATCTTAGTTGCCCCACTTCAAGCCATTTCTCGAGCTTCTCCAGGTCCTTCCTCATTCTCTCCACTCCGTCCAGAGTTTCCACCCTGTTGCAGATCTTGGTGTCACCTGCAAACAGGCAGACCTTACCCTCCAGTCCTACCACAATGACACTAATGAAGACATTAAACAGGACTGGCCCAAGGACTGATCCCTGAGGTACCCGGCTGGTCATCTCCCTGCCCCCTGATGGGATCCCATTTACCACCACCCTCTGCTTCCTGTCTGTAATCCAGTTCCTAACCCAGTTTACCGTGTGCCCCATGCCCAGACCATTCATTTTGTTGACCAGCCTTTTGTGTGGTACGGTGTCAAAGGCTTTGCTGAAATCGAGGTAGGCGACATCCACGGCCCCCACCCCCGATTTTCTTCCTTCGTAACCCAATCAGAAAAGTCTATCAGATTTGTCTGACACGACCTTCTTGCTGCGAATCCATACTGCCTCAGATCCTGGGCCCTGATGGACTCCACGTGTTCCACTATCCTTTCTTTGTGCAGTGCCTCCATGATCTTGCCCACCACTGAGGTGAGGCTAATGGATCTATAGTTCCCCGCATCCTCCCTACTACCACTTTTGTGTACAGAGACTACATGTGCCCTCCTCCAGTCCTCTGGAACCACACCTGTGTTAAGCGCAGGGTTTTAAATAATTGATTAGCAGTTTTTTTATTGGGATAATGCTAACTATACACAAAGTATTTATATAGGTTTTCTAGAAGTGTTATGTTTGTTAAACACAATAAGGCAAGTGCTATGTATTTTTACAATGTTTTAGTACTTATATGAGCAAAACGCTAATCAATTTTTAGAGTTAAATAAAACCCTGAAGTGACTCAGTGAACAAAGCTGCCAGTGGCACTACTAGCTCCCCTCTCAATTCTCTTAATATCCTGGGATGTAGGCCACCTGGCCCCATTGCCTTGTCCACCCTTAGTTTTGTGAGCTCCTTCAGGACTCTCTCCACTGTGAATGGACTAGTGTTTACCTCTCCTTCCCCTTTGTTCCTGCTACTGAGTTGTGGTCCATGACCCTCACCCTCCTCAGAGAATACTGAGCAGAAGTATTTGTTCAGTATTTCCGCCTTTTCTAGGTCTCCCTCTTTGCACTCTCCTGTCTCTCCTCTGAGCCTTACAACCCCTCCCCCGGCCTTCCTTATTTTGCTGACGTACCTAAAAAAAGTCTTGTCCCCTTTCTTCACTGTCTATGCCAATCTTTCTTCAGTCTGCACCTTTGCTCTCCTTACAGCCTTTCCTGCTTTTCTAAGATTCTTTAGGTACTCCTCCCTGTCTGGCTCCCTTCAAATTTCCTTTTATTTACTGAAACTCACCCTTTTGGCTCTTATTTTGCCTGCCATCTCTCTCTCTCAAGAACCATAGTGGTTTCCTCCTTTTCCTGCCTTGGCTTACCACCTTGATGCACTGGTTAGTCACCTCTTGTATGGCTCCCTTCAGGTGTTCCCACTGCTCCTTGACTCCCCTCTCATCTCACCCACCAGAATAGATGACTAAAAAAAAAAAAAAAAGCATGACGGCAATTGATTCCCCCCCACCTCAATATTTCCCTCACCACTCCAGGAAGTACCCTTGAAAAGTTGAGGATCATCACATTGTTAAGGCCATACGCATTTAGTAGTAGTTATTTACAATCTCCATTTTTATACCAATTTAAAAATAGGTACAAACATGAAAAAGCCACTCCATATAACAATGGCGATGCTATCCCCAGGCAGAAACAGTCACAGTCAAACAATCAGTACACCCGTGTCCCAGCAGCTGAAAGACTGAAGCTGTGAAAAAAAGTCCAAGGCCATTGTATAGCTGGTGTCTTCATGTCTTTAATAACTGCAGTGGAAGGCAAAATGTCCAACAAATGCCTGCAAAGTTAAAATGCACTCCCGTTTTAACTCTATAGAAGGCATTTATTGGTGATTTGCTTATCTTCTGCAGTTGATAAAGACATGGTGACACAATAATACGACGACCTCTAAAGTTTTCCACAGCTCCAGTCTGTCAGGTAAAGGGAGGTGGGTGCACCAATTGTTTGAATTTGTGACTAGTTAAAAGCAGCTACTGCTCTGCAGTCGCATTAACTACAGTAACTCATATATGCTTGCTCTAGACTCCAGGCCTGGTCTGCACAGCTCATCAAGCCTTATTCTTTTGTTTCATGTCCCCGCCTCTCATTCTCTCTCTCTCTCATTCTCTCTCTACACAGCTGCTGGCCCCTTTCAGCAATCCACTCCATTTTAGCTCCCATAAGCAGAGAACAGCCTGACACTGGAGTCAGCATTCAAAGGTACAGAGACTAGAAAAGGCAGCTTGCAGCACTCCGAAGCAGCCTGTTTTGCTGGGGTGTTGGCTCATCGATGCTTTGCATCAACTTCCTCACCCAAGGTTGGCCCCAGTTTTATTGGCATCACAAGGTTACATGACCCCACATTTCCATCTGCGAGTTATATCCTCTGACCCCTAGGGGTCAGTCCAGAGCTCATTATTTTGCCCATTTTCCTGCCCGGTCTCCTCCCCTACTAACCCCTTCCTTCCCATTCTCCCCTGTATTCTCAATCTTTCTCCCTCTTGTACAGTGCCTTCAGCCCTCCATACCTGCCTGGGTTTTGAACCTTGGACCCTCCATACCGTAGTCAGTAGCCCTACCGCTGCGCTATCTGGCCTGACCTACTTCTGACCTCTCGGTTATTGATCTTATAATCTCTACTCACACACTCTCCATATAGCTTGCCTTTTTTTTTTTTTTTTTTTTTTTTTTTAAACCTTCTCCCCTCTTCATCTGGTCTCTCTCTACAATGGGTCTAATAAAAGCAAATTCTCATCACTGGTTGTCTCTTGCTACTCTATGTTCCGTCCCCCATCCCACGCTCTCTATTAGCTCCTACCCGTCTCCCAGCTACCGTCATCCTCTCTGTTCTATCTGGTACTACTGGCAGTGCCTCACCTCACTGTGATTTACAGCCTAGTTTGTTAGCTGGCTGCTCCCACCCCTGCTACCACAACCTATTGTTTCTTTTGTGTCTACATGTCCACCAGCTCCCGATCCCAATAGTGGTATCTGAGCCCTACTCCCATACCTGTCACCCCACTCTGAAAACTAAGCTACTTAAATCTGCCCTCCTTCGGCATGCCCTCCTTTTGCTGCTCCTCTCAGGAAATGTACACCCCAACCCTGGACCAGTTTCCTCACCCGTCCCAACCTGTGCCCATGTCGCTGGACTACTGATAGCCTCTATCAATATCTGCAACCTGCTAAAGAAATATGATATCCTCAAAGGTTGGATGGTCCTTCATCAGCCTGATATTCTGGCTGTGGTAGAAATCTGGTTATCCCCAAATACCCCTGATACTGCAGTGACCATCAATGGCTACTCCATGTACAGTGTGAATAGGTTAGCAAAGAGAGGTGGTGGCTATACCATCTATGTAAGGGACACCTTGCAAGGGCATGTAGTCCCTATCCTACCTCCCACACATGGGACGCAGGCCCTGACCTTTAAATTAGCCATTGGCCCACAGGGAAATCCTTCCATCATATGTCAGTTTACATCCTGCCCCGGAATCAGAAGATGGCTTTCCATTCAATTACCAATAGCATTTCCCAGCTGTCTAATTCATCGGAAGTCACAGTATTAGGTGACTAACAAACGGACTGTCCCCCAAGGCTACCCTTCAAGGACACCATCGCAGCCATGAATCTCACCCAAGTAGTCTCTTCCCCCACTCGTCTAAACCCAAAATCTGGATCATTCACTCTCCTTGATCTAATCCACACAACCCACCCAGATAGACTCTCAAGGTTTGCTGTCCTCCCAGATGCTGTAAGTGACCACTCCCACATAATCTGCAGTTGGTCCAACAAAGTCATCAAGCCCCCCCCAAACTCATTTATCAGCGTTGTCTAAAGAAGGGATCCCTAGATCACTTCAAGGACTTCTTATTACACTGCGATTGGTCACCTATTGATACTGCTAGGCCAGCTGACAGTGCCCTCTCCCACTTCTTCATCACCTGCTTCAATGCCGCCTATGACCGCTTCACCCCTTTTACTAAAACTGGTAGTCAAAGGCCCCAATACCCCCTGGATAACACCGGCCCTTCTTGACCTCATGCACCTCTGTGATAACTAATGGCATAAGGCCCTCTAATCTGGCCATCCCACTGACAGGCAACGGTACAGAGCTGCCAGGAATAAATGTACCTCAAAGATTAGCAAAGCGAAGGTAACTCATTTTCAGGAAGCCCTCTCTTCCTCCTGGGGTTCTGGGCGTAAGTTTTGGGAGAACATTAAAGTATTTAATGGAAAAACGGCGTCCCCTCCTCTATCGCAACTTGACATTAATGGTATCACCTCACAGAACCCTATGGCTATAGCTAACATATTAAACTCCTCCTTCTCAGACCTTAGCAGCGTCCTCTCGTCTAATTTCTTTGACCCCCACCAAGTCGCCTCCCCTCCCCACCCCTACTGATACCAGTGGTGCAAGTGGTAGACAAAAAGTGCAGGAACTCAGGCACTGGCAATTAAGAAATACAGAATTAAGATCTTCAATCTAAAGGATAGCGGTGTCAAGGCACAACTATCTAATTTGACACTAGTAGATTCAGTTAGAGATATTAAAGTACTTCTAGGAAAATAGCATTGTTGTACAAGTCAAATGGTGTTATGGAAACCCAGATAGCAGATCACAGATTCAGAAAATGTCACTATGTTGCTGGTTTAAGAATTTTCAGTTTTAGTGTCAGTGGGAAGAAGTACAGGAACTCAGTTCCTGCTGCAGAAAAGGTATAGGAACACGAGTTCCTGTGCGTTCCTGCTCGCTTTCATCACTGACTGATACCCCGTTCTTCCAATTCAGGACTATCCCCTTCCCCCCTCAAGAGGCCAAACCCTACTCATCTAGAGTCCTGGGTAAGTCCCAGCATAGTGGGGACACTTAAGACCTTAAACTCCTTCACCTGGCTCTGGATATAGTCCTTGTCCCTCTTACAAAAATTCTTACCTCTCTCTCTGTCTTGGCCAGTTCCCCTCCCAATGGAAACTGGGTGTCATCACGCCTATCCTCAAAGGAGGGAACCGCACCTCTCCAAATAACTACCGCCCCATCTCTATCCCCCGGCCGTGGAGAAAATTATCTCAGACCAGCTCACTGACTACCTGACTAAATATAACCTCCTTTGCAAAGAACAGCATGGATTCAGGAAGGGGCACAGCACCTCAGCTGCACTGCTGGAATACACCACCTTCCTACACAAAGCCCTACACTGAGTCGGGTCTGTGTACACAGACCTGACTAAGGCGACATGGTCAATCACCCTCTCCTACTACAGTCTCTCCTCGCTCTGGGTCTTGCTTCCGAACCATTCTCCTGGTTCAAGAGCTACCCAAGTGGTAGATCACAGCGTGTCAAATTAAACTCCACTCTATCTGATAGTCTGCTGGTTTGCTCTGGTGCCCCCCAGGGATCCATACTAGGGCCACTTCTCTTTGGCCTCTTTCTAAATTCTCTCCCAAAAGCATGTTCTGGTCAAATACTTCTATACACAGACGACACAGTTTTCTTCTACAGTCACTGTGACACCCCCCCCCCTTCAGCTTACCCTCCAGAGTCTTTTCTCTGAAACATGGTTCTCCGCCAATAAATGTGTTAAATTAAAAAAAAAAAAAAAGTCTATGGTCTTCACTCATCGTCAAAACAAATACAGGGGCACCCCCACTGTGCATACTTAACTGTCAAAACTCACAGCTAGAATAAGTGGCTTCCTTTAAATATCTGGGTGTTACCCTTGACTCCTCACTAAACTACCATGAACATATCCATCGTCTTAGCTCTGCTCCAAATGACAGAATTGGTCTTAGTATGAACCAGGGCCAAAAGGCTCTATGCCAATTTAATATAGTGTTATGCATACATTCTTATATACTGTAGGGGTTCAAAATAATAATTATGCCTATTTTTTACATAAGATGTAAAAAAAAATAGTTTTCTTTTTCTTTTCTTTGTACTTAGTTCTTAAGAAATTACATTGTTTGTCACCTTTTAAAGTTACACTATATTTGCAACTCAATGACCTACCCTTGTGTTATATGGAAGGTTAAAAAGGTCACAAGGCACATGTGTCCATCTCATAATTTCTTCTGCAATCTCCAGTTAGTATTTCACTAAATCTCTAGGCCACCCCACAGTATTTCCTATCATTATAACAGGATAACTACTATGAGGTAGGAAATAATATGGGGTATTATTTTGAACTCCTACAGTACATAAGAATGTATGCATAGCACTATATTAACTCGGCATAGAGCCTTTTAGTCCTGGTTCATACTAAGGTTAAGACTATTATAAAAGCTTTTTTGTATATGTAACCCCCCTACAAATGGGGGTTCCCAAAAAGTCTTCCTGGTGCTTGCCTAAATGCTCACTGCCAGGCAGAAGTCCTGCGTTTTAGCAGTTTCAATGTGATTACCAGAGCTTGTATAGCCTCTGTGTACTGTCTCTTTAAGAGCTGCCTAATTGCAGCATGAGTAATCTGAGAGGCAGCTCTGCTGAAAGATGTAACTATTTGCTGAAAATCATTTACAGTGATAATGATAATATAGTTTGTCTAACCTGCCTTCTTTGTAGCAAGGACTGTTTTGTTTGTCTCCACTATCTTGGTCCTGGACTGCAAATTGGACCAAACAGTTCTGGTGGGACCTAAAATGTACCCGGACTACAGGAGCTGTCTGAATTCAAAATCTTAGGAACTGCGGTTTGAGTTTTTGCACCTTTTTTGCAACTGAAGGGGGAGCTCTAGCTTTGACTGACAGCCAAATCAACCAACCAATTCTTTTGGATCTTGGGGAAGTCCCGGGCTGCTTACAGTTTTTCAGTTAGAACTAAGTTGGAAGCTGAGCAAGAAGGAGCTGAAGTGTTTCAGAGCAGCAATCGTGAGTGGATTTGCATGGGAGAACTCTGAAAAGGCTAAGTTTTTGGCCTGCATTTATTTATTTAGTTTTTGTTTACCAGGTAGGTGCGCTAGCCAAACAGGTGACTATTTTCAGGCACGACCCGGAAGGTACAGTAACAATACAGAGTTCATTTACATAATACAGGGAAGCAGTAACAATACAGAGAACATTTTTCAGTAAAAGGCAATAAAGGAGTACAGCTTCAGAGACAATCAACAGGTCAAGAGAAAAACAGCAGATTTACAGTGTACAGGTAGCATTTAGTGAGTGGGTAAAGGTATACAGGGCAGATCCAAAGGACAGGTGGGTCGGGGAGGGAGAGCAGGGGAGGGGGAACTGGGTGAGCAGGTAAAAGGGGGATGCGGGAAGGCAACCTTGAGGCTAATGGTTAAGGTGGCAGCAGGGATGAAGGAGGCAGGACGGGGTGTCTGGGTGTGGGGCGGTGAATGGATGGTGGCGGTACATGGTCAAGGTGGGGGGAGAGAGTAGGTCAGGCAGAGCTGGAGGTAGGGGAGACACCACCTGCAGTGGGGCTTTAGAGGGGTAAAAGGCGGTGCGAAAACAGGGCAGGAAAGGACATGATAGGCATCGGCGGCCAGAGGAGGAGTGGCAGGGGAACATTTGGACGGGCAGGGGCTTACGGTATCGTCTGGGTGAGGATATGGTGGCATAAGCGGTAGAAGGCTATGGGAAGAGACCAAGTCCATGGAACCGTCACGGCAGCTAGAGAGAGCTGAAGGGAAGGGGATCGGAGGTGAAGACGGCCACGGGGCGGCTTTAGCAGCAGAACCACTCAAGAGGAGCCCGGGTTCATGGAACCTAAGTCAGCAGGGGAGAGTTAGGATAGCGGGGTTCAGTACAGCAGGGGAGCGGCATCAACGGCTGGAAGGTGCGGCAAGTACCCGGGGTTGTGGTACTGTTCCCGGGCAGGGGAGTCGGTGCTCAGTCGGGGTAGTCGGGGGGGCTGCGGAGGTTAAGAGCAAACGGGTCTAACTGGGGGGTGTAGAAGCGAAAAGTCAGTGTTAGGGGATATGGCGGGAATGGCAGCAGGGGCTGAGGGATGAGACGTGTCCATGGAGACCGTGCGCGAGGCTGGACAGATCGATGAGTGTGAGAATGAGGGTGGAACGGTGGGTGGCGGTTTTAGCGGCGGAGCCTACTAGAGGAGCCCAGGATCGTGGAGCCGTGGGCGGCGGGGAGGCTAAGATGGCGGGGTTCGGGGTGAGTCACGAGGCGGGTGGCCGGTTTCAGCGGCTGATGGTCGGCTAATGTCTGGGGTTGTGGAACTGTATCCGGGCAGAAGCGGTGTTCAGGCGGGGTGGGGGCTGTGGAGGTCCAGGGGCAATAGGAGTAGAGAGCAGGTCCGTTGGGGCGTTTGGGCATTGGCTGCGCCAGTACCTGATACCCTAGATCATCAGTACAAACATTCCAGTAAGCAGCAGTAACACGTAGAGCAGTGCAGACAGCAATAACAGGTTAACAATGCAGTAGTTAAGGCGCAGTAACTTACAACAAAATTACACAATCTAGACAAGTGCAAGTAGAGAGAAGTACCTGAAACGGGTCCGTTGGGGGGCGCTTGGGCATTGGCTGCGCCAGTACCTGGTACCCATATATCGTCAGTACAAATATTTCAGTAAGCAGCAGTAACAGGTACAATAGTGCAAACAGCAATAACAGGTAAACAATGCAGTAGTCAAGGTGCAGTAACTTACAACAAAATTACATACTTTAGACAAGAGCAAGTAGCCTTCGAGGTCGGAGTTTTGAACTCGAAATGAAGTGCATATGGGCAGAGACATATATCACAGTGTTAATGTTGTAAGTAAAATAGGGTAAGGAGTAGGAAGGAGGGAGTGGTGGGGAAAGAGAGAGAGGTTGGCAGGACAAGCTCAGGTAGGGTCATAACAGGCACACTGGTCCGTGGAAAGCAGGTGTTCACGTAGCTTGCGCTTAAAGAAATCGTGGGAAGATGTCAGCCTAAGGTCGAGTGGCAGGAGGTTCCATGCTTGAGGGGCTGTGTACCCGAACGCTCCAGACCCTTTGGAGGTGCGGCAGTGGGGGATTTTTAGTAGAGATTTGTCCGAGGATCTCAGCTCACTTGGAGGGAGGGCTGGCTGAAGCAGTTCAGTTAGGGATGCTGGTCTGTTGAGTCTAATGATGGAGTCGCAAAGGCAGCCCAGGGTAGTATAGTCTCAGGCAGAGGGGAGAGCCAGCCGAGGTCTTTATATAGTTGGCAGTGATGTTTAAGTCTGGGGCTTTTGAGGCATACCTGCATATATTGTTGAATGTGACATCCCATTTTGTAGTGTGGATTTATCGCCATGGGTAGGATGAGCACAGTAGGTCAGAGCGGGTAGAGGGAGACCAGCGATGGCTAGTTTGGCTGCAGGTGTGAGCATGTAGCTGATCTCGTAGGCAGCACCCAGCTTGCAGTTCACAGATTACATGTTTCTTGGATGTGCAGGTTTAGGTCCAGAGATTGGTCTAGCAGGATGCCCAGATAACGGAAGGAGGTAACCACCTCAAGGAGGTCCCATCCAGGTCAAGAACTTTAAAGGAGGTGGCAGGACCTTATCTTGTGGGCAGTGCCCAGAAGCATCAGTTTGGTTTTGCTGGAGTTCAGTATAAGGCGGTGGGTGTTTAGCCAGAGTTGGACAGCGTGGAAAGCAGATGTCAGTGCCACGTTAAGTTGGTCTACATTATTAGAGCTAGCATAGATAACCAGGTCATCTGCAGAGTAGAGAGTCACAGGATGCAATGCTGTATGGCAGGTTATTTATGAATAATAAAATAGGAGGGACCCAGTATTGATCCTGTGGCACTCAATACTGATGGTAGTACAGCGGAGATTGATGAGTTAAGTTTGACTGCTTGGGTCCTGTTGTTAAGTAACTCCTGAACCAGCTTATGACAGGGGGTGAAAAGCCAAATTTATGAAGGGTGGATAGGAGTAGGGGGTGGTCCACGACGTCGAACGCCTTGGTGAGGTTGATAAAGATAGCACCAGTAAGCTGACTTTTGTCTGTGCTTGTGAGAGTATCATGCATGCCGGTGTGCTGCTCCTGAGAGGGAGAGAAGAGAATTATTTTGGACTAAATCCAAGTTTGTGTGATTAAAGTCAGCTACTGAAGTGGGCCAGGCTCAACCTGAAGAAGACCGAATATTTTTGCTGAATGCGATCGGCCTGTCAGGAGTTCCAGCTACCCCTAAGCTCCCAGTGTGTGCAGAGACTTTGCGATTGTGCCCAGGGGCGCTTTGCCTGGTACAGAATTCCCGTACATGTAAATGTGCTATGAGCTGCTAGGGGGTTGTGAGTTAGTTCCCCATTGTGTGAACTGTGTTCTGCTTGCCGGAAGCTGTATCCAGCCCAAAACAGACTGCTTCCGAACTTGTCTCCATGCGGTCTGGGCTTTCCCAGACTGGCCCAGCCAGACTACCCACTGCACAGAGAAGCCATCGACGAGAGACCTGCCTGGGGATCAGCCCCCTGCTCCACACTTGAACAGGAACGACGCCTCTGTGACTTGTGTGGGCCCTGCTTCTCCTGGCATTCCAGATCTACCACCTGCAGTCTCGATTTTCGTCCAGCCTGTGTCCAGTCTTGGGTATCGTGAGTAAATACCAGGGTAGCTCCCTACAACAACGGCTTAATCTGAGTGTCATATCTGATTGTCTTGTTGTTTCGTTTCCTTTTCGAACCGAGCCCTCTGGCTCCGGATTACAAATATTGTGTACTGTGCATGTTGTGTTTTCCATCACAGGACCCCAACCAGTTGCAACCCCAGGCAACTGTCCTGACTAGCCCATCTCTTCTCTACCTGGGTACCCAGAGGTGGACTGTGTGGGGGGACTCAAAGCGCATGCATAACTGCTTGATTGATACAACCTTTAAGCTAATTAACCTGATTTTGCCCCTCCCTTGTTCAAGTCCCCTGAATAAATCAGATCTAACTTTTTCTGCATGTAATCTGACCGTGGTTCCAGTTTGTGTTCAAAGTACTGTACTGTTGCTATTTGCTGTGCTTAACGTTGTTTCACAGGGGTTCCCCAGGGTCAAGTCAGAGGAACCAGCCCTGGTGGTAAGTGCAAATAGTGTGGGTACTTGTGTGGTGTACCAGGGGTATTGTGAAAGTGATTATTGTACAGTGTTCAGGCCACTAGAGGGGGAAGAGGGGGGTTACAGTGTCCCGGAGGGCTATGCTCAGGTTAGCTTGACCACTACCAACCCTGACCTCCGGGTGGAGACAACCGTTTCAGAACTCAGGCCCCTTAACCTGCTACTAGCCAAGCAGGCAGGGGCAGTAGCCCTTGGGACAGCGCCACCTAGGGGTTACATCTAAAATATAGTAAGGTTTTATTTAAGTAATATTTAGTACATGACCCCCCCTAACCTCCCAGTAATAGGAATATGAAACCAGGTAATTACACGATCTTTACAACAGGCAGGATCAGTTTACAGAAGTATTAAGAGGTCATAATGAGGTGACTTCTTAAAACAAAGAGAGAAAATGTGTATGATTAAGTAAAGAAATTGAAGCAATTTTCCATGCTGGACACCTGAGATTTCTTCAGGTGCTGCATAACATAGTAGATCGGGCACCCAGAACGTGTGCTATGATCACAAGCATCGGGTGACGTCACGCGATGGCGCACATTGCTCTGTGCCTGATTCTGGCATGACACCTTTAAAAGAACTGTGTAGGGCGGGTATGGGACCTCAATATTAGCAGAGAAAGGGGCAGGTCACGCCACACTCTACAGACATTTAAAAGTAAGTGAACTTATCTTAAAGTGGAAAAAGAATATATAACACAGAAGTTTTTGTGCAAACATTTTAGTAACCTATAAATTCTGAGAGTGAGTATTGTTGTGTTTCCATCCAGATATCTAACCTAAGGGAAGGAAACCAGGAAAAGAGGCAAACATGGTAAATAAAAAACAAAATGTATTATATGTATACAGGGACACTATTAATACAGAAACTGTGGAAATTGAGAGAATTACAAAATTAAGCATTATATTTTACAAACTAATGAAATTAATAATAGGATTCCGATAATAAAAACAAAGAGGTTCAAACACAAATGTGTAGGAAACACTGAGTGCCTCCCCAACTGAACCAATTTGTTTACATATTAAATTTGAGCTAAAAATGTTGATTAGGCAACTAATGTGGTTTTTAAGTTCAAATACAGGCATAAGAAATGGCGAGTACTTTTTTTTGTATGCTGTATTTATCCACCCCTTCCCCCGCACACCTAACCGATCTCTCCTTCAGGCCCCACATGGATTGCCCCATCCTGGCACTCCCGACCCCACCGCCCCACATCGCAGCCAGCCCAGGTATCCCCGACGTAACCCTTCATCGGGTGGGTCCCTTACCTGTGTTGGGGATCAACCTTCTGGCCATATTTCCAATGACCCTGGGTGCTGCTGAGGCAGCAGGTGGAGGTCCGGGAGCCCAAGAATGAGGATCCGAGAAGGCAGTCATCTGACCAACCAGGGCACCATTTTCAAGTTTTCCTCTGGGGGAGCAACGTGCACTGACGTCTAGGCAAGCACCGACGTCCGTCATTCCCCAGATGTCGTGGGTCAGACGTCATGCTGAGCCCCCAGCCTCTGCCAGGGGGAGGCAAACGCAGAGCTACATCCCTCCTCCCCGGAGAAGGTGAGCTGTCAGTGGACGCTCCCTCTTCCTCCCCCCCCAGCCAGCCCTCCAGCGACCATAGTCCGTTCCCGAACCCGGGTCGCCGGCGTCACAGACGGAAATCTAACCGCTGCACCGACGGGCCGGCTGATCGCCTTTTTAATAAAAACGGTTTGTTCACACAGTAAACATCAGTAGCAATGGTAGTTTACTATTAGATTCAAGATAAGTAAAGTATGTATGATTATATAATTAATGTGATTTGTTACTATTTGACAAGCTAAAGATATTTTGTTACTGCAGAAAGAATAAGAATGAGAATCTGAAAAGATTTAGTCCGATTATGAAACCTATTGTAGATTAACTATAAGGCAAGTGAGAACTTAATGGATTATTTATATAATGTGTATTTAGGCTTAAACCTTTTGGTTGTTAGATGTGGAGGACAAATAGTTAACTGATTATATACTGATTTCGTTTAGATATTAAATTCAAATTAAGAAGAAACAAAGTGTTGGTTACAGAAAGAATTAATGGGTGAGCTAAATCTGGTGTTTGATTCCCTGGAATGGATTTTTATAATTTTTGTAATGTATTAAGTGACGTATACTTAGAGTATTTATCTTTTTTATTTAAATGACACAGTTCAGCACTGATGAAGGATGATGTCCGAAACGTTTGCTTGTATCACGTGTCCTGCATCTCTGAACAAGTAAAAATAATTCTATTTACATACTTACTGGGTGAGTGAGCCTTTTTTGAAACCAATTTGCATAGATGTCATTAGCACCCAATTGGTTCAGCTCCTCCCCGACTAAAATATTTATTTTTATACCGAGGTTGCCTGGGCTGGACAACTACTTTTTTTTTTTTTTTTTAAAAACAGATTTACCAGGAAAGACATACTGAGCAAAAAAAAAAAAAAAGCTAGTTTCCAGATGTGTCCTGGGGGAAGGGGGGAGGGGATAAGTGCACAGGCGAGTTAGAGACAAGGCAATGCTGGTACTGCTTCTCCGACTGTGGCCGTTCTGTTTTTACCAACTGCGCGTGCTCAGCTTGTTCCCGTGTCTGTACCGGCAGCTGGGGGAGTGCAAGATGGGGTGCAACAGATTCACGTCCTCCAAGAATGCACTCTGCGCCCTCAATGTGGTGTACATGATGGTGGGCCTTCTGTTAACAGGAGTGGTTGCCTGAGGAAAAGGGTTTGGCATTGTCTCCAGTATTCCCATCATCGAAAAGTTATTGCCATCAGGGTGTTTCTGCTCATCATCGTGATCGTTGGACTGATCGGCACCGTCAATTAACACCAAGTCATGCTCTTCTTTTACATGGTCATTTGGTTTTTAGTCTTCATTTTTCAGTTTGGTGTCTCCTGCTCATGTTTGGCAATGAATGAGGGTCAGGAGAAAACACTTCTGAATTCTACCTGGGGAATTATGTATGTATGTATATGTGTGTGTGTAACCCCTCGGTGGTGCTATCCCAAGGGCTACTACCCCTGCCTGCTTAACTACTAACAGGTTGAGGGGCCTAGGTCCAATAGCGGGTGCCTCCACCCAGAGGTCAGGGTTTGCAGTAGTTAAACTAACTTGGTCATAGCCCTCTGGGACACTGTAACCCCCCTTTCTTCCCACTAGTGGCCCACACAATGCATTAAGAATATCTTCACAATGTACACTCACCCCCAGGACTGGCTCTGTCGACTGGACTCTGGGGACCCCCTGTAAAACAAGATGATACAGTGCAAAAACCACAGTACAATACTTTAACGTAAACAAATACCTCAGTCAGTGTAACTTTGCTGAAAACCAACAGATCTGATTTATTTAAGGAGCTGTAACATGGAAGGGGGAAATCAGGTTAATTAGGTTAAACACATTAATAATCACATTACTGTGCGCATATTCAGAATCCCAAATTGTCACTTTCACTGGGTACCCAGGATATGGGGGGGGGGGGAGATAGCCAGGATCAGTGCAGCTGGTTGGGGCCCTGTGATGGAAAAAACACTTGCACAATACCCAACTGTAATCCGGAGCCGGAGGGCTCAGTTCGTGAAGAAATGAAAAAAGCAACAATTAGATGACACACTTGCAATTCGATAAACAGATGGCAGGGAGCTACCCTGCTTTGTACTCACAAACTCAATGCTGAGAACTGGATGGAAGGCAGATTGTCCTGGATTGCCAGGAGGAGCAGACCATGTGGACAAGGTCCTTGTGACTGGACCCCACTGTAGTTGTTTAGAGCAAATGGATGTAGTCTGGATTAAACTGAGGTTTACTTCCAGCCTCATGCACTCAATTCACTGTACAGGGGATTTGAAACGCAATTCCCCACAAGCACTACACACATTTATATGTAAAAGGAAAGTACTATACCAGACAGGCTGCTTCTCTATCCCGATCGCAATTACTGCACAATACCCGGGAGAACACACAG